>CM035631.1:7502500-10002500 GCA_020496765.1 Gossypium stocksii | reverse complement strand
ACCCAAAGACCAATCATGAGATGATTGTAATTACAAACTCATTTTACCTTGTTTGTTAATATAAGGCAATGTCGTTGTTATTTTAGCTTCTTTTTCTATGTGTATAAATAAACTAATTAATAATAAAGTCTTGAGAATAATATGATTATTCTTAAAAGGTCCTTAGTTAAGTATTATTATAGGCTTGGACAATGATAATGCATTAAGACTAATGTATAGTTGATTGATGACAAAGTATTGTCATTGACATAGGGATGTCAAAATCAATACATGAGTATGTGTTAGAGAACAACATACTAGATTGACCCGCCATAAGTATGTTTCTTGGATTATTATGTAATTGTCACGAACATTACTCATAGTGATAACTATGTATATGATCCTCAAACTTGAGATCATTATTGTCTCAACATCGTGAGTTATATATTTTGATATAGTCAAATGTCTACCATAACAGGTTGTACTAAAAAGACTAATGTTGGATATACCACAACCCATGTAGTGGGATATGATCGATCAAGATAGGATTTATCCCTCTTACATAATGGGAGTAATATCTTTGGTCACTTGATGGAATGAGACTAGAAATGCATGGTTACACTCAAATAAGTTGGTATGAGATATCACACTTATTTGTTTATTGTAGTCTACTCAGAATATCAAGAAATATGATATTGGACTATACAAGTGTGACTATACCATAACTTGTGTCCAATTTAGATATAAAGGATAAAAGTGTAACACCCCAAACCCAGCCTAGACGTTATGGTTGAATCTGGAGATATCACATGGAATGGAATTTGAAAACAAGATGACGAGTTTAAAACTATTCTGTTTAATTAGCCTTTATATTAATTTTGAGTAAAATGCATATTCTTTGTTAAGTCATAACTATTTCTTTCTAGCGGAAGCTTTGATAACCATTTATTTTAAGAAAATCGTTTCCATTTGATGAAATCTTGGTTTTACCTATTTGGAAAACCGAATTTTGTTGAAATTAAAGTTGTCAACCATAAAAGCAATTAAAATCCCCAAAATTAAAGTAAACAGTCCATTAAGTCCAAATTACATAAAAATACCCAAATAAATATTAAATCTGAAAAATTATGGAAAATAGTCTAAAATTACGTGTGGCCACTGTCGAATCCTCCGCTACAACGACCCGTCAAGTCTAGGGATTACTTGAACAGATTAAATAGAAAAGAGTGAGTTTTTGCAAACTCAGTGTGTAATCCTCACAGAGAACATGCACAAAATACAATATTAGAATTCGGTCATATACAGTCTGGGGCCGGAGCCCATTATAGATTCAGTTTGGGGCCTAGCCCATACAGAAACAGTCTCAGATGTACGTTAGGGCCTTGGCCCATCTCAGATATACATGCAGTATCAGAAATCAGAATTACCCACCAGCACACACACCATCTCTGACCATCCCTACACACCATGTAGGCTTTAAAACACCCACCCATCCTGGCATACCATATAGGGTTTATAATACCCATCCAACCCTACACACGTACCGAAATGCGGCACATAATAAAAAATATGCAGCTGTGCTGCCAGATAATAGGCTTTAAAAGCCTTTCAAATGCTTCCTTCAAACTTCATCAACCCACCCCGATGCAATGCAACATACCATACGTGACATGCAAATAGGCTAATATCAGAACATACATTTAGTTTAGTATAGATATAATGCTCAGTCAGACATCATACAATCAGATCACATAATTAAGGGTTCTAAGTAATGCTTACCGACCCTATAGTGGGTTCACAGTCGACTTGGGCGACCCATGCGACCTTATAGAATTTCTTAGAAAAATGGGCTCGCATGCCCATGTGGCTTGCCCGTGTGGAACCAAACACCTATGTAGCCCACATGGCCCAAATTGGCCTTGGCCGTATGGATTACACGACCTGGCCTAAAATCTCACACGCCCATGTGGACCCACACGCCCATATGGCCCACATGGCCCAATTGGTTGAGCCAGTGTTTCACATACGGCCTTGTCTGGCCATCACACAGTAGTGTCCTTCGCGCACGGCCTGGCCTCGTCATTCACACACCCGTGTTCTATCACACGGTCTACCACACGAGTGACTACACGCCCGTGTGGCGTCAATAAAAAGCTTTTTTGACTTTTTACCGAATCTCATTTTCTGCGTTTCGAGTACACACCTAGTATCGTTTGAAGCTAAATCAAACTTCAAGCACTCTAGAACCTAAATATTGTCTAATCCAACACCACATTCAGTCTTACTTACGAGTAACAAAAATTCTGAAACCAAAATTATTCATCCCTTGAACAGTTTAGACTTACCTTCAATCAACCTACGGTGATTCCCACAAATCTAACTCCCTAGCAACAGATTTTAAGTCTTTGAATCCTTCCTTAAATGACATCGACAACACTTATCAACGAAAAATTAACAGAAGTTAACAATAGAAACAAGTCTACTATGCCTAAACTTACCGAACCAAAACGTAACCCGAAGTTACACGAGAGACAGACAGATTAGCAAGGAAGTCGAAAAGGAAGAGAGAATGGAGATGTAGATTTTCGGCAGAGAAGATAATACTGACGTCAAAATTTGGGAAAAGAAATTGATATTTTTTGAAAAAGAAAGAATAAAGTCAAAATACGATGTGATAACTTATCAAATCCCCTAATTCTCTCCCACATATCCCCTTAACAACTCCACTACTAAAAATTCCAATTTGACTAGGACTCTAACACGCCACACAGCCAAGCAACAAAAATAATAGCCCTCACGCTTACACAAGAATTCGAACATAGGACATCCTTCACACTAACACTCCACTTAACAACCAGACCAGCAGGCCCATTCTATTATAATTCTACCAACATTTAATTAAAAGTCTACTGACTAGAGATAGGGCTTTAGTTATAAAAATACCAAATTTTGCCCAAGTCAAGGCTTAAACTTGGGACCTCATACAAACACCCAGAACATTTAACCACTGAAGCAGACTGATATTTTGTGTCAATATAACAGAAACAGAAATATAAAATTTGAGGCGTTACAAAAAGGATATAATACATGAAAATTTTATCACAGAAATTTTATGTCGAATCACGACTTCTTGTAACTTAGATAGCAATGATGCATTGCTAGCTGCCACACACTTTTTGTAACATTAGAAATATTCTAGTATTACTACTAACATGACAAAAACCTACAGGGTCACACCCATGATTAAAGCGAACAGACTTCACACAAAAATGTTGGGCGTATACCCTCCTACATACATCTTTGGCGGATAGTACTACCTAGCGAACAATACTGCCTAGTGGATAGTGTCATCTAGTGAACTGTATCACCTGATGGACTATATCGCTTGGTGGACAGTATAGCCTAGCGAATATGATTTGCAATTACTTTCTAAAGTAAATATTTATGGAAGTTAATATTCCTTTAGATAGAATATAATCTTTAATACCTTTCATAATTTTCTCTAAAAGATAAATAGAAATTATTCCATTTTGAATATATGATATTAATAAAAGGAATAGAATCCTTGATTGAAAGAGGGTAAGTGTAAAAAAATAAAAAAAGGTCTAGTAGCAAATTTTGAATTTTCTCTGAAAAAGTTCAAAGAGTTTTGTTGTTCGTGCTTGACTGGGTGGACTACGTAGAGACCGAGACACTTTCTTACGGCTAGGATTGGCATCATGCAAAGTAATCCAACCAACAATGTTATTCGTCGTTTTTCAGCATTAAAAATTTATATCTTCAAGCCGACTCATTCCTCGAACATGCATCCGTGGTTGATGATCGCCTGAATAATTTTTTCGCTGCACCACAAGGCGTATTGGCGATCCAATAGTAACCAATACCTTGTTTTTACGTAAAACCTTTAACTACTAACCTTGCTTTAAATATATCAATGGTTCCATAGACCTTTATTTTTTTTTTGATGATCCATTTACAACCTATTGGTTTGGAACCCGATGGAAGGTCAACTAAGATCGAAGTATAATATCTCATTATTAAATCTATCTTATCATTTATTGCTTCTTTCTAAAAACAAAAGAGTATTGAGATTTCACTGCCTCTTCAAATGTAATAATATTAGATTTCGTATTATAATAATAAGGTATCTTATTGCCTATACTTTCACATTTCCTTCTACAAGGAACATAATGAAATCTAGTCCAAAATCTTTGACTTTTTTAATCCTTTTACTTCTTAATTCTTGAAAATATTCATCATTATTATCAATTTGTTCCAATAGAATCTCATTCTCATTTGAAGAATAAATTAATTGTTGTGGTTGTAATTGTTTTGAAATATAATTAAATCTATTTTCATCAAAAATAGCATCTTTTGATTCAATAACAGTATTAATTAAAATTAAATCATTTGGTGGTTCAATTATCATGAACCTATATGCCTTGCTATATTGTGCATATCCTATAAATATACATTCAATTCTTCTTTCACCTAATTTTTTACATTTAGGTGTTAGAACTTTGACGATAACTTTATAGCCCCAAAGCTTTAAATACTTAAGGTTTGGTTTCCTTTTCTTCCATTGTTCATAAAGGGTTATTTTAGCTTCATTATTTGGAACTCTATTCAATATGTGACAAGACATTAGAACAACTTCTCCCCAAAAACCTTGTCCATGAGTTGAATATGATAACATTGAATTTTCCATTTCAGTCAAGACTCAATTTTTCCTTCTAGCTACACTATTTTGTTGTGGTGTGTAAGGGATTAAAATTTGATGGATAATTCCAATAAATTCAAAATAACTTAGATTATAGTATTCTCTGCCTTTATCTGATCTTAAGCACTTGATAAATGATTCACACTAAAGTTCAACTTTAGATTTATAAACTTTAAATTTATCAAGCGCTTCATCATTTGAATGCAATAAATATACATAGTAATATCTAGAACAATCATCAATGAAAGTAGTAAAATATTTCTTTCCAGAATCCCATGTGATGGCCTAATGGTCAAGGGTGTTCACCGCCCCAGGTGTGGCTTGGGTTGGAGTCACGCTAATTAAGTTTGTTGTTTGAGCTTTGCCTTGTATTGCCCTGTTATTATAATTCACCAAAAAAAATATTTCTTTCAACCTAATGTAGGAGTATTATGCATGTCACATAAATAACTATGTATTAAATCAAGTAACTTTATTTTCCTTTTAACCTTAGAGAATATTTTCTAGTAATTTTAGTCAACATACATGTATTGAATTTTTCAATATTATTATTAAAAAATAGGAATTAAATCTAACCTGTGCATGTCATTCAATTTTCTATAATTCAAATGACCTAAACTATAATGCCATAAATAAAAAGATTCAACTATATAAGCAGAAATAACATTTTTATTCTTATTAATAATATTGAGTTTGAACATACCCTCATACATATACTTTTTCCTATAAAAATTCCTCACTTTAACAGAATAAACTTATCTGTCTCAAAAACAAGTTCGAAACCAAACTTATTCAACAGACATCTAGTTACTAAATTCTTCCTAACTTTTGGCACAAATATACATCATTAAAGGTTAAAACCTTTTCAGAAGTGAATTGTAGTTCAACAGATTCTTTGCCTTTGATTACTGCTGTGGAAGAATTTCCTATGTACAAGTCTTTGTCATATTCACATTCTGTGAACTTTGTAAACATACTTTTATCATTGCACACATGTTTGGTTGTTCTAGTATCAATCCACCATGCATTATCATCTTGTACCATATTAATTTCAAAAATCATGGCAACAAACTTTTTATTATTATCAGCCTTAAAAGAAGATTTCTTTTTTAAGAATCGACATTCATTCTTGAAATGTACCGGCTTGCCACAATGGTAACATGAGCCTTTTTGTTTCTTTTTGAACTTCGGTGCTCTAGCAATCTGTATAAACTTTCTCTTTGATGGTTTAGTAGTTTGTATCTTCCATAACATGCATTTTGGCATTTTTAGAATCTAGGTTCTGATTTTTCTTTCAATATTATTCTTCAATACGAAGATGAATTGGCAAAGCCTCAAGAGGTATTTCCTCTTCTTATGTTTTATACTTCTTTTAAAGTTTTTCCAAGATGAAGGAAGCTTGTCTATTATGGAGGATACAACAACCATTTCATCCATTTTCATATCATATTGCTTAAACTAATTCAACATTTTTTCAATATCACGAAATTGTTGCATAACAGAACGACCATCAATCATTTGATAATTATTGAAACGACTAACAAGAAATTTCTTACTTGTAGCATCTTCGACTATGTACCCTGCCTCCAATTTGTCCCATAATTCCTTAGCGACGACCTTGTTTTGGTAGGTGTCAAACAAACCATTGGATAAACCATTCAATATGTGGCCTATGCATATGTAATCAATATTGTCCCATTTTTTCCTTTACTGGGTTGCAACAACTGATTTATTTTTATTCTCTTCCCGTCTTAGAGTATCCAAACATAGGCAATCTTCAAAGTTGACAATAAGAAGTGCATATTGTTCTGCCATCGTCAAAAATTGCCATAATCAAACCGATCAAGTTTGACAAAGTTGGAAGCCAACTCCCTTAATGTTCCACTTTCATGTGTTGTAATAGTCATTATGAAAATAGAACCTTAAAATTATTAGTACAAATCTTTAGTGAGGAAAATCTTGAACATATGAGCGAAACTCAAACATAAAATGAAGAAATAAGACAAGGCTCCAAGGTGTGTATCAAGCAACTATCTTTAATATTCTATTCGCCCCCACCTATATTCAGTGTGCAAAATATTTTCAAGCAAATGAACCTTGAGGATACAATGAACTCGATGACTATTTGCATTTTGAACTGACGAGAATAGTCCACTAAACATTGAGTAATGTATAATAAGAAAGTCAATTTCTATGAAGAATTTCTGCAATAACTCTTTATAGAACAATCTAATAATATTAGAAGATAAAAGAAATATAGAATTTTTAAAACTTGCTGGTATGATTTTCAACTATTTTTAGGAATTTTTATGTCTCTTCATAGAGATATTTTTCAATAGGCATATTTTATGAATAATATTATCTTTAAAAACACACATAATTATTCATCTAATATTATAACTATTCAAGTAATATTGTTTGAATAGTTATAATTTTTTGTCAAAAATCAAGTGATAAAATTCTTGACCAATAACCAAAATATTTAACTTTTGATTAATTACACTATTTCATTTATAGTTATTGGAACATTATAAATATTTGAAAATGCTCCAACTCTCACAATGTAAGTGAAAATATTTATTGTGAAAATTAAAGTGACTTGCTGAAATTGTAAAATTAAATTGTTCAAAAATCTTGGGTTCAAATCCTATTATTTCCATTATTCTTATATTTATTTTTTTCTAGATTTTTCAAAATACAAAAAGATATAATTACTTTCAAAATAATTTTTTTATTTTATAAATTTTTTTAATAATTTCTGAGTTAAAATTTAATTATGAGTAATACCGATTTAGTTATCCCTATAAATAATAATTTAGATGGTTAGATATGAATTCTTACACAAGTATAAGCTTTTCTTCCGATCTCATCTAAATTTGTTCCAATTTTACAAGGAATATAAATTTAATATATGAATTTAAAAAATAATAATAATTGGACACACAAGATCAAGACTTGAAAGTAGAAACGATGTAGTTTTAGCTAGTTACTTTTCAGATTTTGACTTGCTGTTGAAGGAAAGAATAAAAGGAATTGCTTAATTAAATTGGGCTAAAGTCCAGTCCAATAAATCATTCTAACCTAGTAATTTTGGGTCTAGATCCCAATTATGAAGAAAGTTCTTTTTATTACCTATCTTTTATATTCACAAAACTCTGATTACATCATTATACTAGATTTAGTGGATCATTTTTTTTTTTTTCGAGAGAAAGTATTTAAAATACTCTGATTGATTTATTTTTTTTTTGGCATTCAAAATGAATGAAATTTGTTTTCATATATAAAATATTTAAAATAGAAAAAGTAAAAGGAAAGGATTGAAGTTTTTTATTTATAAAAGTTTACTTAAAAAATCATTATTTTTACTAATATTATTTATAATATTTGAGATAAATATATATATGAAAAAAGAGATTTTTTTGGGTTAAATATTCATTTATCCCTTGTAGTCCACTTTACTCATTTGGGTAATTAAAAAACAAGCAAAATTAGTGTGGTAGTTATCGATTGAGTCTTAGTTCGATTGTCATTGGCATTGTTGTCAGTGTAGGAGGATGTGTTTAACACCCCTAACACGTCCCTGACACCAGAATCAAGTTACAAGATGCTACAACAAATAACAGAATATTTACATGAAATTTTAAATAAAAAATTCATTTAATATTCAATAAAACTCATAGAACATACTAGTCATGCTTTACAAACAAAATCGAGCTTACGAAAGCTCTAAAACCAACTCAAAAACAATCAAGGACAGAATTGAAACATTTCAGAAAGAATGGGCAAAAGTGTAAAACAGAAGTCATAAGACCATGTAACAGGCTGAGATCGTGTGGGTCATAGCGTAAAAGTTCAACAAATGTCACACAGTCATGTGGCTGGACCGTGTAGCTGACTGTGACTGTGTGATCTAAAAGTAACCAAAAATCATATTGCACACTACTGTGTCAACAACCTCTGTGTAAGACACGGTCGTTTGGTAAATCGTGTGACCCAAAAATGTACATCATTATGCAAGCTATCAACCCAAACCTTCATCTATGTCAAGAATATGCATATAACCATTCTTTAAACCTGTTCAAAATACATAATAAACATGCCAAAACATAACATTTCCTATTTCTAAGCAATATGCTTCAAGGCACCATCACATACATGAATCAAAACCAAAGTTATAATCCATTTCGTACCAAATTAGAAACTAACCATGCATATGTCTTATATGCCATCAAATTCCAAATTTTCTGTTACCTACTATTGACTATAATTCCAAACCAACTACCTATAATATTAATACCAAAATCATGTTACATATCGTACTTACAACATTTCAAATAGGCATCAAACTATTGTATCATGTCATCCAAAACATTTTGTATCACCTTCAAGGATATCAATATTTCATATGTAGCATCACATTTCTCGTATTTAACAACCACATTCAAAACTACAATTTCAAGCCATAAGTTAACATATCAACTTGCCAACAAATACAAGCATTATAGACATAAATCATTTCCTCAACATCTAAAATAAATATTTAATCACATTTAAACTTAGACACATGCCACATAATCTGGTCTAGAACGTTTAAAACTACCAAATTGAAGGCTTGATAGTGTGAGCTCTAAGGTGATCTGATCACCACCTTCCACAAAAAACAACTATAAAACAGAAACGTAACTGAGTAAGTATTTTATATGCTTAGTAAGTTCATACGAACTAAAACAATAAACTCACCTTATAGCACAATTAACATATCGAACTAACTAATTAAACAATCTTTCTGTCATCACATTTCACAAATACAAGTTGAGTATATCTCGATCAATTATATAACATTTTATTTCATTTCCTGCTATACAATTCAATACCAATTTCATTATAATATTCATTCATATTTACATTACATATATATCACCAATCAGTCGTCCTTTCTATTATAAAACCATTTGGTTCCATTCAATGTCATTTAATCAATATTGTCAATTTTTGTCTACTAAGTTACATTATTCAAACATCAAATAACATTTCAATCCACAACACATATAATCATTTAAGTCATATTACATTTTCCATTTATACAATATCGAACAATCGATTTATTTTAACTCTAACCATTTTTCAATCATCATTATCCATTGGCAACAACAATTTAGCCCAATGAACTATAAAGAATAGATACGGATATGCAAGTATCTACCCAAAACATGCCTGATTGCTCAAATGAGCTTTACCATCCAAGAACACGTCTGGGCACTAAATGCCAAGCCCATAGGCTAAACATCCCTCCAAAAACAGGCCTAGGCACTAAGTGCCAAGCCTATAGGCTACATATCCTCCTCCAGAATCGTGTCTAAGTCACTGTGGATATAACTCAGTAATCCACAACAAATGTTGGATTCTAGTACAATCAATGAATATATAGTACATGATCATCTTATCTCATGTCAAACCTATACAGCACGCGAAATAACCCTATTGGCATGCCAATTGTATCCTATCCTATGTTCATCTAGGCTCAATACACATATCGAAATATTTAATACATTTCATTTCATTTCTCACGTTTTATATTGTTCCAATCATAATTCAAGATATAATCACATACTATTAATTTAGCCCACTTGACATCAAAACAATATATATACATATGTCTTTTAGAGATCTAACATTACCATTGTCGTAACCATTTTTGTGAAAACAAAACGGACGTCGACTTAAAAGTATGAACTGGAGTCGCCACCGATCTTTTTTAGGGTGTGATCGGTCACCTCAAAAAAGGGGTTGTTTTTGATAAACTCTTTGATTTATTAAAACAACAATTTTGGTCCGCATACCAGAAGACTAGGTTCGGAGTCAGTTACGTACGAGGAAAGATTAGTACCCCCGATACGCCCGGAAACCGGTACCTTGTTGATTAATTGATGTCTTTAAAGTCGATGATTCGAAAACTGGCGAAAATCTTAAGATACGATCCTTATTTGTTTTACAATCGTTTGGGGATTGGTCGAAAATGTGAAAAGGGCTGATTTGCCTTAAGGCAAAACGTCACATCCAATACGTTGGGATACGACGTTTCGACCTTTGAAGCTCAAGTTGCCTTTTATTTAGAGTTTAAGTATTTATTTTGAAAGGATATTGGAATACTCGGGATAAACGAAGAAAATTGAAGCCCAATACGTTAGGGTACTATTTCTCGAATTCTTGAGTACTGAACATTGCCTCGGTTTTAGAAAATCTTATCTCGAGATAACAAAATATCATTTCCAATGCGTTAGGACACAATATCTCGAATTCTCGAGAATAAGTTTTTATATTAAAAAATTAAGTATCGGCTTTGAAAGGCTATTCGGTGATTTATACTTTAAACGAAAAAACCGCAACCCAATACGTTAGGGCACGATTCCCGAGTGTCTAAATACAGAATATCGCCTTATAGAAAATCATTTTTTTATCGAAAACGTGTGATGAAGGACAATGAGAGCATGTATAAAAGGAAAAAATGTGATGATAAAGGATAATACGAACAAGAATGATAATAACATGCAAAACAGAAATAATATGTAGGATTTTTATTTAAACTTGTGTTTTAAGAAGGATATTCGGTTATTTAGAATTAGACGAGAGAACTGAAACCCAATACATTAGGGCACGGTTTCTCGAATTTCTAAACCCTGAAACATTGCCTTGTTTTAATACTTTTTTGGATTAAATGAAATATATGTAAAATAATGATTTAATGAAAGTACTTAAACATAATATTAGAATGTGATAGTAGCAATAAGATTTACAGTAAAAGATAGTAAAAAGAGTATATATATTTTTTAAAGAGTAAATACAAGACGTAGTAGTTATAACAAGATGTATATAAGGCAATAAGAACATGCGAAGAATATGATATTAGAATTTGTATGATGTAATATTAATGTTTATATGTAAAAGAATATATATATGCAAATATGTTTTTAAGAAAAATATTGACACTATTAGAAATATTATTTGCTATATATATATATATATATATATATATATATGCGTGAGTATACGAAAATAATGGTGTTAAAATATTAATAAATTTATGAAAAATCTATGTTAAAGATATAAAATAGGAACATGATATTACAAATATACACGTAATATTGAAAATTGCATTTACATAAAACATAATATATACATAAGACACAAAGAAATCGTACACATAATAATATTAAGATATTTACATAATATAATATATGTATAAAAATACATAACTAATATAATGACAAATGCATATGCAATAATATATAAGAGAAATATAATATATATAAATATTAAGTAAAAAGTAATAAATATAAAACACTAATAAATAATATGATAATGGAGCCATAATAATATAATAGTAATATAATATTAAAATTAATGGTATTTATGTGACAATAGAAATAATAAATGTAATGGGAGTAAGGGTAAAATAATATAGATAACATAAAATATAATAATGATACTAATAAGTAGTAATAAAAATAAAATAACCACATAAATTAACAAAATAATAAACAAGGAGTTAATTGACACTGAAATAAAAAATTCGGATTAAATTTTAAAATAAAAACAAAAAAAAAGGACCTATTAGAACACGGATTAAACTCATCAGGACCGAAGCAGCAATTTTCCCGGGATTTTAAAACGATACCGTTGCCAAAGGGACCAAATTGCGATGCATAATAAATTCTAGGGCTAAATTATAATTAGAAAACTTCAATTGCAAATTAATAAAAAAGCGGAAGGGCCAAATGCGCAATTTGCCCTTCCGTGTTAAAAAACACGCGGATCCTCTTGGGTTGGGTCGGATCGACCCGACCCGGGTTTAAATACCATAAAAGCTAAAAAAAATTTTGTTTAGCCATTTGAAACGGGGAAAGAAAAAAAAATGAAAAGGGAGAGAGGAGAGAGGGAAAGAAGAGAGGGGGAGACCGGGGAAGGGTACGGTCACCGTCGGATCGTCGTCCGGTCACCGGCGCTGGCTCCGGCCACCGTACACGGTGGCCGGAAAGGTAAAATTTTTTTTCTTTTTTCTTTTTTTGTTATTTATTTGTTTTATATTATACTATTATTTTTATTATCTTAAAATATACATACACGTAAAAAATCTAAAAAAAAAGCTAAATCACCTTAGGCTTCTGTTTGGTTTTCTGGTTTGGATTTCCGATCGGGGGTGTCCATTCGCTGTTATATTGCTGTTTTCTGCTTTAAACTTTGAATTTTCACTTTGGAAAATGAATATTACAATGTATTGCTTTTACTTTCGTTCCCCGAAAGAAAAAATCCCCCCTTTTTACAATTTGTTCTAATCGGCTTTATATAGCCTTTGTTTTACAAATTGTTTCCTTCTTTTGCTTTTTGTCTTGTCTCATTGAATGTGTGCAGGTGCAAGTGGTGGAGATGTGACCTTAGTCGGTGGAGCAGTTGGCCGGTGCTGTAGGCTTTGGTGGTCAGAAACCAGGGCAAGTGGGTAGTCAGAGGCGGCGTGGGTAGCCACTTGGGGCTAGAGCTGATTAGGGTTAGGGTTAGTTTAGGTATTTGGGCTGATCGGGTATGGGTTAGGTTGTAACGGGTTGGGGTGATTTAGTGGATTAGGGATTTGTTTTGGGCCATTCGGGTTTGGTTTGTAAATGGGTCTAAAGGTTTGGGTTAGTGTTTATAGGTTGTGGGGCTAAATTAATGGGCCCCGGGTTTGTAATGGCCAAAATTGGCCTATGACAGCTGCCCCTCTTTGCTCATTGTCGTGTAACGGTAATAGAGCAAAGACATAAAGAAAGGCCAATTTTGCCAGGTCTCGCCAAATCTTGACTTCTTTGGTGCTCTTTTGGTTCAGCTCTCCTTGTAGTCCAACCCACCGCCTCTCATAGCTTTAGGTTCAATCCACTGCAACTTCAGAGATATGGCTTATAGTTTCAGTCCATCACCTCTTCAAGGATACAAAATTCGTCGTGATCTGTTCTTCTGTAACTTCGGAGATGAAATCTGGCATCTTCAATCTACTTTGTTACAACTTCAAGGAGGCAAAATCTGGATCTTTGATAAACTCTAACCTTCATTCTTTATTGAAAAACAAACATCGAAACTAGCCCAACCTGCGAATTCTCGCAATATGGGTTAATTCTTTTGGAACATAAATGAAAAGTGCACCGGTGTGTGACTTGAGACTCAACTCACCTCTCGCAATATGAGTTGGTCCTTTTGAAAAATAGAAATTAAAAACTAAAATTGAAAAAGATCAACTCACCTCTCGCAATATGAGTTGAATGAACAGAAATTAAAAAGTAGAAATTGAAAAAGATCAACTCACCTCTCGCAATATGAGTTGAATAAACAAAAATTTAAAAAGCAGAAATTGAAAAAGATCAACTCACCTCTCGCAATATGAGTTGAATAAACAGAAATTAAAAAGCAGATATTGAAAAAGATCAACTCACCTCTCGCAATATGAGTTGAATGAACAGAAATTAAAAAGCAGAAATTGAAAAAGATCAACTCACCTCTCGCAATATGAGTTGAATAAACAAAAATTTAAAAAGAAGAAATTGAAAAAGATCAACTCACCTCTCGCAATATGAGTTGAATGAGCAGAAAAGAAATTGAAAAAGATCAACTCACCTCTCGCAATATGAGTTGAATAAACAGAAAAGAAATTGAAAACAGAAATTGAAAAAGCTCAACTCACCTCTGTAATATGAGCTGGCTCTGAGAAACATAAATTAAAAACAGAAATTGAGAAAGCTCAACTCACCTCTGTAATATGAGTTGGTTTTATAAATTAAAAAATGAAATTTGAAAAAGCTCAACTCACCTCTGTAATATGAGTTGAATTTTGAAAGACATGAATTGAAAAAGAAATTGAAAAATACCTCAACGTGCCTTGAGGCTCAACTCACCTCTGTAATATGAGTTGATTTTTTGAAAAAGAAATTGAAAATACCTCAACGTGCCTTGAGGCTCAACTCACCTCTGTAATATGAGTTGATTTTTGAAAAAGAAATTGAAAATACCTCAACGTGCCTTGAGTCTCAACTCATCTCTGTAACATGAGTTGATTTTTTTGAAACATAAGTTAAAAAAATATTGAAAATACCTCAACGTGTCTTGAGGCTCAACTCATCTCTGTAATATGAGTTGATTTTTTAAAGAGAAACTGAAGATACCTCAATGTGCCTTGAGGCTCAACTCATCTCTGTAACATGAGTTGATTTTTTTGAAACATAAATTAAAGGTACCTCGAAGTACCATATCATCTGGTGGAGCTCAGGTGTCCTTTCCTTGATTCAGTAGAGTCATCGAAACCCCTTGTTCTGCTGAAATACCTGTATATGTCATGCATGATGTTATCATGATATGCATATGTTTGTCTTAAATGCCTGTATGCCTACATGATTATACTATGCGCCCTAGGCATGTCTGTCATATGTTTCCTTCTGTCGAAATTTTTTGATGATCTGTGTTTGTTGTTTCGACTCTTGGTTCTCTTTGGGGTTTGTACCCGTCCTCAAGCTTTACGAGTACTCTACATTTCTCTGATATCACTCTTTTGCCCCTGGTTGAAGGTTTGTCCTTGTTTTGAGGCTCTTGTACTTGCCGAATTCTCATCCAGATAATGCTCAACATTTCTTTTGTTTGGAGTATGTCATCTCAAAATGCTCTAAATCTTCAACGCATGAACTCTTCCACATTTCATAATCAAGAATCTTTTCGAGCTTGGCTTCTCGCGTAGAAGGTTTCGAACTGCTGAAAATGCTTCAAACACTTGCTGTTTGACTCACTGCTCAAATCGTCTTACTCCTTGGGCCTAGATCTGCTTCATTAGGACGCCCTTTCGGGTTTTTATCCTAATCTTTTTGTTTACCAAGATGCCCTTTTCAGGTTTTCGTCTTGATCTTCTTTTCCTTTTTCATCTTGGGATGCCCTATTGCTTGGCTGGTATTTCAACCCAAAACTCGAGGAAATGTTTTGCTCAACCAGCTTGCCCCACTGCGACTTGAGGGTCCCTTCCATTGTATCTCAAAGGTATAGGGTCTGTAACTTGTTCCATCAGTTGACCCCTCTTCGGGTGACCCGATCAGATGTTTATGGGTGCAGAGTATCATTTTTCTGAGAATGGTTCTCTTTTATGCTTAGGTTGACATTGCTCGTTTTCATCGAGATTATCACCAACGTGATATCTTGTTTTCGTTCAAGTAACATCTTTGACCAAAAAAAATCCGAAGAGATAAACTCATTTTAAGTTCAAGTTTCCCAATCTTTATACTTGTGAGCCTTTAAACAACAGTCCTGTTTCAGGTTCCTGTACTATTCAGAAGCTTTTCAGAGTAATACACGAAAATCCTTTTATGAAAGTATTATTAGTCCACTAATCGTTATTTCAATATGATATGCTTGAAAAAAGATCATACCTAATGGACAAAAGGAAATTAATTGGAAGCATAACTCGAAACAAACAAGTTAAATAGCGATAGCAAATGAAATCAAGAATGACACATTTTTTTTGTTGTTGTTTTTTTTTTTAAACGAATAAGATAAACAAAAGAAACAGATTCAAAATGGGTAGGACGGAAACTAGGTGCCCCAGATATCGCAGCCTGAGCTTCTCTGTTCAAACTTCTTGAGGACCATTTTAAGCTCAATATGTGTTTAAGGGATCCGGAGTACTTTGTCGATGCCCCAAGACGTAGCATACTTCTTCACTGTCAATTCAAGCATAGCAAGACTACTGTATGCCCCACTTTCAACCAAAATTTAAGTCGCCCTTTTCGGGTTTTCAACTCAAATCCCCTTTGGTCTCAAAGCACCCTTTGCGGGTTTTCGCCTTGGCCTCTCCTTTTCCTTTACTTTTTCTGATTGATTTCCTTCCCCATTTTTTGATTTTTTTGATTTTTTGATTTTTGGTCTCAAGGTGCCCTTTTTCCTCTAAAGCTCCTTTTGTATATGAATGATCATCTTCAATATCAGCTCCCATCATGAAATTCCCTTAGGCGAACCTTTTCATTGTAAACTTGCCTTATCTGATCGTGACAGATTGCTATTAACTTTTCTTCTTATTGGATCCATTCTGCATTTTTCCACTTTAACTCTGAGGAAAGAATCTCAACTTCAATAGGCAGGACTGATGTGTTGCCCCGGCAAATGTCTTGGCCAACATTTGATAAGTAGAGAGGGTAAATGGTAACTTCTCCATGCCAATTATTACAAGTCTCAGTCATCTTTCAAAATCCTTTTGGATGGCATTGGGTTGCCTTTGTTGCATTGATATTGTGTCTGATTTTTGAATAGACCGTAAATTGCCATTTTTAGATTCGGATTTGAATTTGGATTTCAGATTTGAACTTGGATTTGGATTTGAATTTGGATTTGGATCTGAATCTGTATTCGAATTTGAATTTGGATTTGTTCTTGAATTTGAATTTGATGACTGTGTACCTTGTAACTTTGGCATATGAAGTGACTTACCCCCTTGATAACGATCTGATGTCAGTGATATTGCCCCTATAATAATCATGCCTCATATAGAGAGTCCGTGAAGAAACAAAGGAGGCATATACGTCTTGCCTTATTTCTGCGGCGAGCTAGGTTCTGATCTCTTTCGCAAGCTCGCAATGTCGACTAACCCCTTGTAAGCTAAGATGTGTCTTTTCATCTCGTTCTACTATCCATAGCAAATCGGAAGCTAAGTACAATCTCTGTCATCTTCAAAGTCTTGAGATCTCTCTGAACATATATCTTACTAAAAAGGGAGTTAGTAACAGCGTTGCTCGTGACATTGATATCTGGGCGCCTATTGTAGGTACGAAGGCGAGTTTTGAAGAATAAATGATTCTAAGGAGATTATTTACATGGTATGATAGTCAATATGAAAGGATACATGAATGAAAGTCCAAGAACAAAGGAACCTACACATAAACAGAATAAAGAGAATATTTGTTCAAGAGATGCATTTTATTGAAATAAAGACTCTGGACAAATGCCTATTTCACAAAAGGGCCCTTATTGCCACTAGGCCTGAGACAATAAGCATGTTCTGAGTATTACTCTAAATAAGTTCTAAAATACAGGTCTCTTCCACAGTCCTGTCGTTCAAAATATTCCCTAGCATGTAAGGGAAAATGCTTGGAAATTTCAATCCTCCGTCACTGTGTTCCTATTCCCTTTAGCATGGTCAGGGAATGGATTCTCAGTTGCATTGCTAGCATTATCAAATTGCAGAATGCCCGTATCAATGAGTCCTTGGACCTGCTTTTTAAAGGCAATGCAATTCTCCGTAGAGTGCCCCTGGTTCCCGGCGTGGTATACGCAGCTAGCTTTTGGGTCGTACCATTTTGGGTACGGAGGCCTCAAGGGTGCCATGTAGTGTAGGGATATCAACTGTTTCTCGAGAAGTTTTGGGTATAGTTCCCCGTACGACATAGGAATAGGAGTGAAATGCGGTTTCTCAGGATTGGACCTTGCCAGTCTTGGTTCGTTCCTGGGTTGGTTTTGGGCGGGCATTGTGTTTTGTGGGAGCGTGGCGTAAACAGGGTAAGAAGGGTATTGAGGTGGTGTTTGGTAGTAAGGATTTTGGGGAGGAAAGTAGACATTTGAGGATGAGTGATATTGAGGTCGGAGCTGATTTGGGTACGAATTGGGAGTGTAACGGCTTCCAGTCCCTACCATATAGGCTTCTGGCTCTTTCTTCTTCATAGGTGCTGCCCTTCTCATACTATCCTGCCCCTCCATTCTACCGCTCCTGATGGCATTCTCGATAAGCTTGCCGGATATGACAATATCTGCAAAGTCTTTTGTGGCACTCCCCACTAATTTGTCATAAAATGGCGCTCTCAAGGTGTTAATGAAAAGGACGGTGATCTCAGTTTTTGTCAGTGGGGGTTCCACTTGGGCCGAGACGTCCCTCCATCTCTGCGCGTATTGTCTAAAGGTTTCTGACTGCTTTTTCTCCATCATCTGCAGCGTCATACGATCGGGTACCATGTCAGACACGTACTTATACTGTTCACAAAATACCGACGCCAAGTCTTTCCATGTCCGGATCTTTTCTCTGCTAAGCTGATTGTACCAGTGAAGAGCTGATCCAATAAGGCTGTCTTGAAAACAGTGTATGAGCAGTTTGTCTTCATTTACATAGCCGGTCATTTTTCAGCAAAACATGACCAAGTGTGCCTTCGGACATCTCGTCCCGTCGTACTTCTCGAAATCAGGTGCTTTAAATTTTGGCGGTAGAACTAGGTCAGGTACTAAACTAAGTTCTTTAGCACTTAGCGCGGAGAAGACCTCAGTGCCTTCTATCGCTTTAAGTCTTTCCTCTAAGCTCCTATACTTCTCCTGAGCTTCGTGATCGTCTGCCCTCAACCTGGCAATTTCCACCGGGTCATCTAGATCAGGGACAGGCGGATTAGCAGGATTGGATACAAATATTCCCTGCCCTTGGTGAGCAGCTGGCATAGGTCGCCGTTCCAAGCCAGCGGATTCCTCTTGAGTGTATACTCTTTGTGTCATATGGGGCGGAGCGAATCCCGATGGGTAAAGTGGATCTTGATCGAGGTTAACAACCTCAGGATTATGCATGGGCCCTTTTCCTTTTACCAAGGCCGACATCTCCATTATCTTAGTCATTTGGTCTTTTTGTTCTAGTGATTCCTCCCGCGATCTCACCATTAGATCCCTCGTCTCTTGCTGTGATTTGGCTAGTTGCTCTTGTAGTTCTTTTTGAATTCTTTCCATTCTTTCGATTCTTTTATTAAATGCAGCTTCTATTGTTCTAACTTGCCAGTGCGTTCTATACGAATGAAGTAGTTCCAGCCTTTATATTGTCGTAACTGCGAATCGTGTGATTTTGACCTTAGTGAATGACTGTGAGATATTTACATGAAATGAATGCATGAATGCCTTATGAATGCAAAAATGCCATATGAGTGTTAGTTATAAATGCATATGCCAAAATCTGGTGTTGACTTTTATATTCAATTACATTAGGAGAACTTGTCTAGAAAACAAAATTCTTTACATAAAACGGATCACATATGCGGTCTTGTCCTCATAGTCTAAGCAAAGACATCAATCTTCATTTTCAAATCCGGATGCCATGGTTGACTCCAAAGATGTCTCTATTGGCTCCTTTTACTCGATCTGGGTTGCAACTCATTACCCTTTTATCCTCGCGATACTCGTTGGCTGCTTTGAAAAAGTTGAGACATAACGGTTCCTTGAATAAATTAATGTCCACTTGAATCCTCTGGCAACGAAGCAAAGTTGTATATTCCCCCATAAGCTAATAGTCTTTACACGTTGTGCTGGCTCAGACCGTATTCGGACGACCGTATTCTAACCCACTTTATCAAGAAATTCGTTTTCTTATGAGAAACTCCCCTATTTAGCAATCGAATATGAATCAACACCTCTTTTCTATGATGATGCGATGCAATGCAATCAAGACGATAGAAAACACGTTAGCGGAGGAGAAATAAATAACAACATAAAACACCTACTTGGGTGACCACTAGGGTTTGGCAAAGCTCTACCTAGGGTGAGCCCTAAAGTTTGCTATTATGAGGTTCGGCTCTAGCGTGAAAGGGTACCTGAACCAGCGAATTCCTCGATCTTCACCCATTATAGGCTCATATGGATCGAGTTTGATTCAGGGGGACACATTTCCCTATGGCCATGCGGAGGTGAAAACCTCACGAAGACATAGGTACGGATGTATCCCGAAAGCAGTCTATTAGCCCATGCGTAGGTGAAAACCTCACGAAGGCATAGTTTCTCACTCCCACTTAAAGGGTGTGACCCCGATGGTCATGTAAATGGAATGTGCAGAGATATAAAAGGCTTGCAGTGAAATACGAAATAAAGTAGTGAAAATCTCATCGCAAGATTGATAAAATGTAATGAAAGGACCGTATATTAAAAACAAATTTCCAAATTTCGACTGAAAGACAAAAACTAACCAACTTGAGGTTCGACTCTCGTTTTAGCCTCCCCAGTGGAGTCGCCAAGCTGTCGTAACCATTTTTGTGAAAACAAAACGGACGTCGACTTAAAAGTATGAACTGGAGTCGCCACCGATCTTTTTTAGGGTGTGATCGGTCACCTCAAAAAAGGGGTTGTTTTTGATAAACTCTTTGATTTATTAAAACAACAATTTTGGTCCGCATACCAGAAGACTAGGTTCGGGAGTCAGTTACGCACGGGGAAGGATTAGCACCCCCGATACGCCCGGAAACCGGTACCTTGTTGATTAATTGATGTCTTTAAAGTCGATGACTCGAAAACTGGCGAAAATCTTAAGATACGATCCTTATTTGTTTTACAATCGTTTGGGGATTGGTCGAAAATGTGAAAAGGGCTGATTTGCCTTAAGGCAAAACGTCACATCCAATACGTTGGGATACGACGTTTCAACCTTTGAAGCTCAAGTTGCCTTTTATTTAGAGTTTGAGTATTTATTTTGAAAGGATATTCGAATACTCGGGATAAACGAAGAAAATTGAAGCCCAATATGTTAGGGTACTATTTCTCGAATTCCTGAGTACTGAACATTGCCTCGGTTTTAGAAAATCTTATCTCGAGATAACAAAATATCATTTCCAATGCGTTAGGACACAATATCTCGAATTCTCGAGAATAAGTTTTTATATTAAAAAATTAGGTATCGGCTTTGAAAGGCTATTCGGTGATTTAGACTTTAAACGAAAAAACCGCAACCCAATACGTTAGGGCACGATTCCCGAGTGTCTAAATACAGAATATCGCCTTATAGAAAATCATTTTTTTATCGAAAACGTGTGATGAAGGACAATGAGAGCATATATAAAAGGAAAAAATGTGATGATAAAGGATAATACGAACAGGAATGATAATAACATGCAAAACAGAAATAATATGTAGGATTTTTATTTAAACTTGTGTTTTAAGAAGGATATTCGGTTATTTAGAATTAGACGAGAGAACCGAAACCCAATACGTTAGGGCACGGTTTCTCGAATTTCTAAACCCTGAAACATTGCCTTGTTTTAATACTTTTTTAGATTAAATGAAATATATGTAAAATAATGATTTAATGAAAGTACTTAAACATAATATTAGAATGTGATAGTAGCAATAAGATTTACAGTAAAAGATAGTAAAAAGAGTATATATATTTTTTAAAGAGTAAATACAAGACGTAGTAGTTATAACAAGATGTATATAAGGCAATAAGAACATGCGAAGAATATGATATTAGAATTTGTATATTTGTAATATCATGTTCCTATTTTATATCTTTAACATAGATTTTTCATAAATTTATTAATATTTTAACACCATTATTTTCGTATACTCACGCATATATATATATATATATAGCAAATAATATTTCTAATAGTGTCAATATTTTTCTTAAAAACATATTTGCATATATATATTCTTTTACATATAAACATTAATATTACATCATACAAATTCTAATATCATATTCTTCGCATGTTCTTATTGCCTTATATACATCTTGTTATAACTACTACGTCTTGTATTTACTCTTTAAAAAATATATATACTCTTTTTATTATCTTTTGCTGTAAATCTTATTGCTACTATCACATTCTAATATTATGTTTAAGTACTTTCGTTAAATCATTATTTTACATATATTTCATTTAATCCAAAAAAGTATTAAAACAAGGCAATGTTTCAGGGTTTAGAAATTCGAGAAACCGTGCCCTAACGTATTGGGTTTCGGTTCTCTCGTCTAATTCTAAATAACCGAATATCCTTCTTAAAACACAAGTTTAAATAAAAATCCTACATATTATTTCTATTTTGCATGTTATTATCATTCCTGTTCGTATTATCCTTTATCATCACATTTTTTCCTTTTATACATGCTCTCATTGTCCTTCATCACACGTTTTCGATAAAAAAATGATTTTCTATAAGGCGATATTCTGTATTTAGACACTCGGGAATCGTGCCCTAACGTATTGGGTTGCGGTTTTTTCGTTTAAAGTCTAAATCACCGAATAGCCTTTCAAAGCCGATACCTAATTTTTTAATATAAAAACTTATTCTCGAGAATTCGAGATATTGTGTCCTAACGCATTGGAAATGATATTTTGTTATCTCGAGATAAGATTTTCTAAAACCGAGGCAATGTTCAGTACTCAGGAATTCGAGAAATAGTACCCTAACGTATTGGCCTTCAATTTTCTTCGTTTATCCCGAGTATTCGAATATCCTTTCAAAATAAATACTCAAACTCTAAATAAAAGGCAGCTTGAGCTTCAAAGGTCGAAACGTCGTATCCCAACGTATTGGATGTGACGTTTTGCCTTAAGGCAAATCAGCCCTTTTCACATTTTCGACCAATCCCCAAACAATTGTAAAACAAATAAGGATCGTATCTTAAGATTTTCGCCAGTTTTCGAATCATCGACTTTAAAGACATCAATTAATCAACAAGGTATCGGTTTCCGGGCGTATCGGGGGTGCTAATCCTTCCCCGTGCGTAATTGACTCCCGAACCTAGTCTTCTGGTATGCGGACCAAAATTGTTGTTTTAATAAATCAAAGAGTTTATCAAAAACAACCCCTTTTTTGAGGTGACCGATCACACCCTAAAAAAGATCGGTGGCGACTCCAGTTCATACTTTTAAGTCGACGTCCGTTTTGTTTTCACAAAAATGGTTACGACAACCATGTATAAATCATATACTTGTATAATAAATTTTACATTAATTCAATACTGTATATCTATTTGTATTTACCATATTTTCCTATTGTAGCCATTTCTCACCTTTTGTACCATTTGTCAACAATTTTAAAATGGATTCAAATATTATAAATTTACAATCCAACCACAAACATTATATTAATATATTTAATTATACCGTATGAACTTACCAAGAGCAAACAACAAAAGCAAGAGTGTCAAGGACTAATCTGTAATTTTCCATTTTCCTCGATTATCTACTAGTTCTTGATCTATACAGTAATTTATTTCTAATTATCAATTATAAATACCTTATAAAAACTTATTTAATACATATAACATCTTATTATCATTTTTCACAATTTCCCCAAAATTTTTTCATTTTATTCAATTTAGTCCCTAAAACCGAAACTATTACATCTTTTACAATTAAGCTTCAATTTCAATCTGATTTCAATTTTATTCTTATAAAGCCATTTACAACCAAAATTTATAGAAATTTCATATCAAAATAAATAGTTTTAGATTTTAATCCCTAAACTCAAAACTAACCAAAAATTACTTTACAAATTAGTCATTAAACACATTTAAGCTTATAATCAAACTATTAAACATCATGAGCTTCCAATTTTATCGATGAAAACTTTTAAAATCTTTAACAATTTTAAAAACAGAAGTACTGATTAACTGAACCTAATTACAACGATCTAAAAGATATAAAATTTACGAAAAACAGATAACCTAAGGACTTACATGCATAAAAAAAAACTTGACCGGAACGTTTTCTTGGTGAAACGGCAAAGAAGGAAGAAGAAAGATGATATGATTTTCATGGTTTTCTTTTTCTTTAATGTTTAATTTACATATATCATTAATTAATAAAATTTTAACATTTAAAAATTAAGTAAAAGTCAAGCTTTAACCGTCCATGTTATAGGATTATCGTCTAAATACCATATAAGTCCTCCCAAATTTACTAAATAAGCCTTTAATTAATAAAATCAAGTGACTAATTTTTATAATTTTTACGATTTAATCTTTTTTCCTTAATTAACTATCAAATCATCAAATTTTTCTAACCAAACTTCAATTCACTTATAAAACAACTCCGTAAATATTTAAGAAAAATATTTACGACCTCGGTTTATGAAAATGAGGTCCCGATACCTTATTTTCCTAAATAACTGACTTTCGGTATGAATCATTTGTACTTTGACTAACTGACTAATTAATAAAATATATCAAATCAAAATTAATAATAACACTATATTTAACTCGTAAATATTAAATAATAATATTTACAAGCTCACTCATCAAAATTTCAGTCTCAAAATCACTATTTTGACACCAATGAAAAATAGACTTTTACAATGTAAGTTTAAGTGCGTTAAAAAGTATTATCCTCCTATTTAAAAGTTAAGAAATGGCTATAGATAATTTTAGACATTGTATAGAAAAGAACTAAAAATCGATAATGAGATTAATATTAAAAAAAAAATAGTGTGATAGCTATATTTGCCTAAGCATTTTTTTTTGTTTGCTTCATTCTGTCTCGACTCTCTCTCACGGCCCCTGGACATGTGATCTGTGGCTGTTGGTTACTCTGACCCAAGTAAACCAAACCACGAATCTAGGTTGAGAGCCTAAGCATTCGGCAGAACTTTTAGGGATTCCCGCATTCGCTGATGTTTTAGGAAATTTTATATTAGCTAACTATTTTAAAATTTTAATACTTTATATTGTTGAGATTCTCCATTCATTGCTCCCTTTACCACATCATGGGGATTTATAGGAGATCCCATACGCTTGTTCGGAAAGGTTGCTATACCATAATTGTTTTCACAACTTATGTTCTACATTTTCTTGTTCTACTTCCTAGTAACTTCTACATGTAGGAAAGATATCATTCATATCAAATACTTAAAATTACTATTGGTAATGCAAAAGAAAAGCACAATCTCACATTGATTGGAATTTTTTTTAAGAGGATTTAAATATAACATTTCTTATTATTTTTATTGAGTAATTGAGGCTAAAGTCTAACATATACACGTTGTCAACCGATAAACTTTACATGTTTCTTTTGATTTTTTTTTGTTTTTAAACAAAAATATATTTCTTTTGGATTTATATGCCACTAAATCTTCATTCAATTATTGAATTTGACCAGATGTTAGTTCCTCTACTATTGCATTCAATTTCTGTTTAGGTTGCTTGACCTAAAATTTGTTTATTTTTTATAAGCTTCGTTTCTTTAACTGTGGCTAAAGTTAGATATACTAGATATGAAAGGTTGAATGCAAAGAGTCAACACAAGTGATAAAAATGGAAGCAAGGCACCAATTAAAGATAAAAATGGACTAGTTTTTATTCTTTTAGCTCTACTTTACTTCTATTTTAGGTCTAGTTATGGTATTGTAGGGAGTTTTGTCTGTTTCATTTGATTATGTAGTTGCAGATGATGTAGTTAGATTGATTAAATAAATTTATTTTTTGACTTTCAAAAAAAAAAAAAAGGCACCAACTCAAGATCGGACCAGACCACATAGCAGAGCAAGAACAATAGAACCAAAAAGAAGCATACAACAAAAGGAAAAGTAACACTAGTCAACCAAAGACAAAATACAGAGCAAATAAGAGCAAACAAACATACTACAAAATACTGTAAAAAACACATAAAAAGAAGTAATATTCAACAGCCAAATACAGAAACAAAAATGGGCAAAACAGAAAGGGAAAAATGAGAGCTAGGCTCTCCAAAAGAAAGAAATAAAGTTGGTTTTCATATTATTTTAACTTTCAAGTATAAAAAGGTAAAATAAATATAAAAATAAAGACAAGCTAGTCTTTTTCATCACATAGCAGTTCAATTGCTTATGAGCAACGCACTAAAACCATCCAAACACTGATCATCAGTGCAGTTGGATGAAAAAGGTGCCCAACTCAACCTCACTCGTAGCCACTGGCCAACCAAAGGAGACCTTAAGGTTTCGTTTGGATGTGTCGCAGCTTCAGTGCGATTGACATCCCAAAGCAAAATTGCCTTCACTTTATACGCACAGCAATTTATGGTGTGTGCAGGTAGGTATAGAAATCTCATTGGTAGCCCAAAACTTGAAATCGGTGCCCTCAATGATGGAGACAATTACTCTTTTAATCTCTTTCCCATCTTTATTATTTGGGATAAATCTTAAAATTATACATGAGTTTTAATTCAACATGCAATTTGATATATGAATTTTAATTTGATGCAATTATACACATGAAATTTAGATTGTGGTTCAAATGTATACATGAAAGTTTAATTTTGATTCAATCATGCGCATTAAAAAAAATAAATACATCAATTTATTTTTATTTCTGTATTGGATAAATATAATTATATGTGTATGTAATATATAAACATAAAATGATGATATATCAATAATTGTGTTAATAATTTATGAGAATTTGACCAAATCAAAATTTCAGGTATAAAATTGCACAAAATCAAAACACCTGTATAGAATTGCACATAAGACTAAAGTTCATGTATAGTTTAGGGCTTAAGTTTAAGGTCTAAGGGTTTGTAGTTATGAATGTGGGTTTAAAGTTCAGGTTTATGGTTGAAAGTATTTAGAGTTATGAGTTTGAGTTTAGGGTTTGGGCTTAAGGTTTAGGATTTTAGATTTTAGATTTTAGATTTATGTATTATGGTTTAGGGTTTAAAGTTTAAAATGCTAGATTTAGTGTTTATGGTTTAAAGGTTTATGGGTATGACTTCAAGTTTAAGGTTTAATGTTATGGGTTTGAGTTTAGGGTTTATGGTTATGGCTTTAATTTTATGGTTTAGGGTTTAAGATTTTAGATTTAGGGTTCATGGTTCAGTGTTTAGAGTTTAAAGTTTTGGATTCAATGTTATGGGTTCGAGTTTCAGTTTGGTTTAAGGAGTTATGGTTTACTTGTGACAGCCCTAGTTCGACCTAGATCGGGAAGCGGTTTCGTGATCGCTAAACCGAGCCTTTAAAATAGTTATAATAAATTTTCAATGCTTAAATTATGTGTTAATTGCATGTGTGGAAATTGTGGAATTAAATTTAGCAAAGTCAGTATGATTTGATTGAAAAAGGTTTAGTTGAAAAACTTAAAAACTTAGCTAGACAATTTTGGAATGACTAAAATGAGATAAGCTAAAAACTAATGGATTTGCATGTCAATATTCCCCTAGAAGAAAGTGGCCGGCCATGCATTAGATTTCATTGGTTGTGGCATTATTTTTATGAGTTATAATTTAAGTTAGTGGGATGATGATGTCATAAGGAAAATTAACAAAAGAAAGAAAAGAAATTTGAAGGAAAGGTTGTTCTTTTTGCCGTGAATTGAAGAGGGTAGAAAGGGGGAAAGTTTGAAGCTTCCATTCGGTCATTCTTGGCTAAAATCCAAGGTAAGAAATCTTGTTAATTTGTTGGAAACTTATGAATTCAAGTGAAATGGTAAGCTTATGGATTAGCCCTTGCATAAAATTTTGATTTGGGGGTATAAATCCCATTCGGTCAAAGAAAAAAAAAAGGGATTTTGGCTAAATTTGATGTTCTAATTTCATGTATGACAATATGGAGTCTTAAGAAGTGTTTCTAGTTTCAAAATTTTAAGAATTCATGAAAGCATTGTTTAGGTTCTACTAATCTTGCTTTAGATGGTACTTAAATCAAAGAAAGCATTCGGCCTTGGGGATTAAACAACCGTATAGGTATTTAGATGTTTTTAATGCTATAATTGTTGTTTATTTAATAAGTAGAGCTAATTGAAGATGGATATATATGCTAGTATTTTGTTTCGTGTGGGCACCCTTAGTAGCCGAATGAATTTTGAGATAGTGAGTCCATAGCTTTCGGCTTTAATGTATTTTTTTTTAATTATATATGCATGTTATGTATTTGAGTTGTAATTAGCAATTGGTGGTAAGTTTTGAGAATGGCCGAATGAAATTTTGAGTGGTTGAGAAGTTGATTAATCGGTTTTAAAATAAATATGTTTACTTGTACTATGAAGTATGTTATCGAATTTGGAAATCTATTTAGGGAAGTGGTACCTTAAATAGGTACGAATACTTGTAATTAAATAAGGCATTTGTGTGAATACATATATATGTTGATTTCGTGAGATGCATCCGGCGTGTGGTTGGTGATTGTGAATTTAGGACCGGTTAAAGATGGATCTTTAAAATTTATGTATGATTGAATGCCGAATGACATTAACCTTTGGGTGTGTACCTATCTAGCCATAGTTTAATTGTAATGCAATTATGCTAGGTCGAATGAAGTGTGATTAGGAAATTTTATTGTATGTCTTGATTTTTAATGAAAGTGTAATTATCATTAGTGAGGTACGAATAAAATTAATATGATTGCATTGTTTATTTAAGTTCAAGAGCCTAGAGGGGCAGCTTCGGACAAAGGAAAGCCCAAGGTCACGGAATAGTCAATTCGAAGTTTCTCGGAAAAAAAAAAATACGAGGTAAGTTTTGGGATAGTAAATCTTTAAATATGATAAAGTGAAATTATAGTATTTGAATATGCTTAATACACGAATTAAAATGCCATATGAAATGTCCGAATGCAAAATTTTAGAAATGGGAGTATGAGTAAATGTGAGCTAATGAATACCAAAGTGAAATTTTAATGTATTTGGATATGAATTTGTATTCCTTGCTTACAATCATACAAGCTGTGCGAAATATGTTTGGAAGTAGGCTGAAATTTGTGTCTCTATACCTGAATATGTTATTGAAAGATGATGTGATATGTATACCGATATGTGTAAGTATAATTCCGAAGTAAAAGCCGAGCTTAGTCTCGAAGGGCTTCCGAGCCGAAGTAAAAACCGAGCTTAGTCTCGAAGGGCTTCCAAGCCGAAGTAAAAGCCGAGTTTAGTCTCGAAGGGCTTTCGAGCCGAAGTAAAAACCCGAGCTTAGTCTCGAAGGGCTTCCGAGCCGAAGTAAAAAGCCGAGCTTAGTCTCGAAGGGCTTCCGAGCCAGAGTTTAGACCAAAATTAGTCTCGAAGGGCTTAAAGCCAGCGATGAGATTCAGATTGAGTCTTGAAGTCCATTCGTGGTGGAAATTAGATATGGTTAAATTGTATAAGCTCTCGTACGAACAAATATATATAAATAGTATGCCCTGACAAAACAAATCCACTACTTTAGGTAAGGAAGGCAGGTATGTATTCTATATTTGTAATGATTTAGCGAGTCTTTGAATCTGTTCAATTGAGCCAGTAGGAATTTGTAAATTATTAATTGATATCGTTATTACATATATATAAGGAATTTGATGTCAAGGGGTCAAATTTTATACTCGATTGATTATGAAAGAAGAAATTTGAATTATACGATTTTGAGTGAATAACTCCTGAAACGTATTCGAGTTACCTTTTGGTGGTAAACGTGTAAGTGAGTCAATGTATGAGTATGAGCACATTCGGCCAAGGAAGGTTTAATCATGAGTCGTATATGTTATGCCCTTCATTTATTTTGATTTAAATTACTTAAGTACTTACTAGGCAAGTAATTGCTTACTCTGTTGTTCTTGTCTTCGATTTTATAGATCTTGATCAGAAGCTACGGTCTCGGGAGTTCCATACGTGAAGTCATCTACACTATCACTCATCTTTTGGTGCGGGTAAATAAATTTAGAAATGGCATGTATAGGCTGACCTGTGGGTCCAAACAAACATCTTTTGTATTTTGTAACTTATTTAGGCCATGCGAAAATGGCCCTCTTAAGATTTTCACTGTGATAGTCATGGTAATAAATTGATTTTGTTATACATGAATGGATGTGAATGCATGTTGGGTAACTTGTTTGAAGTATCTCATACTTTTAATATGAAAATATATGAAGTATAAGTGATGAACGTGACTAGGGATGAGTACATTTCGTACATTGCTTTTGAGTGCGATAAGTAGGTTTTGTTGTTGTTCAGTTGATGAGCTTTTGTGAAATTATTTTTTTTTCAATTATAGCGATAGGTCCAGTAAAAGATCTTCTTTTATTGTCATGCGGCTATTCAAGGAAATACTCGGGTGATGCCTCTTGACCCTCCTGCGATGGGATCGGATCTAGGGGTGTTACATTTTATTGGTATCAGAGCTATGGTTTAGTCGATTCTCGGACTACCGTAGTAGGTTGAGTCTAGCCATACATGCCATTTAGTATCATTTTGATAGTGGGATGACTTCTGATAATTGAAATGCAATTTTTGGTATAGAATGGATCCCGAACCTGATCGAACCGTAGCGGACGATGTTGAGAGTGTAGCTCCTGCTCCCGCGCAAGGGACAGCACCACCTGACTCTCAGCCAAATATGGGTCATCGAAATGATGATATTAGACCAGCTTTTTATGCGATGATGAGTGACTGGTTCGCTCAATTCGCCAGATCAAATCCGGGTGTTCCGCAACCTCCGCCCCCGAATACTCCATTTCCGACTTTTACAACTCCTCCTGTGACCGATCCAGTGAGATCAAGTAGGCCCCCTGTTGACAAAATTAGAAAATATGGGGCCGAAGAGTTCCGGGCGAACCCTAGTGACGATGCCGAACGAGCCGAGTTTTGGCTCGACAATACCATCCGAGTGTTCGATGAACTGACTTGCACACCCGAGGAGTGTCTTAAATGTGCGGTATCTCTGTTACGTGACGCTGCCTACTACTGGTGGAATACTCTGGTTTCTGTTGTTCCGAAGGAGCGGGTCAATTGGGAATTCTTCCAAAACGAGTTTCGTAAGAAGTACATCAGTCAGAGATTCATCGATCAAAAACGGAAGGAATTCCTTGAACTTAAGCAAGGTCAGATGTCAGTGGCCGATTATGAGAGAGAGTTCGTGCGCCTCAGTCGCTATGCCCGCGAGTGTGTATCCTCCGAGGCCATCATGTGTAAGCGTTTTGAGGACGGACTAAACGAAGATATCAGGCTGTTAGTGGGAATTCTGGAAATTAAAGAGTTTGTTGTGCTAGTTGAACGAGCTTGTAAAGCTGAAGAACTTAGTAATGAAAAAAGAAAGGCCGAAGAGGGAAATAAAGAGTTCCGTAAGAGACCTGCGGGAAAATCTGTTCAGCAATCGTCCAAAAAGACTAGAGATGACTCCAGCCGATCTAAAAATAATACATTGGGTTTCTCTAGACGAGAACACCATCGACCTCCCGTGAGTTCGAAAACTACTTCTATCGCCAGTGTTGGAAATGAACATCGGGGTAGATCGGATTGTGATTATTCTGGTAAATGGCACACGGGGAGCTGTAGGCATCGTGACCGCTCTTGTTTCAGATGCGGATCCGCCGACCATTTTATTAAAGATTGCCCAAGAAATGATGAACGCATTTCCGATTCGACTCAGAGACCTAGTGGCACAGCTTCGCGGGGTAGACCACCGCGACGGGGCGGAAATATTAGCGGCAGTCAGAGAGGGACTAGAGATAATACAGCTAAATCCGAGGCTCGAGCACCAGCCAGAGCATATGCTATTCGTGCCCGTGAGGAAGCTTCTTCTCCGGATATTATTACTGGTACTTTCACCCTCTTTAATACTGATGTTATTGCCCTAATTGATCCTGGTTCGACCCATTCATATGTGTGTGAAATTTTAGCCTCCAGTAAGACTCTTCCTGTTGAGTCTACTGAATTTGTAATTCAAGTGTCGAACCCTTTGGGCCGTTGTGTTTTGGTTGATAAAGTATGCAAGAAATGTCCGTTAATGGTACGGGATTTTTGTTTTCCGGCTGACTTGATGCTTCTTCCGTTCAACGAATTTGACATTATTCTCGGAATGGACTGGTTGACCGTTCATGACGCGATAGTAAATTGTAAGCGGAAAACCATCGATTTGCGATGTTCGAATAATGAAATAATCCGAATTGAGTCCCTTGATCTAAGTGGACCACCGGCAATAATTTCAACCATGTTAGCTCAGAAATATGTGAGGAAGGGTTATGAAGCGTATTTGGCCTATGTGCTAGATAACAAAGTTACCTATCGAGAACTTGGAACGGTGCCCGTAGTTTGCGAGTTTTCAGATGTCTTTCCCGAAGAATTACCGGGATTGCCACCGGTAAGAGAGGTCGAGTTCGGTATAGAACTAATTCCAGGTACGACACCGATTTCGATTGCCCCGTATCGGATGGCACCTACAGAGTTAAAGGAATTAAAATCTCAGCTGCAAGAGTTGACGGATAGGGGTTTCGCGCGACCTAGTTTTTCGCCTTGGGGTGCACCGGTTTTGTTCGTGAAAAAGAAAGATGGAACTATGAGAATGTGTATCGACTATCGACAGTTGAATAAAGCCACGATAAAGAATAAGTATCCATTGCCCCGAATTGACGACTTGTTCGATCAGTTGAGAGGAGCCTCAGTGTTTTCGAAAATTGACTTGCGATCCGGCTATTATCAGTTAAGAATCAGAGAATCCGACGTACCAAAGACGGCATTTAGAACGAGATATGGTCACTATGAGTTCTTAGTAATGCCGTTTGGACTCACCAATGCCCCCGCCGTATTCATGGACCTGATGAATCGAGTGTTTAGGCCGTTTTTGGACAGTTTTGTAGTAGTGTTCATCGATGATATTTTGATCTATTCTCGTGATGAGTCAGAGCATACCGAACATTTGAGGCTGGTACTTCAGACTTTGCGGGATAACCAATTGTATGCGAAGTTCAGTAAGTGCGAATTTTGGTTGCATGAAGTTGGCTTCTTGGGCCATATAGTATCTGCTTCGGGTATTCGAGTCGATCCGAACAAAATCTCAGCTATTCTCGATTGGAAACCTCCTAAAAACATTACCGAAGTTCGAAGCTTTTTGGGACTTGCCGGTTATTACCGACGTTTTGTCAAAGGCTTTTCAATGATTGCAACTCCACTGACAAGATTGCTGCAAAAAGAGGTCAAGTTCGAATGGTCGGAAAAATGTCAGAAAAGCTTCGACCAATTGAAAACCCTTTTAACGGAAGCTCCAGTGTTGGTTCAGCCAGAAACCGGTAAAGAGTTTGTAGTTTATAGTGATGCGTCACTGAACGGTCTAGGCTGTGTCTTGATGCAAGAAGGCCGGGTTATTGCGTATGCTTCGAGGCAGTTAAAGCCTCACGAGCGGAATTATCCGACTCATGATCTTGAATTAGCTGCTATTGTTTTCGCTTTAAAAATTTGGCGACACTATCTGTTTGGTGAAAAATGTCACATCTTCTCTGATCACAAAAGTCTCAAGTATCTGATGTCTCAAAAGGATTTGAACTTGAGACAAAGACGGTGGCTTGAATTGCTAAAAGACTATGAGCTTGTTATTGATTATCACCCGGGGAAAGCTAACGTGGTTGCTGACGCTCTTAGCCGAAAATCTTTGTTTTCCTTACGAGCTATGAACGTGAAGACGACGATGTCAGGGGATGATGTGTTGATTGCCGAATTGGTAGCAAGACCTATGCTACTCCAACAGATTAGTGAGGCTCAGAAAACCGACGGCGACTTGGTTGCCAAGCGAGTTCAATGTGAGTCAAATGCAGATTCAGCATTTAGAGTTGACGAAAGTGATTGTTTGAGATTTAAAGGTCGATTGTGTGTTCCGAAAAAGTCTGAGCTAGTTTCGATGATTTTGAATGAAGCCCATTGTAGTCAACTGTCAGTTCATCCGGGCAGTACGAAAATGTATAGTGATTTGAAGCAACAGTATTGGTGGCATGGCATGAAGCGAGATATCTCTGATTTTGTATCTAAATGCTTAGTGTGTCAGCAAGTAAAAGCGGAACATCAGGTGCCGTCGGGATTACTTCAGCCGATTTTGATACCCGAGTGGAAATGGGATCGAGTTACAATGGATTTTGTGTCGGGTTTACCGTTAACGCCGAGCAAAAAGGACTCCATTTGGGTTATTGTGGATCGATTAACGAAAACAGCCCATTTCATCCCGGTTCGCACTGACTTTTCGCTTGATAAGTTAGCGGAATTATACGTTTCTCAAATTATACGATTGCATGGGGTACCGACTTCTATTGTTTCCGATCGAGACCCCCGGTTTACTTCTAGATTTTGGAAGAAGCTGCATGAAGCTTTGGGTACTAAACTTCATTTCAGCACTGCTTTTCATCCCCAGACGGATGGCCAATCTGAACGGGTTATTCAGCTGCTTGAGGACATGTTAAGATGTTGCATCCTCGAGTTTAGCGGTTCTTGGGAAAGATATTTACCCTTGGTTGAATTCGCGTATAATAACAGTTTTCAGACAAGTATTCGGATGGCACCTTACGAAGCTCTTTACGGCCGTAAATGCCGTACTCCTCTGTTCTGGACCGAGCTGAGTGAGAATAAGATTCTTGGGGTTGATTTAGTTAAAGAAGCAGAGCAGAAAGTGAGGATAATACGTGACAGTTTGAAAACAGCATCCGATCGTCAGAAATCATACGCGGACTTGAAGCGTAAAGATATTGAGTACCAAGTTGGTGATAAGGTGTTTCTAAAAGTTTCACCATGGAAAAAGACACTTCGCTTTGGCCGCAAAGGCAAGTTGAGTCCGAGATTCATTGGGCCGTATGAAATTTCGGAACGGATTGGACCAGTTGCTTACAGACTGATTTTGCCCCCTGGACTTGAAAGGATTCACAATGTATTCCATGTATCGATGCTTCGACGCTATAAATCCGATCCTTCACATATATTAAATCCGTCCGAGGTTGAAATTCAACCTAATTTGAGTTATGAGGAAGAACCTATCCGTATTTTAGCTCGGGAAATTAAAGAATTACGAAATAAAAGGGTTCCGTTAGTGAAAGTATTATGGCTCAAGCATGGGATCGAGGAAGCAACTTGGGAACCCGAGAATACTATAAAAGAACGATATCCAAATCTATTTTCGGGTAAGATTTTCGGGGACAAAAATCCTTTAAGGGGGAGGGAGTTGCGACAGCCCTAGTTCGACCTAGATCGGGAAGCGGTTTCGTGATCGCTAAACCGAGCCTTTAAAATAGTTATAATAAATTTTCAATGCTTAAATTATGTGTTAATTGCATGTGTGGAAATTGTGGAATTAAATTTAGCAAAGTCAGTATGATTTGATTGAAAAAGGTTTAGTTGAAAAACTTAAAAACTTAGCTAGACAATTTTGGAATGACTAAAATGAGATAAGCTAAAAACTAATGGATTTGCATGTCAATATTCCCCTAGAAGAAAGTGGCCGGCCATGCATTAGATTTCATTGGTTGTGGCATTATTTTTATGAGTTATAATTTAAGTTAGTGGGATGATGATGTCATAAGGAAAATTAACAAAAGAAAGAAAAGAAATTTGAAGGAAAGGTTGTTCTTTTTGCCGTGAATTGAAGAGGGTAGAAAGGGGGAAAGTTTGAAGCTTCCATTCGGTCATTCTTGGCTAAAATCCAAGGTAAGAAATCTTGTTAATTTGTTGGAAACTTATGAATTCAAGTGAAATGGTAAGCTTATGGATTAGCCCTTGCATAAAATTTTGATTTGGGGGTATAAATCCCATTCGGTCAAAGAAAAAAAAAAGGGATTTTGGCTAAATTTGATGTTCTAATTTCATGTATGACAATATGGAGTCTTAAGAAGTGTTTCTAGTTTCAAAATTTTAAGAATTCATGAAAGCATTGTTTAGGTTCTACTAATCTTGCTTTAGATGGTACTTAAATCAAAGAAAGCATTCGGCCTTAGGGATTAAACAACCGTATAAGTATTTAGATGTTTTTAATGCTATAATTGTTGTTTATTTAATAAGTAGAGCTAATTGAAGATGGATATATATGCTAGTATTTTGTTTCGTGTGGGCACCCTTAGTAGCCGAATGAATTTTGAGATAGTGAGTCCATAGCTTTCGGCTTTAATGTATTTTTTTTTAATTATATATGCATGTTATGTATTTGAGTTGTAATTAGCAATTGGTGGTAAGTTTTGAGAATGGCCGAATGAAATTTTGAGTGGTTGAGAAGTTGATTAATCGGTTTTAAAATAAATATGTTTACTTGTACTATGAAGTATGTTATCGAATTTGGAAATCTATTTAGGGAAGTGGTACCTTAAATAGGTACGAATACTTGTAATTAAATAAGGCATTTGTGTGAATACATATATATGTTGATTTTGTGAGATGCATCCGGCGTGTGGTTGGTGATTGTGAATTTAGGACCGGTTAAAGATGGATCTTTAAAATTTATGTATGATTGAATGCCGAATGACATTAACCTTTGGGTGTGTACCTATCTAGCCATAGTTTAATTGTAATGCAATTATGCTAGGTCGAATGAAGTGTGATTAGGAAATTTTATTGTATGTCTTGATTTTTAATGAAAGTGTAATTATCATTAGTGAGGTACGAATAAAATTAATATGATTGCATTGTTTATTTAAGTTCAAGAGCCTAGAGGGGCAGCTTCGGACAAAGGAAAGCCCAAGGTCACGGAATAGTCAATTCGAAGTTTCTCGGAAAAAAAAATACGAGGTAAGTTTTGGGATAGTAAATCTTTAAATATGATAAAGTGAAATTATAGTATTTGAATATGCTTAATACACGAATTAAAATGCCATATGAAATGTCCAAATGCAAAATTTTAGAAATGGGAGCATGAGTAAATGTGAGCTAATGAATACCAAAGTGAAATTTTAATGTATTTGGATATGAATTTGTATTCCTTGCTTACAATCATACAAGCTGTGCGAAATATGTTTGGAAGTAGGCTGAAATTTGTGTCTCTATACCTGAATATGTTATTGAAAGATGATGTGATATGTATACCGATATGTGTAAGTATAATTCCGAAGTAAAAGCCGAGCTTAGTCTCGAAGGGCTTCCGAGCCGAAGTAAAAACCGAGCTTAGTCTCGAAGGGCTTCCGAGCCGAAGTAAAAGCCGAGTTTGGTCTCGAAGGGCTTCCGAGCCGAAGTAAAAACCCGAGCTTAGTCTCGAAGGGCTTCCGAGCCGAAGTAAAAAGCCGAGCTTAGTCTCGAAGGGCTTCCGAGCCAGAGTTTAGACCAAAATTAGTCTCGAAGGGCTTAAAGCCAGCGATGAGATTCAGATTGAGTCTTGAAGTCCATTCGTGGTGGAAATTAGATATGGTTAAATTGTATAAGCTCTCGTACGAACAAATATATATAAATAGTATGCCCTGACAAAACAAATCCACTACTTTAGGTAAGGAAGGCAGGTATGTATTCTATACTTGTAATGATTTAGCGAGTCTTTGAATCTGTTCAATTGAGCCAGTAGGAATTTGTAAATTATTAATTGATATCGTTATTACATATATATAAGGAATTTGATGTCGAGGGGTCAAATTTTATACTCGATTGATTATGAAAGAAGAAATTTGAATTATACGATTTTGAGTGAATAACTCCTGAAACGTATTCGAGTTACCTTTTGGTGGTAAACGTGTAAGTGAGTCAATGTATGAGTATGAGCACATTCGGCCAAGGAAGGTTTAATCATGAGTCGTATATGTTATGCCCTTCATTTATTTTGATTTAAATTACTTAAGTACTTACTAGGCAAGTAATTGCTTACTCTGTTGTTCTTGTCTTCGATTTTGTAGATCTTGATCAGAAGCTACGGTCTCGGGAGTTCCATACGTGAAGTCATCTACACTATCACTCATCTTTTGGTGCGGGTAAATAAATTTAGAAATGGCATGTATAGGCTGACCTGTGGGTCCAAACAAACATCTTTTGTATTTTGTAACTTATTTAGGCCATGCGAAAATGGCCCTCTTAAGATTTTCACTGTGATAGTCATGGTAATAAATTGATTTTGTTATACATGAATGGATGTGAATGCATGTTGGGTAACTTGTTTGAAGTATCTCATACTTTTAATATGAAAATATATGAAGTATAAGTGATGAACGTGACTAGGGATGAGTACATTTCGTACATTGCTTTTGAGTGCGATAAGTAGGTTTTGTTGTTGTTCAGTTGATGAGCTTTTGTGAAATTATTTTTTTTTCAATTATAGCGATAGGTCCAGTAAAAGATCTTCTTTTATTGTCATGCGGCTATTCAAGGAAATACTCGGGTGATGCCTCTTGACCCTCCTGCGATGGGATCGGATCTAGGGGTGTTACATTACTATTTTAGTTTTAATATTTATGGTTTAGGGTCATGGTTGAAAGTATTTAAGATTATGTGCTCAAGTTTAGGGTTTAAAATTAAGGTTTATGGTTTATATATTGGGGTTTAGGGTTCAAGATTTAAGATATAGGGTTCATGGTTCAGTGTTTAGAGTTTTAGATTCAATGTTTTGGTTCAAGTTTAAGTTTGGGTTTAAGGTTTAGTGTTTTAGGGTTTATGGTTTATAGTCATGGTTAAAAATGTTCAGGGTTATTGTGTTTAAGTTTAAGGTTTAGGGTTTAAGGTTTGAGATTCTAGGTTTTGATGTATGGTTTTGGATTTAAGGTTCGTGATGTTATATTTTGGGTTTAAGGTTCAAGATTTTAGGTTTGGAGTTGATGGTTTAAGGGTTTATGGTAATGGGTTTTAGTTTAAGGTTTAGGGTTATGAGTTCAAATTTAGGCTTTATGGCTATATGTTGGAGTTTAGTATTTATGGTTTATGATTTATGACTAGGGTTTAGTGTAACACCCCAAACCCGACCTAGACATTATGGCTGAATCCGGAAGTGTCACATGAAATGGGGTTGAAAAACGTTACCGTTAAGTTAAAACCATATTAGTTTGTTACCTTTGTTGCTTTTATCAGTTTCTACATTTTTATTTAATTAGTTGTTTAGAGGTAAAACGTGTTTTGTAGCAGAAGCTAATAAAACCATTGAGTTTAGGAAACCGTTCGAAGTTTTTAGAAAACCTTTACTTTTGGTAAAATTTGAGCTTTTATCGAGTTTTCAATTTTAAAATCATAAAGCATAGTTAAACCCAAATTTAAGCAACAGTCCTAAAAATTCCACATTTTACAAAAAAAAAAACCCAGAAATGAATCGAAAATTTTAAAGTAAAAACCATAACCAACATTAGTCCATGACACGTGGTCACCGTCGAATCCTTTGCTACGCCGATCTACCTAAGATTGTGGATTGCCTGTACAGATCAAACAGAAATGAGTGGGTTTACTAAACTTAGCTTGTAACCCCACAGAATTAAACATGCACACATACAGAAAATCAAAATCAGATAGATACAGATTTGGGCCTAAGCCTATTACAGATACAGATGCATGTTCGGGCTTACGCAAATCTCAGATACAGATACAAATATGCAAATTAGAATCAGAAATCAAAATCCTACCCCCATCCTCTACACACCATCTCCGACCATCCCTACACACCATGTGGGGTTTAAAATACCCACCCAGCCCTACACACCATATAGTAATGATACGGTACGTAACAGATATGATGCAGTCATGCTACCAGATAATAGGCGTAAATTGCCTTTCAGTACACTTCCTCCAATATACATCGTCCCAACCCCAATATCAGATACAGAAATATACAAATACTGATAAATAGTCTAACATGCTCACATGCTTACACATAAGCGTATATAGATAGCAGATATGCAGATAATAATGCAAGTAGACATGCATCAGTATCCTAATTAAATCAGAACATAAAAACAATTAGATTACACAATTTAGGGTTTATTTAGCCCTTACTGCCCCTACAATAGGCCCACAATCGTTTGGGATGACCCGTGTAACCCTAGGGAAAAATTTAGATAAATAGGCCCACACGTCCATGTGGCTTGCCCGTGTGGGCCCACACGGCCTAGATTGGCCTTGCCCATGTAGAGCACACGGCCAAGCTTAGAATCCACACGCCCATGTAGTGTACCCGTGTGGCCCACGCGCCCAATTTGGCCTAGTCCGTGTGGTTCATACGGCTACACTCTAGCCATCACTCGGTTGTATCTTGCGTACGGCTTAGCCTTTGTCGATCACACGGCCGTGTCGTTGCACACGACCTTCCACATAGCCTACCACACGACCGTGTGGCATCGACAGTGAACTTTTTCTACTTTCATCGATTCTCCTTTTTCTGCATTTCGAGTACACACCTGGTATGTTTTCGAAACAGAAGTGATCCCCAGTCCACCAGAATCTATAATGGTCAGTTCAAAATCCATAATTAGATATGATAATACGAAACTTAAACGAAACCTATCCGAAACGAAACCTTAGAATCAACCTTTTACACACTTACCAACGACGAGCAGGGATTACTAACACGAACTAGACTATTGTAGCGAATTGCACAGTTTCATGGTCTTTTCCTACGTAACACACCCAATCAAGATGTATTTTCAAACTACAACATCAACTCCAATTCAAGAGAACGCAAACCCAAAAAGGCAACACTAAAAACTTACCAAGTTGAAAGAGGCACCACTGTAAAACCGAGCCCCAACAAACGAAACAGACAATTGATTAAACTAAAAAGAGAAGAAAAAAAACAAAACAAACGAGAAGTGGCAGGCAGAAAAGAACAAAACGTCAGAAAGGGAAGCAAAATTTTAGGAAAGAAAAAGAAAAATAAACTGATAGTAAAAAAGAACAAGATAAATCGAATCCCCACTTAATCGTAATCCATTATTTTTCTCCATCTAATCCTATTACTCAGATTTCCAATACAACTCAAACTCTCTTAACCGTCCGAGCAAAAATATTAGCATTCACACTTACGCAAGGACTCAAACGTAGGACCTCCAACAAACTAACACTCCACCTAACCACTGGACCAACAAGCCCATTCTGATATCAAGTAGCAACAAATAAATATAAACCCACTCTCCAAGGGACATGCTTAATTCCAAAAATAACAAATTTTGACAAAGATAGAGCTTAAACTTGGGACCTCACACACACACCCAAAACACTTAACCATTGAAGCAGACAGATATTTGTGTCAAATTTTACAAAAGCTGAAATAAATAATTTAGGGCGTTACATTTAGGGTTTTAGTTGATATTTTAAGGCTTAGGCTTTAAGGTTTAAGACTAAAGATTTTAGGTTTGAGTGTTTATATTTTTTATTTAGGGTTTAGTGTTTAGAGTTTAGGCTTTATTATTTATGATTTAGGGTTTACGTTTTATGTTTTAGGGCTTAGTGTTAGGAATTAAGGTTTTAGGTTTTGTGTTTTTGGTTTTATGTTTTGGGTTTAGGTTTAAGATTACTATTTAGGGTTATGTCTTAAGAGTTTATAGATATGGGTTTAAGTTTATAGTTTAGGATTTAGGGTTCGAGTTTAGGGTTTATGTTTATGTGTTTAGGGTTTAAAGTTTAATGCTAAGGGTTTAGTGTTTAAATTTTAGGGCTTTGGGCTTAGTGTTTTTGGTCTATGGTTTTAGGTTTTGGGTTTTAAGGTTGAGATTCTAAATTTAAGGTTTAGGGTTCTTTATTTAGGGTTTAAGGTTCATTATCATAGGTGAGAGTTTAGTGTTTATAGTTATTAATTTTAGGTTTTGGATTAAGGCCAAATTGCCTTCACTTTATACGCACAACAATTTGTAGTGTGTGCAAGAATGTATGCAAATCTCATTGGTAGCTCAAAATTATAAACTAGTACCCTCAATGAAGGAGACAATTACTCTTTTAACCACCTTCCTATCATTATTATTTGGGATAAATCTCAAAATTGTACATGAATTTTGATTCAATTTGCAATTTGATATATGAATTTTAATTTGATGCAATTATACACATGAAATTTAGATTGGGGTTCAAATGTATACATGAAACTTTAACTTTGATTCAATCATATACATTTAAAGAAATAAATACATCAATTATAATTATATGTGTATGTAATATATATAAATATAAAATGATGCTATATCAATAATTGTGTTAATAATTTATAAGAATTTGACCAAATCAAAATTTCATGCATGAAATTGCACAAAATCAAAGTACATGTATAGAATTGCATATTAGACTAAAGTTCATGTATAGTTTTAAGATTTATCCCTTATTATTTTCATTATTTTTCATCATATTTTAAATATAAATATGATTTTAATTATTATTTAATATATCATTTTTAACATAAATCTAATACAATTTAATTTAAGAGAATAAATTATATTCGGATGATCCTAAAAAGCATAGTTTTTGGGTACCAATAAAATAGTGACATGTCTTAAAATTTTAGAGATAACAAAGCATTATTATACACTCATCTATATCTAATATCTTCTCTAACTTTAATTAAATTACATAAAATAATTAATTTTTTAAATTATAAACAAATATTTTGTAACAGCCCATTTCCGGTAAAAATTAGAATAATGGTTTCGGGATCACAAATCTGATTTCGAAAAGAAATTTATTTTATTATTATTTTATGGTCTATGGTATGATAGAAATGTCATATGAAAATCTCATAAAGAAATTTTATCGATTACATGTTTAATCGATGAAATGACTAAATTGTATGAAATGCAAAAGTTGAGTTCTAGTAGCTATAAGTACCAAATAGCTATAGAATTCAAAACTTGAGGTCCTTATATGGTAAATAGACCATTAAAGAAAAGTTAGTAGATATTTTTGGATGAATCATGTAACGCCCTAAAATTGGGCCTAGAAGTGTTGGGCCCGGAGCATGGGATCAGTTAGAAGGCAGTTTATAAATATTTTGTTATGCATGAAAATATCACAATTGTGTGTTTGGTGTGTTGGTTAAATTATTTGGGTGTGTTTGGAAGTGCCTGAGAAGTCCTGGGTTCAAGCCCTGGCTTTTTGTAAATTGTTGATTTTTGCTCTTAAGTGAATCTAGGTCTTGGCATGAAGGCCGTATGAATATTTGGGGTAGAAATGTGACACAAGTGAGCTTGGGGTCTAGTGGCAAGGTGGCGTCACAAGTGTGGTAATGAGGTCTGAGGTTCGAGGCTTGGTTTGAGCGTTGGAGCATTTATTTTGCAAGTTGTGAAGCCTAGTGTTTGTGTTGTAACAGGAGTCTGCTAATGTGGTTATGGAAAAGGTCAAATGGAGGAAATCAAGGAATTGGATAACGGAGGTTGTGGTTATGGATGAAGGTTGGTATTGAAGGAGTTTGAAAGTGATGCAGATTGGCAAGTTGAGAGTTTGTAGGAGGGGTGATGGGAGGTTGTAAGGAGTGATAGTAGTTGGCCGAAAAAGGGATTCTTCATCATGCAAATCTGGTCATAGGCTTTTAGGTGCCGAATGGGTTAGTGAAGGCACTTTCTGCAAATTTGGCTAAGGGACTTTGGTTGAGAGCATTTGGCAATTAGGGATTTTTATGCTGTACCGATTTACGTTAGCTAGTTGAGTGTCATATTCGTTCTCATTTTCTTGAGGTGGAAGCTTCTGTGCTTTTGTTTTAATTACTTTAGTCGCATACTCTGGGGAATTTTTCGAATCTCTTGGTTCTCTTTTTGGCAGAATACCTGAGTAACCTTTATCCTTTATCTCTTCTTTTCTTCAAATCGAACATCTGACATTAGTGAAAGCCGAATGTTTTGACTGAGTACTTCTCAATTCTTTTCTTTTCTTGTTACTCCTTTCACCTCTAAACCGAACATTCCTTCTTACTCTTTTAAATTTCTTCGTTGCTTTTTACATACCTAAACTGATTACCTTGTTCCTTTGGCTGAATCACTCTTTTCTTTCTCTCATTCTCTATTCATTTCGTCCTTAGTCGATTTCTGCCTTAGCCGAACCTTTTGTTTACTTTCATCTGTATTTTAGTTTTAATTTTGTTTTCCTTACTCTTCTAGGCCGAATTCTTCTTGCCTTGGCCGAATCCCTTTCTTCTCTTTTCTCTCAATCATTTTCTATTCTCCTCTTCCTATCTTCTTCTAACCGAATATTCTCCCCATTCTTTTTACTTGAACAAACTGTTTAGCCGAATCTATTTCACTTCTCTTCTCCTGTCATAAGATTACAGTTTCTTTTCCTCTTGTGCCAAGTTTGAAGATAGGTAAAGGGGGTTCTAGTAAGAAAGAAATGGCAAAAGTACCGGCTAAAATTGAACGCGTAGTCTCTGCTCCTAAGTTTAAGCGGCGTAGGGTGTCAGCGGTTCGGGACTTTCTGCCGGGATACGGAAGGGTGACTACATCAACTTTGGATTAAGTAGGCAAATCGCAATTGATCAATCTAGTCAAGGCAAGTGGTAGTCGATTCTTCGGATAGGAGTTTGGGTTAAAGTTCTTTTAATTCTTTAATAGAATATTATGTGTTGTTTTGTTTGGATAGGTTTCGACGTGCAGGAATTCTTAGTACTCTACGTGATTAGGTGTGTATCAAAACCCTGTTCTGTTAGTCAGCTTAGAAGCCGAAGGTATGTGTAACTATATGCCATGTATTGATAATCGGCTGAAAAGCCGAGAGTATGTGTTGTTTACACTGTTGTGACTGTAGATAGGCAAAATGCTGAAAAGCTGAAATATCGAAAAGTCAAAATACTGAAATGCTGAAATGCCAAAATGCCGAAATAATGGCCTTAGTAACCACACAAGCGCATGAATGCTTAGCGGGAAAGGTCGATACAACGACAGAGGCCCCATGAGTGATCTCATGGACTTGGGCCGCTTTTTGGCCAAATAGGGCCAATGGGCTCGTGGGCCTGTTCGTGTAAATTTGATTGTTAGGTGGAAAGTAAAGAGGCTTATCATGTCGTGTACATGGCATAGGCCGTTTTGGGCCTCAATAGGCTGACTGGAGCGTGTGGGCCCAATGGGCTTATAGGCCCACACGAATAAAATGTATGTTATGTGATTAATTTTGGGCTGGGCTATGTCGTTCGCTTAGCTGTGGTGAGTTCTGGGCTAAATAGATCACACGAGCGTGTGGGCCCACTTGGGCCAAGTAATGGGCCTTAGACCCATTTACATTGTTATGCCTGTTTAGGTTACTGAAGTCGCTCGAGGCGACGATAGACTTCTGTTGGGACGTTAAGACCTCAGACTGTAAAATTACCGAAATACCCCTGTAGTGTAAATTACTGAAATACCGCTGTAGTGTAAATTACCGAAATACCCCTATTATGTAAATTACCGAAATACCCCTGTAGTGTAAATTACCGAAATAACCTTGTAGGTTTAAATGACCGATTTACCCTTGGAGGGTAAAATGACTATTTTACCTCTATTAGGTAAAAATGACCATAATACCCCTAGAGATAGAATGACTGCTTTATTTGGGTTATGTATGTCTGATGTGCTTATGATATATACAAATGATTGATTTGAATGACTTGGCTGTGATTGTATGACCGTTTATGAGTATGACATTCCGCATACATAACATATTGCATAGGTTGGGATTTTGTACGGAGGAAAATCTGATCTGTTAGAGTCGCACGGGTCGAGCAAGACGATTGTGGACCCACCAAAGGCTTTGAGCCGTATATTCGTTCTGATCTGGTATGGTTGCACGAGTCACCCGAGACGACTGTGGACCTGCCGATGGCTTTGAGCCACTTGATATGATTATGGCTTTATGCCAATTGATGGCTTTGTGCCGATTATATTACCGGGATAGATGGCTTTATGCTGAATGTATTACCGTGATTGATGGCTTTGTGCTGAATATTTAACTGTGATCGATGGCTTTGTGCCACACATATTATCAATGGCTTAGTGCTATCTACTCTATCGATGGCTCTGTGCCACTACTATGGCCCTGTGCCTTTCTGCTTATGGCTGTTAGCCATTCTGTTATTTGGCAGCATTGCTGCAATACTTACGGCCTTTAGCCATTCTGTCTACGGCTTTGAGCCATTCTGTTGACTTAGTGCCGCAACCGGTGCTAACTCTTGGTGTGTTAGATGGGTGGGTTAATTATATCCCCACAGACTGTGCAGGTTTAGACGGAGGCAAGTGCAGGGTTGGATGAGGTAAAACATAACATGCATCATACATACTGTATTTTGACTCTGTTCTGATATGGGCTAGGCCCAATTGATTCTGTTATGGGTTGTGACCCCAAATGTTAACATGTGATTTGTTTTTGAATCTCTTTCGAATTTGTTTCTGTATGACTGTCTAATCTTTATATAGGAGGGATTACACACTGAGTTTTCATAAACTCACCCCATTATTAACTTTTCAAGTAATCCCCAGCGTTAGGAGGATTGGTGCTGCGAGGGACTCAGAGATGGCCACACATCTGTTGCTGTTTTTGGTTTTCTATTAAGTTATTTACTTATAAGTACTTATATTTTGATTTGGGTTGTAATAAGGCCTTTCTGATGTTTTAAGTTTTAATTGGGATTTCGTTTATTTTTATCTACAATTGCTAGAATTAGAACACGGTTTTCTAAAAAGACAATCGGTTTTCAAAACACTATGTTTCCGTAAAATTTTTCGAAATGGTTCGCGACTCAAATTTGTTTTTAAACTTACGCTTTCATAAATCAACTATCCTAAGTTAAACTTCCACAACAAATAATATTTTATACAAAGTTTTATAAGGCAAGGTGTTTTTGAGACTTTAAGAAGGGTTTTCAATGAAAACATGGTTTTCGAAAACTACTTCAATGTGACACATCAGATTTGGCCATAACGTCTAGGCCGGGTTTGGGGGTGTTACAAATCATCCATGGAAAATAGAAAAATGCTAAGGAGTAAATTGGAAAGTGATAAAAATTAAAAGATGATAAATGATTAAATAGAAATAAAAATCATTTCATATCATCTTCTTACCCAAATAATCCATGAAAACCCTAGGAAAGAGAAAGCAAGCTTTCTTGGCCAAATTAGGTAAGTATTCAAGTCCCGTTTTTAATAATTTCTATATTTTTGAAATCGGGAGAGTCTAATTTATCTATTTGGGGAATTAATTTGAAATGTTATAAAAGTATAGAAGTTATGCCATGGATGAATATTCTAAAAATTTGAAATTTATAGTAGAATATTGATAAACATGTTAATTTGCATATTTTCTTTGTTTAATTTGGTTTATTTTTTAATTGAACCCTGCTAAATTAAGTGTTTTTATGATCTAATCTTCTCAGGGATGCAATTGAAGAAAGACAAGCTAAAAAGGGGCCAAATTGTAATACAATCATAGAGATGGGGACAAATAAAAAATGTGGAGGAAGCTAAGGATTCATCATATATTTTGACTTTGTAAAAAGCTAAAAATAGGAAGATATTATTTTATTTTATTAAATTAGTTAGGCTATTTTTAGTAAACCCCATGTATGTAAATAGGGCCTTTTTGTTCTTAGAAAATCATTAATCAATCTTACAATTCAACTTCAATTTGGAATTGGGTTACTCTCTCTTGTTTTTCCTACTTCAATTTGGAATAGAATTATTTTTGTCTTTTACAAAGTTGGTCTAATTCTTTTCCAAATACTTTTCCTTCCCAATTTTCATCACCTTTCATACAAATCCCATCACCCTCCACAACTATAAGGATGAATAAATTCATGCTACACTAAATTCCATCTGAGCTTTAGACCAGTGTTCTTTCTGGTCGAGAATCGTGAGATTCGTATTCACGTTAAATATCCTTCCGATCGATATTCACCTTTTTCCTAAGTATCGGGATAGACCAATATCCCTTACGGTTAAACTTGATTTCAAGTCAAAGTGCATGTTGGGTTGGAGTCGTGTTTGTTGACAGTTGGAGAAACGAGTCAGCCATGTTGTATTTGATTCTCCGAGAACAAATCAAGGAAGAAGTGATCGGGTTTAAATGACCTACGCAGTTGAGGCCGTTAATTCGAGTTGGGTTCTTTAGAATGCAAAGCTACCGGAATCTTCAATCGGAAACACATGTATCTTGGTTAGATAATCGGTAAGGGTTGGTTTTCAGGATGTACCAAGACCAGCTACGAGAGGAAGAATTGATGGTTAAGACGTTCTTAATCGCTATAACCAGCTTATCGTTTGGAGGAGAAGATCAATTTTCGAGGATCAATTCTTAACGCGGAATTTACCGAGTGTAAGGCTAAGGCTTATTTTATCTATTTACAAAAGTCTAAATTTATTTCCAGTTTACATTTATTTTCAATAGTAGTCAGTCATTTATTTAAGCTGATTAGATTATTTTACATTCTTAAACATTCACAAAATTTCCCAATTTAATTATTTATTTTTGTTGCAGGTACGTTTGGCGTTGTGGGCACGACTCCTGCCACGACGCTTGACTCGACGAATATTCTATTCATAAGTAAACACAGAGTTGATTACGACATCCAATCCCTATGGATTCAACCCTACTACCACTCTTACTACTATTTAGAGTTATTTAGTAGGAATTATTTTTGTGGTTTCAGCGTCCATCAAATTTTGGCGCCGTTGTCGGGATTGGAGATATTTTTTTCTAACTTTTTTTTGTTTACCTTATGACCTGATCAAAACCAGGAACTCTAGAGTTTGAGCTAGAAATTGAGAAATTGGCCCGACAACTACAGAAAGAAGCCATTCGAGGTGGTAAAAGGCCAAATCCCGGATTCGAAACCATATCTTACATCGAGGAAATTTTTGACGGACTAGACAAGATGGCCACACAAACAATACACCGGCTTACAGCGGCACTAGTTGAACAACAACCCTTATGTATAAGCTATCCGACAGGAAGAACACCATTCGAGCTAAAGTTGAGTTTAATCCATTTACTGCCCACTTTTCATGAAAATCCACACGCCCACTTTAAATAGTTTCATATGATGTGCACAAGCATGAAGCCTCAGGGAGTAACCGAATACCAAATCAAACTTCGTGCTTTTCCATTCTCATTAGCCGACTCTGCTAGAGAGTGGCTATTTTAGAGTTTTATATTCAATGTTATGGGTTCGTGATCGTGATGAGATGAAGTAATAAAATCGATCGTACCTGGAAACTAACTATTATCACGATAAAAAGGCAAGCGCACATATCAAATAGTAGTATAGCCAGTGGCAAGACCGGAATATCGAATCCAATGAACTAAAAGTATTAGTAATAACTTCCTTCCTATTATCTAGCCTAAAAATAAAGAGGTGGTTTATGTAAACGAATTAACTCTAAACTAAATTGAAGAAACGACAAAGAGTAAATTGGGAGATTGCTTTTGGGAAAAACTGATTGATGAGGGCAATACCTAAGGAAGAATCCACCTAAACTTCACTTGTTACCTAACTCTGAACTAAATGATTTCTTCATTTGACTTGATCCGTAGAGACCCCTAAATTATGTTAATACCTCCGTCGAGGATAAGAACAACTAATCCTAGGTTGATTAATTGAAATGTCTTTCTAATTAAAACCCCTAGTCTTGCATTAACTCGATCTATGGCTCCCCATATTAGATTTGACTCTAATCTGACAGATTTTCGTCGTCCTATGTCTAGTATTGCGATCAACTCCGTTTAATTGTGTTGGATCTACTCCTATACAGGGACTTTTACTCTTTTGTATAAGCACATTCGACTTAACTCAATATCCTGGAAATATCAGTTCAAGAGTTAAAAACACAATTAAGAACAAATCAAATATTTATCATATAGTTCAGATAACAATAACAAGATTCATCTTAGGTTTCATCCCCCTTAGATATTTGGGGTTTAGTTCATGTTTAAAAAAAGAAACATCTCAGAATAAAGAAAATAGAAAAATATAAGAAAACCCAAAACTCCTGAAAGGATAGAAGGGAGATACTCTGTCTTGATGTAGATCCTGGCTTCTGAGATGGATCAATCAGTTTTCCTTCGAGTGATTCCCTGCCTTTAACTTCCCGTCTTGGCCGGAATAATGTGCTCAGCACTCTCCTCTAATATACACCCTTATAGTTGTCTCCTAGGGTTTTTATGTAGAGTTTAGAATGTCTTTCTTAGCCCCTAAGTAGCCTTTCCAGAGTGAAATTGAACTTCCTCACAATAGGGACATGCCCGTGTGCCACGCCAGTGCGAGTTGACTTTGGGCCATGCTCGAGCCTGTTAATGTGGCACGGCCGTGTGACACTCCCGTTTGGTAGACCTCCAGGCCGTGTTTTTTTCACACCCTGGCCCATTTTCTCTGTTTTCAGCCCGTTTCTTGTTCTTTTCACTCTCCTAAGCTCTCTTAAGTATAAAACATGAAATTAAAGGATTAGAAGCATCAAATTCCATAATTTCAATGATAATTCATCCATAAATGTGCTAAATGTGGGATAGAAAATATGTATAATTTACAGTTTATCAAATACCCCCACACTTAAGCCTTTGCTTGTCCTTAAGAAAAATCTCAACTCATAATTAAAAATCATTTTTATAACTTATAATCCTTATCAATAATGTTTCAAACTAATCCACAAGTAATCATACAATGAAAATTCAACCAGAAGAAAATTAAAGTCTCAAACACTTTAAGTTGAGAATTTTATCACAGAAACATAGGGTTTCTCCCTTCTCCTCCATAGTTACCTTTTAATTCAAAATTAACAAGAGTTGACATCCTTACTAAAGATTCACTCCATCCACACAAAGTGTTTAGGGTTAAAAAATTTAAGCACTCATTAGTCAATCTGAAAAGCTATTACCATAAGCTTGCAGGAAAATCAAATCTCCACCACTATGTATTGATATGATACATCGATCAAAAGGTCTTTAAATAGTTGTAATGGGGCTTTGGTTAGGGGTGTGGTCACAAGCTGAAAAGGATGGTTAGAATCGAGATTGAATTAAAAAATCATCTAACTAGAAAAATCTCAATCACTGAAACATATTCTTAGAAATAAAGCCTTTTTGATGACATCGTTCTGGATTCGGAAACTTATAATAGAAATATGCAAAAATATTGAATTACAACTGAAATATGAATTACATCTGAATTAACTGTATATACACTTTTTTTTTAAGAACAAATCGAATAACAAATAAATTGAATATTTATGAACTTGAAAAGGAGAACAAAGATAGAAAATTATTCAACTCAAATCTCGACAAAAATAGGGACCAAAATAATTGAAGGGAATTTAAAAAAAATGGGTTATAGGTTAGTATTGAGGGTAATTCAAGGAATGGGTTGTTAGGCTCAATGGGGTTCACTAGGGGTTAATTTATGAAGGTAGGCTTTTATGGAGTAAGTGGGTTAAACCTAGTTGCCTTTATCATTTTGGTATATCAAATCAATGATGTGGTCTCGACATGTATAATCAAAGCAAGTTCTAGAATAACATATCAGTATTGACTCACTCAAAGCAACAATAAAAGTGTGTAAGAAAGGATGTATGCTCAAAAAGGCTCAAAAATCTCACAAGAATTATGGCTTTTGATGTCAATTCTGCGAATTTCAAATTTCAAGATAATACTTAAAATTGGGGAAAACAACCTAGAAAAATTGTAAATTCTCAAAAATTTCAACTTATCATGCTTGATTCCCTAATGTAACACCCCGAATTTTGGGCCTAGAAGTATTGGGCCTTGGTTAATTTTTGGATCCTAGCTTAGTATTTTTAAGAGTTTAATTTTGGCCTTTTAAAAGGTTGGAAGTGGCATGAAGATAGACTCTAAGGAGAGTGATCAGAAGAGAAAATATAGGAAGAGATTAGGAGAGCTTATCATGGAGAAAAATTAGGAGATGGGATGTGGATGAAGTGGAGCCAATTGGGACTTTAGGGGTTCGGTTTTGGGTATTTAAAAGGGGTGCCAAATTGTTTTTGAAGAGTTCTCTTACTTTGCCAAACCAAATGCTTCATTTCTCTCCTTCTTCCTAGTTATTTTTCCTCTTTTGCAAAAGTCGAATACCTATATCCCCTTTGTCGATTTCTTTCCCTAATCTCTTAAAAGCTGAATACGTATATCTCCTTTGCTGATTTCTTTTGATTTCTTTAATCACAGATCTGTTTTGTTATTTGGAACCCTTAATTGAGTTGTTAAAAGCAGAGGGCACACTCAGTAGATATCTAGGCCACGAGATCGGAGACTAGTTTCGGTAAGTACTTAGTTAACTATCGTTTGGTACATTTTGGTAAAAGCTGAAGGGCTATCTAATCTTGTTCTTGTCGTTAACCCTGTATTAACAAGGGGTAGGGTTCAAAGATTTCAAGCGGTGTAAGGATTCCTAGCAAATGGTAAGCGTACTCACTCTAAATTTCGGTTACATAGGTGGTCGAATATAAATATGGTTTATAGGGGTGACTCGTGTGGAATACGAGTCACTTGATATTGATAATATGTGTGTATTGGTGCAGATCTAAGAATATTCGGGAATATTTGCTAAGGAAATGCTAGAAAAGCCGAAGGTACACGGTAAGGTTACGGTAAGGCTTCGGGATTTGATTAAGTTGTAGTTTAAGGTATAGAATTGATTCGAAAGTGGTTTTGATTGCAAGTCAAGGCTAAGAATAGTGTAGTGCGGGTCGTCAATCAGGTGTGTACATACACTACACACACGGCAAATCGGCAAAAGCCGAAATCTCGAAATCCCGAAATCCCGAATGGGCCTACCGAAATTGTGGGCCCAAATTGGCAAAGTTGTGATATGAAATTTTGTGATGGATTGATATGTATGATTGTATGATTGAATTATGATCAGGCCTAATGGGCTACATAAGCATGTTTGGGGCTTAATGGGTTTTATGGGTATGATTGGGCCTAGTGGGCCTTATGGGACTGTAAAAATGCATGCTAGGGTTTAATGGACTTTAGGCCTAGTTAAATGGACTCTCAAATTTTCATAAAACTTAACTAAGTAATAAATATGTCTACGGACAAGTCAATAGACTAAGATGTGGCAATCGACATATGCATGTCTAGGATTGGATCATGGAAGAGCTTGGTACTTAAGCAGTCCGAGTGACCCACCTCATCTTCTCTTGAATCCTACCTGGTGCATAGTTTCCATTCATCTTAGCCGCGAGGACTTGTTGATGGACCAAAATCCATAATTAAAATCTGTATCATTAGAAAAATTACGAAAATACCCTTATAGGATAAAATTACGAAAATACCCTTCTAAGGTAGAATTACGAAAGTATCCTTCTAAGGTAGAATTATGGAAATGCCTGTAAGGTAGAACTACTAAAACACCCTCGTAGGGTAGGAATACCGAAATACCCCTGTAGGGTAGATTTACGAAAATACCCCTAGGTAGTGAAATGACCAAAATACCCCTAAGTGCTTAACATGTGAAAATGTGTAAAAATGAGTATGATGCATTCATGAATTGTATGTTGCACTTGGATGGGTTTTGATGATACGGAGGAAGTGTTTTGAGGATCGCATAGTCGCTTGATGACCGTGGATCCACCGTAGGCTTTTAAGCCACCGAGTAGCTTTGCTACACCGTACTTATATAGTAGCCTTGCTACAACGTGTATAGTGCCGCAACTGGTACTACCTTTGGAGTATAGAGGATGGGTGGGTTGATGTAGACATCCCCACAGGTGTGTTGGTCTGGTACGGGTGGTGCGTAGCAGTTGGATTTAGGATGGGAACATTTGCATTCATGAAATTTTGATATGATATGAGGTCAATGCGGGCTAAAGCCCCGACCACCGATATTGATTAGGGCTTAGGCCTAATGTGATATGTGCATACTGAATTGATTTGATTGCCAAGGGTCGTACACGCTGAGTTTCGAAACTCACACTCTTATTATTAATATTTCAGGTGGTACACAGTAGATAGCTCGACGCGGGAGAGGACTCGGAGATAGCCATACTACGAGTTACTTAGGAATTTTCAATATAGATTTAAATGAATTGTTTCCTTTTAATTACTTAGTTTTATTACTTTATTTTTAATTGATGTAATAAGGCCTTGTGTCTCCGATACGACTGTATTTAGGGTTTATTAATGTTTCGACTGCCGAGTTTTATTTTTACTTGGATAAATTTCTCAAATTAAACGTGGTTTTGAAATAACATTATTATATGGGCGTTTTTGTTTAAATATGGGCTTTCATTTTGGACTTAACATGAACTTGAATTTCTAAATCTCAAACTTAAGTTTTTAACCAAGTAAATTTTTCTACCAAACATGTTCTTAAATGAATAAAGTTGTTTTGAAAAATAGTCCCTTCAATGTGACATCACCGGATTCGGCCATAACGTCTAGACCGAGTTTGGGGTGTTACACCTAATGTCTTAAAGTTTGAATAAACAAAGCATAAGTACCTATGTCTTAATTCTCAACATATCAATAAAAATCATAAATCAATCAGAATTCATCTTAATAGGGGATTGAGAATAATGCAGAGAGTGAAAGTGAGAATTTAAAATTTGAGAACAATGCAACAAGTGATTTACCCCCACACTTAAGATGTACATTGCCCTTAATGTACAAATATACATTAGTAGCAATAGAAGCATAAAATCATAAGATAGGGAGAGAAGTGAAACTCCCTGAATATTGGATGAATTTCTTGAGCTGGGTGTGAAGATTTGTAGGGAAGGGTGTTTATCCACAATTTCCATGCCAAAAGGATATGATGATCAGGTTCGTGCTGGCTATGGTCGTGGTGGCTATGGTTGTGGTCGTGTAGCAGTGGTGGTAGGGTTTTCCCATTAGATACAAATACGAGCTGCAAAGCTCTTTTGAAACTGCGATAGCATTTATCAGTTTTAGGGAATTTGGATTAGCAAAATGTACTTATTAGGAAATAGCCAATATGAAATCATTGAAATAAAATAAACTAAGTTCTGAAAATACTAAAATTCAAATAATAAAAAAGATGAGATAAAAGAAAAAGGAAAAATAAAAATAAAAATGAAGGAGAAGATAAGAGGACTCGTGAGTCCAAATCTTCAGATGGCTCGTAAGGTGGGGATGGTGGTACGAGGTGAAGATGCTGACAAATCTGAGCTGAAGTAGCATCAATATGATCGAATCGCTGAAAGTATTGTTGCTGGAATTGGGCGAACTGCTCAAAAGTGACGTAGCATGAAGCTGCCACATGAACTGGGCGGCGAGTAAGTGATGGCTCAGTCGGTGCCTCCTCCTATGGTGGGACATTATCAGTTATATCCTCAGGGTCCTCTTGCTCGGCATTCTAGAATAGGTGGTATTGTGGAGGATCGGTCCTGTGTCGATGCTGAATCATCCTCATGTGAAGCATGCTCTAGATGCCCCGTAGGGACATCTGGCCAACTAGAGTATAGGAGGATGTTTGGGCCGCGGTGTTGAGTAGGCCAAAGTAGCGGGCCAATCGCATGATGTACGGACCCATCAAGATTACGCCATTAAGGTGTCGCTTTGTCTGGTGCTGGATGGCATGGACGATGAAATAGGCGAGGTCGATCACGTGTGTATGTGCCATGCTCCACAAAAAGTAGGCATCGTGGGTGTTGACGATGCCGGTACTTTCTCGCCTGCCTGTCAATGTATACGCGAGTAAGGCGTGAATGTACCTCAGTGAAGGAGCGAGAGCTGTTGCCTTGGAGCGACTAGGGTCGTATGTGGCCGAGATTAGGACTAGGGCCTGCCAATATTTGACTGGAGAGAGATGTATATGGCGGTGGAGCTCAGAAAGGTTCTCCTCCTCCATAAACTGCTCGGTGTATAGGCCTAGTGCTGTAGCGAACTCCAGTACACTGAGTTGTCAAACAAGGCCTCTTAGATAAAATTGAATCGTCCATGAATCGTCATGGCGGGTCATGACCGTCTAGAAATAGAACGTAGAGCAGAACTCTAGGGTGAGCTCGAGGTAAGTGGGCTCCACGATTTGGAAAAATTGGTCCCACGGGTCCATCGTCAATAAGGCTCGTACCGCGTCTGCTAGTTAGACCCCTTCTAGTGCTGCCCAATTAATGCATCTCCCTACTCCGAAGGGCCTTGCCCTTAATATTTGAAACAATTCCTCTTGGGAACTTTGCGGGAACTAGAGGAAAGGATGGCGAACTTCAATGGTGGGTCTAGAAGAAGAACGGTAGCTTTCTTTCCTCGTGATGATGACATTTTACGTGAAATAGAATAAAAAAAGAGAGAACTATATTATAGAAACTCATAAAGTACTAAATAACAAATTAAGCTTAATAAAAAATTACTAAGTGCTTCATGCAAAAGGTAATTTCACTAACCTAGATACCATATTAGATTCATCCTAAGCAAAAATAATGAAGACAATGGTTGTTCTAGTGGGTTTTTATAATCAATGTATGCCTAAAGCCTATTGCATGAGATAGTTAAAAGTGGTAACAAGAGAATGATTCAAAGTGGCATTATTCTAAATCAATAGATCATGGATATTGCATGGATATCAATTTTAAGCATTTGAGAACAAAGAAAATATGACTGAATGAATAAAGTACTAGAAATAATTAGAAACTAAATAAAATAGAAAAAATGAGAGTTAATAACAAAGAAAAGAGAAAAGGGAACCGAATGGGCAGTTGTAGGGGGCGGAGCACAGTCGTGGTGGTGCTTGGACAGATGTGGTGGCGTGGCTGAGGTTGGCAGCGGCGCTAGAGAGTGCTAGTATAGGTTTTGGGTGGAGGGGTTTTTAAGGTTTTAGTGGAGAAGAAGATGAATAGTGGAGGTTTTATATAGGAATTGGGGTACACGGGTGTGTCACACTCCCGTGTGAATCGTTTTCAGCCCATGTAGTTTGAAATTTAAGGATTATGGCACGCCTGGTTCGTGCCACACATCCATGTTCCTAGGGCGTGTTGGGGCACACGGTCGTGTCGTACGGCCGTGTCTTTTGATGTTCGCTTCTCCCACGCCCGTGTAGGGGGTCACACACTCGTATATGAATTGGCAGGTTCGACCACGGGGTTGGGACACAGGCGTGTCGCACACCCGTGTCCATTTGTCAGGATTGGCCACGGCCACCTCGCATGGCCGTGGCTACTTGTCGCAGCCAGTGTTGGGAAAATTCTTGTCCTGTTTTTACACGGCCGTCTTGCATGACCGTGTCTTTTCCCATGGTGTCCCCACGGCCTTAGGCACGCCAGTGGGCATGGCTGTGTGGCTTGAAAAACCTGCATTTAGAGGGTTAGTTGATGAATTAGAGAGTTTAAATAAAAGAATTTACTATGCCAGTGCTCGGGTTGCCTCCCGAGAAGCGCTTGTTTACAGTCTAAGCTCGACTTTCCTCAAGCTTTCATGGTCACGATGGTTTAAGGAGTTGAAACTCTTCTATCCTACTTTCAATTTTATTATCAACATAAGGTTTGAGTCGAGTATGATTTACCTTGAAAGTGCCGAGTGTCTTGTGTGTTATCTCGACTGTACCATAGGGAAAGATTTTCATTACCGTGAAGGGAGGTATGTCACTTGTATAAAGTTTTGCATTCGAAATTCGAGGATCTTCCTCCTCTAAGAATACCTTATCCCCTACCTTAAATTGATTCGTTTTTACCTTAGGGTCGTCTTGGTGATGCTCTAGGTTGTGTGGCATATTTTGGGCTTTTCTTGTTGATAGTTTAGCCACTCATCTAGTTCCTCAATCTGGAGCATTCGTTTTTCATGTACGTTTCCCTTGGATGGACTCGTCTGTGGTTGGGTTGCCCTTATGTGAAGTGTATCCTGCAAAGAAAGTTAGATGGTGAGATCATTCTTATTATCAAGCTTCTTAATATTATCTTTATTATCAACAGACTTATTAGAGTTACGAGCTTGTAAAGTAACTTTGTCATCACCTACAAGAAGTGTAAGTTCGCCTGTTCCTACATCAATTATAGTTCTAGCAGTTACTAAAAAGGGTCGCCCTAGAATTAAGGGTACATTGCTATCCTCATTAATGTCTAGAACAACAAAGTCTACTAGGAATATAAATTTATCAATTTTTACAAGTACATTTTCAATTATGCCCTTTGGAAATCTAATGGTTTTATCAACCAATTGGATGCTCATCTTAGTTTGTTTAGGTTTCCCAAGACCTAGTTGTTTAAACAATTTATAAGGCATTACATTAATACTAGCCCCTAAATTAGCTAAAGCATTTTTGACGTCTAAACTACCAAGTAAATAAGGAATTGTAAAACTCCCTGGATCTTTTAGTTTGTTGGGTAGCTTATTCTGTAAAATAGCTGAGCACACTGCATTTAGTTCCACATGAGATGTCTCATCTAGCTTTCGTTTATTCATGAGTAGCTCTCCTAAAAATTTAACAGCGTTTGGCACCTGCGAAAGAGCTTCAATAAATGGTAAGTTAATATGTAATTTCTTTAAAAGTTTAAGAAATTTACCAAATTGTTCATTTGTGTGGTCTTTCCTTAGCGCATTTAGGTATGGGATACGAGGCTTATACTCTTTGATAATTGCTTCTTTGGAAATTACCCTATCCTTACCTTTACTTACCATAGTCTTCTTACATGGCTTTGGGTTGGTTTTGGTTAACCCTTCCCCATCTATTGTATTCACGGCATTAAGTTGCTCCTTAGGGTTAGTCTCGGTGTTGTTTGGTAACCCACCTTGTGGTCTTTTACAAATTAGCTTAACGAGCTGGCCTATTTGAGTCTCGAGTCCTTGAATGGATGCTTGCTGGTTCTTCAGTGCCATTTTAATGTTCTGGAAACGAGTTTCTGACACAGTAATAAATTTTGTGAGCATCTCTTCAAGGTTCGGCTTTTTCTCTTGTGGATAAGGCGATTGTTGAAATCCCGGTGGGGGTGGTTGCCTTTGATTTCCTTGTCCTCTCCATGAGAAATTTGGGTAGCTCCTCCAACCTGCATTGTAAGTGTTACTATAAAGGTTATTTTGGGATCTAGAATTATTACCCATATAGTTGGCTTTCTCAGTTTCCATGCCATGTCCATAGGAGGAGTAATCAGAATTGCTCATGTTTTCTTGGATTGAGTCACATTGCATCGCTGGGTGTATCTGTGTAGAACTAACAAAATTATCAATCTTTTTATTAAGTAGTTCTACATAATTACAAAGCATGGTGACTGCATCAATATTGAAAACTATGGCAGCTTTCTGTGGCTTTGTTCTTATGACTTGCCACTGATAGTTATTTAGTGACATCTCTTCTATAAACTCGTAAGTTGCGTTTGGTGTTTTATTGTTGATTGTTCCATCGACGGCTAGATTGATCATTTGTCTCGTCGAAGGATTCAAATCGTTGTGAAAGGTTTGAACTTGTAACCATAGAGGTAACCCAGGGTGAGGGCACTTTCTCAATAAGTCCTTGTATCTCTCCCAAGCATCGTAAAGTGTTTCTAAATCCATCAGCACAAAAGAAGAGATATCATTCCTTAATTTAGCCGTTTTAGCCGACGGAAAATATTTAAGCAAAAATTTTTGTCATTTGTTCCCATGTAGTGATAGACCCTCGTGGTCAAGAATTTAACCACTGTTTAGCTTTATTTCTCAAGGAGAATGGGAATAACCGAAGATGAATGGCATCATCAGAAACGTCATTTATTTTAAATGTGTCGCAGAATTCCAAAAAATTGGCTAAATAAGCGTTAGGAGCCTCATCCTGCAAACCATCAAACTGAACAAAGTATTGTATCATCTAAATAGTGTTAGGTTTCAGTTCAAAATTATTTGTAGCAATAGTAGGCCTAACAATACTAGATTCAGTACCAGCCAAATTAGGTTTAGCATAATCATACATAGTACGCGGAGTAGGATTTTGCTCAACAGGATTTGCGACTACTACAAGAGATAGCTGATTATCGTGATTTGCCTCCATCTCTTCAGCAGGTTCAGGTTCTTCTTCTTGACTTTGTTCTGGATATTGCAAGCTTTTTCTTATCTCTCTGCGAGTTCAACGGACTGTAGTTTCTACATCATCGTCAAACAATAATGGTCCTTTGGGTTTCTTCTAGTCATAAACTAGAGGCACCTAGAAGGGAAAAAGAAAAAGAAAATTTTAGTAAATAAAACCTAAAATCAAAATAGGAAATAAATTGTAATAAAAATAAACAAATGGCTAAAGTAATAGGAATCGAGTGTTCCTAATATTTCAGTTCCCCGGCAATAGCGCCAAAAACTTGATCGTGATGAGATGAAGTAATAAAATCGATCGTACCTGGGAACTAACTATTATCACGATAAAAAGGCAAGCGCACCTATCGAATAGTAGTATAGCTAGTGGCAAGACGGAATATCGAATCTAAGGAACTAAAAGTATTAGTAATAACTTCCTTCCTATTATCTAGCCTAAAAATAAAGAGGTGGTTTGTGTAAACTAATTAACTCTAAACTAAACTGAAGAAACAACAAAGAGTAAATTGGGAGATTACTTTTGGGAAAAACTGATTGATGAGGGCAATACCTAAGGAAGAATCCACCTAGACTTCACTTGTTACCTAACTCTGAACTAGATGATTTCTTCATTTGACTTGATTCGTAGAGATTCCCAAATTATGTTAATACCTCCGTCGAGGATAAGAACAACTAATCCTAGGTTGATTAATTGAAATCTCTTTCTAATTAAAACCCCTAGTCTTGCATTAACTCGATCTATGGCTCCCCATATTAGGTTTGACTCTAATCCGGTAGATTTTTGTCGTCCTATGTCCAGGATTGCGATCAACTCTGCTTAATTGTGTTGGATCTACTCCTATACATGGACTTTTGCTCCTCTGTATAAGTACATTCGACTTAAATCAATAACCCGAAAATATCAATTCAAGAGTTAAAAGCACAATTAAAAACAAATCAAATATTTATCATATAGTTCAGATAACAATAACAAGATTCATCTTAGGTTTCATCCCCCTTAGATATTTGGGGTTTAGTTCATATTTATAAAAAGAAACATCTTAGAATAAAGAAAATAGCAAAACATAAGAAAACCCAAAACTCCTGAAAGGATAGAAGGGAGATCCTCTGTCTTGATGTAGATTCTGGCTTCTGAGATGGATCAATCAGCTTTCCTTCGAGTTATTCCCTACCTTTAACTTCCCGTCCTGGCCGGAATAATGTGCTCAGCACTCTCCTCTAATGTACACCCTTGTAGTTGTCTCCTAGGGTCTTCATATAGAGTTTAGAATGTCTTTCTTAGCCCCTAAGTAGCCTTTCCTGAGTGAAATTGAACTTCTTCACGACAGGGACAAGCCCGTGTGAGTCGACTTTGGGTCGTGCTCGAGCCTATTAATGTGGCACGGCCGTGTGACACCCCCATGTGGTGGACCTCCAGGCCGTGTTATTTTCACACCCTGGCCCGTTTTCTCCATTTTTGGCCCGTTTCTTGTTCTTTTCACTCTCCTTAGCTCTCCTAAGTATAAAACATGAAATTAAAGGATTAGGAGCATCAAATTCCACAAATTCAATGATAATTCATCCATAAATGTGCTAAATGTGGGATAAAAATATGTATAGTTTACAGTTTATCAGTTCGAGTTTAAATTTTTTGTAACACCCCAAACCCTAAACCCAGGTTATTACCTTTCTTTATCTTTTATTAGTTCCAAAAGAAATCTTTTTACTTATGTGTTTGAAAACTAAGTTATTACAATAAAAACCATTTGCTTTAAAACATTACTCGTTGCAGAAGCTTTTCTGAAAACATTTTATGTGTTCGTGAGTTTGGAAAATACTTTAGCTTTTTTGAAAATCGGATTTCCTATGACTAGTAGTTTATAAATCCACAAAAACAAATATAGACCAAGTTTAAGCAAGAGTCCCAAATAGTCCGCATATTACATCAAAATAAGCCAATAGTAAAACCAAACCAAAAGTAATAAATTAAAACCATGAAGTCTAGGAACTGTGGTCACCGTCGAGTCTTCCGTCGCACTGATCTGTCTAGGTTTGGGGATCACCTGTGCACATTAAACAAAGAGGAGTGAGTTTACGTAAACTTAGTGTGTAATCCTACAGAAAACAAACATACAGTAAACATAGTGCACAGTAAAAAATAGTATGGGCCTAAGCCCTTTTCAGTATCAGTATCAAGTATGCATTAGGGCCTTAGCCCATCACAGTATCTATAACAGTCAATAATTATTCAGTAGCAAAGTCCTACCCAACCAGCCTTTACACACAATCTTCGTCCAACCTTACACTCTATGTGGGGATTAAATCAACCCACCCATCCCTACACTCCAGGTAGTACCAGATGCGGCACAATACAGTAATTTGCAACTGAGCTGCCAGTATATTAGGCTTAAGAGCCTTTCAGTACACTTCCTCCAAATAATATCAATCTCAACCCAATGCAGTGCAACATACAATGATATGTCATGCTATCACAAGTCTATCAAATACACATACAATTCAGTATACATGCTGGTATTTAACATGCTCAGTACAAATTTCACATAATCAATATCATTTAATTAGGGGTTTAAGTAGTGTTTACCGACCCTACGGAAGGTTCACAGTCGACTTGGGCGACCCGTGCAACCTTAACAAACTTTCCAGTAAAAATGGGCTCACACGCCCATGTGGTCTGCCTATGTGGGCCACACGGCCCAAATTGGCCTTACCCGTGTGGATCACACGGTTTGGCCCAGATTCCCACACGCCCGTGTAGACTACCCGTGTAGACTCACACGGCCCAATTCAGACTAGCTTGTGTCTCCTACACGGTCTATCTGGCCATCACACGGCTATGTCATGTGCACACGGCCTGGCCTCGTTGATCACACGGTCGTGTCCTTTCACACGGCCTACCACACGAGCGACCACACGCCCATGTACTATCAACAATTTACTTTTTTAGCTTTTCATCGAACCCCATTTTATGCGTTTCAAGTACACACCTGGTTTCAATTGATGCTAAATTGATCCCCAAGCACTGTAGAGCCTACAATTGACCAATAAACACTAATTTAATCGCTTGAAAAATGAACTAAAACCGAGCCCGAAACAGAATTCCCATCTATTGAGCGACGAACACTTACCCCAAACACCACGAATCAATTGGTTAAGAGATAACACGAAGAGAACCTTAATCCTCATGATCAGCTACTGCCAAAAACCCCTAACTATTAGCCTAACGAAATAAAACGATATCTTAGATGATAAAAATCACCAAATCACTTACCACATGCGCGAACTATGCTTGCTAGAGGGAAAAGATGGAAGGAAACTTGGCAGGGAAAAGGAAAAAGATAGGAAATGGCAGACTTGAGGGGAAGATGGAAATTTGCGTCAGAAGTTTTGGGAAAACAGGATGAAGAGTCAAAATTTTGAAAAAAAAATTAAGAAGTAAAAATAAAATCCAACTGAGACTCCCCAAATCCCTAATTTTACTCTCTCACTAGTCCACTTTGACCCAACTACTCAGAAAACCAATTTGAGACAACTCCAGCCGAATTAAGAACAAATATACAACTCCTTGTCGTAACAAAAAATCGAACAGAGGACCTTCAGCACACCCACACTCTACTTAACCACCAAACTAGTAGGCCCATTCTATTAATTATTTACGAACTATTAAACTTAAGTCCTTTAGGCCAGGTTAAGGCTTTATTTATAAAAATACTGAAATTTTCCCAAGCCATGACTTGAACTTGGGACCTCCCACACACTCCTAGAACACTTAACCACTGAAGCATATACAGATTTGTGTCATACATACGCAAAATCAAAAAGTAAAAATTTGAGGCGTTACATTTTGTTTAAGGTGTTAGTGTTTAGGGTTATGGTTGAAAATATTTAAGGTCATGTTGTAACACCTCTAACTCGTATCCGTCGCCGGAACAGGGTTAGAAGCATTACCAAAGTTTACAGATCATATTCAAGTATGTTATGTTATTTCACAATTGTATCAGAAATTAATTATAATTTAACTATATCGTCCCTTCTATTGGCCCTCAAGGCCCAAAACATACATTAGAAGCAAGTCGAGACTAAATTAAGAACTCAGAAAATTTTTCGTGAAATTTCAAAAATTTTGCTCAGTGTCTATGTTTTAGGCCCTGTGCCATATAAGGTAATGCACATGCCCATGTCCTTAACTCATGTAACTCTCTAACTTGCAACTTAATTAAGTGTAGAGGTCACATGGCCAAGTCACATGCCCATGTGCCAAGCCGTGTGATCAATTTCAAGTACTTTGTTTTGACATTTTAAGATGTAAGAGATACACGGCCAGAATACACGACCGTGGCTCTGCCTGTGTGGACAGAATAAGGCTATTTCCAAGCCTTATTCCTCACCTAATTTCATCTTTCACCTATATAAACATTTAAACATAATCACCAACCATTTCAAGACATTTAAATAATGCAAAACCCAAGTCTAATACATGCCAAATTAAGCATTTTTTTTTATCAAAACACATCCATCATAAGTCATTCTAATGGCTATTTACAACAAAATATTTGTATGCCAACATTAGCTAACCAAAACCTATACATGCCTTATATCTATAATTAGTATCATATTTGTACCGAAAAGTGACGGTGGATAGTGTGAGTGATCTCCGCCAAGCGTCCAATCCAACGAGCTTTTGTATCACTATAAAGCAGATGAAATAAAACAGAATAAGCACTTAGTGCTTAGTAAGTCCATATAATAGGAAATTAACTTACCATGCATTTGTACAATAAGCAAACATACACATGCAATCCAAACAATTTGGCCATAGCCTAAACACACAATCTTATCAAACATGTTAGTTATTTATTTCATGTAAATATCAATAACAAAGATGAGCTCATCAAATTCCAAGTTCCAAGCGTGTCATATATTTTTTAGATATTGATTCCATTTTGATTTTCACTTATCTACTTGTCAGAACTTCACCCGTTAAATCATTTAAAATCTCAATGGATACGAGGGTAGTACACATAAAGTGTACAAATCAAAAATCCGTCAATTCATGTCTGGAAGTACTCATTAGAGTACTTAAATAGAAAGCTCTCTCTCAAGCTCTATAATGGGAAGCTCATTGAGCCATGTAACGAGAAGCTTATCCGGGCTTAATAAAGGGAACTTCACAAAGAGCCTATATCGAGTAGCTCCGAATAGCACTTAACGGGAAGCTCCAAAGAGCACTTTAACAGAAAGCACCGGATAGCCACATAACAGGAAGTTCAAGTGAGCACTAACAGGATGCTCATATAGAGCTGCGTTTGTGTCCGTAACATATACAGGATCACAACCGATTGCATAACAGGACACTCACAAAGAGCTGTGTTTGTGTTCGCAACATATGTAGGATCACAACTGATAAAGTGGCTCTGAAGAGCTATAAACGGGAAGCTTGTAAGAACACTACAATGGGAAGCTTGAGAGGGCTTGTGTAACATCTCGAAATAGGGCCTAATCGGAATAGTGGTTTCGTGACCACAAATCTGAGATATAAATAACTATTTTATAATCATTTTGAGGTTTATGATATGATTGCATGATTTTGTGAAAATTTCGTGAAGAAATTCTCTGCATAAAGTGCTTAATTTGAAATTATGGACTAAATCGAATAAGTTGCAAAACTTGCATTCTAGAAGCTTTTAGTATGAAATTGCCTTGAAATATTAATTAGAGGGTCTTAAATAGCAATTTGAACAATTTCTAAAATTTTGGACAAAAATGGGCTTGTACATGAAAAATTTTCAAAGAAAGGCATGAAGGGTATTTTAGTCATTTGGTAATTAAAAGATTAAAAAAGGGAAAAAAAAGGGAAAAATATGTCCATCTTCTTCATTAGCACGAAATTTCAAGGGTTCTCCATAGCTAGGGTTTGTTTCAAGCTTCCAAGCTCCATAGTAAGTGATTCCAAGCCCCGTTTGTAATGTTCTTTACGTTTTCGGAGTCCTAGTAACTTGATTTAGCTTATTCTAACAATAATTTAACCTAGGGTTCATATTTGGAAAAATACCCATAGGTGAAAAGTGTTTATTTTGATGTTTTATGATAGAATATGAGGTTTTAAATTATGTTAAACAACTTGTGCTACTCGATTTTAAGTAAAAACGAGTAAAAGGGCTTAATCGGTAAAAATACCTATTGTTCATAAGTACATGTTATAGTGGGAATTTGAGGTTGTTGTTGGTAAATAAATGATCAGAATGTCCTAAAAAATAAGAATTTGGGATAAAGTTTAATTTCCGAGCCTTGGGGCAAAAGTGTAAATATGCAAAAGTTTAGGGGTAAAAATGTAATTTTTGCCAAAGTTTGAGTTAAGGGCTGTTTTGATAAATGTGAGTATCAAATAATCTAAATTGCTATTATAGATCAAGAAGAACGAAATTCGGGAGTAGATCGGGGAAAGGAAAAAGTAAAGGACTAAATTGCCAAGTTTAACCGTATTTTGTATCGAGATAAGTTTACGGTAAATAAATGCAATATTTCATTATTTTATATTAATGTTGTTAATTTCCAGCATATATACATTTACTTTATGAAAATATTCGAAGTTGAACTAAAGACGAGATGACAGAGAAAAAGTATCAGAAAGCCCGTTTAAACTCTAGGAATGTTTGGGATACGGAATGTCATGACATTTTGGGTTATCAGACAGGACAGGAATATCCCATGTAAGTCCATATTTAAAAATATGGCTTTGGTAGGATAGGGAACATCTCATGTAAGACCATGCCTAGAGTGTGGCATTGACAGCTTATTATCAGGCAGGAAAACCTGAGTATCCTTAGTATTCCGAGTGGTTCAACGGGCTATTGTATAGGTTAAATTACAGGAAACTTTCAGCAAAGGAAAGGTAAGTTATATTCATGAGTTTATTGAATAATCAAGTAAGAAGAAAGTAAGTGAATAAGGAAGAGGGTAAGAAATGAGGTGTAAGGAAACCTTATGATGCTTGATGATATTATGATTAACTATTATTTAGGGTGAATGTTGTGATTTATTTACTTGTAAACTTACTAAGCTTAGTGCTTACTCTCTTTATTTTCCTTCTTTTTATAGTTCTTACCAAGCCAACTCGGGAATTGTAAGGAACGTCGGAGATCCGGTTACACTATCAACAGGATCATTTTGGTATAGCTAGACGTTTTATTTCGCGTATGGCATGTATAGGGACTTGGCTTCTTTTGGCATGAATGTCCTCAGGATATGTTTAATGAATGGTATGTAAATACTTGTTGATGATTAGCTATTGGAATGACTAATCAAACATAGGTTTAATACTATGTATGCCTAAATGGTAATTATCACTGGAAACCATGAAAAAGGTGAAAATAGCTTAAAAACAGATTCAAACAGTAGCAGTGACGTGATTTTGAAAAATCACTAAAAATAGTAGAAATGGAATTAAATAGTGAGTGAGACAAATTAAAGCTTAATGATTCTATTTTCATGTGGGAGAAGCAGAGTAAGCAAAAGAGTTGTATATTATGAGTTATTTGCAATTGAGTGAGACTGCTCCAGATTGACTTCGTGATCCCCTGTTCTAACTTTAAAAATTCACCATAAATTGTACATAAATAATTAGGCATTATAGTTTATATGCCTAGATTCCTTATTGAGTCTAGTTTCAAATGAAATAAATTACATGCCTATTTGAATTTTTTACAGAGAGAAAACTAATTCGTAGTGAACAGAGGTTAGAGTAGTCAAACTGCTTAATAGGAGAGACTTTAACTAATAAACTGTACTAATTGGCTAGACTAAAAATTCTATAAAAAAATTAGTAAGAAGGTATATGAGTCTAGTTTTAGGGAAAATTTACAGAATTAAATTTCGAGTTTTGTAACTCAATTTATGATTTATTTAGTGACTATGATGCAGTTGGACAGCTTTATACGGAACAGAGAAATAATTTTATTTTGGTTCGTTTAAGTAATCGGAAAAATTTTATTGATTCCGGTTTGCCCCTAAACCATTTTAATAGCATGATTTAGAGTCTCGATGACCCTTTTTAGGGACATATTGAATGAATGAAAATAAATTAATTTTAAAAGCAAATTTTTATGCCCGAATGAGTAAGTTAAGTTCGGTAACGCCTCGTGCTCGACTCCGGCGACGGTCTCGGGTAAGGGGTGTTACAGCTTGTATCGGGATACTCTTTTGAGCTATGGTATGTCTACAACAAATGCTGGACCACTACCGTTTCGGGAAACAGAACCCTATATCCAACTGAATTTCATTCATTTAAACGAGATTTAACTTTTATTGGGTATTTTCCAAATATGCAAGCGGATGTCATACACATGGCCAGTACAACATTCACATACAAATTATTCAATCATTTCAAACATATAATTATATACTTAAGTTACACGAACTTACCTCGTCAATGTTCGTGAGTTGTAATCTACTAATCCGTTGCTTTTTATTTTCCTCGATCCAATTTTGTATTTAGTCTTTTCGAATCTATATAAATGAATTTAATCATCAATTTATTACATTTCACATTCAAATCAACCTAATTCACATCTTAGGCAAAAGTACCATTTTGCTTCTATTCTTTTAATTAATGATGATTTCGTTCCTAGGCTCGGAAAATGAAATTCATGCAATTTATCCCTTATTCCAAGCCTAGCTGATTTTCATATTTAACAATAATAGTCCATAAATTTCACAAAAATTAGAATTTTTCCATGAATTTTACAACTTTACAATTTAGTCCCTAAATCACAATTTCATCAAAATTCCCTTTTCAAAAGTTGTTTATCTATCAACAACCTTTCATTTTATACCACAAATTTCAAAATTTCAGCATATTCATCCATGGTAAAACTTTAATAATTTGATAACTTTACAAATTGATTCCCAAAATAGATAGCCTAAGTTATTCCGATCTCGGAAATGTAAAAATTACTTAAAACAGGACAAGGTTACTTACCCAATTAGGCTTGCTTGATTTTCTTTCTTTTTCCTAGGGTTTTTATAGAATTTTTTGGGGGGAATACAATGAAATATGATGATATTAGGCTATTATTATCTTTATTTATTTCAAATTCCAATTTAGTCCTTTTCTTTTTCTAATTTCCATAGATGATTCATCATAAATACCTACTAACTTCTCTTAATGGTCTAATTGTCATATAAGGACTTCAAGTTTTGAATTTCATAGCTATTTGATACTTATAGCTACTAGCATTCAACTTTTTCATTTTATGCAATTTAGTCCTTTATGTAATTAAACATGAAATCAGTAAAAAAAAATTTTATCAAAAAAATTATACATCTTTCCTATCATGATGCAGATCATGCAATAATATTAAAATAAATTTTCTTTTTGACTCAAATTTGTGGTCCCAAAACCACTGTTTTGACTTCACTAAAAATGGACTGTTACAACTCTCTCCCTTAAGAATTTTTGTCCTCGAAAATCTTACCAGTAAAGAGGTTCAGGTATTGCTTCCTCATTGTTTCTTCCGGTTCTCAGGTAGCTTATTCTATTCCATGTCTTTGCTAAAGAACTTTTACCAGAGCTCCCTTTTTATTTCTTAACTTTTTTTGTTTCACATGCCAGAATTTTGATCGATTCCTCACTGTATGTCATGTCAGGCTAAATCTCAACCTCTGTCAGAGAAATAACATGTGAAGGATCTAAACGATATCGTCGTAATATCGACAGATAAAAAACATTATGAATTCTTTCAAGTTCTGGTGGTACTACCAATCGGTATGCAACGAGTCTAATTCTCTCAATGATTTCATATGGCCCGATAAACCGTGGACTCAGTTTTCCTTTATGGCCAAACCGGAGAACTTTCTTCCAATGTGATACTTTCAAGAATACCTTACCACCGACTTGAAATTTTATCTCTTTTCATTTTAGATCGGCATAGGACTTTTGATGATCAAAGGCTACTTTCAAACTATCCCGAATAACTTTCACTTTTTCTTCAGTTTTCCAGATTAAATCAACTCCATGTATCTTTTTCTCACTCAGCTCAATCCAATATAATAGAGTTCTACATTTTTTACCATACAGAGCCTCGTACGGTGCCATTTTGATACTTGACTGAAATAATGGATACCGGCACTCCATGCAGTCTGACAATCTCAAAAACATATAATTCAGCTAATCTATCTAGGGAAAAATCCATACGTACCAAAATAAAATATGCAGACTTTGTCAAATGGTCAACGATTACCCAAATGGCATTTTTTTTTTTCGGAGATAAGGGTAATCCCGACACAAAATCCATAGTAACTCTTTCCCATTTCCATCCTGGTATTGTAACTAGCTGTAATAACCTTGAAGGTACCTAATGTTCAGCTTTGACTTGCTGACATATCAAACATTTTGTTACAAATTCAAAAATATTGTATTTAATTCCCAGCCACCAGTACATCTTTTTCAAGTCATTATACATTTTATTACTCCCTAGATGCACAAACTTAGTACAACTATAAGTTTCGTGCAAAATTTTCTGTATAAATTCTGAATTCTTCGGTACACATATTCTACCTTTGAATAACAGACAACCATCAGACCTAATTTGAAATTCTGAATCGGAAACCGATTCACATGTACCTGTTTAGCTTGCAGCTCATTATCATTCTTCTAAGCTTCACATATCTGCTGTAGAAATGTTGGTTTAGCTTTTAGCTCAGCCAAAATTGAGCCATCATCTATCAAAAATAGTCAGGTATTCATTGCTCATAAAGCAAACAAAGATTTCCTACTTAAAATATCTGCCACCACATTTACCTTTCCCAGATGATAATCAATTACTAAGTCATAATCTTTCAACAATTCAAGTCACCTGCGTTGTCTCAAATTCAAATATTTTTGTGACATCAAGTATTTTAAACTTTTGTAATCAGTGAATATATGACACTTTTCACCGAACAAATAATGCCACCAAATTTTCAATGCAAACACAATAGCTGCTAGTTCTAAATCATGTATCGGTAATTTCTTTCGTGTGGTTTAAGTGGTCTAGAGGCATAAGCTATTACTTTACCTTCTTGCATCAAGACACAACCTAAACTATTCAATGATGCATCACTATAAATCACAAATTCCTTACCCGATTTAGGTTAAACCAGAATTGGTGCTTCAGTCAATAGAGCTTTCAACCTATCAATGCTTTGATGGCATTTGTCAGGCCATTCAAACTTTACATCTTTCTGTAGTAATTGTGTCATCGGAGAAGCTATCATTGAAAATCCCTATACAAATCTCTGATAATAACTGGCCAATCCTAGAAAACTTCTCACTTCAAACACATTCTTCAGTGGTTTCCAATTAACAATTGCTAAAATTTTACCTGGATCCACTCTAATGCCTTTAGTAGATACTATATATCCCAGAAAGCCAACTTCTCAAAGCCAGAATTCACATTTACTAAATTTAGCAGACAATTGCTTCTCACGCAGAGTTTGTAGAACTATTCTTAAATGATCACCATGTTTATTTTCATCTCGGGAATATACCAAAATATCATCAATGAATACCACCACAAATCTGTCTAGATACAGTCTGAAAATTATGTTCATTAGATCCATAAATACTGCAGGTGCTTTTGTTAAGCCGAACGGTATCACAAGAAACTTCTAGTGCCCGTACTTGGTTCTGAAAGCTATTTTCAGGACATCTATTTCTTTTACTCGCAGCTGATAGTTGCTAGAACGGAGATCAATATTTAAAAATACAGTGGCATCTTTCAACTGGTCAAACAGATCATCAATACGTGGCAATGGATACTTGTTCTTTATTGTGAATTTGTTGAGCTACCGGTAACCAATACATAATCTCAACGATCCATTTTTCTTCTTTACAAATAAAACCAGTGCACCTCAGGTGATGAACTAGGTCGTGCAAAACCCCGATCAGTTAGTTCTTGCAACTGTGCTTTCAGCTCTTTTAATTCTGTCGGAGCCATTTTGTAGGGTGCTATAGATATAGGAGTTGTCCTCTGAACAAGATTTATAGAAAATTCCACCTCTCTGATTGGTGGTAATCCAGGTAATTCCTCTGGAAATACATCAAGAAACTCACAAACAACCGGCACTAACTTAATCTTTGATTCAGATATTTTAGTGTCCAACACATATGCAAGATAGGCATCATACTCTTTTTTAATATATTTCTGTACTAATATAGCTGAGATCACATTATACAACCCATCCAATTTATCAGATTCAACATGGAACAATTCACCATTCTGACATTTTAACACAATGTACTTCTGTTTACAATTTACCACTGCATCATGTTGAGTTAACCAGTCCATACTGAGAATTACATCAAACTCATCAAATGTCAATAACATCAAATCAGTAGGAAAACAGTAACCCATATCATCAACGGATAATTCTTACAAATTCTTATCCACCATTACATACTGACCCAGGGGGTTAGAAACTTTAACCATAAATTCAGTGAACTCAATAGGTAAATTTTTAACAGACACTAAGTTCGTGCATATGTATGAATATGTTGAACCAGGATCAATCAAAGCAATAATATTTATGTCAAGAAGAGAAAAAGTATCAGTAATCACGTCAGGTGTAGAGGTATCCTCACGTGCACGAATAACATATGTCCTTGCCAGTGCTCGTGCTTCAAATTTGGCAGTTGAATCTTTTCTCATACCTCAATTATCACTTATATTACCGAGATTATGATATGGTCTACCTCTTGTGGCAAGGTTGCTTGACCTTAAAGTCTGTACAGTATCTTTCTCAGACTTTTTTGGGCAGTCTCTGAGAAAATGGTCAAATGAACTGCATCTAAAACATGCCCTGCTTCTCATACAGCAATCACCAAAATGAAATTTATTACAATGTCTACATTGGGGTTTAAGATTTCCAACACTGCCTGCACTTGGTACAAATGTGGCTCGTGATCTCAGATTAGAACATTGAATACTTCTATCTCTCCTAAAATATCCTGTAGAAGTAACAGAATGGTCATGATTGATCGTGATGTGATGAAGTAATAAAATTGATCGTACCTAAAAACTAACTATTATCATGATAAAAGGCAAGCACACCTATCAAATAGTAGTATAGTTAGTGGCAAGACCGGAATATCGAATCCAAGGAACTAAAAGTACTAGTAATAACTTTTTTCCTATTATCTAGCCTAAAAATAAAGAGTGGTTTTGTGTAAACTAATTAACTCTAAACTAAGCTAAGGATGTGACAAAGAGTAAATTGGGAAATTGCTTTGAGAAAACTGAATGATAAAGACAATACCTAAGGAAGAATTCACCTAGACTTCACTTGTTACCTAACTCTGAACTAGACGATTTCTTCATTCGACTTGATCCGTAGAGATCCCTAAATTAGGTTAATATCTCCGTCGAGAATAAGAACAACTAATCCTAGGTTGATTAATTGAAATCTCTTTCTAATTAAAACCCCTAGTCTTGCATTTACTCGATCTATGGATCCCCATATTAGATTTGACTCTAATCCGGCAGATTTTCATCGTCCTATGTCTAAGATTACGATCAACTCTGCTTAATTATGTTGGATCTACTCTTAAACAGGGACTTTTGGTTCTTTGCCTAAGAACATTCGACTTAGATTAATATCCCGAAAATATCAATTTAAGAATTAAAAACACAATTAAGAACAAATCAAATATTTATCATATAGTTCAGATAACAATAACAAGATTCATCTTAGGTTTCATCCCACTCAGGTATTTGGGGGTTTATTTCATGTTTATAAAAAGAAACATTTCAGAATAAAGAAAATAACAAAACATAAGAAAACCCAAAACTCCTGAAATGATGGAAGGGAGATCCTCTGTCTTGATGTAGATCCCAGCTTCTGAGATGGATCAATCCGCTTTCCTTCGAGTAATTCCCTGCCTTTAGCTCTCCGTCTTGGCGGGAAGACTGTTCCCCCTTGTAGTTGCCTCCTAGGGTTTTTATATAGAGCTTGGAATGTCTTTCTTAGCCCCTAAGTAGCTTTTTCTGCGTGAAATTGAACTTCATCACGACAGGGACACGCCCGTATGGCACACTCATATGAGTCGAGTCTAGGTCATGCTCAAGCCTGTTAATGTGGCACGGCCATGTGGGTTGCCCGTGTACTGAACTTCAAGCCGTTTTGTTTCCTTGCTTTGGCCCATTTTCTCCGTTTTCGACCCGTTTCTTGTTCTTTTCACTCTCCTATGCTCTCCTAAGTATAAAGCATGAAAATTAAAGGATTAGGAGCATCAAATTCCACAAATTCAATGATAATTCATCCATAAATGTGCTAAATGTGGGATAGAAATATGTATAATTTACAGTGTATCAATGATCTTTCTTTGACTTCTTTGAAGCCGAAAGTTGTGATTTTCCCATAAATCTTTTACTCGAAGTTCAGGTTTCTATCTCTGCCTGCCTCTTTTCTTTATTTAGTTCTTCAGCTTTATGTGCTCAGTCAGCCAGTACCACAAATTCTTTTAATTCTAAAATCCTAACTAATAACTTGATATCTTTATTTAAACTCTTTTTAAAACGTTTGCACATGGCAACTTCAGTCGGGATACACTCTCTAGCATATTTACTTAATCTGACAAATTCCCGCTCATATTCAAATATTGTCATATTCCCCTGTTTAAACTCTAAAAATTCCTTCTTTTTCTGATCAAGGAATCTCTAGCTAATATACTCATTTTTGAATTCTGTTTGGAAAAATTTACATGTAACATTTTCCCTCGGTACAACAGATATCAAGGTATTCCACCACTGATAGGCTAAGTCTTTTAACAGATATACTGCACATTTCAAACATTCAGCAGGTGTGCAAGATAATTCATCCAGAACCCTAATGGTATTTTCTAACCAAAATTTAGCCTTTTTCAGATCATCCTCAGCAATAGCCCTAAATTCTTTTGCCCCATATTTACGAATTTTATCAACAGAAGACTTACCAGTCCTAACAAGTTTTATACCTTGTGGCATATCGGGAATTGATTGAGGAACAGGAGGGGAAGGTTGTTGTACAGTCGGATTTGTTCTTACAATTTCTATAAACCATTCATTTATCATTTGAAAGAAGGCTTCTTTAGCCTCTACAGCTCGGCCCTCAGATATGGGCCGTCTACTACTGGATATTGCTTATTGGACAGAAGCTTGAGCATGGCTCTCAGCTTCCTCAGATTCAACTCAGTTGGATGACATTACTATATGAAAAACATGTTTAAAATGGTCAGGAGATATCACACTATCACAAATTATATAATGGCACGCATAGCTAGAAGCATTACTGGAGTTTACAGATCATATTCAAGTATGTTATGTTATATCACAATCATATCAGAAATTAATTATAATTTAACCATATCATCCATTCTATGGCCCCTTAAAGCCTAAAACATACATTAAAAACAAGTCGGGACTAAATCAAAAACTCAAAAAAAATTTCGCAAAATTTCAAAAATTTTGCTAAGTACAGGGGGTGACATGCTCGTGTGGTTAGGTTGTGTGACTCACATAGCCAAGTGACATGCTCATGTCTCAGGTCATGTGCCATATGAGGTAAGGTACATGTCCGTGTCCCTAACCCGTGTAACTCTCTGACTTGCAACTTAATTAAGTGTAAGGGTCACACGGCCAAGTCACACACCCATATGCTAGGCCATGTGATCAATTTCAAGTACATTGCTTTGAAATTTTAAGATGCAACGACACACGGCTAGAATACATGCCTATGTGCTAGGCCATGTGTCACACACGACTGAGACACACGCCCGTGTCTCTGCCCATATGGACAGAATAAGGCTGTTTCCAAGCCTTATTCCTCACTCAATTTCATCTTTCACCTATATAAACATTTAAACATGATCACCAACCATTTCAAGACATTTAAATAATGTAAAACCCAAGTCTCATACATGCTAAATTAAGCATTTTTTAATCAAAACAAATCCATCATAAGTCATTCCAATGGCTATTTACAACCAAAATATTTGTATGCCAATATTGGCTAACCAAAACCTATGCATGCTATTATATTTATAATTAGTATCATATTTGTACCGAAAAGTGCCAGTGGATAGTGTGAGTGATCTTCGCTAAGTGTCACTTTTGTATCACTATAAAGCAGATGAAATAAAACAAAGTAAGCACTTAATCTTTAGTAAGTCCGTATAACAGGAAATTGACTTACCATGCATTTGTACAATAACAAAACATACACATGCAATCCAAACAATTTAGCCATAGCCTAAGCACACAATCTCATCAAACATGTCAGTTATTCATTTCATATAAATATCAATAACAAAGATGAGCTCATCAAATTCCAAGTTCCATGCATGTCATATATTTTTCAAATATTGATTCCATTTTGATTTTCACTTGTCTACTTGTCAGAATTTCACCCGTTAAATCATTTGAAATCTTGATAGATACGAGGGTAGTACACATAAAGTGTACAAATCAAAAATCCGTTAATTTATGTCTAGGAGTACTCATCAGAGCACTTAAATAGAAAGCTCTCTCTCAAGCACTATAATAGGAAGCTCATTGAGCCATGTAACGGGAAGCTTATCTGGACTTAATAACTGGAAGCTCATAAAGAGCCTATACTTGTAACACGCTAAATTTTTGTTTTTCGATTTTTATGAATTTATGGCATGAAAATTTTTTGAATGTGTTTCTGCAATTTTTTGACACAAAAATATGTCTGCTTTAGTGGTTATATGCTCTGGGTGTGTTTGGGGAGGTCCCAAGGTCAAGCCAAGACTTGGGTTAAATTTTGGTTTTTGTTGAATAGAGCCTAACTCTTGATAATTAGGCTTTTAAGTAAAAGTTGGTTAAGATATGATAGAATGGGCCTGCTGGTCTGGTGGATAGGAGGAGTGTTAGATTCCATGAGGTCCTGAGTTCGATTTCCTATTTCAGTTTTATTTTTGTGAGCAGTTACGAGGAGGAATTTGAGTTGGTTTTAAATGTTGAGTTTGAGGTATAGTGGGAGGTTTCCAGGAAAGTTAATCCTGATTTCTTTTTGCAAAATTTGGTTCTCCCTTTTCTAATACAAATCTCTGCCAAAATTTTTAATTTTTTTCCCGTTTTGCCGTCGAAATTCTGTGGTTTTTCCTCCTACTTCGACCATTTTCTCTTTCGCGCATCCGGTCGTTCTGCTAAGCGTTTATAGGAATGTATGTGGTAAGTTTTTGTTTCACTAACTCGATTACAGGTTTTATTATGTGTTTAAAGGTGGTTTTGATTATTGTTTAGGAGACATTCAAGTCTTAGGGGACTGCTAAACGACATTCTAAATCAGCAAAGAATCGCCATTTTTCGTTAGAGGTAAAGTTATTGTTAGTTTCCGGTTTTGGCTATGCTAAATAACTCAAATTAAGTGACTGAATTTGGGCTTCCTATTAACAATTATGGGTTCAGGAATGCTCAGAATAGCGTTAACGTCGAAAACGAACCAGGTGTGTACTTCGATTGCACTAAAATCGCGTTTCGACGAAAGCCGAAAATAGAACTGTCAACACCACACGGGCATGTGAATTGCCAATGTAGAGGCCGTGTGGCGAGACACGATCGTGTAATCAATGAACCAGGCCCTGTGCACTCGACACAGGCACGACGGACACGGGCGTGTGGGCTACACGGGTGAACCATAAGGAGGTGTGGGATTTTGGGCCAGGTCGTGCGATCTATACGGCCAAAAGGCAATTTGGGCCGTGTAGGCCACACGGGCATGTGGGCCTACACGGGTAGGCCAAATGGGCGTATGAGCCTATTTTTTTGTACCGAACTATAAAGTTGCACGGGTCACCTAAGTTGACTATGACCTGATGTAGGGTCGATTAGCGTTACTTAGACCCTTATTCTGTGATATGATTCTGATATGTATGCTAGCATGTTATACTTAGCATGTGTATTAATATTGTTCTGTTCTGTTCTAAGTATGATCTATTGTTCTGTATAAAAGCATGCCCTTTATGTATGCCGCATTGCATTGGATTGGGTTTATTTTTGAAGCGAAGGAAGTCATAAAGGCTATTAGCCTGTAATCTAGCAGCACTGCAGCATATTTATGATATGTGCCGTAATATGGTACGATTTGGTGTGTAGGGCTGGATGGTTGATTTTATCCCCATACTTGGTGTGTATGGCTGGGTGGGTTGATTTTATCCCCACATGGTGTGCAGGGTTAGTGGACATGTACTGTTCTGATCTGATATGCATGTGATTCTGTATGGGCTAAGGCCCTATTATATTCTGATTCTGTTCTGAGTGGGCTAAGGCCTACATCGTATTTGTTAAGGGCTCAGGCTCGAATTATGACTGATTTCTGAATTCTAACTATATGCATGTTTTACTCTAGGGATGTACACACTGACTTTGAGAAAACTTACCCTTTATTTATTTATTTGTCAGGTAATCCCCAGTAGTAGATAGATCGGTACAGCGAAGCGCTTGACGGTGACCACTACTAGACACTTATTGGATTTTATGGTTTCATTGGTTATTTACGGTTTTATCATTTCTGATTATTTTGGGATTTTTTATGTAATTTTGGACTTGGACTGCTTTTGACTTAAATTTGGGTTTTTCAATTGTTAATATGGTCTCTTAAACTGCAAACACCATTTATGCATTTTTGTAAAAATTAATTAAGAGCTTCCATGTAAAGAAATAGGTTTTAGCAATTAACTTAATCACGATTTTTTTACTTAAGAAAAGATAATGATTGGAATGATTTTTAATTATTGAAACAGTTTACAAAGACACTCTTAGGTGATGTTGCCCAATTCGGCCATAACGTCTAGGCCGGGTTTAGGGTGTTACAATACCAGGTAGCTCCGAAGGGCACTTAACGAGAAGATCCGAAGAGAACTTTAACAGAAAGCACTGGATAGCCACATAACAGAAAGTTCAAGCAAGCATTAGTAAGACACTTATATAGAGATGTGTTTGTGTCCGCAACATATGCAGGATCACAATCGATCGCATAACAAAACGCTCACAAAGAGCTGCGTTTGTGTCCGCAACATATGCAGGATCATAACTGATCAAGTGACTCCGAAGAGTTATAAACGGGAAGCTCAAAGAACACTATATCGAGAAGCTTGAGAGGGCTTGTATTGGGATGCTCTTTTGAGCTATGGTATGACCGCAACAAATGCTGGACCACTACCGTTTCGGGAAACAGAACTTTGTATCCAATCAAATTTCATTCATTTAAACAGGATTTAACTTTTATTAGGTGTTTTCCAAATATGCAAGCAAATTTCATACACATGGCCAATACAACATTCACATACAAATCATTCAATCATTTCAAACATATAATTACATAATTAAGTTACACGAACTTACCTCGTCAATATTCGTGAGTTGTAATCTACTAATCTGTTACTTTTTGTTTTCCTCGATCCAATTCTGTATTTGGTCTTTCCGAATCTATATAAATGAATTTAATCATCAATTTATTACATTTCACATTCAAATCAACCTAATTCACATCTTAGGCAAAAGTACCATTTTGCCCCTATACTTTTAATTAATGACGATTTCGTCACTAAGATCAGAAAATGAAATTCATGCAATTTATCCCTTATTCCAGGCCTAGTCAATTTTCATATTTAACAATAATAGTCTATAAATTTCACAAAAATCAAAATTTTTCCATGAATTTTACAACTTTACAATTTAGTCTTAAATAACAATTTCATCAAAATTCCCTTTTCAAAAGTTATTTATCTATCAACAACCTTTCATTTTCTACCATAAATTTCAAAATTTTAGCATATTCATCCATGGAAAACTGTAATACTTTGATAACAATACAAATTGATCCCCAAAATAGACAGCCTAAGTTATTCCGATCTCGAAAATGTAAAAATTACTAAAAACAGGACAAGGTTACTTACCGAATTAGGCTTGCTTTATTTTCTTTCTCTTTCCTAGGGTTTCCATAGATTTTTTTTTGGGAAGAAGATGAAATAAGAATATATTTGGCTATTATTATCTTTATTTATTTCAAATTCCAATTTAGTCATTTTTCTTTTTCTAATTTCCATGGATGATTCGTTATAAATATCTACTAATTTCTCTTAATGGTCTAATCACCATATAAGGACCTCAATTTTTGAATTCTATAGCTATTTGATACTTATGGGTACTAGAATTCAACTTTTACATTTTATGCAATTTAGTCCTTTATGTAATTAGACATGAAATCGGTAAAATTTTCTTATTGAAATTTTTACACATCTTTTCTATCATGATGCAGATCATGCAATAATATTAAAATAAATTTTCATTTTTACTCGGATTTGTGGTCCCGAAATCACTGTTTTGACTTCATTGAAAATGGGTTGTTACATATGTGTTCAAGTTTAGGGTTTATATATTAGGGTTTAGGTTTAAAATTTGAGATATATGGTTTATGGTTTAGTGTTTAGAGTTTTGGATTCAATGTTATGGGTTTGAGTTTAAGGTTTGTGCTTATGGTTTAAGATTCTATATTTATAGTTTAAGGTTTAGGGCTATTAGTTCAAGTTTAAGGTTTGGACTTTTATGTTTTGGGTTTAGGGTTTAAGATGCTATATTTAAGGTTTATGGTTATGGCTTAAGTTTATAATTTAGTGTTATATGTTTGAGTTTAGGGTTTTTGGTTATGGGTTTGAGTTTAGAATTTATATATTAGGGTTTAAGGTTTAAGATTTTAGATTTAAGATTCGTGGTTAAATGTTTAGAGTTTTAGATTCAATGTTATGTGTTTGAGTTTAGGGTTTATGGTTTAAGTGTTTATAGATATGTGTTCGAGTTTATGTTTGTAGTTTATGATTCTATGTTTTAGGGTTGATATTTTAGTTTTAAGGTTTATGATTCATGGTTTAGGGTTTGAGATTCATGGTTATATGGTTTATGGTTTATATTTATTAATTTTAGGGTTTATAATTTAGATTTTAAGGGTTTATGATTTAGTGTTTATATTTATTATCAAAGTGACAACTCGATCAGTCCGGTCTAGCCATCGGTTGGACCGTCGGCCTTGTTTCACATACTAGGCCCGGTTCGACCAATTTTATATTTCTTGGTCTCGATTTTGGGCTCCCAGGCCCAATTTACGATCTCAAGTCCAATTTTCAAGTTTAACTACCATTGGGCCAAGTGTGTGACTTGTAAATTAATTTCTAAAAATACCATATTAATTCTAACCAATTTGATTAATTTAACTTTACTTGATCAAAATTAATTTTCCAAAATTCATTTAGGTTTTTCAAATTAATTTTTCAAGAAAATTCTTTAATCAAATTCTACAGTTGAACAATTCTTATGACCACCTAATTTAATTCTACATCAAATAAATCAACTCAATTAAATTATTTCCAAAGTCGTAGAATTTTTTTTTGATTCAAATACAGTCTGATCGAGCTTTTTTTTATCTAGTAGAAGGACCAACCTGACATATACGATTAGGCTCTAGTGATTGCAATAATGTCCGAAAGTATTGTTCCAATAATTCGTAATTACTTAATCATGGAGTCAGTCCACAAGAAGTAACATGATTGAAAACTCCTTATTGTATACTCCTTACAAAAGCAATTCATCCAACTGCTTTGTCTAATGGCCTCTCATGTGTGTTACCCTCATATGATATCATTGATTTCTTTGAGTTAAATCCATTCACTCAATACAACCTTATTTTATCTCATTGTTACCATTGTGTCTTCTCAATGATTAATATGATCACTATCAACAAATGACTGTGATAAATTGCTCGTTTGAAAACTAGCAACCCATCACGTTTCATATTTATCAATTCACACAATGCCAATGAGAGGATATCATTAACTTTTTAATTAAGCTATGATTTCCATTGTTTTTAGTAAAGCCATGCTATACACAAGTCATGTACCCAACATACTGGCTATGAGCTCGATACCTTTAGAGCATAAGCCTCCACTTTATATCAAAGCACATGAGTTGCATATGCATGGTCAGTGACTAACTCAGGATTTAAGTAAATCACACCATAAACGTCACAAGTGAATTAATTCACAAATGGATTCAAAATTAATTCATCTTGGGTCCAGTCCAATGTATTATTCTATCAATGAATACATCTATGCCTTTACCTGTAGAGTCAACTACTCTGATAACCAAGACTAGCTATCTCCCCAATTAGAATTGTAGACGACATAATAATCCTTCTCAATATTTGAATCAAATGTTCACTTTGATTCTTTTACGAGATTACGAACTCATTTAGATTGTCTACTGAAGTAAGTTATCTTTCTCGCAATGTAAACATTCTTACAATGCCACTTATCTTCAGTTTGAACTTTGGACAATCAATGAGCTAATATTTGCTTGTCACAATTTCGCTATGAATGCAAAATATAAAAGACAGAAAATACAAAAGACATAATTGTGAAATGTGAGATAACTTTATTTATTTATTCATCGTTCAAATAAATAAATAACAAGTACATGTTTACTACAATATGGCACATTTCTCAACACATGGTTTATAGTTTAAGGTTTAAGATTCATTGTTATGGGTTTGAGCGTTTAGTGTTTATATTTATTAATTTTAGGTTTTAGTTTTAGGGTTTAAGGTTTGGGTTCATGATTAATAATTCTAAATTTAAGGTTTAGTATTTTAATTTAGGGTTATAATTATAGGGTTTATGGTTATATATTTGAGTTTAGGGTTTAAATTTTTTAGTTTTTATTTTAGGGTTTAAGATTTTAATTTTAAAGTTTAAGGTTTTGAGTTATAGGTTATATATAGTTTTAGGGTTTAGGGTTTAAAATTTTATATTTAAAGTTTGTGGTTAAGTATTTAGGGTTTATGATTCAATGTTATGTGTTCGAGTTTAGGTTTGGGTTTAAGGTTTTATGGTTTGTGATTCTAGGTTTTTAGTTTAGGGTTTAAATTTGAGATTTTATACTTAAGGTTCATGTTATGTGGTTTAAGGTTTAGGATTCATGGTTATTAATTTGAGGGTTTTATGTTTATACTTATTAATTTTAGGGTTTGAGTTTATAGATTAAGGGTTTAGTTTTTGTGTTTGAGTTTAAGGTTTGTGATTTGTGGTTTAGGGTTTAATTTAGGGTTTTGGCTTCTAAGTTTTTGGATCCTAGTTATGGGTTCAAATTTAAGTTTGGGTTTAAGGTTCTAAGGTTTAGAGTTTAGGGTCATGGTTGAAAGTGTTCTTGGTTATAGGTTTACGTTTTGGTTTTTGGGATTAGTGTTTAGGGTTTAAGATTATATATTTATTGTTTATGGCTTTGGGTTTAAGGTTTAAGATTTAAGGAATAAGGTTTAGGGTTTTAGGTTTTATGTTTCCAGTTCAATATTTTAAATTTTAAGGTTTATATTTTAAAGGTTTGTGGTTATGGGTTTGAGTTTAAGGTAATATATTTGAGTTTAGGGTTTTGTATTTACTATTTATAGTTATGGTATAATATTTAAGGGTTTAGGGCTTAAGGTTAAGGTTTATGGTTTTAGGTTTTGGGTTTGAGATTCTAGGTTTTAGTTTATAGTTTAAGTTTTAGGATTTATGGTTATAGGTTTAAAGGTTTAGTGCTTATATTTATTAAGTTCAGGGTTTGGTTTTAGTTTTTAAGTGTTTATGGTTACATGTTTGAGTTTAAGGTTTATATTTAAAGTTTAAGGTTTGGGTTGATTATTTATGATTTTAAATTTAGGGTTTAATATTTAGTGTTATAGGCATGAGTTTAAGGTTTAAGGTTATGTAATTTATGGTTATATGTTTGAGTTTATGGTTTAGTGTATGATACCCTAAACTCAACCTAGACGTTATGGCCAAATCTAGTAATGCCACATGATAGTGTGTTTGGAAACTAAGTTTTTACAATAAAAACAGTTTCATGTTATTAGTTCCAAAAGTTGTTTTACTTATTTAATTTACTTTAAAATATTTCTCGTTGCTGAAGCTTTCAAATCAAAACAGTTTAAGTAATCGTGAGTTTAGAAAAGACTTTGCTCTTTGAAAACTGAATTTCCCACAACTAGCAGGTTTAAATCCATAAAATAATTAAATAAACAAAAGCTCAAATTTAAGCAAAAGTCCTCAAAAGTCCACAATTACATCAATTTAAACCAATAACAAAACCATAATCAAAAGTAATAAATTATAATCATGAAGTCCAGAAACCATGGCCACCGCTGAGTCCTCCGCCGCACTGATCCGTCTAGGTCTAAGGATTACCTGTGCACATTAAACAGAAGGGGTGAGTTTATTTAAACTCAGTGTGTAATCCCGCAGAAAACCAACAAACAGTAATCACAGTGCATAGTCAAAATAGTATGCGCCTAAGCCGTTTTCAGTATCAGTAGCAGTTTGGGCCTTAGACCATTCAGTACAGTATCAAGTATGCATGTAAAACCCCAAACCTGGCCTAGACATTATGGTCGAATCCGGCAATGTCACATGGTAGTGTTTTTTGAAATAAATGAGTTGTCGTAGAAACCTATTTTCTTATTTATTCTCTCTACAAAAACTTGTGTTAATTCTAGGATGTGTCGTTCATGTCCAAAACGTTGTCCATTACCACAAAATTATTTCTTTTTCAAAACGTTGTTAATTTTCAAATTGTCTCTTATCGCGCAAGCTTTTTAAATCAGTTTGCGTATTTGAGTGTATTTTGTTAAAGCATTTGATTCATTCTAAAAACTCGATTAACCATACTACTAGCAGTTTTTTTACAATAAAAAATCCCAAATTAACCATGAAAATAAAAAAAGGCCATATTATAGTAAAAATACCCCAAATAATAAAACTTAAAAACATAATCAAGTATGAAAATATATGGGATCATGTGGCCACCTTTGAGTCCCTCACTGCACTGATACGCCTATGACTGGGGATTACCTGTACAGTAAAACAAAATGGCTGAGTTTACGAAAACTCAATGTGTAATCCCTATGCAATTATACAGTCAACATGCAATCAATAACAGACTGGGCCTAAGCCCTTCACAGTAGCAGTATCAATTTAGGCATTAGCCCATCACATTATCAGTAATCAATAGGGCGTTCGCCCATTACAGTATCAGTATCAGTGACAGTATCAGAAAGTATGTCCTGCCCAACCAACCGTTATACACCATCTCCTGTCCAACCCTGCGCTCCTGTGGGGAATAAATTAATCACCCATCCCTACACTTACAAATTAGCATCGGTTGCGGCACTAAATAGTATTTGCAGCAGAGCTGCCAGTAAAATAGGCTTAGAGCCATCAGTGATTTGCAACAAAGCTGTCAGTACAGTACACTTCCTCTAACCATATTATCCCAACCCCATGCAATGCATCATACAGTCGTAACATGCCATCTCATGAAAACATGCATATAATTAGAATAGTATAGATATCATGCTTAGTATACAACATACATATTCTAATGTCATACAATTAGTTAGGGATCTAGGTAAAGCTTACCGACCCTACAACAGGTCTACAATCGACTCGAGCGACCTATGCAACCTTAGTAACCAAATAGTGAAAATGGGCCCACAGGCCCATGTAATTTGCCCATGTGGGCACACAAGCCCGTGGGCCCACAAGGCCCAAAATGGACTTAGCAGTGTGAATCACACGGCCTGGCCCAATAATCCCAAACGCACGTGTGGTTCATCCGTGTAGGGCCCACACGCCCATAGGGCCCATACGTCCATAGGGCCCACACGGCTCAATTCGGTCTAGCCTCTGAATCGCACATGGCCAGCCTTGTCGATCATATACCCATATTCATCACACGACCTACCACACAGGTAGCCGTACACCCGTGTGGCATCGACAGTTCACACTTTTCGGCTTTTCGCCGATTTCAGTTTGTAGACTTGTGTTTACACACCTTGTTTTCTTCCAACGTACAAGCGCACCCAACCTTATCAACACTTGCAATCGACAAACACCCTCACAATAAATCCTAAATCGTAGTTAATTCGGAACCATGACATTGATAACGATTCAATTAATCTATCCTTCACTTACTTTCAACCAATCAATGAGATACTAAAACAAAAGAATGAAGGCATTAATTAAACTCCTCCAACCCTTGTCTTTCCCCTAACATACCAAAAATAAGCTTCATTAAACAAGAGTTTGTTAATCAATTCACACTATGTTCACTATACTTTACCAAACACACATACCTACCAACACCGAGAGGACGAGGCACGAATCAACACTTGACCGGTACAGAAAGAAATAAATTACTGAATAGAAAAAGAAGAGAAAAACAACAGCAACCGCCAGGGAATTAACATGAAAAGAAAAGAACAGCACCACGAGAGAATAAGAGGAAATCGAAGTCAGCCAAAAGGGGTTTGCCGAAGAGGATAACAGAATTAATAAAAGAAAAGAGAATTGCAGCAAAAACTCAGCAGGATTCGGCTAAAGAGAATAGCAAAGAAAAGAAAACAGCAACTTAAGAGAAACAAGAGGAACTAACGTCACAAGCTTGGGAAATAAGGGAACCAAATTTTTTTTGAAAAGGAAAAATAACAATCTACCCAATTAGCAATATTCAGTACAGATTTTTAGAAAAGAAAGAACTGAGACGAGTGAATTAACAAAAAATAAAAAAACAAATCAATAAAGGTGGAAACAATAGAAATTCAGCAGCAACAGTGAGACTTTAGGGGAATCAAACAGTAGCAAATTGAAAACAAAGAGAAAAGAAACTATCAGCCACCGAAATTTTTAAACAAAGAGAGAGAGAGCCAAAATCTACATCCCCCAAATCGGGATAACTCCCCAAATCCTACGATTTTCTCTCCAAAACTCTCCAACCTTCCCACTACTCAGACTTTTAATGAAATACAAACTCTAATTGTCCAAATCAGCAAAAATTTGACCCCTTCACGCATGCAAGGATTCAAACTTCAGACCTCAGGTAACAATAACACGCCACTCATCCCCTAAACTATCAGGCCCATTCTGACATATTTCACCAATATTTATTTATAAGCCTACTGATTGGAGATAGGGGTTTAATCATTTAAAAACAAAAATTTGCCCAAGCTAAGACTTGAACCTAAGACTTCTTAGACACTCCCAGAACACAAAACCACTCAAGCAATCAGACAATTGTGTCACAACATATGAAAATAAATATAAAAGATTTTTGGGGCGTTACAATGCATTAGGGCCTTAGCCCATCATAGTATCAGTATCAGTCATCAATATTCAATAGTAAAGTCCTACCCAACCAGCCTCTACACACCATCTTCATCCAACCCTACACTCCATGTAGGGATTAAATTAACCCACCCATCCCTACACTCCAGGTAGTACCAAATGCGGTACAAGACAATAATTTGCAGCTGAGCTGCCAGTATATTAGGCTTAAGAGCCTTTCAGTACACTTCCTCCAAATATAATCAACCCAACCCCATACAATGCAACATACAACACATGACATGCTATCTCATGGTATCACTACATATAATCAGTTCAGTATACATGCATACTATCATCATGCTCAATATATATATCAATCATTCAGTCAGTTCACACAATTAGGGGTCTAAGTAATACTTATCGACCCTACAATAGGTTCACAGTCGACTTGGGCAACCCGTGCAACCTTAGGAATCAATTCAGTGAAAATGGGCTCACACGTCCATGTGGCCTTCCCGTGTGGGCTCACACACTCGTGTGGGCTCACACACTCGTGTGGCCCACATGGCCCAATTTGGCCTTGGCAGTGTGGATCACACGGCCTGGCTCACATGCCCGTGTGGACTGCCCATATGGGCCCATACACATGTATGGCCCACACGGCCCAATTCAGTCTAGCTCGTGTGTAGCACACGGTCTGCTTGGCCATCACACGGCTGTGTCTTTGGCACACAGCCTGGCCTCGTCTATCACACAGCCATGTTGGGGCATACGACCTACCACATGGCCTACCACACGTCCATATGACGTCAACAGTGGGGTTTTTTAGCTTTTTAGCAAACCTCATTTTTTACACTTCGGATACACACCTGGTTCATTTCGACACGTAAACACTCCTAAGCCTCTAGAACTTAAAAATCGATTAATGTAACCCTTAATTAAACACTTATTTCGTCATTCAACCAAAAGCCTATCAAAATTCATAATCGGTAATCTAACGAAACCCTTACCGTCAACAACCAAAATCACAACTCTTAATTCTCCACAGTAGTACCAACCAGTTACTGACCCTCGCCTAATCAAAAGAACCACAAACAACCTCCTTTAAGAAAACGATCCATAGAATAAAAAGATAGCGGTAGAATAGTCACTTACCGAATGAGCGCAAACAGACGTTGAATGAAAAGAATGAGAAGACTAGAAGAGTTTGAATGGCGAAAAGGATTCAAAACATCAGAATATTTCAAGAATTTTGGGGAAATTATAGAAGGAGAGAAGGAAAAAAAGGTCAAAAGAGAAAGAGAGATTTTTGGGAAAAACTAACTACTCAGAAAATCTGATAACTTCCTAACTTTCCTCTCACTAATTCCCACTATATCTCAACCACTCAGCATTTAACTTTACTTCAGACTTCTACACGTTACTCATACCAAAAATAATTTCCCCCACCAGTACTCGAACATAGGACCTCCATCACACCAACACTTCACTTACCACCAGGCCAGCAAGTATATTCTGATAATTACTTACACACTTTTATTTAAAAGCCTACTAACCAGATATAGGGCTTTATTCATAAAAATACCAAAAATTGCCAAAGTTAAAGCTTGAACTTGGGACCTCTCACATACACCCAGAACTCATAACCACTGAAACAAACAGACAGTTGTGTCACCCACTCACAAAAATAAAAATTTAAAATTTGAGGTGTTACATAGTGTTTATGTTTAGAGTTTTTAGTTTATGGTTTGGGTTGATGATTCTTGATTCTAGGTTTATAGTTTATGGTTTAAGTTTTAGTGTTATGTGTTAAAGTTTAGGGTTTAAGGTCTGGGCTTCTAGGTTTTTAGTTTATGGTTAAATATTTTAATTTTTAAGGCTTAAGGTTTATGTTTTGAGTTTAAGGTTTAAAATTTAAGTGTAGGGTTTAAGCTTTATATTTATGGTTTAGAGTTTGTGATTCTAGATTTATGGTTTATATTTAAGGTTTAAAGTTTATGATTTATAATTTAATTGTAGTGTTTAGGGTTTATATTTAGGGTTTATAATTTATGATTTTGGTTTTAGTGTGTATGTTTAAGGTTTAAGTTTAGTTTTTATATTTAGGGTTTACAGTTTATGTTTAAGGTTTAAGGTTTATTATTTTAATTTTAGGGTTTATGGTTTATGGTTTTAGTGTTTATGTTTAAGGTTTAAGTTTAGTGTTTATATTTAGGGTTTATGGTTTATGGTTTATGTTTAAAGTTTAGGGTTTATGATTTTAGTTTTAAGGTTTATGATCTATGGTTTAAATTTAGGGTTTAGATTTAAGTATTATATTTAGGGTTTATGTTTATATTTTATGGTTTTAATTTTTTATTTAGGGTTTTAAGTTTATGATTTAGGATTTATGGTTTATATATAGGTTTTAGGGTTTAGGTTTTAGGGTTTTTGGTTTGAGCTTAGGGTTTATTTTACTTTGTATAGTTTAGGGTTTAGTGTTTAGTGTTTGAGGTTATGGTTTGGGATATAACTAGGGTTTATGCTTATGTTTTAGGGTTTGTGGTTATAGTTTTAGGGTTTATTTTTATGGTTTTGTGTTTTTATTAAAGTTTAGAGTTTAGTTATTAGGATTTAAGATTTATGGTTTATATTTAGTGTGTATAGTTTGTGTTTAAAGTTTATTATTTAGGGTTTAGAGTTTAGTGTTTGATTTTAAGGTTTAAGGTTTATTATTCTAGTTTTAAGGTTTTAAGATTTAGGATTTAAGATATAATTATAATGTTTATGGTTTATATTTAGGGTTTATGGTTTATAGTTTATATTTAAGGTTTAGTGTTTAGTGTTTAGTGTTTAAGTTTAGGTTTAGGGTTTAAGATTTGTGGTTTATATATAGGTTTTAGGGTTTTTGGTTTGATCTTAGGTTTCAAGGTTTACTGGTTGAGGTTATGGTTTATGATATAATTAGGGTTGATGCTTAGGGTTTAGGGTTTTTTATTTTATTTTTAAGGTTTATGTTTATACTTTCGTATTTGTGATTAGTGTTTAGTGTTTAAGGTTTAGTTTTTAGGATTTAGGATTTATGGTTTATATTTAGGGTTTATGGGTTTGTTATTTAGGGTTTAGTATTTAGTATTTGAGTTTAAAGTTTAGGGTTTAAAATTTAATTGTAGGGTTTAGGGTTTATGTTTAAGGTTTAAGATTTGTTATTCTAGTTTTAGGGTTTTAAGGTTTAGAGTTTATGATATAATTATAGTGTTTAGGGTTTATATTTAAGTTTTAAGGTTTAATATTTGTGTTTAAGGTTTTGGGTTTAGGGTTTGAATTTAGGTTTAGGGTTTATATTTAAGGTTTTGGGTTTAGGGTTTGAATTTAGGTTTAGGGTTTAGGTTTTATATTTAGGGTTTATATTTAGTGTATAGGGTTTATAGTTTTAGTTTAAGGTTTAAGGTTTATAGTTTTAGTTTTAGTGTTTAGGGTTTATGATTTAATTATAGGGTTTTTGATTTGTGATTCTAGTCTTAGGGTTTAATGTTTAGTATTTATGATTTAGGATTTTATGGTTTATATTTAGGGTTTAGAGTTAGAGTTTAAGGTTTATAATTTAATATAGAGTTTAGTGTTTAGGTTTATGGTTTGTGATTTTTGTTTTAGTGTTTAATATTTAGTGTTTTGGATTTATGTGTTTATATTTAGGTTTTAGGGTTTAAGGTTTTTATTAAGGGTTTAAGATTAGAGTTTAGGGTTCATGATTTAAATATAGTGTTTAGAGTTTAGGTTTAGGTTTTGTGATTTTAGTTTTAAGGGTTTAGGGTATATAATTCTAGATTTATGGTTTATATTTAGGGTTTAATGGTTAGTATTTGAGTTTAGGGTGTAGGTTTTATGATTTAATTTTATGGTTTATGGTTTATGGTTTTTTGGGTTTTAGGGTTTAGTATTTTTGTGTATGGTTTAGGGTTGTAGTTTAAAAAGTTTAGGGTTTAATTGTAGGGTTTAAGGTTTGTTATTCTAGTTTTAAAGTTTTATGATTTAGTATCTATAATATAGGGTTTAGGGTTTAAGATTTATATTTAAGGTTTGGAGTGTATTGTTTGTGTGTAGGTTTATGGTTTATGGCTTGTATTTAGGGTTTAGGGTTTGAATTTAGGTTTAAGATTTAATCGTAAGGTTTAGGGTTTATTTTTAGAGTTTAATGTTTAAGGTTTATGATTTATAATTTATAATTAATATTTAATGTTTATTTTTAGGGTTTAAGTTTTATATTTAAAGTTAATGTTTAGGGTATAGAGTTGATAGTTTTTGTTTAAGGTTTATTGTTTAGTGTTTGTGATTCTAGTTTTAGGGCTTAGTGTTCAGTGTTTGGGTTTATGGTTTAGTGTTTAGTGTTTAGTATTTATTATTTTAGGATCTATGGTTTATATTTATGGTTTAAGTTTAAGATTTTTTATTTAATTGTAGTGTTCAGGGTTTATATTTTTGGTTTATGGTTTATGATTTTGGTTTCAGTGTTTATGTTTATGGTTTATGGTATGTGATTTTATATTTAGGGTTTAATTTTAATGTTTGTGGCTTATGTTTAAAGTTTAGGGTTTGTGACTCTAGTTTTAGTGTTTATGGTTTATGGTTTGAATTTAAGGTTTATTATTTAATTGTAGTTTTTATGGTTTATGTATATAGTTTATGGTTTTAATTTTGGTTTTAGTGTTTAGTGTTTAGGATTTAGGATTTATATATAGGTTTTAAGGTTTCTAGTTTGAGCTTATGGTTTAATTTTAGGGTTTAGTGTTTGAGGTTATAATTTAGGATATAGTTAGGGTTTATGCCTAGAGTTTAGTGTTTATTATTCTATTTTTAGGGTTTATTTTTTAGTTTAGTGTTTTTATTAGGGTTTAAGGTTTAGTTTTTAGGATTTAGGATTTATGGTTTATATTCAAGGTTTCTAGTTTTAGTTTAAGGTTTATAGTTTAGGGTTTAGAGTTGAGAGTTTATGTTTATTGTTTAAGGTTTGTTATTCTAGTTTTTGGTTTTTAAGATTTAAGGTTTATGATATAATTATAGTGTTTAGGTTTTATATTTATGGTTTATAGTTTATAGTCTGTGTTTAGGGTTTAGGGTTTAGTGTTTAAGTTTAGTTTAAGGTTTAAGGTTTGTGGTTTATATATAGGGTTTAGTGTCTCTAGTTTGATCTTAAGGTTTGATTTTAGGGCATAAGGATTAGTGTTTGAGGTAATGGTTTAGGAAATAATTAAGGTTTATGCCTAGGTTTAGGGTTTGTGATTTTTGTTTTAAGGTTTATGTTTATAGTTTAGGGTTTATGGCTTAAGATTTAGTGTCTATGGTTTAGGATTTGTGATTTTAGTTTTAGGGTTTATGTTTATAGTTTAGTTTTTATGATTAAGGTTTAAGGTTTAAGGTTTAGTTTTTAAGATTTGGGATTTATGGTTTATATTTAGGGTTTATGGTTTAAATTTAAGGTTTATAATTTATTATTTAGGGTTTATTATTATGTGTTTGAGTTTAAAGTTTAGGGTTATAGTTTAATTATAAGGTTTAAGGTTTATGTTTACGGTTTAAATTTTTTATTCTAGTTTTAGGGTTTTAAAATTTAAGGTTTAATATATAATTATGGGGTTTAGGGTTTATATTTAAGGTTTAAGGTTTATGATTTGTGTTTAGTGTTTAGGGTTTAAGGTTTAAATTTTGAGTTTAAGTTTATGGTTTATGGTTTGTGTTTAAGGTTTGAGGTTTATAATTTATATTTAGGGTTTAAGTTTTATTTTTAGGGTTTATGTTTTATATTTAAGGTTTATGTTTAGTGTATATGGTTTATAATTTTAGTTTAAGGTTTATGGTTTAGTGTTTATAATTCTAGTTTTAGGGTTTAAGGTTAGGGTTTAGTGTTTATGATTTAATTGTAGGGTTTTTGGTTTGTGATTCTAGTTTTAGGGTTTAAGATTTAGTATTTATGATTTAGGATTTATGGTTTATATTTAAGGTTTATGGTTAGAGGTTAGGGTTTATAATTTAATTATAAAGTTTAGTGTTTAGGTTTATGGTTTGTGATTTTTGTTTTTGGGTTTAATGTTTAGTGTTTAGTATTTATGGTTTAATTTAAGGTTTATATTTTGGGTTTAGGATTAGAGTTTAGAGTTTATGATTTAAATATATAGTTTAGGGTTTAGGTTTAGGATTTGTGATTCTAGATTTAAGGTTTATGTTTAAGCTTTAAGGTTTGTAATTTTAGATTTATGGTTTATATTTAGGGTTTATGGTTTAGTGTTTGAGTTTAGGGTGTATTTTTTATCATTTAATTTTAAGGTTTATGGTTTAGTGTTTTGGTGTTTTAAGGTTTAAAGTTCTTATTTAAGGTTTTAAGGTTTTAAAGTTTAAAGTATAATTGTAGGGTTTAGGATTTGTTATTCTACTTGTAGGGTTTTAGGATTTAGGGTTTAAAAAATAATTATAGTGTTTAAGGTTTGTGTTTAGGGTTTAAGGTCTATTATTTGTGTTTAACAGTTAAAGTTTAGGGTTTGAGTTTAGGTTTAGGATTTAATCGAAATGTTTATGGTTTATGTTTAGGTTTTAAGGTTTAAAGTTTATAATTTATAATTTATATTTAGGGTTTAATATTTATGTTTAGGGTTTAAGTTTTATATTTAAAATTTATGTTTAGGGTATATGGTTTATAATTTCAGTTTATGGTTTAGAGTTTAAGGTTTGTGATTTTGGTTTTAAGGTTTATGGTTTAGGGTTTATGGTTTATGGTTTAAGGTTTAGTGTTTAGGGTTTATAATTTATATTGAAGGTTTAAGACTAGAGTTTAGGGTTTAAAGTTTAAAGTTTGGGATTAGGGATTAGGTTTTGTAATTTTAGATATAGGGTTTATGTTTAAGTTTTAAGGTTTATGTTTAAGCTTTACATTATGTTTTGTTGGGTGTAATAGGAATAGATTACAGCCCAATTCAATGGGCCCACCACCAAACCAATGTTTGGTTGGCTGTAGTGCTATTACAACCTTATTCAATCCCTCCTCTATTCCCACTAAATACACTGAATAGCATTCAGCACCCTACCTACAGAATAGCCATTCCTCACGTCTTAGTTTCAACTTTACCCTTCTCCCTTCCTCACACTTGAAGCCTCTTTTTTTTTTCGTTCTTTTTCCGATTTCCTTCTAGCCTCTTCACTAACTTTACCCTTCCTCACGTCTAAAGCTCCATCAACGCCTTCGCCCTCGATGCCTTTGCCCTTTCAGGTTAGGGTTTTTATCGAACTCGCCTTCTAGTGCCAAGTGGGGCAAAATACTACTATTGAGTTGTCGTTGTTTTAATGTTGAATCTGTCTAAGTAAAGTATTTGGAAATAAAAACAAGAATTGTTGATGATTCTGTCTCAGGATTGGGTTTTTAAAGGTAAGGCTTAGGGTAGGCCATGAATCAGGACAGTTCCATGCTCATGGATTCTATAGCTTATTTTGAGAGTGGTCAGAGTTTCATGAATCAAGATTGGTTAACCTTTGTATTTATGCTTTGGAATATCTTTCGCTGTCCTCTATGGCTGAAAAGCATTAATGTGTTTTAGCAACTGCAATACACTAATTTGGCTCTTTTTCTTTTCTCCCTGCTCATCTTTGGTTTCAGCAAGATTATTGAGTCATGAGAGCAAGGTCATTTGTTTTCAGCTTATTTATCCTAATTCCAATCATAATATCTTCAAGTGTTGGGTAACATAAAATGTAGCAGTATTTTATGTGTTAGCTATTCATAAGTTAGAAATTCTTGCAATCTAAATAGATTTTGTCTTAGCCTTCTATATTTCATGGTTATTTCCTTAGTATATGAGGGAGGATAGTTGAGTTGATTTAGATAGGTGGTTAAATATCGATAGTGTAGGTGGAGTTGTTTCTCTCTGCAGTTAAAGCTCTGTTATAAGCATTTGCCATTAGTCATACTCAGTTTAGTTTCCACTTCTCTTTACCCTTTCATTTGAGAATATGAACGAAAGATTTTTTTTATGTAGTGATAGTAAAATGGTTCCCTTTCTGGGCCTGAGTGGCACAACAATTCTTTGTGCTTGCGTAGTTGTTTATAAAACAAACTTCAGTGATTATAACTCCTGACCAAGCTCAAGTTTACAACCTAGTTTGTGTTTCTAGTGCTAATTATGCATGGACTACGAATATCAACTAGATTTGATTTCTTTGTTTTGTTTGGTTAATGAGATTTGTGATTCTCATTGTTAACTCCAAGGAGGTTACTTTTTAATCCATAGCTAATTCTTCGCAAAACAGGGGAATGCATCTCAATAGTTATATATGCAATTAATGATAGTGTATGATGTTTTGCTATTGTCAGCTTTGTGCTGGTTATAACATGGAATCCTACCTTGTTGTGTATCCTCTGCTATCCTGTGCGCACACATGCACGCAATAGCATAAGTTGGTTTTGTTGGTACTTGAAATAAATCTATATGATCAAAAGGATGATGGAATCCAGTGTTGGTTGTGTTGCTACTTTCAGACAAGCATCACATGATATGGATGCCTTCAGTAGACAGTGAGTCTATAGCAAAGTGTTATTTTTAACCAATATAGTTAATGGATATGAATTGTTGCTCTCTGTTTCTTTTATTGACAAGTGGTCCTGCAATGGCTTTATTTGATCAGCCTCCTACTCTTATCTGATCCACCAGTTTCAAGATTTTTTTGGTTGAGTGCTGGGGTGGCCCTTTAGGTCATTGGATAAAGCATCTGTTTTGTTGTTTATAATTCATTTAAAGGCTCAGAGGTTCCCTTGTAAGATACTGAGACATACTGAATTTTGTTGAATTTGCCTGCTCACTTTTTAATCACCATCTGAGATTGATTGATTGATTGCAGCACTGGACTGCATGTGTGGCTATCCTTCTCTTTTTGGTGTTGTTTTGTCCTGTGTTCATAATACTGTTATAATTTTATTGACTTCTAAAGTTGCATTATGGTAGAAATAATTCATTGAGGATTAACTTTGTCTTTTCTAGTTGAAGTGCTGATTGTGTGATTCCTCATGGCAACAATTTTCTTGTTTGCAATCTTTGTATAGTCTCCACTATGTGAGAACATCTTTGGCAACAGCATTAATAACCCAAAATCCTTTTTTTCTTGGTTAATCTGTGTTTGATTGTCTTTTTTTGTGCAACACCCTTTTATCAGCAGTACTCTAGGATTGCCAAGTTTCATAATAACCTTTTATCAGCAGTATTTCAGTATTTCAGTGTTCTTTCTAGTCCCACATATTCACTTATCCATGAATGAGCATTGCTATTTCCTTTACAATATGCTTGCTAGGAAAAGGTAAATTATAATGAAGTTTTGTTTTTGGCATAATGCATAACTTTTGCCGGCTATTCTATTTGTGATTAATTTGTAATCTTTCACTTGTTGCAAATTATCTTATCACAATAGAAGAACATTCAGAGACTTCACGAACTTGTGCGGAGCCTTCAGCATCAACTTTTGCCTATTATTTTTTTAACTCTCTATTAAATTTTGCCTAGTTTTATCTTTACTTGAATCTTTCTATTCAAATTTAATTTAAAGATAATTTTTAATTAAAACATATTTTTAATGTTTTATTTTAATTGTGAAAATAATAAATTAATTAATATAATTTTAAAAATTAAATTAAATTTATATTTAATTTTCAATTCTTTTAATTTAATAAATAAAAATTCTAATTTAATTTATTATATTTTATAAATTAAGTTATGGTTAACTATTAAAATAAAATATTTGAAAGAATATTTTTGTTGTTAAATTTGTTTTCAAATCATCAAAATCAATATTAGGTGGTAAATTTTAATTAAAAAAATCAAAGTTCATTTTGAATTTTGATAAATAAAATGTTTTAAAAAAATTTTAAACTACGTTCCAAAATACAAATAAATATAAAAAAATAATTTAAGAAAAAATTAAAAGTATAATTAAAAATAAATAAATATGTAAATGTTATAAAATAGTAATAAAAGATAAAAATTATTTAAAATTTTCTAAAGTTTATATATAAGTTTAGCTTTTACTATATACTAAAACATTTGAATAATATAGAGATGGAAATTAAAATGTTAAGCAATTTTATCTCCTTATAAAAGAAGATCATCTTTAGAAGTTTTTTAGATTCATTTACATTAATGTACACCTTAAGATATTCTTTTATAATTAGAACAATTTTTATAGTTGATTTTTTTCTTTTCGACACCATGTGATTTATTTTTTAGTAAGGGATAACCATTAATTTTATTTACGGAACAACAATAAAATAATGTTAGTATAATCAAAATAAATTTTAAATATATTTACATTTAAAGTAAATAAAACCAAAATTAAATATTATATAATTGAATAAAAAAATAAATCAATGGAATAATATCAACAAATGTTACTTTTTCTTGTTAGTGTCAATTTTTCCATCTAACTCAATAAATATATTTTTTTCAAGACTTACATTAATTGTTTCTACTCTTTTATCATCGGGATAACAGTAAACGCTTGGTGAAAATCACTTCCAAAAACAATTACATTAATTGCTTGATGAATTCTTCAAATTTTTTCAATATTCATGAAAAGAATGCCATAATGAGCCACAAGTTGTCTCACAAAAATGTTCTTGTTGTAATTATATTAAATTAAAGATTAGTTTTACAGACTCAATTAATTTATTTTGTATTTTTTTTAAAGATTCGTAATATGTATTGTTCATTTTTCTTAATATGTATTTTTTTAAGGATTCTAAAAAGACTATTATATTTAGTTGTAATTTCTATTTTGTGCTTTATAAAGATTCTTAATATGTATTGTTTATTTTTCTTTGACAGGTTGTTATTGCTTCCTTTTCTTATTTGGTTTGTTTGATTGCTTCCTCTATCCAAATTTGAGCATCTTGTATTCACTGAATCACTGTAAGTTCTTTGGCAATTAAATTCTTTGATTTTGTTTTACTGTTATTGAAATTAGTATTGGAGAAATGTGACCCTTTTACTACGATTTGAAGATATGTAACACTTTAATATCTTGCAGTAATGGCTCGTCTGCCTTTAATAGTACAAAGTGAGAGGCGTAAAAGAATTGGTCTTGCTATTACAATATGGTTGCAAATGTGTACAGTTGTGAGTTGGTTCTTAGTTGCATTGGGTGCCATCCATAGCCTACATACTTATAGACCAAGGATTAGATCCTATATTTTAGATTTTTATGCAAAACGAGATTATGTGAAAAGACTTGTATATGCTAGTGACGAGACCTGTATTGAACAAGTTAGGATGAAAAGGATTACCTTTTTTAAACTATAGATGTTACAAACTTTAGGGGGATTGAAGTTGTCAAGGAACATGCTTGTTGATGAGCAAGTGGTAATGTTTTTACATATAATTTCTCATCACCTTAAAAATAGAGTTATCAAGCATCACTTTAATAGGTCCGGGAAAGCCGTTAGCAGATCATTTCACAATGCTTTAAATATTATCTTACGCTTACAAGATGTATTATTTAAAAAGGCAGAGTCAATTACAGCTAATTCTACAGACCCAAGGTGGAAATGGTTCAAGGTATTGGAGTGAGTTCTATATATAGCTCGTACATAATTTAGTCCATTTAGATTTAAATATAGTATCCTAACCCAAGGTTTTATACATGTGATGTAGAATTGCTTAGGTGCTTTAGATAGAACTCACATCAAAATTAGGGTTCCAACAATTGATAAACCTAGATATCAAACGCGAAAAGGTGGCATAACAACAAATATGTTAGGTGTTTGTATACCTTATATGCAATTTGTTTATGTTCTTCCTGGTTGGGAAGGTTCTATTACTGATGGATGAGTTCTTCGAGATGCCATTAGTAGGAGACATGGACTAAAAGCTTGACATGGTAAAGTGCAAAATTAGAGGAATTTGAATTAATTTTTAAGATCGTACTTTTTTGGGAAATTAACCATGACAAATAGTTTCTTTTTATAGGTTGTTATTATCTAGTTGATGCTGGATACACAAATTGTGAGGGATTTCTTGCGCCTTTTAGAGGACAAAGATATCATTTGAATGGGTGGCATCAGGGTTACCAACTAAGTACTCTGGAAGAATTTTTTAATATGAAACATGCTTCAGCGCGTAATGTTATTGAAAGATGTTTTGGGTTATTAAAACTTAGATGGGAAATACTTAGGAGTCCATCATTTTATCCTATGAGGGTGCACAATAAAATCATTATTGCATGTTGTTTGCTCCATAATTTTATTCGAACCTATATGAGTCTTGATCCTATTGAAGAGGAGTTGGGAGAAGGATTAGCTAGTAATTTGATAGATGGCGATGAACCGAATATCATAAATATTCATCCATCGAATGCATGGGCTACTTGGAGGATGAAACTAGCCAACCAAATGTTCGATGAATGGCAAGCATCTAGAAATTAGTTAGGTTTAGTGTAAAAATAGTAAATGTTAAGTTGTTTATGTTATTTCATGTATCTAGTTTATGAAACTTTGGTGTTGTTTGAATTGTTTTTTTATATTGTACTAGACTTGTTGAATGATAATTTATTTTCTTTTGATTCATCATGCGTTTTAATTTTATAAAGTGTTGACCTTTTGATGCATAATATTGAACTTAATTTTAATTTGCATTTTTTCTTAAGATAGTTATGTTAGGTTTTTCACAACCAAGTGTTTCTTCCCAAAATTCTCGAGAAACCAAAAAGAAATGGGTTCCAGAAAAAGATGCTGCGCTGGTTGCTTGTATGGTCGACTTGCACAATGTTGGAACCTTTAATGCGGATACGGGATTCAAAGCCGGCTATTTAAATGAGTTAGAAAAAATGTTAGAAAAAGTGCTATATTGAAGGCTAAACCTAATCTTGAATCGAGGATTAGGACATTGAAAAGGGATTGGTCAATCGTTTATAACATGCTTAGTGGAAACAATAGCGGCTTTGGTTAGGATGAGCATAGGCAGCTTGTTGTTGCTGAAGATGCAGTGCGGAACTCATATATAAATGTAAGAATTATTTCAAGTATTTATTATCTTATTTTGACCAAACTTATATCTAATATGAATTTCTCATTTTTATAGAGTCATAAAGAAGCCGCTCAATTCAGACATCAGAGTTTCCCTTATTATAACCAACTTGCAATCATCTACGCAAAAGATCGAGCCACTGAAAAAGATGCTCAAGTAGCCGCTGATATTATTGAAGAAATAAATACTAAGGATGTAGCTGCTACAAATACTCATGAAGAAAGAAATGATTTACATGGAAATGATTTACATGGATACAAAGCTGATGTTTCTTTGGATGACATGGATCTTTCAGCTACACAATCGCAACCAGCTAGAAACCAATGTGATTCTACATTTTCAAAGAGAAAAAAAAGATTTCTGATGCAAGTGATTTTTCTACTTCATTTAATGATGCTGCCACTTTATTTACGGAAAATATATAGACCATTGGCTTGAAATCAGTAAGAGTATTGCCTCCGAAGTTCTAATTCAACAAAATTCAGAAATGCCCATTCAAGAAAGTACTCTGAAATTATATCCAACATTATGTGAAGTGGAAAGTTTAACTGAGGATGAGTGCTATCGAGCATTAAGCAAAATTCTAGATCATCCAACGCAAATGCTCATTTTCTTTAGTTTACCTTCTGCTGTGCGATTGGAATGGGTTAGAAGATTTCTTGCTGACCATTGAAAATCACGGTTGTGTTGATATTTTGGTAACTTTTTGTGTTTGTAATATTTGGATGGTATCATGACATGATAGAATGTCATTACAATGTTATAACTTTTTGATGTTGTAAAATTTTAAAACATATGGATTATGACATATAAACTAATAAAATCATGTAACTTTTTGTTAATATATGAATATTATGGTTGGATGTGAAATATAATTCTCAAGTTATTTATTACTTTTTTAGCAATGAGTTATTTATTACTTCTAATATTAAATTATTTTTATTGTGGAATAATTAAATTATTTGTTTCAGTAATGATATTTTAGCACATTAAATATGTATTGCAATTTAAAAATAATAAAGTAGATTATATATATTTTTATAATATTATATATTTTGATTTTTTAATTCATATAATAATTATATTCAGAATGTTATTAAATTATGTTTTTTATTAAATTATATTTAATAATAATTATGTTTAAATATGGTTAAACTATTTATTATTTTTATTAAATTATTTTCAAAAATAATCTTATTAAAATTTAATAACAATAACAATAATCATCTACCTTAAAAAAATTCTGCTAAGGGTATTCTGGTCATTTTAGTTTTATTCCTTATGCTATTACAAGATCATTTCATTCAACCAAACACAAGAATACTATTACAGTTCTATTCCATTCCATTCAACCAAACAACTGAATTACTTATTATAACTCTATTTCATTACAGCTCTATTCAATTATAGCCATATTCCATTACAGTAAACCAAACGCACTATTAGGTTTTATAATTCTAGATTTATGGTTTATATTTAAGGTTTAGGGTTTAGTGTTTGAGTTTAAGATATAGGTTTTATGATTGAATTTTAAGGTTTAGAGTTTAAAGTTTTAGAGTTTTACGGTTTAAGGTTTATATTTAGGGTTTTATGTTGTAGTTTAAGGTTTATAATTTAAATATAGTGTTTAAGGTTTAGGTTTTTTAATTTTAAATTTAAGGTTTAGGGTTTATTTTTAAGCTTTAGGGTTTATAATTCTAGATTTATGGTTTATATTTAGGGTTTAGGTTAGATATTTAAAGTTTAGTGTTTAAGGTTTACTATTTTAAATGTAGGGTTTAAGGTTTAGTATTTATATTTATTAATTTGAGGGTTTGCATTAATGGTTTATAGTTATGCTTTTGAGTATATGGTTTAAGGTTTAGGGTTTAAGATTCATAGTTATTAGGTTTGAAGGTTTAGTGTTTATATTTATTAATTTTAGTGTTTAGACTTAGGTTTTTAGGGTTTATGGTTACATGTTTGAGCTTAGAGTTTAGTGTTTATGATTGATGATTTGATATTCTAAATTTAGGGTTTATATTTTAGTGTTATGAGCATGAGTTTAAGAGTTAAGGTTATATGGTTTAGGGTTATATGTTTGAGTTTATGTTTAGGTTTAAGGTTTGTGTTGATGATTCATGATTTTAGATTTAGGGTTTATGGTTTATGTTTTAAGGTTTATAGTTTTATGTTTATAACTTAGGGTTTATAATTTTTAGGTTTAAAGTTTAGGTTTGAGATTATATATTTAGTGTTCATGGTATATGGTTTAGTGTTTAGGATTTAATGTTATGGGTTTAAAGGTTTAGTGTTTGTGTTTATTAATTTTAGGGTTTATGGTTTATTATGTATGGGTTAGGGCTTATGGTTATGGTGTGTGATTTTAGGTTCTAGTTTTGGGTTCAATGTTTAGTGTTTAAGATTCATGGTTATGGGTTTAAAAGTTTAGTGTTTATGTTTATTAATTTTATGGTTTATGTTTAAGGTTTAAGGGTGTATTGTTATGTTTTTGAGTTTAGGTTTTAGTTTTTATTATTTGAGTTTATGGTTTATGGTTTGTGGTTTTAAATTTAGGGTTTTTATTTAGGGTTTAAAGTTATATGTTCTACTTTAGGGTTTGGGCTTTTAAGTTTTTGGTTCATAGTTATAGGTTCAAATTTAATTTTGGGTTTATTGTTTTAGGTTCTAGTGTTGTAAGGTTTAATGAGTCATGGTTGAAAGTGGTCATGGTTCTAGGTTCATGTTTAGGGTTTATTATTATGGTTTATTATTTATGGTTTGAGATTCTAGATTTATTATTTATGGTTTTGGGTTTTATGTTTTGGGTTTATGGTTTAAGATTTTAGATTTAGGGTTTATGGTTTATGGTTTAAGGTTTAAGGTTTATTATTTGAGTTTAGGTTTTAGGGTTTAGGGTTTAGGGTTTTATGTTTTAGGTTTTTTATTTTAGGTTTGAGATTCTAGATTTAAGGTTTAGTGTTTCTAGTTTAGGGTTTAAGATTCATGGTTATGTATTTAAGGGTTTATTATTTATATTTTTTTTAATTTTAAGGTTTATGTTAAGGGTTTATGGTTATGTTTTTGAGTTTATGGCTTAGGGTTTGTGATTCTAAATTTAGAGTTTAGTGTTTTTAGTTTATGTTTTTGAGCTTAGGGTTCAGGGTTTAAGGCTTAATGTTTAATATTTAGTATTTTAGGGTTTAAAGTTTAAGGTTTATGCTTTTTTTTTTTTGATTCATTGTTAAAAATTCTAGTTTTTGGAGTTTATGGTTTAGTGTTTGAGTTTAGGGTTTATTGTTTAAGTTTTTAGGGTTTGATATTTTAGATTTAGTGTTTAATGTTAAGTGTTTAGGGTTTATGATTCAATGTTATAGGTTCGAGTTTAGGTTTGGTTTTAAAGTTTTAAGGTTTAAGGTTTATGATTCTATTTTTTTGGTTTCGTGTTTATATTATATGTTTAGGGTTCATGGTATATGGTTTAGGGTTTAAGATTTAGTATTATATTTTTCAGAGTTTTGTGTTTATGCTTATTAAATTTAGGGTTTGAGTTTTTGGTTTAAGGGTTTAGTGTTTGGTGTCTTGTGTTTGAGTTTAGGGTTTGTTATTTATGGTTTTAGATTTAGGGTTTTTGTTTAGAGTTTAAGGTTATATGTTTAGGATTTAAGGTTTGGGCTTCTAGGTTTTTTGTTCATAGCTATGGGTTTGAAATTAAGTTTGAGTTTAAGGTTTTAGGGTTTTAAGATTTAAGGTTTAAGGTAATGATTAAAGGTTAATTAAATATATTATAATTTAATGTCTTTAATTATATATATTGTATAATCAATATAAGTTATTAGGTAACTACATAAAATAGAAAAACTAGTTGAATGGATATTATCATTTTTAATGATTTTTATAAAAATTGTTTTTTATATAAAATAATTTAAAATTCTTAATTACTAACTTTACAAATGTAAAATTGTAACAGCCTAAAATTTCAGTGGTGTCGGAACATTGATTCGAGATCACTAAATCCGACAAGTACAATTAGGAAATTAAAATAAAATAGTATTTAGAAGTGAATAAAATATTGGAAATATTTTAATAGGTTAAATTAAAATTTAAAAGAGAAATAAATTAAGTCAAAAATGAAGTATCGAGGCCTGATCTGGTGAAATCGAGCCGTAAATATTTTTATAAATATTTATGGAGTGTTAGTAATGTGGTGTTAAAATTTCGTTAGAAAATTTTATCGTTTGGATGGTTAATTAAATAAAAAGGACTAAATTGTAACAAATGCAAAATTTGCTAGAAGGATTAAATAGCTTAAGTGTTAAAAGAAAGAGGATTTAAAGGTCAATTAAGCCTAAAAGTGACTAGGTTGGACGGCAAGGGCAAGAAAATCAGCAGAAAAATAAGGGAAATAAGGGCAAAATTGGAAATTTTATAATTTTAACATATAAAATAAAGACAAAATTGAGAAATCTAGAGATCTCTTCATATTTTCTCAGCAAAAACGACATAGGAGGTCTGGAGAAGGCTGGTTATTCATATTTTTACATCATGTGAGTTTATTCTTGCTTTTTCTTGATAATTTTTATGTTTTTATGACTTTTACAACTAGGTCCACTTATAGAATTCTTTAGTTTTTGATTTGGTGGGTGAAATTGGAAGTTACCCTAGCTGATTAAGGGAATTTTATGATGAATTATTATGAAATTTAAGTTCTAATTTCATATTAAGGTGGTTTTATTAAGTGATTTTGATAGAAAATGGTATTTAGGACCTAATTGTGAAAAAGTTGTGAATTAGAGGTTGGTGTTGAAATTCAGAATATGAAAGGTTGTGAAATAGTTTATAATGATAAAATAAAGTGTTAATTGAGAAAAATTAGTTCAATTGATGGGTGAATTGGGCAGGGACTAAATTGTAAAAACTGTAAATTTTGGGCTAAAAGTGCAATTTCGAAAGTTGAACAGCATAAATTGTGAAGTGAAATAGAAATCAAATAAATGCTAATGAGTGAAAATATTTTACATTATAGATTAAGAATCCAAAGAAGAACGAGGAAAAGAAAAAGTTGCGAAATAGTCCCTGAATTTCAATATCTTCTACCAATCAGCTGGGAAAGTTCATATGGTTGAATGTTCATGCTTAATTGTGAATGATTGAATGATGTAATGTATTATTAAATATGAATTTGTCGTGGAATTGTGGGAATTGTGATAAAATAGAATAACAAAGGCGGTAATCCAAATTAGGAAAAACGCAGGAATTGAGTACGTTCGTATCGTGATATGTGATGAATTGACTGATAAGGCCATGATTGTTCCATGGCAAAGTGTGAAATGTAGGTATGGTATCATCCATACTGAGTTGCGAAATGTAGGTATGGTATTATCAAATCCATACTGAGTTAAGAAATGTAGGTATGGCATTTCCCATACCGAGTTGTAAAACGTAGGTATGGTATTTCAATGAGGAAAACCATACTGAGTTATGAATCGTGGCATTGAACAACGACGTACTCAATTTCATAAGCCGTTCCCTAATTTGATATTAAGAAATACAAGAGAAGTGAATCAAATGAAAGAGATTGAGTAGTTGTTAATGTTGAGCTCAACTATGTAAAGTATTATAACAGAGGTTGTGAATGGTAGGAAACTTTAGTAAATGTTTTGGTATTGTTTGGAATTATTATATTTGGTAAGCATTACTTTAAAACCTATGAACTTACTAAGCTTCAATGAGCTTACTTGTGTGTGGTTGACATTGTTATGTAGATTGAACTGAAGTGAAGTTGGTAGATCGGATCAACACAAGAAGGCACACTATCCAGATCAATTCCGGTAGCTTTTTTTTTGTGGTTATAGATTTATATGGCATGTATAGAGTTTAAATGAAATGAAGTAAGGATGTTATAAACTAGTTAGCAATATTTTGTACTAAAACAGTTTTTAGTTAGTAGCAGTAGTTCAACTTTGAAAATTCACTATAAATCATGGAAATTGAATTAGAGGTTGAATAAGATATGAAATTAAATCTCATTGAATCTAGTTTCACATAGAAGAAATGGTGTAAGCAAAATACTTTTATATTAGGAGATATTTGAATTTTTGTGAGACAAGATTAGAGTGACTTCGAGCTCCCCTGTTTTGACTTTAGAAATTCACTAAAAATTGTACAAAAATTATTAGGATCTATGCTATATATGTACATATTCCTTATTGAGTCTAGTTTTAAGGAAAATAAACGGTATAGTCATTTAAATTCTGTACAGAGAGAAAAGTGATTCGTAAGGGACAGAGGTCAAAGCAGTCTAGCACTAAAACAGGGGAGACTTTAACTAATAAACTGTACTAATTGGCCCAACCAAAAATTCTGGAAAAAAATTAGTAGATAGATATATGAGTCTAGTTTCTGGGAAAATTTACGGATTTTAATTCCGAGTTTTTTAACTCGAGATATGATTTTTTTAGCGACTGTGACGCAGATAAACAGCTCATTCCGAAAGCTAAAGTAAATGGTTTGAAAATTGTTTAAGTGATAAATTAAGTTTATTAACACCTCAAACTCGACTCCGGCGACGGTCTCGGGTATGGGGGCGTTACAAAAATAATTTCAAAATCTTTATTAAATAAAAGGTAAATTACACCACCAGTCATTCAGTTTTGGGTTAACTGACAAAACAGTCATTCAATTTTTGAAAAATAACAAAACAGTCACTAACTTTATCAAAAAATGATAAATCAGTCACTTATTAACATTTTTCGTTACCGTCTTAACAGGACCGCTGATGTGGCAAGTTAATTAGCTGATGGGGCCGGTTAACTTGCCACGTTGACATGGCAATGCATTTAAAATTTATCTTATTCAGAATTTGGTCATTGTACATTATGAAAACTTACAAATTAGTTCAATTAAGTATCAATCTTAAATCTTGAAAATTAGTTCAAATATCAATGTTAAATCTTTCCCGTTGACCTAAAAATCAGCATTTCAATAAATTGTATGCATGAATTTAGTAAAAATCAACAATTCAATATTTTATATCAAAATTGAGAACTAGCTTTCCATTTTTCATAAACTATAGGGATGACATTCACAATTAGACCTAAATAGTGACAAATTACACATTTAAACCCTAAATACCTTTGTTTAGAGGATTTGTAGCCAGCGAAATTGGTGAAATCGACAGAGATGGAACTCATGCATTTGGCGCGAAGATGGAACTCGATGGAGCAAAACTCGCACTGTCCGTCACTGTCGCAAGCATCATAATCACACAAGAATCGCATCAACATGGCGCATTGGCTAGTGAGAGGGATTAGATCAAGTCGATGGGCGATGAACTTGTCGTTGAGGACAGAAGAGTTAACTTCGATTTTGACAAGGTCGATGGCTATGGTAAAACCTCAACAATCATGATGCGAGGAAGGGTGTTCGCCATGGAGGCATTGGTGTAGTGGAAGTGTAATCATCTTTGAGTTCCCGGATTTTGACCTTTGGAAATCACTAATACGAAGCTACTTCCATTTTCTCTTCTTCTTTTCTTTTTCTTCTCCATTTCTTCTCTTCTTCTTTTTGTGTTCTTCTTCTACTACCCAGGGCTCTTAAATGGGGCTATTTAAATGACAGCCAGCCCACTGTTAAATGCCATGCCACTTTTCCATTAAATGGAGTTGTTTAGTACTGTTAATTTTTTTGTTAAATTTGTCAGTAAGACATTTTGAAATAAAAAATACTCACTCTATAACTATATAATTAAAAAAAATTGATGTTATAATAAACCTAAATTTAACAAAACAATTTTAAAACGGTTAATAATTAGACCTGAACTTTAAAATCTGAAAAGTGAAAAGATTAATCCTTTAGAAATAAAAAGATAGAGACTAAATTCTAAATTTTGGAAGAGTACAGGGATTAATGCCACATTTTAACCTAACTACAAATACCAATCTGATTTTAATTGTTTGAAATTTATAAAGGAAAAAGGACTTGACCTCTCCTAATTCTTCTCAATCTCTGTCGGCCATCACCTCTGGCTGGAGGAGAACTCTTTTTTCTCAAAAACCCTGTTGTCCCTTCTGTCCTCAATTAGGAGAAAGAGAACGAGAAGGAGAAGGAATTTTCTCTTCTTTATGGATAAGAGATGCGGAAGCTGCGGTATTGGATTCGTGATGGACATGGACTTCAACATCAACATGAACACGGTGCTTTACAGACTCAGTTTTCAGCCGCCTTCTGATTTTACTTTCGACCGATTCACGCCTTGGTTTCCCTTATTCTATCTCCCCTAACCCTAATTTTTCGTTTCTTTCTTATTTATAATTACCAATTCAAGGTATTTGTTATTCTGCCTTCCTGATTTACTTTATATTCCAATTATTTCAGTTTTAGGGTTTCCATATGTTCTTATTTTCAATTGATGTAGATTCGAGTCTTCTAGCACCATAAGATTTGTATGACCGTTGCTTTTGTTTTTCCTTTTGACATTCGCCTCCTTTGCTTTCTGTTAGTATTTTCATTCGAAGTAATACTAATGATTAGGGCTTACTTGGGATTTGCTTGTCTTCGAACTTAGGTTTAGGGTTTTAAAGGAAGTCCCTTTCCTTTTCAGCTAAAGGTTTTTTGCTTTATAGCAGGATGGTTATCTTTATATAAACAAGGAACTATAGATTAGTTATGCTGAGTTTCTTAGTGTTCCATAGGTTGTCTGTCGTCTTTTTTTTTCAGTTCAAATAACAGTAGGTTGTTTGTTTGTTCAGGTCCCTCTGAGAACTGTTTCCCTCCGTTGTATCAAGTGTTACAAACAGAAGAGGAGGGACGGAACTTGTATTCAACAATTAATACTTGATCATAAATGAATCTACCCATCAGCTCCCCTTTTAAAAAGATGTCCTCTACGAGAGGTAAAGACAAATCATCAGGCTGGACTGCCTTTGATCTTAAGCAGAGGCAGAAACAAGGTCTGGTACCAGAAACTGAAAATGACCCTTTCCCTCCTGTAGCAATGGCGGCTCTCCATCCCTGCACAAGCCAGACAAATTGCAACGACCTTTCAGCAAGGTCTTTCTCATCTGTGCTAAAGCCTTCTAGCGATTTTACAACTTTGAAACAGAATAAGAATTCCATAAAATCAATAAATGTGGGCAAGCCTATTGGAAATGAAGATAAGATAACTGGGGTAAACAATAATGATTTAGCCCTTAAAAAGCTTAAAGAGTTACATTGCTGGGCTGGGAATAGTTTGATTGAGGACATCTTGTTGGCTACCAATAATGATATTCATGAGGCTTCAGCTTTATTGAAACAAATGATGCCCAGAAGCAGCACTGAGGAAATTGATAAAGCAAAAAATAATGAGATGGGATCTGCCATTGCTAATTTTCCAAGCAATTCCAACTGTGACATATGTCTTCCTTCAGGAAAGACAGCTGAACGTGTTGGCCAGAGCTCTAAAGCCAATGAAAGAGAGGAAAATCTTAAAATATTGACTGATGTGCATGAGAATAAACTATTTGATGCTCATTCTAATATGAAGCTGATTCTGGGACAGTTGACATCTATACCTATTGAGCCTGAATGGGAAGAAGATGATGTATACTTGAGCCATCGAAAGGATGCCATAAGGATAATGAGGTATGATTGCTTGGGTTTATATTAAAATGCACACAAACAAGGCTTGCCTTTTCATAACTAGAATGACTTGCCACAGATACATGCATGTCCAGTTAACTCCTTTGTTATGGCATTTTGGATCATGCATGAATTGTAAAAATGGTGTTACGAATACAACTGTGTGATAAAATGACATGTAATGTTTCTTGCGATTTAAGCTGGACTGTGAACCTACTCTTGCAAGTATGGAAATGTTTTCTTAAATAGTTAGGCTTAGGGGAGTTGTTTGACAAAGATCTTTAATTTACAACATCATTGAACATTTGAAGCCCATTTAAATTTCGTTAGCAAACACATAGTGGCATTATCTCTACTTATGAATGTTATGAAAATTTACATGATCTTATTTGTTAGTAAATCATGGTAGAATTGAGAAAAGGATAGTTTTATCTTCTTTTTTGCATTTCCTTGTTTATATAAGTATTTGAGTTATTTAAAAGTCTTTTGAATTATGTAGAAGTGATTCTTCTCTCTATTTTCATTCCTTCTCATGTGTATTCACATGTTATTTTTAATGCAATCACATCCATAATTTGGTCTTTTCCTCTCTTTTGCAAACAGTTCTAAACCACTTTCTCACATCTTCAAATATAGGAGTGGCTATTTGGTATAATGGGCCTGATTGGGCTTGGTCATTTTTCATGCCGCCACATAAGTCCTTTAAGATTTAGGTCATTTCAGTTTCAATAGTTCAAGATGCTTTGAATTTCTATTTAGACAAATTCAGGTTGTTGATATTTTTAGATTAAAGAACATTGAGCTGTGTTTGGGTCGGGTTTGAATATAACTTGTAATTTATATACATAATCAAATTGGAATTTAGTATGAGAAATGAATGAAGTTTTGCTCAATTTAAGTTTTGCTAATTCAAGTTTGGTTAATTTTGGTCCCAATCTTAGAGTCTTGGGATATAACAGTTCTTTTTTTTTTTGGTTTAGTATTGCTTTAAATTTCAGTTTAATATTCCTACAAGTATCCAGTTACTTTGGTTTTGACCTGTTGACATTTTAGGTCAGGTTGGGTTTAGGGTGACTGAATTGTTTATTCAGCTTGGGCTAACTTTTGTCTATTTTGTCCTAATTTACATCTTCATAGTTTTGATCCAGTTATCACTACGAGTTAAGTTACCTCAAGCTTGTTTAATTAAAAAATTTCCCTTGTTTAAATCAATCAGTTGATTTTGTTCTTATCTTATGAGTTGGTGAATGAGTTCGAATTCAATTTGTAAGAAAATTCTTTCTTCAGGTTATTCATGCTCTCTGACTGATTTAATTGATAAATTGAATAGTATATTTTCTAATTCAGACACGCACATGCACACATGTAAAACTATTTTGTTTTTACTTTGATAAAAATAATAACAATAGCTAAGTAATAAAACAATACAACTATATTTAGGTAAATATTGTCATCCCTAAAGTGTTATCTGGATATGATTTTATCCTTGAGCTTTGAAAATTTCAAGTTGGTCTTTTTAGGTTTTAATTTTACATTGATTAAGCCCCTTTCTGACAAATTGCCAATCTTTCTTTAAATTGCCACATAATATTTATACCATGTGTCTGTTGGAATGTATTAGAAGTTCGGGATTAATAGCACTTACAATGATAAAGTTTGACATTAATATCACTTTTTACCCCTCAAAGATTGAGGAGTTCCAATTTAACCTCTGGATCTATTCATCGTTCTCCTGGCAAACTATCAATGCCTCCGTAAATTATGTGGCAATCACAAGTTCACAATCAAGTTAGTTGGGCTTTAAGGAAAAGGTTTATAAGTTGCTTGAACCCCTTTCCATTGTACCATATGTGAAAAAAGTAGGGTAGGCATGGTGGAACAACTTAATACAATGCTGACGTGGCCGATTTCATCAAGTCTTTCTCATAAAGGTGATGATAGATGACATTGGCACATTTTGAAATGGTTCAAGGAAAAAAAATGCTGTAATTCTAAGGACCACAGATCTAATTTATCCTGTAGATTTATGAACATACCCTTACTATCACATTGAAGTACATCTAGGAAATTTTTTCATGTATTTTTATAAATAAATTGGAATTTTGAATTTTCTATTATCATTAAGCAATCCTCCTCCCCAAAGTTCAACCCTGAATGTTGTAAGCTTTGGAGGACATTCTTTTATCTGTAGTTATATGCATCTCCTACAGCCCAAAGTACTGTCTTGATTTGTATGTTCTTGTTGATACAGGGACATAAAAGCTAAATTTTGTACTTTCTGCTTATGATAGATGCTGGGAATTCGTATTCATGTATTCTACCTACTGAACAGGTCAGCATCTCAACATTCTCGGGCAGCCACTAATGCATTTTTGAGAGGTGACCACTTTTCTGCACAGCAGCACTCTCAAAATGCTAGAGAAGAATGGTTAGCAGCTCAGAGACTTAATGCTAAGGCAGCTAGAGAAATTTTAAGCATCAGAAATAGTGACAATGACTTGTGGAAGCTGGACTTGCATGGTCTTCATGCAGCAGAAGCTGTGCAAGCCTTGCATGAACATCTGAGACGGCTTGAGACATGGGTGTCAGGAGGCTGTTCAGTTTCCCCGAATGGAGTAAAGGCAAATAATGGGATTGTACGTTCTTCATCTGTTGGCACAATTAGTTCTATGGATAAACTGGGTAAACCACAGACTTCGTCTAGGCAGGTACCTGCATCATTAGAAGTTGTAACAGGTAATCTTGCGTCATTAAAGAAATACCTGTCAGATTAGTCAATGCAGCTGCACTGATGCTTTTATTTTACCACTACCACAGGTGTTGGGAATCATAGTCGAGGACAAGCCGCTCTCCCCACAGCTGTGAGAGGCTTCCTCATTGAAAATGGGTTAGACATTTGATCACTTCCCTTTCATCCCCTTTTGTATGGAGTTTTTACCACACTCACACAGCCATCTTCCCAAAGTTTAAAGCACATATTGCAAGAGTTTGGTGCATTTATTGTCTCTTTTTGTCTTTTGATAATGGGGCTAAACTAAAACACATGATAAAGTTTCTTCATCTAAGTAATGTTGAAGATGATGAAGATGATGTTGAAGCAAATGTTGTTTGCAGGTATCGCTTTGATGAAACGAGGCCAGGACTGATTACTGTTCGACCCAAATTCAGACGTAGTTGAAGGTTTTGATCGACTGTCGTTTGTAGAATGCAGAGAGATGTATTGACATTGCATAAGAATGTATACAATTTTACTAATGGAAGAGATTGTGTGACGAATTGGGTTGTGCACTAAACTTGTAAACCAAAACCTCCTCCGAGTGTTACATACCAATGTGCAGTAACAAATATTTAATTAGATTTTTTATGAATTACTTGGAGAAGTTTATATATTCTTTGTTTAGTCCCTTTTTTTGTATTTCCAATTTTTAAGAGGTGATATATTTTCTTCATTGAAAAGAAAAATCCGCAACTCGAAGAATCCACTCAAAAGAGAATAACCTTAAGCTGCATAAACTTGATAATATATATATGTATTTATATATATATATATATATATATATATATGAAGGACGACATTAAGTACATTTTTGGTACTATATAACATCTAAAATTACAATTTATGATTTGTTAATTTTCAAATAAGAAACCTCCCAACCTTTAACAGCATCATTGTAACGAAAAGCAATATTAGAAAAGAAGAAACTAAAAATGGTTGAAAGTAAGGCATGTGAATTGTGACTCATTTCCTATTATCACACCAAACGAAATGCTTTGCAATTATGGGCACATAACGAATCACTTTCAGCACTACTAATTTCAGTTACCATGCCTTAACCTTTCCACATTCTGTTTTAAACCCCAGGTTAAACTAGACACCATAATTTTAAAAATAATTATAGTACGTGAAAACATACTTACATAAAACAACTATAAAGTTCATCATCGACCAAGCAAAACTTTGAAACCCCCTATATATTTTATATGTTAATTGTGTATATAATGACGATCAATTCTAAAATCAATATTTTACCTTTTAAAGGAAGTCGATAGCTTATAATAACAACGTCTTCAGACCAATAAACTTTTTTTTTTTAATAATTATTCCAGGTTTTCTTTGGATTCTAATTTGTGACACATTTTTTAAATAGAAGAATATGATAATTTCTATTCTTTTTATTTTCGTTTGTAAATTAAGTTTAAAAAATATAATTTGTTAAAATGTTTTTCTTTGTTGAATTTATTGTTTGTTTATCAAATATATGTATTTTTTTAAATTACAACTATAACTATAATTATAAATAGTACATTCGAATAAATAGAATAAATCTTTATAAAACACTAGTATACTGATAAGCTATATATATATATATATATATATAGTTTTAGATCAGAATAAATATGAAGATGAATCATATATAATGAAATTTAAACCAAAATAGATATAGACTAATAGTGCGTATGATGAGATTCGAAGCTAAAATCTCAAAATTTTCAAAATACTAAAATTATTATTATCGAACAGTTTTACTTTAATATCACTTAATTCAAATAAAATTATATTTAAATTGCAAAACAGAAGAGAACACCTGTAATTATATAAAAAATAAAAAAATTATTTTTAGTAAATCCAAAAGAAATTTGAAATAAATATAAATATGGTAGAATAATATGATATATATATATATATATATATCATATAGCATAAATTTATATTTATATAAAAATATTAATCATGTCCACTAACTTAATTAAATCATTATATTTTATTTTTAAAATAAAATAAAAAACGAAAATTAGAATTGGTTATTTCAAGTTACTATATTTAATTCTTTGATACCTATCCCACTACAATAGGAGTAGCTAGTAGGAAAGAGAGAGTGGAAGTATATGGAAAGAGCGAAAGGTGCTACTTTTTTGTTTTTTTTAATGGTCCAATCCATTTATATTGAAAAAGTATTTATTTTCTTAAACAATATTTAATAGAATATTTGATTAATAATATATAAAATATATCGGTTACGGATCTCCAATAGTTAAACTCTTGCTCAAATTACTACTCTCTCTTCTTTTTTGAAATTAAAAAAAAAAATCTAAATAAGAGATATGGGCTGCACTGCAGTTTGATTGATTCCATCCATAAATCTGTTTACAGTGATATAGTAATAATAAAATAATATTCCTATAAAAAGAATTCGAAAACTCTTTCCTAAAATCCTTGTAATCAAAGATATTTATGCTTCCTCTTTTCTTGAATCCTATAAAATATAACACACAATCAAGCTTAGATGTTTATCTTTTAAGCTTCTTTCCTTCTTCTTTTGTTTCTTTTTTTCTTCTTCTTTTCTCATTGATATTATCATACAACCTTTCTTTCTTTCTTTCTTTTTTTTTTTTTAATTTTCAGTTCAGCGAATGTTGGTTTGATTGAGGGGGAAAAAAGAGAGAAGATTGTAGTGTGTGTGTGGGGGGGGGGGCAAATGGCGATGGAGTACGAACCAATCAAGCCATATGCCGATGATTATACGCAAGAAAAGCATTTCAGCATTGATATTGATATTATTGGCAATGCTGAGAAAATCCAAGATGATGATGAAAGTAAGAATTTGAATCAGCTGGCTTTTCGGATCTCTGACCCAAACGTTGCTAACAAAGGTGAAGAAAGCCCCTTCATTCCCGCTTCCAACTCCACAAACCTTCCTCTCCACCGCCAACAGCCGTCGCAGCACCGGCTTATTTCCTTGGACGTTTTCCGGGGGCTCACCGTTGTGGTAAAATCTCCTCTCTCTTTTTAACCTAGCTATCTCGAAATATAACTCCACTGTTGACTGTTCTCAATTTTTACTGCCTGACTTTTCGCTTTTGATGGTACACCCGTTACTCCAGTAAAAGAATATAATTAAAAATTAATATTACTGCATTGTTAATTATAAATATAAATATTGAAAATAAATTACATGAGGCTAATTGTTAAAAAATTTAAATATGTGGTGTGTTGAGAGTTTTTAGTAAAGCTTAAGGAATTTACTTTTTTCATATTAATTTTCAAGTGTTTGAATATACCAATAATGCTTTAAATTAAAACAGAACTAATTAGTGGCAATTCTTTTATATAAAAGTACGGAAAATCATTATTTTTAGTTAACCTCAATTCGTCTCTCTTATTATTATATTGTCATCAATGCGTGCATCCGTTAAATATGATTTTAATTATTTCTTTTGGGCAGTTGGGTTTCATCAATGCTTATCCAGGGTTAGGTTTCTTACAAATTTAAAGAGTTCTGAAAAGAAAATATAGTTTTTCTAGGTCAAAATATATCATAACCTCCGTAATTTTTGAAAAATTGAAATCTAATCTTTTAAATTCAAATTTCTGATCTAGTTATTAAATTTTGTTAAAGATAAGTTTATTACAATTAATCTGTTTTAGCTAGAAAAAAAATTAATTTTAAAATGGTGTTAACAGATAAATCGGAATTTTTAATGAAAGTAAATTCCTATAAATAAAAAAATAGTTTAAATTACAAATATTCAAAGAGTAAGGAAAAAAGTGTTTTGGTCAACCAAATGTAAGTTGTCTCAGTTGTTGTAATAAAAATATTGACAATTGAATTAAAATTCAATCAATAAATTTTACTTATTTAGAAAGAAAATGAACACTGGGTATATGCAAGTTTCATTTTTTTATATAAATTAGTGATTATCATAGCTTGTGATGTAATGATAAAAAAAACTTTTGTTAAAATAAAATTTTTGTTTGTTTATTTGTTAAAATGAAATCTTATTTCATCTTAAGTTTGATCCTTAATCCATCTTATCCCTACCTCGTAAAACGGCTCAAATATTTTAACAGTTACCATAAAATTAGCATAAAAAAGTTCAATTTGCATGCATCATGAATTACATCAATCTGATGATTTCAGGGCATCCATCATAATAAATGCACTCAAATACATTTACGGTTTCCTAAATAGAAAAAGATATCGCTTTATGCTCCAGGAGTCAAAGATTGAAAGATGTTCTAATTTAGAGTATTTCTCTAATTAATGCTTAGGACCATTTTTTAACTTCATTAAAATGTTAATACTGATAAATTTGTATTAAATACAGAAATTATCAACTTTCATTATATGTATAAATAAAATATTTGAATGAAATCTTTTCCCTCCTTCCCAAGTCCATAAAGCAAGGCATGGGGTTCGATGCCGTATCATTTTGGGATATGGTTCACCCAAATCCCAATTACGATTTCGTATTGGTTGGATTCTGTCAAGTGGTTGCTTTATTAACTTGCTTTCCATCCTTTCGTGTCGTCTGAATGAAGCATCCCTTTTCCCTTCTGAATCTGATTCCTTTTCCAGTAGGGAATAATCGTTTATTAATATTTACATGTTAAAGAAGTATAAAATACGCATGAATCATAACATATATTGTCACAAGGTAAAGGGTGCAGTCTCACTTGCATCTGTAACATGCAGAGTTTTCTTACTGGAAGATATCATAGTACTAATTATCAGTTTTCCTTTTAATGTGGAGCAAGATATTTTTTTTTCATTAATGCTAGCTGTTCGGGGATGTTTGTCTTATAGTATATATTTTTTACAACTTTGTTGAAGTACTTTTCCACCTCCCACATTGGACATAAGCCTCAATAATTGTAATAGGCCAACAATCAGTTCACGGGACTTGGCCATTGAGATGTTTTTTTTTTTATTACTATTTTATTGTTAATTCCACTTTTTACCCGAAAGAAGAACAAATAATCAAGCTTTCTTGTAAACTGCATAGAGTGTTATTTCGTTGCCCAAAAGCGGGTTATAAGGATTATGTATAAGTAAATATGTATAGATTTGGAGCCTGGAAGACATTTTTCGTTTCTTTTTTAAGTTCTGAAATCCGTTGCACACTTACCATATTCCCCTGTTTGAAGTGAGTGTTAAATAAGGATATGTCCAACACTGATATTAATATACTCAACTTTTTTTAAGGTGTTTTGATATATTTAGAAGATCATATGCCAAGTCTATTTAGAATATGTGTTGAACACGTGCTGAACACTAGTACTTCAGAAAAATTGAAAAGTTTGGGTAGCATAACTGTTTCATAAAAAAATTGTGATTTTTTATTTTTCAATCTCGTGGAAGTTCTAGGTAAAGAAGCTATATTTTCTAGAATAGGCCCTGTTGACTATCAAGAGCGGTCATAATGCATTCGAACTTGAATGCATAAAAGTTGAAGCCTGCTATCAACTTAATCATAAGTTTGTGATTGGAACATAACTGTTTCATAAAAAAATTGTGATTTTTTATTTTTCAATCTCGTGGAAGTTCTAGGTAAAGAAGCTATATTTTCTAGAATCGGCCCTTTTGACTATCAAGAGCGGTCATAATGCATTCGAACTTGAATGCATAAAAGTTGAAGCCTGCTATCAACTTAATCATAAGTTTGTGATTGGAACATAAATGTCGTTAACATGGGATGATCTAGGTACACCATCTCATATTTAAATCCTAAAAGCCTCCCACATTTTTGGTAATTTCTTTTCATCCATCCACTACCATATTCTCTGTGCAATACCCTTTAATCCTTCTTCGGCAATTTTATTCTATACTTGGATTCATTAAATATGAAATTTTAGCATTTCCTATCAGTTTAAGTAATTTGGATAATTATTGACCAAATTATCTCTTAAACAATGTGAAACAATAAATAACTTGAATTAAGATGATGTATTTTGGTTAGGGGCTGTAGGAGGTTTGAATTTCAGACTAATGCTAATATATATAAGACGTGTGCCTCCTTAAAAATGAACCCAGTATCTAGACCATTCTTGAAAACCATGATGCATATTCTATCTCTAGATGTAATTTATGTCAAAATCTGTTATAAGCTTTTCGGTATTTGCACAAATTTTCATTATGTTGTTTCATCAGTAGGTATCTTGCTCTAGTTATTTTAATTTTTTTTTCTTCTTTCATTTGTGATGCAGCTAATGATACTTGTAGATGATGTTGGTGGCATTCTTCCTGCTATCAATCATTCACCATGGAATGGATTAACCCTTGCAGATTATGTCATGCCATTTTTTCTCTTCATTGTTGGTGTTTCTCTAGGACTGACATACAAGGTACCACTTGCTTCTCGAATGTATTGTTTTCAATGCAAAACTTCCGGTACCAGTAGAAAGAGATCAATGAATCTTGCTCCTTTTTATGCTCTGTTAGGAAGCAGAAATACTTCTATATCACGTTATACATTGTTGATCCTACTGGTTTCAAATGTAGCTAGTGTTATCACCATTGAATATTTTAGGAGTTTTTCTCTAACTATTTGATTCTTTGCACAGAGAGTTTCATGCAGAGTTACTGCTACTAGAAAAGCAATATTGCGGGCACTAAAGCTTCTGATATTAGGCATTTTTCTACAAGGTGGCTATTTATTTCTTTAAACCTGTACAACTTATCTTGGCTTATGGATATATATGCATTCTCTTACAACATTAATATGGCAGACGTCTAACATGAAATTATTCTGCTGAACATTTGAGTAGTCTAAATTCAGTGATAAATGTTCGGTTATTGTTTTGTCTCATAATTTGCAATTTCTAATCACTAACAGGAGGCTTCTTCCATGGGCTCAACAATTTAACTTATGGGATGGATATTCAGCAAATGAGATTGATGGGAATACTGCAGGTGTGCTTTCTTACAAGTTCACACCCACTTTTTATTATGAATGCTAGAAAATCGAATGAAGGTGTTCTAAGGCAGCTTCCTTGCTTTCTCCCTAATGTAGAGTGGGTTAAACAAATGAACAGTTTACTAAGTTGGCTTTCTGGTGTTCTATGAGAGTATTAGTCCATTATTTCTCAAACTTCTTAGCAAGTTGAAGGTGGAAATGTTTTAGGAACGAAATGGGCTTGAGATTTAGTTGTGGACTTTTAAGTAATACTAATTATTTACAGTAGGATAACATATTGTTCTTGTTTTGTTTTTTGCCTGCCCTCCTTCCCAGAGAATTGCCATAGCATATTTAGTAGCAGCATTGTGCGAGATTTGGCTGAAAGGTGATGATCATGTTACATCACAATTAGCTCTGCTTAGAAAGTATCAATTTCAGTGGTAAGTATTTTCTTTAAGCACACGATAACTCATTTTAGTTATTATATTTGTATTTTGCATCTGAGTGTAGCTTAATTATGCAGTCTTTTATAAGAACTTAAGTTTAATCTTTTCCTCTGTCATAATATATGTGGAAAGGTATGCTTCAAATCTTTGCTTTTCCATTTTTGTCTCTCATGCCAAAAGTTCTTTTTCTTTTCACCAATGTTCTTTAAATTTGCATTCTCATATTTCTTTCTTAGTGGAAATTGTTTACCGGTGTGCCCTCTCCTCATCTCTCTCTTTCCCAGGCTTGCTGCTTCTGTTCTTACTGTCATATATATTTCCTTGTTATATGGCTTGTATGTACCCACTTGGCAATATCAGATTCCAGATGCAACTTCTTCCTCAGCACCAAAGACTTTTTCGGTTAGTTCTTGTGAAATTGTCTTTCAAGGTTAATAACTGCATTCAACTATAGTGGACTTTCACTAAACAAAGAAGTCACTAAGTAGCTTGCCTTTTCCCTTTCCATTCAAAGGTGAAATGTGGAGTACGTGGTGACACTGGACCAGCTTGCAATGTGGTTGGAATGATTGATCGTAAAATACTGGGGATTCAACATCTGTACAGGAAACCGGTCTTTGAAAGAACAAAGGTATGCTCACCTTCAAAAGCTTGTTTCGGTTTCTTATTTGCATCATGTTCCATCCTTAACCCATTAATTTCCATTGTTCTGTACTATCTCCCCATCCATTTCTATAGCGATGCAGCATCAACTCACCTGATTATGGCCCTTTACCTTCTGATGCCCCTGCTTGGTGTCAAGCCCCCTTTGAACCTGAAGGACTTCTGAGGTTTGTTTACAGTTTCTTTCCTCACCCTCTCAAATGTCTTTATGAAGATAATACTCTATCCTTTTGTACAGATAGGTAGTCATTGATAGAGTAACAATTTATTATGTGTATTACTGTATGACCACATTACATAAGCAAACTTTAAGTCAACAAGATATGGACCGCTTTTGATTTTAGGTGTGCTTTAGTTGCATGCTTATGGACAGACCTTGTATGTTCTGGTTGCAGTTCAGTGATGGCGATGGTGACCTGCTTGGTTGGTTTACACTATGGGCATATAATTGTTCACTTTAAGGTGACATTTCCTTTTCCATGTATTGCTTTTATATTCTCTCACTGGATCTTATCAATGAATTAGTGTTTAAAATGCAGGACCATGCGGACCGAATTCGTCTCTGGTTGATACCATCTTCAGCTTTTCTAGTCTTGGGCCTTGCCTTGGACATTTTCGGTAAATGGTTATTTAATACTCTTACAACATTGAGAACCTGTAGTAGTAGCACACTGTTAGTGGTCTCATCATCAGGTCATCTGCTTTCTTGTAGGAATGCACATTAACAAGGCTCTTTACACATTCAGTTACATGTGTGTTACTGCCAGTGCCGCTGGCTTTCTCTTTGCCGGAATTTATCTACTGGTAAGATCAACGAATCCTTTTCACATCTCTTATAATTCTGCTGATTTACTTGTATAAAGCCATTTAGATTAATCATGAAAGACTGTATTTTCCGTCTAACTGCAACGGTGGAGAAACACAAGTGGCTTCATTTCCCCAACTTCTAAAAGTGAAGAAACTTTGAAACAGGTTGACATCTACGGATATCGGCGCGTGACATTGTTATTGGAATGGATGGGGAAGCATGCTTTGGTGATATACATCCTTGCAGCCTGCAATATCATACCAATCGTCATACAGGGATTCTATTGGAAGCAGCCTCAAAATAACCTTGTAAGTTGGTGATTTTCATATTGATGATTCTACTAGATATTGCAGCCTTATATAACTTTATTTGATCATGTACAATCCAGCTTAGCTTAATTGGCATTGGAAGATGAAGTGACGATTTTGCTGCAATCCATGGAAGTATAGGTTTTTTCTTTACCTCTTTTATCAACTTCAATTGTGAACTCTCTCTCTATTTAGATTACCTCAAACTAGAGTAAGTGAGAGAGGGGTGGTTAGGCAGGACAGAAAGGGTAGAAAATATGGTTTGTATATAAAAAAGAGTGAGCAGAGCAAGCTTGCTAGAGCTTTCTACTTTCATATATTCTAGGAAAATTGGATATAATTTTTCATGTCATCTGTCTTCGTGTGTATATATGGGGCAGACTGCTTATTTCTCTCTACTAATTGACATTGAATGATCTAATAATGTTTTGATCATTTTGGCACCGAGAAATCAGCTTAATTAATGCATTTATTTGTGTGTTTTAAGCATCATCTGCAAAACCTTTCTTCCATTGGCTTGTAAAAAGCCATATCTACTGAATCACTTGGTGCAATTGTTTCATAAAATCACTTTAAAAAAATATGTACACTTTACAACTAAATGTCCTCAATGCGTTAATTAACAAAATATATTTCATTGCTCATAGTTTAAATCACAAGCAAGCTTGTATCATTAAAAGGTTTTTTGAGACCAATTGTTCATCGGAGTTAACTATAAAACACATTTCAATTTTCAATTAATACTTAAATCTCACCTTTGTTAATGTAATGGTAAAGGCCGTGTCAATGGTGAGTGAGACTGAGAACTGAAAGTAATGGGTGTCAGGTTTGGGTTGATCTTAAATGGGTGTAATCATTCAGGCACTTGGATTAGAAAACAGACTGGGATAATTGTTTCCAAAACGTAAGAATATATTAGATCGATTCAAACCAACAAATTATTCCAATTTTCAATTTTTTTTTTCCATTATTTCAAGTTTCAGTTCTGTATATGCATTATAGCTCTACATGCTATTCGAGATTCTTCATATGTGATTCGCATGTGAAAATCGTTGGTAATTCAAAATGATTGGCATTTATATTTAAAAATATTATACAAATATAATATAATATCTTTAAATACAAATATTATAGCAACGTTTTCTTGCAATTTTGACCATGATTAATAACCTGTAAGAGTAATTAGGAAACAACAGTTAAAATAAAATGTAATCTTTTATTACTGTTGAGGATCGACCCATACAAATAACGAAATAGAAAATGTAAAGAAGATCAAACACAAATTTTACATTGAAATCTCCTCCAAAGAGAATAAAAATCACAAGTAAAGGAGACTTTAGGTTTTCACTAAATGAATAAACAAATGAGAGTACAATATGGAGAAAATAAACTTAAATGTACTAGACATATAAACTCAAACTCCGAAAAATAAAGCCCTAACTCCCATAGAGTTCTCTGAAAAGGGGTACAGAATTCCCTCCATAGTTATCACGAAAACTCTCACCAAAACTCATATGTGACAAGATGTAGTCGCACCAAAAAGAAAAACCTTGTAGTACTACATCTTTAATTACCTTTTAATTGGCCTCTCAAAACAGGGTTACAATACCCCTTTAAATAGGTTAATATTAGAGATCTAATCATACTAAAATACCCTCGATTAATCATAGTTTAACTGCGAAAATATAGTAGAGTATAACTAGGAGAAGAAACTCGATTTATGTGGAGAATACGTCGCCATGTCACCATATCACAACGTCGAGAATCTTCTCATCGTAATTTTGTCATCTATTTGATTGAAAATATGAGTCACATCCCATAGTTATCAAAAAATATATAACGTTTCAACTTTGACAACGTATCAAAAGTAATTATAGAAACAATTAATTTTGACCATGATTAATTTGTTATTCAAAAAAATATAATATAATAACTAAGTTTATGTGAAGAAGGTAAAAATTAAGTGAACTGCTTTTCTTATAGTTTTATTAATATATGTATAAAATTATCATTAATATTTTTTCTATATATACATTGTTTTATATATTATATCAATTACAATAAATAAAAACTTAACATCAAAAAGTTAAAATCATATTAAATTTTAATTATTTTAATTGACTTAATTATAAATAAACATAAATGTATAATATTGCAGCCATTAAAATCCATTTTTTTTAATAACATAAAAACCTGATATACTAAAATAAATCAAATCCAAATAGTAAATAAAAACCAATAATAATTCCACTAATTAAGAATATTAAATCATATAAATTAATTTTCAATAAATACATTCAAAAATTCATATTGTAATTTTTTATTTTCTTTTTTAATCAAATGCACTAATTTTTTATAATTAAAACCTTTAGCATTTATTTTTTATTCACTATTATAAATACATGGGTAAACCTAAATGGTTTTCATGGTAATGACCCAAAAATTTACAGGCATCGAAAAAGTTAGCTGTTAGGTCTCTGTTTTAGTAAAATGGATTCGTAAATATTTATTAAAAATATTTACGAAGCTAGTTATGTGGTCAATTAGGTTTTTGCTAGATAAATTAACTTAAATTAAGAGTAATTAGATATAAGGACTAGATTCAATAAAGGATAAAAGTTGATTTATAGAATAGAGAAAAATTAAAGGACTAAATTAGCAAATAAACCAAATAGTGACAAATATATGATAATGAAACAATACATGCGTAATAATATATATACACTTGTAATTAAAGGTGCTCATGGGCCGGGCCGGGCAGGGTTCGGGCCGGGCTCAACTAAAAATCTAGGCCCATTCATCGGGCTCGGGCCGGGCCGGGCCTAAAAAATGGGCCTAAAATTTTGTCCAAGCCCGACCCATATAAAAATGCTAAAACTCGGGCCCGGCTCGGCCCGCCCGTATTAATTTTTTATATTATTTTATATAATTTTTAAATACATATAATACATCAAAAATACTAAAAAATTAAAATCAATATTTCCCAACAAATTGAAAATTAATTTTAAAAAATATGTAGACTTAAATAACACTAAGATAGATGCAACTTAACAAGCAAATACCTCTAAAATAATAATAAAATTAACAAATGCCTTTAAAATAATAACAAAATTAACAATAAAATAAGTTTTATACTATATCTAAACAATAACAAAAAAATAGTAGCAACATAATAGTAATATGATATCAAAATAAGGAGAAAACATCAATAAAATAACATTTAAAAACAAAAAAAAATAGCAGTTTTTTTTTCATTTAGTAAATTCGGGCCGGGCCCGGGCCCGGGCCAAAAATACCTTACCCGAGGCCCGGCCCATTTTTAAATCGGGCATTATTTTTTTGCCCAAGCCCATTTTTCGGGCCTATATTTTTGCCCAAACCCTCCCACATTTCGGGCGGGCCTTCGGGCCGAGCCGGGCCTCCCGACCCATGAGCAGGTCTACTTGTAATACATTTATATATTTTCTTATTATTTAAGTAAAAGATATCCCATAAATATATTAATATATTATATTATATTAAACTATTATTATTAGTTAATAAATAAAGAAATAAAAGGGAAGAACAAAGAACAGAATAGGAAACGAAGAAGGAGAGAAAAAGGGAGAAAAGAAAAAGGAAGGGAAATTAGGATTTTTGAGGTTCAAGCTTTATTTGGTAAGTCAATTTAGTCCTTTTTCTTGTAATTTTGATGTTTTTGGAATCCTAGTGTAATGCCCTAAAATATTTGGTAATGTTTCTATAATTATTTGACACAAATATTTGTCTGCTTCAGTGGTTAAGTGTTTTGGGTGTGCCTGAGAGGTCTTGAGTTCAAACCTTACCCCTGGAAAATTTTGGTATTTTTCTGACTTAAGCCCTATCTTTGCTCAGTAGGCTTATATTTAATTATTTGTAAAACCATATCAGAATGAGCCTGCTAGTTCAAGTGGTAAGAGAGTTGGTGTATTGGAGGTCTTGAATTTGAATCCCTGCGTGAGCAAGGGTGTTAGTTTTTGCTCTGTGGACTGAAAGAGTTTTGGTATAGCCGAAATTCTGTAGTGGTTGTGAGTAGTGGGGATTGTGGGAGTGAATTTAGGGATATGGGGAGTTATTGGAATCACTTTCGTTTTGTTCCTAATTCTTTTTCAAAATGTTTGGTTTTTCACTCTTCCTCCCAATATTCTAACGTTTTCTTTTCCTATTTGCTCTTTTTTGGCTTTTTCTTTCCTTTTTTCGGTGAACCTATTGTTTATCCTCTAATTTGAATTGTGGAAACTTCACTCTATTATTGTTATTGCAATTTCTGGTTTGATTATTTGATTGATAGGTAAGTTTTGCGACTTTACAACTTTTATTTTGGGTTTAGTTATGTTTAAAGGCATTAATGTTGAGTGGTTTCTATTTAGGGGAAGGTTGTGAGGCTGGAAATCATGCTTAGTCAACTTGTATTCGAGTTTGTATTCGATTTTGGTAGCGGTAAGTCGGTTTTACGCATTTGAGTAAATTGTTTTAGGCTTGTTTTTTGTTTTTTAAAAGGGTGAGATACTCTGATTGTAAGTTTCGGAAGGCTCGGGAATAGTTTTGCTGCAAAATTGTACCAGGTGTGTACCCGAAACACAGAAAAACAAGATTCAACAAAAGCTAAAATTACAATCTGTCGACGCCACAAGGACGTGCCGTCGCCCATGTGGTAGGGCGTGTGCTATGATACAGCCGTGTGATCGATGAAACCCAGGCCGTGCGTAAGACACGGCCATGTGATGGCCAGAGTGTAGCCATGTGAGCCACACGAGCTAGGCCAAACTAGGCGTGTAGGCTCACACGGGTACGCCACACAGGCGTATGGATTCTGAGCCAGGCCGTGAGATCCACACGGGAAAAACCAATTGACACATGTAGGCCACACGGGCGGTGGGCCTACACGGGTAAGCCATACAGGCTTGTGGGCCCAATTATCTAAAATTTTCCCTAGGGTTGCAAGGGTCATCCTAAAGGACTGTAGACCTACTATAGAGTCGGTACAGGCTAAATCAACCCTAATCTAATTGACCTGATAGGTTGATATACTGATCTGATTATGTTAACTTTATGCATGACTGTTTATTCTGTTATCTGTAGTTACGCATGATGAGCATGTAAAACGAGAAATATTTGTATCTGTTAAATTGTATAACTGTTTTTGTTTCTATTTCTATCATTGGGGTAGGATGATGTATATTAGAGGAAGTGTTCTAAAAGGCAATTTACGCCTATTATCTAGCAGCATGGCTGCATTATATCTGTTATGTGCCGATTCGGTACAACATGGTGTGTAGGGCTGGGTGGGTATTTTAAACCCCACATGGTGTGTAAGGATAGTCAGAGACGGTGTGTAGAGGATGGGGGTAGGATATCTGTTTTGTGATTTCTGATTATGCTTTGCACATCTGTATCTGTATCTAAGATGGGTTTAGCCCAAATCTGCTTCTGTATCTAAAATGGCTTAGGCCTGAATCTGCTTCTGTATCTGAAATGGGCTTAGGCTGAATCTGTATCTGTCTGATCCTGATTTTCTGATTATGTGCATGTCTAATTTTGTGGGGTTACAAACTGAGTTTACGAAAACTCACTCCTTTCTATTTTTTTTGTTCAGGTAATCTACAGTCTTAGGCGAATTGATGCAGCGGGGCCTCGACGATGACCACTTGCCATAAACTGTTTTAATTTGTTTTAAGGTTTTAACTAAGTTTTGGTTTTTAATTGAGAGGTTGTAAATTTTAGGACTCTCTGGATTGTATGGACTTTTAACTGTGGGATTTGCTTTTGATTTTCGTTTTTATACATGTTTTCTCTAGAACGACGGTTACAAAAATAAGGATTTCTAAAAAATGCAAATTATTTTCTTAAAATCAAACGTTTTCCTCAGATTCCGCTAAAAGATATGTTTAACGACAACTCATATGCCTCGATAAACGTTTTAAAATAGGTAAAAACAAATAAGAGTTGATAATTCGAAACAGGTTTATCATTTTCAAAATTCTTTTCATGTGAAATCACCAGATTCAGTCATAAGGTCTAGATTGGGTTTTGGGTGTTACATTTAGTGGTATTAGAGCCAGGTTGTAAAACTCGACTATGAATTTTGGGTTCTAAAATTGTGATTTTAAAGAAATGGTTTACAAAAGGTTTGAAATATTCTGGATTAATTATGGATAATTTGGACTGTACCCCAAGCACGAATTGAAGGGTACGGTCTTCTTGCTTTGCGACAAAGCATAAAAATGGTGGTTGACAGTTAAGGAAGGCACTCAGCCTGATCAATGGACTTGGGAATTCTTTAAGACTACGTTTTAGAGCAAGTATGTGGGAGCTAGCTACGTCAATGCTTGCAGGCGTGAGTTTTTGAATCTTACGCAAGGTGACCGATTTATGGCTGAGTATGAGGCTGAATTTTTGAGGTTGAGCCGCTACGCTTGAGGCATGGTGGCGTCTGAGTACAAGAGGTGCATTAAGTTTGAGGATGACCTAAGGGATAATTTGAGGGTTCTGATTGCTCCGCTGAGGGAGCGCGAGTTTTCTGTTCTAGTTGAAAAGGCAAAGATCGTCGAGAATGTTAAGCGTATAAAATGCCAGAGTAGAGATAAAGAGAGAGGTAAGAACAAGAGGGATTCAAAGCCTTCGAATTCATTAGAGAGGCTTAAGAAAAAGGTCAGATCTTATGGGCCGGTTAGAGTTAGAGCCCTTGTTGCTCCTACTAGGATTCTACCTTGTGGTGACTGTGGTAGACGCCATCTGGGAAAATTTTGGAGGAGGATTGGGACATGTCTGAGGTGTGGGTCCTTAAAACAATGTATTTAAGAGTGTCATTTGAGGGCTAACCAGGTGCAAGCTTCGGGACCAGGTACTGCGCAGCCTCTGAGAGTAATTCAGCAACCACCTAAGGGCAGTGGTCGGGCTAGGAGTGGTATTGGTATGGGCCATGGACAAAGAGAATCGAGCAGAGGTGCTGGTCAGTCTGAGTGAGGCAGCTTACTTTGGTTTATGCTGCACGTTGTCGAGAGGATAAAGATGCTCCCGACGTTATCACCAGTACGTTTTTTATATTTGATTTACCTTACTTTACCTTGATAGACATAGGATCTACTCATTCTTATGTAGCTAGCACTATATCTGAAAACTTAGGGATTTTGGTTGAGAGCACTTCGAGTGAGGTAACTTTACTGAGCTCGTTGGGGTAATCGATTTGGGTTAGTAAACCATATAGAGATGTTCCTTTAGTGGTTCAAAGGGCAGTATTCCTAGCTAATCTGATAAAGCTTCTATTTGAGGAGTTCGACCTAATTCTGGGAATGGACTGGTTGGTCAAGCACCGAGTTAGTCTGAATTGTGCGACTAAGAGGGTCGTCTTGAGAACTGAGGAGGATAATGAGGTGGTTATGATTAGAGAGCATCGAGATTACCTATCTAATGTGATCTTCGTGCTTATGGCTAAAAAACTGGTTCAAAAGGGGTGTGATGCGTACTTGGCCTACATCAATTTTTCTACTTCTAGAAACTATACTATCGGGGATATCCGAACTGTGAGGGATTTTTTGGATATCTTTCTTGAGGAGCTACCGGGTTGACCTCCGAATTATGAGGTGAAGTTTGGGATAGAGCTTCTTTCGATTACAGCTTCGGTGTCCATCGCTCCCTACCATATGGCACCGAAGGAACTTACAGAGCTTAAGGCCCAAATTCAAGAGTTGTTGGATCGTGGTTTCATCCATCCCAGTGTGTCTCCACGGGGAGCACCACTTCTATTTTTCAAGAAGAATGATAGGACCTTGAGGATGTGTATTGATTATTAGAAGTTGAACAAATTGACCGTGAAGAATAAGTACCCACTTTCGAGGATCGATGACTTATTTGACCAGTTCCGAGGGGCTTCTGTATTTTTTAAAATAGATGTTCATTCTAGGTATCATCAGTTGAGGATTAAGGAAGCTGGTGTACATAAGACTGTATTTAAGGCTCGTTATGGACATTACAAGTTCTTAGTGATACTAGGGGCGAAGCCAAAATAATTTTTTAGGGGGCAGATGAAATTTTAAATTATTATAATTTTAGGGGGGCCAAAGTACAATTTTACCTTTACTAATTTAAAATTTTTAAAAAAATTTAAGGGCCCAAATAGAAATTTTACCTTTTAGGGGGGCCGGGGCCCATACCAGCCCCCTAGCTTTGTCCCTGAGTGATACCATTTGGTCTGACAAATACTCCGAGGGCATTTATGGATCTGATGAACAGAGTATTTCAAACATATCTGGATCGCTTCATTGTAGTTTTCATCGATGATATATCGGTATATTCTAATATAAGGATGAACATGATGAGCACCTTAGAGTGGTTCTTCAGACACTTTGGGAAAAGCAGTTATATGCTAAGCTAAGTAAGTGCAAATTCTGGTTATGAGAGGTAACATTTTTTGGGCACGTAGTTTTTGCTGAGAGGATCCGAGTTAATCCTAGAAAGATAAAGGCTGTGTTGGATTGGAAACAGCCCAAGAATGTATCTAAAATCCACAGTTTTCTGGGTCTAGTGCGTTATTATCAGCGTTTTGTGGAGGGACTCTCCTTGATCGTGGCTCCGTTGACTAAGCTTTTGCGTAAGGGAGTTCCTTTTGACTGGACTGATGTGCAGCAAACGAGCTTTAAAAAGGTCAAATCTGTTCTAACTCAGGCTCTTGTTCTGATACAGCCTGAACCCGGTAAAGATGTAACATCCCAAAAAAAGGGCCTAAATGGAACAGTGGTTGCGAAACCACAAATACAAGATAGAAATTTTATTACAATGAATTATCATGATTTATCGATAGATTGGATGCATGTGCTAGACTACCAATAAGAAATTTTATAGATTGCATGTTTAATTTGTTTATTAAGGCCATAGAAGGAAAAAAAAATGATCAGCATATCCTAAAATATAAGAATTAGGGATAAAGTTTAATTTCCGAGCTTTGGGGCAAAAGTATAAATATACAAAAGTTTAGGGGCAAAAATGTAAATTTTGTACAAATATGTTTTAGGTCCGAAATGATTAGTGCATTGATTAAATAAGTGAAATATGATGTTTTAGATCTCGAAAAATGAGATTTGGACCTATCGAGAAAGTTGGTCAAAATGGCCGTGTTGGTATCGAGGTAAGTTCATGTGTTTAATAAGCATTTAATTAAGCATGTTTGAAAGCTAAATTGATATATTAGTTTTAAATGTTTTAGTATTTATTTTTGAATATAATGACAATAATTGAGAATTATTTCGACATTAAAAGTGAGAATTTGAATAAGTTTACATATAAGACCATAGTGGTAATGTGGCCTTGTATAAGATCAAGAAGGTATTGAATAGCAAAATTTGGGGAAAGTAAGATAAATTGAGGATATGATGATATTGAAAATTTAAGTATGTAAGTTGGGTAGCATTTTATTATTATGAAATTGTTGCTATTATTATTGAGTTATGTGACTGACCTTGAGAATTTTGAGTAAGTATGTTTTAGCTATGAATTGCCAATGCATTAATATTTCAAAGTCCATGTTTATAACATGGCAACTAAGGAAGAATTGATGGAAAAGTCCATATTTATAACATGGCAACTAAGGAAGAATTGATGGAAAAGTCCATGTATATAACATGGCAATTAAGGAAGAATTGACGGAAAAAGACCATGGTTGACCCATGGCAACATAAGATAAGGATACCAAGTAAGACCATGCCAAGGCATAGCATTGGTAAGTTTTACAAGGCAAGGAAATCATGTAAGACCATGTCAAGACATGGCATTGATAAGTTACTATAAGGTAAAGATTTCATGTAAGACCATGTCAAGAAATGGCATTGACAAGTTACTATAAGGCAAAGATCCCATGTAAAACCATGCCAAGGCATGGCATTGGTGAATTCACAAGGCAAGGATACTACGTAAGACCATGTCCAGACATGGCTATGGTAAATTTCAAAAGAAAAGGTACTTGAGTAATCCAAAGAGTAAGTCAAAGAGATGACAAGGTAAGATCATGAAGAAAGAGGACAGGTATGTACATAGGCTTATTAATATTGAGGTTATAAGTTGATGATATTAAAAGTATTTTAATGAGTATATTCAAGTATTAAGTAAGTGATAAGTTTTCAATTATACTTATGACGGTTTGTGACATGGTTGGCAATATGTCTATATATTATAAAAAAGTATTAATGTGTTAAGTGAGATGTTTCAGGTACATAAGCAAGCTATTAAGGTATTTTTTATTATTATGAGCCTTTGGTAAGGTTACCAATGAGTAAGATTGGAAAGTAAGAACTTAACATTATTTATTCAAATTATGAAAGCTTAGTAATAAGCTAAATTTATTACTAATGCCTATTATTTTACATGTGAACTTACTAAGCTTTATAAGCTTACCTCTTTCCTTTCCCCTGTTCCAGAGTTTTATCAAACAAGCTCGGGTTGGAGGTCGTCGGAGATCGCTTCACACTTTCGACTATCAAGTTACCAATTGGGTATTTTCATTGAAACATTTTCAGTTATGGCATGTATAGGGACTTGGTCATTTTGTGTGTATGTCCTTATGATATGGCTAAATAATAACATGTGTTGATGTTATGTATGCTTAAATGAGGTTTAATGCAAAGAAATTATGAAAGAGTAAAAGTTGGTTATGAAATAGTTTTGGGACAGCAACAGTGACATGATTTTGAAAAATAACTAAAAATTGTAAAAATGGAATTAAATGGTGAATGAGATATATAATTAAAGCTTATTGAGTCTATTTTCATAAGAAAGAAACAAAGCAGGAAAGCAAGTCTATATTCTGAGATATTTAAATTCTTGTGAGACTGGTTCAGACTGACTTTGTGATCCCCTATTCTGAATTTAGAAATTTACTAGAAATTGCACAAGAAGAATTAAGGGTTATAATTTATATTTCTAGATTCTTTAATGAGTCTACTTTCATTTTAAATGAGCGAGAACATTAAATGAAAATTGTACTATGAGATAATTTATTTTTAGTTAGGAAAGGTCAGAACCATTGGATTGTGTAACAGGGGAGACTTTAAGTAATAAATTGTAATAATTGGCCATACCAAAAATTCTGGAAAAATTATGGTAAAAAGATATATGAGTCTAGTTTCAGAAAAAATTTACGGATTTAAATTTTGAGCTTCATAATTTGAGTTATAATTAATTTAGCGACTATGATGCAAGTAGATAGTTTTATCATGAATAGTGAAATAAATTGTTTTTATTTGAGTAAGTAATCGGAAAATTTTTAATGTTTCTGGTTTGGTCCCGAACCGTTTCAATTGTATGTTTTAGGGCCTCGATGACCCTTTTTAGGGATATATTGGATGAATGTGAGTGGATTAATTTTAAAAGTAAATTTTTATGCCCCGAACTAGTAAGATAAGTCTGGTAACACCTCGTGCTCGACTCCGGTGACGGTCTCGGGTAAGGGGTGTTACAAAAGAGTTTACGATATACAGTAATGCATCATATGTTGGTTTGGGATGTGTGTTGATGCAAGATGGAAAAGTTGTGGCTTATGCATCCCATCAGCTTAAGACACACAAGGCAAACTATCCAACGCATGATCTCGAGTTGGCTGCAGTAATGTTTGGGTAGAACATCTAGAGGCATTATCTATATGGTGAGAGGTGTATTATCTACACTGATCATGAGCCTCAAATATCTCCTTACCTAGAAGGAGTTGAATCTAAGGCAGCGTCGCTGATTGAACTGCTTAAAGATTATGACTGCACCATTGAGTATCATCCTGGTAAGGCCAATGTGGTTGCCGATGCTCTAAATCGAAGAGCGATGACTGATCTGAGAACGATGTTCGCTTGACTTAGTTTGTTTGATGATGGGAGTTTGTTAGCAGAGTTTCAAATTAAGCTAACTTGGATTAATCAGATTTAGGTTAGGCAATCGGATGATAAGTCTCTGGGTTTATGGTTTTGTCAAGTTGAGAGTGGCAGCACTTCAGATTTTGGTTTGAAGAATGATGGTGTGTTGTGTTTCCTTGGTCAGATTTATGTACCAAACGATGTGGATCTGCGGCAGTCGATTCTGAGGGAGGCGCATAGTAGCCCTTATGCTATGCATTCCAGCAGTAATAAGATATATCGTGATCTCTGTAAGTTATACTGATGGCTGAGGTTGAAGCGTGAGGTTACAAATTTCGTTGTCCATTGTTTAACATGTCAGTAGGTTAATGTTGAGCATTAGTTAGCTTTGGGTTTGCTACAGCCGGTTAAGATTCCCTTATGGAAATGGGAATGAATAATGATTGACTTCATTAGTGGGATGCCCTTGACACCCACTAAGAAGGATTGTGTTTGAGTCATAATGGATCGATTGACCCAATATGCCCATTTCATTCCTCTTCAAACTGATTATTCTCTACAGAAGCTAGCAAACTTGTACATTTCTGAGATAGTAAGACTACATAGGGTTCTAGTCTCGGTTATTTCTGATAGATACCCTCACTTCACTTCTCGGTTCTAGAAGAAATTACACGAGGCTCTAGGTTCAAGGTTGGACTTCAGTACTGCGTTCCATTCTCAGACCGATGGTCAATCTGATAGGGTGATTCAGATACTGGAGGATATGTTTCAGAGTTGTGCGATTGATTTCCGAGGTAGTTGGGAGGATTATCTGCCATTAGCCGAATTCACCTACAATAACAACTTCCAAGGTAGTATTCAGATGGCACCTTATGAGGCTCTATATGGTCGTAACTGTTGCACTCTGTTGTGTTGGACAAAGTTGGGCGAACGTCGGGTTTTGGGTCCTGAGTTGGTTTTTAAGACCGAGAATAAGGTTAGACTAATTTCGGATCGTCTGAAAGCGGTTTCTAATAGACAAATCATATGCAGATTTGAAGAGGCGTGAGATTGAGTATTCTGTGGGGAACTTTGTGTTTCTTATGGTTTTTCCATTGAAGAAGATTTTGAGGTTCAGTCGTAAGGGCAAGCTGAGCCCTAGGTTTATTGGGTCGTATTAGATTCTGAAACGAGTGGACCGGTTACTTATCAGTTGGAACTACCTCTAGAGTTATATCGTATTCATGATGTGTTTCATGTCTCGATGTTGAGGCACTACCGGTCTAATCTATCTCATGTTTTCTTGGTTGAGAAAATTAAGGTTAGGCCAGATTTGACTTTTAAGGAGGAGTCAGTTCAGATTCTGGATTGCGATGTTAAGGTTTTGAGGAAAAAGTCTATTCCACTAATGAAAGTGTTGTGGTAGAATCATAGTACTGATGAAGCCACGTGAGAACCTAAGGACTCGATGTGTCAGCAGTATCCACATCTGTTTTGATCAGGTAAATTTTAAGGTCAAAATTTCTTTTAGGGGTAGAGTTGTAACACCTCAAAATATTTGACAATGTTTCTATAATTATTTGACACAAATATATGTTTGCTTTAGTGGTTAAGTGTTTTAGGTGTGCCTGGGAGGTCTTGGTTCAAGCCTTACCCTTGGAAAATTTTGGTATTTTTCTGAATTAAGCCCTATCTTTGCTCAGTGGGCTTATATTTAATTATTTGTAAAACCATATCAGAATGAGCCTGCTAGTTTAAGTGGTAAGAGAGTTGGTGTGTTGGAGGTTATGTGTTCGAATCCCTGCATGAGCAAGGGTGTTAGTTTTTGCTATGTGGACTTGAAGAGTTTCGGTATAGCCAAAATTCTGTAGTGGTTGTGAGTAGTGGGGATTGTAGGAGTGAATTTAGGGATATGGGGAGTTATCAGAATCACTTTCGTTTTGTTCCTGATTCTTTTTCAAAATTTTCAATTTTTTTCTCTCCCTCCCAATATTCTAACATTTTCTTTTCCTATTTGCTCTTTTTTAGCTTTTTTCTTCCTCTTTTCGATGAACTACTATTGATTCTCTTATTCGGTTAGTGGAAAGTTCACTCTGTTCTTGTTATTTCGATTTCTGGTTCGATTATTTGATTGATAGGTAAGTTCTACGACTCTACAATTTCTATTTTGGGTTTAGCTATGTTTAAAGGCATTAATGTTGAATGGTTTCTATTTAGGAGAAGGTTGTGAGGCTGGAAATCACACTTAGTCGACTTGTATTTGAGTTTGTGTTCATTTTTTGTTGCGGTAAATCAGTTATGTGCATTTGAATAAATCGTTTTAGGCTCGTTTTTAGTTTCTAAAAGGGTGAGATACTCTGATTGTAGGTTTTAGAAGGCTCAGGAGTAGTTTTGCTGCCAAATTGTACCAAGTGTGTACCCAAAACGCAGAAAAATAAAATTCGATAAAAGCTAAAATTACAATTTGTCAACGTCACACGGACATGTCATCACTTGTGTAGTAGGCCGTGTGCTATGACACGGCCGTGTGATCGACGAAGGCCAGGCCGTGCGTAAGACACGACTGTGTGATAGCCAGAGTGTGGTCGTGTGAGCCACACGAGCTAGGCCAAACTAGGCGTGTGGATTCTAGGCTAAGCAGTGGGATCCACACGGGCAAAACCAATCTGCGCGTATGGGCTGTAACAGCCCACTTTAGACCCTAGTCGGAATGGGTGGTTTCGGGACCACTTAACCGAGTCGAATTATTATTTTTATTGCTTTAATATGCTTTACAGCATAATAGAATCACAGTGTGAAAGTTTGGTTTAGAAATTTTATCGTTTGACTGGTTAATTTGATAAAAAGGATTAAATCGCGTAAAGCGATAAATTAGAGTTCTATTTTATAAATGGCTTATTTGATGATGGCTTTATAAAGGGAGGTACTTGCATGGAAATTAAACCATTTTTATTGTGATTGGTTGGTAATGGACATTCATGTCCATATTACTAATGATTTTTAATGATTTTAGTAAAGGTTAAAATAGTCTTTTTGGTACATTATATGTTTTATAATAAAATAAAACATGAAAATGCCTTACTTTCATGGTTCTTCCACCGATTCTTCAAACAAAATAAAGGGTTTTAATGTTTACAAACATTCGGTTACTTTGATCTTCAATTAAGGTATGTTTTGTAATCGGTTTTTGATAATTTTTACGTTTTTTAGATCGTTGCTTTGTATATTAACCGACCCGTACCTCAATTTCTGATTTTGATTATGTTTTTGAAAAATGCCATTGATGAATCCTTGATATATTGATAGATTTTGATGAATTATTGTATATTATGTGAGAAAATACAAGAATTTTAAAGTAAATTTTGATGAAAATGAGTTTAAGGATTTATTTGCAAAAAGATAGAATTTTTGAGGTTAAAGTTGAGATTAATTAAAATATATATGCTTGTATAAGTCCCTTGAATATTCGGCCAAGGGAAAGTTAGGGATTAATTGTGTAATTTGCTATTTTGTGTTAAAAGTAGAGGTGTGCATGGGCCGGGCCGGGCCGGGTTTGGGCCGGGCTCAATTAAAAATTTAGGCCCGTTCATCGGGCTCGGGCCGGGCCGGGCCCGAAAAATGGGCCTAAAATTTTGCCCAAGCCCGACCCGAATAAAAATATTAAAACCCGGGCCCGGCCCGGCCCACCCATATTAATTTTTACACTATTTTTTATATAATTTTAAAATATATATAAACCATAAAAAATACTAAAAAACCAAAATAAATATTTCTCAATAAATAAAAAATAAATTTTAAAAAATATGTATACTTAAATAACAATAAAATAGATGTAACTTAACAAACAAATGCCTCTAAAATAATAACAAAATTAACAAATGTCTTTAAAATAATAACAAAATTAACAATAAAATAAGTTTTATACAATATCTAAACAATAACAACAAAATAGTAGCAATATAATAGTAAAATGATAGCAAAATAGGGAGAAAATAATAGGAAAATATTATTAAAAAATAAATTATTTTTTATCTTTAGTGAATTCGGGCCGGGCCGGGTCGGGCCCGGGCCGAAAATATCTTACCCGAGCCCGGCCCATTTTTTAAACGGGCCGTATTTTTTTGTCCAAGCCCATTTTTCGGGCCTATATTTTTGCCCAAACCCTCCCACATTTCGGGCGGGCCTTCGGGCCGGGCCGGGCCGCCCGGCCCATGCACACCTCTAGTTAAAAGGGCTAAATTGCAAAGTATTGAAAGTATAGGGGCTAAATTGCTAATATGCCAAAATACATGTTTTGGGCTAAATTGAACAAGTTAGTGATTAAATAGCTAAATTTGTATTAATATAGATAAAGACGACCGAATTCTGGAACTTGATCGGGGAAAAAGAAAAATAGACGAGTAGATATCGGAATTTCGAGGTAAGTCCGTACAATGGAATTTAATGTGTATATGTTTATAATTGTTGTTAATTGAATGTATGAAGTAATAGTTGATTGAATAGCCTATTTGGACGTATACACATGAAATTGAAATGAAATTGTTACAAGTGAGAAATAAATACCGAGCCCCGTTAGAACCGTAGAAGTCGATAGGATACGAGTGACATGTCACTAGGGCTACAGGGTGGTTTGAGCTCCTGCATTTGTTGCGAACTCACCACGTGCTCATGAGCTACAGGTTTATCCTTCGGGATTACATGTTTAGCCTACGGGATTACCGATTATCCTTCGGGATTATATGTTCAGCCTCCGGGCTTACCGTACAGGCTCGAAAGAGCAGATATGATGCATTGACAGATTACAGGTTATATGTATATACACTGTGTGTGTATCACCCGAGTATCTTTCGATGTTCTTATAGGTTCAACGGGCAATTACCTATACATGTTACCTGAAGATTGAATGATATATGTATTACATGTTATATGAGACATGAGAATTTCATGGATTATATGGTATAAGTTATATGAAATACATGTACAAGTATTTGAGCAATGATATGATACATGAATGTTGTGGTTGGTACATGAATGAATTTATATGTTACATGAACTAACAAGTGTATGCTTGTGAAATAGGCAATTTGAGTATATGAATTGAATTGGCATTGTTGTTGTAATTATCGCATTGATTCGGTAAGGTTTAATTTCTATATTTTACGGACTTACTAAGCTTTAGAAGCTTACTCTGTTCATTTCTTTCACTGTCTTATAGATTCGGAAGCTAGCTCGATAATCGGACGAGTCGGAGATCGCCATCACACTATCTACCAAACTTTGGTACTTTTAAACCTTTTGTAAATGAAATGGTCATGGCATGTATAGGCTAGTACTTTTGTGAACATGATGTGTTTTGGTAAATGATCAAGCTATGAAATGTGGCTTGGGTCATATGTGTTTATTATCATGTATTAGAGTTGTTCTTTGGCTATATGTGTTTATGGAAAGATATGTGGTTTTGATGAGACTATAAGCTCACATAATTGATATGTATATATGTGTGGATGAGTGCATGGAAATGGCCATTTAGGCCTTTGAGTTGGTGTGCTTGGTTTGTGAATAAATTGAGATGATTTTGGGTCCATTTTGTGCTTGAATTTGGTATGTTTTAGGTTGGTAGAATGGCATGAAATGTTGTTGGTTAATGGCTAGTAGAAATGACCCATATTAGGTGGCAAATTTGGCTTAAACCGAGCCTATAACGTGCCACACGGCCAGGGAACACGGGCGTGCGCTTCGACCGTGTGTCCCCTGCACCTTGATGTTTTGGTCAGTTTTGGTACACGGCCTAGACACACGGGCGTGTCTGGTAACTTGTGGCCGTGTGAAATTTGGCAGTATAGTCACACAGTCTGCTCTGTTTTGTACACGGACGTGTCTGGCAGCCGTGTGATATTTGACAGTTTCGACTACGGGGTACGGGCACGGGCATGCCTAGGCCGTGGGCGACACACGGCCTAACCCCATGGGCGTGTTGGACAGCCGTGTGGGATAAGTCAGATTCGACCACGAGCTGAAAGGTTTGGGCGTGTCTAGAGGGACACGGCCGTGTGTGAAGAACACGGGCAAGGGACACGGCCGTGTGTCCCTAACTTTGAAATTTTACAAATAATCTCCTTTCTTTTAACATGTTTCCAATTAGATTTCCAATAGTTATATGCATCATTTTATGGTCAATTGAAGCATGCTCTAATGATAGATGATACACGATGGTTCTTGATTAGAAAGTTTAAAATTTTACTATTCCGGTATCGGTTACAAGTCTGGTAATGCTCTTTACCTATTTCTGCGACGGTTACGGGATAGGGGTGTTACATGGGCCCACACGGGTAAGCCACACGGGCATGTGGGCTCAATTATCGAAAATTTTTCCTAGGGTTGCACGGGTCATCCCAAACGACTATGGACCTACTGTAGGGTCTGTAAGGGCTAAATAAACCCTTGTCTGATTGATCTGATAGGTTGATGTACTGATTTAATTATGTTAACTGTATGCATGACTGTTTATTTTGTTATCTGTAATTACGCATGATGAGCATGTAAAACGAGAAATATCTGTATCTTTTAAATTGCATAATTGTTTCTGTTTCTGTTACTGTCATTGGGGTGGGATGATGTATACTGGAGGAAGTGTTCTGAAAGGCAATTTACACCTATTATCTGGCAGCATGGCTGTATTGTATCTGTTATGTACCGATTAGGTATAACATGGTATATAGGACTGGGTGGGTGTTTTAAACCTCACATGGTGTGTAGGGATGGTCGGAGATGGTGTGTAGAGGATGGGGGTAGGATATCTATTTTCTGATTTGCAAACCTGTACCTGTATCTGAGACGGGCTTAAGCCTAAATCTACTTTTGTATCTAAAATGGGCTTAGGCCCGAATCTATATTTGTCTAATTCTGATTTTCTAATTATGTGCATGCCTAATTCCGTGGGGTTACATACTGATTTTATGCAAACTCACTCCTTTCTTTTTGTTTTGTTTAGGTAATCCACAGTCTTAGGCGGATCGGTACAGCGGGGGACTCGATGGTGACCACTTGCCATAAACTGTTTTAATTCGTTTTAAGGTTTTAACTAAGTTTTGGTTTTTAATTGAGAGGTTGTAAATTTTAGAACTCTCTGGACTATATGGACTTTTAACTGTGGTATTTACTTTTGATTTTCGTTTTTATGCATGCTTTCTGTAGATTGACGATTTTACAAAAGTAAGGATTTCTAAAAAAAATGCAAATTGTTTTCTTAAAATCAAACGTTTTCCTAAGCTTCTTCTAAAAGATATGTTTTTACGGCAACTCGCATGCCTCGATAAACATTTTGAAATAGGTAAAAGCAAATAATAGTTGATAATTCGAAAAAGGTTTGTCGTTTTCAAAATTCCTTTCATGTTACATCGCCAGATTTGGCCATAACATCTAGGTCAGGTTTGGGGTGTTACCCCTAGAACAAAGTATCACTTGATTTATGTGGAAAACTTTGAAGTTAGTAGATTTTTAGACATAGCTCATGTTGAATTAATTAATGAATTAGAGATTTTATTGATAGCAGTTGAAATTAGAATTGGGTAAAGGATTATACTGTAGAATAAGTTATAAGTTTTGAATAATAGGGACTAAATTGAAAAAAATTCAAAATTAGGGTTTTGTGATGAAAATTAGAGAGTTAAGTGTAAGTGGAAATTGAGTGAAAATAAGGTATAAATTGTGATGGAAATGAAAATAATTTTAGTTAGGGATTAAATTAGAATTTTAGGCAAAAGTTGAATAGAAAATCAAAGCATTTGATGTGAATTGATATTGTATTGATGATTATAAATTTGTTTTAATTTTCGTAGTTAACATCGTGTCACAGACATCGGCCAAAAAGGGAAAAGAGAAAGTGGATGAAGAGTAAATCGAGAAATCACGGTTTATGTTACTATAATTCGAATTTAAATTGTTACAATTGTTTAATTTTAATTAATATGCATGATAAGCAAATTAAGGTGAGTAGTGATATGGAATTGAATTGAATTATGAATATATGTGAGAAATTGAATGTATATTGGGAAGATGTGTGAAAGGGAAGTATGAGAAATTGTGATTGAATTGAAATTGATATGAATGTTGAGTAAAATTGAAATGTGAGTTGAATATCCTATTAACTAGTCGGGCTAAGTCGAATATAGTTGGCATGCCATAAGATTGGAAGTGTTCAAGGATACTTTGGCCTCTAGTCAATGAGACACTGGGTGTCATACTGTTACTTTGGATAGATTCGATGAGGAACTGGGTACCAACTTACTTCGGCTTGGCCGATGAGACACTAGGTGTCAACTATTACTTCAAACTATCCGATGAGGCACTGGGTGCCGTATTGGTGTGTTTGGTTGGATCTGTGTATTCGCCAAAGTTCGAGTCCAGTTAATAGGGACAAATAAATGAATTGGTTAAAGAAATGATATTGAATTTTTTTGATAATAAATTGAAATAAGTTATGGAAATCAAATAGTTAACAATATAGTGAAATGTTATAAGAAATGAGTAAAAAACAGCTAATTGAGAATTCTATTGTTGATAATTATGGGCTAGTGTATGGAATTATAGTTGGAAAACAAATTGATGACTTAAAAGTTAATATACATGTTCTATTCTAATGTTATAGAATTTGAATTATAGTAACACCACTGAGTGTATATACTCAGCATACGGTTTGTTTCAGTGCACAAGTTAAGTGAAGTTAAAAGTTCTGTTCCAACATCCAAAGTCAATTCCGAACTCAGAGTCTGGTGATAAATATTTCTTTTTGGTAAATGGCATGTACCAAGGATGTTTGTATAGGTCATTTTGAGTTATGATTGTAAATGATGTTATAATGATATTTTGGATGGTTTTATATAACACATATATGAAGTAATAAGTTAAAGAAATAGTCTATTATGGTATGAAATTGAATTTTGATTGAATGAAGCTATTTGAATAGATTTGGTTATTATATGAGAGAAATTTATGAATAAACATTAAATAGGTCATTAGGTTCATGTTTATGACATGATTTAGGTACATTTAGATGTATTTTGGATTGGTTGAAAGTTTGGTTATTGAATTGCTTGTTATTCAAGAATTACAGGGTTGGTTAACTTGTTGTAAAAGGCTCATTTTGAGTCCACACGGGCTAGCACACAGGCATGTGGCCAGACCATGTGAGACACACTACTAACACATGGGTGTGTTGTTTTGGTTGTGTGTCCCCTGCATCTTAAAAATTTGAAACAAACTGTCCAGGTTTAGGTACACAGGCAAAGACATGGGCGTGTGTCTCAGCCGTTTGAGGTACACGGCCTAGCACACGGGCATGTGACTTGGCCGTGTGACCCATATAGTAAATAGAATTACAAGTCAGAGAGTTACACGGGTAAGGGACACAGGCGTGTGCTGCCACACGTCCTGGGACATGGGCATGGCTCACACGGCCTGGCCACACTGGTGTGTCATATAGTCACACGAGCGTGTGAGGCATGCACTTAGGAAAAATTTTCAAAGTGCTCGAACAAGTCCCGATTGGTTTCTAATGTATATTTTGGGCCTCGGTAGCCCATTAAAGGGACATAATGATTAATTTATTTAACATTTATTGAATTGTTTGTAAAATATTCGTACTTGATCAGAAACGATCGGCAATGCTCCGTAACCCTATTCCGACGACGGTTTAGGGTTAGGGGGTGTTACATTTCATTATAAGCCTTAGATTGTATTTCTTTAAAGATTGTATTATTTAAGTTTTTTTAGCTTTGTATGATTATATTTTTACATGGTTCAATATTTACTTTTTGTGAGTTTTGTTTAATATTTTTATCTGGGAATTTTTTGTATGAATAATTTTAGTATATTTTTATGTATATTTTTAATGGAAGAGGAACAAATACTTGCATAATTTTCCAGTGTTCTGGTTTTTATTAGAAGGTTTTTGCGTTTGTTTTGGTATCCTATCTACACAGGTTGGTGCACAAAGTCTTTGGTCATTTCAAACTTTCCATAAACATTTAAGAGCTCATTTGGTTTTAAGATATCTCGATCGAGCTGATCTAGTCCAAATAACGTTAAAATAAAGCTTAACCGTAATAATAATAATAATAAATCTAAAACAAGATAAAGATGATAGACAAAAGATATAGGTTGATAATATGCATTTTTTACATGCAAACGATCTTGAAAATTTGATATGTGTTTAATAATTATTACAATTTATTTAATTAATTTATGTTTAAATTAAAAAGAATTTAAAATGTCAAATTAATTATTATTTATCTTTAAGTATATAAATCATATATATTACTTGAAGGAAAAAATAAAATAAATAAATATGATTTGAAGGCATTGAATATTTTATTAACATAATTTTAATTATTAATTAGTTTGTATTCTTGATCAGTTGTGTATATATACTTTTTTTATTTCTAAAACTCAATGTAATTTGTGTAAATAAAGAACATTAAGATTAAAATGAAAAACAATGTAGTTGAATGTTTAAAGTTATTAGATTTATGTTTATTTTATAAGTTAAATGATCATAGTCATATATAATATTATTTTTTGTGGAAATATGATTAAGATACTAATACAATAATTAAAATTATATTTTGTGCTTTAAATTTAAATTTTCATATAAATTTTTTAAAAAATCAAATTAGAAAACTTTAATATAAAGTTATTATGTGAAATGACTAAAGTAGTAATTTTAATTTCAATGAATTGAAAGAATGAGAAAATTCAAGGGCTAATTGAGTAAATTTAAATTGCATATGTACTTGTCAAAAAATTTAAAAAAAAATTATAGGGGTTTAGTTTGTAAATCCCTTCATTCAACTTTAATAGTTGAAATTTTCTTTCCATACTTTTTATTTTTGCCTTACATTTGAAAACAAAAGTTCTAGCGTGTTTTCACATGATGCCATAGCGTCTTTCAGCTGTGATCTTACTCTTTTTTTATCATTATCAAAACATCTTTCAGCTATGATCTTACTCATTCTAGGGATATAGCTTCCAGTTGGACCCATGGTCTAGCCGTGATATTTCTTTCTTACTTTTCTCATTGTCTTCCATCTATTCCTCTATTTCACCATTCCTAAAATTGATGCGCAAACATCGTAGTGTCTCCTCCGCAATGCCTAGAGCTTCGCACATCACGGGTGCACTCAGCAACACCGTATGGTGGTATATAATAAAATCACCCCTTATTCCCATTCCTAAATTTGACTAACCTTTCAACATTACCCAACGCACATTATTCACACACATAAGCAATCCTTTCATCGGGATGCAAATTCCACCCATATCCTATTCATAAACGTTCAAAGTCTTAAACTTAAACCCTAGGGGAGGGGAGATAAGCGATGCCAATGTGGCCTCCCCATGATGTTACGAAAGGAGTCGTAATGAGTCGAGTCTATGGAAGGATCTAGGAAGCTAAGGAATAGAACTTCCTCGAGCCTTTGAGGTAGATACTTGCGTTGTTCTAAAGATAATTAGAAGCAAAGAGGATGTATAACCCCTTGTGATGAAACATCTTTTCTGGGAGAAGAAGCCTTTAGTGTCACCTAGTAGACCCTTTCTATGGTTCACTCAAGAACAAAGACAGGGAAGGGAAACGGATTTCCCAAGGGAATAGGTAAACCACTATGTAGTAGTCGGTGGGTGTAACCCTATAAGTCAATAAGTATTGCCTTGCTTGTGCCTTCTATTAGAGATAAGTGAACTGCACCCCAGGAATATATCTAGAAAAGGAAAAGATAAATAAGAAGAAGCGAAGCAAGAAGCAATGGGAGATTTAGTCAAACCAATGGCCGGTAGACTTATGAATTTCCTCTTAATTTTCTAGGTTGTTTATAGCCCAAAGAGAATGTAAGAGTTATGGAAAATTAAATTTATGATAAAAGGCAATTCAAGTCCATCAATGCATGAAGGGCACTTGTCGAAATCAGGAAAAAGGAGAATCATTTAATATATCCAAAGTGTGAGTACTTGTCGACTGTTCCCAAATATGATGTAGCCCCCATAAGCTAGAACTAGTCATAGGATTGTTCAATGACAAGCCTTTTCAAGAAAAACTGATTAATTTTCGTCACCATTACAGTAGACCTCCAAAATCGAAGCGTTAACTTCAATACCTCAACATGGTAGTGAAGAAAACATTTAGTGACCAAGCTTAGCTACCCTGTGCCAGGAAGAGACTGACCTATTAAGATGGGCGGGGTTAATGTACAAACAAATCTAAAAAGTATGAGTTACCACCAGGGTTAAAAATTGCAAAGTAGTTAGATAGGCAGGGCAAACTTTCCACCAGATTAAGGTTGCCAAGAAGACCTAAGGATGAAAGCACATCCAACGACCGGCAGGTCAAATAGCCACTAATTCACGGTATCCATATTCTATTAAGTGCTTAGAGACCCACAAAACGGGTAAAGAAAAAATAACGAGAATGTATGAAAGAGGAACCAAGTTGAAGATTAGGGTAAAAGTGAACAGTAGTTACCCACACGAACCTTAAGAGAGTAAGGATAAAGAAAATTTTCTCTAAGTTTGCCTTGTTGGCAGAGTACGAAAGGAAATTTCGAGATGAATCTTTTTTGTGTGGGAGAGTTGTCACGCCCAAATATCCACTAAGTCTAGAAATTAAGAGACAATTGAAGGATGAAATTGGAAGAAGCCAAAAGTTGGCAATCTCTATCGAAAAGTCAGGAAAAGTGGGGAACGATATTGGACAAAGGTGAAATCTAATTCTGGTTCGATTGGATTAGAACCAACTGGTCTCATAGTGAGGGATGAAATGATTGGTAACGGGTAAATTTTACACGGTTGAAGATCGTGCAGATAGGACTATAAATAACAAAGAAATGACTTCTTGGGGAACTTCTTCTTCAATTTGTTTTATTTTTCATCTCCTTCCTTGGTTGGTCTAACGGAGAGATAGCTGTGAAAGCTCTGCATGGGGCAATTATCATGAGATTTGAGTAGGAAAAATAAAGAATTCGGTAAGCTGGTAAGGTTTTGAATCCTTCAGTATACGTAAAATTTAATAATCACAGTGAAGGCCTTTCAGAAATCATTTTAAGGATTCTGCATGTTTCTAGAAACTAAATTTAAACTGAGATTAATGATTTTAACCCATGAATTGTGTAACCCCTCAAACTAGGCCTAGACGTTACAACCTAATCTAAGCAATTACATGGGCCATGAAGATGGCCAAAATGTTTTCATAAGAAAACTACATTTGTCCTTGAAACATGTCATTTTGAAAATATCATGTTCTTTTCAATAAAATTTATTTGTTCCTTTTTATTAAAAATACATGTATTATAACTTAATTTTGAAAATACATTTGTAGCGAATACTAATTCCTAAAAACGTTTAATGATCATTTAAAACTGATATCCAACATAACCAATCCATGCAATAATTCCAAAATATCAGAAAGGAAAAATCCCCATGCCACAGTCCACAATTTAAAATAAAGTCCCAAAAAGTTATTAAAATAAACCCAAACCAAAGTCCACAAAATGATATAAAGTCCATAATTTATTAAAAAGTTCACATCCGAGAGCATCACCGAAAATGTGCATCCGAGTCCTAATTACGAGGATTACCTGAAACATACACATAAGATGGGTAAGCTTACAAGCCCAATGTGAGATCATTAGAAATATATACATATCAAAATATCAATCTCTGTAACACCCCTATCCTATAACCGTCGCCGGAATAGGTAAGGGGCGTTACCGGACTTGTAACATATATCGGAGCAGTAAAATTTTAAACTTTTTAATCAAGATCCAACACGTATCATCAATCATCAGAGCATGCTTCAATTGATTATAAAATTATGCATATAACTATTGGAAATCTAACTGGAAACATGCTAAAAGATAGAGAAAATTTGCGAAATTTTTAAGTTAGGGACACACGGCCGTGCCCCTTGCCCGTGCTCTTCTCACACGATCGTGTCCCTCCAGATACGCCCAAACCTTCTCAGCCCGTGGTCGAATCTGACTTATCCCACACGGCTGTCCAACACGCCCATGAGGTTAGGCCGTGTGTCACCCACGGCCTAGGCACGTCCGTGCCCTTACCCCGTGGTCGAAACTGTCAAATATCACACGGCTGCCAGACACGCCCGTATACAAAACAGAGCAGGCCGTGTGACTATACTGCCAAATTTCACACGGCCACAAGTTACCAGACACGCCCGTGTGTCTAGGCCGTGTACCAAAACTGACCAAAACATCAAGGTGCAGGGGACACACGGTCGAAGCGCACGCCCGTGTTCCCTGGCCGTGTGGCACAAATATAGGCTTGGTTTAAGCCAATTTGCCACCCAATATGGGTCATTTCTACGAACCATTGACCAACAACATTTCATGCCATTCTACCAACCAAAAACATACCAATTCATGCACATAATGGACCCAAAATCATCTCAATTCATACACAATTCAAGCATACCAACTCAAAGGCCTAAATGACCATTTCCATACACTCATTCACATATATATACATATCAATTATGCAAGCTTATAACCTCATCAAGTCCACAAATTTTTCCATAAGCACATGTAATCAAGCAACTCAAAATACTTGATTAAAACACATGTATAACTCAAGCCACATCCCATAGCTTGAACATTCCCAAAATATGCCATATTCACTAAACATCTAGCCTATACATGCCATGACCATTTTAATTACAAAAGTTTCAAAAGTACCAAAGTTTGATAGATAGTGTGATGGCGATCTCCGACTCGTCCGATTATCGAGCTAGCTTCCGAATCTATAAGACAGTGAAAGAAATGAACAGAGTAAGCTTCTAAAGCTTAGTAAGTCCGTATAATATAGAAATTAAACCTTACCGAACCAATGCGATAATTACAACAACAATGCCAATTCAATTCATATATTCAAGTTGCCTATTTCACAAGTATACACTTGTTAGTCCATGTAACATATAAACTCATTCATGTAATAACCACAACATTCATGTATTATATCATTGCTCAAATACTTGTACATGTATTTCATATAACTTATACCATATAATCCATGAAATTCTCATGTCTCATATAACATGTAATACATATATCATTCAAACTTCATGTAACATGTATCGGTAGTTGCCCGTTGAACCTATAAGAACATCGAGGGATACTGTAACGCCCCCAACGCCCGAAACCGTCACCGGAGTCGAGCTTGAGGTGTTACTAAACAAAATATACCAATTTAAACAACTTTACAAAATCCATTTTCATTTTCGGAATAAACTGTTTTCCGCGTCATAGTCGCTCAAAAAATCATATCTCGAGTCACGAAACTCGAAATCAAGATCCGTAAATTTTTCCCGAATCTAGACTCATATATCTATCTACTAATTTTTTTCTAGAATTTTTGGCTGGGCCATTTAGTACAGTTTATTAGTTAAAGTTTCCCCTATTGCAGAACTCGACTGCACTGACCTCTACTCATTACGAACCACTTTTCTCCCTGTAAAAATTTCATATGACTATGAAGTTTATTTCTCTTAAAACTAGACTCAATAAGGAATCTAGACATAAAAATTAATCCTCCTAATAATTTTTGTACAATTTATGGCGAATTTTCAAAGTTGGAACAAGGGATCCAGAAATTGCTCCGGCCCTGTTTTACTCAAACTCAGATATCTCATAACATATAATCCCTTCACCTATTTTGCTTCTTCCATTTGAAAGTAGACATAATAAGCTTCAATTTCATAACTAATTCATCATCAAATTCGATTTCTATGATTTTTAGTGAATTTTCAAACTCACGTCACTGCTGTTATGAAGTTCTATTTTTAAGCTACTTTCACATTTTTCCTTAATTCCATGTCATAGTTATCACTCAAGCATACATACTATGAGCCACATCACAATAGATAATAACACACAAGCATAAGAATAATCATATAGATCCATAACATGATCAGCCGACGTAGGCCAATTTACAAGAATACATACTACATTAATCTCAAGCCAATGCCTTTGGCTAAATCATAATATTACGTACTCCACATTACAACCCTATACATGCCATAGACTCGGTACACTAGGATTTACTTACGACGATAGCATTAACTTGACAGTGTGATAATATCTCTGACGGCCTCTAACCCGAGCAAACTTGGCAACCCTAGGGAATATGGGAAAGAAAAGGGGAGTAAGCTTTACGCTTAGTAAGTTCATATGAAAACAATAAGCAACTTATTAACAAGCTTTATCAATGTTTACAACAAAATCTCAATATCATCAAGAATAAAAGACTCATTCCAATTCATTAAGATAATCCATAGATGTACAATAAAGCCAATTCTATTCATATGCTCTTGTATCTTATTTTATAAGTTCACACATGTTAGTCCATATGACTCCATGTATGATCCTATATAAGAATTTAACATATAATTCATATCCATTAGCAATCGTTACCATGAAGTCTTTTAGTCCGAGACTTTACTCGCCTCGTCATCGAGACCTTTAGCTCGGGTAAACTCTATACATAGCCATCGGGTCTCTAGCCCAGATATAATCTCCGCATATAGCCTTCGGGTCTTAACCCGGACATAATCTCCGCGTATAGCCTTCGGGTCTTAACCCGGACATAATCTCCGCGTATAGCCTTCGGGTTTTTAATCCCGGATTCACATCACAGAGTCTTATGTATTCACATGTTACCACATTTCACATAGCAAAATCACATTTGTAATTCAAGTCCACTCATTCGCATATAGACATATAACATGCTCAATGACTTTGTGTCGTAAACATCATTCAAGTCTAATACATATATTCTTCTTTTACTAAACTTTTATCTCAATAAACAAACACATACATAAGCATATGTCCCCAATCTCTTTCTTTGTTTAGTTCTCTAATAGCCATTCGGCTACATAACAAACATGTAATAGGTTTCTTTCTCAATAACCTTATTATGATAAGGACAATGGGACATCATTCATTTATCATACAAGTATATCATGGCATTTAAAATTAAATACCAAATTCAATTACTCAAAACTTACTTGTTCCAATGGAATATCATATTCCATCAAATTCCCAATGCATTCCATCATCACATAATTGTTTTCAACACTTGGCGTCACTTTCCATATACAATATTTCCAATAAAGAAAATCCAATACCAACATAGCAAGATAATTTCCAAAAATATTAGTAATAACATGAATATCATGCTTATTTAATCATACGAACTTACCTCGAAGGCAATTCCGGTTAATTACTCCATTTTAGTCCATAATCTCATACTTTCCGATTTAGGCCCAAATCTCGCTTTTCTTGATCTAACATGATAAAATTCACTCATTTAATCACTAAATTAATTAAAACAATCCAAATTTCACAATCTTAGCAAAATGACCATTTTGCCCCTAGACTTTTGCAAAATGACCATTTTGCCCCTATGCTCGAAAATTGATTTTTATTCAATTTCTTCACTTCTTAAGCCTAAATAAACCATTACAAAACCATAGAAACTCATAAATATCATTTTCACACACATTAGCACTTATTTTACAACTTTGCATAATAACCCCCTTTTAAGGCATTTTCATGCAAATTTCTTTCACAAAGGTGTTTATTAGACAAATACAACTCAAATTCTTCCATAAAAACTCAGCAAACAACACATATATGTTCATGGCAAATGCCTAAACTCTTTATCAATTTGTAAAATAGTCCACTCTTTTGAAAGCTCATGCTTTAGGGGTTCCAAAAATGTAAAAATCATCAAGAAAAGACATTAAAATCACTTACTATCAAGGGAGATGAGTTGCTGAAATTTTCCAGCTTCTAAACCCTTATTCTTGCTGCCCATTTCGTGGAGAAGAAGAAGAAATGAAAGAGATATAACATTTTATTCTTTTTTTCTTATTTTATTACAAAATATCTTACCCAACATTTTTGACTTTTCTACTCTTCTATTCTCTTGGCCGGCCATTCATTTTTAAAGGGCCTAATTGCCTTTTAAAGACCCCCAATTTTAATTCTAAATCAATTTAACACCTTTATGCATTAATACACAACTTTTACACTTTATGCGATTTAGCCCTTTTTCGAAATTAAGCTAGAAATCTCTAAAATTAACTTATCAAAATTTTCATGCACCTTTAAAAAAATATGCTATATCACAGAGAATAATATCAAAATAATTTTCTCCGGCCTCGGAATAGTGGTCTCGAAACCACTGTTCCGACTAGACCCAAAATCGGGCTATTACAGATACTCGGGTGATACACACACAGTGTATATATATATAACCTGTAATCCGTCAATGCATCATGTATGCTCTTTCGAGCCTGTATCGGTATGCACGAAGGCTAAACATGTGATCTCGAAGGATGAACGGTAAGCCTGTAGGCTGAACGGTGAGTCTGAAGACTAAACATGTGATCCCGAAGGATAAACCTGTAGCTCATGAGCACGTGGTGAGTCCGCAACAAATGCAGGAGCTCGAACCACCCTGTAGCCCTAGTGACATGTCACTTGTATCCTATCGACTTCTATGGTTCTAACGGGGCTCGGTATTCATTTCTCACTTGTAACAATTTCCTTTCAATTTCATATGTATACATCCAAATAGGCTATTCAATCAACTAATATGTCATATATTCCATTACAACAAATATAAACATATACACATTAAATTTCATTATACGAACTTACCTAGTAATCCCGTATCTACTCGTCTATTTTCCGTTTTCCCCGATCAAGTTCCGGGATTCGATCGTCTTTATCTATATTAATGCAAAATTCAGCTATTACTAACTCACATATTCAATTCAATCCAAAAACATATAATTTGACATATTTGCAATTTAGCCCCTATATTTTCAATACTTTGCAATTTAGTCCTCTCATCACAAAAATGACAAATTACACAATCAATCCCCCAATTCACTATAGCCGAATATTCAAGGGACTTATACAAGCATATATCTTTTAATTAATCACAAATTTGACCTCAAAAATTCTACCTTTTTACAAATAAATCCTTAAACTCATTTTCATCAAAATTTACTTTAAAATTCTAGTATATTCTCACATAATATATAATAATTCATCAAAATCTATCAATATATCAAGGATTCATCAATGGCATTTTTCAAAAACATAATCAAAATCAGAAATTGAGGTACGGGTCAGTTAATATACGAAGCAACGATCTCAAAAACGTAAAAATCACTAAAAACCGAAGTCAAAACATACCTCAATTTAGCAAAATAGTAGCCGAATGTTTGAAGGCTTTAAAACCCTTGTTTTGTTTGAAGAATCGGTGGAAGAGAAGAAATATGAAGCCATTTTCTTGTTTTATTTAATTAAAACATTTTATAAAGCCTTTTGACCATTTTACCATTTAACTTAAATCATTTAAAAACATGTCATTAAGGACATAAATGTCCACTAGCTTTAGAAAAGGTAAAATAACCATTTAAGGACCCTTATTTAAAAAGCCAAGGTCAAATAAGCCATTTACCAAATAGAACCCTAATTTATCGTTTTATGCGATTTAATCCTTTTTATCGAATTAACCAGTCAAATGATAAAATTTCTAAACCAAACTTTCACACTGTGATTCTATCATGCTGTAAAACATATTAAAGTAATAAAAATAATAATTCGACTCGGTTAAGTGGTCCCGAAACCACCCGTTCCGACTAGGGTCTAAAGTGGGCTGTTACAATCTCAACTTATCGATCATTATAATAATCACAAGTTCTAACACCGATACTTATGCATGAACATGTCGATGCATATTTTAAAACAATGCACATTTTATAAAATTTCCTACAGATCTCCGCTACATACCAATATCGAGTTCCCCAGAACCTGTCCATCCAATAGCATACCATTTGTGGACAAGCCACCATATAATCACCGACTAATGGCCACATAAAACATTGTGGACAAACCACCACATAATTATCGATAACAGCCACATAATCGCAGATAAACTGCCACATAACTTTTACCTTTCACAAAACCCACCTCATGCATATGATAAAACCATTTTCAAATTTAACGCATATAATCACTTTTCGCATTTCTCATGTAGTCATGCTCATAGTTACATATTTCTCAATTTTACACATTTGCATGTAAACATGCTCACATTTTCATATATCATATAATATTCACTTTAGCATACTTTAATATATTTTCATATTAAATCATGGATCTCATCACACACATATATATAACACATATTAGATCATCACATATCAATGAAGCCATGTATCACATAATATAGAGATGAGATTTGCACATATATCATCATCACATACATCAACACATCACAAATTATAGTTTTCATGAACTAATAATTTTAGGAACACTTACTTGGAATTTCCCTATAATGAGTTTTTCAACTCCGCTTTGAGTACTTAGTGTACTCTCAAATTATTATTTAATAGCATTTTATTAAAATCAAAGTAGCATGTTATACTCAAATCAAAGATTCAAATCCCACACTTATATTGAAGATTTGATTGCCACAATCCTATTAGAAGAGGTTTTGCTTGGATCTAAACCCAGTAGATGAATCTATTGCATCAAACACGTATTTTAGTTATAAATCTATTAGATGCGTATTATTACTTAAAGATTAATCATTGAAATAATTCTCACCAATTACTTATCCTTAAATAAAGACTTAGATTCGATGCCTTCATTATCACACTAAGGATCTCTTGGATTAGAATTGTTTGATCCTTCAAAGAATATAGGAACAAAATTTTAACACATGAAAAAAAAGTGTGTCTTAACACCATTCGGCTATGAAGAAAAACAATAGAAAGGAAAGAATGTTCCCAACACCCCTCATGTACTTACACTACTCAACAATACTACGAGATAGTTGATAAGTCTCGACGAACGAGTGGAGAGGTTTAACGATCTAAAAAAATATATGATCGATGAGTCTTGAACACAAAATAATTAAAATGGGATCATTGAATTCTTAGAGAAGATGGGAGAGACCGAAAGGGAAGGAAAGAGAGGAAAAACTGAATCCCTATGGTAACAACATTGGCAACGGTGGTCCGATAATGGTCCTACGGTAGTTCGATAAAGAAAAAAATATAAAAATATAAAAAAAGTGGGAGGGTTCGGTCACAATATTGAGAGAAAAGAGAAAAGAAAAGGAGTAGTGGATAAAGGTTTTCCCACGTGGTTCGCGGAGACTCACAGCAATGGCAGTAGCGATGAAGGGTAATGATCGAAAAAAAAGGGAGGATAAGAGAACCTTAGATGGTGGTGTAGAGGTGGTGAAGCTATAGCTCGCAGTAGAGGAATTTTAGGTGGTGGTTGTTTGTCAAAACGGAGAGAAAATGAAAAAGGAAGAAATAAAAAAAATGAGAATATGAGAGCGAATGAGTGGTATGGACGCTAAGGAGGTGGGGTAAGCTTGGTCGATTGCAACTAAGTTCATTGATTCATAGCAAATAGGTAAGAATAAAGTGAAAGGAAAGAGAAGGAACATAGGAGTATAAAGGGGGATCATGTTACCTCAACATATGGCAAGTTTGACTCATAAAGAGGGAAATGAATCCTCCTAAACATGGAAACAATGGGGTAGACGGCAACACATTATGCACATGGAAATTGTGTTAAAAATTTAAATAAAATTATAAAAATAATGGGACTTGAACTTAAGACCTCTAAGATACTTAGAAGCACCTAACCACTTGACCAATTCACCTCCTTGTTTTAATTCCTACCACATTTATTTTAAAACAATGGTGCGACCTTTACTAAGGTTTGAGGTAAAATTACACTAGTTAGAAAATAGTGTGAGGAAATGGATTCAAACACAAGTTATCATAGACAGCTTCACCGCTACTCAACCACTATACTTGATATTTATAAATATCAAAAGATCATCTAAAATAGATAAAATTTGGATGACCACTCTTTCGGTTCATTAACCTAATTTCTACTAACCCAGTTTTTGGGATGTAAGAAATCGGTTGTCTTGTTTAGCTACCAGGAGAATAAAAGCTCCAACATTCGAAAAATTTAAGCAGGCAAGATGAAAAAACGTCTAGTGAGTTTCTATGCCCCTTTGTAGGATGTTGTAGGAATAGCCTAAGTTTTGTAATGATCATTGTACAATTTGGCGTGTTTCATGTTACTACATACATGTGATTATATGCTTGTGCTTGTCTATGTGAATAATGTGCATATCAGGAAATGTTGAAGGGTTAGTTAAAGTTAAGAATGAGAATTAGGTTGATTCTATTAGATACCGACATACGTTATTGCTGAATGCACTCGTGATGTGTGAAACTCCAAGCCTTACGAATGAGACACTGCGATGCTCGAGCATCAAGGTTAGGAACTATGAAATGGAGGAATGGATGGAAGACAGTGGGAAAAGTAAAAAAGAAAGATCATGGCTAGGCCATGGGTCTGACCAGATGCAATACGCCTAACTAGCTACGCGCGTGCACTTTAAAAAGCCTAATTTATGAAACAATTTTTAAAGTTCCATTTTGTAACACCCCCAGCTCGTATCTGTCAACGGAACAGGGTTACGAGGCATTATCAGAGTTTACAGAACATTTACAATTAAATCGAGTCAAGTACTATTTATATCCCGAGATTTGTCTTAATGTTCCTTTGATAGGTCTTCGAAGCCCTAAAATATGCATTGGGAACAATTTGGGCTTCGAAGACCCATCAAAGTGACTTTAAGACAAATCTCGGGATATGAATAGTACTTGACTTGGTTTAATTGTAAATGTTCTGTAAACTCTGGTAATGCCTCATAATCTTGTTCTGGTGACGGATATGGGCTAGGGGTGTTACAACCATGCTATATATCATGAGAACGTTTGTAAACTCCAAAATATATACATATTTAAGCATTATTTTATTTATAAATTACACTAATTTCGAGTACAAATACAACACTTTCTATGGTTTTATACTGGATTTCATTATATTTTATTATTTCTATGGAATGTGTTAAAATCATGAATTTTATGTTAAATGCATTTTATTTTGTTATTTTTTGAGATAATTAGACTAAGGGAAAGGTTGGTAGATTTTTTGTTGTATTTGGGTCTTAGACAGGTACAGCTTGAAAGATTAATAGTTCAGTCACATGGACTTCAAAATGGTAATAATCCCATATGAATTCCAAGGAGGCCAGTATTACCTAAACAAAAGGCCTAAAACCATTCTTTACCTACCCATTTTACCAAGAAAACAAGTAGGCAATTATCTACTGCTAAAATTAGTAGTCCTTAACCAACCTTTCAGACTCTTAAATATAGCAGATATGACCCAAAATTACACAAAATAAAATCAGCACAATACCTTCCTTAATCAAGCATTCAACCATCTAACTACTGCTAAAAATAACAGTCAAAAGCCATCACACTTGGACCACATGTGGTCGGCCATGCATAGAGAGAACAAAGGTAACTTCCTTACTAAAAATAGCAAGAAAGACTCATTCTTCCTTAAGACAAGGGATGGCAGCCACTAGGAGAGGGATTCAAGAAACCTTCCTTGCTACATTTAGCAAGGAAGATTTAGTCTTCCACCATAGAAGGGACGACACAAGCATGGGAGATTAAAGATGATGCATTTTCTATTTTTGGCATGGTTTTGACAGCTATAAATAGGGCATTCATCCGTTCATCAAAAGAACACAACAACAACACATCTTGAGATACACAAATTCACTCTCACGATTATTAAGTGTTTCCTACCTTTCTTATAGCTTGGTAGACACTTAGTCCACAAAATAAAGCAATCACTTGCCGAAATGAAAGCAGCTAGGAGATCAACTTGAAGGTGTTTAGGTGATTTTTAACCTAAATATGATGAGGAAAGCCACCATGGGAAGCCGCAAGGAGCAGCCGTAAACAGCCCCCTACACTGAGCTATTTACTCTTCGCATTATGAAATGGTCTTGGATAGCCCCCTCGACTACTCTTTATTATCCTTCTCTTTCTGTTAAATTATTATTTTCTACGTCGGGAGACTAAATTGCATCTCATCTTTATATTTTTAGTTTAATATGACATGGCTTAATTTTGTTTATTCAAAATAGATATGAATCTTGATTTGAGTTCATTAGATATTTGTTTCTTGAATATTATGTGCAAATGATTATTTCATTCATTTAGGTTTAAAGCATGTTTATACTTGTGAATGTATGGCCAACATTTATAAGTTATTGAATTAACTGTTTAACTTGGGAAGAGGCAATAGTTAATAGACATAAAATCTAAATGGTACATATCATGTCGATTTCGAAAGATAATTATTGTATGCATAAATTCTGTAAAAGGCCGGAAGGGTGATTTATAAGTTAGTTTTTTGACATAAGGATATGCCAATTAACTTAGGGACATAATAGGACTTTGGGAGAAGCCTATGCTTTAATTAAAATAAGTTTAATGAATTTTCATATAGCCATAAATCTCTCATAATATTCTTTTTATGATTTCTAATGAATCCTTGTTGAAGTGTAATATTTTTTTTAGTTTATTGATGTTATGTTATTTTATGCCTTGTGTTTATTTCCTATTGTGCTCATTTCTACAATATATGTTGTTTTGTTTTGTTTTGTGGGTATTTGAACACTAATTTAATTCTTTAATTTAAATTGCAACATTCAATCAAAATTAATCTTCTTTATTTTGTTTAACCAAATTGATTGAAAATTAACTTTGCAACTAATTATCACATAGTCCCTGTAGAGACAATAACTCTTTTACTTACTACTTATTACTTGTACAACCCTGTACACTTGCATGTAATCACGCAACGATACAATGTCCAGGTTTGGCAGACAACTTAGACTATAAATAACCTTTATATATAGCATATAAATATTTAGATTCCGCGGATACCAAAGAATTTAGTTAACTTCTATACATAATGTGGATTTGCTCTGACTTGACGGACACTTACATCACCCCTAATCTCGAGTACACTAAATTCCATATTCTAACAAATACTGTAGTGAACTCGTAGAACAGGACACCATAAAATAAACTCCTTCAGAACTACTTTAAATGAATATCTAAACCTCACTACGATGGTGGTTATCAATTACTAGCCACTTAGGCGTCACAGAATATGCCACAAAGGCATCAAAGAATACGTCATAAAGGCATCACAGAATACTAGCCACTAAGGCCCTTCAAAGAACTTACCGATTTACTGTCCTGACGGACCTTATCTCAGTTAATGCCATGGGCCTCACCCACATGGTCTTACACATTGCTTCATGTCGTGATCTGCCAATCCAGCTTACAACCCACCGAAGGCTACACCATAAACATCCTCATTGTCATAAAATGTCATGTGTCTCTACTATATGGTCTTATGCATTTTATTCTATGATCTACCAGTCCAGTTAGCAATGTACCTACTCTTCTAAAGGCAAAACATACAGATGCATTACTCATTTAACACAGAACACACTTAACTAGATTTCATTCACACTTTCGACAAATTTATACTCTCCAATACCAAATCTCACATGTATACATACCACACATCATCTTATTCATACAACACATTATACACCTCATTTGCAAACATGTAGAAACTTTATGATACTTCACACACACATACCCTCACTAGTTATCCGAGAAGACATCAACATGCGAATAACCATTGTAAATTATCATACATGAGTCAAGATAAAAACTCACCTAAAACTCACATTTACTTCAACTCTAAGTTTCTGTCCCAATGATCCTACTTGAACCAGCAGTAGCAACTACTAATAGATTATGGAACTTCCATTAAAATCTCATTTACAGACAGTTTACTAACATCTCAATTACAAACGACCCTCCTATTCACACCCTACTATTTTTATGCCTTTTAACATCCTTGCTCTTTCAAAATCTCAACATGCGGAGTTATAAAACTTACCAAGAGATTGAAACATTCACTGACTAAACCAAAAATCTTAGCTTCCAAACCTAACGAAGAAGAAGAGATTGTTTAGGTTTAGGAAGAAGAACCAAAACGTAGAGCAAAAGGAAAGAATGACAATCTAAAATGTTCCTTTCCCATTATATATACTCAGTTCCTCTTAGTGGATCTTGACAAGCATCAAATGCATGCAGAAATTGTCCCTTGAATGCCCTACAAAAACTGAGAAAATTATAAAAGATAATTCGATGCAAATGCAGTTTAACCAATCAATCCATTCAGTTGACTCCCAACCAATCACGTTTCAGAACCCATCTTGCATAGCGTTCGAGCAAGCCAGGCGTACCATACATTTGGCAGTAACACTCATAAGGCGTGCTCTTAAAGATGATCTAATCCTCCAAAATTTTCTCATACACTTAGTAGGCATTTCATACTTAGCCAAAACTCTAAGGTGTGCTCTTTGTTTGTCATACTCTTTCTTCAATTGAAGAATACCCTAAGATTAAATCCTTAGATACTTCTATGGGCGGATACTTTATGCACCAAACTTTAGTTTGTCAGAAGTCTGTAAAATGACGGACTATACTACCATAGTGCGTCAAAACAGGGGCCCTTCACATCTATTTGCCTTCTTCTCGGATCTGCAAATTTTGGGGTATGACATATATAAACTTAATTTGGAGAAAATATTATGCTAGGTCATTACAATATTTTTTATAATATGTAAATTAAATAAAAAATAATATAAAATTTATAAGAGAATAACTTATATTAGGATAATCCTAAATAGGCATCAATAAAATCAAGCCATATCGTCCATTTTTAAAGAGATAAAAATATAAGTATATACACATCCATAGACAATCTCTTCCCTAACTTAATTTACTTTAATTAAATTATTTAAAAAATAAATAGTCAAACTTAATTAGGAATTAAATTCATAGCAAAGACGGTTCATTTCCTCTTGCAACCCTCTCATGTTTCTCTGAATTCTTGAGAATAATATTTATTGTTTTGGCATTTTGATCCACAAAATACTATTGAAGCAATGAACTCATGTTTTTATGACTTTCGTTGTTAATGTTTTTATAATTGTTTTCGGAGCCTAAACAGTTTCCTTATGCAGCTGAAGGGTGTCGCACCCATCAATTCTTGTAAAAAATTGCAACTTCTGTTTTTCATCTTTTAATATCCTTTTCTTCATGAAACTTCAACAAAGTTTGTAGCTGATATTTAAAAGCCGAAACAACTGCATATAGTGAATATATATATATATATATATATATATTTTCTTCATTTTATTCACTAATTTAAGCTTAAAACAAAATAAGACATGAAAAAATTGTTGTAGTATGTAATATTATTTATCTTTTAAATAATTTAATTAAAGTTAAATTGAGTTAGGGAAGAGTTTGTTTATAGATGTGTATATTTATATTTTTATCTTTTTAAAATTGATGACATAGCTTAATTTTTTTAGTGCCTAAAAACTAAACATTTTAGAATCATCCTAATATAAGTTATTCTCAATTTATAATATATAACTTTTATATAAAAAAAATTTTATAGAATGGTCAATAACTTTCATAACACTTCTTATAAATAATATAATTTCTTTTCGTAACTTTAAAAAAATATTTTTTTTACAAATAAGTTATGATAAAAAAAATTATAACAATCATTTTACAAATAAGCATATTATTTTTAAAATATATAACACTGACACATAAATAAATAAGTTAGGTCTATACTTCTTAATCATAACTTTTTATAATTAAATGTATTCTAAAACTTCTCTAACATGTAATTTTTTTTATAATAGTTTTTTTTATATAACTTTAAAAAAATTAAGATTTAAATAATATATTTTTTTAGGATTTATAATAGAATAAATCTTTAACTATAATCATCTCAAACACTTGTACGTTTTCATGCTTGCAATATAAAAATCTACAACTTAAACTTATATAAAAACTATTTTTTTTTAATTTGAATTTGGGTGTAATTACTCTTATTGTTACCCTCCCATAAGAATTGGAAAGTGTAGGTACTCCAATTATATCTAATTCGGTAGAACTCATTAATTACAATAGTTATTCAAACATGTCAACTCAATTTAATTATAATCAATTACACACAAATCCAAATATTAAGTAGCTTTTTAAATACTATCCAAATATAGATATGTGCCTAAAATTCAGCACTAATATTTATGAACTATCTATAAAGTAATTTGAAAAAGAAAATTTATTAGAGTTCGTAAAAAAAAATTGTGAGTAAAAAATTGATAGGGTTAAAAAATCAAAATAGTAATATTTGTTATGAATAAAAATATCAGAAAAATTCTTAGATAATTATCCATTAAAATGTGTTTTTTTATTATTAATATTTTAATGTATATCAATAATTCACGTCATATGTTATTAATTTTTTCGGAATTAATTTTTTAAGTAGTAATGATGTAAATCACCTGAATTATAATTATATTATTTCAAATATTTGTTTCCTAAATTTAGTTAGTTCATTATTAGTCAAGTTTTCTATTAAAAATTGTAGAGTAAAATTGGAAGGGGAATCATTCTCTTCATATTATTTTAGGTAATTAAATTAGAAAGGTATAATTTAAGAGTAAATATGGTAATCTGCCACACGTTGACAATTTATGATAGCAAATGGCTAAAATTTAACTATATGCCATAATAAATTGCATCCCATAATTGTAACTTTAAATTGTTATATTATATATCTCAAATTTGAAAATACTTTTAGAAAACTTAATTATTTAAAATTTCTCAAAATCTAATTTCTTATACTTTTCAAAATAAACAATGTTATGAAGTAATTAACAATTTATTAATCATAATTAATATTTTAAACTTATAATTATCAATCATAGTCGAAGATTTTTGTATGCTAAGACTATCCTTATTAATTTTAAAAAAAATTCTGTGAATAATTTTTAAATTCTATTGCAATCATTATTCATGATTGAACATACAAGATAATGTAATCACCAAATTAGATATATATATATATATATATATTCAATTTTTTTTATATTCAGATTATATTTATCATACTTTGTAGTCTTCTTTTCTTTTCTTTTTTTCATTCAGTGATTATTGAATTTTTTTTATTAAATTTAAGTACATATTGATTTTATTATTGTTTTTACTTCACAAATTACTTTATGTCTTATTTTTTTTACTTTACAAATTATGTACATATTAATTTAGGTACAAACTCATCGTTTTCACTTTACAAATTACTTTATATATTAATAATGAAAGAATTTCATTATCGTCATAAAACCTTCAAATACCTATGTCTATTCTCAGTATTCAATGTTTTTTTTAATATACGTCAAATTTATCATTTCCACTATACTTTAATTTGTATTTGTTCAAATTTGCGTTTATTAATATTTTTAAATTTGTAAACAAAACCTTACCCAATTACTTTTAACATAAAATATAGATACTTATGAAATTGTTCATAAAATTTGCAAGATATTATTAAATTATTTAATACATATAAATTGATATGTACAATTAACCCATACATCGAGTATGGAAACTAGAATTTTACTAATTCAAAGTTTACTTATCAAAAGCAATTATATTAGATTGATCTGAAGATTCTGAACCAACCAATTTCCAATTGAACTGATCAATTGTAATCAATATATATATATATATATAGGGAAGGAAAGAGCACAAAAACATATTTTTAAAAAAAGCCAGACAACAAATTTTTATAAATGAATTAAGGGCCTTTTGTCTAAGGTAAAATGGAGGAGTCTTTAACAAAATCCCATCAACTAAAATTGCAAATTACATTCACTTTTTACTGTCTAACGCGTCCTTTAGTTTCTTTCCCAATGCAAATGCCAATGGAGGTGGAACCGCATTTCCTATCTGCCGATGCTTGTGTTGAATATTACCAGCAAACCTGTAGCTGTCTGGGAAACCCTGTTTTGGCAGACAAACAATATCCATTAGAGCTTATACCAATGTTTTCTACTTCATTCTACCCAAGCTTTCACAAACCAAATAGCAATGAATGTTCAGTAAGTTCAATGACTTACTTGAGACCGAGCACATTCCCGAACCGTCAGAATCCTGTCCTGTTCTGGATGAAAGCACATTCCAACCTTGCCCATTGGTTGAGGGTCAGTGATGGAAGTTGGGAAGTTCCCTTCCCAATCCAACCTTCCAAATAGCCCTTTCCATTGATTGTGCCTTTTGGCTGTATTTGGCAGACACCAGGGTATTAAATCTACCAATTGTCCAGTAGAGAGTTTTACCTGCAATTTTCAAGGAAACAAACAACCCAGCAGCTCAACAATTTCATTCTGATCAGATTTCAAAACAGATACAAAGAACAGAAGCCGATTATGTACCTTCTCATCTGGAAGATCATGCCAATCTGCACCTGGTCGCTTTGGAATCTTTTGACACCGAATCAGGTTAAGCTCATTCATTTCCTTTGATATATGATCGGTAAGGACAGCCATGTTTCCTCGAATTTTCTTCTGAAACCATGAGATGGCTTCACTTTGAAACTGTGGAAACAAAACATTGTAAATTGAATATGCACGTACAACCTTTTATAGAATGAAGCAATTTTGGAAATACTTTTCAATATAGTTACCTCCAAATTTGTCTTTGAGGCCCCATTTCCTACAGCTGGTAGATCACCAATTGTATCTCGCACAGTAATTGCACGGAAAGGGGCTCCACTTGCAGTACTCCTCACAGCTGCATACTGCAAATTATGTGATAATGTAACTTTCAACTCTGGAACAGCAAAGACATGCATTGGCTCTGGCCATTCAGGAAGAGTCTCTTCAGGGGAGGCTGCCCATATGAATGCTCGTTTTCTTGACTGAGAAACTCCATAGGCTCCAGCTTCCAAAATACCAAACCTCACCTAAACAGGCAAAACCAGAATATCATACACAAAAGCACATGTACTTATATTTGTATTCTTATAAAAAGTATACTACAGAAATTGCTGTTAGGTGAAAGGAATATCTACCTGATAACCCATTTCAAGAAGTGAAGCCAGAGTTAACTTAAAAGTCTGCCCTTTATTGAAAGACACAAAGTTCCTCACGTTCTCTAAGAGGAAATACCTTGGCCGGAAGTAATCAGCAAATGATAAGAAAGCTAAAATCATCTCACATTGTACTTTACTCCATGTACTATGGTTAAATCTATTCATTCCAGAGAAACCCTGCAAAGTAAAACAGCTTTGCTCTTAATGAGTCATTTATTAATTACTCCAGAGATTAGATAACAAAGGAAAACTATAACATATAATACCTGGCATGGAGGGCCTCCATTGATGAAATCTACTTGCCCCGGTAATGGCAAATCATAAATATCTTTCTCATCAAGTGATGCCGCTAATTCAGCCGCCTCAGAAGTGGAGATGCAGTCATCTACATCCCCACACTTCTCCATAATAGCCCTGTATTATAACTTGCTTTTTAGTTATTAGCAATTTAAAGAGGAATAGAGGAGAGCAAACTTGTCATGCAGACCTAAGAATGACATTGCAGTTTTTAATGAAGACCAAAGACTCAGGATGATTGAGTTTGAATGCATCTCCAGCAGGCTCTTCATATTCAATTGCCCATTTAGTTAATGATACACCTACACCAGTAATAACAAAAGATGGTTGGACATAAAGTGCCTAAGAAATAAATATGGCTAAGCACATAAAAATTGACGAAATTGACAGAAAGGTAGACAGTACCGGATTGGTGCAACCCCTCTGACAGACCACCACAACCTGCAAATATGTCTAACGTAGCCAAGCGGCCCTCCTGAGATGCTTCTTGCTGTTTCTCAACTTCTAATTCACTTTCTTCCTGTTTACCCTTTCCCTTTTTCTTTTGGTATGCAATCTCATTATCCACAATTCCAGTTGAGTACCTTAGTTTTATTTGAGCTGGTAACTGTTTGCCAACCAAAAAAGGGGGAAGTTAGTTATCCTCCAAAGATATAAATTATGAATGCAAACAAAAATTACCATGAAAATGATTATGGAAGTATCATTCCCAGCAAGCACTACAGCAAAGGAAGCAAAAGGGAATCACCTGCTTGAGAGATCCATTGGAAGGGTCATATATGCGATCGCAAAAGAAGACATGATGAAATATTACTGGAGAATTGCATGCTGGAAGGTCATTCTTCTTTCTGACTTCACATTTGCCTTCTATTGCCTCAACAAACAAAATGTCTGTTTCTTCACTATAATAGACCTGAAAATTTAAATAATAAAAAAAACATAAATTTACCATAGAAAAGTATAACTAAAACTATGACGATATGAAGTTTATAACTGTCATCATATTTTAGGATAGCACCTACCTCTCTTATGTCAGAACTGTAAGCCTTTTCAGCTGAAATGTCCTCTGGTCGGAAAAATCTCCTGACTTTAACTTGGGTTGACTCTTCACAAACTTTTTTCTGCCCCTTTGGGACAATAATCTCTAGCACTTGGCACACAACATAAGGCTTCAAACCTATATTCCTCCCAGCTTTAAAGTTTTCAGTCTCAGCCCTTTCTACTGTAAATTGATGAGGACTTACATAGACATAATCATGGAGAGTGTACTCAGTTCCCTTGTATACAAAGCCTGTATTTGATGAATTCACTTTGAACACTTCTTTGGCCCTCCCAGCATCCTTAACTTGACAAGAATGGCAGCAACCAGAACCCAAACCCAAAGTATCAATGGGGAGCGTAAAGAAGGCACCCCTCTCAGGCCAATACAAGCTTTTACAATAATACTCCATTGGAAGTCCTTTTCTCTTCCTCTCCTCTGCTTCTGCTCTATCAAGTTTGTCCATGTTGGCATCATCTTTCCGATGCTGATATCCCCAAGGTCTTAATCGAATATCTACCACTACAGTCTGTTTCACATCCTCCAATTCAAAATCTCCACAGTTATTTGTTAGGAACACCTCTCTCTCATTAGCTGCATTGCCAAGTACAGTTTCAGATCCTCTCTGCATCATTCGTCCATGAAACATTTTTCTTCCCTTTGAAGTTTCAAACATGTACTCCACAAAATAGATTGCAGGAAGTTCATACAAATCAACTTCAACAGAAACAGCACTTCCGACCACAACTACTTCTCCATGTACAATGGCTCGTTTATAAAGAGGCTTATCAGAGCTTGTTTTGCTTACAGGCTCTCCATCCCAGCTTACTTCCTCAGTAGAACACTGTCTAGGTTGCTTTGATACTGAAGGAGACTTCTGAGTCTCCATTGGAATTGGTTTATCTTCAGCATTAGCATTAGCATCGGCTTCAGCTTCAGCTTCAGCTTCAGCATTAGCATTAGCTTCAGCTTCAGCATTAGCATCACCATCAGCATTAGCATCACCATCATCATCTTCATTTTCTTCTTGTTCCTCATTTTCATCTTCATCTTTCACCTCGCAATTAGTTTCCTCCTTTGAATCTTCTGGAGAGTAGTTTGAATAGTAATCCCCCCAAATCCTATTGATTAGCCTTGTTGTCGTAGCCTGCATAGCCTTTCTTATAGAAGCTATAGGCATCATTGCTGCTCGAGGATTTAAATTTGGTTCATTCTTGTATACAACTTTCTTCTTCTTGACTAACCATTTTGTATGGTGTCTCTCTTCCATTTTATTTGCAAGGCCAACCACAAATGCACACTTTTTAATCTTTTCATCAGGAAACTCTGCAAAGAGTTGTAGTATTATCTGTCCATGCACAACAATATATCTCTCAACAGCTGCTGGATCAGAAGATATAAAAGCGCGATTATCCTTCTTGAACTCAGACACCCTCTTAATTACATCATTGAAAGAGAGGCGTGATACTCGTGTTTGCTCCTTCAACAATGTAATAATGCTTATCGCAACCCTTGCTGTTTTGAGTACTGGTTCATACCAAGGAAGATATTGCTTTGATGGTTTGCCAAGTCTATACCTGAAAAATGGAGAGAAAATAAAAACTTGTCACAGTTAAAACTAATTATTTAATGAATAGGAAAATCTGGTTGTTTTGCATATTAGTAGATAATTGCAAAGAACTATGGTTTGTTTTTTTTTTTACTTTCTAGGAACTTTTCTCCAGGCATTGTAGATCAAACATGAGTTAGCAAAAATATTATAGCAACAGAATCCTAATCAAGAAACATGAGACAATACCAGGCCATGTCTGTCCTGATTGAGATGAATATCATTGATGATCCAAATTCAATCATCCATTCCTTAATAGCACTCAAAAAAATTGGAATTCCATCAGCATTCAGCACACTCGAAGAACCTGAAGTAGACTGACTAAGGTCATTGTCAAGACAGAATCCGCTTCCATCGTCAGCAGTCATAACCCCAGAACCAAAAATGGTAACATCAATGTCAGCACATGGTTTCATAGGAAGCAGCTCCAAGGAAATCAGCCTTGAGTCTGAATTGTAAAATGACCAGTTGTGGAGCATGCTTCGAGGGAGTTCCTCAGGATCACACACATCAAAGTCACTTTCAAAAACTACAAGTTCATCAGTTTCTTCATTAGAATTCTTGTAGTATGCTGGAAGAGGATAATCATTTGCAATCTCATCTTCATTGATTTTGATATAGAATTTGTTTGACATAGAGGCTGAGCCTTGGTTCCTCTTCTGTTTCATAGATTTCCAGTATTCTTCCTCTTGCAACAGTTTTGCCAACTTTGCATCCTCATCTTCCTCAGCTGTAAAAGTAGATGAATATGTCTCATCCAATTTGCTTTCCCCCTCTCCTTTTTTACCAATTGTCAGAGCACCACCAGAAAGCGGTGCTATGTCTAGCCCTATATTTTCACGCTTCCTGCTCTCATCTTTGAGGGCAGTAAGAACAGGCAATCCAGCAAATACCTGGTCATTTACCCTCGAAGTTGCATCCAAACCAATCAGTTGATTATAAATAAATTCTCCCTGGGAAATAACAAAATCCCTAATTGATGCCCCACGAGAGAAGCTCTTGCTTCCACTCATGGACCGAACAACACCAGCAAGCAATTCATCAAGACTTAAGTCAGGATTTCCACCAGAAGGCTTTGAAAGTTTTTTATAAACCTCTACACAAGTTCGAGCTTTTTCAAAGAAATATTCATAATATTTTTTATAGCTGCCACTTGGCTTACAGCAGGAGTAATCAGCTACATCAGTTGAAAGCCATATCACTGGACAACCATCGTCATAACCAGAGATGTCCCAAGACTCAACACGACCAAATCCTTCACATCTAACACTCTTCTCCTTTACTTTTTCCTTGTCAGAATTTTCTTCAAGCGGCAATATCAAACCAGTTATGAACATGTCATTGACTTCCAACATCTCAAGGGGTTGTGGAAGACCTTCTGAATTATGCAATACAAAATCAGTTAGCCTCCTATTAGGCCGACCATCATCTTTTTCACAAGTCAGCCCTACAGCTAGAATTTCATCTTCTACTACCATATCCTTCTTTGTCTCAACAACTGAATCCTTGTCAGATATGCAAACTGCTTTCTCCTTAAAATCAGTGCAGGCAGCAGCTCTCTTTGGCCTTTTTGAAGGGACTGACTCCCCATTTTCCTGAGCACTATTACGCTTCTGTACTTTTTTATCAGTTTCCATCTCTTTCTTGGTGGAAGATTTAGCAGATTTATTCTTGCCTTTCTTATTCTTCTTCATTCCTAAATGCCAAAAAAAAAATCTTGTGAACTTGAGTTTAGGCACTTTAAAAAACCATCAGAAACAAAAACATAAATAAATGGTATAGCATAAACACAACATGCCTCTTCTATATCACTGCATGGGGAAAGATAAATAAACAAAAATATAAGAAAATAATATGCTAGCACGATCACACAGATTACTGAAATGGCTAAGCGAAAAGAAAAAAAAAAGATCTTGCAGTAAAGCATAAGACTAGGTAATTTATACTTTGTAAAGAAATGAATTAACAAGATTCTTCACGCACACAAGCAATCTTGTTTTGCTAAAACATTTTGATAAGCCAAATGTAAGCAGAACCTTGAAATGTTTAGCACAAACTCACAGGGAAATACAAATGCAAATCTTATGAAACAAATTGATCAAACCAAAGGTTTTATAGAAAAGAAAAAAAAAAAAGAAAAAGAAAAAACAGGTCCCAAAGATCAAGTCCACACACGCACACACAATCTTGTTTTGCTAAAACATTTTGCTAAGCCAAATGTAAGTAGAACCTTGAAATGTTTAGCATAAACTCACAGGGAAATACAAATGCAAATCTAATGAAACAAGTTTATCAAACCAAAGGTTTTATAGAAAAAAAAAAGAACAGGTCCCAAAGATCAAATCCACAAAAAAAAAGGACACAGAAGAAACTCAAACGGGACTAGCCCCATTAAAAATGAAGTGCATGAAGGTTAAAGCACAAGGGATCAACATGCAGAAACAAGAAAATCCTTGAAAATAATCAAAAGACCCCATACTGAATAACAACTAAACTTGGATTTTCATATTCAAGCTGCAACCTTCGATAATTGCAATGAAAATCACAAAACCAAAACATAAAAGGGATTTTTGTTGAACATGTAATTAAAACAAACTGCCATCACCTGATTGGCTTAGCTCAGACTAGATGACCTGTCTTAAGCAGTAAGTCTACAGTTTCGTCTCTCTTATACATAAAATTAAATGCGTAAAAAATGATAAATATACATTAATATAGACATGGGCCCAGCCCCCCTCCCCCCTTTTTTTCTTTTCTTCGGTGAGCCGCAAATCAAAAATCAACAATCGGGAATGAATATATGGAATCAATAATTCAGTTTAAGAGATTAAAGAAAAAAAAGGAAAACCTGAAGGGGAATTAGAATCCAAAAGAGCGACAGATCCCATGACTTGGAGAAGAGACGGAAACCTTAGCTCTAAACTCACTGTTTCTTTGATGTTTGGCTTCGTTCAGTGAGAACAGTGTTTAGTGAAGATGAATAGAAAGGGAAGAAACACTGAACATTATAAATAAATGAAGGGGAAAAGCAAAGAAAGGCGGGAACACTGGTTTTGGAAAAAAATGTTGGCGCCATTCCTCCAAAAATGAAAATTTTCTACCATTTTTATCTTTTCTACAAGTTTTTCTTTCCCGTTTTCCGCCCTAAACTATGACAATGCTGCCCACTTGTATTGTATAAAGCCACATCAACCATATGGACCAAGTCAAATGCCCTACCCGTTACTATTTCGTTTATAAGTGAGATTGGATATTTTTCGGCCCCTTACATTTTATCTTAATAAAATTTAAATTCGAGCTAATATAAATTCTCTTAGTATTATTTTATTTTTCACAAGGCTTAAACTCCAACTTTACTTAAAAAGTATTGAGTCCTCATTGATTAACTTAAAAAATATATACTTTTATGATGCAATTAGAAAATTCAAGAGAGAAAATTCACAAAGTAAAAAGGAAGAGAAGAAAATCGAGAAGGATGAAATACTGAAACTGCTCAACGACAAGGGTATGCTTAAAAGGAAAGGAATTAGCCGTTTGAAAAGTTAATTGGCCTATTAATAGCTCGGGCTGTTGTCTTCCCTTTATGCATACTGTTTTCATTAAATTCTTATCTGCACCGTTTAACTAAAACAAAACGCCCTATTTTACATCATTGAATTACCTTCTAAACGCATTATTTACTTAACCTATCTTTATTTTTCTAATTCAAGTTTTACCTCGTAACAAGTACTGCCTGCCAAAACAAATCATTATCCTCGATGATTAAAATGAGGAAAGGTGGCACACAGCTATTGTAGTGGTTCTTAGGTAGCATATTCAGGGAAAGCGTTTGCCCATTCCACAAGCACCTCAGTGACCGCTTGATTAATTTTCCTTGACCATTTTTGTGCTCACAAATTCTAACCGGCTCTTTAAGCAATGTCCCATGTGCATCCAATAATGGCAATTAAGCTTAAACTGATGTTGTTCCAACATGCTTCTTCAACTGAGAAACATGTAATGTAGAATGGATGTATGATCTTGGAGGTAACAATAGCCTATAAGCCACTTGCCCAACTTTGGCCACGATAAGAAAAGGGCCAAAATATTTAGGAGAAAAATTATGGTTAAGAGCCATGCTAATTGATTATTGTATATATGGCTGCAACTTCAAGTAAAGCAATTCTCCCACTTGGAACTGTCTATCAATCCTGTGCTCGTCAGCTAGCTACTTCATCCTCGATTGTGCTTGTTTTAGATAAAACTACAATATTTTCCTTGTAGCTTCTCGAGCCTGCAAGCTTCTATCCACACTGGCCATAGGTAAAATCCTAGCAAGGTACGACAGATGTTGTAATGGAGTTTGCCTATATAAGACCTTATAAGAGGTAAGTTGAATGGCTGAAAAGAAGGTCAAATTGTACCACCATTCAACTAAAGGTAGTCAACTCACCCAATCAGCAAGCCTCTCCCCTATTATACACTTGAGGTAACCTTTAATGCGGTATTTTAAAACTTCAATTTAGCCATTATTTTGGAGGTGATAGGCTATAGACCGTAGGAGTTTGGTTCCTACCCTCCTAATGAGCTATTGCCATAAAACACTCACAAAAATCCAATCTCTATATAAAATGATAGTATCAATCATACCGTGGAGCTAATACACATAAGCCATATATTTTTTGTGCTACTATTTTGGCTATAAATAAGAAAGATAGAGCCAAGAAGTGTCCGTAACTATCTGCCACTACCAAAACCGTATCTTTCCTGTTTGAGGTGAGGAGGTCCTCGATGAAGTCAAGACTAATGACAACACAAACTCTGTTTGGAATTGGTAATGGCTATAACAAACCAAGCGAAGCCACATTCTCATTTTTGCACCTTTGACAAGTGAGGCATCATTGATCTACAATTTAACATCTAGCCATGCCCCGACGTGCGTGCATCGGGGCTGAAAATCAACACTACAATAAATATAACTACTGACTTTACTGCAAGTGTTAAAGGCAAACTGTAACATTTGTAGTGTCCCATGGAACACCGGAGTATTCCAATGGGTCAAACCCAAAGATTCAGTGATTTAATAGTTCCTACTCGATAAGCATGCAATGAAGGAGTCTAACTAGCTACTCACTACTTTCTATATTACAACAATGCATAATTTGAAGTTAATTAGGCTAATTAGATATTTAATGCTAAAAAGGACTAAATTGCAAAATAATCAAAATTATTAGCTCAATAATTCAACTCAAAATCACGGAGAGGGGGTGAATTGACCTCTTAAAATTTTGTAATTGCTAAGAAAAAGATAAAGACAAAGAACAATTCGATTTATAATGGTTCGGTCTCAATTGCCTATTCCACTACCTTAGCTTTCCACAATTAAGAATTTTACCAAATTCACTAATTTGATAACCTTCGAGGACAATGTTTAACCTTACAAACTCACTTAAGGTTTCTACCAAACATTAATATACAAAACCTCTCAAAGAGTAAACACAAATAGCAAACTACGAAGAAATCCTTACAAACTTGAATTATTTGCCAATTAAGCACTAATAAACAAGAAAACACTTGAGCTAAAAGAATAACAATAAAAGCTCACAAGTGTGTATAATAAAAGTATGAAAGTTGAGCACAAAGGTAGATTGATTGATCTTTTAGGCTTGAATTATCTCTCTTGTTATTATAGGATCTTTGGAAGCTGGTATTTATACCTGCTAATTAATTTCCAACCATTGTAGTTGTTGGAGATATGCATAAAGTCGTTGGGGATGCGAATATCAGTGTATTTAATTCACCTGCAACAACGACTATCGATACTGACTAAAAATGTATTGATAATTTTTTCATTTAATATAGAATTCAGTGACTGTTGGAGTTGAAGATACCGATACCAGACAAAATTTATCAATACCATATGAAAAGTATCAATGCCGGATCAATACTTAGCTAAATTTGTGAAAAACATAATGTCAAATTGGTACTGTTTTTAAAAGTTGTATTAATATTTTAAAAACTATCGATACTTTACCAAAAAGTATCAATATTTTTTGGCCTGAAGCTATACTGACCTGTTTTAAAAATAATTTGTCTACTTGAAAGAATTCTTACTTAATTAAAATAATTTTAAGTTGATTCAAAAATTTCTAATAGTTCAAAATAAGGATTAAAAATTTTATCTCTTAGATTTCATTTGAGAAATCATTTTGTCAAATTAGTTCAACTTTAACCTTTATTCAAAAATACTTTAATTTGTTATATTAAAACATATTATCAAACAAAGCTTAGTTTAACAAAAAATATGAAATTAACAAACTAATAACGGACAACATTCAGTTGACTTCTATATTGCTAATTAATCTTTGGATTAGGGATCTAAACAACTTAAGCTTCTAAATTTGTTCCATTTTACCTGTCACGCCCTAGATTTTATTCTTTTATGGGCGCTAGTGTATGTCACAAGGGAATCAATGGTCTAGTGGTTAAGTGTGTCAGTTGTTTCCATAATGTCTAACGTTCAAGCACTCATAAGCACATATTTTAATTAAATATTTTTGACAATTTTGAGCTAGTGTGAACACTCTTGCCGTCCAACACATATTGCCATACAAGGAAATATTATTTCCTTAATTACAAAGACAACCTTCCCAAAGTTCTCCCATTTTTACTCCCATGATACACTTTTGGTGTCATTGTCCCATCAACTTGCCAAAACCTCTCCCTTACATTAACTTGGTTGACCATTGAACCTAGACACTCCCCATTTTATTTTTATTTTCTCCATTTTTCTCTCCCCCTCTCCTTTAGTCACACCACCACTTTGCTCATCAATTCTTTACTAATTTTCTTACTTCTTACCACCTTAGAAGTCTCTTTTTCTTTATTTCTCTTCCACTCTACCACCACGCAAGGTCGTCACACCTCCACCATACCATCATCTTTCTTTCGTCATTGTCGTGCCGTCATCATTGGCCACCACCAAAATTCTCCATTTTTCTTCATTTCTTCTTCTTTTTTCGAAACTCTTCTCTATAATACCTCAATTCGAATTCTTATTTATTAAAATATCACTTCTTATCTTACCTTTCTAACTCATTATTTTGTGCGTTTGAGTGCCGAATCCTCCTCTTTAGTCGACTTTTCGGGAAATATTGTTGAGCCTTTTCCTCCGTTATTACTTAAGTATAGAAGATCCTCTGGTTCATGACTTTCTTCCATACTATTATTTCGATTAGGATGTTACTAACACTTTATTTACCATACTTTTATGAAGTGCCAATCAAAAATCCAAGAATCATATTCCATTTGTAAAAGTGTGCGATTTGACGAAATTGCGTAAGTCTTACTAAATCACAATTGTTTTTAATCAATGGTTGTTTATTTATTAAATCCATACGAACATGAGTATTTGGTCAAAACCGTTGTGACTCAAGAATCGAACTCTCATCTTTCGAAGTGGAATCGAGATTTACAAGGTGTGGGGATTTACTTTAATAATAATGGTTGATGACAATATTGATAAAAATAATTTAATAAGCAATAAAATATTATTGTATTCTTTGAATAATAAAATATTGGGTGAACTCAAAAGTGTTCTTAAGGATTGATTTAAGATTCGATAAAAAAGGATACCAAGTAAGTTCCTCGAACTTCAGATCTATGATAATGATTGTGATTTGGCAATTTCTGTAATATATGTAATCATATGATTTCTGTTACTCATGACATGTGATTTATGACTATTGGATTATGTATGTACAAATGATGTTAAAATATGATTATCGATGTTCTAATTCGCATGAAAATTACGTTACTATTCTAATATTTCTGATTAGCATGTTAAATATGCCATATTTCTGGTTCTGATTTACATGTTAAGCATGCCATAGTGATAAAATATATACGAATCTGATCCGCATGTTAAGCATGCCATATTATGATATTCTAATTCGCATGTAAAGCATGCCTACTAAAAATCTGTTTGTATGTCATATCACATGCATGAAGTTGAAAAAATATGTACGGAGGAAGTATCTAGCAGTAAATCTGCATTATCTGGTGGTTTATATTCTATATCTAGCAATAAATCTGCAATATCTGGTGGTTCAACCACATTATTTTGTTTTTGGCACTCGATTGCAGTATCTGGTGGCTAGTCCACATTATTAGTGTGTTATTGGATGGATGAGCTCTAGGGAATTCTTTATGGTGTGTAACGGAGTTGGGTAATATCTATTTTCTAAAAATTTGCATTGTTTTCTGAAAAGCGTTGCATTAACATCGTCATTGTGCATTTTGCCATATCTGATTCTGTGAATGAATATTTGGCATGTTATGATCTACTTAAATTGATGTTGTAATGAGTTAAATTTTGTTATTGTTATTATTGGTAACCCTGATCGTGATGAGATGAAGTAATAAAATCGATCGTACCTGGAAACTAACTATTATCACGATAAAAAGACAAGCACACCTATCTAATAGTAGTATAGTTAGTGGCAAGACTAGAATATCGAATCCAATGAACTAAAAGTACTAGTAATAACTTCCTTCCTATTATCTAGCCTAAAAATAAAGAGGTGGTTTGTGTAAACTAATTAACTCTAAACTAAACTGAAGAAACGACAAAAAGTAAATTGGGAGATTACTTTTAGGAAAAACTGATTGATAAAGGCAATACCTAAGGAAGAATCTACCTAGACTTCACCTGTTATCTAACTATGAACTAGACGATTTCTTCATTTGACTTGATCCGTAGAGATCCCTAAATTATGTTAATACTTCTGTCGATGATAAGAACAACTAACTGTAGGTTGATTAATTGAAATCTCTTTCTAATTAAAACCCTAGTCTTGTATTAACTCGATCTATGGCTCCCCATATTAGATTTGACTCTAATCCGGCAGATTTTCGTCGTCCTATGTCTAGGATTGCGATCAACTCCGCTTAATTGTGTTGGATCTACTCCTATACAGGGATTTTTGCTCCTCTGTATAAGCACATTGAACTTAAATCAATATCCCGAGAATATCAATTCAAGAGTTAAAAATACAATTAAGAACAAATCAAATATTATCATATAGTTCAGATAACAATAACAAGATTCATCTTAGGTTTTATCCCCCTTAGATATTTGGGGTTTAGTTCATGTTTATAAAAAGAAACATCTCAGAATAAAGAAAATAGCAAAACATAAGAAAACCTAAAACTCCTGAAATGATAGAAGAGAGATCCTCTATCTTGATGTAGATCCTGGCTTCTGAGATGGATTAATTAGCTTTCCTTCGAGTGATTCCCTGCCTTTAACTTCCCGTCTTGGCGGGAATAATGTGCTCAGCACTCTCCTCTACCGTCCACCTTGTAGTTGCCTCCTAGGGTCTTTATATAGAGTTTAGAATGTCTTTCTTAGCCCCTAAGTAGCCTAGTAAAATTGAACTTCATCACGACAGGGACACGCCCGTGTGCCACGCCTGTGTGAGTCGACTTTCAGACCGTGTTTGAGCCTGTTAATGTGGCCCAGCCGTGTGACACGCCCGGGTGACGAACTTCCAGGCCGTGTTGATTATTGATTTGGGCCTAATTTGCTCGTTTTTGGCCCGTTCCTTGCTCTTTTCTCTTCCTTATGCTCTCCTAAGTATAAGACATGAAATTAAAGGATTAGGAGCATCAAATTCGACAAATTCAATGATAATTCATCCAGAAGTTAGGCTAAGCATGAGGTAAAAATATGTATAATTTACGTTTTATCAAACCCACACCAAGCTTTTTAAGCTCACCCCTTTAAATTCTGATTTTTCAGATAATCGAGGTTAGGATGGGCTTGGCTACAAAGGCATTATCGATCATTTTTCAATGAAATTTATATTTATTGGTATTTGATAGTTGGGATTTGTTTTATCACTTTGGATTTGGAGTTTGGTTTTTTTTTTTTTTGCGACTTAGACTTTGGTTTTTTTTGGACTTTGAATTTTGCACTAGGATTTTCTGCATGGTTTATGTTTTAAAAACTATCATATAAAGGATTTGCAAAATTAACAACTTAAGATGGATTTTATATAAAATAACAAAAAGCTCAGTAACGATGTTTTCAAAAATTCAATACTAAGTTCCGATTACACGACACAACCTGTTCACAAAACTAATATTTTACGATATGTATGTTAATCAGTGTTTTCAAATGACAAATGAGTTTTAGATATAGAACTTTTTCTACTACGATGTTTAAATTAAATTACGGCATTTTCCTAAAACACTCTCAATACTTGAGTTTTTCTAAAGTTAAACGATATTAACTAAATTTTGGTTTTACTTAAAACAATACTAAAAGACGTTTTGTGAAGGCAGTTTTTAAAAGAAAAAACTTCTAAATGTTTTTACTACACTATTGTCATAGCCAATGTGATCTTCGAGATTCAACCATAATGTCTAGGCCGAGTTTAAGGGGTTACATTACCTCTCGACATCAACTTTACCAACTTAGACAAATTATTCCAATTTATCTCTAAACCTCATCAACTAACTCGGGACTAACAAATTGGTGCCCAATAAGATCTTCTCTCAGTCTCACTTATCTTGATTTTCCCTTAGCGGCATCACTCCTAAGTTTTTAAGTCTATTCAGTTTAGTCTAATTTTTACGATTTTGTCTTTGTACAAAAAATTAACCAAGCAACACTTCCATTAACCAACCACCTAAGGTTTAGCTACTCCTACTCATTTTTAAGCCAACAACAAGAAAAAATTCAAGCAATGAAAGCATTAACTTAAAGAGAAGTGAATAAAAACCCAAGCCTTCTTGCAAAGCTTAGAGAGTACAATAATCAAAGCAAGATAGATGAATAAAAATACTAAAGCTATGATTTTTAATAAGTGAAAAGAAAGAAAAAATGACCAATACTAAATGAGAACTAAAATGTAATTACAAAAATGTTTAAGGTGCTGAACATATAAATGAATCTAAGCTACATTATGAATCTAAGCTACATTACAAACTAACTTAACTAACTAAGAAAATACAAGGAAAACAAAGAAGTTGTAGAAAAGCTAAATCTTACAGCTATGGAGAAGAAAACTACCCTAAACCTAAACTAAAAGATAGAAGAAACCCTAAACTAAAAAGCTTGCCCTTCTCCTCAACCAAAAGTGGCTTTTTAATGTAAATACATCCCAAAAATTTAGACCAAATTGCCCCTAGACGTCTAATTTTTGTTAGGGGACATGTTGGATAATAACTATCCCTACGGTAACTTTTTGTCACCTTCGACAATGATATCCTCGTCAATCTTGAAATAAAGGTCCTTTGGGAGCTTGGGTATCGCGATACTCTATGGTCGGCATCTCGATATCACTGTTGGCGGTCTCTATTCTTTTCATTCCAACACTATCAGGGGTATTGCAACTTTGGATCTCCATAACGCAATCTCACATCGCAACACCACATTGTGATCTCACCTGGCAACACTGCATTGCAATCTCATGTTGCAGTACCACCTTGTGATCCTACTTAGCACTATCACTTAGCTCTATGTTTGACTCTATACAACACTCAATCCAAAACGTCACAAACCAGTCTTAAATGTTATGGCCGAATCTCAGAAGTTATATTAATAACACTTGAAATTATTTACTTTTTGAAATTGATTAAGATTGAGGAGTTGTGTGAAAACTTAAAATTTTGACTATTTAATGATTTTGTTTCCTTGAAAAAATATTTATTAAAAATATAATCTTTTGAAAGTAAAGTTTGACATTATATTATAATGTCATTTTAAGTTATTTGAAAATAAAGATTTTGTATTATAATTATTTATTAAAAAGGTTTCGGGTAAAAAAAATTCACAGGGAACTTTCATAAATCTACTTAGAAAATTACGAATTATAATTTTGTTTTAAACCACGTAAAATTGTAAATAGTTTAAATAAACCTCATACTTTAAAATACTTGAAATCACATAAATTTTTCATGCATGCACAGCAATTCTAAGTTATAAAATAACCAACAACCCAAAATAAAATAAGTGTTTAAAGTTCAAAGTTTGCAAATAGAAACCACAAAATTTAAAATTCCATTATTAAAAATCCATAAAATAAACCATCCGAGAGGCTCCACCGAATGTTGAATCCAAGCCCTATGTTCGAGTATTACCTGAAAGGTTATAACACTAAATGGGTCAACTTTTAAAGCCTAGTGTGGGTCATTTAACAAATAAATGTAAATAAACACATAATCATCAACCAAGTAAATATTTCACTTTATGCACATGATCATGGCGATATTGTTTTATAAAACAATTATGCAAACTCATTTAAAACATCCTACCTATCACCGCTGCACACCACAATCGAGTTCCCCAAAACTCGTCCATTCAAACACTCCAATTTGTGAACAATGTCACAGTAATGTAGATAATCTGCCACTTAATAATATTGTGGACAAGCCACCACTTTTGCAGATAAACTGCCACACATTTCTCCTTTTACACATCCCACCTCATGCATGTGATATGGCCACAAAAATCACTTTTTCACCTTAAAAATCAATTTTTCACAGTGGCATGTGAGACATGCTCATTATATCACTTATCACTTAAAATCACATAGGTATGCTTAACATGATAATCACATCTTTACACAATATAAATATCAATATTTCACATTTTATAAACCATGCAAAACTCACATATGCCATAACATCACATAACATGAGAATGAGATTTTTATACAATTTATATCAATTATAACAATCAAGATCACCCATCATACAAATCACAAAAACAACGGTTTAGTTTCACTTACTTGGATATTCCAATTCGATAGGTTTTTATTCCTCTTCTCGAAAATATATAGTTTTTTTGATAAGCAAAATTTAATAACACTAATAAAATTTTAACAACATGAAACATATTTTCATTTTTTTAATTAATGTGAAACCCACACCTGATTGTAGATCCTACGAGTTACAATTCTCTAAGAAGCATACACTTGGATCTATCCAATGGATCACCTAGTCACACAAATGATAATCATTCGTTAAAGTTTACCATGATCATCATAAGAGATAAGTTTATTAAACAAATCTCCCATTTGACACTTACTTCTGTGAATTAAGAATCGTGATTGCTTTCACGAGTTTGAGGATTTTTCATGTAGATGTTGATTGACCCTTTAAAAAGACATCACAACTAAAAGTTAATAAACAAGGGAAAAATTCACCATAACTCTTATGAATAGTCGATCAAGAGGGAAATAGCAAAGAAGGAGTGGTAGCAAGCTTTTAGTTGAGCTGCTCTGATCTGATCAAACATTACCAGCTTTACTCTTAACTTAGCTAGCAAGCTTCCATCATCATTAATACTAAGCTGAGCAAACATTGCCCGTAACTCGACAGCTGCTTTTCTGCTCAATGCATCAGCTACTATATTTTCCTTCCTCAGATGGTAGTGTACAACACAATCATAATCTTTCAAGAGTTTAATCTATCATCATTGTCTCAAGTTCAACTCTTTCTGAGATAAAAGATATTTGAGACTTTTATGGTCTGTATAAATGTAGCATTTTTCACCATATAGATAATGTCTCCAAATTTTTAATGCAAAAATTACGGCAGCTAACTCCAAATCATGTGTCGAGTAGTTGCATTCATGTGGCTTCAACTGACGGGATGCACATGCTATGACCTTTCCGTCTTACATCAATACACAACCTAACCCACTTAGAGAAGTATCACTGTACACAACGAAATCCTTTCCTGACTTTGGTACAATTAAAATAAGTGCATCAGTCAACATTTGCTTCAACGTCTCAAAACTTCTTTGGCACTGATCATCCCAAATGAAAGGAACATTCTTTTGTAAGAGCTTTGTCATCGGTAATGCTATTTTTGAAAACTCATTAACAAATCTTTTATAATATGCAGCTAATCCTAGAAAACTACGTACCTAGATACATTCTTTAGTGCTTTCCATTGAATAATTGCCTCGATCTTTTTCGGATCAACTCTAATCCTATCAGCAGACACAACATGTCCCAAAAATACCACTTCCGATAACCAAAATTCACATTTACTAAGCTTCCCGTATAATTGTTTTTCTTGCAGAATCTGTAAAACTATTCTGAGGTGCTGATCATGTTCAAACTTCAAATAAACCAGTATATCATCAATGAAGACCACCACAAACTGATCTAAATATAGCTGGAAAATGGGGTTCATAAAATCCATGAAGCGGCTGGGGCATTGGTTAATCTAAATGGCATCACCAAAAATTCATAGTGGCCATACAGAGTATGAAATGCAGTCTTCGGCACATTACTTTCTTTTACCTTTAATTAGTAATACCCAGACCTCAAATCAATCTTCAAAAATACCGAAGCTCCCTTTAGCTGATCAAATAAGTCATCTATATGAGGTAGCGAATACCGATTATTGATCGTCACCTTATTAAATTACCGATAATCGATACAAAGTCGCATTGAGCCATCATTCGTTTTAACAAACAATATTGGTGCTCTCCACGATGAAATACCCGGTTGAATAAAGTCATGATCTAGCAAATCTTGTAACTGTACCTTCAGCTCTTTTAATTTTATTAGTGACATACGGTAGGGAGGTATGGATATCGGAGCGGTACCCGAATAAACCTCTATCGCAAATTCAACCCTCTCTATTTGGTGGTAAACCCGGTAATTATTCAGGGAAAACATCTGGATACTCACATACAGTTCTAATCTTGCTGCATTGACTTCCTACTGAATCAAAATTAATAACATAAGCCAAGTATGTTGTACAACCTTGCTGTAGTAGTTTATTCGCCTTTATCACTGAAATGATACGTGTTAATCCACTAGTACGAATACCATTTACCTCAATCTTACTTCCATCTTCTGCCTGAATACTGAATTTCTTTTTATAACAATCCACAACTACCCCATGCTCAAACAACCAATCCATTCCCAAAATTACATCAAAATCACCAAATGGTATAATCAGCAAATCAACAGGGAACATTTTATCCTGTATCATCAACAGGCATCTTCGACATACTCGGTCCACAAACACTATTTGTCCCAGTGGGCTAAACACTTCTATTGAAACTCTAGACATCTCAGATTTTAATTTCCCCGACTTAACTAGTTTTGAATTAATGTATGAATACGAAGAACCTGGGTTAATTAATGCATAAATAGGTTCTGAATATAGTAAAAATATATCTGTTACAGCGTCATAAGTGTCACCTTCCTCCCGAGTCCAAACCACGTACGCTCTGGCTGGTGCCCTAGCTTCTGACTGTTGAGTAACTATATCACTACCTTTTCTTGCACCTCCACTTCTGAAAATAGAACCACCTCTACCCGAACCTCTACCTTGAGCAGTAGATACTGATATTTGTAATGCTGCAGGTGTAGCACCTATGCCTTTCGGGCAATCTCTAATAAAATGACCTGTAGACCCACATCAGAAACATCATCTACTTATTTTTCAACATTCACCTCGATGCTTCTTTCCACAATGTTCGTAGTCCGGAATATCAATGTCTCGAGATGGGCCTTTTTCACTACCAGTGGAAACTATAGTCTGTTTTTCCCTGCTTTTATCACCTCTATCAGATTTAAAGCTCGGCCTCCAACCACTTCGGGATTCTTTTGATCTTTTTGGTTGAGGATTTGAACTAGTAGTTCCAATATGTTTCCCTATCGGTCTAGCAATTTTTGACTTTTTATCTAAACCCAGAACTTGTTCTACCATTTTTACCCTTTCAACCAGATCTACAAATTCTATAATTCGATGAGACACCAGTTGTACCCTTATTTCATCTCGTAAACCCCGTAAAAACTGTTTACAACTATCAGCTTCTTTCAGTATAAACTCTAAAGCATACATGCCGAGTCTAGATAATTCTCGTTCATAATTCATTACCAATATATTACCTTGTCTCGGCATCAGAAACTCTTGCTTTTTATCTTCAATATACAATTCCCTGACATATTTCTTCTGAAATAGATCCCAAGTTACCTACTCAGTTGGTAGATATCAGATTATAATTCCCACCATAAATATGCTTCCCCTTGTAGTAAAGAAACAACACAAATCAGACTTTCTCGGGGGGTACACTCTAGCTATTGCAAAACTCTTTTAGTTGACTCTATCCAATTTTTCACTGTGGATAGATCAACTCCCTTTAGACCCAAGAATTCCGTGGCACCGTATTTTCTTAATTCTTGAATTGGGGCCCGTCTAAGAGTAGGAATAGATGTCGTAGCGGGAGTAGTCCCCGCTACTCGTTGTAGAGCATCAACAATAAATCTTAATAAATGTGAATCATCTTTACCTCAATCTCTATCATTTCCTCTTTCCACACTAGGGGTTGATTTCTCATTGGATTTACACTAGGTGTAACCGATTTTGTTTCATCTAATCCATGTGATTCATCATCTCCGGTATACATTTCTTGATTAGTATAATCAATATGTCCATCTGACATCTTTTAACTATAAAACAAAAATAAACAAATAGGTTAGCATCCAAATCCTGACTCAGTCTCGACTCAATAGTGGCATGTACCTCTAAACTCAATTCCGAGCTTGATTTAATCTGAGAATCGGCTAAACCTTAATAGCTCTGATACCAACAACTATAACACCCTCTAACCCTAAATTGTTGCTAGAATAGGGTTACGGAGCATTACCTATATTTAAGACATTTTATGGAAACTATACTAATAATTAACATAAATATTATAAATCATTAATTAAGTCCCTTTTATAGACCATCGAGGCCCAAAATACGTATCAATAATGAATCGGGACTTGTTCGAATGCTTCAGAAATTTATTGTGAAATTTTAAAATTTTTCCTAAGTGCAGGGCCCACACGTCCGTGTGACAATATGACACACCCGTGTAGACAAACCGTGTGGCTCACACAGCCATATAACATACCAATGTCTCAGGCCGTGTGGTCACACATACCCATGTCCCTTATCCGTGTAACTCTCTAACTTTCATTTCATGAACAAATTGGATTCACACGGCCAAGCCACACGCTTGTGTGCTGAGCCCTTGTGGATTATTTTTCATTTCGAATCTAACGCAATTTTCACACGGCTATGATACACGCCTATGTTCAAGGTCGTATCCTTCACATTGCTGATACACACGTCCGTATGTTAAAACCTGGGCATTCTGTTTTAAAATTTTAAGATGCAGATGACACACGGGCAATTCACACACCAATATTCTAGTCGTGTGTCTCACACGATCTAGTCACATGCTAGTGTGCTAGGCTGTGTGGACTTTATATGAGTCTTTTATAACGACCTAACCAACCTGCAAGTTCAAACCGAAACTTATCCAATGCAAATATCACAACCAATGCAATTCATAATTAAACACACTTAAATCATACCTAAACATCAACTTGACAATTGACTAATTGAGCATTCATAAATAACATTTTAATTGAGCTAATATAACCCATTCATTATATTTCAATTCACTATCAATTGTGTTACATTAATCTCTTTACCGTTTCATTAAACCAAATTCCAAAACATCATTTACAACCAATAGTAAATTGACTCACAAACTTAACCTAGGTACATGCCACATTTACTAAAAGAAAGTTACATCACCAAAGTTTCTCTGAGGTCGGGATTGTTCTGGATGTTGAACCGGGACACTTGACTTCTACTAACCTACGTACGGAAACAATCGTACGCTGAGTATGGTTGTACTTAGTGGTATTACCATAATTCAAATTATAATAACAATAAAAATTATAGTCATCAATCATGTAACACTATAAATCATAAGTACTAATTTACACTTAAATTTCATATCTCAACAATAGCAATTTATCAAGTGATATGATATATCATCAACTTGAACTTCAATCGATTCATGAACCTTTGGTTCATTCTTTCAATCTCATATCTCGATTTCAATTCATAATTCAATTTTCTCATCTCATTTCAATGGCTTGATCAATCAAATTCATTCGATTTATCATTTCATTTATTTACCACTATTAACAAGACTCGGACCTTGACGGATACAGGGATCGAACCAAATAGATGGATACACGGATCCAACCAAACATTCCAGTATGGCACTCAATGCCTCATCGGATAGTACGAAGCAATGGTTGACACCTAGTGTCTTATCGACAAAGTCGAAGAAAGTTGGTACCCAATACCTCATCGAATCTATCCGAAGAAATATAGTGACACCTAGTGTCTCATCGACTCGTGGTCGAAGTATCCCTGCACACTTCCAATCCCATGGCATGCTAACTATATCCAACTTAGCCCGACTAGTTAATAGGGCTTCCAAACCATTTTCCATTTCAATCGCAATTCAATTTTATTCCATTCAATTCAACTCAATTTCAATTTCACTTTTTCGCTTTCTATCAATATCCAATTCTATGCCAATACATAATTATCATTCAATTCAACATCAATACATAATTATCATTCAATTCAACACCAATACATAATTATCATTCAATTCAATAATAACACTTACCTCACAATTCACTTACCATACATATAATTTAATATTTAGTATTTAATAATAAATAGCTTGAATTATAGTAATACAAACCATGATTTCTCGAGTTTACTCTTCGTCCACTTTTTCCTTTATTTTCTTCGTAAATGCCTCGGGTGCGATGTTAGCTATGAAAAATTAAGATAATTTCATAATCATTAATAAAATACTAATTTACATCAAATATTTGAATTTTTCTATTCAATTTCTACCTAAATTTCAATTTAGTCCTAACTAAACTCACTCACTTTTCTATCTCAATTTATACTTTATTTCTACTCAATTTAAAACCAAACTTAAATTTAACTATTTAATTTTCATCATAAAACCCTAATTTTGAATTTCTTTCAATTTAGTCCCTCAAGCACAAAACTTATAGCTTCTATTACAATTTAATCATTTAATCAATTCTAACTAGAAATTCTATCGATTAAACCCCTAATTCATCAATTTGTTTGACATGAATCATGTTCAAAAATCTAAAAACTTTCAAAATTTCAACTTGAATTCAATAATACTTTGTTCTAAAACTTCTAAAACATTAAAATTAAAAGAAAATGACTTAATTGACTTACTAATTAAAGCTTCAAACCTTAAAACCCAAGTTTTTCCTTTTCTTTTTCTTTTCTCCTTTCTTTCTCCCTATTTCATTTTACTTTTGCTACTTCTTTCTTCTTTTGTTTCTTTCTTTTTTATTTACTTTATGTTTAATTGATTAATAATATAATATAATAATATAATATATAAAATATCTTTTAACTTATTATTTAAGAAATATACAATTATATTACAAGTGTATAAATACATATAATACACATGTACAATTTTATCATCATACATTTGTCATGATTTAATTTATATATCAATAATAATAATTTAATATACAAAATAATAATAACTAATAATAATTATTATTATAATTATAATTATATCTTTTAATATAAGAAAATTTTAGATTTTTATTAAGTTGCCACCTGAATTTTCTAAATAGGCTTAATTGCCTATTTGGTCCCTTTTATTTTCTTTTTATCTATAATTAAACTTTTACACTCAATTTAATTTAGCCATTTTTCCTAATTACACTTAATTAAGCTAATTTTACTTAATCAAAACCAAATTAAACATACCCCTAGACTCATAATTACTTCTAATAAATATTTACAAATTCATTTTGCTAAGACAAAAGCCCGATAATGTACTTTTTCGATACCCGTAAATTTTGAGTCATTACATGCTCTATCTCGATCAGAAAGGAGAGATCTGTGGATCGTCTTGATTTTGATCTGGGAAAATTGAAGGATCCAAAAATGATGCGAGTCTCAAGGCACAATTTCAGACCTGTGAATATGATGGGTTCACACTGCCTCAAGGCCTAACAATAATGTTAAAGGCTAAGAAAATCAAATTAGGATTCGATTAAAGACAAGATTCGAGGAAGAATCTTTTTAAGGAAAGGGAGAACGATACATGCATGGATGGGGTGAAATTTATTAGATTCCAATCACCCAAACGGCCAATTTTCAAGTTTGGGAAATTAGCAAACTTGCGATGACTTTTTGGATGCGATCATGGCATTTCAATGTTGAGATGTCTTTGTAGCGTTTAAAGATCTATCTCTTAGCTTCAAAACGCATTTTGAATCACTCGATTTTGAGTTCGGAGCTCAAGTTATGACCATTTTAGTGAAGACTATGCGAGTAGAATTTCTGAATGAGATTATGATGGGAATTACAAGTTTCGGGCTTTTAATTCGAGTTTAAATCATATTGGGTATGAGTTTTAGGCTTAATTTTTATTATATATGAGCCCAATATTGTATTTATCATCTCTTATTATTTTATTATTATTTTATTCCAATTTTTTTATGATTATTAAGTGTTTAAGTTATTTAGGAGTATTATGTTAACAAGAAAGTTTAGTTTAAAACTACTTTTTGTTTAGATTAAATTAGAGTTCTAGTACATTTAAGAGTTTTATTTAGATTTATTTAGCTAGCCTATATATAGGCCTTTGAATTGTACACAATTCAGACAATTCATCATTATTCTATTTCTCTTTTGAGTTAATAAATTTTCTCTGGGTTTTTCTTTTCAAGAATTTCTCTTGAGTTTCTTTTAGAAGAGTTTTAACAATGTTTTTAGATTGTAGGGATCATCTTAAAACTTTTTCTTGCCAAAGTTTCTATCTTGAAGGGAAAATTAGAGCCACTTGAAGGGGGTTGTAGATTCTTTGTGTTTCTAAGGCTTCTTAGGACTTCTACGCGCCACGTTCTATCTTTCCATTTATCTTTTTTATTCGCTTCATTAATCTTTGATTTGTTATTTTATGTAAGTTATTTATTTTAATTGTTTTATCTGACTTGGATTCAATTTCGTTTCAGGTTGTGTCAAAATCCAAGTTTCTTTTCGAACGTCTAAAGCATTAAGTCAAATATGCAATTTCGACAAACTTTACAATCTGCTTCCGCATTCATCTTTCTCATCTTTTATCATTTGGATCATCAAGTAGACTTTTATCACTTAATGTCTCTTTTCTTTCTATCTTTTAACATGATTCTTCCTCACTTCCCATATCCCCCTCACAAGTATTATGGATATTCAATTCAGTACAATATATCTCAGTAGGAGAACATGATGTTTCACTTTCATCTAACTCTATAGATTCAAGGAAAAAAATTTTCATTATAATTTTTTTTTGGTTCACAAAGTTCACCATCTTTTTTGTTCAACAAAAGTCTCATGTTGGCACAATCATGACTGTAGTGTTCACACCCTTTACACGTAAAACATTCAATGTCACGAGCTCTTTGTTGTTTTGGTGAAAAATTAGTAGAAGTGAGATGCTTGAAAGATGTAGAAGAATATTTTGTAGGAGCCCCACTTTTTCACTCAAAAGGTTTAGTCTCAGCATGTTTTGGCGGCAACTTATTAATAGCATAAGAAGGTTTCAAATTGTTGAAAGTAGAACTTTTTCTTGTACCTCGATAAAAGTGTGATGCACCAAATGGACAAGACTGATGTTCCTGAGATTGTTGCTCAGTCTCAATTGCCTTGTGTACCATCTCCTCAAGATTAATATAGGTTTGAAGATTAAGAGCATTAGCTATTGAAACGTTCAAGCCATTTACAAATCACACCATGGTAGTTTCTTCATCCTCTCGTATATTTGCTCTTTGCATAAGCATCTTCATCTCCTTAAAGTACTCATCAACAGATCGATTACCTTGAACAAGGCGTTGAAGTCTCGTTGAAACCTCTCTATAGTAATGAGAAGGAACGTAACACTTTCGCATCACTTGTTTCAACTTGTCCCATGTTTCAATTACCCTTTCGCAGTTTCTTTGATAATTAATTCCAAGTTGAATCCACCAATTCAATGCATAATCTGAAAATCCAATGATCGCTAATTGGACTTTTTCCTCTTCCTAGCATTTATAGTAACGAAACATAAGTTCAATTTTAATTCCCATTTATAATATGCTTCGGGATCATACTTCCCTCAAAATGGTGGAATGTTGAACTTTGGTTTAGCTAAAAAATGTTGCATACGGTCATTGTTAACCAATGTCTCATCATTTGCACGAGACACGTCGAGCATTATTTGCACAAAGACAAGGTTGATCAACCTTATCTTCCTAATTACGATTTTGACACTTAGTTTTGGTAATTAGACGTTCTAAATTTTTGTTGATCGTGTCTAGAATAGTGTCACGTTGCTGATCTCGAACATTTTAAACCTCTTTATCCCTTCTAAACTTCCCAATTATAGTATTGCGAATCATAATGAAAGCCTAAAAAGAAGACAACACTCAAGAAAAGAAAAATTAAGCAAACCTTACTGTTATGCACTCAGAAATAAAAAATAAATTCTCAATGAGGTAAGAATTAATCTTACGAGTCGTTTAAAAAGTGCCTACATCAATCAATCAGAATGTATTAGAATCAAACTATCAAAACAAACCTATTAGTACTATGAGTCCAAAATTGGCTTAGATATCAAAGAATTCTGTTGCACGGAGGAAGGAATATACGACGTGCTTTAACCTACTAATACAAGAAACAAGAAAGTGTTAAAATGCGTAAAGGAACAAATAAAAAGTAAAACAAATGAAAACTTAAAGCTAAGAGTCAATGAAAATTGCTGAAATCCAAAAACCCGAAAAATTGCGAAGCAACTTGACAAACTTTGTTCGAGGTGTTCCTAGTTTCCAAAAATCACGAAATCTAAACTAGAGCCTCATCAAATAATGTAAATCTGGTCTGGAAAGTTTCGAAACAAAATTCAACTCACATAATTTTTTTATTTTTATTTTTTTCGTATTATATTTTTTTGTGCTTTTTTGATCACTTTTTTTGTGGGAAATATTTTTTTACTCTAAAATAGTGCCAAGAAATAGTATTTAAAATTTCAGATTGCTTGAAAATTGTTTACGCACTGAATTTTCTTTTGAAAACTATCGGGGTAAAAAATTGTTTTGAGGCCGTTTTCTAGAAATCAGTTTATAAAAATAAAAAGAACACCTAAAATGCCCAAATCTCATACTAAATGATAAAGGATGAGAAGGTTGAACGCAAAAGCGGATTGTAAAGTTTGTCAAAGTCGCAAATTTGACTTAGGGCTTTAGAAGTTCGGAAAAAAACTTGGATTTTGACACAACTTGAAACGAATTTGAATCCAAGTCACATAAAACAATTAAAATAAATAACTAACATAAAATAACAAATCAAAGATTAATGAAGAGAATAAAGAAGATAAATGGAAAGATAGAACGTGGCGTGTAAAAGTCCTAAGAACCCTTGGAAACATGAAGAATCCACAACCCCCTTCAAGCGGCTCTAATTTTCCCTCCAATATAGAAACCTTGGCAAGAAAAAGTTTGAAGATGATCCTCACAATCTAAAAAGATTGTTAAAACTCTTCTAAAAGAAACTCAAGAGAAATGTTTGAAAAGAAAAACCCAGAGAGAATTTATTAACTCAAAAGAGAAAAATAATAATAATGAATTGTCTGAATTGTGTACAATACAAAAGCCTATATATAGGCTAGCTAAATAAATTTAAAAAAAACTTTTAAGTATACTATAACTCTAATTTAATCTAAACAAGAAGTAGTTTTAAACTAAACTTTCTTTTTAACATAATACTCCTAAATAACTTAAAATACTTAATAATTATAAAAAATTCATAATAAAATAATAATAAAATAATAAGAGATGATAAATACAATATTGGGCTCATATATAATAAAAATTAAGCTTAGAACTCAAACCCAATATAATTTAAACTCGAATTAAAAGCCCGAAACTCGTAATTTCCGTCATAATCCCGTTTAGAAATTCTACTCACGTAATCTTCCCTAAAATGGTCATAACTTGAGCTCCCAAACTCAAACTCAAGTGATTCAAAATGCGTTTTGAAGCTAAGAGATAGATCTTCAAACTCCATGAAGACATCTCAACCCTAAAATGCCAGGATTGCATCCAAAAAGTCATCGCAAGTCTGCTGATTTTCCAAGCCTAAAAATTGGCAATTTTGGTGATTGGAATATAATAAATTTCACCCCATCCATGCATATATCAAAAGAGGGGGTTGATGAAAAGTAAATTTTTAAAATAAATACTTATAATTTAAGAAACTAAGTGAAATAAATAGTGCATAATTTTATTTAATAAAAGAAATTATGTAGGTTGAAAAATGATGAACAAAAAGAGAGGAAACACAACCGTCGGCGGTGGTACTGTGGTGGCGATGGCGGTGGTCTGGTGACGGAGGTAGTAGTTCTTATCCTACTACCACAAAGCACTTAAAAGGTTGGCCAACATCCAAAAAGTTTATGTATCCAAGAGCAACCCCTTGTAAGATACAAGGCTCTCTTTCAATCAGAAACTGTGTAGTTAGGGACCCAAAATTCTAGATGATGGACCCACCTTAGAGAGAGTAGACATTGAATTCCCAAAACCATATCATATCCCTTCAAAGGCAAAATCATGAAGTCATTGATGAATTAAAAGCTCCGAGCTTCCTAGCGGACTCATTTACATGTTCTTCTAATGAATAAACACCATTTATTAGCCATTGTCACTTTCAACTGATATTGTTGTTACAGAGGTAAAGAGAACCTACTGACCAAGTTGGCATTACTGAAATTGTGTGTGCTACCCGAGTCCACCAATATAATGGCCCACACAGAGCCAATCCTTGGTGCAATACGCATTGTGTTATAGCCTTGTAAACCTTAAACAGCATGTGAGGATAGGATAGGTGATTAAGGTAAAATCTCTTTTAGCAGAGTGTCTTCTAGTTGTTCGACACATTCTTTGAAATCCTCCCCTTCCCCATAAAACTATGGCTTTAACAAAAATTGGTACAGTTGTGATTTACACACTTGTGGCCCACATGGTACTTAACACCACACTCGAAACGCAACTTTTTCTACTTCCTCTCAACCATCAGAATTAGTGTTATGCCCTTGGAAGATGCCTTAGAACTAGGACCAATAGGTGTTGAGCTGAATAATGTGAGATAATAGTCCTACCAGTAGTAGTAGAATTGAAAGACATACTAGAATGGCCAGACACAACAGATGGTGCAGTGTAATATTGAGTATAACTCCCAATAATAGGAAATAAAATCCTATTTTGAGAGTGCATAAGAATAGTCTCCACTTGTCCAACAATTTGGAAACCTTCAACTAAGGATGTAGGTTTGGGTAATTGGAGATATTGACCAATCTCCACATTCAGGTTGCTGATGAAAATGCTAAAGGCATATGGCTTAAGCAGGTGGAACTAATTTAAGAGATTGACAAATACATCATGATGCTATTCAAATGTCCCTTATTGTGTTAGAGTAACCAAATCGGCCATTGGATCACAGAATAAGCTAACTTCAAATCTCTCTTGCAAACTTCTAGCATAACAAGGTCAATTCAATATGTGAAGGCCTTCATTTCCTTTGAGTGTAGAAATGATGCTAGTCCAACACTCTGCCATCCAAGTGAAGCATCACCGTGTGAACTTTAGCATCATTTAGGATGCCCTTTACCTCAAACAACTGCTCGAGCTTGGACCACCCACCTCAAAAGTCATTTTCATAAAATTTAGGACAATCAAGCCTATAGGATCTACTAAAACCATCAATTAAACCAGGATGAGACTGCAGATAGACACGACTCAACTCTGGAAAAGAATGAGTGCTTACTATAGCATGAACTTGACCTGATATGTGAACCTCTAGAGGATTTTGAGAAGCGAATCTAGGGGGTGCCCCCCTAAAATTCCTTTACCTTTGGCTTCTACATTGTTGGGAGTAGGATTGGGGTGCCCAAGGTATTGTCCAAACAAAGAGTAAAGCTTAAAACGTAACTCGCCCTTAAATTCATCCTTAAACTTCTTGAATTTGCTTTCTAGCTTGGTGTCCCATTGTGCAAGTTCACCCCGGATCTTAGAAACCTCCTACTACAACACATTAACCTCTTTCTACAACCGAGTGGAAATGCCATTGCCAGTCATAGAGGATCATAAAAGGTTTGATACCTTTGATGCAACTATAAACTTCGAAAGAGAAAATTGACAGAGTAAGAGAAAATAGAGGAAGAGAAGAAAATCGAGAAAAATGAAATACTGAAATTGCTCAACAATTTGGATAACTGCTTCTAGTACAAAGGTGTGCTTAAAAAGAAAGGAATTAACTTTTTGGAAAGTTAGTTAGCCTATTAATAAATCAGGTCATTGTCTTTCCTTTATGTGCATCGTTTTTATTAAACTCTTATATGCACCGTTTAACAAAAACAAAACGCATTGTTTTTCATTCCTGAATTACTTTCTAAATACACCGTTTACTTAACCTATCTTTATTTTTCTAATTCAATTAAGTTTTACCCCATAACATTTTAATTTAGGTTTCGATTGAAAATAAGATAAAATATTATAAGATAAAGGAATAAGTAAACCACCTGCATAATAAGGTCTAACCGATAATCAGTAAAACAGTTATCCAAAAAAATATATTATTAGTAAGATCCACAAATCAAAAGACAAATACAATTTTAAGGTAAAAAAAAAAATAAATGAAACTTTTATGGTAAATGACTAATTGTACTACTCAATCCAACAATCGAATAAGATCTATTAATTAAAATAGAAAAACAATTCTAAGGTAAATAAATATATGAAAAAAATCAAACTTTTATGGCAAAATGATTAATTTAGATGAAAAGACCAAAAACAATTACAAGGTCAACAAAATAAGTAAATCAAAACACGAATTTTACTTGAAAATACTGAGTCTTCACTATTTGACCTAAAAACGTGGATGGTGGAGATTGGACACTTGTTTGTGATCCACTAATTTTCACGAATATGATGATTCGCTAGATATTTGATTATTTGGAACAACTTTTAGATAAAATTATATTTGAAAAATGTTTAAGAATAAAAATAAGGTTCATTTATATAATGGGATCTGTCAAGCTCTAGATGCAGTTTATTATTATTCTATATTTGTACATGCAAATTATATTATTTATTGTCTAGCATCTTAAAGTTTTTTAAAAAAATACTTAAATATTCATTTATTGTAACACCCCTTACCTGTATCTAAAACTGGAATAGGGTACGAGGTATTACATTACTAAATCACATCCAACCCTTCAACTTTACACTCATTGAAATGTATCCCAATTAAAAACTTTTTTAAACAATGTCCTACGGACCTTAATATGGACCTACGGGGCCTAAAACACAATTTGGAAACAACCCGAGACCATTTTGGATACTTAGGAAACTTTTAAGAAAATCTACTAAAAACAGGGCACATGCCCGTGTGGAGGGGCAATCACCCGTGTGGCCTCAGGGCATGGCCGTGCTGATGGCCCATGTGCCTCACACGGCCTAAGTACCTAGGGACACGCCCGTGCCCTTTGTCTGTGCGAATTTATTTTCTAACTCTGAACCTACAGGGGTTTTCACAAGGCCTGGCACACGCCCGTGTGCCCAACCCGTGTCCCACACACGGCCATGACACGCCCGTGTCGAGGCCCGTGTGTAAAAACCTTAACATTCTATTTCTGACGTCAATAGACATACGGCCGTGGCACACGCCTGTGTCTTTCACACGGCCATGACAAGCCCATGTCGCAGCCCGTAAGAAAAATCCTGGGTATTTTGTTTCTTACGTTAGCAATCACACGGCCGTGGCACACGCTAGTGTACTTGGCCGTGCTCTCCGCACAGTTGAGACACACGACTGTGTCTTAGCCCGTATGTTTACTACTGAGCATTTAATCCTTCTCATGCAAGGTGTAGGGGACACATGGCTTAACCACACATCTGTGGGGTTGACCGTGTGTCACACATGGCCTAGATACAAGCCTGTGTGTCTACCTGTGTGGACAAAAATAGACTATCCACCAAGCCTATTTGCCATCTTGAAACAAGATCAAACACAAATATCATGACTCAACTTTGTTATGCATCTAAATGTCCATAACTATGCATTTATCCAACAACCACAATTTGCATAATGTACATGCACGATTAATCTAAGCAACCATCCACAATTTTATAAACTTGTTTCATTAAAAATAACTATAACAATTTTGGTCAATTCCAATGGCCATTTACAAAATGAACTTTATAAAATAAATGGCCAGCACAATTGGCTAACTGGTGTAACTTGCACCAAAGTGACCAAATAACCTATACATGCCATTACTCAAAACACAAAATATAACTATACCGAAAGCTTCAATTTGGTAGTGTGAACGATGCCTCCGATGTTCTTGGATCCTCAAATTACTTAGGCGACACTGTAAGGGAAAATAGAAAGGAAAGGGGTAAGCATAAAGCTTAGTAAGTTATAAGTAAATATATAACAACAATTACCATGTTAAGTCATGCTCTCAATACATCATCATTTATGCAAGATACTAAAATGGCCACAAGCATAACTTGCTCGTTTTAATCCTTTATTAATCATACGACATGCTATTGAGCTCACATTTCATACATTTCATTTAGGTACTTGTATCACTCACAAATTCATCATACTATCTCTTAAGCTTAATACGACTTAAGATTGTCTCGTTGAACTATGTAGAATACGAAAGGATATTCAATGAGCCTCCAACGTAGGGTATCGAGCCAATGCCATGTCCCAAACATGGTTTTACACTAGCTCACATATCAAGTCGATGCCATGTCCTAGACAGGTCTTACATTGACTCTCAATGTATCGAGGCCGATGCCATGTCCCAGACAGGTCTTACATTGGCTCTCATCTATCAGTGTCGATGCCATGTCCCAGCCAAGTCTTACACAGACACACAACAAGCTGACACCATATCCCAGACAAGTTAGGGGTGAGCAAAATTCGATTTGATTCGAAAAAATCGAAAAAAAATTCGAATTTCGAACTATTCGAATCGAGTTAATAGAGTTAATCGAATCAACTTGAATTTTTTTCGAATTTTGAGTTCGAGTCGAGTTGAATTTTTGAATTCGAATAACTCGAATAATTCGAATAAACCGAATATAAACTATTTTTTTATTTTTTTAAAATATTAACCTTTTAATTCTTTAACCATTTCCCCAAGCCCATGCCCATCAGCCCAAAATTTTTTTCCCCCAAAATCCAAATTAAACCCCCAACTGGTCAACCCCCACCCGAATTCTAAAATTCTGTCGGCATTTTTGAAACCCCAAACCCCACATTCAATTTTTTCTTTCTGTTCTCTCCTCCAAGTCTCCACTCCACTTTCTAATCTCCATTTTTATTTTGAAACCCTAAATTTATCTTTCTCAAACAGCCTGAAATAAACTCTCTTCTCCTTCTTCTTCTTCTTCACATCAAAATCTTTACCTTCAAAAATCGAGTTGCTACTATTCTCTTCTATTTTAAATTCCAATTTGTTACATTTTAAGGTAAGATTTATCTTGAAACTTCTTCATTTGAATTCCTCATCTGCTTTAGTGCTTGACTGCCTCTGCTTCTTAGTAATTTGTTACACCCATTTTTAGTAATTTTTAGTAATTTTTAAGTTGAATTCTTGTTGTTTATTGGAAGTGTTTAGTAATTTTAATATAACTATCGTGTTGCTTTGACGATTAATTTGATACTTTATAACTTGAATATTATAAATTTTAGAATTAGAAAAATCTTAAATATTATAAATTCTTAATTCCAACTTGCTAAACTCTAAAGAACCCAAATGTTATTCTGCTACTACAAGAAATAATCCAATGGTAATAAAAAGTAATTTTAAAGCCTACTGATCCGACATGAAACAGATTGCTAACACCAACATATGCATGCATTTCATAGCTATATCACTCAAGTTGGTAATGCATTTCATAGTAATTTTAAAGATGACAGCCAAGTAGTACTGATTAAGGTCTAGATATTTTATTTTAAGTTTTTCCTGTCTGGATGCTTATTTTAACATGGATGCTTCATTCAATAATCAGTATAAAATTTTAAGTTAAATTAATTTCCATGGTTTCCAAGTTGGATTGGGCAGGTATAAAAAAAGTCAGCTCCATTCTCAACGGTTTTGCAAGTTGCAACTTGCTAAATATCGATATCCCTGTTTGTTCAGATTTAGATATAAGTAACGAATTTTGTTATTTAGAACTCAAATATAAACATTCAATGTAATTTATAAGTATATTCTTTTATTTTTAAACAAATCTATTATGTGCTTTGAATATTTTTAAATAGATAAGAGAATATTTAATATATTCTCTATTTAATATATTCTCGGGATATAAATCTCACTTAATAATAACATAACATCCCATCATTAAATAAAACATAAAAATAATAGAAGACTTATAAATAAATTTTGATAACTTTATTTAAATAAAATTAAATAATTAATTATAAATAAATGCTAAAACTCTAAACCCCTAGACTTAAATTTTTAAACTCAATATCCTAAATCTGAAATTTATTAATAAATAAACTTTGTTTATTGTTGTTGATGAACTTCTTTGTTTACTTGTAGATGAATGATCCAAAGCGAGATGGTTTAACTCAAAGTTCACAAAATTCTTCTCCAAGTAGAGATGATCAAACAACAACTAAGGAAAATGTTCGAAAAAAGATTACTCCAAGGGCAGCTTGTTGGAGCCATTTCACCAAATTTGTGACTAAAGAGGGGGAGAAGAGAGCAAGGTGTAATGCATGTGATGTTACTTACACCATGGAATCAACTTCGGGTTCTACAACGAATTTGAATAACCATTTGAAAATATGCCTAAAAAAACCTCGAGGTAATACTTCTAATCCGAAGCAATCAGAATTATCATTTGTGAAGGTTAGCCAAGAAACAACGGATTTATCAACTTGGGTGTTTGATAAAGATGTTATTAGAAAAGCATTGGTTCGTATGATAATTGTGGATGAACTACCTTTTAAAATTGTAAAGGGAGAGGGTTTTAAATACTTTATTTCTATAGCATGCCCACGGTTTAGTCTTTTATCTCGTTGGACAATTAGAAGGGATTGTCTTAATTTATTTAACTCCATGAAGAGTGTGATGAAGTTATTTTGAAAAATATATAAGTAGAGTTTGTTTGACGACAGACACTTGACTTCATTGCAGAGGATATCTTACATGGTTTTAACAGCACATTGGGTGGATGATGAGTGGAGGTTGCAAAAAAGGATTATAAATTTTTGCCCAATATCCGCTCACAGAGGTGAAAGCATAGGTCAAGCCATTGAAAAATGTCTTCGAGATTGGGGAATTGAGAGGGTCTTCATTATTACGGTTGAGAATGCATCCGCCAATAGTGTTGCCATTGAATATTTGAGAAAGAAATTGAATCATCGAAATGCTTCTGTTGCAAATGGAAAATTTATTCATGTGAGATGTGTTGCACACATTCTTAATCTTATTGTGCAATACGGTATTAAGGATGCTTCTGTGTCTGTGGATCGAGTTAGAGGTGCTGTGAGGTATATAAGAGCATCACCATCGAGGTTGACAAAATTCAACCAACGGGTAAAAGAAGAAATGATAGATTGTAAGGCTCAATTGTGTTTAGGTGTGCCTACTAGATGGAACTCAACATATATGATGTTAAAGGTGGCCGAAAAATATGAGCTTGCATTTGAATCATATGTACGTGATGACCATAATTTTTTTTCTTGACCTTACTGCTAGAGATGAAGTTCCTGCATTTGATGATTGGGATATTGTTCGAAGAGTTATAAAAGTATTAGAGCCTTTTTATCATATTACACTGAAGGTGTTCGGATCTTTGCATGTTACCTCTCATTCACTTTTTGAAGTATTGACGGATGTGCATTGTCTTTTTGATGGGTGGCAAGATTGTGGAGATCTAGAAATAATTTCTATGACTTCCAAAATGAGAGATAAATATAATAAGTATCGGGGTGAAGGAAACAAGATCAACATGCTAGTTTACTTGGCGGTCATCTTTGATCCACGATGTAAAATGAGTTTTTTGGACTTTGGGGTCAACTTGCTTTTTCCTAATGTTGCTAATGACATTATGAAAATGATTGATAAAGAATTGCATTGCTTGTTCAATGAGTATTCTTCTAATGCCGGGAGAATTCAATTGTTTGAAGGTAGATCTAGTTCTTTGACAAATCTTTGTAGTTCAATGGAAATAGATCAGTCAGAAATGAAAACGGGCTTGGCCAAACAAAAATACCTTAAGAAGAAGAAACAAGTTGGATTAGAAAGCAAATATGAGTTGGATAGATATTTGGGTGAGGATGAAGAAGTAAACAATTCAAGTTCATTTGATTTACTGTTGTGGTGGAAAATGAACAGTCCTAGATTCCCTATTCTTGCACAAATGGCTCGAGATATTCTTGCTACTCATATTTCAACGGTTGCCTCAGAAAGTGCATTTAACATGGGTGGACGTGTTCTCGATAGTTTTAGAAGTTCTCTAACTCCTCTCATGGTCGAGGCTTTGGTTTACACACAAGATTGGCTTCGAAAATCTAATGATGCCATCAATCTTGAAGATTATGTTGATGAACTTCAAACCATGGAAGATGGTAATACATAAATTTTAATTTATAAAATAAGCTTTTGTGTTATTTATATTAGTAATCATTCCCATAATTTAACTAACACTTTTTTTTTAAATTTGCTAGACTTATCCAAAATACCCGAAGAACAAGAAGGTAATATACTTAGTATTAGTTTATAAAGTTAAACGTTTATTTAATTTATTTTTGTGAACATTTTTTATCATTTAACTAACTCATTCAATACTTTTACTAGATGTTTCAAGATTATCAATATTATTGTCAACAATGTTTGAAGCACAAGAAGAAACTTAAACTATTCTATAATGGTTCTTGAACTGATGTGTTATTGTTATTAGTTTGGTTTGGTTTGTTATTTTTGTTGGTTAATTGGACTTTTGTTGTGTTCTTTTTTTGTTTACTTGTTTGGACTGGTGTAGGTTTCTATTATATTTTGGACTTTTACTTATGTTTTTTTTTTTATTATAATGTTGTTGTTTAGTTTGACTCATGTTGTTTACTTCGACTTTTACTTATGTTTTTATTCTAATCTTGTTGTATTGTTTTTGTTGTTTATTTGGACTCATGTTGGTTATTTAGGTTGATGTTGTGTTGTTTTCATTTATTCACTTCTTTATTTCAATTTCTTGTTGTATGATCATGTTTAGAAATTTTAAAGAAAATTATTTTTTTTGAAAAATTTTAAAGAAAATCATTTTTAAAAAAATTAACTCGAACAAATATATTTGATTCGATTCGATTCGAATTTCATCTCACTCGACTCGATTCGAGAAAATTTCAAATAAAGTTAGGATGACAAAATTAGATTCGAAAACTCGATTAACTCGAAAATTTTTTATACGATTCGACTCGATTCGATCGAATGCTCACCCCTAAGACAAGTCTTACACTAGCTTTCATCTCAAGCCGATGCATGTCCCAGACATGTCTTACACTAGCTTTCGTAATGTGGCCAATGCATGTCCCAATCATGTCTTACACTAGCACACACATCACCTAATGTCGTGGCATGAATATCTAATTCTATTCCAAATGTTCAACCGGGCTCTATTACACATGTTCTCATTGTTTTATGAATAAAAATAATCATTTCCACAATTCACGCTCGATTAACTATTTGCATGCATTGTTCATATCACAACGCATAATTTTACAACAATTCAATGATATCATGCATATAAATTAGAAATGTTGCATTATTTACTTACAACTTACTTGATCTACAAAATGGAAAACGACTTTTCAGTTTAATCGATTTGCTTGGCTTTCCCCCGGTCTAGGTTCGGATTTGGTAAATCTTAATCTATAATAATAAAAATTCACTAATAATCACCAATTTAATCTAAAAAAATCAAGAATCATAATTTGGCAAAATGACCATTTTCCCCGTAGACTTTGGCAAAATGACCATTTTACCCCTAGGCTCAGAAATCGATTTTTATCAAATTTCCTTCTTAACAAAGCCTAACCAAACTCTTTTCACTCTTATGACAACCCCAAATTCTCATTATTTCACACAAAATTTCAACAACTTATCAAACTTCACAAATTAGTCTGATTTGTAGTTTTTCCTAAACACATTTTTACAAAAGTTGTTTATTACTCAACCATAACTCATTTTCTTCCTTAAAAACTCAGCAAAAAACACTTATTCAATCATGGTGAATCTCTAAACTTTCACCTGTTTTGTACAATGCACCCCTCAAAAGGTAGCTCATGCTACAAGGGTCTCAAAAGTACAAAAATTATAAAAAAAAAAACTATAAAAATCATTTACTTATGAGTTCTAAATGTTGCTGCAATTTTTGAAGCTTTCAAACCGTCATTTTTGCTAATAAAATGGGTAAGGAAGAAGAAGAAATGATGCAAAAATGAAGGCTAGGCTATTAGGTATTATTTTTTTGATTTTAGTCACAAAAATCCTACCAACCCTTCGACCTTTTTCCTTATTTCATGACCCATGGCCAGCCACCCTTTATTTTAGGGCCTATTTACACTTTAAACACCCCACATTTTGATTCTCAAGTCATTTAACACCTTTTTCTAATAATTCGCAACTTTTACCTTTTATGCGATTTAGTTCATTTTTGCAATTAAACCTTCAATCGCATAAATTTATTCGCCAAAATTTTTTTTATGCACTCTTATAAAAATACTATAACTCATAAAATAATGCTAAAATAATTTTCTCTAACCTCGGGTAAGTGATTTTGAAATCATTATTCAGACTAAGCCCAAATTCGGGCTGTTACATTTATAAAGCCGATTGAGTCTTAGTTTGATTGGTATTGACATTGTTGCTAGTGCAGAAGGACGTGGATTCAAGTGTGCTGAAGTACATTATCCTTCTATCTAAGGGTTGGGGAGGGGTTATGGATAGTTCTAAGCATTATATAAAAAAGAAAAGATATGATAAGAACCTACAATGAGATTAATGTAAAAAAAAAAAACAATTCATTTATAAATTCAAGTGGTCTTAGACAAAAGTTAAGTTTTTAATTATTGCAGGAATTTAAGCTTTAAGGTAGTTCTAAATTGTTAGGTGATGTTGGGTGGAGGCAAGCAACGAGCAATAAGCATGTGTTGAAGCATAACCGATTGTGGAGGACATATTAGTTGGCAGATGCTACTGTATTATTAAGTTGTTGTTGATGTTGATGTTGTTGTCGACATGGAGTCTTGCGAAGTTGCAGTAGGAAGGGTTATACACAAATAATAATTTGAAAATTTTAAATTAATTTTCAATTAATTTTTATATAGAGAGAGAAAACATATTTATTTGTGAATGTGGCATATTTCTCTAATTTAATCATTTCCATTCATTTTTGTTCATTTGATTGTACATATAGTTTATTTCTAATTTCAACAAGCTAATCGGAGGATCGATTGGACATATATAATTACAACTGAAATAATTTACAATTAAATCATTCTAATATAGTATCATGATGAAGCTATACCTAATTACATATTATTACGAAAGTTATTTAAAAAATGATTGTCCAATGACATTATTCTAAGTGTGTTACCCTCATAGGATACCCTTAATCTCTTTGGGATAAATTCGTTCTCCCAATATGATCTTATTTTATCTAATAGTAACCATTACATCTTCCTTCATGAAAAATCAATTACTATCAAATAGTAATAAAGTCATTCATCACAAAGATGAACGACTCGAGGCCACGTTTACTTTTCATCTACCATGTAATTCCAATGAGAGGATATCATTTACACATATCTCGGGCTATGAATCCCACTATTGTAAATGACGCTACATATTGTAGAAGTCATATACCTAACGCACTAGCTTTAGATTCCTTATTTATTTTAACTCAGGCTTTTACTTGCATCAAACTATGCGAGTCAAACATATATAGTCTGTCATCCACTTAGGATTAAGGTATGTCATACTATGAACATCACAAGTGCGTAAATCCATAAATAAATTCTAGATCTATTCTAATTGGGTTTAGTTTGACATATTGTCAGTCCAATTAGTCACATCTATGTCTCTATCTTCTGGGAGCCATCCTCTCCGATTTTCAAGACAAGTTATCTCCCAAATTGGACTTGATAGATGGCATATTAGCGTTTCAATCAGTTTGCTCATTTTTTATTAGACTAAGGACATGTTTAGATTCATCTACTAATATAAATTGTCTTTTTGTATTACAATTCAACCATGTAATATTGCTTAATATTAGTTTAAACATCAAACAATCATTGAGCTAATATTTGTTTCTATTTTGCTTTAAATGCAAAAACCACGTAAGGACAATATACAAAGGGTATTAACGTAATTTATGAATAATTTTATTAATCAATCTATTCAAAAAAATTACAAGTGTACATAGATAAAAATACTAAACTTAGGGCACCAAATTCAACATCACCCCCTATTGGTGTTTATTGAGCATAACAGCATGCCACATTATGATCATCACAAATGAATAAATCATAAATGAATTTATGATCTATTCTTCTTGGTTTTTATTCGATGTATTGTCAGTCTAGTCACTTACATCTATATTTTTATATTTTGGGAGTTATCCACTCTAATACCAAATACAAGGTATCTTTCAATTGGACCTGATAGACAATATATTAATCTTTCAATTGATTTGCTCAATGTTGATTAGACTAAGAATGTGTTCAGATTATCTACTAATATAAGTCGTCTTTCTATATTACAATCTGACCACACAATGTCACTTAATATTAGTTAAACATTACATAATCAGTGATCCGATATTTACTTTTATTTTGCTTTGTGTGTAAAAACCGTTAAGGGCAATATGTAAAAATATTAGTGAAACTAATGGATATTTTACTAAAACAAGTTGTTCAAAAAATACAAGTACATATAGATGAAAATGCTACATTAAAGGCACTAGATCTCAATATAGATATGCCCTCACTAATAGATTATTGATCTTGTTGAACCATTTTAAATTGTGATCTGCCATGAATTACACTATTATTTACATCCCTTTTTACACATAACTTTAGTTTGTTTAATAGTTAAATCAAAGCATCTAGTGTATATTTATATTTTCATGCTTGAAGTAGTAATTTACGCTTTTTAGTAGTTTTTATTATATCTTAGATAGTTAAATAAGGTTAGGGGGTTATGTAGGTCAAATCAAGAGCTAAAAATGCATATTTAGATCAAAACTATTACCCATGTCGCAAAACCAAAATACTGATATCGCAACACTGAAGACAAAAACAAAAACAAGTCCTTAACGAAACTGCCTGCTGTGTCACGACACTGACCTATGTTGCAACATCTGCCTACTATGTTGCAACACGACTTCTGCACAACCCAAATTCCCTACACCCATCAATTGAGATTCTTAGGTGCAGTTAGGGGTTTTTTTACAACCTAAAACCCTAAGTTACATTATAAACAAATGGGCACTTTAGTCTTGTGAGTACATCATTATAAACAAATGGAGGGGAAATTTTATTATGTTTTTATTTTGTTATTAGTTTTTACTTAGTTTACATTATGTTATTGTAATCAAAATAATCTATTCTGAAGTGAGATTCCGGAGCAACGCTTTCATCGATAAATCCATGAGGATATTTTTCTTTTATTTTATTCATTATATCTCTTTTTTTAATATTGTGTAACACCCCAAACCCGGCCTAGACGTTATGGCCGAATCTGACGATGTCACATGATAGTGTGTTGAAAACTAAGTTATTATAATAAAAATCATTTCCATGTTATTACCTTTCTTTATCTCTTATTAATTCTAAAAGAGATCATTTTAATTATTTAAATCATTTGCTTTAAAACATTATTCGTTGCGAAAGCTTTTCTAAAAACAGCTTATGTGATCGTTAGTTTAGAAAATACTTTAACTTTTTGAAAACTGAATTTCCTACGACTAGCAGTTTATAAATCCATAAAAAAACAAATATAAACCAAGTTTAAGCAAGAGTCCCAAATAGTCCGCATGTTACATCAAAATAAACCAGTAGTAAAACCAAACCAAAAGTAATAAATTAAAACCATGAGGTCTAGGAACTGTGGTCACCGCTGAGTCCTCCGCTGCACCGATCCATCTAGGTCTAGGGATTACCTATGCACATTAAACAGAGAAAGGGTGAGTTTACGTAAACTTAGTGTGTAATCCTGTAGAGACAAACAAACAGTATACACAGTGCACAGTCAAAATAGTATGGGCCTAAGCCCTATTCAATATCAGTAGCAGTTTGGGCCTTAGCCCATTCAGTATAGTATCAAGTATGCATTAGGGTCTTAGCCTATCACAGTATCAGTATCAGTCAATCAATATACAGTAGCAAAGTCCTACCCCACCAGCCTCTACACACTATCTCCGTCCAACCCTACACTCCATGTGGGGATTAAATCAACCCACCCATCCCTACACTCCAAGTAGTACCGAATGTGGCACATTAACAGTAGTTCGCAGCTGAGCTGCCAGATATTAGGCTTAAGAGCCTTTCAGTACACTTCCTCTAATCAATATCAACTCAACCCAATGCAACGCAACATAGAATGGATGTCATGCTTTTATGCTACTATCATTAAACATATACATATCAGTAAACAAGTATACAGGCATACAGTTTATCATGCTCAATCCAATCATCATTTATCCGGTTCACATAATTAAGGGTCTAAATAGTGCTTACCGACCCTACGGTAGGTTCACAGTCGACTTGGGCGACCCATGCAACCTTAGCAAACAATTTAGTAAAAATGGGCTCACACGTCGATGTGGCTTGCCCGTATGGGCCAATACACCCGTGTGGCCCATACGGCCCAAAAATCCTATACGCCCGTGTGGACTACTGTGTAGACCCACACGCCCGTGTGGCTCGCACGGCCTAATTCAGTCCAACCTGTGTGTCGTACACGGCCTACCTGGCCATCACACGGTCGTGTCCTTCGCACACGGCTTGGCCTCGTCGATCACACGGCCATGTTGGGGCACACGGCCTACCACACGCCTGTGTGGCATCGACAAAGCTGAAAACTCATTTTTTGCGTTTTAGGGTACACACCTGGTTTCAATGAATGCTAAATCGATCTCTAAGCACTCCAGAACCTAAAAATCGATATTTCAATACCTAAACTCAATGTTAAAACGAAACTTAAGCGAAACCAAATCGAGGCATTAGACTCAAAATCCCTAAAAACCTTACCTTTAATTGACCAACAGGGATTCCATGTCCTTAGAACACCGATGAACGATATTTAGCCCTTCAATAAACCCCTAAACAACAAACGATCCCTTCTTAACCTTTGTTTAAAACATAGTTAAATTTTAACCAAAAACTAAACTTACCGAACGAACGAAGAGGATGTTATGCAGGGAGGAAGTAAAAATAAAACTGAAAAAGGGAAAAACCAAGTAAAATTAGGTAGCAAGATGGGCAGGAATTTGACAACAAAATTAGGAGAAAAGGGGAAGAAGTGAAAGCTGAATTTTTTTGAAAAGGAAGATAAAAAATAATCTAAGATAATTCCTCTTAACTTCACACTAACCCCTCAAACTCAAACACTTAGTATTTTACTTCCCTCCCAACTCCTATACAACACTAATAACAAAAAAATTGCTCATGCACAAATTTGAACACAAGACCTCTTTCTCACCAACACTCCACTTAACCACCAAACTAGCAAGCCAATTCTATTAATTATTTACCAACTATTAAACTTAAGCCTTTTAAGCTAGATTTAGGCTTTATTTATAAAAATTCTAAAATTTGCCCAAGTCATGGCCCGAACTTGGGACCTTTCACACACATCCAGAACACTTAACCACTGAAGCAGACAAATATTTTGTGTCACCCATTCACAAAACAAAATTAAATTTTTTGGGGCGTTACACATTGTTATTTGAATGATTGTATAAAGATTAGAATCAATTTATGCTTTATACATATTTTGCAAGTTTCAACTGTATTAACCTAATTAATTAATTAAAAGGTAGAGTTTAATTTGGATTGGTTGAGTTTGGTTGAGTGCAACTAAACCCTATGATTGACGACCCTATAAATTTATTTAGGTAGATATGAACCTAAAATCAGTATAGTCTACCGGATATCACTTAGCGGGTTAGTTGGTTGGGAAGGGAATAACTTAAACCCTAGGATTGACAACCCTAGGAGGTCATTTAGGTAGATATGAACCCGAAATCAGTATAGTCTACCGTGAAAACCTTACCTTATATGGTCTAAACTATGAGGTCGAGAGATAAGTAGTTATTGCCGACTAGTCTGAACTATGTTAAGATTTTTATATACAAGTTTTTGTAGAATGTTTAGTAAACTGATTATAGTTTAGTGATAATTAAATTAATCTCAAGATTAAAATTAATTTTATTTTATAAGGAGTTTTACAAATAAAATTATATGTACAATTCACATATAACACGTGTAAAATATATTAAGAAATGAAATATATTTAAACTTAAATAAAAAAATTAAAACAAAAACCAAACAGACAAAAGTTTATATATAGAAGAAAATAATGTTATGATATTTCTACATAATAGAACTCGAATTTAAAAAGAGAAAAGAAAAGAATATTATATTTGTAAAAATATAACACATCTAAATGCATTACTAATCTCATATTTAATGGATAATATTCATCTTATGTGGTCTAATTTTGCGAAAGGCATATTTTATTATTGTAACTAAATATTTAATAATTTAACTGAGATGATAGCTGTCTTATTGATTTATATTTTTAAACTCTTTTTAAAAATAATTATAATTATAATTTTTATAGATATTCCAAGTGAAATTTAAAATACTTTAGAGGATAATATTTTTACTATGTTTATGATTTGAAATAGTGAAAGTATCTTTGATTAAAAAAATGAGCGATAAAGTTGTAATTTTGTAATAATAAGGGGAAATAATTGGCCGGTGAATCTGTCTTAGTAAACACGCACACTTTGTCCCTTTCCTTTCTTCCCCTTCCCCACTCCAACTCTTACTCATTTCATATACCCCCATCTTATATTTTAAGTTATAGATCATTAGGTTAGGGGTTTTTTGGCCCAGAATATTTTGCATCCATCGCCATCTCTATCATCGAGATTGGGCTTGAGATTTTGATTCTTAAGAATCCATAAACCAGGGGAGGGTTGAAGGTAGGGGGCATGGAGAACGGTCACGATGGGAAATTGGCTGAAAAGCTATCTGGATTGGCCCTCAACGACAACCACAGCAACAACACCGACGATAGCTTGTCTCGGGCCGTGAAAGCCATTGAGGCCGCCGAAGCCGTCATCCAACGACAGGTTTTCTTCTTTTCCTCCTTCTCTAGTTGTGATGATAACAAAAGAGTAATTTTTTGCATCTATTCTCAGGAAGAAGAGAATAGTCGATTGAGGTCCGAACTCCAGAAGAAACTTGAGCTACTCGAAAAATATGTAGGACAATTAACCTTTTGCATTCTAGTTATCAGCGAAGTTCTATATTTTCGTTATGCTTTATTCATGCTCGAATTTATTTATATTTTTATGGAAAGCAGAAAGTAGAAAGTGTTAGCAATCCAAATGCTTCTGCAAAGGAAGCTACCAATACCATTTTAGATGGTACTTTGAATGCATTTTCTGCTGCTGCTGCTGCTTCTGATAATAACACGGGCCCTGCTCTTTCTCATTTCTCTTCACCCTCCACGGCTACCTCTTTTTCGCCCACCAGGTTCTTCTTATTACATTGCGTTACTCCTCACACTGTACGAACATCAAACATGAGATTTTTCTTATTCTATTGTTTTAATATGGTAGGTATCAGTTAGAAGGAGAATACAGTTCTCGATTGCCACAGGGTCTTATGCCAGTGCCTCAAGTAAATAATTCCAATTCCATTTGGAAACAGGTTCCTTCATGCCCTTTTAACTATGCTGTTGGATTCTCTTCTTTTAGATTCTTTTATAGACTGTGAGCTTCTATTTTTCTCCAGGATGTTCCCATCAAGATTCGGGAACATGAAGAAGAGATTTTGCAGTTGCGCAAACAGCTTGCTGAATTTTCTATCAAGGTTTATGTCTTGCTTCTTTGCTCCCTCTGTTTTCGTTCTTGTTAGTTCTGGATTTATAATTATTCATGGTTACACTCGCAGGAAGCACAAATTCGTAATGAAAAATATGTTCTTGAAAAGCGCATTGCCTACATGCGTCTGGTAGGCACTAGCTTAGTATTTCCTTCCATTTGCAGAATGCCTCATTTCATTCTTCTTCGTTCAGCTTCTTGTTCATGAATGGAAATATAATTAATAAAATCCTTTTGAGTTATTGTCATCAGGCCTTTGATCAGCAACAACAGGACCTTGTTGATGCTGCCTCAAAAGCTCTCTCTTATAGGCAAGATATAATTGAGGAAAATATTCGCTTAACATATCAATTACAGGTATTTTCATTTCTTAGTGTTATTAGTTTTCACCTTGAGGGTTAATATTTTTCTTTTCCTTTTCACATTGATACTTGTCCTCTCAATTTCTGGAGGATGCAATGTTTCTGTATTCTGTTTGGGTAATCAACCATGTTTTTTCTTGTGTTTAAACTTCTGGCCATTAATGCTCAAATTGTTTCAACTGTGAAATCATTTTTTTCTTTATTCACTTCAATTGATGTTTAAAAAATATTTTCATGACAATGAACTTATGCATTTTTGTCAATATATTGTAATATTGTATATTGTTATGATGATCATGATTAGGTTTATTTATTTATTTATTAAAGATGTACATTTCAATGTTCTATGCATGGTCCTCTTTTTCAGGCTGCACAGCAAGAAAGAACAACTTTTGTATCATCTTTGCTTCCTCTTTTGGCGGAGTATTCCCTGCAGCCACCAGTACCCGATGCTCAATCCATTGTAAGCTATGTCAAGGTCAGTCTCAGAGTGCTGTCCGATTTGTTGATATAATTATACTCATAGAATATTTTTTTTATGCAAACCCTTTATCGATGTGCAAGAAAATCAGGAATTTGTCTGTATTATTATGTATCTCTATGGATATGAATTTTAACTCAAATGAAAGTGTTCTTCTCAGTCCTATCAAAAATGATATCATAGTGCAAGGCACATACTTCACTGCTATTTATAAATGGCCATAATTGGTATGAGCTTCTTATATCTCCGAATAACTAATATAGTAGTCTTTGCTTTGGTATCTCTGTTCTGTCAAATCTCTAAATATGATGATGCATGTAATTTGACTGGGTCATCTTGACAGTAGTTAGGCTAACTTCTGATGAATATGATAAAATAGAAAGACAAATGTGAGATTCGTAAAAAGTTTAATAAAAAAATGCATGTCTTATGAGTTTTATTGCCACTGTAATCATTAGACAAACAAGATATGCTTTTACGTTTTTGTACATTCTTTTCATTTTCTCCTTTTCAGAACCGTCTTTTCTAGGTTTGTGTACTTGTAGCACAGTATATAATGTACCTAGTCTCTATCCAGTTTTGTCCTTGATATTTCTGAAGAAAGTTGGTGTAGAAAAATCACACATATATTAGATAAGGACACAAAACATAAGAATGAACAATTATTTTGAATTATTCAGAATGTATCTGTTTCTTCTCTTTAAATCAGAGGCATGAAGTTACTTCTGGACTCGTGCAGGTTCTATTTAAACATCTGCAGGAGAAGCTTATTGTCACCGAGGTATGCTGCATGGACTGAATTGTTTGTAATAACTGGAGGCATCTCTCTCTCAGTTCTGATTGAGTTCACCTGTGTTGATTATGGTTTGAGATTTTGAGCTTCATGTTGATTTTGTAAAACTAAATTATGTTTATATTTTCTTTTCCTGGCCTCAGTCAAAGCTAAAAGACTCGCAGTATCAGTTGGCACCTTGGCGGTCGGAAGTCAATCATTCCAATTTCGCTCCCCAATCTCCATCTCATTCCCTTGGTCCAACATTGACAGCTTCGGTATGATTATAATATTTTCTTTTGATCTGTACTTCGGTACCCTATAGCATTCTTATTCCTATGCTTTCTCACAGAGCAAAAATGGTCTTGAATTGGTGCCACAGCCGGTTTTTTCCCATGGAAAGACACAGATAGTCTCTGATGCTCAAACAGATTCAAATTGGGATCTACCTGGTCAATACCAAGGTGGCTTAGGTGGTGGTATTGTCTCAAAAAATTTGGAACCTGATGATGTGGGGAGATATTCACCCATAGCAAGCAGGTGAGCCTGGTCAAATGGAGACTGCTATTGTGAAACTGAATGTACAAATTACAACCATCTGCATTTGTTGGTGGGTTCTGTTTTCATTGAATTCCTTTTGGTGCGTTGTACGCATAAGTCATTTCAAAAGCTAGATTTTCAGGATGAGCCAATATGAGCCTTCCTTTGTGACACTATACTGCTTCCACATTTTGGAGAAATAGTCAAATTTGGATACTATAGTTGATAGTCTATATAACCAGTTTTTTGGGGGGCAAAAATTTTATATACAATCTCTTGTAGATGTGTTTGGAGAATGACACGTGAATTTTCTAATGATAGATGCTGAGGTTTTTTTTACAAGGGCTTTTCAGCATTCATGTGTGTGAAACTGAAAAAAAAAGTTTATCTTAAATGGTTGCCAGGACTTCTACTGCCATTGAGATACCCACACAGCTGGCAGGAACTCAAGGTGACACGAACACCATGCGATATGGTGAAGAGACTATAAATAAACAAGTTAAATTTCTTGACCCTGTCAGCAATAGCGAGATGGATTATCCTGATGCTGAGGGGCAGCAGATTGAAAGAGAACCTCCCTCCAATTGGCGTTCAGGAAACTCACCTTATACACCTGCACAGGATGATCCCAGTTCCTCCTATCCTCCTTATCTACCACCAGTACTTGAAGAGCCTTCATCTTCTTTTTCTGAGGGTAAGGTGTTAACTGTGCTTTATTGGTTGTAAGAATCAAGATTGACCATCTAATGTTATGTATTGCTTTCTGCAGCTGCAGAAGATGATCCGCTTCCAGCTATAGAAGGTCTCCAAATTTCAGGGGAAGCTTATCCAGGAAGGGAGCTACAGGCGTGTGGATATTCTATTAATGGAACAACCAGCTGTAATTTCGAGGTGCTTTTTCAGGATATCTTTCTACCCTCTATTTTGAAAATTTGGGATTTTGGGTACTGTTATCTCTTGGATGTATTTGAAGATGCCTTGTAATAGTTAGCATTTTTTATAATTCCAAGATGTGGATTTGTAATGCTGTAATATGCTTGCAATGACAGTGGGTGCGCCACATGGAAGATGGATCTGTTAATTACATAGAAGGTAGTTTCATCTTTTATCTTCTTGAGGGTTTCTAATTTCCCTTCAAAATGTAATCCCTGTTATTCATCAAATATGTTTCTAAAGATTTCTGAAAAACAGGAGCAAAGCAACCAAACTATCTTGTTACTGCTGATGATGTTGACACATACCTTGCTATTGAAGTTCAACCTCTAGATAACAGGAAACGCAAGGTATTGACTTTACAATGCAATTTCCCTTCCTTGGAACCTTGTATTTTCATGTGTATTTTGTTGTCCTTCACTTTTCTTTCTCTGCCTAGGAATTTGGTACAAGGCAAGTCTGAAGTTTTAACCAGGGAAGATCCATTTAACAGTAGAAAAACATGTTGATTCATGTATTTTCTAGTTTTGCATTCTGAAGTTATAATGTTTTATCCATGTTTTACATGTGTATCAGTTGTAACCTCATATAAGCTAAAAGGAATTGCTGAAGCTAATGATAACTTGCTGCTTATGTCTTCTGCACTCAAGTAATTGTTGTTTGCCTGTGGATCATTTTCATCTATGGCGAGGCCTGTAATAGGGTTATGGGGTTGGCATAGAAATTATGGGGCACAAAGAGTTTCAGCATTGAGAATTGTGTTGTTCATTCATCCAAGGTAGCTTAATCACGACTCACATCTGAAGAGGAAATTTGCTGAGGTTACCGCTGGAATTGCAGTTTTCCCATCATTGATGAAAGTGAGATGTAAAAGTGACGTATGTACTTGAAGGCTTTGAGAACCCATTAGCTTAGGCTTTTGGGTTTAAATAGTGTTTAACATGTCTCTATGGACCTCTCACAACGCAATTTCTTGACCGAAAGGATTAACCAATCTCTAACAATAATCCTCAGTCTTAATCTCCATTTTCCAAAAGTAGATTCATTTTTATTATGAAAATTCCTTATATCCTTTTATTTACTAATAATACCAGAAGTAAAAAACTTTAGCTGATGGGGAACTGAATGTGTGCAATCATCAAAGTCAAAACTTCTGTCCACAAGGACATGCTAGTGTTCTAGAACCTGAGAGGCTGAGATTTCGGCTTGGGGCTTTTGGTTTGAGTCTTTGGAAGGGAGGGGTAGAATTATGGGATGGGAGAGGGCTACTTCCTGTTTTGTAGCCTGAGATAATATTTTCTAGGAACAAAGAATCAAAAGTCAACATTTCTTAAATTTTTTGCATTTCAAGTATGAACCTTCAAATGGAGACAAATTGAGCATTTTTCATTGTCAATTGAAGACCATGTATTTCAGACTTGGTTGTGTCATCACTTCATTTCTATCTTTCATGAAGTCTTTCCATTATTGTATGTACCTTTTTTTTTATTTCTTGCCTCATAGGGCTCCTTACCCTGCCATTATTCTTGGTATAAATGCTTAAATTTCCCCATGCTCATACGGCATTAGGAGGTGCCAACTAATTGAAGGGTGATTAGTGTGTATAAAGATGAATATGATGATTGTTGTAAATTTTGCAATCATTTTTTGGGGAATAATGTACTCTGCAGTTGTCAAATATGCTCTAGGCACCACTTGCTTTGCACTAGGGAAACTATCTGCTTGTTATTGTTGCCGGTTTGAATAATTTGTTTTGCATCTCAATTCAGGGAGAGCTGGTGAAGGTCTTTGCTAATGACCACAAGAAGATCACATGTGGTAGGTGGTACTTATACTTTATGTTTCTGCAGCATACCTTCTATTTGTAATGAATGGAAATGAGATTTTCTGAAATCAGAGAAAGACTTAGTAATATCTAGCTGATTGTAACAGCAACTATAGTTCTTGCATACTGTACTTAAAGAATGCTGAATAGACAAAGGCAGATTCATCAACCCTTTTGTCAGATTGATGGTTTGTTGATAAAAATATCCATGGTTCGGTGCCCCTCCATTACACTTTTGTCCAAATTTTGCAATACACTTGTCATGACCATTGCATATAGGGGATCCATGGCTGATAACTGAGTCCCACAGATAAAACGGCGATACCGTGTGTGTTGGAAATTAATGACAGAGGGATCTCTGCCTGTATCCCCATTATCTTTTGCTTTTTCCTTTTCTTCTCATAAGGGAGAAAGGTTTATACTATATGATTTGGTTAGATTGTCTTTTCTACTTACCAGAATATGTCTATGTTGGTTTTTCCTTGAACAATTTCTGCATCTTTTATCATTTGAGATGGTTATAATCTCCATCCAGTCCCTTGTTAACTTGTTTACTAAATTTCTAGCACCACATATTAATACTTATATTCTACTTATTCTCTTCTCGTTTTTCCCTTTGCTTTTAACAGATCCTGAGATGCAAGGCCACATAGAGAAGACTCTTTATAGTGGTCATGCTTCATATAAAGTTCTATTCACGGTATGACTTCTGCACTTGTATGGTTGTATATACTACCCCATTGGGTGATGACACTTCCATTTAGTTTTCTAGTGCTTATTAATTTTATTTAATTACAATGTCCGTACTTCTAACTCTTCTATATTACAGGCAGGATTTCTTGATATATGGGAACCGGCTACTTTGGCCATTAAGAGGGATGGTTACAGTATCAAGTGTAGTGGACCCAATGGTCCTGTGGTCACTGAAAAGTTTTACCCAACCACTCAGGTACAGCTTTAACTTGCTTATTCTTTTGAGATCCTGTAAGAGTGATGTAAGACAGATATAAGGTTAAGATTTTATAGCAATTTTCTGATCTGAATTGATCATAGTTCTTGAGATAAATAGAGACATTGAATGATGAAAGGAGAAGGTTAAGATTTTATAGCAATTTTCTGATCCTAGTTATAATGAATATTTGCCCTGTGAAGTATCACATCATATGCTTTATTTCTTGTCCTTTAAGTACGGTAATCCTTTCATGCAGTAAAAATTGCATCAATATATTTGTGCCCATGTATAGATTTCTGGTGGAAATAATTAAATAGTTACCTGATTTTGGCTGCTTTTGATGTATTGTTTTCTCCTAGATTTGTATTCTCAATATATTTATATTGGCATCTTTTTGTGTATTCATTATTCATTGTTCTCTCTAGATTAAAATAACATTCGAAGAGCCTACAGAGTTTACAATTTTTGGATCAAATGGTGTACAGCGTGTGTTACGATCAGATTACAACTCTCAAGATATTAGCTGGTAAGTTCAAAGTTTCTCTTGTGGATAAATGGACAATTGTTGATTACGCAACTGTAACTGTAATACATTTGAGAATAACATCTGAAAAGTTGACAAAATTAATACGATTCTACTAAGAACAGGCAAGTATTTTCATATAGTCCCAAGGGGACACCTCAATATTTAGGACTTGATGTTTTATCCTGATAGTTTATGCACTGGATTGGGTGGAGGGGATTACATCCCTTTTTGCAGTCCAATGCTTAATACTGTTAATATTTTTGCTTTCTATTTTGAGAGTTGCATCAAAGACCAATAACTTTAATAAATCTGGAAGATTTTCGTATATGATTCATACTCTCCAAGGGTGAACTTTGATATACACTATCAATAGAGGCTCTGGCAGCACCGATAGGCTTAACTTTATGTAAAATTAATCCCATGTCCGACTCTTTGCTCCTCTGCTGCTTTGAATTATGAAGAATTGAAAATGGATGTTATTCCTAAATTCTAGAAGGTTCTCTGTGTCTCTTCTCCGACCTCTTTTCTCTATTTGTGTCTGTTTGCATACATCATGCAATATGAAATCCCCTATTTAAGCTACTCGTGTTTACTGTTTCTCTCTCACTGGTATTCTGCAATCTGAGTTCACTGGGTAAAACCCTCAACGTACTCCTCCTGAACTGAATGATATCAAAGAATCTCTGCAACTGATTACTTATTAAATCTATCTCTATGTGTAATAATTATACTGGTAATTGTTTGACAGGTATGAATCTATTTATTTATATAGTTAGCACAAAAGTGAAGAAACTTTGATTTGTAATAAAATAGTCTATGGGATGGATTTATTGGGTAGCTATAGTAGACCAAACTTTGGCAGTCTGCTGCTATTATGTAGTTAACTGAGATGAATAGATGATGAGAGAATTGAAAAAGGGGGGGGGGGGATCATAGTGGTAGAAAGTGATACTGAAACTGAGATCTTGGTTGAGAAATTTGGAAATAATATTGAGGTAGAAAAGCAGTGGGGTATGTTTTATTGGAGGCTTTGGGGATGGTTAATATTGTTTTGTGAGGTTAAAAGTATGCAACAGTTTTGGTGTGAATATTGTAACAGAAAATTTGGTTGCTTAGCTGGTCAAGAAAAATTACTTGCAAAAACTGTCGATAGGGTTGTGAAAAGTATCTTATTTAATGGAATTGAGTTTTTGTGGTTAAAATACTATTGTTAGGTAATGCTGGCTTGGTGATGGATTGAAAAAGGCTTGATCTAAGATTTAAAGAAATAAATGAGAGCCTTTTGCCAAGTTGGAATCAACAAGAACTGGTTACTGATCCGAATTGCAAAGCAAGAGAAAGAAAATAAGAATTGAATCCCATGTAGTTTTCATGGATGTGATTCCTATAGTTATTTCATTGTGAAATTATAATGGCAATCACAACCAACTGAAAAAGCCTTTGAAGATGTGGAGCTCTAAAATATTTTATCCGAATGAAATCATAGCACTCCTAGAACACAAAGATCTATCTTATTAACACCTAACACTAAACATACCTTGAATGGAGGGCCTAAAAGTATAGCAAGGCTTGATATATAAATGAAAGAAAGGTACACTGATCTTTCTCAGCAAACTGCCAATAGATCATTGACATTTCAAAGACAAAAGCAATACAACTAACACTGCTAAATTTTATTGTAAAGTTAGATTATGTATAGATAGGACTCATTTGTGTACTATCAACTATTGAAGCTCTTTAACCACTTTTTATTTTAGAAATGTACTTAATTAAATCTGGTGCTAAGAACAAGCTTTGGCAAACCTTTGAAAGGCCCTTCAAAACCTGCTTTTGCATGCCACTCCAAATTTTATTTACAGAGTAAGGAGCAGTAGATGCCTAAAAGTGGCGTGTATATCTGTTGTCACGGTCAAAAATGAAAAATCTACAATGGTGTTTTTTTGCATTTCTGGACATTGTTTCGGCTGTGAGAATGCTTCTTTTCTAATATAGTAATGCCAATTGTTGAAATTGGTGCATGCCAACTTGGTGTCATTTATGGTAAGAACTTGTGACTTTCTTAATCCTGACTTCATAACAACCAAAGGTGCAATGCTTCCATACTTTTGTTTCATGTCTTTTTATAGGACATTACAAAAATTACATCTATCCTATTTTAATTTTCAAGATTGTTTTCATCTATATTTTAGATAAGTTTTGTTGGGTTTATTTTTCAGTCAAGTGGCTGTGTAGGGGTTTAAGTTTATTTATATTTGCATTTCATTTGTGCAGCTCAAGAGATACAATTGTGCTCACCTTGAGATTATTCATCTTACGGGTATTACTCTCCTCTTTCTATACTTTTTTTATCTCTCTGAGAAGTGTGTGACTTTGTTATGCTCACATGCACACATCTACATAGAAACGTAAAACTGATGAAGAGGTTCATACCATCTGTCTTTTGAAACACTGGATCTGTAGATCTACTTTCTGACCTTCAAGTGTGAAAACCCAAGTTTTGTTGTACTGGCTTCTATTTTGATACTTCAATTTTAAATAAAAGCTTCTGATATCTATCTCATATTTTTAGAAAGAATCATATCGGTAGTGCTATTTGGGGATCCCAGGATGATTTTCCTAGTTTTTTCAAAATTCCTAACATAGAATTTCTTATTTTCAGCTTCAGTTGCATACATATGTTCTTGAAAAGTGCCTTTTCATTTACTTCATCTAAAATTTTACCTTGGTTACATACTCCATCATTCTGGATTGGTTGGCTGTTATTCTACTCCTAAATTGAAGATTGAAAGCTTCTAAGTCCATGCCTGAAAAAATTGCACTGGTTTCAGTCATGTGTTATTGTTTCTTTTCGATGCCCAAGGAATGATGCTTTCGCTTATTTCTCCCTTTCTTTTTGGCTCAAATTTGACAAGTGATAGCTTTTATCCTTGATTTTAGCTCGCAAGGTAGACGTATGGAGCTTGGACCGGAAAAATTTTTATCTTACTTTTTGGTTCGTTGAATTTTTTTTTTTTTGAATGATGGGAATCAATTTTGTAAACTTGGTATGGTTTTGTCATGCATCTAACGAAGTTTACTTTGTGAATATCTTTACTTCTCTGCATAATTATAATCTGAGATTTTGGCACGTATAATCAAGTGTGAGTTTCACTCCATGCTATTGATTTTTGACCTATCTGTTACACAAAATGAAGAGGAATATTTTAGGTGCTGTAACACTAAAGATAGAGAACTGCGTATATGAGTTTGGTAGTGTTTCCTTTTTTTGCATTGAGTCATAAGTTTGGTTGTGGTTAAAGATAGAGAACTATGAGCTGTGGGCTCACTTGAATATATTTAGCTTTCAGTTAAATAAGTAGATAATATAATATAAGAAACCGATCAGTGCATAACTGAAGCATTTATTGGCAGTGCTGTAAGACTAAAGTTTGTGGGGTAAAATTTTGTGATCCTTGCGTTATTTAAAAACCCTTGTGTTCACAAGAGACATCTCGTATTAGCTTTTGCAGGCTGGTGAGAGAAGAAAAGGAAAGAAGAGAGGTTTATTCTTTAACAAGTAAGGTACATGGTACATTCACTGTGCAGCTGAGTTAGAAACCTTGTTATTGAGAGATTTGTGTAGAATGTATATTTGAGGACTGCCTCTCTTTGTTAACTAGTTGACTTGTTGAGAGTAGCTAGCTTTAGTGGTCTAATATTCTTTACGGGCAGCAATGTTGAGCTGTAATTACATTTTGTATCGATAATATCTGTCCTCGTTGCTGTCTTATCTGGCTTTATCACCAGGCGGTAACAGGGATATTGTTTGTATTCACTTTCCGACCCCTTTGAGGTCATTTTTATTTACAGGAACGGTTGGTCTTTTTTTGTGATATAAACGCTGTGGCGGTTCTTTCTCTTTTCACATTCATCATCTAAGAAAGCAGTTGGCGTCAGACAAACATGCAATTTGTGTCATGAAATAGAACAAGATGCTGGTTTTGGTAATATATGTGCATTTTGCATTACACATTTCTTAGTTTTATGTACTAAATTAAATGGTTCCCTGTTGTTTTGAAGTCAAACTAAAGGCTGTGTGAAGGAAGGGCGATGAAGCAAATCTATAATTGAAACCATGAAATTGTTTACTTGATAATTTATATAGTGAGATGAAGACCAATTTTCAAGGTCTTTGCTATCGTCTTGATAGATTTTATTTAGAATTAGGTGAAATCAAAGCTCAAATCCTTGCATGACATAAGTTTTATCCTCTGACAATTTCTACTTTTATTTGTTGGTATTGTATTACATCACCATACCTGTACTGTCAAAGAAGAAAATATCCTCAAAAAGTAAAAAGTAAATTACCCTAGAAAATGTAAAAGTAAATTAATTGTACGTACGTTTTTAAAAAAAAATGAAAATAATAACGGATAAGTAACAGATATTTTTTGGTTAAATTTTAGTATTAGTTATTATTTCTTTAACTACAAGAGGAGGGCAAAGCTTTAACAGTAATGCAACTAATACAATTCGAATTTAAGTTATACTTGGGGTGGTCAACATGCTGATCATTAGACCAACACACGAAGGTGCATTTTGACATTAGCAAAGTATTTTTTTTTATTTTTTAGTTTTTATATTTTTTTGAATTGGTCAATTTTAGTTCATAGACATTTTGAATTTTAAAATTTTAATCTTAACCCAATAACAACTAAATTTAATTGGTTAAATTCAATTATTAGTCTTGTATGTTGTGTATAGTTGTAGATTTGATTCATATTATTCAATGGAATCACTTTATGTTTGCTTTTTGAAATTTGAAATTTTAATGTCAATGCAAATTAGAATAGTTAATCTATTAATTGAATTTTTAGTGAGTAATATGCGGAAATAATAAATTGATATGACACTACACATAATAATATTATGTTTGGCATATCAAATTTTAGAAATAACATTGTATGACCTAATTTATGCCCGGGCCCAAAGCCTACTGCAAACCCAAACCCAAAATACATTACACAGCTCAACTAACACAACCCTAACCCAACTAAGACCTAGCCCAACTACTTTAAAACTCAAATCAGAAGCAAACCTTAGTAGCAAACTGATTCACTTAACACCCTTGTTAATTTCTTGCTTATTTATCTGTGATTATTTTGTTCTTATTGTCGTTATATACGTCTCCATGTCCATTGTATTTCAATTACGTATATCTTTTAAAACGTTACATTTTTACTCAAACTTGGAAAAATTATTCTTCAAAATAAGGCAATGCCCGATATTTGGGAGCTTCGAGAGGATTGTGCCCTAACTTACTGGGCTTCGATTTTTCCCGTTGATCTTAAGTAACCAAGTACCCTTTTGAAAACAAGACGCATGAGTTTCAAATAGAAGCTTATTCTCGAGAACTCGAGATGTTGCACCCTAACTCACTGGATGTGACATTTCGTTATCTCGAGGTAAGGATTTTTAAAAACCAGGACAACGTTTGATATTTGGAAATTTTGAGAAATTGTGCCCTAGCTTACTGGGTTCCAATTTTTTTCAAAAAGCCCAAATAACTAAATATCCTTTTAAACTTTGATGCATGAGCTTTTAAAAATCAAGGGACAAGCTTAGTTTCGGAGATTTGAAGTGTTGTATCCTAACTTACTGGGTGTAACGTTTTATTTCTTTGAGATAAGAGGGTCTTAACTTTCAGTTCAATTTACTCAAGTTTTCTCTTAAATAAAAGGATCGTATTTTAAATCTTTTCAATGTTTTCCGACACCAAGACATTAATTAATCAATTCGGTATCAATTTTGGGCGTTACGAGGGTGCTAATCCTTCCTCATACGTAACCGACTCCCGAACCCGTTTTCTCAAATTTTGTGGACCAAAATCATTGTTTTAATAAATCCAAACGTTTTATTAAAGCGATCAATTTTAAGGTGGCCTAATTGCACCTCGAAAAAAGATTGGTGGTGACTCCATATATTTTAAAGTCGATCCCCTTTTTTCAAAATTTAAAAATGGTTTCGACAAACATAATTTAATGAATTTAATAGTTATTGTTTGATGATAATTGAAAATTTAAAATTTGAGAAGTACAAAAACTATAAATGATCAAATTAAAATATAAAGATTAAATTTACAATTTTTACAATGTATAGAGATTAATAGCATAATTTCATCATATTTTATTGATTTGATAACTTATTATAAGGTTTTGAAAGTTAATCTGGATTGTATTTGGATATAATTTTTAAATAAAAATAAATTATTAATATAATTTTATAATTAAGTTTATATATATATATATATATATATATAGATGAGTTAGTGGTATAAACTTATGGGGCATTAAGTAAAAATAAATATTAAATTATGATAAATTGAACTTATGGGGCATTAAGTATAAATAAATATTAAATTATGATAAATTGGCAACTTTGTGTGAAAAAAATTGTAGGTAAAAAGTATATATAAAATAAGAAAGAAATTTTGATAAAAATGTTAAAATTAAGGGTTTGTAAAGTATGATGTTTTTATTTTGAATTTAAATTATGTTTTTATATAAATATAAAAACAAAAATATCTATTATAAAACTTATTAATTATCTTAAAATTTAGTTGATGACATCGATTTAATCATTCACTTAAATAATAGTATTAAAGAATAAAAATATCCTATAATATTGTTTTAGGTTTAAATAAAAAGAAAAATTCCAATTAGAGCTTTATAAAATTTTAAAATCAGGAATAGAATAATTCTTAAAATTTTAATTATAAAACTGATGTGACTTGCTTGCTAGTGCAGTCTTAAAAAAACTTAAAACAAAAGATATCAAAAAATAAAAAAAACCAAAAAACACAGAGGGCCTAAAAGGCAAAAACCATCCTACCCTTGGCTTCGTCTTATTAAGTTAAAACCCCAAACAGCTCCCGGCTGCGGAGCTTAAACCCTTGGTACTTGATTGGCGGACCCATTTCCAACGCTCAATCTGAGTCCAGAAAATGGCGGGTCCTTTGCTCCTTCGCTCTCTTTTGTCCGCCTCCACTCGAAAATCCTTTTCGTCTCACTTGGCTCCACTCCCCCGCTTCTCCCGCTGCTTCTCCTCCGGCCCTGCCAGTGCTGCCGCCGCTGCCACAACAGTTCCGAGTGCGTATTTGGATCCTGGTAGACTGCGGAACGTGGCGGTGATTGCGCACGTGGACCACGGGAAAACCACGCTTATGGACCGGCTACTGAGGCAGTGTGGAGCCGACATCCCCCACGAGAGAGCCATGGATTCCATCAGCCTTGAGCGGGAGCGTGGCATTACCATTGCGTCTAAGGTCTTCTTCTTCTTTACTCTCTACATAGTTCCAAAAGAAGTTATGTTAAGTAGCATATTGATTGGTTCATTCAATGATACAATCGAACAATTGCAGGTCACTAGTGTTTCATGGAAAGAAAACGAGTTAAACATGGTCGATACGCCTGGTCATGCTGATTTTGGTGGTGAGGTAAGCTGCAAGTTACATATTTAGCTAGAAAAACGTTTGTAGCTTGGTTCGATATCGCCCTAATCATCAATGCAAACACTCTTTCTGTTCTTTAGATTATCATTCAAAAGTGATTTAGTGAAAAGCAACAAGGTGTTGGCTGACAATGCAAATAGGGCATAATTTGCACTCTTTTGAAAACTAAAACACGCAACTTGCTGGTTTTTGCTTGTCCGTATTGCTAAATTTTTAGGTTGAACGGGTTGTTGGCATGGTTGAAGGAGCAGTATTAGTTGTTGATGCTGGTGAGGGGCCGCTTGCACAAACAAAATTTGTTCTTGCCAAAGCCTTGAAGTACGGGCTGCGCCCTCTTCTTCTATTGAACAAAGTAGACCGACCTTCTGGTATAAAATTAATAGTTATTTTTGGTTCATGTTTTGATTTACTGAAACCGAAATGTTATTTCATGATTTTTTTTAATTGCAAGAATGTTTACCTGTTGGTGAGAAATTACTTATTCTTGACTTTTTTTTTGTCCCTTAATTATTTCTTATGCACCGAAAGAATTTTTTGACCTCATGTCTAGCTTTTAATGATGCAGTATCAGAGGCGAGATGTAATGAAGTTGAGAGCCTAGTTTTTGATCTTTTTGCAAATCTCGGTGCTACAGGTGAAGCAATATAGAATAATTAGAAAGTTCTATGATTAACCCATTTCAGATTTTTTGACTTCCCTCATTCCTAACCTGAATACCGGTATACTTTTAATAAATTTTCTCATATTTTCATTTTAGAGGAACAGCTTGACTTTCCAGTTCTCTATGCTTCTGCTAAAGAAGGATGGGCATCTTCAACCTTTACTAAAGATCCTCCTGCTGGTGCAAAGAATATGTCACAATTGCTTGATGCCATTGTAAGGCATGTTCCTCCACCAAAAGCAAACCTTGATGGACCTTTCCAAATGCTGGTTGGTACTCAGTGCTGATTAATCAATTAAAACGTGTCTTTATGACTGCAACTGGAGAAAAGGAGGGGATGTGTACTTCTGGGTGTTCTACTTTTGTACCTAGTTATTTTTGTCCTTTTCACATTTCTTTCATGTTATAAATTTCTTATTTACATAATAAGCATGTCAGGTTTCCATGATGGAAAAAGACTCTTATCTTGGGCGAATTTTAACTGGGCGTGTTTCATCTGGAATCGTTCGTGTTGGTGATAAAATACATGGCTTGCGAGGCAGTGAATCTGGCATTGAGAAAATTGAAGAAGGAAAGGTTTGTAGCTCGACATAGCCTGATTTTGATTGGAAGTAGAGGAAAACTTTGACTTAATATCGTCACTGAGATAAAACTTTTGCTTGTCATTGATGTTTTTGTGGTTAATAATGCAATCCAGTGCTCATTGTCTACCTGAATCCTGGTTTGCAGGTTGGAATTAAAATATGCTGAAAAATTTGGTTTCTGCGGTACATTACAATTTACCAGAAAGCATTGTTTTACATACTAAAACTCTGGTTTAATACTTTTCTACTGCTTTCTATTGTATAATTGTGGTTTATTTGGCGTTTTCTTCTACCTCTACTTTCTTGAAGGTGATAGTGAATGGATCTGGTACCCAAGTTTCCATTTAAATCTGTAACATTTTGCGACAAATCACTATTAACTGAATATGCAAATCCAATAGGGATCTTGAAAAACATGCTTTCTTAGAGTGTTTTGCATTAGATGCATGGAATTACTAAAATGCATATTAGAAAATTTTTTCCCAGTTAGTATTTCCTGTGCGTATGAATGAGGGATTGTCAAAGGGAACTTCAATGGCTAACTGTTGAGAACTTCTGCATTACCTGGACTGGGAGGGCAGGAGGCAAGTGTCGGATATGGGTATGTGTTCGACTCAGATTTTTCCATATATTTGGAGGATCATACCCCCATACCCATGGTCGAATGTGTTAGTAAAGTTTGGGAACCGGTACTTTAGGGAGAATGAAGAGTCTGTGTGAACTAGGCAAATTAAAGAAAATTTAAACCTGTCCTGGTATTTGTGAAGAGTATTTAAAGGCCAAATTACCTGTGACCTGAATAGGGCTAGCATCATCCTCAATTTTATTTGTCTATGCCCTCAGTGTTCCTTATTCTCTCTCCCTCTGTTTTCTAATCAAGTAGCCTAGCATCAAGACCACCCTTAGTCTTCTCCTTTATTGCCGAGGTCTGTGCTGCTGATGTTTGCTCATCCCTGTTTCCATCTCCCCAATACTCTTTATTTTCCCTAATACGCAACTCATTTTTTGATCTCTAGCTTCCAAAACCTCAAGATGTGGCTTTAGTGGTCATAGAAATTGTTGAATGGTGTCAATAGAAGGTTTTAGGCATTTATTTTTAGAGTAACGGATGTTATGGTTTCATTGAAATTTCAGATTTTCAATAGGTTGTGGTACAATGTTTTGAGGTTTGAAATGTTATTTCAAAGTCAAAATATTTACCTGAATCACTCCTTTCTAAATTACCAAAGCAAATTTGGTTTCTTGTTTTTTAATCTTGCAATTTAATGTTCAATGAAATTTTTGAATACCCATCTGAAATTAGTGTAGGTGAACTTCAACAGTGTCATTTATCTTTCTTGGCATAAGTTCTGTTAAATCTTTATAAACTGATCTTCTGAGTGATACTTGAGTGATGCCAATATTTAATGCAATGTTTGTCTTGTAGGTTGTGAAGCTAATGAAAAAGAAGGGTACAAGCATGGTTCTTATTGATAGTGCAGGAGCTGGCGATATTATATCAATGGCTGGGCTGAGTAGTCCATCAATTGGCCATACAGTGGCAAATACAGAGGTATGCTTTTATCTTGTTATAAAGCTGAGTGCTTGTGTTGACTTCAGTAGTTTTAGTGTAAACTAGCAATTTTGGTGTTAACCTTGTTAGTTATGTTCTGCAAGATATAATCTGCCACTGTGATCTATTTAGGTTGTTATGTGCCATTATGTACAGTTTTCAAGTGCATGTGATGATACATGATGGGACTCACTTCCATGTTCATCCATGTTGATTGCTCGTGGTGTACAACCTTCTATGTAGTGTACTTACCTGCAATTTGGTGTCACCTCTCTGGGATTTGGGGCATACCAATTGTACCTTGAAAAGTTGTTTCCGTCATTTTTTGATGTTTTGTTAGTAAAAAAAAAGTGTTAGGTCAATTAACCCTTTTTTTATTTATAAAAATTTTCAGTTATTGAGAAGTTCAAAGTTTTAGAAATTGCCTTGATCCAAAGACACTTCCCTGAAACCCTGTCTCCTTGTTTTCTTCTAATGACTATGACGAACGCAATTCTACTGCTATCACTGTATCCTCCCTCTGTCAACTTGCCCTACCTTATTTTGGCCTCCAATGCAATCTTCTCCCCATGGTTACATTATCTCCTTTTTCTTCTCTTTTCCTTCCCCAAAATTCTGTGGCCCCACTTCTTACTTCTCTTCATCCCTCCTCTCCTCCTGTTGCTTTCTCGCTTCGACCCCCCTCCCCCCCAAGAGGTCCTCATACAAATTCCTTGCTTACTGCTTTTAAGTCTTCTTGATTTGTCTACACCTGTAACATCATCTACTTTGTTGTTAGCTAGCATGGAAACCTAAGGTGACATTCTTGATTTTCAAGCTTATATAAGCAGCATACTGATGGGTTTTCGTTTGATTTTATTCCAACTATTAAAGTGTTATTGGTTCTGAGCAATAGATGATGATGATCAGCACTGTCACCTTTAACTCAATTAGCTGCTGTTAGTCAACCATGAATGTGCTTTTTTAAGTTTGCCCAATTTGTTATCAAATGCTTCTTTAAGCTTTATTTGGGTTTTGTCTTTTGCCCAAGGACATGAATTGTTTTGTTTGTGAATGGATTTGAATATGGTGGAAACTAAAACTAATCACGAATGGACGAAGGCATTGATCCAGGGTTCTTTTGTTGTGTTTTCTATTAACACCCAAGAAAGAAACTGTTTTTTTCTTGGGCATTAATTGGATTGTATCTATGCATAAATTGAATTGGCAGGTTGGATCTATACATAAATTGGATTGTTCTTACATTTGTTAGGTTATGGCTGCATTGCCAACCGTTGAGTTGGACCCCCCAACCATTTCCATGACTTTTGGTGTCAATGATTCTCCATTAGCAGGTCGTGATGGTACCCATGTAAGTTGTATACCTGCCTGCCTTCATTGTCAATATATTTTGCTATTGGCTTTTTGGTGTTCTTCTAATTTAATGGATTTTTTGTTCTGATAAAATTTGCAATACTCCCTTTCTCAGTTTTTCTGGAAAATAAACTCCATTTTGCTGTGTTTGTTTCATTGAAAATAGCCTGTCGAAAAATGATTTCTAGAAAATAGATTGATTTTGTGGAAAAATTGATATTTTCTAGTGTTTAACAAATTTTGTTGAATTTTTTTTTGAAACTTGTTTTCAGATAATTAAACACAACATAAATTATATTTGTTGCAAAATATAATAGAAGCATTTTCCTTTGACAATTGAAATTTATTTTATAATAAATAATATTTTATATAAGCTTAATAATAGCTGATATCTAACTAAAACTCAAATTGAAGTTGCATATATTATATATATGAGAGCGGATGATGGCACATTGTAGTTGGAAGAGATAAATGAAATTAAGTAGGATTTAAACAAATACTCTTATTTTTATTATTAACATATTCCTTTTTTATATTATAAAACATTTATTACTAAATATTTATAAATAGTAATATATATTATATTAGAATATTAATATAAAAATTTTCCATAAAATATTAAGTAACTTACTTAAAATTTAAAATTATTATTAAAATAAAACTGTAATACTAAATAATTTTATTAAAATAATAAATAATATTAATAATTATAAATTGTAATATATATTTATTATTAAAATATTAATGTAATTTGGTTATATTTAAGTTAAATTTTATTTAAAGATCAAGTTACTCATAGGGAACTGTGTTTCGGAAAATGACTTGCACTTTTCAAAAGGGAAAGTTTTCAGAAAAAATAGACTTATTTTCTGTTGACCAGTAAGTCATTTTCTGTTAGCTAAGCTATTTTTTTCCGGAAAATAAACATCACTTTTGTGTTTGATATCCAAATTTATGGCTAAACTTCTGTAAATGCTTATTACCATTCAATTTTTGCATTAAAAGAATGAAATGACCTATTAGTATTGAAATCTTATTAATTTACAACTTTATTCTGTAATTATTCTACAAAGAAAATTCATATTTAGGTATCAAATCTTTGTTTGCTTACAACAATAATATTAATCGAGAACTTTTGTTCTTTCTTATATTTGTAACTTCAATTATTTTAGATGAAAAAATATCTGTAGAACATAGTAGAAATGTAAATGTCACTGTGATACTATTAATGTTTGAAATCATATTTATGTTGTTATTTTGCAGTATTTCCAATTTTAACGCTTATTGTTTCCAAATTTGCCTCAGTACAATATGCCTATATGCTCTGCTTAGACTGAAACATATACTTAAATTTAGAATTATGCTGCAACTCATATCCAATCAACATGAGGTGATACGTGTGCTGATAAATTCTGCAGTTGACCGGAGGAAAAATTGGTGATCGACTAATGGCTGAATCTGAAACAAATCTCGCCATAAATGTGCTTCCAGGCATAGCAGATACTTTCGAGGTTCAGGGGAGGGGAGAACTGCAGCTGGGTTTGTTTACCAAACTTTGCATTGTGCTTTTGTTTCCTATGGTTTAATTACTATTAGCATAGAGTGCTCTGCATCTTCTAATTTTCCTGTGGGATTTATTTGTTGACATGTGTAACAGGTATCTTGATTGAGAATATGAGACGTGAAGGATTTGAGCTGTCTGTTTCACCACCGAAAGTGATGTGAGTTTCCTACAAATCTTCTATGAGGCCTTTGTTTTATTAGTCTTAGGCCCCGTTCTCCGTTGCTTTTGGGGTTCCAAAAGCACTTTTCAACCGAATCACAAAAGTGATGTTAAAAAGTTCTTTTCTGCTGAATCATAAAAGCTGGGATTTAGATGATTTTGGCTTTTGATTTTTGCATTTTGAAGTGAAATTATCAAAATGCTTATATTTATTTTAACTATTTAAAAGTATTTAAAAAATTATTTAAATATTATTCACAAATATCATTATATTAAATTATTTAACTATCATTTATCATTGTATTTAAATTTTAAAATATCTTGTGTCATTAATTTTACAAATAATTTATATTAATTACTTAAAAGCATTTAAAAGCTATGTTTCATATATGATTATATTAAATTATTTAAATATAATTTAAATTAACTAATTTTTTACTTTTCAACATCATGTCTGAAAATGACATTTTAACTTTCCACCGTAATCTTTGACAGCAATACTGAACACTTGAAATTAACAAATCATACTTTTTCACAGCACTTTCCTGCCACATTTTTCAAAAGCCAAAGTAACAGAGAACTAAGCCTTAGACTTAGTGTCGTCGAAGGTGCACTGTGCTGTTTTGGCTAGAGCCATTTTAGTTCTTGAGGCGTAAGGCAAAAAAAGCACTTGCCTAAGGCACAACAGATATACATGTATATGCATGTATGTGTAAATATAATATGCGTAAGATATATAATTGTTATAATAAACTCTAAAAAGTGGTCTAGTTTATCATAAAAGAATATACAAAATATTCTATTTCTTTTGTTGCCCAACATGCATGATTTCCTGATGGCCCCTTTGTTAATGAATACTCGAACACTAAGAAGTAGGGAGTTTATTGTTGTCCCATGTTTTTTCAGTAACTGAGGTAATGGAAAAATTAAAGAGAACTTCAATTATGTGAGATATTTTAAAAAAAGAATGCCTACAGCTTTCAGAAAAGCGTGTCTAGTTGCGTATAGTGTGCTTCTGATCAAATGTGCCTTGTTCAAAAGGTCATGAGGTGCTTTTGGTATTTGGCACTTAAGATACAATGCCTAGTACAGCTTTGGCATGGTGTTAGCTGTTGACATGTATGATATTGAAATTTGAAGGCTTTGATACAAATTTGAACCAATGTTTTCTGTGACAATTTCTGAAAACTGTGATTGGTCTACTCATAAGTTGTGATTTTGGAAAGCTAAATAAGGTTTGACATGATACTAATTATTGACATTTATGATATTAATTTGTTGGTTTTCATACAAAGTTGAAACGATGCCTCTATTGATTTTAAGACATGGGCACTGATTGAACCTTCATGGCCAGCTGACAGCCAAAATGATAAGAAATTCACTTGAATGAATCTTTTTACCTTAAGTCCATGTTCTGTAGATGCCTTTCCAAGTTCTGTGTTTTATCTAGATCCACTTATTTCCATGCACTTTTTATTTGCAAATAATATATTCTTTTCCTGGAAATTCTTGTGTAACATCAGGTATAAAGTTGAGAAAGGTCAAAAGCTAGAGCCTATTGAGGAAGTGACCATTGAGGTAAGTATTGCAGATTCAGACATAGTAATTTGTTTCCTTCCACTATATACTTTTGGACTTGGCAAATTAATCTGTTATTACAGGTGAATGATGAGCATGTAGGATTAGTTATGGAAGCTCTATCTCATAGGCGAGCTGAGGTTGCTGATATGGGTCCTGTTCCTGGAAATGTTGGTAGAACTAGATTGTCATTGACCTGTCCATCAAGGTGGGTTAGTTTTGTTTTATTTATTTGTTTATTTATTTATTGTGTCTTGTGAACATTCTCGTTTCGCTGCAAAAATGATTTTTTTTTTCCTTTGAGAAGGGGTTAAGGAAATAGTGCTAAAGGGAGAATTTTCTTTTGGAAAGTGAGATTTTTCTTCAACCCAGAATATCTTTTGATTGATGATTTCTTCATGAGCCTAGAATTTGTGCATGTGCCCTCTCCTTTTGGGCTCGAAGTTGGAATGGCAGGGCCTCAATTATTTCTTTTAGCAACTTCTATCAATATGTACCATAAATTAGCAAAGAATTGTCTGTGGATTTAAATTCAAGTGAGAATCATTGATCAAAAGAATATTAAGTCATTGGAGGAATAAAGTACTAGTACTTAGTTCCCCCTAAAAAATGTTGAAAACTGGCACATTCATGATGGTACATCAATAGGCTGGTTAGGTGAAGTTTTTCCTCTTTGGGAACGAAAGGCTTAGATGAACTTTGTGTCTAACTGAAGGTGACATTTGAGTAGGCCATTTCTATAGTGGTTAATTTGCTGACTAAGTTTCTAGGCCTATGTTACTATTGTATGTTTGAGATTATTAGTTTAGCTCATCAAAAGGAAACTGGAACCTTTCAGCTCAAATGGAGTCTGAAACCTTAAGACTCGTTAAATAGAGACCCAAATCTATTAGCCTTTTTTTAATATAAATATTCTTCTCAGGATCATCCCCCTTAAATAGAGGTTACATAGGTTTATTCTTTAGAACAGGAAACTAAAATTATACAAAAATTTAAGACTTTTAATCTAATGGGAAACTTCCTAAAATAAGTTATTCTAATTAAAAATATTACTAAAATAAACTTATTTGTCTTTCCATTTTTCACACCTATGATTTGTCTTGCCTATAAAGGCAACTGTAACAGCCTAACTTGAGTTTTGGTTAGGTCTGTTCGGGTTGGGTCAACTTGGATCTTAAAATTTTGGGTCAATTTTGTGTTCTAGTTGTTTTGTATTGAGTTAATGGTTATTTCAGGGTCAGATTATTTGGATTCTAGGTACCTCTGGTTTGGGTTATTTAAGTTTGAAACTCAATTCGAATTTGTTTCATTTCGAATTTATTGATTTTGAAATCCAATCCTATCATGTTTAGATAGATTATTTGATTGAATTATATTTAATTAGAAATTTATTGAGATATAAAAATAAATAATATTTAAATACAAAAAGAGATATTATGTTTAGTTTTGTTTTTTTGTGATTTCCTCTGGTATTTATTTATTTTCTTATATTCTCTTTCTGACTGGTCTTGCGGTGGCTGGCTGGCTGACAGGCTTTCATGCCAGCAACTATGCGACGTCCTGTCTCACCCACCCACCCTCCCTTCTTCCCCTTGTCTCTTCCAAATTCAGTCCTTAAAGGGCATATTTGAAAATTGCATTATTTTTTTGGTTGTTCAGTGTTGCATGGGATATATTGTCCTTGGTATCACTAAAGAATAGCTATTACAGGAGGGCTCTAGATAGGGAAGAAATGGCCTTTCCATTGAATGGGTGATTCTACCAACCTAACCAATGAACCACTGTTCATCACTGAACGGGGGGAATGGCTATTCTATTCCTCCTAACTAAAGATGCCATGATACCTTTTCTGCCCTAAAACTTTTGTCGACCTTTCTTCAGTTTCAATGTTCTTTTGAGATATAATCTCCTTTTCCGCAAACCCTTAGTGATTCCAGGACCACCGTCCTAATATCTACTGTAGCCCCAAACCAAAAGCTTTGATGTTTCAACATTAGTGCAGCTTTAACACCAAGTGGCAGAATTTGCCAAATCTGTCCCATATCAACATGAGTGTAAAAAAAATAAAAATGAAAATACTACAAAGGAAGAGTTGACATTAATAAATAATTGGTAAACCAGAATTAAATTGTTACCATGTAACCTGAGCTTCTCCATTGTGCTTGTGGAATGAATTAAAATGGTTATAGATTTTCTGTACTGATGATAAAGTAACAGTTTCTCTTACAGCCAAAAGTTAAATAAAGAAGTTTCGAAACAATTCATTTGTGGCAGTTAAGAGACTTGCATGATCTTTCATAGTACATAATGCGATGTAGAAGTTTAGCCGTTGGGCTTTTCCCTTGATTGAACACTCTCCACTGTGAGAGGTGCAGTGTGATAACTTGTGGTCTAATCCTTGTAATGTGCAGCAGAAGATAACAGAATGACAAATAACTTGTAATAGTTAGGGTGCTAGATGGATCTTGTTTCTGGATATCATTTCATGGAGAAGGCACATTAGCGCACGTTTGTTAAATTAGTATTGACTAGGTGGGGATGGTGATTAAATTCTAGCTTAATGTATCTAATAGATGATGGTATGGAGTAGTTGAGCAAATTGTAAGAACCACTCAATGGAAGCATATATATACACAGGTGTGTGTCTGTGTGTGCGCACGTGTGCGTGTGCAACAATGATGTGGTTGTTTCTTTCATGAAAATTTTATGAGAATGCTGTTTCGTTTGTTGGGCTGATTTTATTATATAAGAATCAGAGGAAAGTTATACTTCTATTTTGTATATCAGGGGCCTGGTTGGTTACAGAAGTGTGTTCAGCAGTGATACTCGTGGAACTGGATTTATGCATCGTGCTTTTCAATGTATGTTTTTCTACCTGTTATACTTATTTTTTGGTCTTGTTTTCCATGTGCATTGCATCTTGTTGTCAGGTCATTATCCTCTGGAAGCTGAATCTTTTGGTTTCTTGGAAATAGAGATTATCCTTTCCTTAGTTTTTGTCCATTGATGATAACATATTGAATGAACTTGTGCTTTCTCTATTTATAGGTTTGTGTTGTAAAAAAAAAAAATTCAAGAAAAGGTTTCAACCTGCATGCCATGGTTCACACAATGTTAAAAATTCTTTTTGAGACAATTAATGGGTTTCTTATACTACTATACAGTGACTGTGGAATTTCAAACTTGCAAGCATTGTTTTCAAAACTGGACCAGACTGGCTGGTCGGACCGGTTACCGGCCGGGGTACCGAGCCAAAATAAAGGGTTGGACCGGTTGACTCGCAAACTGGTTGAACCGGGCTAAAAATCGGTTGAACCAATTTCTCTATTTTTCAAAATTTTATGATTTTTTAGTAATTTATTCAATTGAACCAGACAAACCAGTTGAATTGGTTGGACTGGAAACCAGTGGTCTGACCAGTTTGACCACTGGTTTGGTTCTGAAAACCTTGCTTGCAACTGGTAGTTAGATGGTTTTCATATATTCATTTAATGATTAATTAATTATTAATTTTGATAAATGTATTCTAATGAGACATATGTCAACCCTCTCACTTGTCAAGTTTAAAAAGTCCATTGGTTGTGTATAAAATGATCGTTGTAGTCTGCTTATTCCATATAGAGAAGTTCCAGGGTGAGCTTTCTAAAATAAGCTTCTCATCGGCTCTAACTACATAAAACATTACCTAAGACACACAATGTTACTCAATTATGCAAAATAATACAACTTCCGTAATGTTGTGTGTAATTACACAAAATATTATCCAATTACACAAATTATTACAATGAATTACACAAAACATTACAAATCATTACAAATATCAAAATGTTTTGGGTAGCACGAATTACACGAATCATTACATCTTTTGCAATGTTTTATGGAACGTTGGAGCTGATGAAAAACTCATATAAAGGAGCTCTTTTTAGAATTTTCCTTCTATATATTGATGATGGACTTCTCAAGCACCATGATATGGGTTAGATGGGTTTTTTGCATCCATTCAATAATTTATTTATTTATTAGTTCTTATAAATATACTTTGTGAGATAAGTGTCAATTGTCAACTTTTTAATACCACTTATGGAGCTTTTAACTTCTTTATCAGTGTATAAGATAATTTCCTCTGAGATCAACAGATTGTGAAGTTTAAAAACTCTATATAGCCAGTTGACATGATAATGTTCCTAGTCTTGTTAACCCTCTCCGGGATCTGTTTCCTTTTGCAGCGTATGAGAAGCATCGAGGCCCTCTTGGAAATGTCAGGAAAGGAGTGTTGGTATGCTTGCCTAATGCTTTCTTGTGACTTAATTAATATGTTATTTCTGTGCATGTAATAGAATTATTATCCTGTGCTTTTTGTTTAGACACATAAATGAGAGCTTCTTTAAATGACATTTTTTCTATCAATATAAATGATTGATGAAAGCAAAAAGTTCAAGAAGAAGACATTCTTTCACATGTTCAAGATTTCAAATTTTTTTAGCATTGAAGATAGATGTTAGTCTTGCTTGTTCTGAGATACAATTTGAACACGTTTAGACTAAAAAAACTAGAAGTTGGTCAATGTCTAGTTAGATTCAACATACTAGAGGTATGCAGTATACTCTTGTACTACACTTGGGTGCTGTTGCAGCAAACCTTGCTTACTTCTTGCTCTGCACTAGCTATAGATGACACTGCTCATAAGGAACACCCTGGCATGAGTAGAATTTCCATAATGATCCATAAACTTTTACTTTGAATATTTTATACACCTAAATGTATATAATTGCTGCTTAATCCTTGCCACAATGTATGTATCGTTTACTCTGAGCAGGTATCAATGGGTTATGGTACAATCACAGCTTATGCATTGATGAGTTTGGAAGCTCGTGGAACTCTTTTTGTGACCCCTGGGATGGAGGTAGTTTCCATGTTAAGATTAATAATTTCATTACTTGTTTATTTGCTTATGCATGCCTCTAATTCATAAGTTCTTGGCTTTCAAATGGGTTTTTTAATCTTAATCTTAATATTATGTTCTGAAAAATGAATAGGTAGGATTATGCAACCAATGATATTAATATTCAGTCCCCTCACCCTTTATAACAATGGTTGAAGCCAGGACTATTTATTTTGAGAATCTGGTAACTATTTGGGTGTGGGCTATGTTATTCTTAATGAACTCTTGTGGGTTTAATAATCTTCAAGTTGGCAAGTCCATAACACACTTAAAATTAGTTGTATGAGATATGAGATACCTTGGTGGTGATGCACTTGGTAAATATAGGACTTGCCTTTTATATTTAAGGATGCCAGGATAGTTTGTCTCTACTGTTAGCTATAGCATTTCGTGATACTAGGACATCTACAACCAGTGCACTATTTTTTTGTTAATTGAATGAGGCACGCTTTATTGGCCAAATTATTAAATAAATCTGGTTGCGTCTGTATAGGGGTAGCAATTAAGTGTATTGGGTCAGATTATGAATTTCATTTCAGTTGTCACTTCAGGTATGAGTCATTTTAGGTTCTAGTTACTTCAAGTATAAAATCTGGTTAGTTCAGGCCATCTACTTTCTAAATTAGTTCAAATCAGCTTTATCTCATTTTAAAAATAATATGTACTTTTGTATTGTTTATTTTTTATTTACATTGACGTGTACAATAATAGAATAATATACTCTTGGCTTAAGTTCTGGATTTGGGTGGTTAACTTTTAAAATAAAAATGGGTTGAATCAAGTTCTGGTTGTGTGAGTTTTGCTGGTCTTTTTCAGGTTAAGACGAGGTCTACCTCTTTAAAAGTCTAATTATTGTTTATTTGTTGGCTCTCAGACATACGATGGCATGGTAGTTGGTGAGCATTCACGTGATACAGATCTTGATGTAAGAATAAAATCTAGTGCCCCTGCAAGCAGGCCTTATTTTTTTCAAGTATGGCTGACCTTTGTGCAATGTCTCTCGTATCGCAGGTGAATCCAGTAAGGAGTAAAGAACTGTCGAATATGCGTTCAGCTGGCAAAGATGAAAATGTGAAACTATCTCCGCCAAAACTTGTATGTCTTTCTATACCAGAAAAAATACTTGGTTTTATTTCCTCTTTAAGTTTGTTTCAGCTTTTTATGTGTTGATTGTTGACACATCACACTACATTATAGTTGCAAGGAAGATTTTAAGGACCAAATATTGAAAATGAGCAATTTAAAAGCATTTGGAACTAGATAAATCAAACATCATTTCAACTTTGCATTTGACTCGTGAGACTTAATTGTGCTTGTGTGCAGATGACTCTTGAAGAAGCTATTGGTTATGTTGCTTCTGATGAGCTTATAGAGGTAAGTTACTGTTGATGATGTGCTTTCCATTTTTGGATTCATCATAGAATATTTCTCTAGTCTTGTATTATTCTAATTCTTGTGTTATCGATCCCTACTTCCAATAATGTGCTTCTTTCTGGAATTCTTCGAGTTATTACAGAATTCAAAAATTTTCAGGATTTCGAAACAGAAGATTTATATTAGATGTACACATAGAGAGAGAAAGTGTTTATTTGTAGCTAAATGCATGCATTGCCATTGCTGGTGGTTTCCATAGCTAAAGCATGCTGGTCATGAAAGCTTTTGATATCTGATATAATAATGGTTAATTGAGATGCAGGTTACACCAAAGGCCATCCGATTAAGGAAGAGATATCTGGATGTAAACAAGCGCAAAGCCATGAGTAAAAAGGCCAAAAATTGAGTCTTCTCCTACCATACTATAATTTTGTAACTATAGGTGGGCTGGGTTCAATATTTGTCCCCACAATTTATTTATAGAATATCAACGATATTATCTTTTTTATGACAATAATAAGGGGCAAAGAGGAGTTCATGTTTTGTCTGTGTAATTGCCAAAGAAACAACAATGGCTATTATTATTATTATTATTATTATTTATAGCATAATTTAATATATTTGTGCTTTGACAGGATTCCAACAATTTGATTACGTAAAATTTGACATAAATTATGAAAAATTTTATTTTACTTATTGAAAGAAATAAAAGTCCAGTACTCCTTGTTTACTTATATTTTTTTACTCTTATAATAAAAATATTCTATGACGTGGTTCATACTTGCAAATTGAGTGCTTTAACTTTGATAATTGATGTTGAGACCGATAGCCTTAATTTTAGAAAAAATAAATTTAATTAAATTAAAATAAAAATTACATAGTTAACTTAATTCAGATAAATTAATCATTTTTAATCTTACATTTTAAGACTCATTACATCTCTAACTTATAAAAAGTCCATACCAAGTAAGCATTCAAACACTTTCTGTCGCGGGTTACAAGATATCCCAAAACCTGATCAGCCTATACCAGGTAAGCATACAACCAGCTTCCGCCGCCACAGCGTATCCAATATATTTCTCTTTCGGCATGATCATGAGTCGAGTTTGGGTTGGATTGATACAAAATTTTAGGCCTGCCTTTTAAGTTCGTGTTCAGTCTAATCCAAAAAGTGGCCCAAAATTTTGTTCAAGTCTAGTTTAGATAAAAAAAATGTTAAACCCGAGTTTAGCTCAATCTGTTCATATTAATTTTTTTATATTATTATTACTATATAAAAATAAATTTAAAAAATATAATACATCTAATATATTAAAAATATTAAAATAAATATTATCCAATAAATTGAAATACATTCAAAAAAAACTTTATACCTAACTAACATCTAGATAATTACAACTTAGCAAGTAAATGTCTCTAAAATAGTGGTAAAATTAACAATAAAATAAGAGTTATATAATATTCAAACAATAGCAACAAAATAATAGCAAAATAATAACAAAGTAGCAACAAACAACAACAAAACAATAGTAGGGAAAAACTTTTTAGCCAAATTCGAGTTGGGCCGAGCTCGAACCAAAAAATTATTACCTGAGGCCCAACCCTTTAGAAAACATGACTTATTTTTTTTATTCAAGCTCATGTTTTGAGTCAATATTTTTGCTTGAACTCTCTCACTTTTTAGACGAATTTTGAATCTGAATGAATAATCCGACCTATGATTAGATATATTTCTGACACCTAATAATTTGCGTTAAAAAATTTCAAAAAAAATTATACTAAAGTGAGAAAATAACGTTTTTCTTTTTGCACATCTTGAAAATGGTGATCACGGTCTCCAATTTATTTATAGTGTAATGAGTTGGAAGGAAGCCATGAAATTCATAAATAAAAACTAATCCTAACCATGATGGAATAGTCTCTGATGCAAAAGGTTCTCCCTTACCTAATGTTAAGAAGCGGTTGAATTTCTGTTACATCTAAAATCACTTTTTATCTTTCATGTTGGTATTTTCATATTCGTATTTTAGTTTTGTAGTAATATTATCTCTAAAATTTAAATTTGTATTCTTTCTAAAGAAGTTGCAACTTAACAGAAACGTTAACCCAATAATACAAACAAACATAAAAATCTGTGTAACTAAGTGGCCTACTATGCAATCCATCCGGAATTGCTTGACGGTAAATCCATACAAGACTTGCCCCATTGAAATCCACAAGCGCTAAAAACATGAATAAACAGCAAAAAAACATAACTGAAATTCGTGAAATAAAAGCATATATATTATTATAAGCACATAATAAATGAACCCAAATGCGTATCGAAAACAATTATAAATTTTGTTTATTTATAAGCACAAAAGAAATTCCCCTTCTCTATCTTGAACATCCAGCTTTGGATCAAAGTTGGCGAATTGCAGTGATGATGGCGAATCCTAGTTTCACTCTTTTACTTGTCTGTGCCTTATGCATGTCCTCAGTGGTACAATGCAAATACAACTGCCCCGAAAAGTACGATCCCCATGATATGCAAGAACGATACCAACGATGGGTGGCCCGACATGGCCGAAAGTACAAGAGCAAGAACGAATGGACATTGCGGTTCGGGATATACAAATCCAATTCTCAGTTCATTGATTGTGTCAATTCACAGAACCTATCATTCAAGTTGACCGATAACGAGTTCGCAGACATGACAAATGATGAGTTCAGGGCTATGTATTTGGGTTACCAAAGCATAAGATCTCCATGTGAGAGCAACAGCAAAGGCTTCGCATATGACAAATATCACAATTTGCCAAAAAGCATAGATTGGAGAAAGAAAGGTGCTGTTGCTCCAATCAAGAATCAAGGCCAATGTGGTATGCCTCACTTAGTTAATGAATTGTTCTCTTTAATCAAGCATGAATTTAACATCACTTACCTTTTAATGATATACAGGGAGTTGTTGGGCATTCTCAGCAGTGGCAGCCATAGAAGGGATCAATCAAATTAAAACAGGGAACTTGACATCTCTTTCGGAACAAGAGCTCATCGATTGCGACACCGACTCGTTCGATCAAGGCTGCAACGGTGGGCACATGGTCCAAGCGTACGAATTTATTATAAAGAACGGTGGCATCACCACTGAGAAAGACTATCCATACACGGGAAGAGATGACACCTGCAAGAGGACACAAGCTAAAAACCATGCAGTAACAATTAGTGGGTATAAGAGATTACCTACCAACAATGAGACAGCTCTGCAAATAGCAGTTTCTCAGCAACCTGTATCGGTCGCCATCGATGCAGCAGGGCTCGAATTTCAATTCTATTTCGGAGGTGTGTTCACTGGAGATTGTGGAAATGAACTCAACCATGGAGTTGCAATAGTTGGGTATGGAGAAGTTCTTAATAAAAAGTTCTGGATAGTGAAGAATTCATGGGGTACTGAATGGGGTGAAGCTGGCTATGTAAGGATGGAACGTGGAGTCTCTGATAAAAGGGGTCTTTGTGGTATTGCAATGGATACTAGTTACCCTGTTAAGAAGTGAACAGCTTTTTCAGTGAAATTGGCCTAGGAATTCTGTTTGCTTATTGAAATATTTCACTTCCTTTTATATGTTTTATAATTATAATCTAAGAATACATGTTGAAGAAAAATATGTGTGGACCTGCAAAAACGCGATGTGACCATGCACGAATGTAATATAGAGAGGTAGATAGATAATCTTTTTCTTCATTTTACTGATATAATGTTTTCTTTAATTGATTATACGCCTATTAATACCATAATATATATTCAATTCATTGAATAAATAATTTTTGTTGAAAATTAAGGAAATAGGTTGATTTTGGGACGGGGTAGCACCACTAGCAGGGCACGTTTTCGCCACGTGGCTCTACCCCGTGCCAAAACTATTTTTTTATAATATATATAAACCATTGGGACCAATAGCCAAATTCCTTTTTTCCCTATATATACCCCGTTCATTTTTAAATTTTTTCATTCAATCCTATTAATATATTCTCTCAACTTTTTTGTTCTTAATTTTTATCCTAATCTCTGAAAATTTTCTTATTTATTTGATTTGAATCATTTTAAAAATTTTTAAAAATGTCAATGCCTGTAATTCGTTTGGATCACAAACACATTTTCGGCGTTCAATTACAAATGGTAAGAAAATATTATTATATATATTTATTTTAATTAATATAATTATTAAGTTGTTAATATTATTATTTTTTAATTTTTTTATATTTATATAACTAGGACGAAGATCAGATTATTGAAGCTTATATACACAATTTAAGTGCGAGAGTAGCGTGTGTTATTGAACAACACTTGGAAGAGGCTGGATTCTTGCATGTGTTCCGTATGCTTGGTGGGACAAACTTGGAGTCTGCACTTATCAGTGCTTTGCTGGAAAGATGGAGACTTGAGACACACACATTCCATCTTCCATGCGGTGAGTGTACGATTACAATTGATGATGTGGCATTACAACTCAGTTTACCGATTGATAAGCCAATTGTTATAAGGGTAGTGCACGTTGGTGATTGGAGTGCAATTTGCCACCAACTATTAGGCAAGGTGCTGAACAAGTTTAGTGACAACTAGATAGATATGAAATGGCTAGAAGATAAATTTTAACATCTCGATAACTCTTTTAGTGCAGTTTAAAGACAACAATTCGCATGAGCATGCATACTGAGGTTGATCAGGGGTATTCTAATACCAGATAAATCTCGAAATATGGTACATTTAAGGTGGTTCTTATAACTAATTGACTTAAAAGAAGCTGAACGACTTAGTTGGGGATCAGTTGTCTTGGCTACATTATACCAAAAGATGTGTTGGGGAACTGAAGCATAGAAAATTAAAATTGATGGTTGTATACTCATTTTTTAGTCATGAGCATGGTAAGCTTACCATTTTTACGTTTATGAATAAACTTCCTTTATCAATTCTCACTTGTAATAAGCTAATATTCATTTAATAATATAATTATCATATTATTTATTTTCATTATTACATTTTTGGAATAACATATTATTTGGATAGGTGAAACAATGACGTGAGTTATGTGGGTATACCGAATGAGTTTGAAGATATTCAGTTATCGTTAGATCAATGGTTAGAAGTCGAGGTTAGTTTTTGAAATATTCAATTATATAATAATTACATAAGCATTTGAAATTTAATATTAAGTATGTAATAAAATTTATAATTTTGTACTGTAGTTTGAATGGATATCATACTCTAATTTGAGAATTCTAAAATGCATCCTGACCTAATTTTTGACGAATCACAATATTTGGTATGTTGAATAGCCATTGATAGCTTTTGCAATGGTTGAGATGAACGAATCTTACTGAGTGAGGCATCAGTTTAGGTTTGTGCAAAATATTCTGTCCTCACCCCAAGAGCTCGATGAACTTCACAAGATTGACTTGAGGGGGAACACCGATGAAAACCAAATTTGACAACATCTTCGGATTACATGACACAGTTTAGACTCCACGGTAAGCCATATCTATTGTCAGAAGAGGAAAAAAGTAGAAAAATTTGTCATAGAAGGCCAACAAGATCCCACTTGAGGTTGCGATCAGGAGTACATGCATTAAGTTCATCATAATCTCCAACCCTAAATTCTATACCAATGGATGCAACACCTCTTGATTAGTATGGTTTATATTTTTTGGTGTAACACCCCTAACCCGTCTTAGTCGTTGGGTTAAGGTTATAGAGCATTACTATGCAAATCCAAATAATTAACTTCAAAACATAATTACTTAAAAATTCATCACAATCCTAGCAAACATTTATACATTTGAGCCTTAAATCAAGCTTTCGAGGCCCTAAAAATAGTTTGGGATCAATTTGGGACTAAATCGAAACAAATTAGAAAATTTGGAAAAAAGTTAAAAATTTTGAAAACAGGGGTCACACAGCTGTGTGGCCAGGTTGTGTACCTAGCCTAGACAGTTTAACAATCGAACAAAGGGACACATGACCGTATCCTAGCCCGTGTCTTAAGCTTTGTAACTCACTGAGTTAGGTCACACGGCCGTATCGCAGGTCGTGTGCCAGATCGTGTAACTCTCTGACTTGTGACACAAAGCCATGTGACAGCTTGATCCCAGGCTGTATGCTCCATAATTTGACCCTAAAAACAAGCCATTTCAAGACCAAAACAAACCCAATCATCTATACCTTTTGTGCATACATTCAATAGACCTAAACATCTTTCAAAACACATCTAACATACCAATTCAAACAACTTATTTCATCTAACCAATATGCCATTCAAAGGCACCACATTTATACCAAAACCAGTTCAATCATACAAGGCTATATTGCCATTCTTTAAACACAAACCTATTTCATTTACCTACCTAATGACATTGGTTTCAACCATTCACATATTATCATAAACACAACATAAGGTCAATATTTTACAAGCACTTAAAAATGACCAAAAGACTTAAACTTGCCTAAGCATTATAGGTCTAACATACCAAAATACATACTTCAAAATCATATTCATCCCAAAATGATCATTATCATACTCAAAGACATTCATTATAAAAAGGTCCTATACATGTTAGCCGATTCTTTCCCATACTTATATCAATCCACATTTTTACTCATTTCACTCAAAATTCAAGGAATTAACCATTTAAACAATTTAATCCTTAAACCCTAAATTCACTAAAAATCACTTAACAAAACAAGTTTGTTTAACAACCAAGTTAGATAATCTATCAATAAACATCAAAAGACATTAAAAAACAATCACGGCAAGTCCCTCAACCTTTAACAATTTAGCAAATTAACCCCTGGGCTAAGTAGTTTAAGCTAAAATGAGCTAAAAAACATAAAAATCACTAAAAACAGGTCACAAAATCTTACCATGCAAGCTCTTGAATTGGCCGAACCCTAAAGCTATAAAAATGGTGTTTTATCTCTTCAATTTTTGGTGGAGAAGACAACTAATGAAGATGATACTAGTTTGTTTTTATTTTAATTTCAGATTTATTTATTAAATTACTAATTTACCCTTAGTTTATTTACAAAATGAAAAAAATAAACCATAATTTTCCATTAACTTTTCATATGGTATAAATACCATCTAAGTCCATTAGCTTTCCTTTCCATAGCCATTTAGTCATTTTAACTAATAAAATTCAACTTTTGCACCTTTTTTAATTTAGTCTTTTTTACCTAATTAACCATTTAAACTTTAAAGTTTCTAAACAAAAATTTAAAACTACCATAAATTAAACCTATAAACATTAAATAAATATTAAAACATTTACTCACTCGTCGAAATTTTGGTCTCGAAACCACTGTTTTCGTCAACACTGAAATTGGGTTGTTACATTTAGTGTGTAATGCCCTAAAATTTTAATTTTTGTTTTTGAGTATGTGTGACACAAATATCTACCTGCTTCAATGGTTAAGTGTTCTGGGTGTGTGTGGGAGGTCCCAAGTTTAAGTCATGACTTGGGCAAATTTTGGAAATTTTATGAATAAAACCTTATCCTTGGCCAATAGGCTCTTAAGTAATTGTTAGTAAGTTTATATTAGAATAGGCCTACTGGTCTGGTGGTTAAGTGGAGTGCTAGTGTGAGGGAGGTCATGTGTTCGAGTCCCTGCTTGGGTATTATTTTTGAGCAATTTTTGGGTAAAAAGTTTGAGTTTGATTAAGATTCTGAGTAGTAGGGCATTATCAGAATTTGGATAAACTGTTGCCTCATTCAGAGAAAATTTTGGACGACAATTTCACTTTGTTTTTTCCCTCTTTGCTAAAAATACTCTCTTCTTCTTCCCTTTTTACAAAAATTTTCTCCTCTCCCTCTTGCCGAATTCTCTTAAGATTTGCCTCCCCTTTGATTCCTTTTTTTTCTTTGTATTCCTTTTTGTACAAGGTTGGATAGTGGGCGATTGGTAAGTTTTCGTTTTAGCAAATCCTAAAGTTACTTTGGCTAAGTGGTTAAGAGGCGTTTTGTTGTTGATTAGGAGTTAACCGAGGGGCTAGAAAATGGTGTGGAATTTCTGTTATTTGATTGAAGGTATGGATTTTTCCACTTGAAAGATGAATATTTTATTTCGGGTCTAGTTTAATTCGATTGTGTAAGTGATTAATTGAGTGAATGGTCAATTACAAGTACTGGAGTGCTTGGGAGTGTTTAGGCATAAAAAATGATACAGGTGTGTAGCCGATTACGTAGAAAATGAGGTTTCAGCGAAAGCTAAAAACCTCACTGTCAAAGCCACACGGGCGTGTGGTCACCCGTGTGGTAGGCCGTATGCCCTAACATGGGCATGTGATTGACAAGGCCAGGCTATGTGCAAAGGACACGGCCGTGTGATGGCCAGGCAAGCCATGTGCGACATACATGCTAGACTGAATTGGGCCGTGTGGGCCACATAGGTGTGTGGGCCCACACGGGTAGTCCATACGGGCGTGTGGATTTTTAGGCCAGGCCGCGTGATCCACACGGTCAAGGCTAATTTGGGCCGTGTGGGCCACACGGGCAGGCCACATGGGCGTGTGAGCCCATTTTTTCTGAATTGATTGCTAAGGTTGTACGGGTCACCCAAGTCGACTATGAACCTACTGTAGGGTTGGTAAGCTCTATTTAGACCCTTAATTATGTGAACTGAATAATTTATGAGTGGATTGAGCATGATAAACTATACGCCTATATGCCTGATTACTGTTATATATATGTTTACTGATAGTTACATAAAAACATGTCATCTATTGTATGTTTGTATTGTATTGGGTTGGGTTGATTATATTTGGAGGAAGTGTACTGAAAGGCTCTTAAGCCTAAAATCTGGCAGCTCAGCTATAAATTACTGTTTATGTATCGCATTCAGTACCACTTGGAGTGTAGGGATGGGTGGGTGATTTAATCCCCATATGGAGTGTAGGGTTGGACGGAGATAGTATGTAGAGGCTGGTTGGGTAGGACTTTACTACTGGATACTGTATATCTGTTATTGATACTGTGATGTGCTAAGGCCCTTGTGCATACTGATACTGATACTGAATTAGGCTAAGGCCAATACTATTTGACTGTGCACTGTGTTTACTGTTGTTTGTTTTTTACGGGATTACATACTGAGATTACGTAAACTCACCCCTCTTTGTTTAATATGCACAGGTGATCCCCAGACCTAGACGGATCGGTGCAACGGAGGACTTAATGGTGGCCACAGTTTTGGACTTTTACGATTTTTAATTTATGATTTACGATTTATTTTTTGTTTATTGGGATGTAATTTGAGGACTCTTTAGGACTTTTGCTTAAATTTGGTTTTAATTTATTTTTTTGGAAATTATAACTGCTAGTCGTAGGAAGTTCGATTTTCAAAAAGCTAAAGTATTTTCTAAATTCACGATTACTTCAACTACTTTGTTTTAAAAGCTTCCGTAATGAGAAATGTTTTACGAAAAATGATTTAAATAAGTAAAACGACTACTTTTAGAACTAATAAGAGATAAATAAAGGTATAACATGGAAATGATTTTACTGTAATAACTTAGTTTCAAACACACTTTCATGTGACATCACCAGATTCAGCCATAACGTCTAGGCCGGGTTTGAGGTGTTACATGGTGCTTTTACTAACCCCATGTTTTTCATGTTGGAAAAAATCTGATTCAAAAATGATTTTATTGCATAGTAGAAAATTAAAATTTTAAAAATTAAGTCGGTTTGTGATATTTATAGCAATAAACCTTTTACCCGCACCTATGTTTTCAGCTAGATGGATCCTTGTCGTTTCTGGCTTTCAACTAAATGACCTTCTCCATTATTCTTGTACCACAAACAAATTTGAATCAAACACAGAACCAAAAATTATTTACTTTACTTTCAGTGAAAAAAATCTCTTTCCAATAGAAACCGATAGAATTTTTTTTCCCAAAAAATAAAATTTATACTTGGAAAATAACTTCTCATTATTTTTGAGCAGAATAACAATATCTTAATATTGGAAAATGTACCCATATTGTAGTAAACATGTAATTGTTTTCTCTGTATTTGAACAATGAATAAATAAATTTCACAGTCCACTATTATGTCTTTTGTATTTCTGTCTTTTATATTTTGTATGTATAGCGAATTTGTGACGAGCAAATATTACCTCATTAATTGTTTAAGTTAAAATTGATGATAAGTGGCATTGTAAGAACGTTTACATTGCGAAAAAGATAACTTACTTCAGTAGATGATTTATACGAGTCCATCATCCTGTAAAAGAATCAAAGTGAACATTTGATTTAAATACTTAGAAGAATACTTAGAAGGATTATTATGTCGTCTACAATTCCAATTAGGGAGATGGCTAGTCTTGGATATCAGAGCAATTGACTCTATGGGTAGAGACGTAGATGTATTCATTGAAAGGATGATACATTGGACCGGACCCAAGTTGAATTAATTCTGACCTCGTTTGTGAATTAATTCACTTGTGATGTTCATGGTGTGACTTGTCTAAATCCTGAGTTAGTCACTGATCATGAGTCTGTAATCCATGTGCTTTGATATAAATTGAGGCTTATGGTCTAAAGATGATCGAGCCAATAACTAGTATGTTGGGTACATGACTTGTATATGACATGGTTTTACTAGAAACAATGATATTCATAGCTCGATTAAAGAGTTAATGATATCCTTTCATTGGCATTGTGTGGATTGATAAATATGGAACATGACCACCGGTTGCTCGTTCTCGAATGAGGAATTTATCACAGTCATTAGTTGACAATGCTCATATTAATCAATAAGAAAACACAATGGTGATAATGAGATAAAATAGGACTGTATTGAGTGAACAAATTTAACTCAAAGGAATTAAGGATATCATATAAGGGTAACACACACCTGAGGAGGTTATTAGACAAAGCAATTTGTAACGCCTTAAATTCTTGATTCCGACTTTTTGTGATTTTGGGGCACCAAAAATATCTGAATATTTTTTTGCATTAATTTGACATAAATATTTGTTTGCTTAAGTGGTTATGTGTTCTAAATGTGTTTGGGGAGGTCCCAAGTTCAAGTGAAGACTTGGGCTAAATTTTGAGTTTTTATTGAATAAAGCCTTATCTTTGGTTAATAGGCTTATATTTAATTGTTGGTAGTAATATGTTAGAATGGGCCTACTTGTCTGATGGATAAATGGTGCGTTGGGTTATGGGAGGCCTTGGGTTCGATTTTTCGCTTTAGCAAGGGATGATATTTTTATTACAAATTTCGGCTAGAGTTTGTGTTTGATCAAAAATCTAGATAGTGGATAGTGGATGGAGAAAATTAAGGATTAGTGAAGAGATTTGGGGAATTAAGTCAGTTATTTGAATATTTTTTTCTTTTTGTCAAAATTTAGTTTTCTTCTTTTTCCCCAAAACTCTCTGACGCTGTTTCTTCCTTTTTCCTACATTCTTTTCTTTTCTTTCCCCATTGTTGTCGAAATCCTCATTATTTCTCTCTTCATCTATCCTTTTCTCGGGAATATACTTTGTTGTTGGTACTTGCATGGGTTCAGTAAGTTTTATCTTTTCGTTTCTATCATAGAGTTCGAAATAAATTGATTGGTAATTTGGCTCTTTTGTTAATAATGGCATAAGGGGAGGCTTTGATCAGTGATTTTCGTATCCCTAAGGTTAACGACTTTAACGAAAGGTTTTCGTCGGTGGTAAGTTGAGTCTTCGATAGTTTCTAATTATCGAATTCGGTTGTTAATCTACTAAAACTATGTTAGGTTCACTGATTATAGCATCAGGATTGCTTGGAGTTGCATTTGTATCGAAAACGATCAAGGTATGTACCCCGATTACACAGAAAATGGGATTCGGCGAAAGCCAAAAAACATGCTGTCGACGCCACAAGGGCGTGTGGACTACCCTTGTAGAGGCTGTGTGACGAGACACGACCGTGTGATCGATGAAGCAGGCCGTGCGCGTGCGACACAAGCACCACGGACACGACCGTGTGAGGCTAGAGAGGCCGTGTGCAAGACACGGGCTCAGCCAATTGGGCTGTGTGGGTCACATAGGCATGTGAGCCCACACAGATGAACCACACGGGCGCATAGAATTTTGGGCCAAACTGTGTGATCTACACGGCCAAGTTCAATTTGGGCCATGTGGGCCACACGGGCTTTTGGGCCTATACGAGCAGGCCACATGGGTGTGTAAGCCCATTTTTTTGAAAAGTACTTGAAGGTTGTACGGGTCGCCCAAGTCGACTGTGACCTATTGTAGGGTCGGGAAGGTTATCTTAGACCCCTTATTTGTGATATGATATTATGATGTATGATTTGAGCATGTGATACTTAGCATGTGTACTGTACTGTTCTGGATTTTAATATATGTTCTGTTAATCTACATTACAGCATGCCATTCATGTATGATTGCATTGCATTAGGGTGGGTTTATTGATGAAATAAAGGAAGTATCTGAAAAGCTTCTAAGCCTGTTATCTGGCAGCTATGCTGTGTATATCTGATATGTGTCGTTTCATGGTACTTATGGTGTGTAGGGTTAGATGGGTTGATTTTATCCCCATAATTGGTGTGTAGGGCTGGGTGGGTCGATTTTATCCCCACATAGTGTGTAGGGTTGTACAGAGATGGTGTGCAGGGTTGGTGGGCATGTTTCTGATCTGAGGTGGCAAGTGGCATGTTGTGTAGTTGGTGGGGTTTGAGGTTCAAGTCCTGGAATGCGCAATGGGGTATTTATTTTGCAGCTTGGTTTGGCGAGTGGTTGTGTTGCAATAAAATTCTGATAGATGAGGGGTTGGAGTGATATGTGGAGGATATCATGGAGGATTTTTAGGAAAGGATTGTGGAGAGAAGGGAGGAGTTTGAGTTGAAGAGGGATGTGCCGAATTGGTTTGTTGGTGTATGGAAAATTCGGCTATGAGACTTTCTCCTCTCATTTTGGTTCAATTTTCGATTGTTTTTGTTTTGGTCTTTTGCTCTAAAATTCTGGAGTGCCGAAAATAATTTTTTGTTTTCCGTTTTGGTTGTTGAAGTTTTTCCAAATTGACCATTTGGGGAATTTTGGTTAGTGTTGCCGAATACACTTTTCAACATTGTCATATTGCTTTCTACCTTTCTATCTTTCAGCCGAATACTTCAATTTCCCTCCCTCTTTGTTTCCTTTTATGTTTTTCTTTCATGTTGTGAGAGCCAAATTCCTCCATAGCCATTTATCTTATTCTCTTTTTCTTTCCCTTGCTCGAACAATCTATGCTGGCCGGTGGTTGCTTTCCTTCTTCCCCTCTTTGGTTTTTTCGATTTTCCTTCATAGTTGAACTCTCTTCCTCTTCTCTTGTGTTTTCTTCTCTTCCCATCGGTTGGGTTGCTTGTCATTGCGAGTTCACATCTTGGCCGAATCTCAAAACACCACCTCTCCGTTTCAGTTCTGTAAGTGTTTTTGATAATCGGTAAATATTTTATCCTTCATTTTTGATTAAACCTGTTTACTCTTGCCTTCTCTTTAGGGGCCGAATTTCTTTCTCATCTTATGTTTTGATTTCGTTTCTTGTACCATCTCTTCAATGGGATTGTTAGGTTCTGAACTCTCAAAGGGTGAAGGATTTCTTTAGTGACTCAAGACCTTTCAATCGATTGTTGGGGGAAAGTGTTTGTTGGTCGATTACTTCTATGGTTTAGTGTTGGGTTTCTAAGCCTTATTTTGTAATCAATCTTATCTAATGGAATCTGTTGTAATATAGATATACGATAAAACGCGTGTTCAATTCTGGTTAGTGTTCTAAGAGGTCTAAGGACACTCGTTCAAGTAAGGCGTTAGTAGGTTGGGCGTGAGTGGGTTAAGCTGCCTGTTTTCGCAAACAGGTATGTAATCACACCCCTCTCTACTGTGAATCGGCAAAAGCTGAAAAGTCAAAACTTCGGCATGTAAGGCCTCATGAGCGTGTGAGCCCACTTGGGCCTCGGGCCCAATCACACTGTTATGACCATGTTGATTACCTAAGTCACTCTAAACGTCTGTAGACCTTCTAAAAGGTCGGTATATGTACCAAGATCCCAAAATAGGTAAAATGACTAAAATACCCTTGGAGGGTAAAATGACTATTTTACCCCTAATGGATAAAAATGACTGCTATACCCTAGAGGTAGATTAACTGTAATTACGATATAGACATGATTGTTACTGAGCATGGCATGCTACATACACGTGATATTTATGACATGACATACTGCATGGGATTGGGATACTGTTATGGAGGTAGTACTATACTGGTGGCTTTGCCACATATTCTGTTACTGGTGGCTTTGCCACATATACTGATATTGGTGGCTTTGCCATATATACTGATACTGGTGGCTATGCCACATATACTATAATGGCAGCTCAGTTGCGATAATGGTGTGTTGGCTGGGTGGGTCGATTTTATCCTTACATGGTCTGTTGGTGATACGGAGTGGTGTGTTGGTTGGATTAGGATGGGTTGCACTCTTGCATGATTACACCGTACTATTACTGTATTGGGTTAAGGTTCACACTATTACTGTACTGGGCTAAGGCCCACATTGTGTTGTTTCTGAATAGGGCTCAAGCCTAGACTATTTCTGCATGCTAATTATTGATTGACTGATAGGGGATTACACACTGAGTTTTCGTAAACTCACCCTCTCTTTTAATTGTACAGATAATCCCTAGCTTTAGGTGATTTAGTGCTGCGAGGGACTCGGAGGTAGCCATACAACGACAGAAAATTTTCAGTTGGATTTATTTACACTTTTAATTATGTTTTGGGTTTTATTTTTGTAATAAGGCCATTTATGGACTTAAATATTTAATTGGGCTTTTTTTTATTTACTCAAAACTGCTAGTTAAGAGAAGTCGAGTTTTCAAAACAATTACAATTTTTTTTAATGTCACGAAACTCAAACTTCAAAGTTTTAAAAGCTTCTGCAATTTAAATCGGTTTAATACACAAATGGCAAGTTTTTTGACAAGATGTTTTGATAATAGTAAAGAATTCAATTCACTAAAGTTTTCTATGAAATGACAAAAATGGGCTTTTATCTGACGACAAGTTTTGACTCACAATTCTGATTTTTTGAAAGACACTATGATGTAGAACGTCAAATTCGGCCATAACGTTTGAGTCAGGTTTGGGGTGTTACATGAACTGTGGGGATATATACACTGAGTTTGCGAAAACTCACCCCTTTATTTATTTTATCTATCAGGTAATCCCTAGCAGTAGTTGGATTGGTGTAGCAGAGGACTCGATGGTGACCACTGCCATACACTCTAGACTTTACGATTTTAATTGCTTAAATTACTATTTTGGGGTATTTTATGCAATTTTGGACTATTTTGGGTTTTAATTTGAGATATTAACTGTTTATTATGGTTATAAACTGCAACACAACTAAAATACGGTTTCTCCTAAAATTAACTAAAATCTTCATAAGTAAGCATGATTATGAAAAGTTCTTGTTTTCATAGCTTCAGCGTTAAAAAGATGGTTTTAAACAAAACGATTGACTCACGATTTCCTGACTTAAATAAAAGATAATAACTGGTACGATTTTTAATGTATCAATATGGTTTAAAAAACACTCTCATGTGACATCGCCAGATTCGGCCATAACGTCTAGGCCAGGTTCGGGGTGTTATATTTAGTGGTATTAGAGCCTGGTTGCAAAACTCGGCTATGGTTTTGGGTTTAAAGATTGGTTTTCGAGGAATGATTTGTAAATTATTTGAAATATGTTTGATGATGAGTAAGTGGTACACCGAGTCTCCGGCGCCGATCCAATAAGTTTTCTTAAACTCTGCTAAAATTGTCTGAAAGCATGCTTAAGAATATATTGAAAATTCTATTTGATCTGTCTGAGATTATATTCTGAGACTGCTATAGGTAGTGGACTACACTGAAAGCACTCTAGATAGTGTAAACTGAAAACTTTAGTAAGACTATTTTCTCGTGATAACAGACTTTAAACTTCTGATATTGTACTGCATAAAATAGCTATTAATAATATATCGGAACTGTAAACTGATTTGTATAAAACTATTAATACAGATAATTTTTGAAATCTACAATGAACGCTAGAAGTACTCGTGGACGGGGTACTAGTGGCCGAGGTAGAGGCTGTAGAGGGGCTCGAGCTGAGTCCTTCGCATTAGACATGATTCTAAACCTAGACACTAGCGAGATGCTGGTGTCACCTGTTACTGAGACTGGGTCAGGGTCATATGATCGTGTGACTGGGGACGACGTACTGTCCTAAGCCATGCTATAGAAATTAGAGAGGGTCACTGCGCGCAACACTAGATCTGGGGGCCGTGGGTCGGTTACGAAACGATTCTGGTCTAACGGGGCTGAGTTTTTCAGGGGCATTGCTGGAGTTGCTCCTAATATGGCCGAGTACTGGATGAAGGCCAATGAACAAATAATGGATGACTTGGATTTCACTGATGAGCAGATGAGCAGAAGCTCAAGTGGGCTGTTTCACTGCTTCGCGACGAGGCATATCAATGGTGGCTCACGGTTAAGGAGGGTGTTCAGCCCGACCGATTGACATGGGACTTGTTTAAGACGGCTTTCCAGAGTAAGTATGTGGGACCAAGCTATACTGATGCTAGAAGACGTGAGTTCCTTAATCTCACACAGGGGGACCATTCGATGGTTGAGTATAAGGTCGAATTTCTTAGATTGAGCCGTTACGCGAGAGGAATGGTGATGACAGTCTGTGGGTTCTGATAGCTCCTTAGAGGGAGCGGGATTTCTTTGCACTAGTAGAAAATGCGAAGATTGCTGAAGATGTGAAGCGCTCAGAGTGCCAAAACCAAGAAAAAGGAAAAGCTAAGAGGGATCTAGAGCCTTCGAATACTTGGATGAGGCCTAAGAAAAAGGCTAAAACTGATGGGCCCATGAGAGTTGGGCCTACTGTTGGGCCTACTAGGGTGGTGATTTGTCAGCACTGTAATAGACGCCATTTAGGCGAGTGTTGGAGGGATACTGGAGCTTGTTTGAGGTATGGGTCTACTAAGCACCGTGTTAAGGACTGTCCATTGAGGACTAATTAGATGCAAGCTCTGATTACTGAGACTGTACAACCGCCAAGAGTGGTTCAGCAGCCACCTAGGGGCCGAGGTCAAGCTAGGGGTGGTAATGGTATGGGCCGAGGGTAGGGAGCACTGGGCAGAAGTGTTGGACCGACTGAGGCGAGGTAGCCTTCACTGGTTTATGCTGCACATCGCCGTGAGGATGGAGATACTCCGGATGTCATCACGGGTACATTTTTAATTTTTAATGTACCTTACTTTACATTGATAGACATAGGCTCTACACACTCTTACGTAGCTAGTACTGTGCCTAAGACCTTGGGGATTCTGTTTGAGAGCACTTCTAGTGAGATAACAGTGGTGAGTCCGTTGGGGTAGTCTGTAAGAGTTAGTAAACTATTCAGAGATGTACCGTTAAAAGTCCAAGGGACTGTATTTCTAGCTGATCTGATGGAGCTTCCATTCGGGGAGTTTGATTTAATTTTAGACATGGACTGGTTGGTGAAACATCGAGTGAGTTTAGATTGTGCTGAAAAGAGGATTGTTCTAGGAATCGAAGAGGATAATGAGGTAGTCGTGATTGGTGAATGATGAAATTATTTAACTAATGTAGAATCTGCATTGGTGGCAGAAAAGTTGGTAAGAAAAGGATGTGAGGCATACTTGGCTTACATCAGTATTTTGGATTCTGTGGACTCTTCGATTAAAGACATTTGAATTGTGAGGAACTTTCTAGATGTTTTTCCAGAGGAATTACTGGGATTGCCTTTGGGCCTAGAGGTGGAGTTTAGGATCGAGTTGATTTCTGGTACAGCTCGAGTGTCTATCGCCCCTTACCGAATGGCACCGAAAGAGTTGGTGGAACTTAAGGCTCAAATACATGAGCTATTGGATCATGGGTTTATTCACCCCAGTATGTCTCCTTGGAAGCACCTGTTCTATTCGTAAAGAAAAAGGACGGTATGATGAGGATGTGTATCGACTACCATCAGTTGGATAAGTTAACGATCAAGAATAAATACCCACTTCCGAGGATAGATGACCTATTCAACCAGTTTAGAGGGGCTTCAGTGTTTTCTAAGATCGATATACGTTTAGGAACCATCAGTTGAGGGTAAAGGAGGCCGATGTACGTAAGATGACATTTAAAACTCGTTATGGACATTACAAGTTTTTAGTTATGCCCTTTGGGTTGACTAATGCACCAACGGTGTTTATGGGCTTGATGAACCGTGTGTTCCAGCCTTATCTTGATCAATTTGTGGTAGTGTTCATTAATGACATTCTCGTGTATTTTAAGTCAGAGGATGACCATGACGAGCATCTCAGGGTTGTTCTACAGACTCTTTGAGAGAAATAGTTGTATGCGAAGTTCCCTAAGTGTGAGCTTTGGCTTCAAGAGGTGACCTTCTTAGGCCATGTGGTGTCTGCTAAAGGGATTCGTGTGGATCCTCGAAAGATTGAGGCTGTGTTGGATTGGAAACATTTGAAGAATATGTCTTAGATTCATAGCTTTCTAGGGTTAGCTAGATACTACCGTCATTTCGTAGAAGGGTTTTTTTTTATCGCAGCTCCATTAACTAAGTTGCTGTGTAGGGAGTTCCTTTTATTTGGATTGATGCACAGCAGGAGAGCTTTGAGAAGCTCAAGACAGTATTGACTCAGGCTCCTGGTCTGATACAGCCTAAGCCTGGTAAAGACTTCGTGGTATACAACGATACATCACATGTGAGTCTGGGTTGTGTTCTGATGCAAGATGGTAAAGTGGTTGCTTATGCGTCGCGACATAAGTCTCATGAATCTAATTATCCGACGCATGATTTGGAGTTAGTAGTAGTAATCTTTGCTCTTAAGATCTGGAGGCATTATCTGTACGGTGAGAAGTGTATTATCTACACCGATCACAAGAGCCTCAATATCTCCTCACTTAGAAAGAGTTAAACCTTAGGCAGCGATGATGGGTTGAACTGTTTAAAGACTACGACTGAAGTCTTAAGTATCATCCTAGGAAGGCTAACATGATGGCCGATGCGTTGAGCCATATGGCAGTGATCGATTTGAGAGCGATGTTCGCTCGATTGAGTTTATTCGACGATGAGAGTCTGTTGGCTGAGTTGCAAGTGAAACTGACATGGATTGAATAGATTAGAGCTAGACAGGTGGGGGATAAGTCTCTCGAGATACGTTTCGTCAGGTTGGAAGTGGTACTATGACAGATTTTGGGATTAACAGTGATGAGGTATTATGTTTTCGAGGATGAATCTATCTACTGAATGATGAGGATTTGAGACAGTCGATTATGAGGGAAGCGCATAGTAGTCATTATGCTATGCATCTCGGTGGAAACAAAATGTATAGAGATCTTCGAGAGTTGTACTAGTGGCCAGGGTTGAAATGTGAGGTGACCGACTTCGTGGCTCACTATTTGACTTGTCAGTAGGTTAAGGCTGAGCATCAGTTACCTTCGGGTTTGCTATAGCCAGTAAAGATACCGATGTGGAAATGGGAGCGAGTGACGATAGACTTCGTTAGTGGGTTGCCTCTAACACCCACTAAGAAGGATTTTGTATGGGTCATCGTGGATCGATTGAACAAGTCTGCTCACTTCATTCCGGTTAGGATGGATTTCTCCCTATAGAAATTGGCTAAGCTCTACATCTCTGAGGTAGTGAGGCTACATGGGGTTCCTGGTTCGATCATCTCTGATAGGGATCCTCGATTTACGTCACAATTCTGGTAGAAGCTTTAAGAGGCTTCGGGTACGAGATTAGACTTCAGTACTGCTTTCCATCCTCAGACAGTTGGTCAATCAAAGAGGGTGATTCAGATACTGGAGGACATGTTAAGGAGTTGTGTGATTGATTTCCGAGACAATTGAAAGGAGTACTTACCTTTAGCAGAGTTTGCCTACAACAACAGTTATCAGTCCAGTATATAGATGGCACCTTATAAGGCACTGTATGGTCGTAAGTGTCACACTCTTTTGTGCTGAACTAAGTTGAGTGAGCGACGTGTTCTGGGTTCAGAGTTGGTATCAAAGACTGAGGACAAGGTCCGATTGATTCAAGAGTGGTTGAAAGCGGCTTCTGATAGACAGAAGTCCTATGCTGATTTGAAGAGGAAGGACATCGAATATTCTGTGGGGGACTTGGTTTTTATTAAGGTTTTGCCATGGAAGAAGGTTCTGAGATTCGGTCGCAAGGGCAAGCTGAGCCCTCGGTTTATTGGGCTGTACATGGTTCTTAGACCAGTGGGTCTAGTCATATATCAGATACAGCTACCTCCAGAGTTTGATCATATTCACGATATGTTCCATGTCTCGACGCTAAGACATTACCGCTCTGATCCCATGCACATTGTGCCTATGGAAGAGATTGAGATTAGAGTAGATCTAATGTTCAAGGAGGAGCCGGTTCAGATTCTGGATTGCGACGTTAAGGTTCTACGAAGGAAATCCATCCCTTTGGTGAAGGCACTGTGGCGGAACCATAGCACTGAGGAGGCTACTTGGGAGCCAGAGGATTCGATGTCGCAGTAGTATCCTCACCTTTTCTAATCAGGTAAAAATTTTGAGGACGAAATTTTCTTTTAGGGGGTAGAATTGTAACGCCCCAAATTCTTGATTATGGCTTTTTATGATTTTGAGGCACCAAAAATATCTGAATATGTTTCTGCATTAATTTGACATAAATATTTGTCTGCTTAAGTGGTTATGTATTCTAAGTGTGTTTGGGGAGGTCCCAAGTTCAAGTGAAGATTTGGGCTAAATTTTGGGTTTTTATTGAATAAAGCCTTATCTTTGGTTAATAGGCTTATATTTAATTGTTGGTAATAATATGTCAGAATGGGCCTGCTTGTCTGGTGGATAAGTGGTGTGTTGGGTTATGGGAGGTCTTGGGTTCAATTCTTCGCTTTAGGAAGGGATGATATTTTTGTTACAACTTTTGGCTAGAGTTTGTGTTTGATCAAAAATCTGGATAGTGGGCAGTAGATGGAGAAAATTAAGGATTAGTGAAGAGATTTAGGGAATTAGGGCAGTTATCTGAATATTTTTTTCTTTTTGGCAAAATTAGGTTTTCTTCTTTTTCCCCAAAACTCCCTAACGCCATTTCTTCTTTTTTCCTACATTCTTTTCTTTTCTTTCCCTATTGCTGCCAAAATCCTCATTATTTCTCTCTTGATCCATCCTTTTCTTGAGAATCTACTTTGTTGTTGGTACTCACGTGGGTTCAGTAAGTTTTATCTTTTCATTTTTGTCGTAGAGTTCGTAATAAACTGATTGGTAATCTGGCTCTTTTGTTAATAATGGCGTAGGGGGAGGCCTTGATTAGTGATTTTTGTATCACTGAGGTTAGCAAATTTAACGAAAGGTTTTTGTCGATGGTAAGTTGAGTTTCCGATAGGTTCTAATTATTGAATTCATTTATTAATTTGCTAAAACTATGTTGGGTTCACTGATTATAGGCTCGGGATTGCTTGGAGTTGCGTTCGCATCGAAAACGATCTAGGTGTGTACTCCAATTACATAGAAAATGGGATTCAGCGAATGCTGAAAAACATACTGTCGATGACACACGGGCGTGTGGACTGCCTGTGTGGAGGTCGTATGGCGAGACACGGTAGTGTGATTGATGAAGCAGGCCGTGCACGCGCAACACAGGCATGACGGAGGCCGTGTGAGGCCAGTGAGGCTGTATGCGAGACACGAGCTAAGCCAATTAGGCCGTGTGGGCCAGATAGGCACGTGGGCCCACAAGGGTGAACCACACGGGCGTGTGGGATATTGGGCCAGGCTGTGTGATCCACACGTCTAAGGCCAATTTGGGCCGTGTGGGCCACATGGGCGTGTGGGCCCACACGAGCAGGCCACATGGATGTGTGAGCCCATTTTTTTGAAATGTACTGTAAGGTTGCACGGGTCGGCCAAGTCGACTGTGACCTGTTGTAGGGTCAGTAAGGTTATCTTAGACCCCTTATCTGTGATTTGATATTATGATGTATGATTTGAGCATGTGATACTTAGCATGTGTATTGTATTGTTTTAGATTTTGATATATGTTCTGTTAATCTGCACTATAGCATGCCATTCATGTATGATTGCATTTCATTGGGGTGGGTTTATTGATGAAGTGAAGAAAGTATCTGAAAAGCTTCTAAGCTTGTTATTTGGCAGCTATGCTGCGTATATCTGATATGTGCTGTTTCACTATACTTATGGTGTGTAGGGTTGGATGGGTTGATTTTATCCCCATACTTGGTGTGTAGGGTTGGGTGGGTCGATTTTATCCCCACATAGTGTGTAGGGTTGGACGGAGATGGTGTGCAGGGTTGGTGGGCATGTTTCTGATCTGATTCTGTTTTTGAGTGGGCGAAGGTCCACACCGTTTCTGTAAAGGGCTTAAGCCTGTATTATGACTGTATTCTGTTATCTGTCTATATGCATGCTGAACTGTGGGATGTACACACTGAGTTTGTGAAAACTCACCCCTTTATTTGTTTTATTTATTAGGTAATCCCCAGCAGTAGTTGGATTGGTGCAGCGGAGGACTCGATGGTGTCCACTGCCATACACTCTAGTCTTTACGGTTTTAATTGCTTAAACTGCTATTTTGGGGTATTTTATTTAATTTTGGACTGTTTTGGGTTTTAATTTGGGATATTAATTGTTTATTATGGTTTATAAACTGCAATGCAACTAAAATATGGTTTCTCTTAAGATTAACTAAAATTTTCATAAGTAAACATGATTGTGAAAAGTTTTTATTTTTTAAGGTTCGGCGTTAAAAAGATGGTTTTAAACAAAACGATTGACTCACGATTTCCTGACTTAAATAAGAGATAATAACTAGCATAATTTTTAAAGTATCAATACGATTTCAAAACCACTCTCATGTGACATCGCCAGATTCGACCATAACGTCTAGGCCGGGTTCGGGGTGTTACAAAGTTGGATGAATTACTTTTGTAAAGAGTATACAATAAGGAATTTTCAATCATGGTCCTTCTTATGGACTGACTCCATGATTGAGTAATTGTAAATTATCAGAACGATGCTTCTGGGCATAATTGTAGTTTACTCGAGCCTACTTGTATATGTCCGATTGGTCCCTCCGCTAGCTTAACAAAAACTCGATTGGACTACCTTTGAATCAGAAGAAAATTCTACGACTTTGGAAATAATTTAATTGAGTCAATTTATTCGATGTGAAATTAAATTCGATGGTCGTAAGAATTGTTCAACTAGATAATTTGATTAAAGAATTTTCTTGAAAAATTAATTTGAAAAATCTAAGTGATTTTTGGGAAAATTAATTTTGATTAAGTAAAATTAAATTAATCGAATTAATAAAAACTAATATGATATTTTTGGAAATTATTTTGAAGCCAGGCAATTGGCTTAATGGGTAATTAAACTTGAAAATTAGACTTGAGATTGGAAATTGGGCTCGAGAGCCCAAAATTGAGAGCAAGACCCAAAAACTGGTCGAACCGGACCTGGTATGTGAAATTGGGCCAACGATTCAACCGATGGTTTGATCAAACCGGTTAGACCGTCACTGGCCCAGACCAAACCAGTAGAAATCGAACCAGTTCAGGGTGCTAGCAGCTATGACGGTGGCATTCCAGTGACCGAAAAATGGTCGGTGGAGGTGGGTCTTTGGTGGTTGAGCAATGGAAAAATTACACTTCTACTGAGACTCTAGCAGAGAATTTGATTTTAGATTAACTATTCCAAAAATAATATTATTTTAATAGTTTTAGTATTAAATTAAATTTAATACTTATCTTAATAGTATTTTATTAATTTAATATTAAAGTGGTTAAGTTTAATTATAGTTGAACTCTCTAAACTCTCCTTATATAAAGAGAGCCTTGGGTCATTATTTACACACACTTGAATTCAAGAGAAAGTCGTAAAGAGAAAATTCTCTGAAGAAATTATTTCAAAAAATTTTTAGAGATATTTTTCTTATTTATAATTTGGCCCAAAATTTTAGAGAAATTAAAAAATTACCCCATTGATAATTTTTGTGATTTTTTTTGATTAGAAGTGAGTTCATACTCGACAGACATGAGGTTAAGGATAGCGGAGAAGACTACTCGTTCGAAGCATTCTCCCTAGACGACTCGAAAAGGTACAATTTTGATTAAATTTTTACTACTTTAGATATCACAAGCAAGTTTTTGTTTTGAAAAAAAAAATTAAAACTTTGGTTTTTCCCTAAATTTAATTGTAACACCCCTATCCCGTAATCGTCGCCGGAATAGGACGAGGCGTTACCGAAAAACTAGGAATTAGGATAGTAAATATTTTTTTTTTTTAACAATTTCTTGAACAAAGATCATTCATTTACTAAATTGCTAGACGCAAACAAAGTTCGAATTTAAAACTTATACAAGTAAGTTCCATAAGATACCATATTCACATGACTTATATACAAAGGTCAAAGTGTCATTCTACTTATTGTCTACCCTATACATGCCATAAACTAAGTCCAATCACATGGTTACCGTAAAAGTAGATAGTGTGACGAAGTGCTGACGATGCCCGAGCTGGTAGTCAGAAACCACAATCTATAAAACAAAAACACGAACAAACAGAGTAAGCTTTTATAAGCTTAGTAAGTCATAAGCAATTTAAAACCGTTGAACTCAAATAAAACCAATTTGTTCGATTCACATATAACATTTCATTTCATTCACGGTTTAACACCTTCTTGGCTGAATATACTTATTCACTTATAAGCTCCTATAGTTTTTAATTTTCTCCATAACCGAATACATGCGTATTCATTTGACATTTTCATATTTGCTTCTCATTTTACAATCATGATTTAATTCCGATAGATCTAACATGTCCAAAAGTATAACACTTACCTACTCAATTATAGGTCGATCTTACGAATTCTCAAATATACACAACTACATAAAAACACATATAACAGATTGATTTTACTTGAGTCTAAACTTATCTAAACATAGGTGAATCGGATATCTTCACCTAACACCACACATTGTCCAAATGTACCATTATTATGCAAATATAGTCTTATAACTTACTCACATAAGCATCACATTATCCACTTTTGGTTTAGTTCAAACCAAACTCACATGTAATTTCATGATAATTCACACTCCAACTGAATATACTCAATACTCAGAGCAAATCTTAACATATTTCCACTTGAATCGAAATTCATATATCATAAACAAGTCATAGACTTTCATACAACCTTAAGCAATGGCCGAAGCCGCACTATCCAAATGTGTATTCATAATCTAAAATGAATCAAATTCACAGACGAGTATGAAGTACATAACTGACAAACTTAGGGATAGTGAGCACATTTGTTTGGGATTATTACGACATAAATCATATAATTCCCGCACGAATGCCTGCGGGATTTTAACCCGGATATAACCCCGGCACGTATGCCCTTCGGGACTAAGCCCGGATATAACCCCGGCACGTATGCCCTTCGGGACTAAGTCAGATATGACCCTGGCACGTATGCCCTTTGGGACTAAGCCCGGATATAACCCCGGCACGTATGCCCTTCGGGACTAAGCCCGAATATAACCCCGGCACGTATGCCCTTCGAGACTAAGCCCGGATATAACACACTGAACCTTTATGCATATTTATCCATCAAGTGTACATTTCACAATTCTGTCACATTAGTAGTCTCATGTCACATTCGGATATAAGTACCATATAAACACCATCCTTTAAATATGCAATCTCATGAAATCATACAATTTAATAACATATTGCCATTCAAAGGTAATTCAAATCAACATTCTCACTTATAATTTCAATGAATTGAATCCATATGAACCAAAACATATACCACCTTGTATATAATTCACAATGTCGAAAGTATACTCATAGTCACATCCATATTTAACACATCCCTTCTTTAATTCAAGACTATACACATATTATTTAATTCCATAAGTATCATCACATGAGTCAAATATACACAGTTGTATAATCCACAATTCAATTATACTCATTCTCACATAAATAAGTAAGTATCTCGTACCTGAACAATTTATTACATTATGCGAATTTACTTGTCATTTATGCATAGAACTTTGTTGTCACATGTACTTATCAAATCCATTTATATACACCAAACACATTCGGCTTATGGCCCACCTTCATTCCACTCTCTGCAATTATCACATCTAAATTTCCATATCACATTTGGCTTCCCCACATAGTTAATAATAACATGCATAACATATTTACCTTTAGCTTTTAACTAATCACAACTTGTGTTAAACTCTTTTATCACACATGTGACATAATATGTATCCATCAAAAATGCTCTTTGGTCATCTCACTTCTCACATCCAATTCAAAATATAAGTATATTTGCTATCTTCGGCTAATAGTTTCAATTCTATTCTCATTCGGCATGTTAATAACAGATAATAATAACATTCTTTTAGCTACTTTCGTTCAATCATTAAGCAAGACTAATTAAACTAAATTCTTAAGAACTTATTTTAATTGTCGTCGAACCACTACGGATCGACTATTCGCCTAATTTCGCCTTTACACATAAAATTCTGAATCAAAATATAAATTTTCATGTATTCACATCACAGTTATCCAAATATACTTCATATACCACATATACTTTCATGTATACACTTTGTCTTGGCTGAATATACATCTATCATTTTCCAATGAATAATTCAATTTCAAGCCATACTATCATTTCATATTCGAATACTTATAAACTTATAATTTCACAATTTTAATATCAAAGATCCATCTAACACTCATATATCATTTCATAATGTCACAAATTAAAATTCGCGTATGGGTTTAATCAATAGCTTATAAGCAACTCAAACAAGTTTTATCAATGTTTACAACATAATCACAAATTCTCTACAAGCTGTATTCCTGAGCAATAGTCATTAAATTATTTGTAACTGGAGCTATGAAACTCCAAATGAAGTGCCGTTAATTTTCCCTGAAAATAGACTCAAATATCTTCTATCCATAAAATTTTCAGAATTTTTGGTTTGGCCAATCAATACCAGACTTTTCTTAAAATTTCCCCTGTTTCACTGTTTGACTAAACTGACCACTCTTCACTACGAATTAAGTTTCTCATTGTACAGAATTCAAAATATGTTCTTGTTTATTTCATTTGAAACTAGACTCATTAAGGAGTCTAAGCATATAAATTTTATCTCATAAAAATTTTTGTACAATTTATAATGATTTTCTAAAAACAAAATAGGGGATTTCGGAGTCATTCTGACACTGTCTCACACAACTTTAAATATATATTTATAGGAAATTCCTTTTCTTACATGGTTTCTTTTATAAGAAACTAGACTCAATAAGCTTCATTTTCATATTTTATTCAGCTTCTAACTCGTCTTTTTACAATTTTTTGTGTATTTTCAAAGTTACACTACTGCAGTAACTCAAATCTGTCAAGACTAATTCGGCACTTAGACTATATAAATTCATCCTTCTCGCTACTAGGTTTATTTAATCTTTAAGCATATTAAGTAAAGTTCAAACACTTAAGAACTTACCTCGAATACTGTCGAACAATTACAAAACGGCTATTCGATTTTATTCGCCTTCCCGCTATCCAAAATTGATTCCTTTTGTTCTTGAGCTAAAATTAAACAAATTTTTATCTTATTAACACTTAACTCTTCAACCGAAAATTCATAAATAGAAGCATATATATATATATATATATATTATTATCACATAAATTTCTATTCGGTCGAATGTTCAATTATAGATTAAAAATTCACATCTCGATTTTCAAATCTTTAACTAGACATTTTACAAGCATATAAACTAGTACCAATTTCTTTTTCTTGACTACCGAAAATATGATACCAAATTTAATTACAATTGTGTATATATATATCAAAACCTTATTAATAACTAAATAAAATATAAACATCACTTAATTATCACCAATTTCATATTCGGTAAACCCTTAAAGTAACTTAACCATTTATAACTTATCTTCCATGGTACATTCGGCCGTAACAAATGTCCCTTACAAGATCATATTAACTAATTCACGAACCATTTAAAACATCTACTTCATAATGCTTTATTATTCAATCAAATTTCCAATACCAACTTCACAATCGGTAAAACTCATTTATATACTAAAATTCTTAGTTTTCAATGCCAATACATCCAAGCATCATTCGGCACCTCATTTTCATCATTTTTTTTATCAATTCAGTAATTTCAAATACTCTCAAAATCTAAATATACATTTGGTATAATACACACATCCATAGTCATGAGAATCGATTTCTTTATAGCAAATCAAAACTACCAATATGCAAATTAACTAACTCAACTTCCCTTATTCATCTTTGCTCAAAGAAATATAAAACAAAACAACCAATTCATACAAATTTCTAGCATGGCCGAATGTACTTAGTACTATATTTAAAAAAAATTTGACATGGGCCATGAATGGAACTCTTCAAGTAACTCAAATCATACAAAATTTCCAAGAAGAAACATTAACATACCTTAATTTAGGCTAATCAAGGTAACCGAATGCTTGTTCTTCCATTCCCTTATTTTCCTATCAATTTTCGGCTAAGTAGTGAAAAAGATGAACCAAATTTTCTTTTTCTTTCCTTATCATTCTTTTTCTTAATTGTTTAATTCACAAATTATTATTTTAACACATAAAATATTAAAGGAAAAATACACTTAGTGCTATCCATCCTTTCATGGCCGGCCACTACTTCAAAAAAAGGGTAAATTGACATGCAAAACCATTCTTTTACACCATGCAATTATTTGGCCCCTTTTAATTAACCTTACACATTTTCAATGTTTCACACTTAAGCCCTTTAATAAAAATTCACATCCAAATGACAAAATCAATACACCAAAATTTCACACATGTAATTTCACATATATTAGACATGAAATTTAACATTCAATTATTCTTGCAACTCGGTTTAATGGTCTCGAAACCACTTTTCGACTAGGGTCAAATTAGGGCTATTACATTAATATTTGGTTGCGTTTTCCAAACCCAATTTTCCAACACTCAAAATTGTGTTTTTAGCCCTACTGGTGCCATCTATTTATAGGGAGAAGAAGTAAAACCCTTGTTGAATTAGTAGAAGTCTATTTCAATAGAAAAACAAAATCCTACTTTAACTAGGATTGAGAGGGGTGGCAACCCTAGTTAAATATACTAGGGTTTGCCGTCCCATACACTGGCATGAGGGCCTTTTGGGGCTCTCCAGTATCAAGTCTAATTATAAGTACTTCTTGGACTTTTAACCTAGTAATTTGTAATTCAATCCAACTTCATACATTTTTTTCTATTTTCCAAAATAAACGTCATAAATTAATTTTAATTAATTAATTAAATTTCCCAATTAAATAAATTTCTCAACCCATTGCTAATTCCGTTAAAATCATGACGACTTTACTATAAAAGAATCTATGAGAAAATATATTTAATATTTCTACATCCAATGAATTCACTATGACCAATTAATTTAATCACATTTTTGAAATTCAATTATTTAATTAATTAAATAATAATTTGAAAAATCATAAATTGATTTTCTAGGTCACTTTCATTTAGTGAGAAAACCACATAGAAATCAATATCTTATTTTTGAGTATAACCTTTTGAAGCTTGGTACATAGAAAACGTCTTTCAAAATAATCTTCCTAAAATTATCAAAATAAAGATGTACATCTCCCACTGCTTCAGTTGCCACAATTGTCTTATTTCCGGTCCAAAACGATAGACTCTTATCTCTAATATCTTTCGTCTCCTCGAACCCCTTTAGAGAAAAACAGACACATGGTCAAGAGACAAGCCCGTGTCTCAGGCCGTGTGGGCATTCAAAATAGGGACACACGGCTGTGTCCCAGCCCGTGTCCAAATTTATGGGCTCTCTGACTTGGGTCACATGGTCAAGCCACACGCCCATGTGCTAGGCAGTGTGAGCATTTTGTTTTTCAAGTTAAAAGATACATGATGGAGACACACACCCTTGTCTCTGCCCGTGTGGACAAAAATAGGCCATTTGCAAGCCACATTTCTCACCCAACTTGTCATAAACCTATATCAACATTTTTGGACATCAACAAACCATAACAAGGCATTCAAATCAAGCCAAAATCAAGTTTTATACATGACATATCACCACATATATCCAAGTATCCAAACTTACCAAATTAATAAAATACACATATATGCATATTTGTACCGAACATACTATCTCAAACCAATCTTTAATATGCCTATAAATTATTCATCATTCAACCATACCAAACACACATTAATCATGATAAGACCATATATATACATGTTAAAATATATCAAACACAAGCCACTCTAATGGCTAGTCTCAACAAGATAAATTTATGCCAACATTGGCCAAATTAACCTGTACAAGCCATTATAACAAAATTAGTTTACTATATGTACCGAAGAGGCCGATGGATAGTGTGAATCAACTTTGACTACCTTCCAACCAAAACGAGCTTCTGAGTTACTATAAAACAAGAAAAATAAAATAGAGTGAGCATTTAAGCTTAGTAAGTTCATATAGCACAAAAATTAACTTACCATTCAATTACATTTAAGGTAAGCGTACAAAACATATTCCAATCAACTTGGCCAAAAGCCTAAACACATATATTCAACACGTTAGCCATGTAAGCACATATAATAGCCCATCATCATGGCTGAACAAAGTCATCAAGGAAGTTCCACATAGATGTAATAATCATTTCATGCTTCAGTATATCAAGTAATATCATTTCCATCTACTTCATGTATATAAGGGCAATAGTTCGTTTCGAACTTATATTATCTCATATCAGAACTTAGCCTATTGAACCATTTAAAATATCGTTAGATACACGGGTAGTACACAAGAGGTGTACAAATATGTAATCCGTCAATTCATATATAGGTATGCCTATACGAGCATGTAAACGAGAAGCTCTTCCAAGCCATATAACGGGAAGCTCATGTGAGCTGTATAACAGGAAACTCAATCGAGCTCATAAGAGCCATAAATCAGGAAGCTCATGCGAGTCAATTATCGGGAAGCTCAAGAGAGCCATTAATCAGGAAGCTCGTGAGAGCCAAATATCAGGATACTCATAAGAGCTGTGGTGTGTCCGTAACACATGCAGGAGCATAACCAATTCAGGAACCCTAATGACAAGTCATTTGTATCCATCAAATTTCTAAGGTTCAAATGAGATTCTGTACTTGTCGGATATGTGACCAATAATATACATGGCATTTTATACAAATCACACACACAAAAATATTCAATTCAAACCATACAAATATACGATTTAGTTACATGAACTTATTTCGACAAGTGTTCGTAGATACAAAGGCTACTAATCGATACTTTCTCTTTTCCTCGATCTATCTTCGTATTAGGTCTATCCGGGTCTATATGAATGAATTTAAATCAATTTAATATAATTCATATTCAATTTAATCCAACACACATCTTTGGCAAAATTACTATTTTGCCTTTATACTTTTAGTTAATTAAGATTTTGTCCCTAGGCTCAGAAAATGAAATTCATACAATTTAATACTTATTCCAAGCCTAGCCGATTTTCATACATATCAATGGCAGCCCATGTATTTCACAAAATTTAGAATTTTTCCATAAATTTATCATCTTTTCATTTTAGTCCCTAATTCATAATTTCATCAAAATTCTTTTTATAAAAGTTGTTTATCCAACAACAACCTTTCATTTTCTATCATAAAACTTCATAATTCAAGCATACTCATCCATGGAAAAACCCTAATACTTTAACAATTTTACAAATTAATCCCCATGATAGATAGATTAAGCTATTATGATCTCGGAAACATAAAAATCATTAAAAACGATACAAGAATACACACCTAAAAGACAAATAAGTTTTCTAGAACTCAACTTCCATGGCTAGGGTTTTCATGTTTTTGTTTTAGGAAAGATGATGAAAATGATATTAATTTAATTATTTCTTTCATTTATCATAATTATTTTATCATATTTCCAAAATTAACCTTAATATTTCTTCAATTTCCAATGATGAATAATCATCCTTCTCTACTAACTCCTCTAAATGGTCTATTTGCCATATAAGGATCTAAAATTTTAAATTCCATAGCTTTTTGATACTTTTAGCTACTAGAATTCAACTTTTGCACTTTATGCAATTTGGTCCTTTTTATCACATTAAACATGTAAATACTAAAATTTCTTAACAAAATTTTCATACGATATTTTTAGCATACTATAGACCATAAAATAATATTAAAATAAATTTTCTTTCAATTTCGGATTTGTGGTCCCGAAACTACTATTCTGATTTCACTAAAAATGGGCTGTTACAACTATCGTCACTTTTTTTCTCTACCATTTTTCTGTCATTGTCGCCGTTGCCTAACCATCATTACATTGTTAGGAAATGTGCCCATATTGTAGTAAACATGTAACTATTTTCTATGTATTTGAACGATGAATAAATAAATAAAGTTAATTTCACATTTCACTATTATATCTTTTATGTTTCTGTCTTTCATGTTTTGCATACATAGCAAAATTATGACAAATAAATGTTAGCTTGTTGATTGTCTAATTCAAACTGATGATAAGTGGCATTGTAAGAACATTTACATTGAGAGAAAGACAACTTACTTCAGTAGATGACCTAATCAAGTCTGTAATTTCGTAAAAGAACCAAAGTGAGCATTTGATTAAAATACTAAGAAGAATTATTATGTCGCCTACAATTCTAATTAGGGAGATGACTAGCCTTGGCTATCAGAGCAATTGACTCAATGGGTAGAGACATAGATGTATTCATTGGAAGGATGATACATTAGACTGGACCTAAGTTGAATTAATTCTGAATCCGTTTGTGAACTAATTCACTTGTGACTTTCATGGTGTAACTTACCTAAATCCTGAGTTAGTCATTGACCATGCTCTAATATGTAACTTATGTGCTTTGATATAAATGGAGGCTTATGCTTTAAAAATGATTGAGCTGATAGCTGGTATTATAATGCCCCAAACTTTTTTAATTCTGAATTTTTGTGAATTTGTAGCGTAAAAATATCTGTATGTGTTTCTGGAATTAATTTGACAAATATCTGTCTACTTCAATGGTTAAGTGTTCTGGGTGTGTTGGGGAGGTCCCATGTTCAAGCCTTAGTTTGAGTAAATTTTGGTCTTTTTATTGAATAAAGCCTTACCTTTGGTTAACAGTCTTATAAGAATTTATTTGTAAAAGCTTAACAGAATGGGCCTGCTGGTCTGGTGGTTAGGAGGAGTGTTGGAGTAAAGGAGGTCTTAGGTTCTGAGACATTATTTTTGTGCTAGTGCCGTATGGGTATTTGAGTTCAAATGAAAGACTGAGTAGGGGGGAATATGAAAGTGAATGTAGGAGGGAATTAAGGGTTTTAGGAGTTCATTTTTATTTGGCAAGTTTATTTTGGAAATTTTCGATATTTCTCTCCTCTAGCAAGAAAATTCTGCCATCATTATTCCTTTTCCCAGCTGAAATCCTATTTTCCTTCACTATTCTTTCTGCTTCCTTCTGATTGACAATAGTACTTCTTCCTTTTGTGCCATTTTGTTGAATAAGTTTGGCAAGGTAGTTCTTTTCCATCTTTAGTTTAATCTATAAGTTGATAAATTGAGACTGTGTATATTGATTTGTAGGCTTTGGAGTGCCTAGGAGTGCTTTAGCAGTGTATCGAGATCAGGTGTGTACTTCGATTGCACAGAAAATAAGTTTTGGGAAAAGTTGAAAAGCATTCTGTTGACACCACACGGGTGTGTGGACTGTCCGTGTGGTAGGCCATGTGGCAGTACACGGCCGTATGGTTGATGAACCAGCCGTGCGCACATGACACGGGCGTAGGACACAGTCGTGTTATGGCTGGAGAAGCCGTGTCCGAGACACGTGCTTGACCAATTGGGCTGTGTGGGCCACGCGGGCATGTGGGCCCACACGAGTGAACCACACGGGGGTATGGGATTTTGGGTCAGGCCGTGTGATCCACACTGCCAAGGCCAATTTGGGCCGTGTGGGCCACACTAGTGTGTGGGCCCACACTGGTGGGCTACATGGGCATGTGAGCTAATTTTTCTAAAAAACTCTGTAAGGTTGCTCGGGTTACCCAAGTCGACTGGGACCTACTGTAGGGTCGGTAAGAGTTACTGTGACCCTTAATTATATGATCTGACTATGAGATATACGTGTTTCGCATGTTATACTTAGCATGTGCATTTGTACTTTTCTGAAAATAAATGTATGTTTGTTAATCTGCAAATTAGCATGACATATTTGTATGATGCATTGCATTGGGGTGGGTTTGATAAAGTTGAAGGAAGTATCTGAAAGGCTTAATAGGCCTTTTTTTTTTTGCAGCTAAGCAGCATATTTATGATATGTGTCGTATTTTGGTACTATGTGGTGTGTAGGGATGGAGGGGTTGATTTTATCCCCTTATTTGGTGTGTTGGGCTGGGTGGGTCCATTTTATCCCCATATGGTGTGTTGGGTTGGATGAAGTTGGTTGCAGGGTTGGTGGGCATGACACTGTATATCTAATTTGTTCTATACTCTATATCTGATTGGGCTTAAGAGTCCTATTATATTTCTGATTCTACATCTGAGTGGGCTAAGGCCCTAACTGATTTTGTAAAGGGCTTCAGCCCGTACTGTATATTTATGATATCTGTTATTTGATCTGTATGGATGCTCTTTGTAGGGATTTACACACTAAGTTTGCGAAAACTTACCCCTTTCTGTTTTATCTATTCAGGTAATCCCTAGTAGTAGATGGATCGGTGCAGTAGAGGACTTGAAAGTAACCACTACTATATGTATTTCGATTTTACGGGTTTTTATGCCTTTACTACTTTTAATATTATTCTTGGGAGTATTTGATGTAATTTGGACTTTGGACTGTTTTGGTTTTAATTTGGGATTTTAAGCTGTTAACTATGGTTTTATAAACTGCAACGCAACAAAAGTACGTTTTTTTCCTAAATTTAACTAAAATCATCCTAAGTAAACCCGTTTGTGAAAAGTATCTGTTTTCAAAGCTTCCGCGTTAAAGAAATGGTTTCAAGCTAATCGTTTAATTCATGCTTTTCTGACTTAAGTAAAAGATAATAACTAGAACGATTTTTAATATATCAAGACATTTTCAGAAACACTCTCATGTGACATTGCCAGAATCGGCCATAACGTCTAGGCCGGGTTTGGGGTATTTCAGGTATGTTGCGTACATGACTTGTGTATGACATTATTTTACTAGAAACAATAGGATAAATATCTCAATTAAAGAGTTAATAGTATCCTCTCATTGGAAGTGTGTGGATTGATAAATATAGAATGTGGTCACGAATTGCTTATTCTCGAACGAGCAATTTATCACAGTCATTAGTTGACAGTGATCATATTAATCATTAAGAATACACAATGGTGACAATAAATTAAAATAAGATTGTATTAAGTGAGCAGATTTAACTCAAATGAATCAAGGATATCATATGAGGATAACACATACATGACAAGGTCACTTGACAAAGCAGCTGGATGAATTTCTTTCGTAAAGAGTATACAATAAGGAATTTTCAATCATGGTACTTCTTATGGATGACTCCATGATTAAGTAATTGTTAATTATTGAAATGATGCTTCTGGACATAATTGTAAATTACTGAAGCCCGTGTTTACTACCCGTGGGACCCACACGCCAGTGTGACCCACACGACCTAATTCAGTCTAGCCCGTGTGTCGAACACGGCCTGCCTAGCCATCAAACGGCCGTGTCCTTTGTGCACGGCCTGGGCTCATTGATCACATGCCCGTTTTAGGGCACACGGCCTACCACACGCCCATGTGGTTTTGACAGTGGGGTTTTTGGCTTTCGTCGAAACCCTATTTTCTGCATTTCTCGGTACACTACTATGTCAGTTTTATGCCTAATCGCTCTTGACCACTCCAGTACCTATAATTGACCAATATATTACCCAATTAAACAATTAAATCAACATTCAATCATAAATCTAATGAGGTCGATATTCAATAAACCATCGAAAACCTTACCGTAAAAAATAAAGATCGTTAACACTCAATTCTCAGCAAAAGTACCCACGATTCTTGCCCTCCACCTATTCCACAAGAACCAAAAATATTCTCCCTTTTAAACAACTTACCACAGAACATTGTGAAAGAAGCAAAACAATTACTTATCGATCGAGCACGTTTAGTCGATGGACAAGAAGGAATTAAACATAAAAGAAAAAAAAACAAAAGGAAGGGTAGAGTTCAGAAAATGATATCAATAGAGAGGGGAGGAGAAATGACAGAATGTTGGGGAAAAGAGAAAAGGGCCGAATTTTGGGAAAATAACCAAAATAAAAATCGGATATGATAAAATATCCCTAAATTCCCTCTCCCACTAACCCCATCTAACACAACTACTCAGACTTCAACTGTATCGAAATTCTGGTGTACCTTTGAGAAAAATAAACATCCATGCTTGCACAGGGACTTGAACACAGGACTTCCAGCAAACTAACATTCCACTTAACCACCAGACCAGTATACCCATTCTAATATATTATTACAAGTAATTAAACTTAAGCCCTTTAAGCAAGGTTAAGGCTTTATTAAGAAAAATCCCAAAATTTGCCCGAGTCATGGCTTGAACTTGGGACCTCTCACACACACCTAGAACACTTAACCACTGAAGCAGAGAGGTATTTGTGTCATACATACGCAAAATTAAAAATTAAATTTTTGGGGCATTACAATTCTACCCCTTAAAAGAAAATTTAGTCCTCGAAATTTACCTGATCAGAACAGATAAGGATACTGCCGACACATCGTATCCTCAGGCTCTCACGTGGCCTCCTCAGTGCTATGATTACGCCACAGAACCTTGACTAGAGGTATAGATGATAAACTGTAATTTATACATGTTTTTAGCCCATGCTTAGCATAATTTTGGATGAATTATCCATTGAATTGTGAAATTTGATGCTCTTAATCCTTTAATTTCATGTTTTATACTTAGGAGAGCATGAGAGAGTGAAAAGAATGAGAAACGGGCTAAAAATGGAGAAAATAAGCCAGAGTAAGAAATCAACACGGCTTGAAGTTCCTCACACGGGTACACCACACACCCGTGCCACATTAGCAAACTTGAACACGGCCTAAGCCTGAGTCACACGGGCGTGTCCCTGTCATGAAGAATTTTAATTTCACGCAGAAAAAGCTACTTAGGGGCTAAGAAAGGTATTCTGGAGTCTATATAAACACCCTAAGAGCAGACTTGAAGGGGGAGCCTGACAAGAATAGTAGAAAACAAGGAATTACTCGAAGAAAGTCGGTTGATCCATCTCAGAAGCTAGGATCTACATCAAGATGGAAGATCTCCCTTCAATCCTTTTAGGAGTTTTGGGTTTTCTTTATGTTTTGTTGTTTTCTTTACTCTGAAATGTATTCTTTTATAAACATGAACTAAATCCCCAAATACCTAAGGGGGATGAAACCTAAGACGAATCTTGTTATTGTTATCTGAGTTATATGATAAAGATTCGATTTGTTCTTAATTGTGTTTTTTAATTCTTGAGTTGATATTTTAGGATATTAATTCAAGTTGAATGTGCTTATTCAGAGAAGTAAAAGCCTCTGTTTAAGAGTAGATCTAACACAACTAAGCGGAATTGATCACAATCCTAGACATAGAAGGACGAAAATTTGCTGGATTAGAGTCAAATCTAATCGGGGGATCCATAGATTGAGTTAATGCAAAACTAGGAGTTTTAATTAGAAAAAGATTTCAATTAATCAACCTAGGGTTAGTTATTCTTATTCTCGATAGAGATATTAACATAATTTAAGGATCTCTTCGAATCAAGTCGAATGAATAAATCATCTAGTTCAGAGTTCAATAACAAGTGAAGTCTAGGTGGATTCTTCCTTAGGTATTGCCTTTATCATTCAGTTTTCCCAAAGTGATTCCCCAATTTACTCTTTGTCGTACCCTTAGTTTAGTTTAGAATTAATTAGTTTAAACAAACCCCCTTTTTATTTCTAGGCTGGATAATAGAAAGAAAGTTATTACTAGTACTTTTAATTCCTTGGATTCGACATTCCAGTCTTGCCACTAACTATACTACTATTTGATTGGTGCGCTTGCCTTTTATCGTGATAATAGTTAGTTTCTAGGTACGATCATAAAAATATTATTACTTTATCAAAATCACGATCAATAGACTTCCTCCTCAGAACCTTTACGTTACGGTCTAGAATTTAAACTGGCTCCTCCTCAAAAGTCAAGTCTTGCCTAACCTCAATCTCCTCAACAGGGACAATATGAGTAAGATCAGAGCGGTAGCGCCTCAACATCGAGACGTGGAATACATCATGTATGCGGTCAAGCTTTAGAAGTAGCTCCAACTGATAAGTGACTGGTCCCACTCGTTTCAGAATCCAGTAAGGTTTAATAAACCTAGGGCTCAACTTTCCCCTCCGACTAAACCTTAGAATCTTCTTCCACGGTGAAACCTTAAGGAACACGAGTCTCCCATAGAATACTCAATATCCTTTCTCTTCAAATCTGCATAGGATTCTGCATATCCAAAGCTTTTGTCAGACGATCCCGAATCAGTCTAACATTATCTTCTGTCTCAGAAACCAACTCAAGACCCAGAACACGTCGCTCGGCCAACTCAGTCCAACATAAAGGAGTGTGACACTTAAGCCTATATAGAGCCTTGTAAGGTGCCATATGAATGCTAAACTGGAAGCTATTAATATAGGCAAACTCCGTTAGTGGCAGAAAATCCTCTCAACTGCCTCAGAAATCAATAACATAGCTCCCTAACATATCCTCCAGTATTTGAATCACCCTCTCAAATTGACCATCGGTCTGAGGATGGAATGCAGTACTGAAGTCCAACCTTAAACGCAGAGCCTCATACAATTTTTTCTAAAATCGAGACGTGAAGCGAGGATCCCTATTTGAGATGATCGAAACTGGTACTCTATGTAGTCTCACTACCTCTGAAATATAAAGCTTCGCCAGCTTCTGCAGAGAATAATCCACCCTAACCGGTATAAAGTGCGCAAACTTGGTCAATCGATCTACGATAACCCATAATGAATCCTTCTTAGTAGGTGTTAGAGGCAACCCAATTAACGAAGTTCATAGTCACTGTCTCCAATTTCTAAAGAGGAATCTTAACCGGCTGTAGCAAACCCAAAGGTAACTGATGCTCGGCCTTAACCTACTGGTAAGTTAGACATCTACCCCCAAAATCAGTAACCTCTCGCTTTAACCTTGGCCACCAATATAGCTCACGGAGGTCTCGGTACATCTTATTTCCACTAGGATGCATAGCATAAGGGCTACTATGCGCATCCCTCAATATGGACTGTCTCAAGTCAGTATCATTTGAAACACAAATTCTCTCTCGAAAATAGAGTACCCCATCGCTATTCAGTCCAAAATTCGTAGTGCTACCACTCGCAATCTATCGGAATCGAAGACCTAAAGACTCATCCTCCAATTGCTTACCCTTAATCTGCTTAATCCATGTCAGTTTAACCTGAAGCTCAGCTAATAAACTACCATTATCAAATAAGCTCAGGTAAGTAAACATCGCCCTCAAATCAGTCATAGCTCTACGGCACCACATTGGCTTTACCAGGGTGGTACTCAATCGTGCAGTCATAGTCCTTAAGTAGCTCAATCTATCTACGCTACCTAAGATTTAGCTTCTTCTGAGTAAGAAGATACTTGAGGCTTTTGTGATTAGTGTAGATGATACGCTTCTCACCATACAAATAATGCCTCCAGATCTTCAGTGCAAATACCACGGCAGCCAACTCCAAGTCATGCATCAGATAATTTACCTTATGAGTCTTAAGCTGACGAGACGCATATGCTACCACCTTACCATCCTGCATCAACACACACCCCAAACCGATGTGTGATGCATCACTATAAACCGTGAACTCCTTTTCAAGTTCTGACTATATCAAAAAAGGAGCCTCAGTTAGTACAGTATTGAGCTTCTCAAAGCTTTCTTGCTGTGCACCAGTCTAGTAAAACGATACACCCTTACGTTGCAGCTAGGTCAAGGGTGCTATAATCAGTGAGAAGGCCTCTATAAATCACCGATAATAACCTGCCAGTCCCAAAAAATTGCGACACTCTAACATGTTCCTAGGTTGTTTCCACTCCAACACAGCCTCAATCTTTTGAGGATCTACTCGAATCCCCTCCGTAGAAACCACATGACCTAGAAATGTTACCTCACGTAACTAGAACTCGCACTTGCTAAACTTATCATATAGTTATTTTTTCCTCGAAGTCTGAAAAACAACTCTAAGGTGCTCATCATGCTCATCCACAGTCCTTGAGTAAACCAATATGTCATCGATGAACACACCACAAACTGGTCCAGATAAGGATGGAATACTCGGTTCATCAAATCCATGAAAGCTGTTGGGGCATTGGTTAGTCCAAAAGGCATCACTAGGAACACGTAGTGACCATAACGAGTCCTAAATGTCGTCTTATATACGTCAGCCTCCTTAACCCTCAACTGATGATACCCAGATCGGAGGTTAATCTTAGAAAATACCGAAGCCCCTCGAAATTGGTCAAACAAGTCATCAATCCTCGGTAGTGGGTACTTGTTCTTAATGGTCAACTTGTTCAATTGCCAATAGTTGATACACATCTGCATGGATCCATCCTTCTTCTTTACCAACAGTACCGGTGCTCCCTACAAGGACACACTAGGGCGGATGAACCCACGATCTAATAGCTCATAAATCTAAGCCTTAAGCTCCACAAGCTCCTTCGGTGCCATTCACTAGGGAGCGATAGACACCAGAGCTGTAGCAGGGAGAAGCTCAATCCCAAATCCACTTCACAATTCGTATGTAAACCCGGTAACTCCTCAGGAAACATGTTCAGAAAATCCTTTACTGTTTTGATGTCCTTAATTGTAGAGTCCCTAGAACCAGAAACATTTACGTAGGCTAAGAAACTGTAGGCCATTAGGAAGGCAAGTTTTGAAATGTATACACTTGTTAAATTCTATTAAGTAAGTTAAGTCATATTTATATGTGAGAGACGATTTTTGAAAGGGTTATAAGACATTACCGGAGTTTACAGATCGTTTACAGATCATTCGAATCGAATACTATTCATTTTCTGAGATTAATTATAACGACCCTTAAATGCACCTTCGAGGCCTAAAACATCCATTAGAATCAGGTCAGGACAAAATCAGGATCTCAGGAAATTTTTTACAAAATTTCAAAATTTTTCTCATGTACAAGAGTCACACGCCCAAGTGGTTAGGCCGTGTGGCTCACATGCCCATGTCCCAACTCGTGTAACTCTCTGACTTGTAACCCTTGAACAAATTGAAGTCACATGGCCAAGTCACACGCCCGTGTGCTAGGCCATGTGATTAATTTAATTTTTTTCATAAATAGGTGCAGGTTTCACACGGCCAAGTGACATACCCATGTTCTAGGTCGTATACCTCACATGGCTGAGACACACGTCCGTGTCTCTGGCCATGTACTCAATTTTGAGCATTCTATTTCTCAAGTTTTAGGATGTAGGGGACACACGGCCAGACCACATACCCATATATTAGGCCGTGTGTCACACATGGTCAAAAAACATGCCCGTGTGTCTACCCATGTGGACAAAATAAGGCTATTTTCCAAGCCTTATTTCTTACCCAATTTACCATTCACATGCACTAAAACTATCCAATATCAACTAAATCATTTTAAGCAATATTTTCATGCCAATTTAAAATATTTAGTATGATACATTATCTTACAGTCTTGTTTTTAATCTTACCTTTTCAAAACATACATGTTTAATTAAATTAGATCAATCCATATCAATTATGTGTATAAATATCATAATTTAACTTTGTAATATACCAAAATCTAGTCATTACTAGCCATTCCAATGGCTGGATTACAAACATCCAATCTAACTTCAATCTTAATTTGTAACACCCCAAACCCGGCCTAGACGTTATGGCCGGACCTAGTGATGTTACATGATAGGGTGTTTGAAAATCGTGTAGTCGTAATAAAACCATTTCCGTTTAATCACTTTTCTTCATCTTGTACTAGTTCCAAAATCATCCATTAATCGATTGTTTCAAAATGTTACTCATTGCAGAAGCTTATAAAAAGAACAATTTAAATACTCATGCATTTTTGAAAAATCATTTGCTCTTTTGAAAACTGAGGTTTCCTATGACTAGTAGTTATAGATCCGTAACACAAATAAAATAAATAAAAAAATTAAGCTAAAGTCCCAGAAAGTCCTCAAAATTACATCAAAATAAGCCAATAATAAAACTAAACAAAATAAAAACCATAAATTGAAAGTCATGATAGTCCAAAATCGTGGTCACCGTCGAGTCCCCCACCGCACTGATTCGTCTAAGTCTGAGGATTACCTGTACAAATAAGACAGAAGGCGTGAGTTTATGTAAACTCAGTGTGTAATCCCCACAGAAAACCAATAACAGTAATTCACAAAAAACAGTCAGTACAGTTTGGGGCCTAAGCCCATTACAGTATCAGTAGCAGTTTGGGCCATAACCCATTTCAATATAGTAACATAAATGCATTGAGGCCTTAGCCCATCACAGTAGCAGTCGTGTATGCAGAGAACAGAATGTAGATTCCTACCCACCAGCCTTTAATACACCATCTCCGTCCATCCTTACACTTATAGTGGGGTTTAAAACACCCATCTATCCCTACACTTACAAGCTGTACCGAATGCGGCACATATCAGTGTAATGGAGCTGAGCTGCCAGTCAATAGGCTTAAAGCCTTTCAGTACACTTCCTCCAATATCATTAACCCAACCCCATGCAATGCAACATACAATACATGATATGCTATGCACATGACTAACAGTACATATATTTAGATCAGTATACATGTATAATAATAATATGCTCAATACATTAATCATACAATCAGTTTCAGTATTTAGGGGTCTAAGTAGTGCTTACTGACCCTATAGTAGGTTCACAGTCGACTTGGGTGACCCATGCAACCTTGGATTACAATTAAGTAAAAACAGACTCGCACGTCCGTGTGGCCCACACGATCCACATTGGCCTTGGCCGTGTGGATCACAAGGCCTAGCGTAAAATCCCACACGTCTGTTCTGTTATATTCTTACAAGTAATTAAACTTAAGCCCTTTAAGCAAGGTTAAGGCTTTATTTAAAAAAATCCCAAAATTTGCCCAAGTCATGGCTTGAACTTAGGACCTCACACATATACCCAGAACACTTAACCATTGAAGCAGATAGGTATTTGTGTCATACATATGCAAAATCAAAAATTAAAATTTTGGGGCGTTACAATTCTACCCCCTAAAAGAAAATTTCGTCCTTTAAATTTACCTAATCAAAACAGATGAGGATACTGCTGACGCATCACATCCTCAAGCTCTCAAGTGGCCTCCTCAGTGCTATGATTACACCACAGAACCTTTACTAGAGGTATAGACTTCCTCCTCAGAACCTTTATGTCACGGTCTAGAATCTGAACTGGCTCCTCCTCAAAGGTCAAGTCTGGCCTAACCCCAATCTCCTCAACAGGGACAATATGAGTAGGATTAGAGCGGTAGCGCCTCAACAGGGACAATATGAAAGTAATCAAAGTGGAAACTGAAATTGATATCGCGTGATATGTAGTAATAAAATTTATAAAAACTAATCACACTAAAAACTAACTAATATCACGATTTTAAGGCAAGCTTGAACAGTAGTATAGTTTAGTGGCAAGACCGAGTTATCGTACCCAAGGGAACTAAAAGTACTAGTAATCACTTCCTTTCTTTATCTAACCTAAAAGTAAAAGAGGTTTGTATGAAACTAATTCTAAAACTAAACTAAGAATGCACAAAAAGTAAATTGGGGAAAAACTCTCGGGAAAAGCTAATTGATATAGGCAATACTCAAGGGAGAATCCACCTAGACTTCACTTGTTATTAACTTCTTGAACTAGACGATTTCTTCACTTGACTTGATCCGTAGAGATCCCTAACCTATGTTAATACCTCCGTCGAGGATAAGAACAACTAATCCTAGGTTGGTTAACTAAGGTTTCTTTCTAGTTAACACCCCTAGTCTTGCATTAACTCGATCTATGGATCCCCCTATTAGGTTTGACCCTAATCCGGCAGATTTATGTTGCCCTATGTCTAGGGTTGCATGCAACTCCGCTTAATTATGGTAGATCTACTCTTAAAACAGGGACTTTTGCTCCTCTGCCTAAGCACATCAGCTTCTTGACTTAATACCTAGGATTATTAAACCAAGAATTAAGCACACATATTTAAGAACAATTCAAGTATTTATCATATAATTCAAGAATGAATAATAACAAGATCTGTCTTAGGTTTCATCCCCCTCAAGTATTTGAGGGGTTTAGTTCATAATTAATAAAGAAGACATCTCAGAAGAAATAAGATAACAAAACATAAAGAACCCAAAAACCCCTGAAGGAATTTAGGGAGATCCTCTATCTTGATGTAGAATTTTGGCTTTTGGGATGAATCAATCGGCTTCCCTTGGAGTAATTCCTTGCTTTCACTCCTTGTGTTGGCAGAAAGAAGGCGCTCCTTTGTGGGAGAAAAGAGTACCCTTTAGAGTTGCCTCCTAGGGTCTTTATATAAAGCTTTGGGATGCTTTTCTTAGCCTCTAAGTATCCAAATCTGAGTGAAATTGCACTTCCTCACGACAGGGACATGCCCGTGTGCCACGCTTGTGACAGCCCTAATTTGACCCTAGTCAGAAAGTGGTTTCGGGACCACAAAACCAAGTCACAAAAATAATTAAATGTTATATTCTATGCTTATTATTTGTGAAAGTGCATGTGTGAAAATTTCATGCTTTGATTTTGTCATTTGGATGTGAATTAATAAAAAAAAGGGCTTATGTGAGAAACTTTAAAAATGTGTTAGGTCAAATTGTAATGGCCAAATATTTCATGGATTAAATTATGGGGATTTGCATGTCAAATTCCCCATTTTAATCATAGTGGCTGGCCATGATGGTGTTTGGTGAGTAATATATACATTTTATATAAGTATAATAATAACTTAATGCTTTATATTATAAGATAGTGATAACAAAAAAGTGCTCATTTTTGTTTCTTCTTACCCGAAAACTAAAGAAAAGAAAGGAATTAAAAGCCAAGGCATTCGGCTATGATTTTTTGTCAAATTTTAAGGTATGTTTGAATAGATTTTTACAAATTAATCATGGATTTGAGATGGTTGTTGATAGCTTATTCTACCCATAGTTTAAATATTGAATTTGATGGTCATGAGGCATTCGACCAAGGTTGATAGTTGTTTTCGGGATGATGTTTTGATGTTTTGTATTTTATATTTTGGAAGATGGGAGTAAAATTTGGTTATAAGAATGTATATTACAAGGTTTAGACAAATGGTGATGCATGGGAGAATCGGCTAGTGAGTAAATTGCTAAATTATGCTATGTGATTGAATAACATGTTTAATCGTTAATTCCTTGTTCTTGAAAGCCGAATATATTTTTAATTTAATGAAATGCATTGGATGACCTTAAAGGAGCATTCGGCCATGGTGTATATCCATGATGAAGTGATGTTAAATGTTTTAAGTGTTGTGTATAAATTATTTAAAAATGTAAGCTTTGTTTGAGTATTAAGGGTCTTATGATATTCAACCTTTTTGAAATTTAGTATATAATGTTTGAATGTTAAGTAGATTATTATTTTAATGACCAATTGTAATTGAGACTAATGCATGATGTGAACAAACATTATTTGATTGGTATTCGGCTATGGTTATTTGTTACGAATCTTATAAGTGCAAACTGGAGAAAATATATGCAAGTGATAAGTATACCTATGTTGTGGTTAAGTAGTAGGTATGTTAAGATAATTCTTATGTATATGTATTCAATTGATGAGTTATATATATATTCGGTTATATGGATAATATATATATATATATATGATAATATAAAAAGCCATATGAGGTTGTGTTTGTGTATGTGAACTATATTATAATGAATATTTGGCTAAGAAAATTAAAGGTTAAGCCATATGAATTTTGATGTTATAAATAATTAGTCATTAAGGTTATTTGTACATTAGCTATGTGGTATTTATGTGTTAAGGTAAATTGCTCAATTGATGTGTGATTAAAGGTGTTTATGACCATTTTGAAATTTGCTAAGAGAAGCTATATGATCTATTAAATTTCTTGTCATATTCGGCCATGAGTGTGCATGAAGGGATTTTAATAAGTTAAATTTTATTCAATCTAGCTCAAGAACAAATGACACCAAACTCGGATCGAGGAAAAACGAAAGTGGCTGAGTAGTCAATAATACCATACGATAACAGTCGAGGTAAGTTCTTAAGTGTTTGAACTTTACTTTAGTATGCTTATAGATTAAATAAATCTAGTAGCGAGAAGGATGAATTCATATAGTCTAAGTGCCGAATTAGTAATGAATTGTCCTCATAAGCCGAATGTGGCTAGTTTGATTAAATCAATGAATATGATAATGTGGAGAACTAAACAAGTATTGTGATGAATGAATTAGACCGTATGCATTAGTGAAAAAGGTATCTTGAAGTAAGGTTGTTGGAAACTTAAGAGTAAATTTGTAATAAACCTGCTTGGGACAGCAGCAGTAACATGATTTTAGAAAATCACCATAAATTGTTGCAGTTGAGTTAGAGGCTGAATAAATTATGTAATTAAAGCTTAATGAGTCTAGTTTCTTATAAAAGAAACCGTGTAAGCAAAGAAATTTCCGATAATGAGATATTTGAAGTGGCGTGGGACAGAGTAAAAATGACTTTGAGGGCCCCTGTTCTGTTTTTATAAAATAATTATAAATTGTAAAAAAATGGTTATAAGATAAAATTTATATGCTTAGACTCCTTAATGAGTCTAGTTTCAAACGAAATAAACAAGAACATATTTTGAATTCTGTACAATGAGAAATTTGATTCGTAGTGAAGAGTGGTCAGTATAGTCAAATAGTGAAACAGGGGAAACTTTAAGAAAAATCTGGTAATTATTGGCCAAACCAAAAATTCTTAAAATTTTATGGATAGAAGATATATGAGTCTATTTTTATGGAAAATTAACATCACTTGATTTGGAGTTTCGTAGCTCCAGTTACAAATAATTTAATGACTATTGGTCAGGAAAACAGCTTGTAGTGAATTTGTGATTATGTTGTAATCATTGATAAAACTTGTTTGAGTTGCTTATAAGCTATTGATTAAACCCATATGTGAATTTTGAATTGTGACGTTAGGAAATGATATATGAGTGTTAGATGGATCTTTGATGTTAAAATTTGTGAAATTATAAGTTTATAAGTATTCGAATTGAGATAATTGGAACCTGGTGATTTGATAAAAGTTTAAGATTTTGAGATCTCGTGTTAAAACGACAATTGGATACATTCTATATGTTAAGTTGGACAGGTATGTATCATGAACTTACATGTAAGCTTGATTTGGATTAAATTATAAGTGTATAATGTGATGCATATGTGAGTAAGTAATAAGACCATATATATGATTATGGTACATTCGGCTAATATGTGGAGTTAAGTGAAGATATCTAATTTACCTATGTTTATATGAGTTCAGATTCAAGTCAAATTAATCTGCTATATGTGCATTATGAGGATGTGTATATTTGGCCAAAAGGCAATATGCCTAGAAAGAGGTTAATATAGAATGAAAGCAAATTATGTGATTTATGAATAGGTTCAAATGAAGACGTCACCTTGTTAATGTGTTTGTGTTATGTGAATACTAAAAGTATATGAAGTGATCGGTAATATATCCGGGCTTAAAGTCACGTAGGCTTCGTGCTGGTAATATATCCAGGCTTAAAGTCCCGCAGGCTTCGTGCTGGTAATATATCCGGGCTTAAAGTCCCGCAGGCTTCGTGCTGGTGATATGTCCGGGCTTAAAGTCCCGCAGGCTTCATGCTGGTGATATATCCTGGCTTAAAGTCCCGTAGGCTTCGTGCTGGTAATATATCTAGGCTTAAAGTCTCGCAGGCTTCGTGCTGGTGATATGTCCGGGCTTAAAGTCCCGCAGGCTTCGTGCTGGTAATATATCCGGGCTTAAAGTCCCGCAAGCTTCATGCTGGTGATGTGTCAGGGCCTAAAGTCCCGCAGGCTTCGTGCCAGTGATTGAATTCAGGTTTTATACCTAGCAGGCCATGTGCCGGTGAATTCACAAAAAGTATATGACTCCGAGATCCTACGCTAAGAGGACAAATTGAACTCGTATTACACAATAAGTGACTCAGGTATGTGATACTTACCTTTTGATGTGAGAATGACTCGAAATGGATTCTGATTATATTCAATTGTGAACATCGATCCATGTGAAACTATTCTTAGAAGTATACCAATTAGGTATGTGGTTACGAAATGAGAAGGTATAATTTAAAGGTAGAAATGGTATTGTATTACAGCTCAATTTGAGCAAATAATTATTGACATTGAGCTCTTGAAGTGTTCATGTTTTTATAAATTTGGAAGTAATTAAATGACCTACTTTTAGTGCACATGAGTGAATATATATATATATATCCAGCCCTTGCAAAATTATGTGCTAGAAGGCATAAGTTCTATGCATATGTGTTTTCAATCATTGAAAGTAAATGATGATATAGTACCTTAAATTAACTCTATTGAGTTGAATTAATGGATGGTTTTGTGGTATATGATGATGCGATTGTATGACACCAAATCTTAAGTAAATGAGATGTCAATATATATATATATATATATAAGTGAACGAGTATTAAGATCTTCTATTTGATTACAACACATTCGGTCAATGTGTGAAGTTATGTGCAGATATTGATTTTCTTATGAAATATGAATTTGAGGTTAAATGAAATTGTATGCTAAGGGTGCACTGTGTGCTTGTGAATATTCGACCATTTTAGACATTATCATGAAAGTATATGTGGTAGCTATGTGATGTGATTATTGAGATTATAGTTCGTTATAGAGCTCTAGATTGACTTCATCGAATAGAAGGAATGACTGGTAATTGGTATTGGATAAAAACATTTTGTGATATCAAACTCAAGGCCAAAGAAATGTCAATTAAACTATGTGTAATTTATGGGTAGGCTTATTCGGCCAAATGAGATTTCTTAGATATTGTATATGAGATAAATGTGCTTAACTCAGAATAGTTATTTGTTTTACTTAAGACTTACTAAGCTTATGAAAGCTTACTTTGAATGTTATGTTTCTCTGTTTTATAGATCGTTAATTCTTACTACCAGCTCGGGGATCGTCAGCATTTCGTCACACTATCTACTATTGTGGTAACCATATGATTTGGACTTAGTTTATGGCATGTATAGGATAGACTATAAGTAGAATGATATTTTGACTTTGTATATTGTATATAAGCCATGCGAATATGGCCTCTTTTGGATGTTTACTTTTATAAGTTTTAAATTTGATTTTTGGTTGTGTTTAGTATTTATATAAATAAATGATCTTTTATTTATTTAAGAGAATGTTTAAAATTTTACTATTCTGATCTGTTTTCTGATTTCCGGTAACTCCTCGTCCTATTCCGGCGACGGTTACGGGATAGGGGTGTTACAACGCCCGTGTGGATCGACAAGAGGCCGTGTACGGGCCTGTTCAGGGTGGCATGGCCGTATGGCCTGGCCATGCTTGTCGGGGCTAGGCCGTGTTGGACCTTATGTGCCACGGCCGTGTGCCACGGCCGTGTGGTGACTCTTTGGGCCGTGTTGTTTTCACACTTTGGCCCATTTTCTTCGTTTTCGGCCCGTTTTTCGTTCTTTTCTCTTCCTTATGCTCTCCTGAGTATACAACATGAAATAGAAAGGTTAAGTGCACCAATTCTCACAAATTTAATGATAATTCATCCAGAAATTAGGCCAAACATGAGGAAAAAATATGTATAATTTATCGTTTATCAAAAATCATGGATAGTATAGCATGAATATGATACTTATACAACTATAAGAATAAAGTTATGATTAGATTAAGATATAAGTTAGTTTGCTTGAAAATAAGTTCTATGGGATGTATGAAAAGTTTTATGGAGTTATGAAATCTTGGCTCTAGGATGTATCTAGTACGTAGAGTTTGTAAAGTGATCGAGTCACTGAGGTGGTAAATAAGAAAGTCTGTTGGGACTATAAATGCTAAATCTAATATAAAACTTCATGTAACACCCTTAACCCATATCCATCATCAGAATAGGGTTTCGAAGCATTACAGATCAAACAGACATAATTTCAAAACAAAATCAAACGCATCCAAAATATGTCACAACGATCATCCTAGGTGCCTAACCAATGTACCCTCATAGGTACCACAATTATATCAATAAAACATATCAATAGAACATCATTCAAATCCAACTTGTAAACATGACAAATTTAATCTTTTTTACCTAAATCATGTTCATTTTAGCATTAACTTAAAATATGCCATGATATGACCTCAAACATAAACACATATTATATGTATATAACCAACCAATATTAAACTTATAATCTTATTTACTTTACAATCAACCCACAAAATAATTATTATTTAGACACTATATGTACATGCCGACACAAAAGGATAAAACATCACCACGTTTGATTTTGGGATCGTTGTTAGATGCTGAATCGACAATCAAAATTAAGTGTCAAACCTGCGCACAAAAAACAAAACCGTACGCTAAGAAAATACTCAGTGGTATAATTCGAATAATTAGAGACAATAGATTACGGATATATAATTTAAATATAGAAATATATTAATATTTAAAAATTATCACAACTACTATATGCCAATTCTCTTTGAATTCATACATGATAGCATATCACAATTCATATGTTTTACAATATCGCAATTCTCATACTTGCTATATAAATAGCTTTTCACAATCTGATTCACATTTCATTTTTCATACCATACTATTTCAATATCAATCATAAAACTTCATTATTCATTTACCCCTATTAACACGACTCAGACTTGGACGGATACACTGATCTAACCAAAACACGCCAGTTTGGCATCCAGTGCCTCATCAGATAATTCGAAGTAGTAAATTGACACTCAGTGTTTCATCGGCTAAACTGAAGTAAATTGGCACCCAATGCCTCATTGAATTAATCCGAAGTAATAATTTTGACACCCAGTGTCTCATGAACTCGAAGTCGAAGTAATTCTTGAACTCTTCCACTCCTATGGCATGCCATCTATATCTGACTCAGCCCGATACAGTTAATAGGGTTTCAATTCACATTTCAGATATAATCCAATTCAATTCAAATAATCAATATATATTCAATATAAAATATATACCAATTCAATCAATATAATTTCAATAAATTCATCACATACTAATTCAATCCATTTCAATTGAAAAACATAATAATTCTCACTTTAACACTTACCATATACATTAAATTAAATTATAACAATTAACAACTAAATTCGAATTATAGAAATACAAACCAGAAATTCTGAGCTATTCCTCGTCAACTTTATCTTTCTCCTTTCTAGTCGAAGATTCTGGTACGACGTTAGCTACAGAATTAAAACAATTAAAATTCATCAATACAAAACAATTCAATCTCATATGTAATATTTTAAATTTTTACTCAATATTTACTTAAATTCTAATTTAGTCCCTAAACAGAGACTAACTTTATTTCTTTATAATTAATCATATATTTTCATACAAATTCCACTTTAAACTAAATTTAACTCCCTAATTTCACTTAAATCTCTAAATTTTGAATTTTTCACAATTTATTCCCTATTACCCAAAATTCACAATTTATTCTACAATTCAATCCTTTTTCATTTCTAACTTAAAAATCTATCAATTTAATCCATAATTCTAAAATTATTCAGCATAGACAACACTTAAAAACTCAATAATTTCTAATATTTTGACATGGGTCGAGTAGTATTTAATACCGGGATTCCAAAAACATAAAAATTACAAGAAAAATGACTAAATTGACGAACCAATTGAGCTTGAAACTTTGAAATCCCTAGCTTTGCCCTTTCTCCTTTTCTTTCATTTTTCTTTCTTTTTCCTTTCTGTTTCATTTCTATCTTGTTTCTTTTACTATTTCTTTTTCTTTTATTTCTTTGTTTTATATTATATTATAATATAATATATATATATATATATATACTTAAACATTAAGTTTTAATATTATATAATATTGTAATATATATTTTTACTTTAAATTTTATAATAATATACTTTATTTATGAGCAATGACATAATTACTTCTTTAGTCTTTTTAGTTTTTTTAATCTATAATTCAACTTTCACCTTTTATACCATTTAGTCCTTTTACCTAATTACTCTTAATTCATGCAAATTTACCTAACCAAAACCTAATTAACCATACAACTAACTTCGTAAATATTTCTAATAAATATTTACGAGTCTAATTTACGAAAATGGAGACTCAGAAATACATCGACACCTGTGACTATCGGGTCATTACACTTTGAAGGAAAAATTCCATGCCCATGGCATACTCTAAAAGAGAACTAATGAATAACATTTTATCTAATTGGGTTCTCTGCGTGTCCTAGGACGACGATGGGTAAACCTCACTCAATTTGAGTTTAGTAAAATCTATATTGCAAACACGACAGTTTTTGTAACGCCCTAAATTTCTGTATTTCCAGCTTTTGTGAATTTATGGCATGAAAAATTTCTGGAATTGTTTTTGCAATTATTTGACACAACTATTTGTCTGCTTGAGTGGATTTGTGCTCAGGGTGTGTTTGGGGAGGTTCCTAGGTCAAGTCAAGACTTGGGCTAAATTTTGGTTTTTATTTGAATTAAGCCTAACTCTGGGTAATTAGGCTTTTAAGTAAAAGTTAGGTGAATTATGATAGAATAGGCATGCTGGCCTAGTGGATAAGAGGAGAGGGTTTATGCATGTGGTCCAGTGTTTGAAATGCAGTGTAGGCACTAATTTTTCTGCTTGTGCCGTGTAGGACTTTGAGTTGGAGTGGACCACTTAGTGATTGAGTTGGTTAGGTTTGATGGAGTGATTTGGGGATTGGGCAGTTATCTTATAATTTTTTTTGGCAAAATTCAGTTTTCTTTTTTTCCCAAAAACCCTCTTTGTCGTTTGTCCCGAAATTCCCCTTCTTGCTGTTGATTTTCATCTTCCCCTCCCTCATCTTTGCTGCCAAAAAATTTTATTATTTCTTTTTTCCTTTGCTTCGATTCTTTATTTTGCGATTGATTCTAGTGTTCTCTGTTGAGGCGTTGGTAAGTGTTTCTTCTTGGGTCTAATGATATTCCTTTGGTTAAGTGAGTAACAAAGGGATCTTTATATTCACGTTTAGGTACTGTTGGAAGGCTTTAATCGAGTTCTCAGATTACAAGAACGTGGTTTCGTGCTTAAGGGTAAATTAAATCCTCGTAAGTTGCTAACCATAAAATTGGTTATTAAAGTGTTAAATCGGTTATTGGTTCTTTGATTATAGGTCCTGGAGAGCTCAGAATATTGTTAACGTCAAAAAAAATTCAGGTGTGTACTCTGATTGCACTGAAATCACGTTTCGATGAAAGCTAAAAATGAAGCTGTCGACGCCATATGGGCGTGTGGACTGCCCGTGTGGAGGCCGTGTGGCGAGACACGACTGTGTGATCGACGAACCAAGCCGTGTACGCTCGACACGGGCACGACAGAGACGGCCGTATTAGGCAGGCTAGGCCATGTGCGAGGCACGAGCTAGGCCAATTGGGCCGTGTGGGCCATACGGGCGTGTGGGCTCAAACGGGTGAACCACACGGGTGTGTGGGATTTTGGGCCAGCAGATGGACAAGGCTAACTTGGCCGTGTGGGCCACACTGGCGTGTGGGCCCACACGGGCAGACCATATGGACATGTAAGCCCATTTTATTGAAATATTCTGTAAGATTACATGGGTTGCCCAAGTCGACTGTGACCTGGTATAAGGTCGGTAAGGTTATCTTGGACCCCTTTACTAAAATCTAATATTGTGATGTGTGAGATAGCATGTTACAATTAGCATGTGTATTTTTCTGATTCTGTATATCTGTACTGTTCTGGAATTCTGTATGATTTGTTTATTTTCATAAAAGCATACCACGTTTGTACGATTTATTGCATTAAATGGGATTATTGTTGTAAAGTGAAGGAAGACTGTAAGGCTTTTAGCCTGATATCTGGCACCTCTGCTGCATATTTATGATATGTGCCATGATACGGTACGATTCAGTGTGCAGGGTTGGATAGGTTGATTTTATCCTCATACTTGGTGTGTAGCGTTGGGTGGGTTAATTTTATCCCCACATGGTGTGTAGGGTTGGACAAAGATGGTGTGCAGGGTTGGTGGGCATGTTCTATGTCTGATCTATTATGCATTCTGTATCCGTATGGGCTAAGGCCTGATTATATCTGATTCTGGTCTGAGTGGGCCAAGGCCCATACCGTTTCTGTTAAGGGCTTAGGCCCAACTTACGATTGTGATATGTATCTGTTATTTGTTTGTTTTCATGCTTTACTATGGGGATGTACATACTGAGTTTGCGAAAACTCAACCCTTCTTTTGTTTATCTGTCAGGTAATCCCCAGTAGTAAACGGATCAGTGTAGCGGAAGGCTCAATGGTGACCACTGCGTTATTTGTTATGGTTTAATACTTTATTATCCCTACTATTTTATTCATTATTTTGGGTCTATGTTTTGTAATTTTGACTTGGACTTCGATTTTGATTTGGGATTTAAATTATTGTTTTGGTTTTATGAACTGCAACACCACGAAACATTGCTTTCCAAAGTTAACTAAGATTTTCCACATCTAAACGGTTTTATAAAGTATTTGGTTAATAAAGCTTCCGCGATAAAGAATGGTTTTACGCGATTTGAATAATTCTCGTTTTCTTAAGTAAAAGATAATAATTTGAACAAGTTTTCTGGTATTCGAATCGGTTTTCAAAAACACTCTCATGTGACCTCACCAGATTCGACCATAACGTCTAGGTCGGGTTTGGGGTGTTACAGTCTTGGGATGTCTATGTGACATGTTGTCAGCCTTTGTGGCATACTCTTAATGGATCGCTTTTGTGACGTACTCTTTATGGATCGCCTTTAAGGTGTATTCTAACTAGATTGCTTTAAAGTGTATTCTGTAATAAAGAATTATGGCGCGTTCGGTATATCATTTGTTGGCCTCTGATGTGTTCTGTGAAGCTTGCTGTGACAGTAAATAAGAGATTCTATATGATTACCTGCATGACATACTCTATTAGGTTTACGTGACGTGAACTATTAGGAATGTCTAGTAAAGGTTGAATTAAATGTCTATCTTTATTGTAAAAAATGAGTAAGGTCTTTTAGTTATGTATTAAGTAAGGCTAAGATGAGGTATGGATATGTTCTGGGCTAAGAGTGAATAAATCTTAAGGGTTTTCATGAAAAAATATATGTGTATCTGTATGTTAAGAAGGGTATCCATCATAATGATCTGTAAAAATGGAAAGTAAGTGGTATTCTATTGTCCTTTAAAATTATTCTGAATCTGAGTTAATGTGATATTGAGCTATGGGATTCTAATATAACACGATATGGAATTCGCCAGAATGGTCTATATAATGATTTAACAGTATGGACATGTGTGGTACTGAATCAGGGTAGATTTGTTTACGAATTGGTTGTATTAAATTTTGCATAAGTATTTGTCAAACATATATGTATCCGCACGTGATAAATGTCAATGAACAACTATTTGAAATAAGAGTATGAGTTAAGGCATGGATTGAGTATGACAAGAAAATGATAACTGGCATATAAGAGAATGGTAAGCTGGGGTGGTATCCGCCTAAATAAATGATGTAGAATAATTGGCACATAGTAGTTCCTACGAGATTGCAAAGTATCCATCAAGGTATTGTTATAATGACCTTACTAAGTACTCCTGTACTTATAATATTTGTTATTATTTTTCATGTACTTAAGAAGAGAGCTCACCTGGAGGGACGGCATTAGGAGTACGCCAAGTTGGTGGCAGAGTAGGCTATTATGCATACAATGGAGATATAGCTTAGTTTAGGAATACGCCTTTTGAGTCTATATTAAATAAACTTATATTTTGTAAAGATTTGTATTGAGTATGTTGTAATAAGATTATTTTAAATTACTTCACTTGTTTTCATACAATAATTTTCTAATTAAAATATCAAATAACATGCTTAAAGAAATAAGAAATTGTAAACTGTTTTTGTGAATGGTTTAGCATTGTGTAGTAACACTCGAAATCTAGACCCGATGAATCGAGTTGGGTTTGGGGCATTATAAGACTTCTACACTTTATATATCCATTTTAGTTTGTACACTTCATCAACATACCTCATGCAATCCAAATGTGCTGAGGCACATGCAGCAATTGTATGTACGCATAAAAAACAAAGTGCTTCAGATCTTCAACATTTGAGGTCTCTTGTCTCAAGTATACACGGTAAGGTCCCCTAATAATACCCTTTTTGAGTCTATGGAACTCTGTAACCCGAAACATTTTGTTTGGACACGAGTGATGTATTGCAAACTTAGAGTTCACTCTTTGTGCATTTTCTGTAATATCTTTCATCAATTCCTCGCACCAAATGTGTCTGCTCGTTATCTTTCCAACATATTTTTCTGTATGCTTTGGAAACAAGGCAAATAAATAGAAATATGTTTCTTTGACCACCTATGCTATCGGTAAATAACGCGTCCCCTTCAATACGAAATTTATACATTCTACTAGATTCGTTGTCATGTACCTGTATCGTAAAGCTCCATCATAAGATTGAGTTCGTTGTTCCTTGGATATCTCATCAAGGTATTCAACACCAAATTTGTTTATCAATCGCAAATTCTCTAACATTCATAGAATTACTGTTGGACAAGCTCATACCCTTTCAAAAAATAATAGATAGTATATCCATGAATGTAAATAATGTGTTAAAGAGTTATACATAAAATAATATTTATTACGTACCCAAGTGAATAACATATCGTTTCTCATTAGCCTTGTGAAATCGGGCCATGTAATTTGACCTGATATGATGTATACAACATCTATAGTGTGCACGATCCCATAAGCTTCCATATTGATCATTTCTAGCCTGTATTCTGGGTGCCTTATAAAAAAATGATACGTATATTAGGTTGCGACACAACATGCCTTTTCAAATTAGTTAAGAAGAAGTCCCAAGCGTCAACAATTTCTTGTTCAACAATTGTAAAAATTATTTGCAAGATTTTTCGATTACTATTCTGTGCAACTGTCAACAAAAAATGATGCTCATATCTCTCGTACATGAATGTGCTGTCAATTTTTACTAATGGTTTACAGTACTAAAATGCTTTAATGCATGGCTTGAATGTCCAAAAAAGACGATGGTTTACTACGATAATGATAAGTGATATTTATGATGGTCATACCTATAAAACTAAACTATTATCACGATAAAGGCAAGCGTACCTATCGAACTGTAGTATAGCTTATGGCAAGACCGGGATGTCGAACCCACAGGTACTAAAAGTACTAGTATTAACTTTCTTTTTATTATCTAGCCTAGAAATAAAGGGGATTTGTTTTAAACTAATTAAGCTAAACTAATTAATTAACTAAAAACGTGACAAAGAATGAATTGGGGAAAATACTTTTGGAAAACTGATTGATTAAGACAATACCCAAGGAAGAATCCACCTAGACTTTACTTATTATTAGACTCTGAACTAGAAGATTTATTCACTTGACTTGATCCTTAGAAATTCCTAAATTATGTTAATATCTCTTTCAAGACTAAGAACAACTAACCCTAAGTTGATTAATTGAAATTTCTTTCTAATTAAAACCCCTAGTGTTGCATTAACTCGATCTATGGATTCCCCTATTAGATTTGACTCTAATCCGACAGATTTTTTTCGTCCTATGTCTAAGATTGTGATCAACTCTACTTAATTGTGTTGGATATACTCTTAGACAAGGACTTTTTCTCCACTGAATAAGCACATTCAAGTTGAATTAATATCCTAAAATATTAACACAAGAATTAATAACACAATTAAGAACAAATCAAGTATTTATCATATAATTCAGAAAATAATAACAATATCCGTCTTAGGTTTCATCCCCCTCAAGTATTTAGGGGATTTAGTTCATACATATAAAAGAAAACATCTCAAAATAGGGAAAACAACAAAACATAATGAACCCAAAAACTTCGAGAGAAATTGGAGGGAGATCTTTAGTCTTGATGTAAATCCTTGCTTCTGAGATGAATCAATCGATGGAGATACAAGCACTTTCAACCGATCTATTATGCTAGTAGAACTTTGACAGCTGCTCAAGCAAATTATACTACCACAGAAAAAGAATTGCTAGCTGTTATTTTTGCATTTGACAAATTCAGATCTTATTTGATTTTGTCAAAAGTCATTGTTTATACTGACCATTCTGCTCTTCGATACCTTTTAACTAAAACTGATGCAAAACCTCAATTAATAAGATGGATTCTATTGTTACAGGAATTTGATTTAGAAATAAAGGACAAGAAAGGAGCTGAAAACTTGGTAGCAGATCACCTTTCAAGATTAGAAAACACACAACCCCAGTATCTCGATAAAACGACTTGTTTCCTGAAGAACAACTCCTAGCCTTAGCAGATGCAGTAGTTTCTTGGTTTGCTAATTTTGCAAATTATTTAGCAGCTAACATAACCCCAAAAGGGCTGACCCATCAGCAAAAGAAGGGATTCTTCGCTGATGTGAAAAACTACTTTTGGGAGGATCCTTTTCTTTTTCGATTTTGTGCAGATCAGGTTATTCGAAGATGCGTTGCTGAAACAGAAGCATACCAAATTTTAAATCACTGCCATTCAGGACCCACAGGAGGACATCACAGTGGAGCTAGAACTACTCATAAGGTACTCGAATCAGGCTTTTACTGGCCTACACTTTTCAGGGATGCCAACAGGTATGTGACCTCTTGTGATAAATGTCAGCGAACAGGTAATATTTCTCAACATAATGAAATGCCTCAGAGCTATATACTTTCATGCGAAATATTTGATGTATGGAGTATTGATTTCATGGGTCCATTCCCTACTTCATTTGGGAATAAGTACATCTTAGTAGCGGTAGATTATATGTCAAAATGGGTGGAAGCCCAAGCCTTACCTACTAATGATGCTAGAATGGTAGTACGATTTTTGAAGAAACTTTTCTCTCGATTTGGAACACCTAGGATAATTATTAGTGATAGGGGCAACCATTTTTGCAATGCCTAATTTGAAAAAGTTTTAAAAAGATATGGGGTACACCATAGAACAGTTACCCCTTATCATCCACAAACCAGTGGCCAAGTCGAAGTAACATATAGGGAACTAAAACGCATCTTAGAGAAAACAATAGAAACAAATAGAAAAGATTGGTCAAGAAAGATAGACGATGCTTTATGGGCCTATAGAACTGCTTTTAAAACACCCATAGGTACATCTCCCTATAAACTTGTCTACGGAAAAAGTTGTCATCTGCCATTTGAACTTGAACATAAAGTATTTTGGGTTATCAAATTTTTAAACCTTGATTTTAAGCTTGCAGGTGAGAAAAGATTAATGTAGTTAAATGAACTAGATGAATGGCGTTGCAATGCCTACGAAAGCTCACGACTATATAAGGAAGCCATGAAGCGACGTCATGACAAACGACTGAAACAACCTAAGCAGTTCAAAATAGGTGATCTTGTCTTACTCTACAACTCCAGGCTGAGACTATTTCCTAGAAAACTCAAGTCAAGGTGGTCAGGTTTATTCACTGTTCAAACTGTCTTTCCATACGGCAAAATTAAGGTAACTTACCCCAACCACGGTACGTTCAAGGTAAACGGCCATAGGCTTAAACACTATAGAGGTGAAAATTTTAATGATAACAGGGAGGAGCTTCAGCTCCACGAAATCTCTTCATGATACATCTAGGTAGAGTCGAGCTTAGACTCTAAATAAGCGCTTCTCGAGAGGCAACCCAGCACTAACTTAGTAATTTTTCCTTTATTTTTGATTTTAGTATTTTTATGCATCAACTAAACCTTTTAAATGTAGAAATTTAGAACCACACGGCCATGGCCACGGGCTTGTCCAAGGCCGTGTGAACACTTAAAGCAGAGACACGGTCGTGCACCCGAGCCGTGTGTAAACAGAGCACAAATTTTTCCAAAAACACGGGCTACCGACAAATTGACATGGCCGTGTAACATGGCCGTGGCAACCTCTCAACTTAGACACGGGCTTACACAAAACCACACGCCCGTGTCCCCAGACCATGGCGAACACTGTCAATGTAGACACAGCCTTGTGACTACCTACACGACCGTGTGATTAACGAAAACCTCATCGCAAACGGCTGTGCGAGATGGCCAACACGGGCATGTACTTCGAACCAGGCATGCCAAAACCACCGAATTTTGAATCACACGGGCAAAAACCGAGTCACATGGGCGTGTTCCATGCCCGTGTGACCCAAAAACTATAAATAAGGGATCACTATTCACCTTCTCCTTCACTCAAACCCTAAATCCTCTCACCCACGACCATTTAGAACCTCCCCCACGACCGTGCACATTCCCTATTTGGTTCTATTTTCCTCATTTCTCTCTTTAATTTTTACTACTTTATTTTATTTATTTTTATCATGATTATATTTAGATTTAGAATTAATTCAAGCATGGAATTAGTTACACTAGGATGAATAATCTAGAATAGTATAAGAACATTTCATGATTGCATGCCACTTAACATCACACTTGATTGCCATTTTTCTCATGCATTTAGTATAAATACATACTCATGTTGCCTACTGTTAATATAACATTAGGATGGATAATCTATATTATTTAGGTTAGTCCTCATTTTATTTTTAAGAACATTGTCATTCTAATCTACGTATTTATTATTTATATATAGTTTTTGATTCGATTTCATTTTAGGATTAATGTTTATTATCGTGTTATTTAGGCATAATGTCGACATCACGCGGAAAGAGAATTGCTGCTCCATCTTCAAAGAAATGAAAGGGGCCAGGAGGCTCATCATCGAGGCCCACCTCCGAGACTCGCCACCCGTGCATATCATTTACCCAGGCCTCCCTAGAGGAGCTGTTCCAGATCTTACAGGACTATACATTAAGTCCCGGCTAATGTATTGACTGGGACGCGTAAGAGCAAGTCAACCTTGCAGACTCAGTCCGTGCCCTACTGATGATGGATTCTTGGGAGGTCGTGTAGGCCACCTTAGCGTACCAGAGTTTGGCTCAGCTCTCGGCCTCTATACGGAGTAATTCATGGAAGAAGAAGACTTCCCTACGCTCTCCCGACACATCCACCTCAAACCCGTAGATTGTTGGTGCAACATCGCCGCTGGCCATCCCTCCTACAACCCTAGTTGCACGAAGGCGACCGCTCTTCCCCCATCATTGAGGTACCTTCATGCTCTTCTTGTACATACTTTGACAGGTAGATGGGAGAGCACCAGCGTCGTAAACACTCATGACGCTTAACTCATGACGCTTACTTTTTATGGAGCATGGTGAACGCGCACCCCATCGACCTCGCCTACTTCATCGCGCACGCCATGCAGCACCAGACCGAGCGTCACCGTAGAGGCGTCATATCCATGGGTCCATACATCACACGCCTGGCCCGTCACTTCAGGCTCCTCAACACATTGGCCCAGACATCCTCCTATACACTTATTGGCCAGATGTCCCCTCAGGGCATCGAGATCATGCACCACATGAGGATGATCGAGCGAAGGCCAGGAGGCAACCCCTTTCAGTACTGCCTCATCCAGGAAGGTGCGGATCTAGAGGACATTCCTGATGATGTCCCACCACCACCACAGGAGGAGGATACACCAGCCGAGCCGCCACCCACTCGCCACCCTTCTCATGCAGCAGCTTTATACGCTGACATATCTGAGCGCCTATCACGATTCGAGCAGCAATGCTTCCAGCGCTTCGATCACATCGATGCGAAATTACAGCAGATATGCCAGCAGCTTCACATCACTTCCCCACCGTGTGATCCATCTAAGGATTAGAGACTTCTATTCCTCTTAACTTTATTTTCATCTTAACTTTTATTTTCACATTTTCTTCTAACTTTATTTTCCTTTTTACTTTTACTTTTATTTTTATTTTTATTTTTAGTTCGTTTTATCTTTTTTATTATTTGAATATTAGTAATTTTAGAACTTTATTTTATTTTATTTCCTTTTCATATCAGCCAACCCCTAACGAGTAATCTCTCTTAATCCAAATTTCCTACGACTAATAAATACTTTCGCAGTTTCAAAGGAGCCTTACTGTTCATATCTATATAGAAATGGGAACACCCTGCCACAACTGCCGGCTCTTCCAATTCCAATCTCCGTCTCACAAATTCATCCAAAATTGAGGGAGTTTAATACCTTTCCCTATCTTATGATCTTGTGCTTTTATTGCTACTAATGTTATCTTTGTACATTAAGGGCAATGTACATCTTAAGTGTGGGTGGAAATCTATTTTCAGTCTTTACACTCTCTTTGAAATCCCTGAACTTTTTTTCACTAACATTTTGCATTGTTCTCAAATTCTCACTTTCACTCTTTGCATTATCTTCAATCTTCTATTAGGAATATATTCTGATTGACTTATAATTTCAGTCTATATCATTCATGACCTTCGGCCACGCCCGTGTTCCTTGGGCGTGTTGTTGCACACGGCCATATCATACGGTCATGTACTGCTTCGTTCGTTTCTCACACGCTCGTGTTCTATGTGTACACACCTGCAAGATTTAATCAGAGGCACCCATGGGGTCTGTGTACGTGTGTGTCACACGCCCATGCTATTTTATCAGTGTCGACCACGGCATTTGGGCACGGGCATGTCTCACGCCCGTGTAAATGAATCAGGTTTACCCACGACTATATCACACGGCCGTGGTCATTTGTCACATCCCGTATCTTGGTATGTTTTCAAAATTTCAAAGTCCAGTTTTAGCACGGTTATGGCCATATCGCACGGTCGTGGTGATTTGTTGTATCCCATGTGACACCCTAAGTTTAGGAAAATTTGAGTCTAGTTTTCACACGGCCAAGAACACGCCCATGGTTCCACAGGGGTACACGGCCTAAGGCATGCCCGTGTGCCAGGCCATGTGGTCAGAGAAAACTGCATCTAAGTGACTCAATTAGTATTTGTTAGATGCTATAAACTGAAATTAAGAGACTTAATAATATTAGTACTCGGGTTGCCTCTCGAGAAGCGCTTATTTAGAGTCTAAGCTCGACTTACCTTGCTTGCACCTTTATGAGAGCTTGTGGAGCTAAAGCTCCTCTCTATCATTCTTAAAATCCTCACCATGAAGTTTAAGTCGATAACCGTTTACCTTGAAAGTGTCGTGGTTTGGATGTGTTACCTCTACTGTGCCGTATAGAAGAACGATTTTAACTGTAAATAGACCTAACCACCTTGATTTCAGTTTTCCAGGGAATAATTTAAGCCTTGAGTTGTAAAGTAGGACAAGATCGCCAGCTTCAAACTACTTAGGTTGCCTTAAACGAGTGTCATGGTGTCGTTTTGTTACTTCCTTATATAATCATGAGTTCTCGTATGCATTACCGCGCCATTCATCCAACCTATTTAACTACACAAGTCTCTTTTCACCTGCAAGTTTAAGATCAAAGTTAAGAAATTTTATAGCCCAAAATGCCTTATGTTCTAATTCAAACGGTAGATGATAACTTTTCCCATAAACAAGTTTTAAGCAGATGTTCCTATGGGGGTTTTAAAAGCGGTCCTATAGGCCCATAAAGCATCAACTAATTTTGTCGCCCAATCATTCCTATTTGACTCTACCGTCTTTTCTAGGATTCGTTTAAGTTCTTTATTGGCTACTTCAACTTGGCCACTAGTTTGTGGATGGTAAGGGGTAGCTATTCTGTGGTGCACTCCATACTTCTTTAACATTTTATCAAACTAAGCATTACAAAAATGAGTACCCCTATCACTAATAATTGTCCTAGGTATTCCAAATCGAGAAAAGTGTTTCTTAAGAAATCTCACTACTATTCTAGTATAATCAGTAGGTAAGGTTTGGGCTTCCACCCATTTCACATGTAATCAACCGCTACTAAGATGTATTTATTCCCAAACGAAGTAGGAAATGGACCCATGAAATCAATACCCCATACATCGAACATTTCACATGAAAGCATATAGGTTTGAGGCATTTGATAAACACTAAATTATACATATTTTTACCTCATGTTTAGTCTATATTTTAGATGAATTATTATCAATTTTGAGAGAATTGGTGCTCTTAATCTTTCTTTTTCATATCTTATACTCATGAGAGCATAGGGAAGAGAAAAGAATGAAAAACAGACCGAAAACGAAGAAAATGGGCCAAAGTGTGAAAACTACACGGCCCAAGGAATCACCACACGGCCGTGGCACACGGTTGTGCTACACAAAATCCAACACGGCCCAGCCCCGACAAGCACGACCAGGCCACACGGCTGTACCACCTTAACAGGCTCGAACACGGCCCTTATCAAAACCACACGGGCATGGCACACGGGCGTGTCCCTGTCGTGAGAAAGTGCAATTTCACTCAGATTTGGATACTTAAAGGCTAAGAAAGGCATCCCAAAGCTCTATATAAAGACCCAGGAGGCAACTCTAAGGGTGTATTCTTTTCTCCCAAAAAGGAGTGCCATAGTTCTACCAACACAAGGAGTGAAAGCAAGGAATTACTCCAAAGGAAGTCGATTGATTCTTCTCAGAAGCCAGAATTCTACATTAAGACAGAAGATCTCCCTAAATTCCTTCAGGGGTTTTGGGTTCTTTATGTTTTGTTATCTTGTTTCTTCTGAGATATTTTCTTTCTTTATTATGAACTAAACCTCTCAAATACTTGAGGGGGATGAAACCTAAGATAGATCTTGTTATTATTTATTCTTGAATTATATGATAAATACTTGAATTGTTCTTAATTATGTGTTCTTCATTCTTGATTTAATAATCTTATGTATTACTTCAAGAAACTGATGTGCTTAGGCAGAGGAGCAAAAGTCCCTATTTTAAGAGTAGATCTACCATAATTAAGTGGAGTTGCATGCAACCCTAGACATAGGGCGACATAAATCTGCCGGATTAGGGTCAAACCTAATAGGGGGATCCATAGATCGAATTAATGCAACCTAGAGGTGTTAATTAATAAAGAAACTTTAATTAACCACCTAGGATTAGTTGTTCTTATCCTCGACGGAGGTATTAACATAGGTTAGGGATCTCCACGGATCAAGTCAAGTAAAGAAATCGTCTAGTTTAAGAAATTAAGTAACAAGTGAAGTCTAGGTGGATTCTCCCTTGAGTATTGCCCATATCAATCAGCTTTTTCGAAGGTTTTTCCCACTTTACTTTTTGTGCACTTTTAGCTAGTTTTATAATTAGTTTCAAACAACCCTATTTTATTTTTTAGGCTGGATAATAGAAAGGAAGTAAGTATTAGTACTTTTGGTTCCCTTGGGTACTATAACCCGGTCTTACCGCTAAACTATACTACTGTTCGATAAGTGCGCTTGCCTTTAAATCGTGATATTAGTTAGTTTTTGGTGTGATCAGTTTTTATAAATTTTATTACTTAATATCGCGAGTATCAACATTTCATCACGTTTAGAGATATTACCTATTCTTTAGCATTTTTCACAAGAAATAACATACTTGTTAGCGTCCTTAAATAATGTCGGCCAATAAAAACCTGATTTGAGCGCTTTATGAGCAGTCTTAGTTCCATTATAATGTCCTTCGGTTGGTCTTGAATGGTAGTGTTCCAAGATCTTGCTTGCTTCTAGCTTTGTAATGCACCTTCGAATGACTTGATCTACACATATACGAAAAAGAAAGGGATCTTCCCAAAAGTAGTTTTTCACATTAGCGAAGAATTACTTCTTTTGCTGATGTATCAACCCTTTTGGGGTTATGTTAGCAGTTAAATAATTTGCAATGTCAGCAAACCAAGGTACCTCAGAATCAGATACAACTAGGAGTCGTTATTCAGGAAACGAGTCATTTATTTTATCTTCATCGAATTCCTTGAGGTGTGGATTCTCAAGCTTGGAAAGATGATCAGCCGCAAGGTTTTCAGCCCCTTTTCTTGTCTTGTATCTCCAAGTTGAATTCCTGCAATAATAAAATCCATCTTATTAATCAAGGTTTTGCATCAGACTTATTTAGAAGGTAACGAATAGCAGAATGATCAGTATAAATGACGATTTTAGACAAAATCAAATATGGTTTAAATTTGTCAAACGCAAAAACCACAGGTAGCAATTCTTGTTCCGTGGTAGTGTAATTCTCTTGTGCGACTGTCAAAGTCTTGTTAGCTTAATAAATTGGCTGAAAATGCCTGTCTCTTCATTGTCCTAAAACTGCACCTATAGTAAAATCACTCGCATCACACATTAGTTCAAAAGGTAAATTCCAATCAGGTGCAATTATAATCAGAGCATTAGTTAATTTATCTTTGAGAGTATTAAATGCGTCTAAACATTCTTGATCAAAATTGAAAGGCACATCTTTCTCTAGTAATTTCGTTAAAGGCTTAGCTATTTTAGAAAAATCCTTAATAAATCTTCTATAGAAACCAGCATGTCCTAAAAAGCATCTAATAGCCTTAACTGAATTAGGAGGAGGTAGTTTTTCAATGGTTTCAATTTTTGCTTTATCAACCTCTATCCCTTTACTAGAAATTTTATGACTTAACATAATACCTTCACGAACCATAAAGTGGCATTTTTCCCAATTAAGAACAAGATTTGTTTCTTCACATCCTATTAAAACTCATTCTAAATTTCTAAGGCAAAGATGGAAAGAGTTACCGAATACTAAGAAGTCATCCATAAATACCTCTATAATGTCTTCCACGAGTTCATCAAATATGGCTAACATACAACGCTAAAAAGTAGCAAGAGCATTACATAATCCAAAAGGTATTCTACTATAAGTAAACGTACCATATGGACATGTAAATGCTGTTTTCTCTTAATCATCAGGAGCTATCGGGATTTGGAAGTAGCCAGAGAGTCCATCCAGGAAATAGTAGTATATATGCCCTGACAGTCTTTCCAACATTTGATCAATGAAGGGCAAAGGGAAGTGATCTTTCCTCATGGCATCATTCAACTTCCTGTAATCAATGCAGACTCTCCAACTGGTGACTGTTCTTGTACGGATCAATTCGTTCTATTCGTTAGTAACAATAGTCATGCCTCCCTTCTTAGGAACAACCTACACAAGACTTACCCAAGAACTGTTAGAAATAGGATAAATAACTCCAGCATCAAGTAGTTTAATTACCTCAACCTTGACATCCTTCATGTTAGGATTCGATCGTCTTTGAGCTTGAACACATGGTTTGTACTCGTCTTCTATCAGAATTTTATGGGTGCAAAAAGAGGGACTGATTCCTTTAATGTCAGAAATTTTCCAAGCTATGGCTTTTTTATGTTCTTTTAGTACTTGGAGTAATTCTTCTTTCTCCTTAGGTAGCAAGTCCGAAGCAATAATCACTAGCAATGTAGAGTCATCTCCTAAAAATGCATATTCCAAGTGATTAGGTAATTGCTTAAGTTCCAGTTTGGGGGGTTCCTCAACAGAGAGTTTTTGTCTTAATTCATCATTTATTTCAATACCCTCATAATCCATTAGTCTTGGAGATGGTTCGTTAGAATTCAAATCAATTATTACATTCTCCATCTCAGTGGTGACCTCGTCCTCCTCCCCACCTTGAACTAGACACAATTCCAACGTGTCTTCAAGAGCGATTTCCTGAAAAGAATCTTGAACAGAGTAGTCAATAGAATCAATAAAATAACAGGAATCATCTTTTTCTCTAAAAAATCGCATGGCATCATAAATTTTAAAAATAGTTTCTTAATCTCCTACTCTAACATAAGTTTACCATCTCCCACATCAATAACAGCTCTAGTAGTGGTAAAAAATGGGTGTCCTAGAATTAAAGGTACTTCAACATCCTTATCCATGTCAAGCACAACAAAATCAACAGGGAATATAAATTTATCTACTTGAACTAGTACATCTTCAATGATACCTTTAGGATATTTAACAGATCTATCAGCTAATTGTATACTTATCCAAGTGGGATTTGGTTCCCCAAGACCTAGTTGCTTGAACATTTTATAAGGCATTAAATTAATACTAGCACCTAATCATCTAACGCATTTTCAATATTTAAACTACCAATTAAATAGGGAATAGTAAAACTTCCTGGCTCTTTCAGTTTTGTTGGTAATTTGTTTTGGAGAATAGTCAAACATTCTTTGTTAAATTCCACTGTGGATAGTTCTTCAAACTTCCTTTTGTTTGTTAAAAGCTCCTTCAAAAATTTTGCATTCATAGACATCTGCGAAATAGCTTCAACAAAAGGTAAGTTAATATGTAACTGTTTAAAAAGTTCAAGAAACTTACCAAATTGTGCATCTATGCGGTCTTTCTTTAATGTTGCTAGTTACGGAATGGGTGGCTTGTATTCTTTAAGTACCGGTGGGGAATTCTCCTTGGGTTGAGCCTCCTCAACTTTCTCTCTGTTAGGTTCTTGTAGTAACGTCTTTTCAGTCTCAGCTAATGTTTTCCCATTCCTTAATGTAACTGCTTTCACGTGCTTCCTAGGATTGGGTTCAGTATTACTCGGCAGGCTACCTTGTGGTCTATCGGATATCATCTTAGCAAGTTGACCAATTTGATTCTCAAGTCCTTGAATTGAAGCTTGCTGGTTTTTAAGTGCAGCTTCAGTATTCTGAAATTGAGTTTCTGACACCGATATAAATTTCTCCAGCATCTCCTCAAGGTTTGGTTTCTTTTCCTGTCGATAGGGAGGTTGCTAAAATCCCGAGGGGGTGGTGGTCTTTGATTTCCTTGATTCCCTTGATCGCCCCATAAAAATTTTGGATGATTTCTCCAACCTGCATTATAAGTGTTACTATAATGATTGTTTTGAGGTCGAGGATTATTACCCATATAATTTATTTGCTCGTTTTCCATGCCATATCCATAGGGGGAATACTCTGGATTGCCCACACTGCTTTCATTCGTGTTGCACTGCATAACTAGATGCACCTGCATAGAACCAACTAAACCGTCAATCTTTTTATTCAAAAGTTCTACCTGGCTAGAAAGCATGGCGACTGCGTCGACATTAAAAACACCGGTGGCTTTTTATGGATTTTTCCTCATGACTTGCCATTGATAGTTATGCAGTGACATCTCTTCTATAAACTCATAAGCCTCCTCAGGTATCTTGTTATTCATCATTCCACCGGTAGCTGCATCTATCAGTTGCCTTGTTGAGGGGTTCAAACCGTTGTGAACAGTCTGAACCTATATCCACAGAGGTAACCCATGGTTAGGGCACCTTCTCAATAAATCCTTGTATCTCTCCCATGAGTCATAAAGAGTTTCTAAATCCATCTACACAAAAGAAGAGATGTCATTCCTCAACTTTGTCGTTTTAGCCGACGGAAAATATTTCAAAAGAAATTTTTCAGTCATTTGTTCCCAAGTAGTGATAGACCTTCTCGGTAGAGAGTTCGATCACTGTTTAGCCTTGTTCCTCAAAGAAAAGGGAAATAACCGAAGGCGAATGGCATCATCAGAAATGCCATTAATTTTAAAGGTGTCACAGAATTCCTAGAAATTTGCTAAATGTGTGTTAGGATCCTCTTCCTGCAAACCATCAAACTGAACAAACGGTTGTATCATCTGTATAGTGTTAGGTTTCAATTCAAAATTATTTGCAGCAATAGCAGGCCTAACAATACTTGATTTAGTACCAGCTAAATTAGGCTTAGCATAATCATACATAGTACGAGGAGTAGGATTCTACGAGGAGTAGGATTCTGATTCACGAGGTCTACAACTACCACAGGAGGTAACGGAATATTCTGATGTGCCTCTATCTCTTCAGTAGTATTGGTCACATCCTCTTGCTCTTGCTCTTCCTCTATATACTGAAGGCTCTGCCTTATTTCTCTACGGTTTCTGCGAGCTGATACTTCTATCTCACTATCGAAAAGCAAAGGTCCTGACGGGTTCCTTCTAGTCATAAACTAAAGACACTTGTCACAGACAAATAAAAGAAAGAATTTAGTAAATAAAAATAAAAATAAAAAGTAAATTGCAATAGAAGTAAAAATGGCTAAAGTAATAAAAATCGAGTGTTCCTAATATTTTAATCCCTGGCAACAGCGTCAAAAACTTGATAAGTGATATTTATGATGGTCGTACCTATGAAACTAAACTATTATCACGATAAAGACAAGCACACCTATCGAACAGTAGTATAGCTTATGGCAAAACCAGGATGTCGAACCCACAGGGACTAAAAGTACTAGTATTAACTTTCTTTTTATTATCTAGCCTAGAAATGAAGGGGATTTGTTTTAAACTAATTAAGTTAAACTAATTAATTAAATAAAAAGACGACAAAGAATGAATTAGGGAAAATACTTTTGGAAAACCGATTGATTAAGACAATACCCAAGGAAGAATCCACCTAGACTTCACTTATTATTAGACTCTGAACTAGACGATTTATTCACTTGATTTGATCCATAGAAATTCCTTAATTATGTTAATATCTCTTTCAAGACTAAGAACAACTAACCCTAAGTTGATTAATTGAAATTTCTTTCTAATTAAAACCCCTAATGTTGCATTAACTCGATCTATGGATTCCCCTGTTAGATTTGACTCTAATCCGACAGATTTTTTTCATCCTATGTCTAGGATTGTGATCAACTCTGCTTAATTATGTTGGATCTACTCTTAGACTGGGACTTTTGCTCTACTGAATAAGCACATTCAACCTGAATTAATATCCTAAAATATTAACACAAGAATTAATAACACAATTAAGAACAAATCAAGTATTTATCATATAATTCAGAAAATAATAACAAGATCCATCTTAGGTTTCATCTCCCTCAAGTATTTAGGGGATTTAGTTCATACTTATAAAAGAAAACATCTCAAATTAGGGAAAACAACAAAACATAATGAACCCAAAAACTTCGAGAGAAATTAAAGGGAGATCTTTAGTCTTGATGTAAATCCTTGCTTCCGAGATGAATCAATCGGTGTTCTTTGAGTAATTCCTTACTTTCAACTCTGTGTTTCCTTTTGTTCCTCCCATTGGGTATTTTTATAGGCTTTAGAATACCCAAAATACCTAAAAATTAGCCTTTTCGGCATAGAATTGAAATAAGGCTCGATAGGGACACGCCTGTGTGCCACGCCCGTGTGAAGTTGCTCAGGCCGTGTTCAACACTGAGAGATCAACACGGGCGTGTGGTTTACCCGTTTGAAAATGCCTTGGGCCGTGTTGAATGCTAATTTGGGCCCATTTTGTCCGTTTTTGGCCCGTTCCTTACTCTTTTCTCTTCCTTATGCTCACCTAAGTATAAAACATGAAATCAAAGGATTAGGAGCATCATATTCCATAATTCTAATGATAATTTATCCATAAATGTGCTAAGTCTGGGGTAAAAATATGTATATATTATGGTTTATCAGATGAGATACCTGGGACGTAATGATATAGTACATTCAACCATTCACAAATCATTATATGATTTACCCTACCCATTATGCACATTTTCTATTGTCTCATATTTTGCAACTCATGCCTTGTAATGCAACATGGTGTAATCGTACTCACTACGAATATCAACAATCAAAATTCTAACTATAGGAAATTGTCAAAAATCAGGCCAGAATCCAATTTCGGATGGTCTTGTGACATACCTACAACAACACAAGTATTTCACCGTATGTAAGATAATATTAGATATAAGGTCATAATCCAATTTCGAATGATCATTTGACATGCCTGCAATAATACAAGTATGTAGATCTTAATATTTATTAATTGTCCAGAATCTCTTTTTTTTCTCACAGATGTCATGATTTTTCGTGGACATTTGCTATCAAGCAATGCACACTTTGCCTCATATTTTTTGGCTACCGATTTTTTAACATGAAAATTGACCCCATACTTTATGCTAATCGCTTTACTACAGCAGCAACAACATATTTGGAGGAAAACTCTATTCCAACTCGTATATCTCGATATTTTATGAGAAAGTTCTAAAAATTCTAATCCATCTTCAACATCAAGGTCTACATTAAGCATGTAAGGTAGAGGTTTATATGTCGTAAAATCTAGATGGGTTCCTCCAACATTATCCGAACCTTCACTGTCAAAACCACTCCATTGTAGTTAAGTAGTAACAACATTTGGTTTAGAAAATAATACAATTTCTGAACATCTGACCCAAACCCCTGGATTGGATCATTATTGGTTTTTAGCTTCCTCTTCATTCTCAACCCCAATTGCATGTAACACCCCCTAACCCTAAACCGTCACCGGAACAGAGTTACAGAGCATTACCAGATATTTTCGATCAAATGTGAATATTATACAAACAATTAGGAAACATATAATAAATTAATCATATTGTCTCTTTAATGGGCCCTTGAAACCCAAAATACACGTTATAACTAAATCGGGACCAAATTCGGTACTCTAGGAATTTTTCGTGAAATTTCAAAATGACATATACAATCAACCTAGGTACATGCCATTATACAAAAGAGAATATACGTCACCACTTTTTTGAGTTCGGGATTGGCTTGGATGCTAGACCGGTACCTTTGACTTCTACTAACTTGCGCACGGAAACAAACCATACGTTGAGTATATACACTCAGTGGTATTACTATATTTCAAATTTGTAACATTATACAATAATATATATATATATATATATATTCAAATTATATTATTAATCTTTCAATAACCATTTCATGCATTAAACCAACTTGCTTTAATAACAATAATAAGATCATTCATTTTATCAATTCGTTCAATATCAATTCTATTGCCGATTTGTTCATTTACCCCTATTAACGTAACTCAGACTTTGGCGGATACACGGATCCAACCAAACACACCAGTATGGCACCCAATGCCTCATCGGATAGTTCGAAGCAATAGTTGACACCCAGTGTCTCATCGGTCAAGCCGAAGTAAGTTGGTACCCAGTACCTCATTGAATCTATCCGAAGTAATAGTATGACACCCAGTGTCTCATCGACTCAAGGTCGAAGTATCCCTGAACACTTCCAATCCTATGGCATGCCAACTATATCTGACTTAGCCTGACTAGTTAATAGGGTATTAAAATCACTTTTCAGTATTATATCAATACATATTTCAAATAATCACATGTACTCAAACCTTGATTCAATTCAATTCACTTGTCAATTTCTAAACAATATACATTTCAATTGCTCACATGCAGTCATAATTCAATTTCACATCTCAATCGATATTCCATTCGATTTCAATAATCAAATTCACTTTCAAAATCAATAACACAACATCCAATACTTATTTCATTTACTTACCATGCATAATAATCAATTGCAACAATTAATAAATATTATATTTGAATTATAGGAATACAAACCGCAATTTTTCGATCCAATCCTCGTCCGCTTTTTCTTTCCCCTTTTTGGCCAATGTCTTCGACGCGACGTTAGCTAAGAAAATTAATTTAATTTAAAATCATTAATATAGTACCAATTTACATCTAATATTTGAATTTCCTACTCAACTTTTACTTTAATTCCAATTTAATCCTTAACTAAAATCATTTATATTTCTATCACATTTCATACCTTATTTCTATTCAATTTCTAACTAAACTTAAACTTAACTATCTAATTTTGATCACAAAACCCTAATTTTGAATTTCTTCCAATTTAGTCACTATAGCACAAAACTTACAATCTATTTTACAATTTAATCCTTTAACCAATTCCAATTAGAAATTCTATCAATTAAACCCCTAATTCCACAATTTGTTCAACATGTACTATGTCTAAAAATCTAATAACTTCCAAAATTTCAACATAAATTCAATAATATTTTACTCTAGGATCATAAAAACTCAAAAATTATAAGAAAATAACTTAAATTAACTTACCAATTGAACTTAAAACCTTAAAAACCCTAATTTCCCCTTTTTCTTTTCTTTCCTTCCTTTCTCCCAATTTCGTTTGCTATTCTGTTCTTCTTTTCTTCTTTTGTTTCTTTTACTTTCTTTATTTAGTTAATATGTTATAATAATAGTATATATATATAATATTTTATGTCATCAATTACTTTTATTATAAGCAACTATATATTAATAATTACTAATATATGTATATAAATTTTCCACATGTCATTACTATCATCATACATTTTGCACAACATTTAATTTATTTATTTATTTTTAAATTATGTTATAATATAATATAATAATATATAATATTTTTTTAACTAAACAAAAATCTTTGATATTTCCTTATTATGGCGCCTCTTTTATGGTGAATGGCATAATTTCCTATTTAATCCTTTTATTTTCTTTAATTTATAATTCAACTTTCACCCTTATTTCAATTTAATCCCTTTTTTCTAATTACTCTTAATTCGAGCTAATTCACCTAACTAAAACCTATTTAAACACACAACTAACTTCGTAAATATTTTTAATAAATATTTATGAATTCGTTTTACTAAGACGGAGGCCCGACAACCCACTTTTCCGATGCCCATGATTTCTGGGTCATTACATTGCATGTCCAAGGTTGGATGTCCCTTCGCCGATGTAGGTTGTAGAAAGTATATCATTTGTTCTCGTCAACCTACATTAAAACTAATATTACTTGCAGATTGCCCATCTGTGTAAATTGATGCAATGCCCATGCAAATGTTTCCAACATAGAACATCGATGCTCCGAATTTAAAATAAAAAACACTCATAAAATGTCGTGCCAAGGTCTCCAAGTTCGGGTTGCTAACTAATTCCAACTATAAGCCAAAGTTGAAATCGAGGGTTATAACCAAGGAATGCCTTTCCACTGATGATTCTGACATTTCCTAGTACAAGCTTTATAACAACGCCATGAAACAATCACACAACCGTGTGATTGGACTTTCTGCTTCCTGTTCCCGAACCAAATTTACTAGAACTGTTGCTGAACTCGGACCACCTTCCTCGACATCAACAAATTGGGTATATAACTCTAGTATAACATTTCCACTAGACCAATGCATATCAAGCATTGCTTTGACATCCATGTCGCTTTTGAGCTCAAATGTATCATATCTAACAAGGTTTATTGACGTTAAATAACTATATTTCAAGCTCAAAACTCTCCTCTAGCTTGAAGTCAAAGCTTTCTTTCTAATTCTTGATCGAAGCTCGTTCAATTTTATGCTCCAGTTGAAAGCCAATTCTATAGCTTGGGCTGATACAAAAACGGTCCTAATTTCAGTTTCACAAATTTAAACGTCATAATAAATAATGACTCTAATTCATCTACTCATCATCGCAAAAAAAAAAAAAAAAAAACCCTATTTCACATGCTAAAAACAAAAACATTATACAAAAAGTAAGCACTAATTAACCAAATTCAAATGATACTTACTTGAACTAATTTATTTTATTGTATGAATTTTTAAACTTCAAATTTTCAACATCAAACTATATTCTCCTAATGAAAATTTTCTGCTCAAAATTTAATTATATAAACATCTTCATATCAATCGCATTTTATAAAAAAAAAAAAAAAAAAAAAAAACTCTACCTTCAAATATGAAACATAATTTCAAAATATCAGAAAAAATTGATCTTGACTAATCCTAATCATGGGTTCAAGCCGAACCAACACAAAATTTAAGGCCCGAGCCCAATCAACCAAAAATATAAACTTAAAATCCTGTAAAAACCTGATCTAAATTAAAGATACTAAACACAAGCCCAACTAAACCCACTGTATTAAAATTTTTAAAATTCTATTGATTAAACCCAAATTTTGTTTTAAATATAAGGCCTAAAATCAATGTTTCAAACTTTGAGCCCATTTTAGTGTGCAACCCATTTTTATGTTATAGAGAAGGAGCCCATGCTTTTTTATTATTTTACTAGTCCACATTTACCATAGCCTAATCATTTTAAACCCAATTTGAAGTCCAAAGCTCCGTTTTGCTCAATTTTAAAACTTCACCTAACCGCATGGGATCAATTTGCAACTAGGGTTTGAACCCTAACTTTCGACAAAAATATTTAAATCCCTAATTTTGTTTTAAATTTAGCATATATGACTAATTTTTCCCCATTTTAACACCCAACTAGTTCTAACTTCTAACGCCCCAAAGTGGCAAAGTCCTAGTAACAGAGTAAAGATCTACAATAAGCATTCATGTTTAAGTTGAAACGCCAATGATCTCACAACAATGTACTCACTAGGACAAGGATATATGTAACACATTACCAAGACATTGACACATAACAATACAGTATTTCATAGACTTGAATCCCGCACCAATTCTTCTCTGAACTTTAACATCCACCACCTAAAATAGAAAAAAGATTTATCTCTACTTAATTTGAAGGTTTCATCTTAAATATATGTTATTATGCCATTTAAGGCATATATGTTATTATGCCACAGAACAAGCTTCAGATCAACTAATCTACCTACCTGGTGTCCTATGGCCTGCAATTGCACAATTAATTACTCCATCGGCAACTGCAACACATTCAGACAGTTGGAAACACTGAATCATAAATACAAGGCAGTTCTTTAGCACTGCCACTAGTTTGCTAGTATTAATCAATTAGACATCTACACATGCAATCGAACCAAAACTTTTACTGAGTCATTCAAGAACTTGAAAGCATTCCACTGCAACAAAAGTGAATAAAAGCAATTCACTGCCTGAAAGACATTTGAAGTTACCCGAAGATGCTCAATGAAAAGATTAAAACCGCATTAAATTAGATATCAAGAGAAGTTTCAAAGTGAACTGGTTGATATCTGTATCATTACAAACTTATAAAAGGTTACACACGAATAAAAAAGCAACTTGTCAGAGACTGTCTGGATCACCTAGTTGATGACAACTAATCTCCCGACACATATTTTGAAGCTCAGAAGTTGGTGCTTTAGAGTTTAGGCTCAAGGAAGCGAGCACCTAGTGAAAAGCAATATACCATTCTAACCGAGAAAAGAAAAAATCCATATAATACTATAACCATACAATGCATATTCAGAATTGGGACTTATCAAGGCTGTCAAAATAAGGATGATCCATAGCTGCTTTTGCTGATATTCTCTCTGCAGGGTCATATTTAAGCATCTTCTGCAATAACCAAAAACAAGAAGCTATTAGCCTCCAAAATGTGCAAGTGATAGAGAAGTAAATCAGTAAATCATGAGCATGAACTAAATGTAATCATTGTCACAGACGGTAAACACTTTTTATGTGTTATATCATTACAAAATTATTTGGCAATGATCATGGTGTATGACTTGAAATTGGCATCCTTGCAAAAAGGCTAAGGAAGTAAAAGGCACCAAACAGACTATTTTCAGTTCCTAACAGACTATTTTCAGTTCCTTGTTTTGCTGTGCATATACCCATGCATAAAGATCAGTGGACATATAGAAGTGATAAATTTCATGTATATCGCTACTTGTTCCTTTCTATTCTTTAAATATTTGACTTTGAACATATGATCATAGATTAAAAAGCTTTTATTGACTTGAGTCACTCTGACCATTGCTATAATCCTGGTATAACATGCAACGAAATTCCAAGTGAATTCTAAATAGATTCGATGCTTTCTATCTGTATTCTCTACCCTCTTGGTCCTATTCACATGGCCTAAATGTTAATCATGCTAGACTTTATTTTTTTTCTCTCAAAATTCTTCCGCGTGGCAAGACTGCAATTGTGAGTTGAAGACGACCTGCACTTGGATAAGTGTCGAATACAAGTATTGCCCGACTCAAATATGCTTAGTTTTCTTTTTTTCTAAATTTCTTTCATGCATTTTGAGAATCATATGAATTATTCATACTATTGTAATGTATTTAATTTAACATGATTGTAAACTAACAATTTTTTTGACAATCATTTTGGATTTTTTTAATTAATCCATGACTATATAATTTGAACTTTTTGGGAGTTTGCTTGTTGGCAGCTTAATAGAAGTACGAAAAAATTTAACGGTACTTAATTTTCTTCTTAAACTACAATATGTAGAATGGTTGATGCTGAAAATGAGACAATATCAACGGGTATTTGTTTGAAACAAAGGAAGAATAAATCTACATTAGAAAACATGACTATATTATGATGCTTTGATTTGAACAGTTTGTTAATGTTTAGTAAAAGAATGAGGACTTACAGAGAGGAGATCAACCCCTTCAGGAGAAAGGGAAGGAACAGCGCGTTCCAAGTTCTGAGGCTCCCACCGTGGGTACACGTGCCAATCCCTTAGAGAGGTAACCCCAGGCCATTGCTTCTCAGTTGGGGTGCCCAGTAACCTTTTCAATTTTCACCCAATTAAGAAAAAAGAACGAGAAAAAGGGCGGTTGCTAGGAAGAGATAAATTGGGAAGAAACAAATATACCTGAAAATGTGGAGCAATTGCTGGAATTCAGAATCCCCCGGGAACAATGCTTGCCTTCTAACCATTTCAGCGAAGATGCATCCAACAGACCACATGTCGACGGCGGTGGAGTAGTGAGTAGAGCCAAGCAGAACCTCAGGGGCCCTGTACCAGAGCGTTACGATCTCATGAGTATAGCTTTTGAGAGGAACAGTGAAAGCACGGCCAAGACCCAGATCTGCAATTTTGAGGATACCCTTTTCCTTGTCGAGGAGAAGATTCTGGGGCTTGAGATCGCGGTGGAGGACGCCGTGGCTGTGGCAGTGGGCGACACCTTTGCAAAGCTGGAAGAGAAAGGACTGAATGAGGGAAGGAGGAAGGGGCCTGGGGTTAGGACCCTTGCGATGGGAATCGATGAACTTCTTGAGATCGGTATCAAGGTACTCAAAAACCAAGTAGAGATTGGCCTTAGAGCCGCCGTTCTTGTTGGTGTCGACGTGCTCGACGCAAAGGAGACGGACAATGTAGAGAGACTGGGAAAGCATTTGGAGGAGGGAGACCTCACGGAGAGCGGTGGGAGGGACGCCTTCCTCGTCCATCTCAAGACGGGTCTTCTTGAGGGCCACCAATTGGCCGCTTGCCTTGTCTTTGGCCTTGTAAACCTTGCCGTAGGTTCCCTCCCCTACCTTCTCCAGCTTCTCGTACTTTTCCATTTTGAGTTTTGGTGTTGATTTTAGGGGTAAAACCACTCAACCGCAATCCACAAATCGATACGTTGTTTCGGAGAGGAAAAAGAGAAGGGATCTGATCTGCTTTGGTCTGGGCCCTTCGTTTGAATTTCAAACTTTATAAAAAGAGGGAGGGAAAGCAAGACGCTCCCGTTTGTTTTTGTTTTGAATTTTAAAATATAGAAATTTCTTGTAATAGAACTTTATTAAAATGACAGCTTTGGATAATTACCATGTAAATCAGCCCAAACATTAAGTGGTATTTTTTTTAAACTATTAAAATAGTTATTTTTTGTTTATCTCATGTTATATTTTAATTATTTATATTTGAAATATTACGTTTTAATCACTTACGTTATTGTATTGCAATATTTTAGTCACTGAGCGTTAATTGTAGTTAAAAATGTAACGGTAAGCTGACAAGATACGTTAAATCATCATTTTAAGCGAAAATTTTAAGTTAAATTATACAATTGCTCCTTATATTTTTTTTATTTTGAATAATTTAATTTTTTCTTTTATGTTCTTTGAACTTTCCTTTTTTTTCTTTATTTTCCATTCTTCTCTTTCTTCCTGTGTTTTTCTCCTTTATCCATTTCTTTTAACGTAATTTTTTTATGTTTTCCATTTGTTCAAACTAGTCCTTATACTTTTTTTTTTGGAACAATTTAATTTTTTATTTTTTATTACTTTCCTTTTCTTCTTTCCCTTTATTTTTCTCTCTTCTCATAGTCTTCATTGTAAAAACATAATCTTTGCCACCAAATAAACCAAGTCTTTGTAACATCCTCAAAGCATAGAAGGTGTGGTTTAGTGATGTGTCGGGTCAGGAAAATTAAAGAATGTTCGAAAATAGATTAAATAAGAATTTGAGAGTAAAAGTATAGAAAGTAATTAGAGCTGATAGAAATTGGAAATATTTTCAGGAAAGGAAAAATTGATTTGAGTTAACTATTAAATTGTAGGAAAATGAAAAGTAGTGGGGCAAGTGTAAAAATTAAAAGTTAAGTTAATAACATAGGAGTAGATGGAAAACAAGGAAGGATTAGGAAGAAATTTTACCAAATAAAATGTGATTCATGCATGGGAATTATAAAGATGATAGAGGTTAAAATAGTAATTAGAAAAGCAGTATTTTTATGGATAATGGTTTTGGGTAAATTGTAAAGATGAGAGGTTGAAGGATTAGGTAGTAATTTAGCCATTTTTTAGTAAAAATCAAGAGATTTTTATTAGGAAGAGTGTAGAATAAGGAAGAAAAGATGAGAAAGTCTTCATCTTTCTCTTTCAAGAACATTCCAAGTTTCAAAAACTAATTTTGCAACGAAAAATCTGACATGTTTAATTTGTTAGTAAATCGATAATTTATAATTTAAACATGACCTGTTATTAAATCAATCCAGTTGTTTAACATTCATGCATGCAAATACTAAAAATATGCCAAAATCAAATCCCATGCCACAATTCATATAAAAATAATTATAGTCCCAAACAAATATGAGATTATAAAATTAAAGATACTTTATTTAGCAAAAATCGAGACGAGACCTCCGAATGCTAAGTCCGAGCGCTAACCTTGCAGATTACCTGAAAGATGTTAAACTAATGGGGTGAGCTATTAAGCTCAATGTGAAATCAATGAAAAATAAACAGTGTACCAAAGACCATAAAATTATTTATGAACACAGAAATATCATATACAACAATACCACCAATCACCATATTATCAAAGTATACATATCCCAGAATTTATGCACATGTACATGAATTTCAATGAAGTTTTCCTACCCATCAATTCGCTACACACCATATCAGAATGAGCCTTAGCTCATTGTAGTTAAACCCCTAGTAATAAAAAAAAATTGCAGTTATACTACCAATTAGATTTTGTGGTTAAACCACCAGAATAGAGTTGCGACCAAATTGCCAGAACAATATGCAAACGAATTGCCAAAACTCCAAACAAAACTCTAAAATTACGGATTTACCATAATAAATCCAATAAATCGCGGATATACCATCAGAACTCAACAGATCTGTTCTGTCCTTGATCAACCCAATCTCGATGCAATGCATAATGTCTTTTTTATCATAATAGCATAATCAAATATGGTGCAGTACAAAAGCAAGTCATATCATGCAATCAAAAATTTAGAACAGTGACATTTTTTACAACCATGCAAACAAAAGATATAGAAAATAACAACATGCTTACCAAGCATACAATGAGGCAAAAAGGTGGCCATGCAAGTAAATACAACCAACATTTCACAATCGGCTAATTAGACAACCACTTTTACATTCGGCCATTCCCCAAAATAGCCATCCTGTTTTTGGCTACCACAAGCATCATGGTTAGGACATACACAAATAACATTATTTAAGTCACACATATAGGGTTTACAAATAATTAAGTCCCACAACTTAAAACTGCAAATCCGTAGCACTAATCTGAAAAAAGTCTGCACTTCCCCACTATAGATCTAGATTACCGTAGATCGAATCTGCACTTAATACGATTAAACATAATCAAAATCATTTTGATGTGATTTCTTAAGACTTAGAATATTTGAAAAATTGCTTGAAGGATAGATCGTCTTGAATAGGTTCAAATTGGGGTGGAAACCTTAACCTGAAGTGTAACAGCTCGTTTTTAGTTAAATCGGAATAATAGTTTCAAAACCACAAATATGAGGTCAAAATATTTATTTTATTATATTTTTAATGTCTACAACATGATATTAGAGTCGTATGAAAATTTTATTAAGAAATTTTACCATTTGAATGCTCAATTTATGAAAAAGGACTAAATCACGTAAAGTGCAAAACTTGAATTCCATAAGTTAAATGCACTAAATTGCTATAGAATTAATATTTATGAGTCTTATTTTGGTAATTATACCATTTTTATATTGAATGGACAAATATGGACATCATTAATGTGATTAGTAAAGGTTATATAAGTAAATTGATAATTAATTAAATGTTTAGTAAAGAAAAAGAAAATAAAATGGCTATCATCTTTCTCATTTCATCTTTCCACAATCGAAATAGCCATTTTTTAAGAAGGGAGCTTCGATTTTTCATTTTGTTACATGCATGGTACGATTTTTATCCCGTTTTCAATGATTTTTATGTTTTTAAGATCGTTGCAACTAGGTCTAGCTAGCCCAAGGTCTATTTTGCAAAAATACTAAAGGTTTAAGGTTTTTCTATTGATGAATATATGTGTATTATGATGTTTCATGGTAGATTTTGAATGGTTGCATTTGTAAAGTGATTTTTAGTGAAACTGCAAATTAGGGATTAAATTGAGAAATATGAAAATTTTATGGTAGGGACCTAATTGCATGAATTTTTATTTTTATGAGCTAAGGACTAAATTGTAAAGAAGTTGAAATATTAGGGGCAAAAGTGTAATTTTTCCAAAATAGATGTTTTGGATTAAATTGAATATAATGGTAATTGGATGATCTAAATTTAATTATATATAGATCAAAAAAAGGAAAGATTAGAGTTAGATCGGGGGAAAGACAAAGTGGTGGATTGATAGCTCGATTTTCATATTTGTTATACGAGGTAAGTTTGTATTGTTAGAATTGATTATTTAAAAATGTACTTATTTGAAAATTATTTATATAAATTGAGATAAATAAATTATATGAAATTTGAATGCCTAAATGTTGAAGTTCGAATAATACCGAGCCCCGTTTGAACCTTAGGAATTCGTAGGATACGAGTGACATGTCACTAGGGTTACAGAAATTGACGGATTATTATTTTGTACACTTCGTGTGTACCACCCGTATATCTAATGACATTCTAAGTCGTTCAACGAGTATAGTTCTGTTACAGGTTAAATGAATTGATGAGAACTTGCATAATGAGTTGAAAGAATTACATGGCAAAGGTATTTCATGCCATATTGAGCTATGAAATGGAAGATATATGTATATGAAATTTTAATTATTGTTGTATTCATCCATATGAGTTAATGATCATATACACTTTACATGACTAACCTATTGGTGAATATATATGTGTTTAGGCATTTGACAAAATGATTGGGTTATACTATGTTTATTTGCCTAATTTATGAATAAATGGTAATTTTAATTATATATTATACGAGCTTACTAAGCTTGTAGCTTACTCAGTTTTCTTTTTTATGTTTTATAGTCATTCGGAAACTTACTCGATTCAGAAGTCATCGGAGATCGCATCACATTATCCAGCTATCATTTTGGTACTTTTGAACTTGTGTAATTTGGTTATATGGCATGTATAGGAGTTATGCTCATTTTGGTCTATAGTTTGGTTATGGATTTAGCCATTTGAATTGGCTTGTAAATGATGAATACTTGTTAATGTGTATAACCATATGATTTAGCTTAAATTCGATTTTTATGTTAGTATGTATATATGTATGTATATATATGTGTAGCAAGCCTCATTTTGTGATGAATGGTTGTTTTAAAATGCTTTGGTGCGAATTGGTAATAGAAGTAGCAAATGGTTGAAATTGAGAATGAATTAGTATGCTAGTAATAGGTAAATAATGCATGTTTGGAAATGACCAACTAGGTGAATTATTGAAGGTGATTTTGGTATGTTTTAGATTGGCAAAATATGATGATATAAGCATTATAATTGTTGGTATTAGATTAGCATAATTTAGGCTTTATTTTAGACTGGTTTGAATGCTTATTGATGCTATGTTATGCACCAATTGAAGTGTTTAGGTTGATGCAAGTTTGGGTGAGAAATGTAGCTTAAAAAATAGCCTATTTTCATCCACACGGGCAGAGACAAGGGCGTGCATCTTAGCCGTGTGTGACACATGGTCAATTGACACGGTCGTGTGTCCTCTGTAGCTTTTAATAAAAACAAGTCAGTGAGTTACACGGGCTAGTCACACGGGTGTATGTTTGGCCATGTGACACAAGTCAGAGAGTTACACAAGGTAGGACACGATCTGGGACACGGCCATGTGATCCCATTTCGAATGTCCACATGACCTGTGAGATGAGTGTGTCTTTTAGCCGTGTGTCCCCTGTATGTGAAAATTTTTTATGTTTTTTTCCAAAAAGTTTCCTGAGTTATCGGTTTAGTCCCAAACCACTCCTAATGCATGTTTTGAGACCCGTAGGCTTGTATTAGGGACAATATAAATGTATTTGATTGATGATTATTTGGAAATAGAAAATGTATGATCATTTGTGTAATAAGTTTGGTAATGCTCTGAACCCTATTCCGGCAACAAATACGGGTTAGGGGTGTTACATTTATTGGTATCAGAGCTACGATTTAGTCGATTCTAGGACTAATATAGCGTATGTGAGTCTAACTATACATGTCATATTTAACCTGTAATAGTGTGAAATCTCCTGACAGTTTCTAAATTGTGTTTTCATATAGTAAATGGATTCCAATCGAGCTGATTTTGATGATGCAAAGAGTAATGCACCAGCCTCCGTTCATGGAGCCGCGCCATTTAAATCGAGAACCGTAACTAAAGGTCGTGGAGGAGAGGCCAAAGCCTTATTTCAAATGATAAAGGAATGGTTTTCTAAGTATGTCCGAACGAATCTGACTGCTCAACAACCTCCACCCCCATCTATTCCCCAATCGATCCCCGTAGTTTTTTAAAGTTTGGAACCTATGTGTGAGTAAGCCACCTATTGATAAAATTTGAAAGTACGGGGCTGAAGAGTTTAAAGCTACTGTTGATGATGATCCTGAGAGAGCCGAGTTTTGGCTTGAGAATACTATCTGGGTATTTGATGAGCTGTCTTGTACACCGGTTGAATGTGTTAAATGCACCGTATCTCTCCTGAAAGATGTTGCATACCAATGGTGGAATACTTTGATATCTATGGTACCGAGAGAACGTGTTACTTGGGATTTCTTTCAAACTGAATTCAGAAAAAAGTGTATAAGCTAACAATTTATCGATCAAAAGTGTAAAGAATTTCTGGAACTAAAATAGGGTCGAATGACTGTAACAGAATATGAAAGAGAATTTGTGAGACTCAGTAAATACGTACGAGAATGTGTCTCCACTGAAGAAATTATATGTAAATGGTTCGAAGACGGGTTAAATGAAGACATTAGACTTCTAGTCAGGATTCCTGGATTGAAAGAATTTGTAGTGTTAGTTGACAGAGCTTGAAAAGTCGAACAACTTAGTCGAGAAAAGAGAATAGCCGATTCTAAAGCTAGAGATTTGAAAAAGAGAATTAAGGGAAAGTCTCATCAGTTAGCATCTAAAAAATTTAAAGAACATCACTACCGTTCTATTGTTTCTACGGGGCATTCTAATCGAGACAGAAATACGATACAAATTACTCCTAAATCCTAAGCTACGTTTGTAGCTAGTGCAGGTAGTGTTAGAAATGTTAGACTTGAGTGTAAACATTGTAACAAGCCATATTATGGTGAATGTCGGGTAAAGAGCAGAGCATGTTTCAAATGTGGTAATCGAGTAAAACAACTACTAGAGGGAGACTATCTCGAAACACTAAAAATACGAGTGGTAATCGAGGTGCTACGAGAGATTCTATAGTGAGATCCGAGGCACGAGCACTAGCTAAAGCTTATGCCATTCACGCACGTGAAGACGCATCATCATCAGATGTTATCACTGGTACTTTCTCACTTTATGACACTGATGTAGTTGCATTAATTGATCTTGGATCGACTCATTCATATGTTTGTATAAATTTCGTGTCTATTAAGAATTTACCTATTGAGTCCACTGAAATTGTGATTAAAGTATCGAACCCCTTAGGCTAGTATGTCCTAGTTGATAAAGTTTGCAAAGATTGTCCTTTAATGACTCGGGGTTACTATTTTTCGGCTGACTTGATGCTTTTACCGTTTGATGAGTTTGACGTGATTCTGGGTATGGATTGGTTGACTCTGTATGATGTGGTAGTGAATTGTAGACGAAAGACTATTGAGTTGAAATGTTAGAACAGTGAAATTATTCGAATTGAATCCAATGTTTTAAGTAGATTACTACTGTGATATCTTCTATATTAGCTCAAAAATATGTGAGAAAGGGTTGTGATGCTTATCTTGCTTATGTACTGGATACAAAAGTGTCTGAATCAAAGATTGAATCAGTGCCAGTAGTTTGTGAATATCCAAATGTGTTTCCAGAAGAGTTACCTAGCTTGCCACTGATCAGAGAGGTTGAATTTGCTATTGAATTAGTACTTGGGACATCACCGATATCGATAGCTCTGTACAGAATGGCTCCTATAGAGTTGAAGGAGTTGAAAGCTCAGCTACAAGAGTTAACAGATAAAGTTTTTGTAGGATCTAGTTTTCCACCCTGTGGTGCACCAGTTTTGTTTGTAAAAAAGAAAGATGGAACGATGAGAATGTGTATTAGTTACCGACATCTCAATAAAGTGACAATCAAGAATAAGTATCCACTACCGAGAATTGATGATTTATTCGATCAGTTGAAATAAGCAACAGTGTTTTCAAAGATTGATCTAAGATTTGGCTACTATCAGTTGCGAGCTAAAGATTCAGATGTGCCAAAAACTGCATTCAGAACAGGTACGGACACTATGAATTCCTTGTTATGCCATTTGGTTAACTAATTCTCCTGCCATTTTTATGGATTTGATGAATAGAATTTTCAGACCGTATTTCAACAGATTTGTTGTTGTGTTTATGATGACATTCTGATCTATTCCCTAGACAAATTTGAACATGCCGAGCATTTGATAATTGTATTCCAAATTTTGAGAGATAAACAACTATTTGCTAAATTCAGTAAATGTGAGTTTTGGCTCCGAGAAGTTGGATTTTTCAGACATATTGTTCTATGGAAGGCATCACAGTTCACCGGAGTAAGATTTTAGCAATTATTGACTGGAAACCACCAAGAAACGTATCTGAAGTTAGAAGCTTCCTAGGATTAGCTGACTATTATCGGTATTTTGTAAAAGGATTCTCGATGATTGCTACACCGATGACTCGATTGCTACAAAAAGATGTGAAGTTCGAGTAGTTTGAGAAATGCCAACAAAGTTTTGAAAAATTGAAAGCACTGTTAACCGAAGCACCAGTTCTAGTTCAACCTGAGTCGGGTAAAGAGTTCGTGATTTTTAGTGACACGTCATTGAATGGCTTGGGATGTGTTTTGATGCAAAAAGGTAAAGTGATAGCTTATGCTTCCAGGCAGTTAAAACCGTATGAAAAGAATTATCTGACGCATGACTTAGAGTTAGCAGTTATTGTATTTGCATTGAAAATTTCGAGACATCATTTATTCTGTGAGAAGTGCCATATCTTTACCGATCACAAGAATCTGAAGTATATAATGACTCAAAAAGATTTGAATTTGTGACAACGAAGATGTCTCGAGTTGTTAAAAGATTATGAGTTAGTGATAGATTATCATCCGGGGAAAACGAATGTAGTTGCAGACGCTCTAAGTAGAAAATCTTTGTTTGCTTTGCAAGCTATAAATACGCAGTTGACCTTGTATGATGATGGATCAATATTGGCTAAGTTAAAGCTAAACCGATGTTTATTCAGAAAATTTATGAAGCTTAGAAATGTGACAGTGAATTGTAAGCTAAAAGACTACAGTGCGAGTCGATCACTAATTCAGAGTATCAAATTGGATCCAATGATTGTTTAATATTCAGAGGTAGAATATGTGTACCAAAGAATTCCAAGCTTATTTAAAAAATTCTACATGAAGCACACAATGGTTGTTTATTTGTTCATCCGGGAAGTACTAAAATGTATAATGATTTGAAAGAGTTGTACTGGTGGTCGGGTATTAAACGAGACATTTTAGATTTTGTGGCGAGATGCTTAGTTTGTCAGTAAGTCAAAGCCAAACATCAAGTTCCTTCGGGATTATTACAACCTGTGATGATACCTGAGTGGAAATGGATAGAGTTACGATGGATTTCGTATCGGAACTACCTTTATCTCTGAAAAAGAAAGATGTCATCTGGGTTATTGTTGACCATTTAACGAAATCTGTGCATTTCATTCCGGTATGTACAGACTTTTCACTTGATTGACTAGTTGAATTGTACATCTATGCAATTGCTAGATTGCACGAGGTGTCGGTTTCTATTATTTCGGATAGAGATTCGAAGTTTACATCGCGATTTTAGAAGAGATTGCAATAAGCTTTGGGTACGTGATTGCACTTTAGTACTGCTTTTTATCCTCAAACCGACAATCAATCTGAAAGAATAATACAATTTCCGAAGATATACTTCGTTGCTTGTTTTAGAGTTTGAAGGCAACTGGGAAAGATATTTGCTGTTGGTTGAATTCACGTCTAATAACAGCTTTCAATCGAGTATAAAGATGGCACCATATGAAGCTTTATATGGTCATAAATATCGAACTCTGTTATACTGGACCAAGATGACTGAGAAAAAGATTCACGAGGTTAATTTAATCAGAGAGACTGAAAAGAAAGTAAAAGTAATTCTCAACAATTTGAAAGCAACTTTAGATTGTTAGAAATCGTATACAGATTTGAAACATAAAGACATTGAATTTCAAATCAGCGATAGAGTATTTCTAAAAGTATCACCGTGGAAGAAGATTCTCTGATTCGATCGTAAAGGAAAGTTAGGTCCGCATTTTATTGGGCCGTATGAGATTAGCAAGAGAATAGAGTCAGTGGCATATTGACTAGCTTTACCATCAGAATTAGAAAAGATCTATAATGTGTTTCATGTGTCGATGTTACGTTGATATCAATCAGATCTGTCACACCTAATTTCTCCAACAGAGATTGAAATTCATCCTGATATGACGTATAACGAAGAACCGATCAGAATTCTGGCTAGAGAGATTAAAGAGTTGAGAAATAAAAGCATTGCTTTAGTAAAGGATATATGGCAACAACATGACACCGAAGAAGCTATGTGGAAACCCGAGGAAACTATGAGAAAGCAGTACCCTAACCTATTTACAGGTAAGATTTTCGGGGACGAAAATCCCTAAAGGGGAGAGTTGTAACGGCCCATTTTTAGTTAAATTAGAACAGTGATTTTAGAACCACAAATCTGAGGTTAAAATATTTATTTTATTATATTTTTGATGTCTACAGCATGATAGTAGAGTCGTATGAAAATTTCGTTAAGAAATTTTACCATTTGAATGCTCAATTTGTGAAAAAGAACTAAATCGCGTAAAGTGCAAATTTTGAATTCCATAAGTTAAATGTACTAAATTGCTATAGAATTAATATTTATGAGTCTTATTTTGGTAATTATACCATTGCTATATTGAATGGAAAAATATGGACATCATTAATGTGATTAGTAAAGGTTATATAAGTAAATTGATAATTAGTTAAATGTTTAGTAAAGGAAAAGAAAATAAAATGGCTATCATCTTTCTCATTTCATCTTTCCACAATCAAAATAGCCATTTTTGAAGAAGGGAGCTTCGATTTTTCATTTTGTTACATGCATGGTACAAATTTTATCCCGTTTTTAATGATTTTTATGTTTTTAAGATCGTTGCAACTAGGCCTAGCTAGCCCAAGGTCTATTTTGCAAAACTATTAAAGGTTTAAGGTTTTTCTATTGATGAATATATGTGTATTATAATGTTTCGTGGTAGATTTTGAATGGTTGCTGTTCGATAAACAACATTTGTAAAGTGAATTTTAGTGAAATTGCAAATTAGAGATTAAATTGAGAAATATGAAAATTTAGTGGTTGAAATGTGAAATAAATGATAAATATGGGCTGCTATGTCAATAAGAGAAATTCGGCTAGCATGGATAGGAACCTAATTGCATGAATTTGTATTTTTATGAGCTAAGGACTAAATTGTAAAGAAGTTAAAATATTAGGGGTAAAAGTGTAATTTTTTTAAAAGGGATGTTTTGGATTAAATTGAATAGAATGGTAATTGAATGAGCTAAATTTTATTATATATAGATCAATAAAAGCAAAGATCGAAGTTAGATCGAGGGAAAAACAAAGTGGTGGATTGATACATTGATTTTCATCCGTGTTATACGAGGTAAGTTCGTATAATTAGAATTGATTATTTAAAAATGTACTTATTTGAAAATTATTTATATAGATTGAGATAAATAAATTATATGAAATTTGAATGAATAAATGTTGAAGTTCGACTAATACCGAGCCCCGTTTGAATCTTAAGAATTTGTAGGATACGAGTGATATGTCACTAGGGTTACCAATTGGTTGAGATTCCTGCATGTGTTGCGGACTCACCACAATTCATATGAGCTTACCGATATTTCAACCCGTAAGAGCTTATCATTTCTCAACTCATTAGAGCTTACTATTACCTCAGCTCAAGAGGAGCTTACCGTTTATAGCTCGAAAGAGCATATATGTACAGGAATTGACGGATTATTGTTTTATACACTTCATGTGTACCACCCGTGTATCTAACGACATTCTAAGTCGTTCAACGAGCATAGTTCTGTTACAGGTTAAATGAATTGATGAGAACTTGCATAATGAGTTGAAAAAATTACATGGAAAAGGTATTTCATGCCATATTGAGGTATGAAATGGACGATATATGTATATGAAATTTGAATGATTGTTGTATTCATCCATATGAGTTGATGATCATCTGCACTTTACATGACTAACCTATTGGTGAATATATATGCGTTTAGGCATTTGACAAAATGATTGGGTTATACTATGTTTATTTGTCTAATTTATGAATAAATAGTAAGTTTAATTATATATTATACGAGCTTACTAAGCTTGTATCTTACTCTGTTTTCCTTTCTATGTGTTATAGTGATTCGAAAGCTCGCTCAATTCAGAAGTCATCAGAGATCGCATCCCACTATCCAGCTATTATTTTGGTGCTTTTGAACTTGTATAATTTGGTTATATGGCATGTATAGGAGTTATGCTCATTTTGGTCTATAGTTTGGTTATGGATTTAGCCATTTGAATTGGCTGGTAAATGATGAATGCTTGTTAATGTGCATAGCCATGTGATTTGGCTTAAATTCGGCATTTATGTTAGTATGTATATATATGTGTATATATATGTGTAACAAGCCTCATTTTGTGATAAATGGTTGTTTTAATGCTTTGTTATGAATTGGTAATAGAAGTAGCAAATGGTTAAAATTGAGAATGAATTAGTATGCTAGTAATAGGTAAAAAATGCATGTTTGGAAATGACCAACTAGGTGAATTATTGAAGGTGATTTTGGTATGTTTTGGATTGGCAAAATATAATGATATGAGCATTATAATTGTTGGTATTAGATTAGCATAATTTAGGCTTGATTTTATATTGGTTTGAATACCTATTGATGCTATGTTATGCACCAATTGAAGTGTTTAGGTTGATGCAAGTTTGGGTGAGCAATGTAGCTTAAAAAATAACCTATTTTTGTCTACATGGGCGTGTGTCTCAGCCGTGTCTGACACACGGTCAGTTGACACAAGTCAGAGAGTTACACGTGGTAGGACACGGTCTGGGACACGGCCATGTGATCCCATTTTGAATGTCCACATGCTTGTGACACGAGCGTGTGTTTAAGCCTTTTGAGACACACAGTCTGGCCACATGGGCGTGTGTCCCCTGTATGTGAAAATTTCTATGTTTTTTTGCAAAAAGTTTCCTGAGTTATCGTTTTTGTCCCATACCACTCCTAATGCATGTTTTGGGCCTCATAGGCTCGTATTAGGGACAATATGAATGTATTTGATTGGTGATTATTTGGAAATGGAAAATGTATGATCATTTGTGTAATAAGTCTGATAATGCTCTATAACCCTATTCCGGCGATGGATACGGATTAGGGTTGTTACACGAAGTACTTGAATTCTTTAAAGAACCGTAGTTATAATGGAACCCGACCCGCTTAAACTTGATAAATTACTTGAACCTTGGAATAAGGACGTTACAACACTTAGGGATAGAAAATCAAAGTGATAAGACAAAGAAGCCACAAAGTTAACTAAGTTTGATAAGTTTGGTTAAGAACCAAGGGAGAAGCAATTCTGACAAAATAAGTTTTTGATTAAAAAAGGTCTAACCTCAAATGTTCAATTACAAGCTATTTATAGGACAAGGTGCCTAGAGGGCCACATTCAGCAATTAAAGCATACATAAATATGTGCCATATAATGTATAAGGAAATACATAGATGGTTGGATGCATGGAATGACCTTGAGGTCATATTCATCTTCCATGGACGTTCATAAATGTCTTAGGTGCATGAAAAAGCTAGTTCGTCCCTCTTTGCAAGTGCATGTATGAGCAAATTCATTCCTTTTGTGTAGATGCATGTGTGATCACTTTTAATGCTGCCACCTTAATGCAAGCTTCCCCTTTGCCGTACATGAACTAGTAAGTATCATGCATTCTTCACTAAACCTTACATTAATACTTTGCATGTGCATGGATAGTTGCATGCATATTTATGTTCATTCATCTAGCAAGTGCATGTATCATGAATGTGGTCTCTCTATGTGAATGGTCTCATGTACCAGCATTGAAAGCTTAAATCTTGAATATTCTAGAAGCTTCTTATGTACATGCATTCGACAATGGGTGGTCACTTAAGGCCCGTACGAATAGACACCTGCACAAGTATAAATAGGCATCAATCACTTGCATCTCTCACAAGCATATTCGAAAAAGACAAATAACTAAAAGATTAGACACTTGACTCATACGCTTATATCATATGAACACAAAACACACACACACATACATGTAACATTTACGAGCAATGGCTTAAACATGCTACCATACATATATATATATCTTAACATGCAACATGTGATAAAACATAACAACAAAAAATAAACAACACACCACACACATTAAATATAGTGCAAGATAAAATTATAAACTCATGCATAAACATAAATAACTCATACAACAAATTAAATATAGTACAAGATAAAATTTGTGGATTAAATTAAAATGAAACTTATTAAAATAAGAAAAAGCCCTTGAAATAGTTAGCCTAATAATCAATCAGGCACGTGAGATGTTTCATTTTGTACTTAGGCCCTTCATGTTTGGGCCAATCTCGATATCTTCGAATCGCTTTGTAACATGATGTGAGCGGAATCACATCACCTCCCTAACATAGATAATGGTTAATTAATGACTTGATAAGTTACAAATAGGTTCAAAACGAGGCTTTGCTTGTTAAAGTTACAAAAGTATGTCACAAGCATAACCGTCCTAGAGTTAGTTCTATAGGAAAACTATCACGTAAAGAAATTATAAACTCAAACGATGGTTCAAATAAAAGTCTACTGGAGACTAGAGGCTCAAGTGATTCAAAGTAAACATACAAGAAATATCCTAAAACTAAGGAACGCAAATAAATCGGATTACAAGAAAGTAATCCAACGATAATTCAACCCAAATAAAAGGTAAATGTGGGAAGATAGAATGGTGTTAAGCCCACCAGACGGATGTATTTGTTTTAGCAGTCTTAGTAGGGGCCTGACCGTGAATATGCCAGAACACCATAATATGAGGGAATCAGCAGAATATATGCCATGAAATGGGAATTCAATTAGGAATGTAAAATAAATAGAAAGGTGAAGAATCCACTAGTATGACAGAAGGTCTAGGATGCACCATAGCATGACAACCTGTCATAGGCTTGACTATGGAACAATCATTAATCAATCGATCTGCCAAAAAGGAAATATGAGAATTGTCCTAGAGTTTGCCACTCCGGATGTAACATGAACGTCTAAGCCAAACAAGGAATAACATATTTATTCCCTATCAGTTGAAATCCTTAGCAAGGTAGGGTTTAGTTATGATTTATGTATGTATGCAAAGAAACTCACTAAGTTCATGAACTTACCAAAGTTTTGTCTGCGTCTTGCATGGTTCACGGAATAAGGGCCTTGCGAAGAGGGACCAAGCCAGATTGAGTTAGATCAATGATCGTTATTAGTATAGTGGTATGGACATAGGAAGGGCCTATCATCCGAGGCCTTACCTCAGGGTCAAATATTGTTACTAAATAGTTCCTCAAAGTGGGGGATTTTCAAGTTAGTAAACTTTTATTTCAATTTAAGGCTTTGTTGTTAGAAACAGTAATGAAGTCCGTCCCTAAAATAGTTAAGTTTTAAATTTGTGGTTAGGACCAACCCAATTCAATTGTGACACTCTATACCTACATTCAGCATTGAGTTGGGTAAGGGTGTTTTAAATTTAGTGGTATTAGAGCATGGTTTAGTCGGTTCTTCGGATCTAGGAATTGGAAATAATACCCCTTAGAAGTATGATGTTCGATCTGGCTAAGCCCCTCAAGTCCTTATGATGTAAAGTTACTATGTGCTGAATGTAGATATATTCACCTAAATTGGCAGGTGGTAATGATACTCGAAACAGGTGAATCAGAAAAAGATACAAAGAGAGTGTACTTAAGCAATACAGTGACTGAAAGTACAAGTGTTTGGGAAAAGAATTTCATTAAAGAAAAGATACAACAAGAAATAAGCATTTTTATTCGCCAAGTGGGTTGTCGCCTTAATGGTTTCTTTATTTATTTTTGGCTAGCCCTTGGGAAAGAGTAGGAATGATTAAGCTAGATGCTTGAAAATAAGGAATATAACACTCTCACCTGACCCATACACCGGATTCGACTGCAGGCATCACAACGGACTTGGTTATCATTTATTCTATGATCTTACTAATTTAAAAGGAGTTGTGTTACCTATTAATAAATTTACAACCATGTCTAAATCTTATGGAAAATTTTACTATCCAGTCTCTAGACTCTTAAAAATCTAAATAGATACAACATTATCACCCCATTGACGAAGTCATTAAAGGTGACCCCTACCCGATGTGCATGGCATTCTCTTTGATGCCCCTTGACTTATCACGATATAGCTTGGTCCCTCCTTAAGTTTTTTGTTCCACAAATCCTGCATACACATGTTAAACCGTTTGTAAGTTCAAATGAACTTAATGAGTTTCTTCATTAATAAATACATACCCCATCCTGTCCAGGTTCAATTAAATAAATGATAATAGAAAGAAAACTCCTTGATCTTAAAATATGTCTCTTAAACCTGCTGTAGTGGACCATTTTAATCTTGATCCTATCCACGAGTGAATAGCTCATTGAGCAAATTTCCATCCACCATGTTATCATCCTTCATTCGGCCCTGACAATCATTATTAACGTCTTGCCATATCTGCGAACTCTATCATTTCCTTTACTTAAATTCTTCTTCCATTTATTCCCAATGTGGATTTTTTCTTTCCACCTTCATGCCTTATTAATGTGGCATTCCAGCTTACCATTCTAAAGGTTTTTGGTGAGTATTCTCAATCTATTTAGTTCACGGCGGACTCCGTCCTCATCTTAACCTCGTATGACTTATTCATCTTCCTTTCATCAGTATGACTAACCAGGTTCCATGCCATTCTGGTGGAGCACACCTTACTTGATTTAATTCATGGCCATATTACTTCCTTGTAATCCACATTAATCGTGTTACCTTCCTCTTAAGTATATTACAGCCTTCTACTACAAACCGCCATGGCCTACAATACTTACTCACTGTCACTAAATGACCATCTAGGTTCATGAGCTCTCTTCATGACCCTCTGGTTCCCATGGAACTAGCAATTTGGCTGATACCTTTGTAGTAGTTTTTCCTTTAGAGAGGAATGGTCTTGGAAAATAACCTATCGTAATTCAATATAGTAGATTAAACTAGTTTTCGCACTTTAGAAGCTTGAACACACGCATTTTGGTTAAGTTTTAATTACATTTTCACAATTTCAGTTAAATCAAATAAAGTGTGTAATTTGAGTCTTTTATTGACTTTAGAGGCCGAATGAGGCCTAAAGGTGAATTAATATACTTTGTGAGTGTGCAGGAGACCATTAAAAGGTATGCTAACTCAATATTGGTTACAGTGTTGCAACATGGAGCACTAAATGTCGCAACATAGGGAGCAAAATAGAAGAATTTCAAGACTGCCTTTGGTGTCGAGACACAACCTGACGATATAGTGACACACCCTTGAAGACACTCTGAAGATGAGCATACGACCTTTGATGTCACAACATAGGACTTGGTGTGTCGTGACATCATCTCTATAGGAGAAATAATAAAGAGCCAGTGGTATTTTGGTCCGCACAATTAAACATTAAGCACGAGGACAACAACTGACATAGGGTTAAGGATAATGACCACTCTAAAATCTATAAATATACTCATTTAACACATGTTATAGATAGTTTTCACATTGTGTAATTTTCTTCCTTTTTTTAGTCTTTTAGTCTTTCTATTTTCTTAGGCTTTAGGTTTATTTTAGTTTTCGTTCTTTTCTTTGAGAAAGAAATCAAATTTGTGATACGTGATCAAACTCTGTGAGGATTCAACTTTTTTTATTAATAAAAATCAAGCTTCTTCTAAACCTTATATTCTTGAATTACTATTCATGTATACTCTTTTTATCAAATTTATATTGTTTACAATATCCATGATGAACTAATCCTCCTGTAGGAGATTAGTGAGTAGAGGTATGATTAATTAACTATTTTGTAGAGTTCTCTTAACGGATCAGTTGTCCAAAAAATGAGGAACCTGAACCCTAAGCCTGACAACCCTTGGAATTCATTAAGGTGAGAATTAACCTAAATTTGGTATAGCCTACTCGTAAATACCTTAACCCTGAATCGATCTGGTCTGTGAGGTCGAGAGATAAGTAGTTCTTTTTAACTTGTTATTCTAATGGAAGATCGAAAGAGCTTGCTAGAATATCGACTAGTTGATTGAATAAGAAAACCCGAAGTGACAGTTGGATACGATTACAAAAGCAAGCTAATCACCCATGCTCAGATTTGACACATTCTATTATTTGATTTCTCATTATTTCTTTATTTCTTTTCTTTTTATTTTTTTATAATTAAGAACCTTAAAAACCTTTCTTTTTATTCACTTGCAATATAATTTATCTAAAGTACTGATTATATCTATTTATGCTTATATTAGAATTAATTTAGTGTTCGCCTCTCTTGGGTATGATCATTGTAATACCCATCTACTATGTTGTAACTATATTACAACTTGATCCATGCACTTTTGGACATTGCTTTTTGCATATTTTGTACAGGGTTTCTACTCTAGATGTTGGTACGTCTGAAGGCGGTTAAGTTGTTGGCGCCATTGCCGGAGAGGCAACGTCACTAATTTGATTTTAATTTTTGCATATTGATAGAATAATTAGGAAATTCTTAGATTATAGATATGATTTTATTTTTGTATTTTTACTAATTTCTTCTCTTTGGGTTTAGTGTATGACTTTTAGTAAAGGAACACTTATAAAGCCAGTTACATACCCAGAAAGAAATATTCGTAGGAATCGTCGACAATAATAACAACAACAACAAATGTAAAACCGACCACCTACTGCAGGTCATTTACCATCACAAGAAAATCTAATATTCGATGAGGCTAACAATAACTTAGAAAACCCACCACTACTACCACAACTACCCGCAAACATTAATATGGAGCGTAAGGAAATGACTTTGAGGGAGTATGTGCTACCAAATATAGATATGATTCAAGAGAGTATAATGAGGCCAACTATCATGGCCAATAACTTTGAGATCAAACCAACTATGATTCACATGATTTAGAATAATTGGTAATTTCGAGAAATGATGACAGAAGATCCGAGTCAGCATTTAAAATGGTTCCTCCAACTTTGTGACACTTTCAAATATAATGGGGTCACTAATGGCACTATTTGTCTTCGATTATTCCCATTTTCATTAATTGATAATGCCTTTTCTTGGTTAGATTCGCAGGTACTAGGATCTATCATGACATGGGACGAACTTGCAAGAAAGTTCCTACAAAAGTTCTTCCCCATTAGCAAGATGGTCCAGCTAAAAAAGGAGGTTTCTATGTTTAAACAGTTAAATGGAGAAAGTTTTCACGAAGCTTGGGAGTGTTTTAAGACGCTGATTTAAAAATGCCTACATCATTGATTACCCGAGTGGTTAGGACTGCAATTTTTTTTTACAATGGGTTGGATGTATACGCAAGGTCAGAATCAGATTGAGAGACATGAGGTGCCTTAATGAATTAAATGTACGATGATGCGTACGAATTAATAGAAAATATGATGATGAATTCCTATCAGTGGCCAACTGAACGATATACATACTGTAACGGCCCAATTTTAGTGAAATTAGAACAGTAGTTTCGTGAACACAAATCCGAGCTAAAAAGAAATTTTATTCTAATATTATTGCATGGTCTATATTATGATAGGAAAGTTGTATAGAAATACTAATAGGAAAATTTTACCGATTTAGTGATTAATTAGAAAAAAGGACCAAATTGCATAAAGTGTAGAAGTTGAATTCTAGAAGCTAGAAGTATTAAATGGCTATGGAATTTAAAACTTAAGGTCCTTATATGGTAATTAGACCATCAATCAAAATTTAGTAGATTTTTATGGATGAATCATCCATGGAATTTGGGAAAAAGAAAAAGGACTAAATTAGAATTTAGTAAAATTAAAAGATGATAAATAACTAGCATAGAAAATATTATCATTTATCATCTTCATCCCTAAATATTTCCATGGAAACCCTAAGAGAGAGGGAAGAGACTTTCTTGGCATAGATTGGTAAGTTTTCATGTCTCTTTTTTAGTAATTTTTATATTTTTGAGATCAGGATAGTGAAATCTAAATTGGGGATCAATTTGAAGAGTTATCAAAGTATAGAGATTGTGCCATGGATGTAAATGCTAGAAATTGAAAATTCATGGTAGAAAATGAAACATTGATGGTAGATAAACAATTTTTACAAAGTGACTTTGCATAAAATTGGGATTTAGGGGCTAAACTGTGAACTTGTAAAATTTAAAAAAAAATTCTGATTTTTGTGAAATATATGTGCTGTAAATATGACATGAAATTTTTGGCTAGGCTTGGAAAAAGGATTGAATTGCATGAATTTTATTTTCTGGGCCTAGGAACGAAATTGGAATTAATGAAAGTTTAGGGGCAAAATAGTAATTTTGCCTAGAGTGTAAATTGAGTTCAAAAGAATATGAAATGTAATAGATTGATGATTAAATTCATTTACATAGATCCAGAAAGACCAAATACGAATTTAGATCGAGGAAAAGAAAAGATTTCAGATTAGTAGATTTTTGTACGAACAAGCATCAAGGTAAGTTCGTGTAACTTAATGATAAATCTTGAAATGTTTGAAATGCATGATATTTGATATGAATTATAAATTGAATGTTCAATGTATAAATATGATGAAATGGTTGATATTGCATTAAGAAAAGGGATAAGTCCTGGTTGAATGAAGAAAATTCGATGGATTAGTGTAAAGGTGATTCTGCATGTGTTGCAAACAGGATTTAGCTCGGACGAGTAATCCTGATGAGCCTCTCGAGCATTATGAGATTAAGTTCTGCAATTAAAGTGATTGGTAGATATTTTACATGTGTTGTGGACTACCGTAGCTCTATGTGAGCATCGAAGTACATGATTTGCTTAATTATGAATGGTAGTAATTCCACATAAGTTGTGGAACTACCGTAGCTCTGTGTGAGCATCAAGGTATTAAAGTGATTGGTAGTAACTCTACATAAGTTGTGGAACTAACGTAGCTCTATGTGAGCATCGAGGTATATGATTGCCCAAAAGACTTAAAAAGGGTAGCTCAAGAGTTCTGTACACATTAAGTGTACTATATGAGAGTATCCATCGATATTCTGATAAATTCAACAGGAAAAACTTGGAAAGGGATGATGAAACTTAAGATATTTTATTTTGACAATGCACATGTGATATGGGAATTAAGCATGTTAAGAATATGATATGATGAGCTCATCTATGAGTTTGTATTATGTGAAATTATTTGACTAACTTTGAGTGTTAAAGTTGTGTATGATAGGATAATGATCTATTTGCTTGAGTATATGCATGTTTGATTAAATTTAATGGAAACACTTGATAAGTTAGTTTCTCGTTACATGAACTTACTAAGCACTAAGTGCTTACTTAACTTTATTTTCCCTGTTTTATAGTGCTCGAAAGCTCATGAAAGTTAGAGATAGGTCAGAGCATCATCATACTATCAACCGACCCATTTTGGTATATAAAGATGTTTATTTTGGTATAATGGCATGTATAGGTTACTAGTATCAATGTTGATGATGGATTGGATGAATGTAATCTAGCCATTGGAATGGCTAGTGATGACTAACTTGATATGTATATAAAGTTAAATCATGGATATACATATATGCATGGTATGCTTTGAATTAGATGGATGTGCATGTGTAATATGGAAAGGTATGGTATGAGATAAGATTATAAGCATATATGTTATGTTAAATGATTGGTATTTGTCTTGATAATCATGCTTGGATTGGTTGGTTGATATTGGCAAGAGTTGGTGCAGGTGAAGGATGAAATGGGTGAGAAATAAGGCTTGGAAAATAGCCTTATTTTGTCCATACGGGTAGACACATGGGCATGTGTCTAGGCCGTGTGTAACACACGGGTTGATACACGGGCATGTGTCAAGGCCGTGTACCCCCTGCATCCAAAATTTTGAGAAATAGAATGCCTTATATTTAGCACACGAACTCAACACGGGCGTGTGCCTCAGCCGTGTGAGGTACACGGCCTGGAAGCACGGACGTGTGATACGACCGTGTGAAACCTGCACCTATTTTTCAAAAATTCGAATTAACCACGCGGCCTAGCACACAGGCGTATGACTTGGCCATGTGATCCTAATTTCTTCATAGGTTGCAAGTTAGAGAGTTACACAGGTTAGGGACACGGGAGTGTGAATCCACACGGCTTGACCACACAGGCGTGTCCCTTACCACACGGGCGTGTGACTCCTATAAGTGAAAAAATTTTAAAATTTTGCGAAAAATTTCCTAAGCTCCCAATTTAGTCCCGAATCGATTCTAATGCATGTTTTGGTCCTCGAGGGTCCATTCAAGGGATGTTATGATTAATCTCAAGAAATGAATAGTGTTTAATATAATTTATGTAGAAATATTATACAGAATTCTGGTAATACCTCAAAACCCTATTCCGGTAACGGTTACGGGTTAAGGGTGTTACATATACGGCTAGAAACTATCTACGGTGAAAGCTATCTAGGAGGATGACAAAGATCAACAGCTAGTGGATAGAATTAACCACCTCCGGACATACTAACATCCAAAGTGTGAATACTGTAACTAAATATATATATATTTGAGGAGGTGTCCACAAGTATACCGGTTAGGTTGTAATATAGTTTACAATGAAGTAGGTAAGTACTCCGAGGATCGTACCTAAGGGAGGTGAATACTAAATTAAAGTTAACCTAAATGCAAATAGAATTAATTAGTAATTTAAACAAACTATATTACAATAAAACATAAAGGAAAAATTTTGGGGGTTTTTATAAATAAAGAATTAAAAACTGCATAAATTAAATTAAACTTCAGAAAACTAATTTCCAAACTTGATCAAATGAAGAGATGAGTGATTAGCTTGCTTTAGTGATCATAATTAATTCATATTACAGGTTTCTATTCAATCAACTAGTCGTTACCCTAGCAGGATCTTCCGATATGTCTACTAGAATAACGAGTCGACAAGAACTACTTACTTTTAACCTCACAGTCCAGATCGATTTAGTGTGAAGGTGTTCATGGATAAGCCATACCAATTTTGGGTTAATTCCCATCTAAATAACTTCCTAGGATCGTCAAGCCTAGGGTTTAACTTCTTTCTCCCTACATAGTAATCGGCTAATTACACCTTCACTCACTAATCCCCCATAAAAGGATTAGTTCCTCATGGAATCTATAAACATAATAAACTTGATAAATAAGATATGCATAAAGAATAAATCAAGTAAGGTTTAAAAGAATCATAATTGTATTTGATTGGTAAAAGCGCAGAAATCACAATAGTTTGATTGCGTCTACAAATCAATTTCTCCAAAAAAACATGAATGAAAAGAACTGAAAAGAAATCTAAACCCTAAGCGAAATAAAAAAATGAAAAGTAAATTACAAAGAAAAACTTAGAATATCAAAAGATTTTCTTTAACACATGTTTAAAAGCCTATTTATAAAGTTAGGGTTACTGTCGTCCTCAACCTTAGGTCAGTTGACGCTCTCATATTAACTTTTAATTGTTCAGACCAAAACACCCCTAGCTCGTAAGTGTTTCTCGTACATGACCGATGTTGCGACACTCTAGTACCTATGTTGTGACATCGAAGGCAGTATGCTCAGGTTCAGGGTAGCTTCAGAGGTGTGTCGAGACACCAAAGGCAGTTTCGAGATTCTTACATTTTGCTCCCTATGTTGCGACATCGAACTTTCTGTGTTGCAACATAATGACCAGTATTGAGTTTATACACCATCTAATGGTCTCCTGTACACTTACTAATTCAGGGAAGCTTTAGAGGTGTGTCGAGACACCAAAGGCAGTTTCGAGATTCTTACATTTTGCTCCCTATGTTGCGACGTCGAACTTTCTGTGTTGTAACATAATGACCAGTATTGAGTTTATACACCATCTAATGGTCTCCTGTACACTTACTAAGTACATTAGCTCACCTTTAGGCCTCATTCAGCTCCTTAGGTCAATAAAATACTCCAAATAAACTTTTTATTAGATTTAAACTAAACTATAAAAAATTAACTAAAACATAATGAAAATGATTATATTCAAGCTCTTCAAGTGCGAAAACTAGTTTAATATGCTATACTGAATTACGACAGATCAAGAATCAACTGCATAGAGTCTAGGAGTAGTGCACCATCTATATATGGAGGGGACAAACCATTCTTCCACTACATAAATAACCCAACCGAGGATGTGAATTACATTAGGAATAGGGGTGTAAACCCTTATTCAAACACCTATAATCTCGGATGGAGAGATCACTCAAATCTGAATGGGGAGGAAACCAATGAGGAGGTTGTAGTTTTAATCAAGTCAAAAATAATAACTATCAACCTCCTTATTTACAGAAACTTCAAGAAAGGGCCAACCTAAATGACCATATTGTATGTGGTCAACGATTGGATCGAATCAAAGGTCAAATACAGTTAGCGAGGACCGAAGTGAAACAAGTGCAGTTTGAGTGCACCAGTTCAGAAAAATATCGACTAAGCTAAAAAATCAGATGAACCAATTAATAAGCATGATGGGAGATATTAAGAAAAAAATTGACATTGGCATCCCTAGTAACACTAAAGATAATCCTCGAAGAGAGGGGAAGGAGCAGGTAAAAGTAATCGCACTCCGATCAGGTAAAGTGCTGAGTAGCCTGAATAACCCAACTCAAGAGGTAAATAAAAGGAATGTTAATGATCTTCAAGAAGAACCTTTAGAAGCTGATGATAAACTAGAACCAGAGTAAGTAGTTGAACCAACAGTTGAACTAGAGAGAAACAATTAAAGAACCTCCCATTGCAAAGATATTGTTCCCTTCAAGGTTGGAAGAAAAACAAAAATAGGATGAAGACAAGTTTGTATGCTTTCTAAACTTGTTTAAAACATTAAATGTTAACCTGCCTTTAATTGAACTAATTGAGAAATTCCCTAGTGCGCCAAAATTTTAAAGGAAATCATGTTTAAGCGTAGGAAAATTAATGTAGGTGAACAAGTAAACATGAATGCTTCCTATAGTGCTATTATCTCTAGACAAGTTCCCCAAAAGCTAATAGACCCGGGAAGCTTTACAATTCCCATAGATATAGATAACATTCATTTCAATAGAGCCCTATGTGATTTAGAAGCTAGCATCAATTTAATACCTCTATTAATATGTGAAAAACTCGGGCTAGGAGACCTCAAGAACACGCAAATTACACTACAGTTGGCTGACAGATTTTTAGTGCATCTGAAAGGAGTGTTGGAAGATGTGTTAGTCAAAGTGCGCAACTTTATCATTCTAGCAGATTTTGTAGTTTTAGACTTTGAAGAAGATCGAGAGATGTCAAGTCTGTTAGGTAAACATTTTCTAGCTACTTTAATATCCACCATGGATCTGGAGAAAAATGAATTAACCATGAAGATCAATGGTGAAATAGAAATTTTTAAATATGGTCACCAACAGAGTGAGGAAAATAAAAAGAACTTAGGGGAGCATTGTAATGAATTATCTATCTCTAACCCTAATAATCCCGAATCAGGGGACATACTTGGCTGGTAATAGCGAGTACCATAACACATAGGAACCCAAATTTTTTCTTATAGGATTTTTGCAGCTAGTTAGATAAAAATTGTAGAAGAACTATTATGTGTGTTTTCTAGGTTCCTTAGAGTGTGTTATTTCCTTCAATCTTGTGGGGGATATAGAAATGGAGAAACAAATTTATTTTTCAAAAGCTCATTCCTTCTACGTGAGAAATCATCATGTATGCAAAAATTTTGGTTCAATATATAATGAGAACAATGGATTCATAGGTAAACTAGGTTTCTAGAGGTCCAAGGTGGATGCAATGGTGTAAACCCCCGGTGAGACTTTATATCCTTATTATGGATGGTGCAATGAGATCAAGCTTATGTTTGAAAATGATAAGGGTTTTATATAAAATTATAAGAGTTATTAGGTTTGAGGGTTTACTTTGAAGATTGGTATAATCGGTAGTCTTCAAGTAGAGTTATAGGGTGTTTGTATGGGGTTTTAGATTGTTGAAGTATGCCCAAATACCAATCATGAAATGATTGTAATTACATACTCATTTTACCTTATTGTAAATATAAGGCATTGCCATTGTTATTTCAGTTTCTTTTTCTATGTGTATAAATAAACTGATTAATAATAGAGTCTTGAGAATAATATGATTATTCTTAAAAAATCTTTAGTCAAGTATTATTGTGGGTTTAGACAGCAATAATGCATTGAAACTAATGTGTTGTTGATTGGTGACAAAGTGTTGTCATTGACATATGGATGTCAAAATCAATACATGAGTATGTGTTAGAGAACAACATATTGGACTGACTCGTTGTGAGTATGTTTCTTGGATTATTATGTAATAGTCACAGCATTGCTCATGGTAATAATTATATATTTGATCCTCAAACTTGAGATCATCATTGTCCTAACATTGTGAGTCATATATTTTGATGCAGTCAAATGTTTACCGTAACAGGTTGTACTATAAAGACTGATGTTGTATATACCGCAATCCATATAGTGGGATATGATTGATCAATATAGGAATTGTCCCTCCTACATAATGGAAGTAATATCTTGGGCCACTTGATGAACTGAGACCAGAAATGCCCAGTCATGCTCAAATAAGTTGATATAAGATATCACACTTATTTGTTTATTGTAATCTACTCAGAATATCAAGAAATATGAGATTAGACTATACAAGTGTGACTATTCCATGATCTGTGTTCAATCTAGATATAAATGATAAAAGGATATAATACAAGAAAAATTTATCACAAAAAAGGTTATGTCGAATCACGTCTTCTTATAACTTGGGTAGCAATAATTGGCATATAGCAATGCATCATTACTTGTAACATTAGAAATGTTCTAGTATTACTACTAACGTTATAAGAGCCTACAAGGTCACACCCTATGGTTAAAGGCAACAGACTTCACGCAAAATAAGATGGGTGTATATCATCCTTCATACATCAATGGTGGACAGTATCACTTGGCGGACATGATTCGCAAGTACTTTCTAAGAGTTAATATTTATGGAAGTTAATATTCTTTTGGAAAGAATATAAAATTTTAATATCTTCCATAATTTTCTCTAGAAGTAAAAGGGAATTGTTCCGTTTTTACTATAGGTGATTAGTAAAAGGAATAAGACATGTGATGATGTAAGAAAGGTAGTAAGAAAAAATTCAAAAGGTCTAGCAACCAATTTTTGAACTCTCTCTGAAAAGATTCAAAGTTTTACTGTTCGTGCTTGAGTGGGTGGACTATGTAAAGACTGAGACGATTTTGTTGCGGCTTGGAATCGACACTCTAAAAAAATCAGATCGTAAAGGTATATTTTTAACCTTGATTCAACCTAATTCACTCCTCGTACTTGGGTCCAAGGCTGGATCGCTGAGATACTTTTTCCGCTGAGTCACGGGGTATACAGACGATCCAACATAGATAACCAAATCATTGAGCATATGACACTTCATTTAGTTGTTGAAATAGATGATATGATGGTAGTTGCTTTGCTGAAACATCAATCTATTGTATCTCATCCTTTGGGTATGTTGTTGGCAGATTGCCGAAGTTTTACTAATAAGGTTTGGGTAATTGAAGTCAGACATATTATCCATGAGGGTAACAAATTTATGGATCACCTAGCAAATTTGGCACAAGAGAGCAACCATGGCTTTATCATACTTGAGTCTCCTTTTGAGTCTTGTTCCTTTACTAGAAACAGATGCTTGTGGTAAAGGTGAAGTCATATTGTAGTTTTGTTCTCTTACCTTTTCCACCAAAACAGTTATACACATTTAGAATTTTTTTTTTTTAAAGTATAACAGAGTTTAATTACTACCGTAACATATGTTCTTGCAATTACTCTTCTCAAACACGTCCGAACTTGAATGATTTAAGGTTTGTTATTCAACATTTTGATTATTCAAATTATAGTTTTTGTGCTTAATTTACTAATTATAATAAAATTAGATCAAATTTAAACAAAATTATTTTATACATTCTAATTTAATTGAAAATTTTTTGAAATATAAAAAAATAATTTAACTTCGATATTAACGTTCGATTATATTATTTAAGAACAAATATCAAACTTACCTAGAACTTTTTATCTGAGTACGATACTAATATGTACGATGGGTACAAATAACAGAACACTACCACATGAATTCACTTTACCTTATTGATGTGTATTTCTTGTGCTTTTTTTAAATAAAAAGATGTGTATTTTAATATGATTAAAATATACAATAAGTCTATGTATTCTTTATAAATAAATTTTTTAATTTTTATATTTTTATTTTTAATAATTTAATCCATCAACTCAAATTTTAAAATTCAAATTTAATTATAAACACTAATAATTTTTTATTAAATTTATTGACACCACATTATAAAGTAAAATAAAATACTCATTTGATAATAATAAAAAATCAAATTTTAAATCTATAATAACCCTAAAGCCTACAATAGCTAAACTTGAATTATGTCCAAACAGGAAACAGAAATGGCACAATCCCTAAGGGCAACGTCAAATCATAATTATTAATTTTCATTTGAAGCATACTTACTACTTTTGGATTACAATGCCTTGTTTCTTTCTTGCTGTATAATAACATCAAATCAAAGAATCTTCTGCCCATCAGAAAGCATAAACACAATAAAACAAAGTGCCCTGAAACTAGGGTGAGTTGAGGAGCACTAGTTAAATTAGCAATTTACACACGTGCTTCCAGTTTTTCCTATTCCTGATACCTACCCAGTCAACACCACATTCTACCCATCCTAATTATAATTATACAGATACTCCACAAATTGTCAAGTGCTGCTGAAACCTTGTTCCCAATTCCAACAACAGCATCTTGGCGGTGGCTCAACCGCCTGGAAGGAGCCCTTCAGGTCCGAAGTACCAAAATCTTCACTATACACCCAAATGCTACATCAAACTCGTCGAAGCCAATCTGCAAAACTTAAGGATCACAATGGATCAGCACCTAATCTAGATTCTTAGACCAGCATCAATAAGGGAAAAATTCTTTTCAACATAAATAGTTTGATATCTGGCTTATATAGTCTGCAATCATCAAATGCTGAAACTATACATCTTCAACTTACAAGGATATTAATTCGCCAAGACATGTAAGGTCTGCAGATTTTTTTTTTCCTTACACGATGCAGTCCACTGATTTCAAATAGAAAGGGAGTTTATTAAATAAACTTGGAAACTCACTCTCCCCTCTCAGTATATGCATCTACGACCTACAAGTTGAAATCTCGTTGAGGAGTTGACTCATGGTCTCAAGGCCCACAACTGTTTACGAATCCAAATTTTAACTTAAGTTATTGTGCGCTCACTTACTTAGTGATGCTACCAGGCAAAAAATTCACCACCATTTACATCATCACTAAACATCAAACACACCACTTGAAAGAACCAAAACGCAAATAAAACTGTTAACTATTCTGCAGCTAAAGAGGTAATTTAAAAATGAGCACATACACCTGAGCAACTTTAAGAAATCAAATCATTAATGCCTGTAAGATACAGGGACATTTCAGCATACCTGAATGAGAAACACTCAAGCTCTAGGTGAATGTCCAGCATCAGATCCAGAGGCCGAGGAACTTTCACTATCAGAGTCTACAACAAACATTTATATATGTAACAATAAAACAAAATTTACTCCCACTAAAAATCATGTAAGAAATAAATCATCATACCACTTGAAGAAGACCCAGAATCACTGCTAGAGCTACTTGAACTACTCGACCTATTAGCAGCATCTCCCTGTTTTTCTTCTTCAACAAGTGATCTGGAAATATTCTGTTCATCTGCAGGTATATATATAATCATTTAGATATCAGTCCAACCAAGCAAGTAGCAAACATCATATAACTCCTTAACGTGAAAACTTACTAGTTGTGTTTTGCTTAGGCACTTCCACCAAAACAGGAGCCATGGTCTGCAACTAAATACAATAAATGCATGAAATTAGCAACCCTCAGGAAAAGATTATTTCATGAGAAACAATGATTTTTTTATATTAAAAAAAAAAAAACTTTACTTTCTCAGGTACAATCGGCGCAGCTTCTGCTCTGGCTTGAAGGGAAAGTTCAGCCTTTCTCTTGTTTTTGCTCAAACTTTTCTTGTAGTTGGTAACAAATCTATCCAGCTCCCAAAGAGTCTCGGTATCCACACTGTCAATGTCTACTTCAATTTCTTCGTCATGCTGAAAGACAGCTGAATTCCTTTTCTTAATAATCTGTACAATGTTGTCCAGCTTCTCTGAAGGTAAACTTTGAAGGTTAGTGCTAAGCTTCTGCTTCTCTTCATAAGTCATATCCCTCTTGTAAGGATCCTTCGCTTTAGGCTTTTTTGGAGCAGGAGTCCTACCCAAAGGAGTAGTAGCAATTAGTTTTGGTCTTGGATCAACAGGACGTGTCATTGACTCTGATCTATCCAAGATCCTTCTTGTATCAAGCGGAGGTGGTAGCATTGAATGTGCCTTTCTTGGTGTTGGCATACGTAGACTCACTTCATATTCTACTGCAAGTCTCATATCTCGAATATAATCTGCCTCTATAGAAGCCCATTTGCCCTCAAATATCTTTGATAACTGCTCTGCCATTACATGAACATCTTGTCCCTTAGGATTATATGTCATGGCATTCTGAAACGTCAATCTCACATCCTCTGCAAACTCTCTAGGAGACTTGTACCAGTTTTTGCTAAGCCTCGTTTTCACAGTGCCCAAATCCATGGGATGCTTAATGACACTATAGTAATCATGCAAACCAAGACCTTTGACATCAACAGGAGAATTAAAGACCCAACCATGCTTGTGCTTCATTAGTCTTTCAAGCAAAGAACTACAGTTCTTAAATAACTTATTACCCATGCCAAACCCATGTGTGAATTCACCTCCACCTTGCTTCTTCCCGTTTAATTTCAACTTCTTGTTACTCTCAGCTGGAGGAAACTTATCTTTTGCAAGCAAAAACTCAGAATTATGATAAAACTGATTTGCCTTAGGCGTCCTTTTCTCCTTCTCCAAATTTTCATTTGCACCCTGACTATTTTCCAAGGCAGAAATATTCAACTGATTCAAAGGCCTTGATTTCTTAACAGGTTCCTGAGAGATGCCTACCGAGGCCGGCTCTGGTTGAATCCTATTGAAACCATAATCAACAGCATTATTCAATGGAACAGGAGCATTACTAAACACCCTTATTTGCACTTCTTTAGCTTCAATCCTCTTCACCAAACTCCTTACCAAATCAAGCTCACTTACCAACTTCCTCCTCAGTTCCGCCATCTCCTGCTTTGACCTTGAAGCCAAATTGATCTTCACCTGGTTCTCGGAACTAGGCTTCAATGCTCCGGCAACAGCCACCTGCTTATTAAGGCTTGAACAGTCATCAGACACAGCAGTATCCACATGAGGACCAGGCTGTTGGTGAGCTGAATCCCCAAACTCCAAAGGAAGAGGCTGAGCAGGTATTTCAACAGGGTGGTTGTTGTAGTCGTTGGTGTTAGGGACAGCCGTTGTGGTGACATCAGTGTCGTTCAAAGCAGCCCTATCCACGTTGTTGTCATTTTTGTTGTTGTTGTCGTGGTTGTTGTCGGAGGTGGAGGTGATGGTGGTGGTGGTGGTGTCGTGGTGGTGGTGGTGGTTGGGGTCGCTACTGTTAACAGTGGAGTTGAGAAGATTGTTTTTCTTGGAACCCTTGAACGCTTTCCTGGTATAAACCTTGCTCCCACTGTACCTCTGTTTCTCTCTCTCAGCATCTTTTCCTTCTCCAACTACTATCCCCGAAGCCATACACATATATCAGGGTTTTAAACCCTAAGTCCTTTTTTTTCAAGTCTCCAACCAAAACAATTATGCACCCGCGACCAAATCCAAAATAGGGTTTAACTACCTCTGCACCAAAAACCCTAAATCTGACCTCTCAAACTTGAGAGTTCCCCCAAGTTTCAACCAACGGACCCAAAAAAACACAACAAACCTACATAAGAAAAACCCAAGTCTCGATCTACAAAATTACAACTACAACCATCTATGTAAAACCCTAAAACCGAATTTAAAGATAACACACAAAAAATTGAAACAAGAAAGGCAGATTTCTCAGCTCCTCACCTTTGCTTGTTCGATTCAGATCTCTTCACGAATCCTCCTCTCTCAACGCCGCTCGCTTTCTCTCTCTAAAAAGTGCTTTCGATTTTTTTTCCCTCTCAATTTTTTTTACCTGTATCTTATCTCTACAGGTGTACGGTGGTGAATGCCCTCGTGGAAATAAGCACTGGGAAGAAGCGTGTGGGTGCATCAAAAGTGCCGTGCTCGGGAAGAATCATACGGATGTGTAGAGTGTTTTACCGACGCTCGGTTTATTTTGCGTGTTATGCAAGCGCCTGTTGATGATAGAATTTTTGGGAGGTGAAGGCAACGTCAAGTTGAGGTAATAGGTTTGGGTTATGACAGGGAGCTTTAATTGTGGGTTTTGGTAAATTTTTTTCACGCGCAAGAGAGGGAGCGTGTAGTTTACTCAGGGGTTTCATAAGCCTAATCTCCAGAGACTCTTATAGTTTTTGATTGGTCGGAATTATTTTCCATTCCGATGATTTTCTTTTGGACGAATATTCTGATAGTACTTGGTGATGGTCTTTTTAATAAGCTGTAGGCTAAACTCCTTTTTCTATTTGGATGGGCGAATCATTAAAAATAGTGATAATATTAATTATTGTATCCCATAATATTAAATTAATTATATAATAATATATATTTGAATTCAAAAATAACTATGATAATAATTTATTGTTATATTTTGGTATCAATTAAAATTTAAAAGTATATGCTTTTTAGTTTGTTGGTACGTTTCTATATGTTTTTTGGCACGTATTGTTATATCTTTCTTTGATTGTTTGGAAGTAGTCTTTCTTATTTCTAATGGAGGCGAATCTGGTTGGCTTCTGTATTACTGATGGTGAAAATGAGGCATGGCAGGTCGACATCGGTGTTCAGGTTAGGGAGGATGCTGTGTTTTGGTTAGCAGGATTAGAGGTGCTCATGAGCCGGGCCGGGCTAGATTCGAGTCGGATTTAACTAAAAATTCCGGTTTATTTATTAGGCCCAACCTCGGTCTAGCCTAAAAAATAGGCCAAAAAATTTGTCTAGGTCCGACTTATCTCGTCAGTATTAATTTTTTATATTATTTTTATATAATTTTTAAATATATATAATATATCAAAAATATTAAAAAATTAAAATAAATATTTCCCAACAAATTGAAAATAAATTTTAAAAAGTATGTAGACTTAAATAACACTACAATAAATACAACTTAACAAGCAAATACCTCTAAAACAATAACAAAATTAACAAATGCCTTTTCAATAATAACAAAATTAACAATAAAATAAGTTTTATACAATATCCAAACAATAACAACAAAATAGTAGCAACATAATAGTAAAATGGTAGCAAAATAGGGAGAAAACAATAAGAAAATAACATTAAAAAATAGATTTTTTTTGTCCTTTCGTGAATTCGAGCTGGGCCAAGCTAAAAATGTCTTACCTGAGGCCCGACTCGTTTTTTAAATAGGTCTTTTTTTTGTCCAATCCTATTTTTCGGGCCTATATTTTTACTCAAGCCCTCTCACATTTCGAGCGGGCCTTTAGGTAGGGCCGGGTGGCCTGACCCATGATCAGGTCTAAGTGGGATGTTTTTTTGACCGTTAGTGTTATTCATTTTCAATAAATGAGAAACACATGGCTAACATTTAGCATCTTATTAGTGGTATTTCTATATCAGATATGGGGGAGAAGCATTTTTTTTTTTCAAGTTTTATTAGGAGTTGGATTGAAATAGGGTGATTGAGGCAGGGTCTTGGACTTTTAATAACCACTTGTTGTTGGTTCATCGTATTTCACAATGAGAAAATCCATTACGAGTGCCTCTATCTTTTTATTTCTAAATCCAAGTGCAAGACCTTTCGAGTTATATTGTTAACATATAATTGAACATGTTCACACACATATATTGTTTAGATATAAAATAGTCAAATATAAATATTAATAATTATATTATAAATGAAAACAATACAAACCAATATAATTTTATTAATATATACTAATGAATTTTTTATAAGAAAACATCATTAATAAATAAACAAGTCATAAACGAGCCAATAAACGAGCATTTAAATGGGCTTGTTCGTGAACGTAAATGAATCGAACAAACATCCATTTGTGCTCGTTCATTTATTAAATGAACATAAAAAATTTGTTAATACTTGTTTATTTAGCTTAATAAACGAACGTTATACGAACGGTTCGTCGAACGTTCTGTTTATTTACACCCCTAGCTCTAATCAACCCTCCAAGAAAAATTGTAACATCCACACCCAATCCAATCACCGAATCCGAGTATGATATGTCACAATCTAAAAGCTATATGAATTTAACAAATAAACTTGAATTTTTTAAAAATGATAAGGTCTTGGCGTATGCCCCGAATTTGGTGTAAACCCCAGTATAACTATAAAAAAATAATCAAATCAATTATACGCCAAGTAAAACAGTTTCAAAAAAACATTTGGCGAAAGCTTTATAAAAGATGATAGAGTTATATAAATTGCAAGATGGGTTATTTCCCATACAAAAGTTTTAAGTGCATCACAGTCCAACTAACAAACCCTATCCTTCAACTCTTTGTTTCTGGTTCCTAAAGATTGATACTTGGTCTCCTAGGCGGAGACAAACTCGTTGAGCTTGACATTCTATTAGACAAGTTTCATACAACTGGCGGAGTTAGGCAAGGGGTTGCTCGCTAGAGAGAAAAGCCCTCTCAGATTCGACCTATTTAGCCTCAACTCCAGCACAAGCTTGCTGGAAGGTCCAACTGGCTAAGCTACCCTCCACAAATAACATAGAAATAGAGTTTACTATCTCATGTAGTGTGAGCTTGTAGTTGCTAGAGGAAGAGGGGTAGGCAAACACCTTCAATTCTAGGGACAAATCTTAGTCATGTCGTTGCCAAATTGCGAAGGGAAAAAAGAGATACTGGCCTGCGCAAAGGTGGTGTCATCGAGAGAAAAAGGTTTGGGCTTTGAATGGGGAGCATAAATAAGGGCACTAAATGGAAAGAAAGAAGAGTTGAAGTAGTAACACGCGGGTCCGCAACATTGGCAAACTCAATAGGAGGTTTGGTAATGGCTAGAGGAGGGAATAAAGCACGTAATAGAGAGTCAAGCGTGAGAAATGTTGTATCGAGCACTGACTAGGGAGCAGAAAATTCACCCTCTAGAAGGATTGGTTGCTTGCCAGGCCTGTGATGAGGCAACATGTTGCCACCAGTCTCCCCAGCACTAGAGGACCCTCTATCAAGTTTCAACATCTTTATATTCAAGTTTATTGTATTCATGAGATCCATGAGGAACTAATCCTTTTATGAGGGATCAAGAGTGGAGGTGTGATTAAATGATTCTAATGTAGGGTTTCTTAGTGAATCAACTATTTAGGAGCGGAAGAACTTAAACTTTGGGACTAACAGCCTTGAAAAGTCATTTAAGTGGGAATTAACCCAAATTTGGTAAGGCCTATCCATGAACACCTTAGCCCCAAACCGGTCTAAACTATAATATTGAGTGTAACACCCCAAACCCAGCCTAGAAGTTTAGACCGAATTTAGAATGCTACATTGATCACCAAAGTGGTCGTGAAAAAGTTTTACAAACCAAGTTATCATATTTAACCGAATATTCATTTGCTCTGGAATCATTTAATAAAAATTACAAATAAATTTAATAAAGAGTACCAATAAACGAGTAAAAATTTGAACCGAAAACTGCACCACAATATTATAAATTTTTACAATTCCAAAACAGTGTAATCAAAATATAAATCAGAAAATAAACCAAAATAATCTTTTGCAACCGTTCCTGTCCGAGGCCTCCACGTACTAGATCCAGCAATAGAATTTCGAAAGGTACTTGAAAGGGAAACAGAAGAGGGGGTGAGCTATGCAAGCCCAGTGTAAGATCAAAACCATCTAGCCTCGGAACCAGAAATGAAAATAGAAACAAAAAATAGTTCAGAGGTGGAACATACTTACAAAGCTATACAGAACCAGTTGGTACGTTCACAACGGATGTACCGGCAGATAACAATATTTAGAAGATATTAAGAACACACTCGAACACTCAGTCACAAGTACCATTCATTCTCATTCAGTCACACAGTCACTATAACTATTCAGTCGGTCAGTTACAATCAGAGTCCATAAAATTTACACAATCATATGTGTTTTTCAGTTGGACAAAAACATTCAGATACACAGTGGCGTCATCCAGTCAAACAGAAGCAGACAACAGTTGTAATGCACACAAATCCCACAAACAAATGCGTATGTATGTAGTTGAATTATAGAATAACTCACCCATCCAACCAACACACCTCTCCATCCATCCTCACACTTACTGTGGGGTTTAAAACACCCACTCATCCCTACACTTTCAGTGATGTCATCCCAGGTTGCCCGACAATGATGGCCATAAGTAAAAAATACGTATGTATGCAGTTGAATTATAGAATAACCCACCCATCCAATCAACACACCTCTCCGTCTATCCTTACACTTACTGTGAGGTTTAAAACACCTACCCATCCCTACACTTTTAGTGATGTTATCCCGGGTTGCCCGGTAACAATGGCCATCAGTAAGTCTACGACCCTCAGGGTATTGGGACTATCAGTAAGCAAATAAATTACCAGATCAGTCAATAATAATACGTAGCAATGCTGACGTATAAGCTGTACAATGCCATACGATAACTCGCGGTACAGTCGTGCAGTTGAACTGCTAGAACAGATATGGGTATGTAGCATAGCTAGCGCACATGCGGTATAGTGCAATGTAGCAAACCGCTATACTAGTCTATTGCAGTTGAGCTGCTAGATCAGTCAATGGTACGTAGCATAGCTAACGTACATGCTATACGGTACAGTACAGTAATCTACTGTACAGTCCAATTGCAGTAAAACTGCCAGTTCAGTACAGTATCGGTCTTCCTTATCTTCAAAATCCCATCCCAAAACACTTTATGCATATGTATGTATATATGCAGTCTCATGTACAAAATCAAAATACCAATTCCAAACAGTCATTTAGAGGCAGACACTCGCGTTCAATCAATCAGAATTAGAAATGAGCACACTCATTTACTTGGTTTCAATATTAGTCATGCCACACAGTCAATCACTAGCAACACACAATTCAAGCCCAGAATAGAGTCATAATTACCCTCACTAAAGCTTAGCCGAGGGTTAAAATGCATAGAGTCACAATTACACTTAAATTTAACCTAAAACCAACATTCGGAGAGATAGGGCCACACGCTCGTGTGGGACAAACTAGGCCATGTGGGGGTCTAAACGCCCGTATGAAAGGCAGCACATGACTGTGTGATAGAGGCACACACTCGTGTGAGGCAGGGGCACGGTCGTGTAAACAGGCCGTGTAACTCACTGTCCAATTTCGCTAAAATCAGGTGCAGGGAGAACACAGTCGTGTGAGGGTATCACACGCCCGTGTGCCTACCAGACACGGCTATATATCTAGAACACACACTCGTGTGGGATCCTTAAATACCTAAATTAGTCACACGGCCATGTGGCTAGGCCGTGTGACTCAAATCACTGAATCTCTAATTCCTAATTGCATATGCCCGTGTGATCAGAGGACACGGCCGTGTGAATATCGATAAAAATCCCTAAATCAACCACACAGCCGTGTAGCCAAGCCATGTGGCACCTTAATTGTACCGGAATCCCTAATTCCCAAAAGCATACAACCATGTGAATCGACACACGACCGTGTGGTAGCAAGGAAGGTCACAAAACCACTCTAAAACAGCCCCAAAATCACCGTTTTGGCCACCCAAACAGTCCTCAACCTTAGCCACTACTACAATATATCAGAAAAGGCATTTTCCCTTCACATCCAATGACTAAAACCCAAATCAACGGGTTAGCACACCATCAAAAAATACCAAAATGAAAGTTTGCAAAATAAGACAAATAAACAAAAAAAATGGTATAGACAGAGTTTGAATGCCACACCTATTTTTACGATCGGAATAAGCGCGGAGGAGCAAAATCTCAGAAACCGTAAACCAAATCGATTCAAAAGTACAGAGAATACCCAAATTGAAAAACCAAGGGAAAAGAAAAGAGAAAACAAAAATAAAAGTAATAATAATAATCCTAAAATAATAATAATAACATAAATAAAATGCAATAACATAATTAAGGAAATCAAAATAATAAAAGTAAAAAGAAAATTCACTTTGAAAGTGCTCAAAAGACTCGAACCCAGAACCTTGAGGTTCACTAACGCTTACTCAATCCCTAAACCAGCAAGCCTATTTTGACACTAAAATGCCTAACTAATCACATATGTACATCCTCCTCACTGTCCCTAACCACTAAACCTCAAAACTTTTAGGCCCACCCATCCTTAAAGAAATTTCGTCCCCAAAGTTTCCAACTAACAGAACAGTCGCATAACATAGACTACTCAACTACGCTCCCGCTGCGCACTCTAATCCCAAAATACTATCTTACTTAGCTTGAACTTAAGACCTCTCACACAGACCCAGAATACTCAACCATTAAAGCAGACTGATATTGCACATACAATTTCTGTATTCCACTCAACACATCCAAACACTTCCAGTTATACCTGACTCAAAAACGTGAAGTACAGTCTCGAATCTGATGCTCCTTAAACCTTCATTTAAGACATGCTCTTGACTTCTTCCAACAATCGCCCAGATAACGTTTCTTGCAATACTCGCAAGACGGTACCCTCGTAACACTACCAACACTACCTTTACTATTATTCAAATGCATTTTAACACACTTCATAGAGGTAGGCTCCATCCTAGGAGAACTACAATCTTTCTTCTTCCTATAATCCATACACCTAGCCTGTAGCATCTTGCTAATCTTCCTTATCTTAGCCTCATACACTTCCTCTAGCATATCTCTCACTACCCGAGTCAGTGCCTCTATTCCAGGCTCTGAGTTATCGCTACCTAAAGTTGGCCGACTCGCATTGTCCTCCAACTCTAAACAGTCTCACGTTCTGGTGAAGCAGACAACTTCTTGCGATCATGCTCACCTTGAGAATCCATATCAATTTCGTACCTACTTTAGGATATCTATACTTTTAGAAAGCAACACATAATAAGTATAATATTCCATATTTCTAACATTACAATTTCGAATTTTACCTGAACCAGCACTAAAGTCTTAGAGAGTTCATTTTCGTAAACTATTTCCAAAGCACAAACTATTTTAACTTTATGTGGTACAGTTATTCAAATATTTTTAAAACAATTTCTTACACACAAGTTCACGTAAAAACATAGGTCGAGTTTTTGCAAACCTGGCTCTGATACCACTAAATGTAACACCTCAAACCTGGCCTAGAAGTTTAGACCAAATTCAGAATGCTACATTGATCAACGAAGTGGTCATGGAAAAGTTTTACAAACCAAGTTATCGTATCTAACCGAATATTCATTTACTCTAAAATCATTTAATAAAAATTACAGATAAATTTAATAAATAGTCAGAAACTAATAAACGAGTAAAAATTTAAATCGAAAACTGTACCACAATATTATAAATTTTTACAATTGCAAAACAGTGTAATCAAAATATAAATAAAAAAATAAAACCAAAATAATCTTTCGCAACCGTGCCTGTCCGAGGCCTTCACGTACTAGGTCCAGCAACAGAATTTCGAAAGGCACCTGAAAGGGAAACAGAAGTGGAGTGAGCTATACGAGCTCAGTGTGAGATCAAAATATCTAAACTCAGAACCAGAAATGGAAACAAAAACAGAAAGCAGTTCAGAGGCAGAACATATTTACAGAACTATATAGAACCAGTTGGTACATTCACAATGGATGTACCGACAGATAACAATATTTAGAGCATGTTAAGAACACACTTGGACACTCAATCGCAAGTACCATTCATTCTCATTCAGTCACACAGTCACTATAACTATTCAGTCGGTCAGTTACAATCAGAGTCCATAAAATTCACACAATCATATGTGTTTTTCAGTCGAACAAAACAGTAAGATACACAGTGGCATCATCTAGTTAAATAGAAGCAGACAACAGTTGTGATGCACGTAAATCATACAAAAAATACGTTTGTTTACAATTGAATTATAAAATAATCCACTCATCCAACCACCACACCTCTCCGTCCATCCCTACACTTACTATGGAGATTAAAACACCTACTCATCCCTACACTTTCAATGATGTCATCTTGGGTTGCCCAACAACGATGGCCATCAGTAACAAATGCATATGTATGCAGTTGAATTATAGAATAACCCATGCATCTAACCAACACACCTCTCCGTTCATCCCTACACTTACTGTGGGGTTTAAAACACCCACTCATCCCTATACTTTCAATGATGTCATCTTGGGTTGCCCGACAATAATGGCCATCAGTAAGTCCACGACCATCAGGGTATTGGGACTATCAGTAAGTAGATAAATTACCAGATCAGTCAATGATAATACGTAGCAATGCTGACGTATAAGTTGTACAGTGCCATGCGATAACTTACGGTACAGTCGTGCAGTTGAATTGCCAAAACAGATATGGGTACGTAGCATAGCTAACGCACATACGATATAGTGTAATGTGGCGAACTGCTATACCGCTATATTGCAGTTGAGCTGCTAGATTAGTTAATGGTACGTAGCATAGCTAACGTACATGCTGTACGGTACAGTGCGGTAATCCACTGTACAGTCAAATTACCGTAAAACTGCTAGTTCAGTACAGTATCAGTTTTCCTTCTCTTTAAAATCCCATCCCAAAATACTTTATGCATATGTATGTGTGTATGCAGTCTCATGTACAAAATCAAAATACTAATTCCAGACAGTCATTCAGAGACAGACACTCGCATTCAATTAGCATCAGAAATAAGCACACTAATTTACTTGGTTTCAGTATCAGTCATGCCACGCTGTTAATCACTAGCAACACACAATTCAAGCCAGAACAAAGTCATAATTACCCTCACTAAAGCTTAGTCGAGGGTTGAAATGCATAGAGTCAATATTACACTTAAATTTGACCTAAAATCAACATTTGGCAAGATAAGGCCACACGCCTGTGTGTCCCAGCCGTATGGGACAAACTAGGTTATGTGGGGGTTCAAAAGCCCGTGTGAAGGATAGTACACGGCTGTGTGACAGAGGCACATGCCTGTGTGAGGCAAGGGCACGGTCGTCTGAACAGGCTATGTAACTCACTATCCAATTTTGCTAAAATCATATATAGGGCAGACACGGCCGTGTGAAGGTCTCACACGCCCATGTGCCTACCAGACACGGCCGTATGTCCAGAACACATGCCCGTGTGAGATCCTTAAATCTCCAAATCAATCACACAGTTGTGTGGCCAAGTCGTGTGACTCCAAATCACTGAATCCCTAATTCCCAATTGCACACGCCTGTGTTACTAGAGGACACAGCCGTGTGAATATCGACAAAAATTCCTAAATCGGCCACATGACCATGTAACCAGGCTGTGTGGCACCTTGATTGCGTCGAAAACCCTAGTTTTCAAAAGTACACGGCCGTGTGAATCGACACACGCCCGTGTAGCCGTCAGGGAAGTCACGAAACCACTCTAAAATAGCCTCGAAATCACTGTTTTGGCCACCCAAACAGTCCTCAACCTTAGCCACTACTACAATATATCAGAAAATGCATTTTCCCTTCACTTCCAACGACTAAAACCCAAAATCAATGGGTTAGCGTACCATCAAGAAATACCAAAATGAAAGTTTGCAAAATAAGACAAATAAACAAAAAAATGATGTAAACAAAGTTTGAATCCGACACCTGTTTTTATGATCGGAATAGGCGACGAATGAGCAAAATCCTATAAACCACAAACCAAATCGATTCAAAAGCGTAGAGAATACCCAAATTGAAAAACCAAGGGAAAAGAAAAGAGAAAACAAAAATAAAAGTAATAATAATCCTAAAACAATAATAATAACATAAATAAAAAATATAACATAATTAAGCAAATCAAAATAATAAAAGTAAAACGAAAATTCACTCTAAAAGCGCTCACAAGATTCGAACCCAGAACCTTGAGGTTCACTAACGCTCAGTCAACCACTAGACCAGTAAGCTCATTCTGACACTAAAATTCTCAACTAATCACATATATGCATCCTCCTCACTGTCCCTAACCACTAAACCTCAAAACTTTTAGACCTAAAATTTGGGGCGTTACATTAAGAGATAAGTTTTTCTTGTCAACTCATTAGTTTAATGGAAGATCGAGAGATCTTACTAGGGTAATGACTAGTTGATTGAGTAGAAACCTAGAATAGGAATTAGTTATGACCATCAAAGTGAGCTAATCACTTATGCTTAGAATTGATTAAGTTTATAAATTAGTTTTCAGACATTCTTTATATTTAGGTTTTTGTTATTTTTATTTTATTATTTATAAAAGCCCAAAATATTTCCTTTTTATGCTTTATCATAGTATAATTAATTTAAACTACTAATTACTTCTCTTTGCATTTTGTTGATATTAATTTAGTACTCACCTCCATTAGGTACGATCCTCGGAGTACTCACCTACTTTGTTGTAACTATATTACAACCTGACCCGTATACTTGCAGACACTGCCTTGAGTTCATATATTAAATTTGTAGTATTCACACTCTGGGTATTAGTATGCCCAGAGGTGGTCATCCACCAATCACCCAAGGCCCATGTTAGGGCTTTTTTGCAATGAAAACTCATTAGAAGAAAGCATAAAACAGGTATAATTGGCTGAAGATGAGAACACACATTAGCTTCGTTTTAGATTTAGTTTTCTCTAGGTTTTCTATAACAACCCATTTTTCAATGGTGTCAGAAATAGTGATTTCTAGACCACAAATCCGACAAGTAAGTTTGTATAATTAGTATTTAAATTATATGAGTCAATAATAAATTTTATGATGAATTCTGATATAAGGAATTTTAACCAATTAAATTAAAAGTCAGTATAAATGGTTAGGTTCAAAAGTCAAGTGGTTATTGAAAACGAAGTATTAGAACATCGTTTTCATAAATTAAATTCGTAAATATTTTTATTAAATATTTACAGTACTATATGTGAATTGAAGTTTGATAGGGTAATTTTGATGATTTACTATTAAATTAAGGGAAAATGATTAAATTGTAAAAGAGGTAAAAGTTACCCATTATAGGTTTTGAAATACCAAAGGGGTTAATTTAGCAATTAAACCATTGCCAAAAGTCCAAGCGATGGTGGATGGCAATCATTCCACTAACCTTTGGGATATTTATTCATTAAGTCCTAATTAGTTTAAGGTTAAATTGTAATTAAGTTTATTTAATTGGAAATTAATATAATTAAATGACCAATTTTATAGTTGGATCTTCCTTAAATGGCATAATAATAGGAATGATATGGAATTATCTAGATTGTCGTAAATTGCATTTAGATCCTAATTATTTAAAAAGGACTAAACTGTAAAGGTTGAAAAAGATGGTTTTATTAGTTAAAAAAGAGAAAGTAAAGGACTAGAATGGTAATTAAGCCATTAATGGCTATAGTGGACAGTTTTTGGCTTATGTTTGTTAAGAATTGAATAAAATCATTAAAGGGCAAATTGGTAATTGGGTAATTAATGGTTTAAAGTAAAAATTAAATAAGAAAATGGTATCATCTTTTACATGAAAATGGTATCATCTTTTACATGTTCTATCTTTGAAAACTGAATAGGCCATGGGAGAAGGGAGAAAGCTTCGATCAATTAGGGCTTGCTAGTTTGGTAAGTAAACCTTGTCCGATTTTAGTAATTTTTATGTTTTTGAGCTCGTATAAGCTTAATCTAGCTAACCCGGAGACTAATTTGTAAAACTGTCAAATGTTTTGGATTATGAGATTGATGAATTTGAGTTATTCTTGAATCTTTATGAAATAATATTAAGTTTGGTTGTTAAACAAGACTATTTTGTAAAGTAGTTTTTGTTGATTTTAATGTTTAAGGACTAAAATGTGAAAAATAGTAAAAGTACAAGGACTTGATGTTAAATAACAGAAAATATAGATTTTAGTGAAGTTTTATACTATTTTTTTTGAGTTTGATTTTAGTTAAATTTGGTTAAATTGCAAGATTTTGGCTTAGGGACTAAATTGCATAAAAGTAAAATATTGGGGGTAATTTTATAAAAATGTTAAAAATGACTTAATTGCATAAAATGAGTTAATTTTACAGTTAGAATTAGTTAATTGAATGAAATTATTATTCTAGATCAAGTATGGGTTGAAAATCGAGGCATAAAGAAGTTACAGAGTAGTCTGTGTACCTTATTGTGTTGCAGTTTAGTCAGGTAAGTTCGTAATATTTCTTTTATGTTACAATGATTCCATATATATTACATGTTTATTATAATTAGATCCAATGTTAAACTTCTCTATTGAATGATTTGAGAATAAATAATAAAAGAATATGGTGAACATGTGATGTTTCTGAATAGCAGGCCTCGAGTCGATGTTATCTATCAAGTTTTGTACCGGTGTGCTTATCGAGCTTTGGGCATAGTAGGCTTTGTTCCGGTGTTGTTCATCAGGCCTTGAGCTAGTGATACAGGCCATAATGATGGTTGAGATACTATATGTGTTGCGAATTCTCTACAGCTTGTGTAAGTAACATTGTGAACCAGTGATTATTTAGCAGGTACTATGTATCGTTGATACAGACCGTAATGATGGTTTGAGATCTTGCATCTGTTGTGGATTCTCTGCAGCTTGTATGAGCAGCATCGTGAGCCAGTCAAAACTCTAAAATTAACTCGAATGAGTGATACCCTCTGATTACCTAAGATTAAATCTTATTAATATGACGACTGAGAATGTGATGTGAATTAATGCACTATGTAATACTCACCTATTGTGAGCTATGTTTGATAGGAACTTCATTATTTAATCTTATAATTTGATTTACTATGTTAATTTGGTAAGATTTATCATTTAATTTAGCAAACTTATTAAGCTTCAAGTAAGCTTACTCGTGCCTTGTCCTTTGTTTTATAGATTACATTTTGTGATTGGAAGATCGGATCAATTTGTAGAATCACACTATCCCGATGACTCTTTTGACTTTGAAAACATTTGGCTTATATGGCATGTAGTTGGGAAAATGGTTATTATGCTATAATTCATGGCTATATGTGATGTTTTGTACTTGATGAATGAATGGTAGTCTTTTTGGTATGATTATTAACCGTAAGTAAACTTGAGTAGGTGGTCAAGATGGTAAATGTCATATTAAGTTGGAATGATGTGTTTGGAATGTTTTAGTTGGTGTCTATTATGGCTTATAGATAGTTGCTTGATAATGAGTAGCATGAATGTTATAATGTGTTTGGTACATTATACTTTGGTTGGTTTTAAATGAATGGAAATGGTATGTTTTGGTTAATTTAAAGTTTGTTTATAGACTTGTGAATATATGAAATGAGTTGGTATAGATACCTATACAACTGCATGAAGAATAGGCTTGGATTTGGCCACTTTTACACACACGGCTTGGGACACGAGCTGCCACACGGTCGTATGTCACACACGGGCGTGTGCCTTGAGTGTGTTAGGTACAGGATTCACATAGGCTAGCATACGGGCTAAGACATAGATGTGTGAGCCAAGTCAATGAGGTACATGGTTGGACACACAGGCGTGTGACTTTTGTAGGTGAAATTTTTTAATTTTTCTTGAAATATTCTAATTTATTTCTATTTGGTCCCTAATTGCTCGAAAACTATTTTTAAGGTTACGTAGGCTCGATTTAAGGCTCGTAAATGCATGATTTATTCCATTTTGAATTTCTTATGTATTAATTAAATTAATTTGAAAATTAATTACTATTGGCTATAAAATGTTCTATTTTGTATAGTAATACTCTTTAACCTTATTCCGGCGACGAAAACAGGTTATGGGTGTTACATTTTCTCTTAGTTTTTTTTTTTTGCAGTTTTTCTAGGGTTTTCATTTTTTCTTCTTCTTACGTAGTTTAGAGTTTATTTTTCTGCATTTACTTCTTGTCCTTGATGTTCTTAGTGTTAGTTAAGTTAGTTATCACTGTAGCTTAGGTTTATTTATACTTTCAGTCACTGTAGCTTAGGTTTATTTATACTTTCAGTCCATGTACCTTGATTGCAAGACATCTTTAGCTTTAGTTTAATTTATTTCAATTTTTTTACTTTAAATATGTTAAAGTTTGTTCCTTTTATGTTTATTGTTTTAGATTTTCTTGTTGGATGATTTTAGTTTCATGTTCTTTAAGTTTTCTTGCATAAAAATCTCAATTTTTATACTTTTCTTAAGCTTTAATTTAATGGTTGTTTTGTTTTTTATTTCCATGTTCATCCTTTTTACTTTCAGTATAAGTAGCTAAACCTCAAAGGGATTGGTTGATGGAGATATGGGTAAGCTGATTTTTGGACTAAGGACTAAATCGAATAGACCTAAAAACTTAGGAAGTGACGCATCTAAGGGAATATCTAGGCAAGTGAGACCAAAGGTAATCTTGTTGTACACCCGTTCATTAGTTCCAAATTAACTAGTGAGATCGAAATATAAATCGGAGCTAAGCTGTCTAAGTTAGTAAAATTAATATCGAAAGATAAAATGGAGCCACTTAGTAATTTAAGTGGTTGAAGTCCATTGTTTGAGAATCAGTGAACCATTGAAATCAACCAATCATACCTAGTTATTTATTTAGTTAATTTCTTACTTTTGTACTCTTCGTAATTTAGTCAATAGATTAACTAACATAATTAATTTTCTTACACAATTTATTTTTTTATGATTTGTTGTACTATAAAATCATATGAGTAGTCGCTTAGACTCTCTCTTATATGCTAGTTATCACTCAATTGTCATCTCTTTTGGGTTTGATCCTTGGAATACTTCAGCGTGCCATTATAACACTCTAAATATTACAATTGACCTGTACACTTGCAATAAAATTGTGCTTTAAAAATTGTCTTCTAAAATCATTGTTTTACGCGTACACGCGCGATGCCAGTCAGTGTTACAACTACAATTTCCCAAGTCACACCAACGACCATAAAAATTCCGAATATGTCTCCTCAAGTAACATCATTACCTTCATCGCTTTTAATACATGATTCAACTCATCTTGAAGTTGAACCAAGATATCAGATTAGGATAAATAGAGGAATTCCAAAAATTCAATATGATCCCAATTTTAAAGCTAAGACTAAATACCCCATTAACTATTACATCTCCTCTTACCATTTTTTCAAAGTCTCATGCACTTATTATAAATCAATTATCTTCTGTATCTATTCCAAGTAATGTGCAGGAAGTATTGATGGATTCAATATGGAAGAAAACTATGAATGATGAAATGGAAGCCTTACAGAAGAATCATACATGGAAACTTGTATCGCTGTCCCTAGGGAAGAAAACAATAAGGTGTAGGTGGATTTTTACAATCTAACCCAATCCTAATGGAATCATAGATCGCTACAAGGCAAGACTTGTTGCTAAAGGGTATACCTAGATACACGAAATTTATTATGGAGATACATTTTCTCCTGTAGCACAAATAAACACCATATGAGTTCTCATTTCCATAGCTGCAAGTCAAGATTGGCCACTGCAACAGTTTGATGTTAAAAATGCATTTTTTTAATGGAACTTTGAAAGAAGAAGTATACATGAATCCTCCTTCAGGCATAAACTGTAATGGCAAAGTATGCAAGAAAAAAGGGCCTTATATAGATTAAAACAATCCTTTTGAGCATGGTTTGAAAGGCTCTCAATATTCATGAAAAAGATTGGGTACAAACAAAGTAACGTTGATCACACTCTCTTTGTAAAACAAGAGTTTAAAAAAGATGGCTGCTCTTATTTTGTTATAAAAAATTACTCAAATGAGATAGCTACTTCCAAGAAAGCCTTGCGACTAAGTTTGAACTTAAAGATCTTGGGCACTTGAAATATTTCTTAGGCATTGAAGTTGCAAGATTGAGCAAGGGAATCTCTCTTTGCCAATGAAAGAACGTGCTAGATTTATTAGCAGAAACTGGGATGCTTAACTATAAACCTATTGAAACTCCCATTAGGATGAATCACAAGTTAGCCATTCAACAAAACTAGACTCCAACCAACAAGGAGAGGTATCAAAGATTAGTAGGGAGGCTAATATACTTATCGCATACACGTCTTGACATTGCATATGCAGTAAGTATTGTAACCAAATTCATGCATGCACCAAGTGAAGATCATATGGAGGCTATTCATTAGATCCTACAATACCTAAAATCTTCTCTAGGAAAAGGATTATTTTTTGCTAAAAATGAGGATCAAGAAATCAAGGGATATACAGATGCGAATTGGGCTAGAAGTCAAACTAATTGAAGGTCTACATCGGGGTATTTTATGTTTGTTGGAAGTAACTTGGTTACATGGTGAAGTAATAAACAAAAGGTCATAGCAAGATCAAGTGCAAATGTAAAATTTTATAGAATGGCACAAAGTATCTGTGAATTGCTATGGATAGAACACATTTTACATTATATTGGTATATTTCTATCAAAACCTATGAAGTTATTATGTGATAATAAGCCAGCCATAGCAATTATTGATGCTGTCGTTAAAAACACCAAATTAACCTATTCCCTGTAAAATAATAAAGTTAATAGTAAAGGGGAAGTAGCGTCAAAATCCTCAGGGACCAGATTATACGAATACTCGTTTTCTCGATATCCTGGCCGAAATCGTACCCAAGAAACCTGCGTTCCTGGAATAAAATAAAAATAACAGAATGTAAAGTTTTAATTTGGAAATAAAAATAAAACGAAAACAGAATTAAGAAGTCGAATTGAAATTGCGAAAATTAAAAATAAAAGATAGAGTTGAGATAAAGAAATTCTTATGGGAAAGCTCCAGCCTCTAGTTGTCTCATTCCGCCTTGGGTTCGAACCTTGGCTTTGGATGACCCTTTTCGAACCAAGTAAGCCAGTTATAGTGGAAGAGGACGTCTACGACCACCAGCTCCAAGAATTTATACTTACGATTTTAGGGAACCTGACTCTAGCCAACATCCTAGGCTAGATCAACGTCTCTCAATGGCGAATCCCACGCCACTTTGTCTCTTTGGCTCGCCAACCTCTGACGCAGTAAGTTGATGAACCGACGGTGCAATCCTTCCAAAACACACAAAGCGGCCGCCTTTACATATGTTGAAAAGCTTACTTCTTAAGGGCCATGGACGGAAGCGTCAGCCCGTAATTCGGAGAAACGATGAATACTTGGCAGAAAAGGGGCTAAGTATGGGTTCTAAGCCTCAAAACCCATTGACAACTTTCGACTAGAAGGGTTTTAGTGGCTCATGATAAAAGTGGGGAAGAAAATAAATATAAAAATGGAAAATGAATTTTATTAAAAGAAAATATGGAAATAACAAAAGACTTTGGGGGAGAGTGTTTATAGAAAAAGATGGATCCAATTAGAGTACTTCATCCCCTATTTATAGTTTTAGGAAGAAAGTCTAATTTAACTTAAATTCCTAAAAGATAAATACATTTAAATAAAAATAATTAAAATAAAATCCTAATATAATTCTAATAATTATCCTAACATTAATTATCCTAATATAAATAAAATAAAATAGAGTCTTCCAAAATAAAATCTCTTCTATTTGCTTTTAAATCCTTGTGCCTTCCATATTCGCACTTTTGACACAATCTTTTTCCTGTGTCGCATATCAGCCCATTTTGTCTCCAAATTCGCACTTTTGTCCCCTTAATTTTGCTTTGCCTCTAATTTAGTCCCAATGAGATAAAATATTATAAATAGCACAAATTAGCAGGAACATACTCAGAATAATCACATAATTAATACAATAAAATACGTTATTCTAGAGCATTATCAATTACAAATAATCTTGTTCAACATATAGAACGAAACATGTGGAAGTTGATCGACACTTCATCAAAGACCATCTTGACAAAGGTACAATTAGTTTCCATCTGTCACATCAAAAGAACAACTAACAGATGTTCTAACAAATGTTGTATCTGGAAAAGATTTTCAAATATCATTTAACAAGTTGGGAATGATTGACATATATTTACCAACTTGAGGGGGAGTGTTGGTGTGAGCAATCTAAGGGAGAAAAATCTATTGTCAACTTTAACAGAGTGTGTAAATGATTTGTTTACTTATTTGTAATTAATTATCTTATGTTTAGGCTATAAAATAGGGTCTTATTGTATAGCAATTATTATAAATATGTAGGTTGTAATTGCTTGAAAAATACACAAAGTTATTCTCTAGTACCTTTTCTACAATATTCTTCAACTATATTAGTATTAGTTATTACTTATTAGTTCTGGCTTTTTAATTTTTACTTGCAATTATAATTCTCAAATTCTCATTGTCTAATTCTCCTTTTGTAAACTTTGTTATAAATGAAAGAACTTTCATTAACAAAAAAAAATTCTATATGTGTTAAATTTATCAAAATTTGTTACCATACTAATCAAAATTATGTAAAATGAATAAAAAAAATTAATGTTGTGATAATTGTTTTTAGATGCTCACTTTTGAAATTGATAGGGGTTACTCTTATTTTTTTGAGAGGGTATAATTTACTCAATATTGAAATTGAGAGGGACTAGAAAAACCTTTTTAATGAATTTCTACCTTGTTGGAATTTCTTAGAGTGTGCATGAAGTTGGGAATAAAAGAAACGTTTCAAATTGGATTTAAATGAATTAACTCACAAATTGACACTTAAACTATTTATATACACCACTTTTCCCACATTGATGCCTAAACGTTTTTTGGTCATAAGTGGTATCTAAACTACTTTTTTTCCCAATTGATACTTCTATTAGTCAAACCGTTAAACTAGATATTTTTATTAATTTTAATTTTTTTTAGTTTTTTAAAATTTTTTGCTAATATGGTATGCCACGTTGGTGTCGTTTGACATGTTAGCACAATTAACGATCAAACAAGTCTATTAACAAATTTCCATTAATGGAAGGGCTTAGCTGATTAGGTTTTTTTTTTCTTTTTTTTCTATTGAGGGCATAATAGGGATAATCTCAATACCACATCTTCTTTAAATAATCTTACATTAACTTGGTAATATGAATTTTTTAACAATTTTACTATTATTGAGAATGAACTTGATTCATTTTACTTCAATGAAAAATGAAATAATAATAAAACTTAATGAATTAAAATTTTTAATTATTTGATATATTCTTACACCACAAAATAATTGTCATATCGAGGCGAACATGTGTGACATTTTTTAAAAAATCTCTGTTAGGTTATACTAATAATTGTGTTTATCTACAAACTTATCCGATATGTAAATGTATTAGCAATGTTTTGTCCATGAAACACTCTTAATTTCTTGTCTTAATACATGGGTTTCTTTATTTTCACATAAAATTAATTGACATCATATAACAAAGATAAACATAAAATTATTTTCATAATTTCAGGGTTGAATAATAGACCAATGGACTTCAATATTTTGTCCGTACCTCCAAAAGGACATGGACTTGATATTAAAAAAGGAAGTGGGTGCAGTGGAAGAGCGCTAAATAAGACAATTCGTGGACGAGGGAGACGTTTTAAAATCGCTGGCAATTCACGAGTCTCACTTATGATGCTATGAATTCCATGGCAAAGCTTATTGGTAAGCAAGTGGAGACCTTTACAGATACGATCATTACTAACAACGAGGGAGATAAAGCTTCCATTACCCTTTGAAAGGTTATTCATTGTACCTTTTAATTTTTATTTATGAATTTTACTATTTTTTCTTGGAATTACTAGGGTTGTGCTAGTTCGAAGTTTATTCGAGTTTTTCATGAATATAATCGGGAACATAAACCCGATTTGATCAGCCTTATTAAAACAATGGTCAGTGGGGGTAAAGCTGATTCAATTATTGCGAAGCTTGGTGATGAACGATAAATTATACATATTTTTACCTCATGTTTAGCCTATATTTTGGATGAATTATTATTAATTTTGTGAGAATTGGTGCTCTTAATCCTTCTATTTCATATCTTATACTCAAGAGAGCATAGGGAAGAGAAGAGAACGGAAAATGGACCAAAAATCAGAGAAAATTGGCCAAAATGTGAAAACGCACGGCCCAAGAAGTAACCACACAGCCGTGGCACACGGCCGTGCCACATGAAGATCACACAGTCCAGCCCCCGACAAGCACGGCCAGGCAACACGGCCGTGCCTCCACCGATAGAATCACACGGCCTTTTGCCGAAATCGCACGGGCGTGGCACACGGGCGTGTTCTAGTCATGAGGAAGAGAAATTTCACTCGGATTTGAATAGTTAAAGGCTAAGAAAGGCTCCCCAAAACTCTATATAAAGACCCTAGGAGGCAACTCTAAGGGTGTACTTGATTTCCCCTTGCCAAAGGTAATCTTTTCCCCTTAAAGTGGGGAGTCGTCTCTCTGCCGACACGAAGAGTGAAAGCCAGGAATTACTCCAAGGAAAGCCGATTGATTCATCCCAGAAGCCGGAATTCTGCATCAAGACAGAAGATCTCCCTAAATTCCTTTAGGGGTTTTTGGTTTCTTATGTTTTGTTGTTTTATTTCTTCTGAGATGTTTTCTTCTTTAATTATGAACTAAACCCCTCAAATACCTGAGGGGGATGAAGCCTAAGACAGATCTTGTTATTATTTATTCTTGAGTTATATGATAAATACTTGAGTTGTTCTTAATTATGTGTGCTTAATTCTTGATTTAATAATTCTAGGTATTACTTCAAGAATTAGATGTGCTTAGAGTAGAGGAGCAAAAGTCCTTGTGATAAGAATAGATCTACCATAATTAAGCGGAGTTGCATGTAACCCTAGACATAGGGTGACATAAATCTGCCGCATTAGGGTCAAACCTAATATAGGGAGCCATAGATCGAATTAATGCAACCTAGGGAGTTAATTAATAAAGGAACTTTAATTAACAACTTAGGCCTAGTTGCTCTACGCCTCGACGGAGGGTTTAGCATAGGTTAGGGATCCCTACGGATCAAGTCAAGTGAATAAATCGTCTAGCTCAAGAACCAATAACAAGTGAAGTCTAGGTGGATTCTCCTTTAAGTATTGCTTATATTAATCAGTTTTTCCCTAAAGTTTTCCCCAATTTACTTTTTGTGCACTTTTAGTTAGTTTTAGAATTAGTTTAAATCAACTCTCTTTATTTTTAGGCTAGATAATAGAAATGAAGTAAGTATTAGTACTTTTAGTTCCCTTGGGTACGATAACTCGATCTTGCCACTAAACTATACTACTGTTCGACAGGTGCGCTTGCCTTTAAGGTCGTGATATTAGTTAGTTTTGGTGTGATCAGTTTTATAAATTTTATTACTTCATATCACACATATCACTTAGTTTTCATTACTCACATCGTATAGAGGCAGTGGGTTTTCCAGGTGGTAGTTGGATTGGTTGGAAAGAATTCGTTTGTGTGGAGGTTCTTAAAAACCATTCGCAATTTGTGTTAGTCAGAATTACTGGTACCTTCTTCAGACAGCCTTTTTTTGGTTACTTTTGTGTATACCAGCCCGAATCAGAGTAAACGAAGACTTTTATGGGAACGAAGACTTTTATGGGAGGCTTTACAGAGAACTATTCCAGTGGACGGGTCTCATTGGATGGCGATTGGTGATTTTAATGCTATTCTTTCTCCTACTGAAAAGAGAGGGGGCCGGACTCTAGGGAAAAGATGCCCATTTTTTGGTGAGCTTATGGACTCCGCCTTATTGCAATACTTAGGCTTTAGAGGTCTGTAATTCACTTAGCAGAGAGGGGAGATTATGGAGCGTCTGGATAGGGCTATCTGCAACAATGCTTGGTGTACTATTTTTCCTAATTCTTTGGTGACCCACTTGCCACGTCTTAAATCAGACCATAGACCCCTTAAACTGTTTTTGTTGCCAGTTTTTCATTCCTCACAAGGACGTCCGTTTAGGTTTTTAGCGGGTTGGGTTAAACATTCAGCATTCTCAGATTTTGTTAAAGAAAATTGAAGAGTTTCTGTTAATATGTCGAAGATTCACTCTGAGAATTAATCAAGTCAAAAGATGGAATAAAGATGTGTATGGTCATATTCCTACCCGCAAGAAGTTTCTGACAAAGAAACTTCACAACATTGAGATCGAGCACAATAGAAGAAACTTGGCATTTCTTAGCCAAGTTGAGATAGAAGTTAGAGAGGATTTGGAAAATGTGCTATATTATGAGGAGATTCTCTGGCAACAGAAAGCTCATTGCGATTGGTTAGTCTTAGGAGATCGCAACACCAAATTTTTTCACACACGTATTTTGAGAAGAAGGAAGCAAAATCAAATCACCGCTTTAAAAATGATTTGGAAGAATAGATCATGGATGAAGAGTAGCTAAAGACTGAAGCGGTCAATTTTTTTAAATATTTGTATGGCAAACATCCTAACCTAATGAGTGGTTTACCCATGAGCGCTTTCCCGCCCCTCACTGACAAGGATTTTAATCTCTTTAATAGTCCTGTTTCTAATGAGGAAATCAAATCCGCTTTGTTTAACATGGCCCCATTGAATGCTCCAAGAAGTGATGGTTTTCATGCACTTTTCTACCAAAGTTAGTGGGATTATGTTGGCGCCTCCGTTTGCAGTTGGGTTAAAAGTATTTTTGCTGGTAAAAGCATTGATTCAGAGTCAAACAATTCGTTTATTGTTCTTATACCTAAAAGCCAAAATCCAGAATGCTTCGCCTAGTTTCGGCCAATTAGTTTGTGTTCTGTTCTATACAAACTGGTTATGAAGATTATTGCTAATCGTTTTAAGTGGTTTTCCCCAAGTTTATAGCTCTTGAGTAGACTAGTTTCTTAGCAGGACGAAATATCACTGATAATATTGTCATTGCCTAAGAGGTTATACACTCTATGAGGAGCACGCAAAAAAATAGGAGGTGGATGACCATCAAAATAGATCTGGAAAAAACTTATAATCGAGTGCGCTGGGATTTCATTGACTTGTCACTTCAAGCTGCAGGTATTCCTAATTTTTTACGTAATGTTGTTATGTCTGCAATTTCCAGCTCTACTATATAGGTGTTGTGGAACGGGGCTCTAACTCTGAAGTTTAGACCAGCCAGAGACGTTTGACAAGGTTGTCATTTATTTTCGTATTTATTCATTTTGTGCATAGAGTGGACGAGTCACAATATTCATACTGCCATTGGTGTTGGCAATTGGACCCCTATTCGGTTGGTTCGCAATGGTCCATCGCTTTCTCATCCTTTCTTCGCAAATGATTTGATTTTCTTTGGTCATGATGATGAACATCAAACTCGGATCATCAAAAATATTCTTAATGATTTTTGTAGCTACTCGGGTCATAGAATCAATATGAAGAAGATGAATATTTTTTTCTCCAAAGGTATAGACAGCAATTTAAGGAGGCTTATCAACAGTTTTTTTGGTTTTCAGGAAGTAGACAACTTGGGGTCTTACTTAAGTGTTCCCCTGTTCCACGAGAGGGTTACTTATAATACACTACGCTTTGTGGTGGATAAGGTGCATAACAAGCTGTCTAGTTGGGACGCCAGGCAACTTTCCTTGGCAGGTAGGGTGACTTTAGCTCAATTTGTCCTTCTGTCGATCCCAAGTTACTTTATGCAAACAATGATAATTCCTAAAGATTTATGTGATGAGATCGAACGTATTGTGCGTAAATTCATTTGAGGATCCACTAATGGCAACGCTAAGGTAGCATTGGTTAGTTGGGATTCGGTGTGTCAACTGAAAGCTCATGAGGGCCTTGGTCTGAGAAATTTGGTGAAGATCATAACACTTCCTTCATGATGAAGATGGGTTTTAACATTGTCTCTAATATCGATGCTTTATGAGTTCGGGTCATTCGTTCAAAGTACGGAATCCCAAGTGGTTTACCCAAAAATGTATCGAGGGGGTTTTGTTCCTTTCTTTAGAGATCCATTATTAAGGTATGGCCCCTTATCTATGAAAACCTTTTATGGTCCGTTGGAGATGGTAAGAGTATTCAATGTTAGGGTGATCTTTAGATCCCAAATTGTGGCCCCTTATTACCTTATATTCCATGCTCTTCTAACCTTAATATGGATTGTTCGCTTAGTAATATGATTGTAGGTGATGGATCATGGAATCTAGATATTTTTCGCTTGTGGATTCCAGAAGAGATCGTTAATAAAGTTGTTGGAGTTCCACCACCGCACCCTTCTTTAGGACCTGACAAAATCGTGTGACGGGATACCTCAACTGCTTTGTTATTTAATCAAAAGTGCCTATGAGAAGATTCGAGATAGTACATTGAATCCTAAAGAACATATTTGGGAGATGCCTTACAGCTTTAGTGGACCCCAGCGAATCCAATACTTTCTCTAGCTCACCCTAAAGCATCGCCTTCTAATGAATGCCGAAAGGACAAGGAGAGGCATTGGGAACAACTGCGCTTGTGATTTTTGTGGACACGAATGTGAGGATGTTCTACATGTACTTCGAGACTGTTCTGTAGCTAGAATCATCTGGGACAATATTATCCTAAAAGAAAGATGATCCAGGTTTTATATTGGTTCACTTCAAAATTGGATGAAGACTAATCTCAAAAATCATTTCTCTATTTCTCTTGATGGAGTGGACTGGTCGTGTTTTTTTGGGATTATGCTTTGCGCATCTGGAAGAACTGTAACTTTTTTTATTTTTCAAGACTTTTCTTGGAGTTATGAGGAGATCCTTGAAGTTTATTATAGTTGCGTAAAGCAATATTCATTAGCATCAAAAGTAGCTCATCACAAGACACATGGTTACTCACACTTTTCGCATACAGACAACAATTGGGTAAGCTTGAAATCAGATGGTTCGGTTAGACTTGATGAAGGCTTTGCAGTTGCTGGGGGGTTTATATGTGATCATAATGATGGGTGGATCATGGGTTATTGTAGATATTTAGGTAATTGTACGGTGGTCGAGGCTGAGCTTTGAGGGATCTTAGATGGCTTAAATCTTATTCTGGATAGAAGTTTCGGAAGGGTTATTATTCAAACTAATAGTATTGAAGCTGTTAATGCTATTCAATAATGTTCTTCAGGGATTTCTAATTCTGCACTCGTCAAAAGAATCCATTTTATCCTTAAAGCTCTAAAACAATGGAACATTCGGCATATTTCTCGTGAAGAAAACCTAATCGTCGATAGCTTGGCCAAGTCAGTTTGTTCTAAAAGACTAGGCTTAAGATTGCTTGAGGATCTTCCTATGTGGATTTAGTTTTCGTATTTTTGTAATCTTTTCTTTTCACCAAAAAAAAAAAGAGATAAACATTGCATTTATTTGTCAACTAAGTTTTAGTTTAGTGAGAATCGACATTATTGTCAACGCAGAAAGACGTAGGTTTGAATGAGCTAAAGAGCATTTATCCTCATATTTAAAGATTAGGAGAGACAATGGTCCCATTCCTAAATCCATCAAGTGACTTTCTTTTTCCAAGTACAATAAATTATATTTTTAAAAAATAAATTTCTAATTTCTAATTTTAGTTTTAGTTTTAGTGCTCTTCATTCCTACAAGTGGCAACAAAATTATTTAATTTAAATGAATATTTTTAATGATATTTATTCCTATAGGTTTAACAAATAAGATAAAATGTTGAAAAGCTTTGTTTGGGTGATAAGAAAATGTAGAAGTTGGGGAAGGTAACTTTTGAATCCGTTAAATGGAATTTACGTGTATTTCATGTGAGTATTAAACGACAATTTTGTTGTCACATGAGACTTCCGAGAAAAACACTCAATGATCAACATATAATAAATAGATAATGTTAGTGATCATATTATAATTTTGTAAAATTAATGACCAAAACATAAATTTAAGCTATACATAAGTGATTAAATAGGTATTTTATCCTAATTTTTATAAAAATCGATAATGTATGACGTTACCCAAGGCTCCCTGTCGAACCTTTAGTGTGATGAGATTCTAAGTGTAAAAAGAGAAAAAGACTCGCTAAAACGCAACACCAATTTAGGGTGTGTTTGGATGGACGATGTGTTTACTTTCAATTAATGTAAAAACAACGGTGACAGTGAGATTAGATATTGTAGTGATATTGAAACGTGAGACAAAAAGTAAGCTAAACACACCCCCACCACCTATCCAAACACACCCTTAATGTGTTTGGTAGAGTTCTGATGTGATATTTTAATTTCATTGAACTCTAAAATGTCAGATGGAGTCCAAGGCTTCAATGAGTGCAGTGGAAGTCCAATAAAAGGGTTATTATATATTTCATTTGAAATACAAATTTTCTTTTATTAAATATACATAACATAAATTTTATTTAATATACTATTATCTAATATAATATAAATATTTTTATAATTTAATTTTAATAAAGCTAAAAATTTATAATTTATTTTAGTATGAATATAATTTTAATTTATATTGTATTATTTAATTTAAATATCTATATTATTTATAAACGTCTTACTCAATTAGGAAAATCATTTTAATGTTTCTTCACATTTAAAATGAATTATATTATTTGAAGGTACTTTAGTTTTTTTATTTGAAAAAAAAAATAAAAAATACATATAATTAGATTTGAACCAATACCAATTGGGTTACCAAAACTTTAACTTTATTACTCAACCAAGTTTTATTCTAATACTTATAATCATTTTAATTTTATTATATACACTTTATTACATCCATCAATATTACTATTTAAACTCCTAACTGAGTTGATATCACGAGGCAATTGGGCACCAATTCGATTAGAGAAATTACAAAAACATTCTTTCGTAATTCAAATGAGTTACATTATTTGAGAATACTTTAATTTTTTTAACAAAATTCAATAAAAATATGGTGGAATTTGAACTCACACCAATTATACTAGTAAAATATTAAATTTGTCATTCAACCAAAACTTCATTTTAATGTTTTTCATATGTTTTTAGTTTCAATATTTATTGAAGTTACTTTTAAACACACATTTGTATTTTACATCTGTGATTTTCACATGCATATGCATATAATAAGAATTTTAATAATTTATAAAATATGTTGATATACATTTTAATTTAAAATTATCATCATTACTTTTGAATTCAAATATAATTAATTTTTTATCTTATTCATACACTAATTAATCATAATATTGTTAATGCTTCATGCATCCAAACAGGAGTTTAGCCTACAACTTATTACAGACAGCATTCCCAAGTACCAAATATGATCGGAATAGAATATAATTCCGACCAATCAAACACTATAATAGAGTGAGAGTCTAGTGACTAGGCTTATAAAACCACACACTCCCTGGGCGTGGAAAAAAATCTACCAAAATCCACAAGTAAAGCTCCCACAGGGCGTGGGTAAAACTCTGTGCACGTCCGTATGATTTTTCCCGAGCACGGCAGCTTTGAAATTAAATAAACTGGGAATTTTTGGGTTTAAACGGTGTCGTTTTAGTGCTTTTCCTGAAATATTGATATTAAGTGAAACGGTGCGTTTTCATTCTGTTTCTTTCATAACGGTCTCAACAGACCTGGTGGTTAATAGCTGTTATAAATGGAGGGAACGGTTCTGTGATTCCTCTCTTTTCTCTCTTCTTCCTCTCCTCTTTTCTCTGATTCTTTCTCTTCCTCAATTCTTCTTCTTCTGATTTGTATTACGAGAAATGGGCCGCATCATTTTGATGCACCCACACGCTTCTTCCCAATCGCTTATATCTACGAGCGCATTCGCCACCGTACACCTGTAAAGATAAGATACAGGTAAAGAAAAATTGAGAGGGAAAAAAGTCGAAAGCACTTTTTAGAGAGAGAAAGAGAGCGGCGTTGAGAGAGAAGGACTTGTGAGGAGATCTGAAATCGAACAATCGAAGGTGAGGGGTTGAGAAATCTGCCTTTCTTGTTTTAATTTTTTTTTCTGTGTTATCTTTAAATTCGGTTTTAGGGCTTTACATAGATTGTTGTAATTTTAATTTTTCAGATCGAGTCTTGGGTTTTTCTTCTGTATATTTGTTATGTTTATTTGGATCCGGTGGTTGAAACTTGGGGGAACTCTCAAGTTTGGGAGGTGAAATTTAGGGTTTTTGGTGCAGATGAAGTTAAACCTATTTTGGATTTGGTTGCGGGTGCAGAATTGTTTTGGTTGGAGACTGGAAAAAAAGGAATTAGGGTTTAAAACCCTAATATATGTGTATGGCTTCGGGGATAGTAGCTGGAGAAGGAAAAGATGGTGAGAGAGAGAAACAGAGGTACAGTGAGAGCAAGGTTTATACCAGGAAAGCGTTCAAGGGTTCCAAGAAAAATAGTCTTCTCAACTCCACTGTTAACAGTAGCAACCCCAACCCCAACCCCAGCAACAACAACAACACCAGTAACAACCACAAGAACAACGTGGATAGGGCTGCTGAGAATGACACTGATGTCACCATAACAGCTGTCCCTAACACCAACGACCACCACCACAAAAACAAAAATGACAACAACGTGGATAGGGCTGCTGTGAACAACACTGATGTCACCGCAACAGCTGTCCCTAACACCAACAGAAACAGCAACCACCCTGTTGAAAGACCTGCTCAGCCTCTTCCTTTGGAGTTTGGGGGTTCAGCTCACCAACAGCCTGGTCCTCGCGTAGATACTGCTGTGTCTGATGACTGTTCAAACCTTAATAAGCAGGCGGCTGCGGACGGAGCATTGAAGCCTAGTTCTGAGAACCAGGTGAAGATCAATTTGGCTTCAAGGTCAAAGCAGGAGATGGGGGAACTGAGGAGGAAGTTGGTAAGTGAGCTTGATTTGGTAAGGAGTTTGGTGAAGAGGATTGAAGCTAAAGAAGCGCAAATAAGGGGGTTTAGTAATGCCCCTGTTCCTCTGAATAATGCCGTTGATTATGGTTTCAATAGGGTTCAACCAGAGCCGGCCTCAGTGGGCATTTCGAATGAGCCTGTTAAGAAATCAAGGCCTTTGAATCAGTTGAATATTTCTGCCTTGGAAAATAGTCAGGGTGTAAATGAAAATTTGGAGAAGGAGAAAAGGACGCCTAAGGCAAATCAGTTTTATTGTAATTCTGAGTTTTTGCTTGCAAAAGATAAGTTTCCTCCAGCTGAGAGTAACAAGAAGTTGAAATTAAATGGGAAGAAGCAAGGAGGAGGTGAATTCACACACGGGTTTGGCATGGGTAATAAGTTCTTTAAGAGCTGTAGTTCTTTGCTTGAAAGACTAATGAAGCACAAGCATGGTTGGGTCTTTAATTCTCCTGTTGATGTCAAAGGTCTTGGTTTGCATGATTACTATAGTGTCATTAAGCATCCCATGGATTTGGGCACTGTGAAAACAAGGCTTGGTAAAAACTGGTACAAGTCACCAAGAGAGTTTGCAGAGGATGTGAGATTGACGTTTCAGAATGCCATGACATATAATCCTAAGGGACAAGATGTTCATGTAATGGCAGAGCAGTTATCAAAGATATTCGAGGGCAAATGGGCTTCTATAGAGGCAGATTATATTCGAGATATGAGACTTGCAGTAGAATATGAAGTGAGTCTCCGTATGCCAACACCAAGAAAGGCACATTCATTGCTACCACTTCCGCTTGATACAAGTAGGATCTTGGATAGATCAGAGTCAATGACACGCCCTATTGACCCAAGACCAAAACTAATTGCTACAACTCCTTTGGGTAGGACTCCTGCTCCAAAAAAGCCTAAAGCAAAGGATCCTTACAAGAGGGATATGACTTATGAAGAGAAGCAGAAGCTTAGCACTAACCTTCAAAGTTTGCCTTCAGAGAAGCTGGACAACATTGTACAGATTATTAAAAGAAGGAATTCAGCTGTCTTTCAACATGACGATGAAATAGAAGTAGACATTGACAGTGTGGATACCGAGACTCTTTGGGAGCTGGATAGATTTGTTACCAACTACAAGAAAAGTTTGAGCAAAAGCAAGAGAAAGGCTGAACTTTCCATTCAAGCCAGAGCAGAAGCTGTGCAGATTGTACCTGAGAAAGTAAAGGTTTTCTTTTATATATATATATAAAATCATAGTTTCTTATGAAATAATATTTTCCTGAAGGTTGGTAATTTCATGCATTTATTGTATTTAGTTGCAGACTGTGGCTCCTGTTTTGGTGGAAGTGCCCAAGGAAACCACAAGTAAGTTTTCACGTTAAGGAGTTATAAGATGTTTGCTACATGCTTGGTTGTACTGATATATAAATGATTATATATATACCTGCAGATGAACAGAATGTGTCCAGGTCACTTGTTGAAGAAAAACCGGGAGATGCTGCTAGTAGGTCCAGTAGTTCAAGTAGCTCTAGCAGTGATTCTGGATCTTCTTCAAGTGGTATGATGATTTACTTCTTACTTGATTTTAGTCAGAATAAATTGTGTTTTATTGTTCTAACATATATAATTGTTTGTTGTAGACTCTGATAGTGAAAGTTCCTCTGCCTCTGGATCTGATGCTGGACATTCACCTAGAGCTTGAGTGTTTCTCATTCAGGTATGCTGAAATGTCCCTGTATCTTACAGGCATTCATGATTTGATTTCTTAAAGTTGCTCAGGTGTATGTGCTCATTTTTAAATTACCTCTTTAGCTGTAGAATTGTTAACAGTTTTATTTCTATTGTGGTTCTTTCGAGTGATGTGATTGATGTTTAGTGATGATGTAAATGGTGGTGAATATTTTTGCCTGGTAGCATCACTATGCAGTGAGCGCACATAACTTCTGTTAAAATCTGGATTTGTAAACAATTGTGGGTCTTGAGACCCTGAGTCGACTCTTCAATGAGATTTCAACTTGTAGGTTTCGGATGCAAATACTGAGAGAGGAGAGTGAGTTTCTGCGTTTATTTAAGAGAGTTAACTCCCTTTGTATTTGAAATCAGTGGACTTCCACGTGTAAGGAAAAAGAAAAAAAATCTGCAGACATTACATGTCTTGGCGAATTAATATCCTTGTAAGTTGAAGATGTATAGTTTCAGCATTTGATGGTTGCAAACTATATAAGCCCAATATCAAACTGTTTATGTTGAAAAGAATGTTTTATTTTTGACAAGGGGGATATCTAACTATGTCGTGACTTTTGACTGTATATGCTGGTCTAGTTGCATGTTGAACTCAGCCATGATGGATCACAGTTATTTAAGGAAAGAGTGCTGTCGTACTTGAAGTTCTTGGTTATAAATGTTTATTCATTCTGTGGCAACTCATTAGAAGAACCGTTATCTGCGATTTGGCTTGTAGATTTTGTGGTTCTCTTCAAATTAGTTAATTTCTGGCTTTTGTTAAGACTAAAAGTTCTGACAGACCTGTGGTTGTGATACATCCTGATTCTTTGGAGGAGAATTATATATCTGTCTTGACTTTCAGGTTGGTGTGTCCGTCATATGTCATTTTGTTTATTGTGCAATACAAAAATTGGTTGAAACATGAAAGTATTCTAGTTGTCCACTTTACCACGAAAATCAATGAGATTAAGCACCTATTTTAGTATACTGTTCTTTATTGGAGAATAAATCACTTAAAATGTTCTTGAATTCTTTCACTTCTATGAAATAAGCCCTTAAACTTTTATTGTACTAAAATAAGTTTATCTTTTGATTTGCTACAAAATAAGCTCTTGTTTCAATTGAAAGGTCAATTTATGTTAAGGGTTTATTTAGGTATACTAAAAGATAAGGGATTTGAAGGGTCAATTGTAATTGTAATTGAGTAGGAGAGGTATTTGAAGTTAAAAAGATGCACGAAACATATTGTACATATAACTAAACATGTATGTTATGATGTGATTTAGCTGTTGTGCTATTGTATCTGTTACGATGAAGATGGTGGTCATAAACATATACTGCTACAGTTGTCACTCTCTCCTCTTTGATTTGTACGCTTGCTTAAGTGGATTTAAGATGCTTCATTAAGTGTCCTGGTGTGTTTTTCCGTAATGTGATACCGTATTTGGTGAAAAGCTGAGTATTTGGAGAATGACAACAATATTGCAAATAGGATTTTCTCAACTTTTTACTGTTGCCATTTGACAAATTTCTACAGCCATTCTTGATACTATGGTTGACAAGATTAAATTTCTTTAAAATAGTTGGTAGTGTGTGGGGTGGCTGATCTAAGAATTTAGAGTAGGTGCTGATCCATTGTGATCCTGAAGTTTTGCAGATTGGCCTCTATGAGTTTGATGTAGCATTTGGGTGTATAGTGAAGATTTTGGTACCTCGGACCTGACGGGCTCCCTCCAGGCGGTTGAGCCACCGCCGAGATGCTGTTGTTGAAACTGGGAACAAGGCTTCAGCAGCACTGGACAATTTGTGGAGTATCTGTATAATTATAATTTGGATGGGTTGATTGGGGTGTTGAATGGGTAGGGATTAGGAATAGGAAAAACTGGAAGCACGCGTGTACATTTCTAATTTAACAAGTATCACTCAACTCGCCTAGTTTCAGGAGACTTCGTTTTTGTGTGTTCATTCTTTCTGATGGTTCTTTGATGTGATGTTATTATACAGAGACAGAAACAAGGCATTGTAATTCAAAAGTAGTAAGCATGCTTCAAATGAAAAGTAATGATTATGATTTGATGTTGCCCTTAGGGATTGTGCTATTTCTGTTTTCTGTTTGGACATAATCTTAAGTTTAGCTATTCTAGGATTTAGGGTTATTATTGATTCAATTCTTTTCAATTTGTTTTTCTTTTGTGAATCTATCAAATAAATCAAATTGATATATGTGATTTATTAAGTTGGATTGGACTTTCCCAACACACAAAAAGCTTAGGGGAAAATTCAATGTAGTTGGTATCGTACTAACCTATGCATATCTTAACATAGTAATAGAAGCCAAAAAGCCAGCATTTAAAGAAGGAAGCTATTGACTGGTGATGAGGCTTTGGAAAGAGATTTTGTATGAAGTCTTAATTAAAAGTTACCTGCCATAGTTAAACCAATCAAAGAAATTTTTTTTTTTTTTTTACACTCAATATAAGACAACGTGTTAAAAGAAAAAAAGTGGTTATTAAGCATATTAATACTAAGCAGATGTTGGTTGATCCTTTAGCTAAAGGTATGCCATCACATAAGTTTAAGGATCATATTATCACTATCGGACTTGTTTCCACTTTGTAAATTTTCGTTATAATAACAATTATAATTAAACTCTGTTAAGTTTGATGTTTTTCATATTTTGTGCATACATTAATTTGATTGTTTCGAGAAATGTCACTAAAGTTTGGACGTAGAATAAATATTGGGCTTATTCATTAAGAAATTTGGATTAAAGCGTTGAGATATTATATATTGTGATACATAGAAGATACTAAAATTCTAAGAGAAAATATTGCCATGATTCATGCATTATGTTTCGATTACTTCGTGGACAAAACAAACCAAGTAGGAGAATGTTGGAACATATTTGGTTTGTGGGTTATTCCCACTTTTGCCGCTCTCAACTCCCACTTTTGTTGCCCACTACTTTGTTGTGTCGTAATAGGTATATGTGTGATAGTGGGAGGGTGGTTTTTTATGGGGAACCACCACTACAAATACCCCCAAGAATAAGGTCCTTGAGCACCAAAAAACACTTTCTAGAAACAATTCCATCTAGTGAGGTTTTCGAGTGATCTTGACTTTTTTTTGTGTTTTTCAAATTTCGTATTTTCGTATAGCTAAATACGACATCCTCGTCAGTTGTTTGACGCGCTTGACAAGTGGTGTTACAAAATCTGAATTTTAATATTTGGTTTAAACAATGACTAGAGATATTTCTATTCGATTTTTCCGTTGCTTAATTTTGTTTAAACTGTGATTTTTGCTTACAATTAGGCCTATTAGAGTTATTAAGTAAATATGATGTTTTTGAAAAGTAATCAGGGATTTAGGTTATTTTTTTAATTTAAGAAAATAGGTTGATTTTGAAAAACGTTGGTGACGCGTGGCGAAAACGCATTATTGGATCCCCAACGAATAGAAAATCACGACTGTTGATTTTCTAACTGTTGGGACCAACGACTATTTAACCCAACGGTCCCATTTTTTCCCTATATATATCCTATACATTTTCAATTTTTTCATTGAATCCTATTCATCTATTCTCTCAACTTTTTGGACTCTTTTATTCTTAATTTTTTATCCTAATCTCTCAAATTTCTTTCAAAATCTTCTTCTCTCAATTTTATATCCTGGTCGTTTGTAATTTCTTAGATTTTATTTGATTTTCATCATTTTAAAAATTTTAAAAATGTCAATGTCTCTAATTCGTTTGAATCACAAACACATTTCTAGCGTCCAATTACAAATAGTAAGAAAATATTATTATATTTTTTATTGTAATTAATATCATTATTAAGTTGTTAATTTTTTTTATGTTTGTATAATCATGACAAAGATCGAATTATCGAAACATATATACACAATTTAAGTGCGAGTGCACCATGTGTTATTGAACAACACTTGGAACATGTGAGATTCTTGCATATGTCCCGTATGCTCGGCGAGGCTAGATTGGAGCTTGCACTTATTAGTGTTTTGCTGGAAAGATCGAGACTCGAGACACACACATTCTATCTTCTGTGTGGTGAGTGTATGATTACACTTGAGGATGTGACATTATAACTCAGTTTACCTGTTGATGGGTCAATCGTTATGGGGGTACTGCACGTTGGTGATTGAAGCACAATAAAAATTGTTAGGCAATGTGCCAGGCAAGTTTAGTGGTAACCGAGTAGATATAAAATGGTTAAAATATAATTTCTCACATATTGACAACTCTTTTAATGCAGTTGAAAGGCAACAATTTGCTCAGGCATCCATACTAAGGTTGACTGGGGCTTTTCTAATACCAAATAAATCTTGAAATTTGGTACATTTAATGTGACTTTTATAACTAATCGACTTAAAAGAAGTCAGGCAACTCGGTTGGGGATCAACTGTCTTGGCTACCTTGTACCGAAGGATGTGTTGTGAAACTGAAGCACATAAAACTAAAATTAGTAGCTGTATACTCCTTCAGTCATGGACATGATATCGCTTACTATTTTTACGTCTCCGAGCAAACTTCTGTTATCAATTTTCACTCATAATAAGGTAAGATTCATTTAATAATATAATTATCATATTTATTTTTTTCATTATTATATTTTTGGAATAGCATACTATTTGAACAAATGGAACAATGACACGAGTCATGTGTGTATACCAAACGTGCTTAAAGATATTTGGTTATTGTTAAATCAGCAGTCAGAAGCTTAGGTTAGTTTTTGAATTTTTCAATTACATAATAACTATGTAAGGATTTGAAATTTAATATTAGGTACACAATAAAATTTATAATTTCGTATTGCAGTTTGAATGAATGTCATACTTTGATTCGAGAAATTAAGAATGTATCTCGATCGAATTTTTAGTGAATCACAATATTTGGATCAATTTTTAAAACTAAAAAAAAATATTATACAGAAAAATAAATACTCATTAACCAAATTCAAACAATGACACTTGAACTAATTTACTTTGTTGGATTAATTTTTGAACTTCCAATTTTTAACATCAACAATATTCTCTTTATGTAAATCTGCTACTTGAAATTTAACTATGAAACCCTCTCCATATCAATCTTCATTTTATAGAAAACTTTAACACCGAATATGAAACATATTTCGAAAATGTTGGAAAAGATCGCATATGACCATTAAATTTTTACAAAAAACTTTATGTAAATCGGGTTTTAAGAATTCAATCTAACCATTAAAATTTTTTTTTTACAAAAAACGTTTTCGGATAATTTGATAAGAAGAGAAGGTGAAAAAACGTTATAGAGGACAACGTTTTCACTGAAAGCACGTCACATAAGATACATTTTTAGTCTCTCTTCTTGTTATGTCACTCGAAAACACTTCCAACAAGAAAAGAAACATTTTTACCACCTCTCTCAAAATCAATTTATTTTCTTAATTTTCAAAGAAAATGCCTTAAAACCTTGATTTCTTTTTTAAATTGGCATATATGCCCAACTTTGCCTTAGAGTTTATTAAACAGTCAATATTACCAACTACCAAATATCATCGGAATAACTGAAAAAAAATCATCGGAATAGAATATAATTCCGACCAATCAAACACTATAATAAAGTCTAGTGACTAGGCTTATGAAACCCCTGACTAAACCACACGCTCCCTCTCTTGGGCGTGGAAAAAATTTACCAAAACCCACAATTAAAGCTCCCCCTCATAATCCAAACCTACGACCTCAACTTGACGTTGCCTTCACCACCCAAAGTTTCTAGCATCAGCAGGCGCCTGCATAACACGCAAAACAAACAGGGCGTAGGTAAAACACTCCTCTCATCCCTATGATTCTTCCCGAGCACGGCACTTTTGATGCACCCACACGCTTCTTCCCAGTCGCTTATATCCACGAGGGCATTCACCACCGTACACCTGTAAAGATAACATACAGGTAAAAAAAGTTGAGAGGGAAAAAGTCGAAAGCACTTTTTAGAGAGAGAAAGAGAGCGGCGTTGAGGGAGGAGTACTCGTGAGGAGATCTGTAATCGAACAATCCAAGGTGAGGAGCTGAGAAATCTGCCTTTCTTGTTTTAACTTATTTTGTCCGTGTTGTCTTTAAATTCGGTTTTAGGGTTTTACATAGATGGTTGTAGTTTTAATTTTGTAGATCGAGGCTTGGGTTTTTTTTCTGTAGATTTTTTTGTGTTTCTTCGGATCCGGTGGTTGAAACTTGGGGGAACTCTCAAGTTTGGGAGGTGAAATTTAGGGTTTTTGGTGCAGAGGTCGTTGAACCCTATTTCGAACTTGGTTGCGGGTACAGAATTGTTTTGGTTGGAGACGGGAAAAAAGGAATTAGGGTTTAAAACCCTAATATATGTGTATGGCTTCGGGGATAGTAGCTGGAGAAGGAAAAGATGGTGAGAGAGAGAAACAGAGGTACAGTGAGAGCAAGGTTTATACCAGGAAAGCGTTCAAGGGTTCCAAGAAAAACAATCTTCTCAACTCCACTGTTAACAGTAGCAACCTCAACCACCACCACCACCGCGACGACACCACCACCACCACCTCCACCTCCACCACCACCAACAACCATGACGACAACAAAAACAACAACAACAACAACAAAAACGACAGCAACGTGGATAGGGCTGCTGTGAATGACACTGATGTCACCCCAACAGCTGTCCCTAACACCAACGACTACAGCAGCCACCCTGTTGAAAGACCTGCTCAGCCTCTTCCTTTGGAGTTTGGGGGTTCAGCTCACCAACAGCCTGGTCCTCGCGTAGATACTGCTGTGTCTGATGACTGTTCAAACCTTAATAAACAGGCGGCTGCGGACGGAGCATTGAAGCCTAGTTCTGAGAACCAGGTGAAGATCAATTTGGCTTCAAGGTCAAAGCAGGAGATGGGGGAACTGAGGAGGAAGTTGGTAAGTGAGCTTGATTTGGTAAGGAGTTTGGTGAAGCGGATTGAAGCTAAAGAAGCGCAAATAAGGGGGTTTAGTAATGCCCCTGTTCCTCTGAATAATGCCGTTGATTATGGTTTCAATAGGGTTCAACCAGAGCTGGCCTCAGTGGGCATTTCGAATGAGCCTGTTAAGAAATCAAGGCCTTTGAATCAGTTGAATATTTCTGCTTTGGAAAATAGTCAGGGTGCAAATGAAAATTTGGAGAAGGAGAAAAGGACGCCTAAGGCAAATCAGTTTTATCGTAATTCTGAGTTTTTGCTTGCAAAAGATAAGTTCCCACCAGCTGAGAGTAACAAGAAGTTGAAATTAAATGGGAAGAAGCAAGGAGGAGGTGAATTCACACATGGGTTTGGCATGGGTAATAAGTTCTTTAAGAGCTGTAGTTCTTTGCTTGAAAGACTAATGAAGCACAAGCATGGTTGGGTCTTTAATTCTCCTGTTGATGTCAAAGGTCTTGGTTTGCATGATTACTATAGTGTCATTAAGCATCCCATGGATTTGGGTACTGTGAAAACAAGGCTTGGTAAAAACTGGTACAAGTCACCTAGAGAGTTTGCAGAGGATGTGAGATTGACGTTTCAGAATGCCATGACATATAATCCTAAGGGACAAGATGTTCATGTAATGGCGGAGCAATTATCAAAGATATTTGAGGGCAAATGGGCTTCTATAGAGGCAGATTATATTCGAGATATGAGACTTGCAGTAGAATATGAAGCGAGTCTCCGTATGCCAACACCAAGAAAGGCACATTCAATGCTACCACCTCCGCTTGATACAAGAAGGATCTTGGATAGATCAGAGTCAATGACACGCCCTGTTGATCCCAGACCAAAACTTATTGCTACTACTCCTTTGGGTAGGACTCCTGCTCCAAAAAAGCCTAAAGCGAAGGATCCTTACAAGAGGGATATGACTTATGAAGAGAAGCAGAAGCTTAGCACTAACCTTCAAAGTTTGCCTTCAGAGAAGCTGGACAACATTGTACAGATTATTAAGAAAAGGAATTCAGCTGTCCTTCAACATGACGATGAAATAGAAGTAGACATTGACAGTGTGGATACCGAGACTCTTTGGGAGCTGGATAGATTTGTTACCAACTACAAGAAAAGTTTGAGCAAAAACAAGAGAAAGGCTGAACTTTCCATTCAAGCCAGAGCAGAAGCTGTGCAGATTGTACCTGAGAAAGTAAGGGTTATGTTTTTTAAAAAAAAATTATAGTTTCTTATGAAATAATATTTTCCTGAGGGTTGGTAATTTCGTGATTTATTGTATTTAGTTGCAGACTGTGGCTCCTGTTTTGGTGGAAGTGCCAAAGGAAACCACAACTAGTAAGTTTTCATGTTAAGGAGTTATAAGATGTTTGCTACTTGCTTTGGTTGGACTGATCTAAATGATTATATATATATATATACCTGCAGATGAACAGAATGTGTCCAGATCACTTGTTGCAGAAGAAAAACAGGGAGATGCTGCTAATAGGTCAAGTAGTTCAAGTAGCTCTAGCAGTGATTCTGGGTCTTCTTCAAGTGGTATGATGATTTATTTCTTACATGATTTTTAGTGGAACTAAATTGTGTTTTATTGTTCTAACATATATAATTGTTTGTTGTAGACTCTGATAGTGAAAGTTCTTCGGCCTCTGGATCTGATGCTGGACATTCACCTAGAGCTTGAGTGTTTCTCATTTAGGTATGCTGAAATATCCCTGTATCTTACAGGCATTAATGATTTGATTTCTTAAAGTTGCTCAGGTGTATGTGCTCATTTTTAAATTACCTCTTTAGCTGTAGAATTGTTAACAGTTTTATTTGTATTGTGGTTCTTTCGAGTAGTGTGATTGATGTTTAGTGATGTTGTAAATGGTGGTGAATATTTTTGCCTGGTAGCATCACAGTTTAAGTGAGCGTACATAACTGATGTAAAATTTGCATTTGTAAACAATTGTGGGTCTTGAGACCCTGAGTCAACTCTTCAATGAGATTTCAACTTGTAGGTCTCAGATGCAAATACTGAGGGGAGCGTGAGTTTCTGAGTTTATTTAAGAGAGTTAACTCCCGTTGTATTTGAAATCAGTGGACTTCCATGTGTAAGGAAAAAGAAAAAATCTGCGGACCTTACATGTCTTGGTGAATTAATATCCTTGTAAGTTGAAGATGTATAGTTTCAGCATTTGATGATTGCAAACTATATAAGCCAAATATCAAACTGTTTATGTTGAAAATAATGTTTTCCTTTTGACAAGGGGGATATCTAACTATGTTGTGACTTTTGACTGTATATGCTGGTCTAGTTGCATGTTGAACTCAGCCATGATGGAAAGGAGATTTCAATTATTCAAGGAAAGAGTGCTGTTGTATTTGAAGTTATTGGTTATAAATGTTTATTCATTCTGTGGCAACTCCTTAGACGAACTGTTATCTGAGATTTGGCTTGTAGATGCCGGTCTATTAAATATAAAACTTTATAGTTGTTGTGGTTCTCTTCAAATCAGTTAATTTGTGGCTTTTGTTAAGACTAAAAAGTTCTGACAGACCTGTGGTTTTGATACATCCTGATTCTTTGGAGGAGAATTATATCTTTGTCTTGACTTTCAGGTTGGTGTGTCAGTGTCATTTAGTTTATTGTGCACTACAAAAAGTGGTTGAAACATGAAAGTATTCTACTTGTCCACTTTACCACGAAAATCAATGAGATTAATCACCTATTTTAGTATACTGTTCTTTATTGGAGAAATAAATCACTTAAAATGTTCTTGAATTCTTTCACTTCTATTGAATAAGCCCTTAAACTTTTACTGTACTCAAATAAAGTTTATCTTTTGATTTGCTACAAAATAATCCCTTGTTTCAATTGAAAGGTCAGTTTAGGTATGCATAAGGATAAGGGATTTGAAGGGTCAATTGTAATTGTAATTGAGTAGGAGAGGTATTTGAAGGTTAAAAGATGCAGTAAACGTATTGTACATATAACTAAACATGTACGTTATGATGTGATTTAGCTGTTGTGACACTGTATCTGTTATGATGAAGATGGTGGGCATAAACATATACTACTACAGATGTCACTTTCTCTTTGATTTTTACGCATGCTTGAGTGGATTTAAGATGCTTCATTAAGTGTCTTGGTGTTTTTTCTGTAATGTGATGCTATATTCGGTGAAAAGCTAAATTTTTGGAGAATGACAACAACGTTGCAAATAGGAGTTTCTCAACTTCTTACTGCTGCCATTTGATAAATTTCTGCAGCCATTCTTGATACTATGGTTAACAAGATTGAATTTCTTTAAAATAGTTGGTAGTGTGTGGGGTTGCTGGTCTAAGAATTTAGAATAGGTGCTGAGCCATTGTGATCCTGAAATTTTGCAGATTGGCCTCTATGAATTTGATGTTCCATTTGGGTGTATAGTGAAGATTTTGGTACCTCGGACCTGAAGGGCTCCCTGCAGGCGGTTGAGCCACTGCCGAGATGCTGTTGTTGGAACTGGGAACAAGACTTCAGCAGCACTTGATAATTTGTGGAGTATCTGTATAATTATAATTAGGATGGGTAGAATGTGGTGTTGAATGGGTAGGGATTAGAAATAGGAAAAATTGGAAGCACGTGTGTACATTGCTAATTTAACAAGTGCTACTCAACTCACCCTAGTTTCATGGAACTTTGTTTATTGTGTTTATGCTTTGTGATGGGCAGATTCTTTGATTTGATGTTATTATACGGAAAGAAAGAAACAAGGCCTTGTAATTCAAAAGTAGTAAGTATGCTTCAAATGAAAAATAATAATTATGATTTGATACTGCCCTTAGGGATTGTGCTGTTTCTGCTTTCTGTTTGGACATGATCACAAGTTTAGCTATTTTAGGGTTGGGGTTATTATCGTTTCAAATTTTGATTTGAATCTTTTTCTTTTTTGTGAATCTATCAAATTAATTCTGAACTCAAATTGATAAATGTGATTTATCATGTTCGATTGTACTGTGCTAACACACAAAAGCTTAAGGGGAAATTCAATGCAGTTCGTATCTTATTAAAACTTCAGTTTGGTAATTTATGTGTCCTTAAGCCATTTTTTTTTTGTTTTAAATACATTTAAGTAAATTTAATGTTTGAAAGATGAGAATTCTCAAAAGAAATTTTACAAGGAATTGAATAAAGCATAAGCAAATTTTAAGATACAATGGGATAATTACAAATGAGAAGGAAAATATTTTTATTTATAGTTGAGTTTTTCCAAATTTAAAGGTATAATTTAAATTATATCGACAGTCTATTTATGCCACTAAGACTCTAAGTAGATGAACTTCTCTATTTGTTTCACGAATAGGGTCAATTTAAGTGGGTTTAAATGAGTCTCATTTAATCAGTTGAACTTCATGAGATGTTGTGTGCATTTGTCATAAGCTTTGATCTGCGGCCCATGATATTCTCTGCTATCCATTCTCGCAATTCTTTTGTCTCATCCTCAGAATGATACTGTTTTAACTCATTTTGAAATTGTCTCAATGCTTCGGTAGATTCCTAACTAGTCTATCTGTCAAGTTGTTTCGCTCCTCGTAACATTTGCCTCGATTTATGTCTTCATTGTCACTTAACTTTAACTGTTTCTCTTTTTAGTACATCTTGTTCGCAAGAGCCTATAGTTCTTACTTGCCTCCATTGTGATTTGCTTCAATCGAAATCCTCTTAATCCTCACAAATAGGCTTAGGCATGCCCACATTGAACACTAGATTAGTCTTGAGTATTTTCGCCAACTGTGGTTTGTAAGTCCCTCGACTTGTCCACTTCAGATCTTTGAAAGGGCCATTGTCTCTTTGCCAAGCCAATGATAAGTCAGAATGTAAAACACTAGGATAATGTTTGAGATGTACCTTACTCATCACATTTACTCGGTTTGATTACCTAGTTTGCATCACCACTCTTCCAACAAAGTTCCACGCACAATCCACCTCTCTCATAGGTGGTAGCCCTACTGACAAGTCAATAGGCTTTATATCAGTTTGCCGCACTCCAAGTATTTTCAAAGGGGTCTTTGTAGCACTCTGATTTACCAAGTCAATGTTATTACCACGATTAACATCCTTGGCTAGTCGGATTGTTGATAATACTTTCGTTTCACCTTTTTCATCATGACTCACCTGCATAATGCATTGTCATTTACGAGTGTCCAAGATACATATACAATTAGCGAAATGAACCAACAGAGCATTAATCTTGTCAAGAAAACTCAAGCCAAGAACAAAGTCGTAATTATCTAAGTGAATTACCTCGAAATCTTCATTGTATTGATCAATCTGTAGCTCAACTCCTTGTGTTACTCCTACAGTTTAGATCTCTTTAGAATTTACAGTCTTAGTCTTTTTAGTCAACTTGATAATTAAGAAATCAAGTTTACTTGCAGCTTTATCTGATATGAACAAATCAGATGCCCCCGTATCAACAAGAGCACTCCTTCAACCTAATATGTTGATGTCCAAAAACATCAACCCTTTGTGCTTGCGATCTCTCTTTGTTTTAGAAGAATTGAGTATCACTGACTTAAGCTTTAAAATCTCATTTTTGGCTCCACTTTTGCTTTATTGATTGCAGATATCTTATATTGCTCTAGACACTTTCACATCTTATGCGGACCATAGCATAAGAAACACTTCACTGGTTTCTTTTCATTCTCTTTGATCCTCTTGGCTTCAATAAAACTCAGGATTGAACCAAGCTTCTGTTGGGACTACCGGTACGCCTCACAGTGCAGCGGAAAAATGTTTCGACGATCCTCAATCATAGATCCATGTACAAGAAACAAAAAGGGTTGAAGTAAGGATGAAGATATACCTTCTTAAATGCAAAATGATGAAAGGATGCTACTGATTCGATGTCGATTCCAAGCCACAACAAAAATGTCTCGGCTTTTAAAACTTTCCAGAGAAAATCTTCCAAAGTGGCTGCTTGACCTTTTTTTTTCTTATAAACGCACTTGCCCTAATTCAGAATTTTGGTATGCAAATATTAAAAACAGAACCAATTCTATAGAGAACATATGGGAAACATTAAACACATTATATTCTTTTCAAAAAGAATTATAACATATGGAAGGTATTAAAAATATTATATTCTTTCCAAAAATAATTATAACTACCATGTTTCCATGTTTAACCGAAATCATAATTATAATAATTTCGGTAAACTATATCCTGTTAAAATTTTATATGAATCAAATTCATATATTAAATTTAACTATGTTATCTATTTGTGTACAACAAGCTTGTACATTTAATTCATTTAATATTTAACTATTAAATTAAATTAATTTTATAATTAATTTAATTCACGTGACAGCTAAACACAATACCAACTGTGTTTGGATTTTGCTCGTTTTAACCATAGGATGTGACCCTATAGGTTCTTGTAACATTAGTAGTAATACTAGAACATTTCTAATAATACAAGTAATGAGTGGCATCTAGCAATGCATTATTGCTACCTAAGTTACAAGAAGTCGTAATTCGACATAACTTTTTTTTGATAAACCTTTCATGCATTACATCCTTTTGTCTTTTATATCTAGATTAAACACAAGTCATGGAATGGTCACACTTGCATAATCCGATTTCATATTTCTTGATATCTTGAGTAGACTACAATAAAAAAATAAGTATGATATCTCATATCAACTTATTCGAGCATGGTCATGCATTTCTAGTCTCACTCAATCAAGTGGCCTAAGATCTTACTCTCATTAACAAATCCTATATTGATCAACCATATCCCACTACATAAATTGTAGCATATCCAACATCAATTTTTTCAATACAACTTGTTATAGAAGACGTTTGACTATATCAAAATATACAATTCACGATGTTGAGATAATGACGGTCTCAAGTCGGAGAATTATATACATAGTTATCACTATGAGTAATGTTGTGACTATTACATAATAATTCAAGAAACATATGCATAGCGGGTCAGTCCAATATGTTGTTCTCTAGTACATACTCATGTATTGATTTTGACATCCCCATGTCAATGACAACACTTTGTCATCAATCAACTACACATTAGTCTCAATGCATTATTGTTGTCTAAGCCCAAAAATAATACTTGACTAAGGACCTTTTAAGAATAATAATATTTTCTTAAGACCTTATTACAATTCAATATATTTATATACATAGAAAAAGAAACTGAAATAATAATGACAATGCTTTATATTAATAAATAAGATAAAACAATTATGTAATTACAACCATCTCATGATTGGTCTTTGAGTATACTATAATAGCTTTATCAATGCTTTGTTTGGCTCATCATCCTCTTCGATGGTAAAAAGTGCAGATTTTTTTGGATAATCCCTTACTATATATGAACAGTTACGAAGGAAATATTTCACTAGCCCATTCGGTTTGTTGTTGGGCTCCCACTTCCTATTATACGGTTTCCTTTACCATCATTTTCATTGTTGCCTTTTCTTTCTTGTTCTTTCTCATGTTTTTCCCCACTATTTCTCATCTCTTTGGGCTTAGGAGATTCGAACTTGTCTTTCTTCAAACCAAAGTCGACGAAGGACTCCGTTTTATATGTCATGAGTTGTAGATCAAAGCCAGTGACAATTGCATACAAAATGTCTCATGGAGGTCAATTGATTAAATAGGGCTTATTCGACCCATTTGAACTGGCTTGATTCGTGGAATATGTAGAGAAGTCCATCTACTTGAAGCCTTGGTGACCAAGTGAAACACTTAAAAAAAAACTAGGGCCACTCTAGTAGATAGGGAAACTAATCTTTTAAGATTTGTAATATTAGAAGATTTGTAAAGCCCTAAATTTTGGGGCTTAGAAGTTTTGAGATTTGAGCATAGGGACAGAGAGAAGGCTGCACACATCTGTCTAGTTGTGTGATTTAGTGACAAAATGGGCCTACTAGTTTGGTGGTTGTGTGAGTGTTAGTGAACCTCCTGGTTGTAGGTTCGAGTCCTTGTGTGTACGTTTTGGACGATTTATTTTATATACTGTTAGTTAGTAGTTTGTTTAAGTGAGAATAGTTATTTAATTTTATTTGGTTATTTAAATTAGCATGTGATTATTTTTATTTTATTTTATTTATCATTTTTATTTTGGTTGGACGTTTCCTTCTTTTTCTTCTTCACGTTTCCTTATCTCTCTCCATTTTGCTTACTTTTTGTTTGTCAAAATAATTCTCTAAAATGATCGGTCTTCGGTTCCCAGAGTTGCGCTCCTCTGTCGATCTCTTCAACGTCAAAATAGGTGTGGGAATCTAACCTTGTCTACATAATTTTAGTTTGAAATTTTTTGTTTTCGACAAGTCTTGTGCGTATGTTAACCCTAGGGATTTAGGGGTTTTTAGACGATGGAAGTGAGGGGAAATTGTTATTTTCTAATGTACTTTGATAGGGCAAATGTTAGGGACTGTTACGGTGGTTTAAATGGTGGTTTCGAGACTGATTTGGGGTGGTTTTGTGACCTTCTCAATGGCCACACAGGAGTGTGCCGAGGCACACGGCCATGTGTATTTGGGTATTAGGGTTTCCTGTCAATTTTGGGTGCCACACGGCCTGGCTACATGGGTGTGTGGCCGATTTGGCGATTTTGTTAGAGTTCACACTGCCGTGTCTCTTGGGCACACGGGCATGTAGGTTTGGGAATTAGGGATTTAGAATTTGGAGTCACACAGCCGTATAGCTGATTTGGAGATTTAGGGATCTTACACAGGCGTGTGTTTTGAAACACACGGCCGTGTCTGATGGGCACACGGGCGTGTCAGACCCTCACAAGGCCGTGTCTACCCTGTATATTATTTTAGCAAAATTAGATAGTGAGTTGCACGGCCTGTTCACACGGCTAAGTCCTTGCTTCACACGGGCGTATGCCACTGACACACGGCCATGTACAACCTTTTGCAAGGGCTTTTGGACCCCCACACAACCTGAATTGCTTCACATGGCCGGAACACAGGGCGTGTGGCCCTATCTCGCCAAACTCTGGTTTTAGGTCAAATGTAAGTGTAATCACAACTCTGTGTGTTCCAACCCTAGGCCAAGCTTTATTTAGGGTAACTATGATTCTGTTTTGGGCTTGAAATGTGTGTTATTTGTGATTGGCTATGTGATGAGCTTGATACTAAGTTCGAGCTATGAGTGTGCAAATGTCTGATTACGTAACTGGCTAATTGGATGTGAGTGTCTGCTTTTGATTGATTGTCTGAAACTAGTATTCTGATTGTGTACATATGACTGCATACATACATATGCATATACTATTTTTGGGTGGGATTTTGAAGAGAAGGGAAATTGAGATTGACTGAACTGGTAGATGATCTACTGGTTGTGAGTCTCTAATACCCAGAGGGTCGTGGGTAGTCCCAATACCCTGAGGGTCGTGGACAATACGATATGGTCATCATTGCCGGGCAATTCAGGATGACATCATATGGGTATAGCGGATTACCGCATTGCACTGTACCATATGTACGTTAGCTACGCTACGTACCATTGACTGAACTGGTATTTTTACTGCAACTTATCGGTATAGCGGATTACCACATTGCACTGTACCGCATATACATTAGCTACGCTACGTACTATTATCTGATCTGGCAGTTCATACTGCATGTTTGTACTGCAGTTTACCGCATTACACAGTACAGCTTATACGCTAGCTTTACTACGTAATATACGAGACTGGCAATTTATCTAGACACTATTAGCCCCAATACCCAGAGGGTCGAGGGTAGTCCTAATACCTAGAAGATCGTGGATAATCTTGATAGCCATCTTTGTCGGGCAACCCGGGATGACATCAGTTAGAGTGCAGAGTTGGATGGACCTTACAAGGTCCTGAGTAGAGTGATTGGTGGAACGAGCTTAAAGCTCTTATGATAAGTGATGGGGGAAGAAGAGGTGTGCTGGCTAGATGGATGAGAATTTTATAACTCATTTGCATTCATATACATGTGGTTAATTTGTTTGACTGAATTAAAACTTGTGAATGGTTGAGAATTACTGATACCATAACTGAATATGATACTGTGACTGAATGTGTTACTGTTCGACTGAAAGGTACTTGTGCCTATATGAATTCTGTAGACTCTGTCTGCAACTGTCTGATTGAACTGTTATTGTGACTGTGTGACTGACTTGTAAATTATTGCTACGGTATCTGAATGGCACGTGAGACTGTGTGTGTCTGATTGTCCTATGTGACCGAAAAGTACCTATGGTATATTGATTTTGGGCGAATATGCTCAACTGTCATATGTCGGTAAGTTTTCTTTGCAGATATCGATCAGTTCTGAATAGTTTTGTAAGTTAGTTCTGCTTCACAACTGAATATGAACTGCTTCCAAGCTTGCTGTTTCTATCCGTATTTCTATTTTCGTAGTTTAACTAGTTTGATCTCACATGAGCTCGAGTAACTCACCCCTTCTTCTTTTTCCCCTTTCAGGTACCATTTTGATTTCTGATGTTGGACTCAGTAGGCAGAGGTCTCGGATAGTTTCAATAATATAGAGTATCAGTTTTTTATTTCTGTTACGACTTTATTATTTGGTTAATTTTAAACTGTAAGGTTTTATAATACTGTGGTACAAGTTTTGTTATATGCTATATTTGTATATTTTAGACTGGTAACTTTTCGGACAGAATTTTAAAATGATTATTGGTTTTGGGTTTGCTATGAAATAAATGTACTTAAGTAATAAATGGGTTTATTTCTGTAAAACTTTTCTCACGATCACTTTGGTGATCAACGTAAAGTCCTGGATTTGGTCTAAACTTCTAGGTCGTGTATAGAGTGTTACAAAATTTGATTTTGTAATCTTACAGGATCATGTAAATCCCTTAAGAAACTCAATTGTACATTTCGATCTTCGATGTAAAGTAATCTACATTATTAGATCTAGGGAAGCTTAACTATAAATAGAGGTTTCCCCCTATTTGTAATCACCCTATTGTATTCCATTCAAAGTTATAACTATTTTTAAGAGCATTTACTTAAACACATTGCGGGCATTGCTTTATTGTTGTTTTTTTTCTTTCGTTGCTATTTTGTCTTTAAGTTGTTTACACTTTATTTTTTATGCCTTGAGAATTTCTATTGTGAACTCTCACTTTTCGAGAGTTAGGTTGACTTAGGCGAATTTGAAATCGAGAAATCACCTAATGTCGCATAGATAGAGAGATTAAAGTTTTAGCCCCGTGACAGTTGATATTCGAGCTAAAGTCCAATGGCGCTGATCAAGATGATGAAATGAGTATAAGATTAGATTGAGCCAATGGAGACCTATGGGAGGGTTACGGAGTATTATTGATCAAATAAAATTCTTTTAACATCATATGATTAAATATATTAACATTATTAAAACCAACCCATCATATGAATTTTGTCCCTAAACCGAGCTTTCGAGGCCTCAAAAATAGCTTAAAAGTAATTCGGGATTAATTTGAAACAAATAAAAAAATTAGGAAAACATGACAATTGACAAAAACATGGGACACATGGCCATGTGGCTAGGCTGTGCGGAATACCCCAGGCCGTGTAATGTTCGAAATAGGGACACATAATTGTGTCTTAGCCCGTGTAACTCAATGAGTTGGGTCACACAACTGTGCCTTTGACTATGTGTGGAACATGGCCAAGTGCACGAACGTGTCTCAGGCTGTGTGCACCTAAATAAACCTTAAATGACAAGTTTACCATTTCAAACTTTCTTGGTCACTAAGTAAACCATTTATCAACCAAAAAACCTATCCAAAATGATATAAAACAAGTTCAAATCATAACATTTTTAATCACTTTAAGTGCCTAACCAATATACCCTTGTTGATACCATAAATATACACCTAATCAACAATATAAACCATTATCTAAAACATACAAATGTGCACAACTTAACATTTAACCAATATACCCATCATAGGCACCTCAAATCTCAACAAGTCAAGTAGACCTCTTAGCCATACATATTCTACAAGTTTATATCAAAAACATATTCCATTATCACATTCCACGGCAAGGCATTATCTAAACTTTTATCAAACAACATCAAAATCATGTATAGGTGTTCATGATACCGATTTGCAATTAAGTTCACTATTTTCATTACACACCTTCCCAAAACAAAAGTAAGATCACAACAAGCCTATTACATACCATATAATCCAAAATAAGCATTCCAAAAACTACCAAAAATAGGTGGATAGTGTGACTTAAGTACTGATTCGACCGTTCAACCTTCCAAGGTATCTACAAGAATAGAAATTAACACAAGTAAGCTCATTGAAGCTTAGTAAGTTTTATATATAGAAACAATAAATCTTACCGAAGTAAAAACAACATTTCAACCAATAATAACTCAACTACAATGTTTTCCTATCATCCAAAATCTTAACCCAGTGAATTTCATAATTCAATTCAAAGCTCAATCAAAGTTCTCCGAGAATAATATGTATATCTACAATATAATCAATTCTAGATATCAATTACATGTCATGCCATTCAAAATCATTATTTAAATATAATATAATAATTTACAATTTGATGAACGACTTACAGATATGAGCATATCAACATTCCAACTGAAACACACCAGATGTTCAAAAGAGCTAATCCATTCCAAAACTCGTCGGATGCTCACAAGAGCTAATCCATCCGGAACACACCAGATGCTCAAAAGAGCTAATCCAACCGAAAACACACTAAAACAAGGAGTATAACACGAGTGTAATGCCCTGAATTTTAGGCCTAGAAGTATTAGGTCTTGAGCATGGAGGCAATGAGAAGTTTTCACATATGTAGTGAGTTGTGCAAGTTAGTGACAAGAATGGACCTGCTGGTCTAAGGGTTAAATGGAGTGCTAGGTGTGGTTAAGGTCTTGTGTTCAAGTTCTAGGGAGAACGTTTTGGATAGTTATTTTTAGTACTTTTAATTTATAGTTAATTATTTTTATTTTTATTCCCTTTACTTTTTATTTTGATGAAACTTCTATAAGTTTTTTCACGTTTTTCCACTTCCCCTCTTTGTTGTTCCTTTTTTTCTACTTTTTGTTTTTGAAAAAAAAGAAATTGCTTAAAGTTGATTTTGGTTTTTAGCATCGGGAATTTTTACTCCTCAGTTGTCTTCGTCGCCATCAAAATATGTGTGAGATTCGAACTGTAACTACATTACAATGTTTGTTTTTTATTCTGTAAACTTTCTATTCGACCTTTCTTTATTGGATGCTAACCCGTTGGTTTTAGGTTTCTAAACGTTGATAGTGAAGGGAAAACTCATTTTTCTGATGTACGTTGATAGGGTGAAAGATAGAGATTGTTATTGGGGCTTAAATGGTGTTTTTAGGGTTATTTTGAAGAGGTTTCGTGGTTCTCTCGACGGCTACACAGATGTGTACCCGGGGCACACGGCCTTGTGAATTTGGGAACTAGGGTTTTTGGTCAATTCTGGATGCCACACGGCCTGGCCACAGGAACGTGTGGCCAATTTGAAGATTTTTGTCAGAAGCCACATGGCCGTGTGATCGATTTAGGTAATTAGGGCTTCCATACGGGTGTGTGTTATGGGACACACGACCGTGTGACTGATTTGGAGCCAAGAGATTTCACATGGGAGTGTGTTATGGGACACACAACAATGTTTGATGGCCACACAGCTGTGTGACACCTTCACACGACCGTGTCATCCCTGCACTTGAATTTAGAAAAACTGAACATTGAGTTAGACGACCTGGTCACACAGCTGTGCCCCTGCACCAAACTGGTGTGTGCCTCTATCACACGGCCATGCACTACCCTTCATACTAGCATTTAGATCCCCATACAGCCTAGATGGCTCCACACGACTGGAGCACATGGGCGTGTGGCCCTAACTCGCCAAAATATGATTTTGGGGAAAATCGAATGCCTTTGTGAGTCTATGTTTTCCAACCCCTCGACTAAGATTAATAAGGGTGAACACGCCTCTGTACTGACTTTCATTTGTGCACTACTGGCAATTAGTTGTGTGAAATGATAGGTACCGAAACTGAGTGCACAAGTGTGCATGTTTCTGAAACTGAATGACTACTCCTGATTGACTGCTTCTAAATGGCTGCTTCTGAATGACTGTTACTGAATGACTGTTTCTAGATGACTGTTTCTGAATGACTGTATATAATTATGTTCTGAGTTGGTGCATTTGAATTCATAACATTTGCATACATTCACTTGCATAAACCATTCACTTGTAACCTGGGATGACATCATATAGACGGTATAGTGGATTATCGCGTTGCATCGTACCGCATGTACGTTAGCTACGCTACGTACTAATATCTGATCTGGCAGTTCATACTGCATGTCTACACTACGGTATTCCGCATTGCACCGTATAGCTTATACGCTAGCATTACTGCGTAATATACGAGACTGGCAGTTTATCTACATACTAATAGTCCCAATACCCTGAGGGTCGTGGACAATGCTGATAATCATCGTTACAGGGCAACCCGGGGTGATATATGTACAGAAAGGCTCTTAAGGCTAATATTCTGGCAGCTCAATTGTGAATTTCTGTTTAGTGCCGCAACCAGTGCTAATTGTAAGTGTAGGGATGGGTGGGTTGATTGAATCCCCACAGTAAGTGCAGGGTTGGATGGAGAAGTGTGTTGGCTGGATGGGTGGGTACATTTTGTAAGTCATTTACACTCATATGCATTTGATTGAATCTGATTGACTGGATATGTTACTGTAACTGAATTGATTAGATTGTTGTTTGGTATGTCTGATTGACTGTTTGCAAATGACTGATTAACTGAAAGAAACTTAAGCCTAAGAGATTCTGTTGATATGATTGCTACTGCCTGACTGGATAGTTACTGAGAGAGGCTAGGACCCCAATTGAAACTGATACTGATTCTGGAAAAAGGCTTTGGCCCAGTTTGAGACTACTGAAAATTATCGTTACTATGTCAGATAAAGCCATATGACTGTAAAGTTACATATGGTCTGTATTTGTTTTAGCCGATCTGTAAGTATGTTCTATTTCTGAACTGCTTCTAGTTTCTTGGTTTCCCTTTTGTAGAATATCTGTTCTGATCTAACACTGAGCTCGAGTAGCTTACCCTCTCTTCTGTTTCTCTTTTCAGTTAACATTCTGATTTCTGACGCTGGACTCGGTATGTGGAGGTCTCGAACAGTCTTGGTAGATAAACTATGAGATTTTTTAATTTCGATTTTATTTGTTATTCGATTAAAGTTTGAACTGTAAAGATTTATAAGGCAGTGGTACAGTTTCCGATTATGTTTCTTGTTCTTATATTTTAAACTAGTTTTACATTGAGTTTTATTTTGAATTTGTACTGGTTTGTTAATAAACGTTTTTAAATGATTTTGGTTTGCTGGAATAAATTGATTTGTAAAATCTGCTCACGGTCACTTCGGTGATCAATGTAGCATTCCGAACTCGGTTTAGACTCCTAGGTCAGGTTGGGGGTGTTACAACGAGAGTTCGTAACAAATGTTGAACCTCAGTCTACTTGGGAAACATATATATATCACTTCACAACAATCTTCACTCCAATCCCCTATAACACACTATATCTCGATTGTACTCTATTCCGCGTTCAATCCGGTCCAAAAATTGAATTTCAACAACTTTTCTCAAATAACTTTACATAATTTATAATCAAATATATCTATTATATCACATTATATAATCAATCATTTCATATAGATGTTAAATTATAAACGTACAAACTTACATTAATTTGCAGTAACGATCCAGAATAGCTCAATCAACAATTGACGTTGTGTGAATTCATAATTTTCAATTTTCAATTACACATATCAATATAAATCAAACATTATACAATTTAGGTGTATAATAAATATAAAAATGTACTAGATTTAAGCTGTACGAACTTACCAGACTAAATTGCAGCAATGACAAAGTACAAGAGCTATTTGATACTTTTCTATTTTTCTCGGTTTTCCACTTGTTCAGGATCTAAAATAATAATTCCATTCAATCCACTAATTTTAACAAGAATATTAATTTATTTTATGCAATTAAATCCTGTAACGACCCAAATTTTACGGGCACCAGAAAAGTAAGTTTAGGGCCTCCGTATTAGGAAAACGAGTCCGTAAATATTTATTAAAAATATTTACGAAGTTAGTTATGGGTTGAATTAGATATTTGATAAGTGAATTTAGTTTAATTAGAAGTAATTATTAGAAAGGACTAAATTGAATAGAGCATAAAAGGTTAATTATAGAATAGAGAAATGTTAAAGGATTAAATTGGTAAATAAACCAAATTAGTGACATGTGTAAGATAGAGAATAAATACATGTGTATTTAAATTATTAGTACAAATGTATGTTTTATATATATATATATTTACTTATTTATTAAGTAAAAGATATTTATTTATTTATTATAATTATTATTAATAATTATGTAATATTATGTTTTATTAATTAATTGAGATAATGACAAATGTATGGTGTGGGATTATTTATATGAATTAATACACATGTAATATATGCATTAGTTATTAAATAGATATTTTATAATAACAATTAATTAAGAAATAAAGAAATTGATAGAAGAAAGAATAAAAAGAAAAAGAAAGAAATAGTTACAGAAGTTCAAACAAAATAGGGGGAAAAGAAAGAAGAAAAGAAAAGAAAAAGGGAAATTAGAGTTTGAAAGCTTGAAAATTAAATTGGTAAGTCCATTAAGTCCCTTTCTTAGTGATTTTGATATTTTTGGAGTCTTTGAGTAAAGTACTTTTGAATTTGTGTGGAAATATTGAAAGTTGATAGACTTTTGAATAGGGTTTATGGTGAATAAGTAATGAAATTAGGGATTTATTTGATAAAATTATTGATTAGAATTGATTAAAGGATTAATTTGTAAACTAGGCTATACGTTTTGAGTTTTAGGGACTAAATTGGAAGAAATTCAAAATTATGGAAAAAATGGTGAAAATTTGATAGTTATATTGAACTTTTGATGGAAATTGAATAAGAAAATGATGTGATTTGTAAAAAGGTAGAAGATGAAAATGGTTAGGGCAAATTTGAAATTTAGGTAAAAGTTGCATGGAAAGTGTCGAAACCATTTTTGAACGGGTTTTGAAAAAACGGGAATCGACTTTAAAAATGAAAACAGGAGTCGCCACCAATCAGTTTAAGTGTGATTGAACCACTTTCAAACCATTTTGTTTGAAATCATTTGTTTTGGTCTGTGAAGTCAATAAAACGGGTTCGAGAGTCGGTTACGTACGAGGAAGGGTTAGCACCCTCGTAACGCCCAAAAATTGGTACCAAATTGAATAACTTTCTGTCTTTAATGCTAAAATTTTGAAAGTATTTAAAAGTATGATCCCTTTTGAAATTAGAATAATTCAAGTTTAAAATCGAGATTCCTTCGTTCAAAAGAATACGAATATCACATCCAGCATAATAGGACACAATATTCTAAAACTTTTGTGACTAAAATCGTCCCGCGATTTATAAAATCATTTAGAAGGGTATTTTAGGCATTTAGACAAACAGGAAATCGCAACCCAGCATGTTAGGGCACTATTTCCCGAGTTCCTAAATACGAAAAAATATTGCCTCACTTTTTTAAAAACACGTTTTTTATATTACATTTTAAAACGATGATGCAAACAAGATGGCATATTTCAAGATATCAAAATTAAGCCATTATAATACATGTTTTAATACAAATATAACGTAAAGATAACATAATATATATCTACCTTTCATGTGAATAAACATAAATAACACAAATCTACATACATGAATGTTTCGTGCAAAATACTACGTAGAAAACAATGCATATAATATAAAATATAATAATGTTTCATGCAAATGTAATGACACATAAATAATCTATTTTCATGCAAATATGTAAAACAATCAATAATAGAAAGATATTTAACAATTCATGAGATGAAATTAACATACTAAATAATACTAAGTAAATGCAAAATGAATTAGCAAATCATGAATATACGTAAAAATAAAGATAAAAATAGATTCAATTAATGATAAATAAAGTATTACAAAAAACTTAAATAATACACAATTAATAAAGGAGAAATAAAAACTAATATAATCAATTAAATAAAAATTTACTATATAATTATAACATATATTTATAAACATAATATTATAGTTAATAGAAACAAAATTTTGTGATAAATTTAGAATATAATAGGCATATTAAATATTTAATAAAACATGATGTTTAATCTCTAATTTACAAATTTACAAATTATAATAATATAATAAGATATAGAACACTATATAAAATATAAAATAAAATAATATATAATATAAAGTATAAAATAATATAATAATAAATAATATAATGATAAATGAAATTTAAATATTTAATAATAATTTATAATTTTTTTAAAATATATGATAGGACAGATAATATATAAAAAAATAATATAATAAATAATATAATATAATAAATATTTTATAATAAAAGATATATAAAATATAGATAATAAATAATAAAATATAAATAATATAATAAATAAGATATAATAAGATATAAAATCATATATCAATATAATATAAATAGATAGAAGATAATATATAACAAATAGTAGATACTATAAAGTAATGAATATAATATAATATAATATAATATAAGAATAATATAAAAAAGATATTTACAAGTATAACAGCATTTATAGTAATATAAACAGTATATAAAATATTTTAAATAAAAAATGAAAAATATAAAAGGACTTAAAATTTAAGCTTAAATAAAATTACAGAGCTAATTTTGAAATAATAAAAAGAATTTAGGCTTAATTGGAACACGGATTAAAATCCTAGGGACCCACTAGGTAAATTACCCTAATCCCAAAACGACACCGTTCCAATCCTATATTTAAAAGGCCTGAGGACCAAATAGAAATATTTTATGAATTTCAGGGGGGAATCTAAAATGATAAAAAAGGGGAAATCGGATGCATTAAAACAAAGGCGCAAAAAAGGAGGACCAATTGCGCAATAAACCCATTTAGGGTAAAAACGCGCGGGTCCCAGTATGAATCTGGTCAGGCGCACGGGTTGGGCACCAAACGGTGCCGTTTTGAACCCGTTTATAACCCCTTTTCCTCGCTTCTAAACCGATTAGAACCATTCCCTTAAAACACCCAAACCCTAGCCTCCTTCAAAACTCCTATTCGGCCGATCTTCCTCAACCACCATTTCGTCTCCATTTCATCGAATCAGACTCCAAATACCCATCAAAGCTTCGGTTTTAACGAAGCGAACAAAGATTCGAAGGCTCCTTCTATAGGTAAGTGTTTATTCCTCCTTTTTTGTATTTTTTCGTATATAACAATGAAAAAAAAGAAAATGAAAGTTAAAATGAAAGAAATAAAGAAAAAGATCTTCAATCACCTCTTAGAAACAAATTTTTATTTCTCTGTTCAAATTCTTTGTACAGATTTGCATTTGTATCCCCCTTTTACACTGTTTTTTACATCTATTTATACCCTTTGTAAATGAATCTAAAAAATATTTATTGATTCTGATTCTGATTATTGTGGCCGATTGTTTGCTTCTATTTCCTTTTCTTGCAGGTTAACGATGCGGATTCGGTGGTGGGGAGCGTTGATAGATGCATCGATTGTAGCGTGACATGGGGGCCGTGATAGTTGTTGCACGAAGAGAGGGCTAAGGTTGTCTGCTAGCGGCGCGAAGAGAGGGCTAGGGTTTCTGACCCTAGCCGAAAGCTTTAGATTTGGGCCTCTGTTTGTGTTGAGTCAGATGGGCATGCTAAGACCTGGGCCATTGGTGTATACGGGTCAAGGGTAGTTAGGGGTTTGTCGGGTAGTGTTTCGGTTTTGGACTAAGGTGTAATTAGGCTGCTGTAATGAGTTTAAGTATTTTGGGTCAATTTCGAATGTAAATTGGACTGTTTAAAGACTTTTATTATTTTTGTTTATTTATTTTGGGCCCGGGCAAATTTGGGCTATTACAGACAGCTATTATTTTTTATAAAATATATGTGTTATCAATTAATTGTAATTATGCTAATTTTTGTAGCAAAAAAGAAAATCGAGACGTCGAATACGAAGGGACATGAAAAAATGATCGAGAAATAGCTAGAGAAAAATATTGGTTTGTATTATCATAATTCAAGTTATTTCTTATTAAATGTTTAATTTTAATATATGTGTATGGAATTTGAATGTGAGGTAAATATTGATATTGAGTTGAATGTGAATTAGATTTATTTAATGAATAAATATATGTATGTAAAATTGAATTGTATGATTGAATTGAGTAATGTTGGTACGCATATGAATTTGAAATTTGAGATTTAATTATTAATGTGATTGAATTGAATTTGAATGATTTTGATCAATTGAAAATGAAAATGAAGTAAAAATATGTGATAATGTGAATTTGAAACAAGTTGTGCTTGAACTGAGAAATATGTGAGAAAATATGGCCAAAGTGCAATTGATGTGAATTGACTGAAATAGAGAAAGAAATTCGATACCCTATTAACTAGTCGGGCTTAGTGGATATAGTTGGCATGCCATAGGATTGGAAGAGTTCAAGGATTCTTCGACCTCGAGTCGATGAGACACTTGGTGTGTCATATTGCTTCGACTAGATTCGATGAGCGTTGGTTGCCACTTTACTTTGGCTTAGCCGATGAGACGTTGGTCATCACTTATTTGCTTCGAATTATCCGATGAGGCGTTGGTCGCCACTCTGGTATGTTTGGTTGGATCCGTGTATTCACCAAAGTCCGAGTCATGTTAATAGGGGTAAATAAGCAAAATGAGTAAGTTATCTGAATTTGATTACTTGAATTATTGAATGAAAGGTGGAAGGAATTTTTGTGATATGAAATGTGAAATGAAATTTGTGTTATGAGATTGAAAGCATGAACCAAAGGTTCATGAAATATTCATATTTGAAATCTGAATTGAATAATTATATGTGGTTGAGAGATGAACCAAAGGTTCATGAATTATTGGAAATCCTATTGATGAGATATTGATTCAAATATTGGAAATGATGCAATGGAAATTATATGTATGATTTGTAATTATCTATGTATGTTTATGATATTTGATTGTTGTTATAAAATTGAATTATGATAATACCACTGAGTATTTCCAATACTCAACGTAAGTTGTTTATCATGCGCAGGTTAGGTAAAGTTGAAGTCCAGTCAAGCATCCAAGTCGATCCCAGTCTCAGCTCAATTTTTGGTGATGAATCTATCTTTTGGAAATGTAGCATGTACTAGGTTTGGTTTTAGTCACTTGTAAATGCTTTATGTTTTGATTGTAAATATGGTTTATAACCCTTTAAGAAGTTTTTGGTATGAATGAATGAATATTTGCTAAGTTTGAGAAGTATGATGATGTTATTTGATCAAGATTTATAAGTCAATGATTTAGGCATGAATTAGGTATGTTTAGTGGGTGAAAGTAGCTTAAAAATGATGAAAAATCATGTTTTCACACGGCCAAATCACATGGGCGTGTGCCCAGGCCCTGTGGCAAAGTCAGAATTGCCCACACGCTAGTCCTACGGCTGTGTGTAGCAAGTCAGATCGCCCACGGGCTTGCCCCACGGCCATGGGAGCCCCACGGGCAGGCCACACGAGAATGTCCTAGGCCACACGGGCGTGTGCCCCTATTTTTAAGGAAAAATTTCCAAAGTTTCCGGTTTAATCCCAAATCACTTTCTAAGCCTATTTTGGGTCTCGTAGGTCCATATTAAGCACTTTTTGATGGTAATTAGAAGGGTTTAGATTAAAAACTCATTTTTTTACTCGATTTTGTTCGTTTACTAGTGTATAAGTTCGAAAATGCCTTGTAACCCTGTTTCGGCGACTGTTTGGGGTTAAGGGGTGTTACAAGTTCTTTTTGATATTTTTATAAATTTGCCCCCAACATTTTACTTTTATACAATTTAGTCCCTAAGCCCAAAACATGCAATTTAGTCATTGTTATTCAAATTTCATTTTAGCTAAATTATTCACATCAAGTCCTTGTACTTTTGTCACTTTAACGATTTAGTCCTTAAACATTAAAATTACCAAAAATTACTTTACAAAATAGTCCTATCTAGCAACCAAGCTCAATAATCTTTCATAAAACTTTAAAATTACACTAAACTCATTAATGGCATAATCCAAAACATTTGACAGTTTTACAAATTAGACCACGGGTTAGCTAGATTAAGCTACAACAATCTCAAAAACATAAGAATTATTAAAAATGAATAAGAAATACTCACCATGCAATAGAAATTTTTCAAGGCCGAAACTTGTATTCTTTAAGCACGGAGGAATTGATTTTCACACCAAAATGAAAGAGATTAAGTTTGTTTTGTAATTTAATCTTATGCAATCTTTTTTATTAATTACAAAAAAGCCATTAATTCATATATATTTTTAGCTAAAACCAGATATTTAAATAGCGGTCCGATATCAGAATAGCGGTCGTTATATAGCGGTAGTAGCGTTGTTCGAAACTGCTACTGCTGAAAATAGCGGTGTGAAGCAGAGTCACACCAATAGCGGTGGATCGCGGCCGCAATTTAACGGGTAACGGCCAATTACGGCAATAACGAGCTGCTATTCCATTGCCATTCTCTCATTCTCTATTATATCCAAATCAGGAATGTTATCTCCTAAATTGAATCCTGACCCGGATGGGAAATTCACAGGAACTCCAACATCAATCGGCCCTTGTTGAGGCCTTACAGTAACAGACGGCCTCTTAGGTGATGCCTCAGTTTGTATTGGTTCATGAGGTGGAGTGAAACTCGGAGGATGATCCTCACCCTCTTCACCAGTGATAGCCATAGGAACCTTTCCCTTATCAGTGGCCCTTAGTAGCTGAGCCATTTCTGCCATCATATTCCTTTGAACCTCCATCATTTGCTCCCTCATGTCATTTTGCATCTTAGCCAATTGCTCTTGCAACTGGTCCTGCATGTCCTTTTGTAACTGTTCAAATCTTTGATCCATATTCCTACTTTTCGCTCGAGTTCCGTATGGATGTGTGACTTCCAGATTTTCTTTCCTTACCTATGTAGTAACTTTAACTAATTAGGGTCTTCCTATAATTTTGAATGCAAATAATGTAATGGAATGCTATGAGATGCAAATGCATGAATGTGAAAAAGGCATCGGTCTCGATTCAATTTCATTTAGGAAACTTTATTTAGAAAAAGAATATCTTTACATATAAATGGATTACATATATGCCTTTGCTCTAAGGCCCAAAGTTCTAACTCTATCTAGTAAAAGGGCTAACTCTCGACCTTTATCAGACACTGACTCATACATCCTACTTAACGCATCAGCTCGTATGGCTAAGTCTCGAACATATTCAGCAACCTCTCGGATCTGGGTTATAGCTTCCCCAATAATATAGTCCCTATCTCTGACTTGTCCTTTAACCCGATGGAGCTCTCTATTCAAACAATCTTCTCGCACCTCAAGTTGCTCAATCCGAAGTTCACCATCATGTAATGCCAACTCCAAATCTTCAACCTGATCTTTCAGCTCTTTTAACTCAACTGTTGGATCATGGTTTTGGTGCCAACGAAGTGATCTCCCAAGCTCAGTTACCTTAGTCTTTAATCCTTGGTTCTCCTTTTCCATGGCTGAATTCTATGATCGCATCTCTTGGAATTTTCTTTCCCAATACTCGGCCCTAGCTCTTTCTTCTTGAACTTCATTCTGCCATTGCTCCGAAGACTTCCCTAATCCAGCTCGCTTCAAAGATGCTTGTGCCTTCCTAAACTCCTCCTTTAAGTCATCGCGATCTTCCTCTACTTTTCTCTTTTCTTTCTTCGCTCTTTCCACCTCTTTCTTTCGCCCATCCACGTCTATATTCAAATACATCTTCTCTTCCTCAAGTTTTTCTATCTTTCTCTTGAGTTCCAAATTTTCTTTCTTGAATGCTTGCTTCATGATCTCAAGCTCCGAAGGTACCTCTCGTAAGTAGTCCTCCATTGGTCGGGCTTCCTCCATCTTTGACTTAGGGATTTTATCATTGATTCTTCTACTCCTCCATTCTACATATTCTAGGGTCATGGCAGAATTGAGGGCCACTCCCTTCAACCGACAAGTCTTGTTCCATGCATTAGAAATCTCGCTAACCTTCCTCTTATAATCAGCACCTCTGTATACAAACTCACTCTGAGCCAACCCATGAGTTGCCAGTACAAACTGCCTCAAGCCATGCTGTCTTAGTACTAGCAGAGGAGCATAGCCAATAGCGCCCTAAATTCCTAACAAGGGAACCCAATCGAAACTACCGCAACGATACAGTATCTCACCGGGAACCATCCATGGAGCCCTCCACTCAACATCTTTTGGTTGAAGATTCCGAAGCAATGCTATCCAATTTTCTTCTGGTACATCCACTATCCTAGCTAAAGCTACTATATCTTTTAACGGAGAGTAGTTCTCGAAGAAAACCCGACAAACAATCCCCTCAATCAATCGGAAGTGACTGTAAAACCAAGCCAAAAGCAACTGAGCGCAACCTATAAACCTTCCTGCCCCAGTTCTTCTACATGCACCTAAAGATCTGAATGTCTCCGCCAAAATCACAGGCACAGAAGTAACCCTTTTGCTGAGTCTATGAAAAAGATCAGTGGTTGCCTCATCCACATATCCCAAAGCTCTAGGAAAAACCATCAACCCATACAAACTTAGGGCAAAGATATCCACTTTCCTTGTTTCATCAGGGTGCGTCAATATCAGCTCTTTCAAAGCGTCCCATGAAATGCACTTGCACTCACCTTTTTCTTTAATTCTGGCTGTAATCCACTGTTCGCTCATCCCTGTAATAGTCATTAGTTTCTTCCAAAAGGCAAGAACACAAGCAGCTCGAAAATAAATCTTATCACTCTGGAACCTAGGACAACGAAGTAAAGCAGTGTACTCCTCCACAGTAGGCACCAAGTCTATTTCTCCAAAAGTGAAACAATTGTATGCCGGATTCCAAAACTGAGCCAAAGCATGGAACAAACGCTCATCTACCTAAATATCGAGCAAGTAAGGTAGGTCACCGTAGTTATCGTAAAATAACTGCTTGGTTGCATTGCCCCACTGATCCCAAATCTCCTTAAGGTCTTGGAGATTATTCTGTGTGACACTAATACGAGTGTAATCTGATAATTCCGACACATATCCCTCAGCCACACTGTCTCCCTTTTCTAGTTGAGTACGCTCTGACCATCCATGAACATCAGCATTGTTCTCCACTCTATCAAGAAGTCCGTTCTCTATAATAATGCTTCCTAACTTAGAAACTGACCATGAATCGATGCCTTTTAAATGCAACATGTCATGCAAACAAAAGAAACGAAAGAGTCAGTACCATATGATATCAATAAATCGCAAAGAGAAATTTATAAGGGTGGTATCTAAAGTATAGATCTAACTAAGTTGGGCTCTTACGGTTCTTTATATGAGGTTGGTTCTAAAGTTCAAGGTACCCGAACCAGCAGATTCCTCGATTCTCACCCATTATAGGCTCATTTAAATCGAGTTCGGTTCAGGGGAATACATTTCCCTATGGCTACACGGAGATGAAAATCTCACGAAACCATAGGTACGGATGTACTCCGAAAGTGATCCACTATCCTACACGGAGGCAAAAACCTCACGAAGGCGTAGTTTCTCACTCCCACTTAAGGGTGTGACCACAACGGTCATGCAAGAATGCGATGCATATCAGAATATAGCAACATATGCGATAATTCAAACACATGGGATGCGAAGAGGATTGTATCTCAAAATTTTCAAATTTCCGACATTAAGACAAATTGTAATCAATTATATGGCTTGACTCTCTTAAAATGCATCCCCAACGGAGTCGCCAAGCTGTCGAAACCATTGTTTTACGGGGTTTTTGAAAAAACGGGGTTTGACTTTAAAAAGTAAAAACAGGAGTCGCCACCAATCTTTTTAGGTGTGATTGGATCACCTTTTAAAACATTTTGTTTTAAAATCTTTAGTTTTGGTCTACGAAATCAGAAAACGGGTCCGGGAGTCGGTTACATACGAGGAAGGGTTAGCACCCTCGTAACGCCCAAAATTTGGTACCAAATTGATTACCAAATATCTTTAATGTCGGAAATTTAAAACTTTTAAGATGCAATCCTCTTTAAAGAAATATTTTGGTTTTTGAAAATCAGGGTTTACTTGTATCAAATGAACCAAAATATTACGTCCAATAAGTTAGGGCGCAATATTTTTAAGACATTCGAAACTAAGCTAACCGCTTTTTTGAAAATCCCTATCTCGAAACAACAAAACACCATATCCAGTAAGTTAGGACACAATGCTTTGAAATTTCAAGACAGTTGTTGTATTTTGAAAACCTTAAAAACTTAAAAGGGTGCTTAACTATTTGAATTCAACGAGAAAAGTTGCAACCCAGTAAGTTAGGGCACTACTTTTCTCGAAGCTTTTAAATACCAAGCATTGCCTTTTATTTTTGAAAACATTTTTGGGGTCTCGTTTTTTGAAATCGATGTATGAAGGAATAAGCAAGATAACATGTTGTGATAGTAGGTAAATAACAATAACATAAATGTCATACATTGATTGACATATATAAGAAATAAAAACATAGCAAATTTTAAATAAATAGAATATACATAAAAACAACATATATTAAAGAAAAATAAGTAAACATGTAATCAAGTAATTCAACATATATTTGAACATATTAATAAACAAGAAAATAATGCATATTATACAATTTGACATATATAAATACTTATAATAATAATATCATATATACCAAGCAATCAATACTAAATAAAATTATGTGACTAGCATTTAATACATAAATAATATAAAAATATAAGATTTAATACACATTAACATAAAATGAAATGAGTAGTTGTTAAAATATGTACATATATAAGTAAATACAATATTTAATAATGTACTATAAAAATATAATATAACAGAAAGCCAGTTTAAAGTATATGATCTTTAAAAGAAAATATATAAATAGTAACGTAAATAGCAATGTATATATGATATAACATAAATGATAATAATATAAAGTAGCATTTATTAAGATATAAAGTAATATGATATATAATAAATATTATAATATAATATAAATAAATAAATAATAATATAAAATATACAATATATATATTTGTTAAAATAAAATAATTTATACCATTTAAAATAATATATAATTTAAAATAAATAAGTTGTAAATAATTTAAAAGAAATCAATGGACTAAAATAAAATAAAAATCAGTGGCTAATTGAATAATGAAAGAAGCGGATTGGGACTTAATCGAAATGCCCATTAGATATTAAGGACTCATCGGGAAATTTTCCCTTGTCCCAAAACGGTACCGTTTCCTCAGTTAAGCTTTAAAAGGCCTATTTAGGATTAAATTAAAACGAATACAAACCATTAGGGCCAAATTTTAATAAAAATAAAATAAGATTTCAAGCATAGAAAACTCGGAGGGATTAATTGGATAATAACCCACTAATTAGAAACACGCGGATCCTCCCCGGGTTTTCGGGTCAACACGCGGATCTTGGGATTTAAAAGGACGTCGTTTTGGGCTTATCAGATTAAGCTAAAACGACGTCGTACTTGTTGGGCTATAAAAGCCAAATTTTGGTTCTGAAAATCATTTTAATGTTCCCCTTTAAACAAAAATCAGAGAGAATTCTCTGGAATTCTCGGATCCCTCCAAACTCCGGCCTCCGAGGCTATCCCAGTTTGTCATAAGGCTCCGGCACGCGTGGTCTTTACGCGCTTAACGCGCCACCACAAGGACCACCATATATGGTGGTTAGGGTTTCAAAACCCTCCTTCTCCTTGCCGATGTTCAGGTAACTTTCTAACCCTTCTGTTTTATTCCTTAAATCTACTCATGCATGGCAGAAAAACGAACAGGTAAGTAGAAGAAATAAACGATCTGACTACCTTCAAAGAACTGCTTTTTATTTCTCTGTTTCTAAAGATATACAATGGCTGGGGTTTTCTTCACTGTTTTTTATATTTTCTCTCTGTTGGTCTGTAAAAGAGGATCCTTTTTATGGTTTACAGAAGGTGGCTTTATAGCCAATGTTCTCTTAAAAGTTCTGGAAAGAAATCTTTGATTTCTTTCCATTTATTATCTACTGTATCTATTTGTATCTTTGACTTGTGATTTGCTGGGATTTTCTTTTCCGTATCTGCCATTATTTTTGTTTCCTTTTTCTATTTTTCCTTGTGTCTGCTGTGTTCTTTCCATTTTACAGGTGACCCCGAGGATCTTGATGTCCAAGGTTCTTCTGTGCGTTGATCGAGCCACCGAATCGGGACGATCGTGGTGTTACTGGCCTTGTTCGGAGGCTGCACCATCGAGAGGCTCCTGAGGCACTGACGGGACGTATTGATGGCGCACCAGCTGGCTTAGCATTGATAGCCTTGACTCGGGAAATGGACAGACGCTCCCTGAACATTCGAGAAGCAGTTGCGGCGCGATGAAAGGGCTAGGGTTTTCAACCCTAGCCAAAAGTTTTAAAATTTTGGGCCTCTTGGGCCACTACTCATTGGGTTAGGGGTAGGCTTAGTAGGCAGGGGTCTGATAGATCTAGGTACTGGGCCTCGGGTGTATTTGGGCTACACGGGCAGTGTATTTGGTTTTAGATGGGTCAGTCTACTATGCTTAGACATTGGGCCCCAAACATTTGTAACTTGGACTTTTATTCTTTAATGGACTATTTAAATAAATATTTATTTATTTAATTCCTTTGCTATGTTTTAAGCCCGGTCAAATTTGGGCTATTACAACCCTGTTTCGGCGACTGTTTGGGGTTAAGGGGTGTTACAAGTCCTTTTTGATATTTTTATAAATTTGCCCCCAACATTTTACTTTTATACAATTTAGTCCCTAAGCCCAAAACATGCAATTTAATCATTTTTATTCAAATTTCATTTTAGCTAAATTATTCACATCAAGTCCTTGCACTTTTGTCACTTTAACGATTTAGTCCTTAAACATTAAAATTACCAAAAATTACTTTACAAAATAGTCCTATCTAGCAACCAAGCTCAATAATCTTTCATAAAACTTCAAAATTACACTAAACTCATTAATGGCATAATCCAAAACATTTGACAGTTTTACAAATTAGACCACGGGTTAGCTAGATTAAGCTACAACAATCTAAAAAACATAAGAATTATTAAAAATGAACAAGAAATACTCAGCATGCGATAGAAATTTTTCAAGGCCGAAACTTGTATTCTTTAAGCATGGAGGAATTGATTTTCACACCAAAATGAAGGAGATTAAGTTTGTTTTGTAATTTAATCTTATGCAATCTTTTTTTATTAATTACAAAAAAGCCATTAATTCATAAATATTTTTAGCTAAAACCAGATATTTAAATAGCGGTCCGATATCAGAATAGCGGTCGTTATATAGCGGTAGTACGTTGTTCGAAACTGCTACTGCTGAAAATAGCGGTGTGAAGCAGAGTCACACCAATAGCGGTGGATCGCGGCCGCAATTTAACGGGTAACGACCAATTGCGACAATAACGAGCTGCTATTCCCGTTATTTTTTATTATAGTAAATAATAAAAAAATCCAGAGGCTTTAAACAAAAATCAACATAAACACAATAAAACAAAAGGGAATATATTCCCCTACCTGCAAAATCAGAGTTTTCAATAAAAAAAAAAGTCCAAATAAACAGGAAAAAGCAATCAAAACTGAAAAGCAATAGAAAATATGAAATTCTATTACTCTTTACTCATATTTCACCAAACCATACAGTAGCAAATTAAAGCGAGGAGGACTTGAATCTGAAAAGCAAACCCTACCCTGATCACTTGCACATTCAGAATTTTAGAGATCAATAATTTTCAAGTAAGTACCTCAAGGTTGAAATTTTATCTTGATTCTTGCTTGCATGTCTTGAATTTGCAGTGCAAATATGTTCTTTAGAGTAACTTTAGGGTCGGGATGAAGGAAGAAGGCACAACCAGCATATTCCAAGAATTTGATATGCAAAGTAGAGGGTATGAGTTTTCAAATGAGAGGATGATAGAGTTTCTCTTCAGTTTTTGTTCTTTCTAAGTTTTGTGTATTTAAGGATTTAAGAATAGAGAGGTTTCTACCATTTCATTTCCCTTTTCCTTTATTTTTTATTTTTATTTTCATTTACTCTTAGGCAAAACCGAGGCTGTTTATTAAATATCCTATTTTAGAAGCTTCTTGCAATGTTTTTCTTAGTTGTAAACAACTGAAATTATTAATGGCTGTTCCTTGGTTGTTCCTTGGTTCCATGCATGTCAATTTATGGCTATTCCTAGTAATAAGTGAAATAATAATAATACATTATTAATGGCTATTCCTTGGTTCCATGCATGTCAATTTATGCGTTCGGTGCTACCTTTCTATGTTTAATTACAGTGCATGCAGATATGTATGTGATGAATTTAAACCAAGCTTTAACTCATATGAAAATTATATATTAATAAGGTAGTATTATTTGGAGAGATTTTACTGAAAATAAAAATTACTTTGACAATAATCATATTATTATATTTTTTAATATGAAAGTTTCAATCTTACCAGATTTATAATTTTACTTTATATGTTATTTTTTAATTAATATTGTAATTATAATTTATAATGATAATTATTTATTATTTATTATTATTATTTTAAAATTCCATAACTTTCATTACTCAAGTTTTTTTAGGGTTACACACAAAATCAATGAAAAATTATGACCTCTGTTGCTTGGGGTTTGCTTAAGGTTACACACAAAATTAATGAAAAAATTATAGCCTCCATCATTTATAACTTGTATTATAAAAGGTAAAAAATCAAGACAAATTAATTCATTGTGTTTTTCTTTATCAAATCTGATAGATGACTTCAATTCAACATTAGATAAATCTCTATTGATTTTAGTTTGCATAATATGAAAAACTTAAATTTTTAAATTTGATTTTTGAATTTAAATTTTATTAAGATAGAACAAAACAAACTATTTATACCAAAAATTTTGAAACCAAGTAATAATGGGTTATGGTGTATTGTTGTTTTTAAAAAATAAATAAATTATGTATGGATTATGCAATGAATTTAAAATTTCCATGTTAATGATGTTTTCTTTTTTTTTTGTATTATGTTGTTGATAATATAAGTAATGAGTTGCTTATATTTCTAAATATAATTTTATGTTTCTTATATATAAATAAAAATAAAGCATGTCACCACGTGAAGAGTTACCGACTAGAGGATTGGAGGGTGCACCAAGTAATGATATAGGTTGGCACTTTGGAACTCCAATGCCAAATGCGAAAGGAAATATCGTATGTAAACTTTGTGGTAAAGTTGTGAAAGGAGAAATAACACGATTTAAAGAGCACATTGCTCATAAAACCAGCAATGTTGCACCATGCCCTAATGTTACTGGTATGTGATACTTTATTATTATTTTTAAATGTTATTGTAAATTTATCAATAAAGATTATATATAATTGATAATAATATAAAGTAAAGTGTGAATTATTTTTATTTTATTAACAGGTGTCATTAGAGAAAGTATGATGAATATACTGAAAGAAAGCAACACAAAGAAAATAGACAAAAAGAGGAGAAAAGATGAATTCTTATCTCAATTAAGAGAAGAGGAGGATGAACATGAGGAATTCATTGATGAGGTTTCTACTATAAGGCAAGCAACTCGAGAAAGTATCCAATCACAACACGAGTGGCATAGAAGGGAAGAATTTAGACGAAGTACTGGTGGTTGGGATAACATTTATGAAGAAGGGCGATCTTCTCATGGATCAGCTAGAGAATATCATAGAGAAATAACAAGTAGATCCATCCCAAGTGAGTCTGAGTTTACCTTAAGGAGAGCTATACCTGAATTGGTTAGAAGCAAAAGTTCAAAGCAACCAAAGGTCAATGACTTTTTTTTAAACAGTTTTCGAAGGAAGATAGGTGAAGCGGTATCTAAATTTTTAATATATGAAAGTCTTCCTTTTCAATTAGCAAGCTTTCCATGGTTGTATAACATAATTCAAGTGTCAACAGAAGTTGGACAAGGTGTAAAGCTCCCAACACCTTATGAGGTTTCAGATGTGTATTTGGAATCAGAGTATCAACGAGTTCGTGATTGGGTAAATGGGCTAAAGACTTATTGGAAAGAATTGGGTGCAACTCTAATGTGTGATGGTTGGACCAACAGTTTGAATCAAATGCACATCACTAATTTCCTTGTTTATTGCAGTAAAGGAACCATTTTTTGGAAATCGGTAGATGTCTCAAGTGTTCGTAGTAGAGGTGCTGAATTCTACTACAATTTGTTAGATTCAATTGTAGAAGAAATTAGAGAAAATTACATTGTCCAAATAGTGACTGATAATGAGGCAGCAATGAAAGCTACTGGAAAAAAATTAATGTTGAAAAGAAAAAATCTATATTGGACCTCATGTGTAGCTCATTGTTTAGATTTATGCCTTGAAAATATTGGGAAAAAGCCCAGTGTAGCAAAAGTGTTAGATGGGGAAAAGAAAGTGACTTGCTTTTTATAAAATCACATTTGAACTGTTGATTTGATGAAGAAGTATACACAAGGGAAACAAATGCTTCAACCCGCTTTTACTCGGTTTGCAACTTATTTCATTCAACTCGAAGAGATAACAAGACAAAAGTAAGGTCTGAGAGAAATGTTTAATTCAAAGGTTAGTATTTTATAATTAGTTAATATAATTACTTAAATATAACAACCTTTAATGATTTTATTAGTTCCAAATAATTTAAATTATATTATTTTAAAATTTTTCTTATCAATATATAGGAATTTAAAGAATCAAAATGGGGACAGCAAAAGTCAGAGACTGCTTATGAAGCAAAAAAAATTGTTTTGGAAAAATATTTTTGAAAAAAAGCCAATGACCTTATAAAAAGTTTACGAGCCCCTAGTAAAAGTATTGAGACTTGTGGATAGCGATAAAAAACCAACAATAGACTTTATTTATGAGGCTGTTGATACAGCTAAACAAGCAATTCAACAAGATTGTCGATATTTCACCGAGTACGAAAGATTATTGACAATAGATGGAATTTTATGCATTTCGACTTGCATTTAGCTGGTAAGATAAAATGTTTCATATAATTAAGAAATATTTTTATATTTTATTATTTTAAGCTTTAGATTATTATTATTTGATGATATTCTTATAAATTATACTTAGGTTATTTTCTCAATCCTCAATTTCAATTTGGGGTGGAGCATTCTGAGAATATACTAATAGAAACATTAGAAGGTACACAATTAGTAATTGAAAGATTAGAACCTTCTCTTGATACTCAAGTCAGAATGGTTAATCAAGTTAGATTCAAGTACTATTTACTTGTAACTTAGTTACATAATTTGAAATAGAATTATTTTTTTATTTTTACTCTATTTTTTATTTATGCAGTTGTTACTATTTAGAGATAAACATGAGACATTCGGTACTCCACAAGCACAAAGAGCTTAGAAGTAAATGAATCCGGGTAAACAGTTAATTAAATTATTTAATTTAATTTATATTATTTAATTATATTGTACATTTTAAAATTATTTTAAAATTTAAATAATATTATGCAGCTGAGTGGTGTATAATATACAGCACATGTGTTCTCGAATTACAAAAATTAGCAATTAAAGTGCTTAGTCAAACAACTTCAGATCAAATTGCGAACGAAATTGGAGCACATTTAGTTATATTCACACCAAGGCAAGAAATAAGTTAAAGTATAAAAAACTTGAGTAACTAGTGTTTACCTATTATAATATGAGGCTTCAGATAAGGCATCAAAAAAGAATGAGCACTAATGATATAAACGCTAGTTTTAATCCTATCAGTCTTGATCATATCTTTGAAGATGTTGATCCACTATCAGAATGGCTTCATGAGAAAGAGAATCCATTATTAGATGGTGAAAATGTCGGTGTGTTGCCTGTAGATACTTCTGATGATGAAATGGATGTTAATCAATCTCAACAACAAAATTTGTCTCATTCAAGTTCTAGTTCAACGCCAAGTCAGAGTGGCGATGGACCCGATGGTGGTGGTTTAAGTCCAATTGATGAGAATGATGGATATAGTGGTGATAGAGGTGAAATTAGGTCTTTTAGTCAGTATTGAGGAGAATATGAGGTTGGTACCACTAGTGGACATTTCCGTGATAGATTAGAGTTTGATGGAAATATGTTTCCTAAACCTAGGAGAGATAAAAGTGAACCTAGAGCTCCATCAAAAGGAAAAGGCAAAAAGCATACTTCTATAGGCTCTTCATCTGGTAGGAGATCGAGTTCTAGTAACCTTGGGTATAGTGATTCATCTACTAGCACTCAAGGTTTTTATCCACCAGAACAACCTTCATATTTTCAAACTTCACATGGTTATCCACAACCATATGGTTATTATCCACTATTTCCTTATTACAGTGTGTCATACCAGCCTCAAATGCATCCTCCACCACCAATTTATCACCCACCTCCACCTCTCATGTATCCTCTTCCTCAAATATATCCTCTATATCAATTATATGAAAACCAAGGTAAAAATGTTACTTTTTTTGGATATATTTTTGGATAAAGGCCAAGAGAATCAAGTCAAGAACACTCTGAAAGTGAATGTGAAAGATCTGATCTTCCTCGCCATTCCACTAATTGGTGAAAACTAAATCGTACCACTACCATTATTTGTAAGATATGTTTTTTTAAAGAAAACTATTCTTAATGTTCTTAATTTTGATGATATTAAAACATTTAAAACATATCTTTAGATAAATGAAAGGAGTATATTTTATGAAAAGATAATTAAGAATTGAAGCATGTTAAACTATAAATGAAAGTAGAATGAGAGTGAGAATAAGTGGTAGGAAATAGGAATAATTAATGAGAATCTATACATTTATCTATTCCTCTTTTCCTTTTGCAGCATAGGATGTTTATATCTTCACCATCTTCAAAGCTGTCAATAAATATTGAAGACATCTCTCAGGTATGAATTTTTAATTATTTTATCTATAAAAAGTTTCAAACTTATTAAATATGATAAATGTTTAATATCTCCTTTTTTTACTTTGATATTAGTTAACATAACATTCTTAGAAAATTCATAAATAAATGTAAGAATAATTAATGATTATAAAAGTTATGTTCTCACATCATATTCATAAAAGTTCATAAATGTTAGAAAACTCTAAAAATCATTAAAAGTGACTTTTTATAATTATAATTATAATTATTATGTTTTACAATAAGCTGTGTCAATTTTTAAAAAATTCACGATCGCGATACCTGCAGTGATCTCAATAGCATCCGTTATGTCCGCAACCGCGACAAATGCAACGCGATCGAAAACGCGACCGCGACCGCAATTTAAGTCACTGGCTAAAACATATATATCTACTGTCTAACACTTTAAATATGGTTCAATTACCAAACAAATCCATTCAATTACGCTTTCATAACCATTTAGCACAAATAAATTAATAACAATAAACTTTTACAATTTTTATGATTTAGCCATTTTACTTAATAAACTATCCAAACATTAAAATTTTCTGAACTGAACTTCAATGTACCAAAGTAATCACCCTAAATTACGGAAACTAGATCTTAATACCTCATTTTCAATAACCACTTAACTTTTGAACCGAACTACTTATACTAACTTTTAATTCAATTAGTTAAATCCATCAAATCAAAATTCAACATAATATAAAAAAAATTATTATTAACTCATATAACTTAAATACTAATTATACGAACTTACTCGTTGGATTTGTGGTCCTGAAACCACTGTTTCCGACACCACTAAAAAATAGGTTGTTACAACTCTCCCTCCTTAGGAAATTTTGTCCTCGATATTTTACCTAGCAGTACTTATCTATTCTGAAATTTACCTCACGAACAAAAATCACCACTAGCTCATTCAAATATGAAATATTACGGTTCCATAACCATTTTGAATAACGCCAACTTTATATTCAGTTTCACTATTCAAATCTGTCTAATTATTTAGTTTCGCTCAATTTAACCAGTATAATTAGGTTCTATTTTTCCAAGTTATATTTAAACTTGAATATACAGCATCGTAACATGTCTTCCAAAACCCGTATTAACATTCTGATTATCCATCTACCTATGGATGAAATGTTGTAATGAAATTAAGTTTACTGCCCAAAGCCTCATGAAGTTGACTCCAAAATCTCGATGTAAACCTCGGATCACGATAAAAAAATAATAGTTGTCGGGACTCTGTGTAATCTTACAATCTCTAACACATATAATTCTACTAATCTCTCAAGTGAATAATGTATTCTGGCTGGAATAAAGTGTGTTGATTTAGTCAATCTATCAACATTCACCCAGATCGAATCTTTCTTTTTGAAGTTAAAGACAAACTAGATATGAAACCTATCGTGACTTGTTCCCACTTCCACTCAAGAATCGTAACAGACTGTAATAATCCTGCCGGTACCTGATGCTCTGCTTTTACCTGCTGACAAATCAAACATGTAGCTACGAACTCACAAATTTTGCGTTTCATACTCGACCACTAGTACATCTATTTCAAATCATAATACATCTTCGTGCTACCAGGATGAATGGAATACGTACCACTGTGAGCCTCTGTTAGAATATCATGTTTCAAATCTAAATTATTTGAGATACAAATACTATCATGTTAATGCAAAGTATCATAATCACTAATACTGTATTCAGTAGTCAAATTATCCTGAACCAAGTTTCTTTTTATTAGCAACCTTAGATCATATTTTGTAACTCCTGAATTTTTTGTAGAAACAAGGGTTTAGTCCTCAACTCTATTAGTACAGAACCATTGTCATTCAAAGCTAAATAAACATTCAACACTCGAAGTGCAAACAATGATGACTTTCAACTGAGTGCATCCGTAACCACATTTGCCTTTCCCAAATGATAACCAATAACCAGATCATAATCTTTCAATATCTCTAATCAATGTTGCTATCTCAGATTTAATTCCTTTTGGATCATTTAATACTTTAAACTTTTGTGATCAATATACACATGACATTTCTCGTCATATAAATAATGCCTCCAAATCTTCAAAGCAAAAACAATCACGACCAACTTGAGATTGTGAGTAGGATAATTTCTTTCATGTAGCTTTAATTGTAGTGAAGCATAAGCTACTACTTTCCCAGATTGCATCAACACAAAACCCAAACCACTGAGAGATGCTTCACTGTAAACAACATATTCTATCCCAGATTTAGGCTGAGTCAGTATTGGAGCTTATGTTAACCTGTTTTTTAGCTGATCAAAACTCTGCCACGAAAATACATTATACTATTGGTATCCACTGTAACTCATATAGACAGCTCAATCTAGATTTACTCTCATTAGGTAATAGCTTCGGTTATCATTCTAAAAATTTTGGTTTCCCTGAAGAAACAACGATTTTTTTTTAAATTTAACTAATACAGAACTATTATTATAATCATCACTTTCCTTTCCAGATTAAGAATAGGCCAATACAGGAACTTCTAGAAATTTTTTTTTGAAGTTTTTTATATAACAATAGACAAGATTTTTATTTGAATCTATACGAAACCCATTTGCTAGATTTACGTGACCCAGAAAACCAACCCCGCTCAGCTAAAACTCACATTTGTTAATTTTCACATAAATTATTTCTTACGCAAAGTCTGTAGTACAATATTTAAATATTAAACGTGCACAGGTTCTGTTTAAAGTAGGTCAGAATATTATCAATACACATAACTACCACTACATAAATATCCAAATAAAGTTGAACAATCTAGTCCTTTTCCACTCTAACTTAAAAACTATCATTTTAATCCCAAAAACTCTAACTAATCAACAATGGTAACATCTTCAACCTTAAACAGTTCTAAAAATTATAAAATAGGTCTGCTAATCTATAGTACCGGGATTCCAAAAACGTAAAAATTACAAGAAAATAATTAAATTGCACTAACAAATTTTGAGCTTGAACGTTAAGTTCCTAAGCCGCGCGTTTCTTTCTTTTCTTCTTCCTCATTTCAATTGCAAATTGAAATGGGTTTTTGGGTTATTTTATTCCACTAACTATTATTATGTAACATATACATTAAGTTCATTTTATTTATTTATTTATTATTACTATAGCATATAATTAATAGTTTAGTTAATAAATTTCTAAGAGAACCAACCCACCACCATTTATCAACATTAATTAGTGGGGTAATGACTACTTTAGTCCTTTTAATTAATTTCAATCTATAATTCAACTTTTAGCACTAACGTGATTTAGTCCTTTGTACCTTAATCACTCTTAATTCATGAAAATTACTTATTCAAAATTTAATTCGCCTCTATTATAGTTTCGTTAATATTTTATGAAAATATTCATGAGCCTGATTTACGGAACGGAGTCCCAAAACTACACTTTCGGTCACCCTAACTATCGAGTCGTTATATTAGATATCACAACCAAAATCCCATTTTGAAAATTTTTTAAAACTCTAGTTTTTTCCTAAATTTATTTTCTATTGTGTTTTCCAAACCCGTTTTTCCAATATAGAGTCAATGTCGCGACACACCAAGACTTGTGTCGCAGCATAGGAGTCAGTATACTACTCTTGGGATATCTTCAGGGGTATGTCGCGACACCATTAAGCTGTGTCGTGACATCGAAGGTAGTTTCATGATTTCTCCATTCTACTCTCTATGTTGTGACATTGAGCATTCCGTGTTGCGACATAGCAAGCGGTATCCATTTATATTCCTTCTAATGGTTCCTGCACACTTATAAAGTTCTTTACTCACCCTTAGGCCTCATTCGACCCCTAAGGTCAATAAAAGACTAAATTTGCACATTTTATTTGATTCAACAAAACTTACTAAAACATAATTAAATCCTAATGAAAATACTTAATTTCAAGCTCCTAAAGTGCGAAAACTAGTTTAATCTACTACACCAAATTACGACAGATCATATTTTCATTTTCATTTTCATTTTTGGAAACCTACATTCGTTTTCAAATGATTCAATTTCTTCATTTTGGAGAACACCATAATTATTCTTGAATTCTTCCCGTTTCTCTTTTTCTATTCATTCTATCATTCTATTCAAACACGCAATTCATTTTTTATTTCAACGAGCTAGCGAATGGACCGATTGGATATATGTGGTTGAGGCTCAAATGATTTATAATTAAATTTCTTATTTTCACCTATTAATTATAAACTTATTTAGTCATGAAGTCATTTCACTATAGCATCGTTACTAAGCTTTCCTCAATGACATACCATTACGAAAGTAACTACCCAGTGCTCGTTTAATGACCTTGTCATAAGTGTGTTACCGTCATAGGATATCCTTGATCTCTTTGGGATAATATATGTTCTCCCAATATGATCTTATTTTATCTCATGGTAACCATTACATCTTCATGAAAAGTCAACCATTATCAAATAGTGATCAAGTCATCCATGACAAAGACGGACAACACATGGTCACATTTACTTTTCATCAACTATGTATTACCAATGAGAGGATATCATTTATCCATGTTTTGGGTTATGAGTTCCACTATTATGAATGATGCTACATACTATAGAAGTCATACACCCAATGCACCAGCTTTTGGTTCCTTATCTATTTGAACTCAGGCTTTTACTTACAGCAAAGAGTAGGAGTCATGCATACATAGTCTTGCCATCCACTCAAGGTTTAGGTATGCCAACGTCACAAGTGAATAAATCAATAAAATGATTCAAGATCTATTCTTCTTGGGTCTTGTCCGATATACTACTAGTCTAGTTAGTCACATCTATGTCTCTATCTTCTAGGAGTTATCCGCTCCGATGCCCAAGACAATACATCTCCCTAATTGGACTTGATAGATGACATATTCGTCTTTCAATTGATTTGCTTATTTTTTATTAGACTACAGAACATATTTAGGTTTGTCTACTAATATAAGTTGTCTTTTCATACTACGATCCGACCAAGTAATACCACTTAATATTAATTAAACATTAGACAACCAATGAAAACATTTACTTCCATTTTGCTTTGCGTGAAAAAACCATGTAAGGAAAATTATATAAAATATATTAATGTAATCAATGAATTTGTTTTATTAAAAATCTGTTAAAAAAATTAAAAGTGTGTATGGACGAAAATACTACATTTAAGGCACTAGATCCAATAGTTCCCCACTTGCCCTAGTGAAGTAGATGAGTCATGTTTTGTATTCTTATGCCCCTTCATATGTTTCTCAAAGAGCTCTCTAGATATAAGAGTCTTGGCTAAACAAATCCCTGAGGTTTGTCCTCATATGCGATCATTGACTATTTCTACCATTCTGTCAAACACTGACGTCTCCCTTATGTGCTTTGTCCTTATGTGGTTTCTTTTAGGCTTAGTTATATACATATTGTTATAGTGTTAAACCTTTTCTATACCTTATATTTTGTCCTTTCATAGTGGAGTTAGTAGTGTAACCTTGCTTGACACTTATTCATACTATGGACCCACCGTTTAGGACAAAAGTACAGCCTGATGTCGATTTCCTCGAATCTCGACATATTTGGAAGTCAGAGTCAATATATCTGATAGGAGTAAGGTATCCTCCAAAATAAAAAATCATGTAAAATAGATATTTAGGCGTCTGCAAAGCATAGAATACATGAGACTTCCTACTACCAAAGCATAAGGAACCTTTATCATATTTTCTCTTTCTTCCACTGTTTTAAGACAGTCTTCTAAAGAGATATGAAATCCCGATATAGAAGGTTGATTTATCTTTTTTGAATTTGTCATTGCATAACACTCCAATATTTTGTCTATGTATAAAGCTTGTGATAGTGCTTTCACTTTATTGTTTCGATCCCTTAAGGTTCGAATACCTAGAAAAAAATTAGTTTCTCCCAAGTCCTTAATGCTAAACTGTGGGGTTAACCACAGTTTAATCAATGAAAATGTCCCTACATTATTTCCAATGAGTTGAATATCATTGACATATAAAACGATAAAAATCATATTTTCATCCCCTAAACGTTTGTAAACACAAGGTTCATCTACGTTTTGCTCAAATCCAAAAGTCTTGGTCGCCTGATCAAATTTTTGATTCCATGAACGAGATGCTTGCTTAAGTCCATATATCGACCTAAGTAAATTGAAAACTTTATGCTCGTTTCCTTTAACTATATACCCGATGGGTTGCATTATGTAAATGCTCTCTTCAAGATAGTCGTTCAAAAATGTTGTCTTAACATCCATTTTTTAGATCCCGTAATCAAGATCCGCCATAGTGGATAGTAATATACAGATTGACTTGAGCATGGCAATCGGAGAGAAGGTTTCTTCGTAATCGCTACTTTCTTTTTTTAGTATAACATTCTCCTACAAGTCTGGCCTTATAAGTTTTTACTTTTCCATCCACATTTCTTTTCCTTTTCTAGATACAACAAGACTGTCGCAGATGGAATCTGCCTATGGTTGTAGGTAACAGCAAAATAAATACAGAAAAACTGCCAATACTTCCTCTGTTCATAACGTCACACCCCATGCAATGCAATATGTAATGTTCAATAGATCAATACAATAGCATTTAATATGCTTTTAGTAGAACAATATAGTAGCAAACAATATGCTCATAATGATTCGATTAAGTACCAATTAATATGTGTCTGATAGATCAATTCAGTAGTAAAAGTCATGCTTTTTATGTATTTGGTGTAATGGTGACATAAGGCATATTATACATACAAGCAATCACAACTACAAAACAATATACATATGTATTACTCACAATTCATGCAAATATATATAGATATCATATTAAATTAGTGCATTAAATCATGGATCCTAACATAATTCATATTATTAAGGGCTCAATTGAATAAATTAAAGCACTAAAAATAGTTCAGAATCATTCAGGGACTAAACTAATCAAATTCTAATATTTTTGGGTAAAATTATAAAATATGATAAACAGGGACACACTGTCGTGTGACCAACCATGTGGGATGCTATAGACCGTGTGAAAAGGGGTACACGACCGTATGGCCAGTTCATGTGACAGGCTTATACCGTGTGGATCATGCAAAATTAGGCTACAGGGGACACACAGTCGTATGGCAGACTGTGTAGAGGGTCTTAGGCCATGTGAGAATTGAAATAACCTAAGTTTTTAATGGGACATGGTCGTGTAAAGGGTTGTTTGGTCCACATGCCCGTGTGGCAAATTGTGTGTCCCTATCTTAGGCACGATTTTAGCCCAATTCACTTGTAAAAAAACACACACCTGTCATCGGGATCTCAAGCGACGTTCTTTATGTTCAAATCTCATCTAGTGCACCTTAAACGAGTTTGATTCTTGGCAAAGATTAAGAATGTTTGTAATGGAAATTACGAATCCGATTGATAAACGAATTGAATTTGTGAATTGAATTTTGTTTCAAGAACAAAAATATTTTCAGCATTATTAAGTTTATGCATTATTGTAACTTATGCTATGTTTTAATTGTTCGGATTATAGAAATACCACTGAGTTATACTCAACGTATGGTTTTGTTTTCCATGCACAGGTTAGGTGTTACATCTTAAAAACTGAGTTAGTAAAAATTGGGTTAATGAATCGAGAGTGGTTACGCTCAAATTTTTTTAAAATGACCTTTGTGTATTTGATAATAAATAGGTATCAATTTTAGTGATTAAGTAGTGGTGGAGTTGTCCTTGAAGACTTGAGTTCAAAATCATTCCCTCATATTATTTTTTATTTGGTGCAATTTCACTTCAAACCTTAGTAAATGACACACCATGATTTTAAATAAATGTTATAGGAGTGTTAATAAGCAAATGAGCTGGCCTAGTGGTTTAGAGCATAATAAGATTCCATTAGGTCTTATAATCAATTCCCACATCCTTAGTATTTTTATTAAATTTTTAGCTCATAAAACCTTAGTGAAAGTTTCCACTATCGACCACTCCTAGTTACCATGCGATAGAATATTCTTTCTTCTTTTATCTAGTCAACCTTCCCCCAGTAGCCCCCTTTTCACTTCTTTGATCCATTTTTCATGCCCTTGCCTCCCTTGTTGTCATTTTCCTTCCCTTACCATATCATTGCCGTCCTATGCACCTACACACTCCTAAACTCCCATTTGTTTTTCATTTCACTTTTTTTGTAACGCCCCAAAATATCTGTATTTATTTCTGCATTAATTTGACACAAATATTTGTCTGCTTCAGTGATTAAGTGTTTTTAATGTGTGTGGGAGGTCCTAGGTTCAAGCCATAAGTTGGGAAAATTTTGATACTTTTATGAATAAAGCCCTATCTATAGTTAGTAGACTTATATTTTATTGTTTGCGAGAATATATTAGAATGAGCCTGCTCGTCTGGTGGATAAGTGGAGGGTTGGTTATGTTGGAGGTCTTGTGTTCAAATCCTTGCATGAGTAACGGAGTTTTATTTTTACTCTAGATGACGGAGGGAGTTTGAATTTAATTGAAGTTTCGCTAATGGTTGAGGGGATAATGGATGGTTTTGAGGGAAGATTTTTAGGGATTGTTTCGTGGGGAGTTGAAGAGGTATTCTGATAGGTTTGGTCAGTTTTTATTTTTTTCGAATTTTTGTTGCTTGTGCTGTTCTATTTTTTTCTCTTCCCCAAATTTTCAGCCACCGTTCTAACATCTTACTTTCCTATCAGCCGAATTTTTGCTAATATTCTCCTTCTCCTTTTTGGTTTTGCCAAGAGACTTTTTGGCATTCAACATTCATTCGCTTCTTTTCATAAGTCTTGTCCTCGATTGATCTTATTTATCTCTCATAATTGTTTACTGAAGGAAGAGTGTTTTCGAGTATAAGAGGTTTCTAAAGTGACTGTGGACTTCAATAGTGCCGACGAGGTGCGAATTCATCAGTGTTCGCTGAAGGTAAGGTTGTCGGTAACTTTTAGGGTTTATCTATTCTTAACAAATTTGATTTAAGTAACTGATTTGGACTTGGAATTGTCAAATTTAGGTTTTGAAGTTTTCGAGAGTGATTACGCATCGAAAACGAGCCAGGTGTGTACTTCAATTGCACAAAAAACGAGATTCGACAAAAGTTCAAAAGTATTCTGTTGACGCCACACGAGCTTGTGGACTACCCGTATGATAGGTCGTGTGGCAGTGAAAGGCCGTGTGGCCGACGAATCAGGCCGTACGAGAGAGACACGGGCGTATGACACGACCGTGTGATGGCCGGAGAGGTCGTATGTGAGACCCAGACTTAGACGATTGGGCCGTGTGTGCCACACGGACGTATAAAATTTAGTTCATGCCGTGTGATCCATACGGCCAAGGCTAATTTGGGCCGTGTGAGCCACACGGGCGTGTGGGCCCATTCTGGCGAGCAATATGGGCGTGTGAACCCATTCTTCTGAAATACTCTGTAGGGTTGCTCTGGTCGCCTAAGTCGACTAGGACCTACTGTAGGGTCGGTAAGAGTTACTGTGACCCCTAATTATGTGATCTGACTATATGAAATATGTGTTTAGCAAGTTATACTTAGCATGTGTTCTGAATTGTCTGACTGATCTGTTAAATGCATTATAGCATGTCATTAATGTATAATGCATTGCATTGGGTTGGGTTGATGAAGCTGAAGGAAGTATCTGAAATGGCAGCTAAGCTGCATATTTATGATATGTGCCACATTTCGGTACTATGTGGTGTGTAGAGATGGAATGGTCGATTTTATCCCCCTATTTGGTGTGTTAAGATGGGTGGATCTATTTTATCTCCACATGGTGTGTTGGGTTAGACGGATTTGGTGTGCGGGGTTGGTGGGCATGACACTGTATATCCAATCTGTTTTGTATTCTTGTATGAATGGGCTAAGGCCCTAACTGTTTCTGTAAAAGGCTTCAGCCCGGACTGTTTATTTATGATATCTGATATGTGTTCTGTATGCATGCTCTCTGCGAGAATTTACACATTGAGTTTGAAAAAACTTACCCTTTTTATTTTATCTGTTCAGGTAATCACCAGCAGTAGACAGATCGGTTTTATGGGTTTTTATGCTTTTACTACTTTTAATATTATTTTTTAGAGTATTTGATGTAATTTTGGACTTTGGATTGTTTTAGTTTTAATTTGAGATTTTAAACTGTTAATTATGGTTTTATAAACCGCAACGCAACAAAAGTACTATTTTTTTAAATTTAACTAAAATTTTCCTAAGTAAACACGTTTACAAAAAATATTTATTTTCAAAGCTTCCGCGTTAAAGAAATGGTTTTAAGCAAGTCGATTAATTCACGTTTTCCTAACTTAAGTAAAAGATAATAACTGGAACGATTTTTTTTCAATGTAGTAAGGCAATTTCAAAAATACTCTAATGTGACATCGCCAGATTCGGCCATAACGTCCAGGCCGAGTTTGGGGTGTTTCATTTCTCTCTTTTTCCTCCTCCTTCAACCACCATATTTTTACTATTTGCCACCAAAACACCACCATCGACCATCATATTCTTACCTAATCACCACCGCAACATCACAAAGGCTTCCCCTCTCTTCCATACCTCCTCCACACTTCACCACTATCGCACCACCACCGTGTCGCCACCATAGTGCCGCACCACCGTCGTTAGTCACCATTTTTCACCGGCTTTCATTTTCTCTTCACTTCTTTAGTGATAATTGATCTACTAATCCTCATCTCTTAAGTTCATAGGTTATTTCTATATTCTAATCTATTCCTTTCTTTTATTTAGATGTTGAACTCCTCTTTAGATAAATCTCCTCTATTGAATGATTATTCTGGCGATTATTGATCTCTCCAACTTAATCTTAGTAATGTAAGTATCTATGGGGAAAAACCCATCTCAATTTCACCATTACTTATAATCGTGTATAGGGGCTGATTTTTATGTGATTATTTTTGAAGGGTTGATTTGATTATCTGGATTCTCTACACCCATACGAAATCAATCTAATTTCTTCATAAAAAGGAAACAATAGTAAGTTCTTTACTCAAACTTTTAAGAGTTAGAGATTGAATTCATGGCCAAGACTAATAATTGTATTTCTTGAATAAATCATCTTTTCAATCAGATCAAGTGGGAGATCTGCCTTTTTGCCACATCATTAAAAACCCAAGTTTAGATCTAATGGAAAGGCTAATCATCAGGTGTGGATTTAACTTATTAGAAATTTTGCATAATTACTTATCGTCAAATATTATATACATATTTATTTAAGAATGAAAATTTGATAAGAGCCCCATAATGTAAAATATTGAGAAAGCCTTATGTGTTCATAAAGATATGCTAAATTCATAATAAGGGGGAAATACAAGTGCCTCAATCTGATTATTTTATAAATGTATGTTATAATTGATGTAACTTGGTGATTGTTGTGAAATTATGTATACTTACCTACTCTCATGATATGTGATTTTATAACAATATTGGTTATGCATGACATATAAATCATGCCACTATTGTGATAATTGAGATATGATTCGAATGTTAAGCATGTCGACTATATTAATTATAAATTGGTTTGCATGTTAAGCATGTCAGCTATGTTGATTATAAATATGATTCGCATGTTAAGCAGGCCACTGAAAATATTGTTCATATGCCATATCACATGCATGAGGTTAGGAAGATTATGAAAAAAGGAAGACTTTGGTAGTTTTATTGCAATATTGAGTGGCTTGGCCACAACACTATTGAGTTGCTTGTCCATAACATTATTGAGTAGCTTGACCACAACGATGCAACTTGACTATGATATTGAGTGGCTCAGCCACAACGTAGTGTGTTATTGGATAGACGAGTTCTAAGGAACTCTTTATGTGTAGTGGAAATAGGTAGGAATGTTTTTGAAAAACTAGCATTGATTTTTGAAAAGGCTCTGCATTGGCATTCTTATGCACCTTGATATATGTGAGATGATGTTGAATATAAGTGTTGCTATATTCATGAAATTTATGGCTTAAACACTGTTCTCTTTTATGTTGAATTCATACTAGGCTTTCAAAGCTCATTCCTTTAAATTTTCCCTACTTTTCAGATAACCCACGAGGTTAGGACTTGGATATGAATATCGAAGGAGTTTCTTAGATAGCTTCATACATAAGTATTTTAAATTAAGTTTAATACTTATTTTGGGACAATAATAAATTTGTTTATGAATTGTGACATGGGACATTACTTGTAGGATTTTTATTCTGATTTGCATGACTTGATTGTATGACATTAAGTTTTAAAAATTGCATAAAATATTTTTTTATAAGACTATGCATGAAACTTGGTTTATTTTTAAAACTTGACAAAAACACTATTTTCCACCATGACAATGAAAATAATTTTAGACAAAGATACGACTTAGTTTTTGAGGTTTTAATTTGTCTATTGACATTTTATTGAATTTACATGAAATATTTATTTTTAACAAAATATGGTTTTAGCAAAAAATTTTATTACAATTTTTATAGAAATTTGTCAATATTACATTTTTTTCACTGTGATTCTGAGAAATAAGTTTTAAATAAAATTAGACTTAGTTTTTAAAATTACTAATGTTTACAAATGAGATTTTAGATACATTTAATTTCTGAAGTTAATATGCTTTTCCAAAATAATGACGAATAACCAAATTCCCTAGTTTTGAAATATGATTGAAATTATGAAAAGTTTTGAATAGTGATCAAACTTTTACAAAATACCGAAATCATCGATTACTAAAATTTCTCATGATTTTAAGAAATTAAGTTGAACATTCGATTTCACTAGTTTTGAATGATTTATGCAAATGGTTTAAAAAGTATGTTTGAAAACTACGAAAGCTTTTTTGGGCCATTCCGATGGCCAATGTAGCTTTTTGAATTCAGTTGTAACAACTGGGCTAACTTTGGAGGTTACATTAGGTACTTAAAAAATCGATCATTGACTCAACATCCAACTTATTCTTTTTGGTCTTGACATTTTGAAGGCTATGAATATATATATATATATATATATATATGTATGTATGTATGTGATGTTAATGATCTTCTTGTTGATGACTTGTTAAGTTGTTTTGTTTTGTGCCTAATGTTCAAATGGATGAGATACTATCATGGCATGCATTGTGTTTTTATTGATGCTTGGATGTGAATGATAGATGATATACATTTAGGTTATGTTTAGGTAAGTTAATGCTTAATGTTTGAGATTGATTGAATGGTTAATTGATGCTTGATAAGTTGAAGATGAATATATCATTTACTGACTATTGAATTGGTATTTGTATGTTCTTTTGGTTGTGCTTTATATGATGGAAATTGTTAAGGTGCCTTAAAGCATATTAGTGCATTTGTATATATTTATTTGGTTAGCTTTGAATTGTTGATTGAGGTGTCAATTATGACATATTGGTTAAGCACTTAGAATGGTGATTATAAATGATGAAATTGACTTGTTTTGATTGTTTTTTGAATGGTTGATTTTAGTTTAAAATGGATGACTTGTAGCCTAAATGAAGCATGTTAGAAAACTTATTGCGAAAGGTAATTACAAGTACACACGACCGTGTGCCCTACACGGTTTGGAGACACAACCGTGTGGCCTGTGAATTTTGGTGATTTTTGTTGCAAACGATCTCGAAGAGTTACACAGTCTAGCCACACGACCATGTTCTTGAGTCACACGGGCGAGCTATGTCACACGGTCTACCCACACGGTCGTATGACCCCAATTTCATACGACATCAAGTTGTTACACGTTTTGCTCACTCGGCTTCAACTCTTCCATATGGTCTCGAGACACAGACATGTGTTGCCTATTTCAAATTTATCCCTATTCATTCCCAAATTGTTTTTAAGCTTTTGTATACTCAATATTATTTTGAAATAGATTGAATAATGTATTTATACATGCTCGTACGTGTTTATTTAATATTTATTTGAGATTTTCATTAATAAATCGTATGAAATTGTTGGGTAATTGTTCGTAACATCTCATTACTTCAGTCCGACAACCGGACCGAGTAATTAGTGTTGCAAGATGATTGCGAGCAAAGATTGTTTCAAAATCGTGCTTCCATTAATTATTAATGAACATTCTCCTTTCTTTATTCATTTAGTCCATTATTTATATTTTGTTAACTTGATCAACTAACATTTGTATGAATGTTGAGATAAAATCTTATGCATATTTCATGTCTTGTATGATTCGGTTATGGAAATGATTTATTGATTAAGTAATTATTTATCTAAAATTGAGTGTTTATTTAAAAGTTGTCACATCCCAAAAATTAGATTGGAATAATGAGTTGGTGAAATCACGAGTGGGTATGTGCAGTTTTTGAGTTAAGATTGTGAAAATTATGTTAAGGAAATTAATCTAGTTCAATGGTTAAGTATTATGTTTGCGTATGAGAGGTTCTAGGTTCGAATCATTTTCATTGAATTTTTTGCTATTTTTGCCTAAACCTCTATCTTTGAACATCTGGTTTATAAATTATTTTCACTTAATTGTTCATAATAATGAGTCGTTGGTTCAGTGTAAGCCGTCAACTTACTTTTAAGTCTTGTGTTTAAATTTGTGCGTGTAAAGTGAAAATTATTTTTGTTTTTAACTCTAGAGAAATTTTAATTAGGATAACTAATCAGATTTAGTGAGAGTAGTGGGTGGTTTTCCTTAAAAAAATTAATTAGTCACCCTAAAATTCTTTTCTCACGTGTCTTTTTTTTTCTTTATTTTTCCTTTGTTGTCATTCTTTATTCCCATTCTCTAAAATTCTCCATAAACTTTTATTTCTTTTCTTTTCTTGTTATAGGACTATTTCTTAATCACTTGGTTTTCCATTGTAAACCGCCTTCTTATTGCTATCATTTTGGCCATTGTTGGTCTTTGTCGATCTATTCTTTAGTGTTGTGTTTGTAATATCTCGTTTCTCAGTGGTGTTAAAAATAGTGGTTTCAGGACCACGATTCTGATATGTGAGATCGTGTTTTATTATTTAATTAATGTTTTTAAAGTTACACTAGGGTCGTATTAAATTTTGGTAAAGAAATTTTAATGTTTACTTGGTTAGTTTAAGAAAAAGGATCAATTTGTAAGAGATGTAAAACTAGCCACAATTGAATTTTAATAATTAATTAGTTAAATTAATGAAGGGGGAGGACCTATGGTATAATTAGACTTTGTATGCTTTAGTGGACAATTAGTAAGGCTTTTTATTTAAATGTTTTATATGTTAATTACATGTTATTAGCAAAATATAATAATAATAAAAGTAAAAATAACACATAAAACTATCATCATCTTTATTTTCCTCCTCAATCAACCGAAACTCCATGAAAGAACTCTCCAAGCATTCGGTCTTCTCTTTAGAGCTTGCATGGTATGATTTTTTTAGTTTATTCTTAGTAATTTTTATGTTTTTGAGATTGTTGCATCTAGGTCCAGCTAACATGTACCCTAGGTTTTGAAATTGAAAGATTTTAAATGTTGCCATTGATGAATCCTTGTTATTTTGGATGTTAAATGATGAAATTGAAGTGTTAATTGTTGATTAAAATTAGTTTATTAAGTAATTTTGTTAGTTTTTAAGTAAAGGATTAATTTGATTAAATATTAAAATTGACATGAAATTCTTGTGAATTTTGAATAATTGGGGATTGTTCAAGTTTAGAATAAAATTCGACTAACTTGGGATATTTGGGAATTTTATTAAAATTGAAATTTTGAGTTTAAGGATTAATTTGTGATAAATGTAAAAATTTAGGAAAAATGTGTAATTAATGAAAAGTTAAGGATCATGTGCATTAAATTGAGTGTGAAATGTATGTGAATTTAATAGATTGTATCTAATTATTATATAGATCAAGACTTGAATCAAAAAGACAATAATTAAGAAAAAGGGAAAATCGCAGAGTAGTCCCTACTTTGCAATCGGAAGTAATCGTAGGTAAGTTCATAGTGAGTTGTTATGTAACTGTAATTGTGATTATACTATTGTTTTCTACTTAGTTGTTGGTATATATGTGAAATTCTATTAGTTATTTATATATATTGGAGTATTGCAAATTAGTACATATGAAGTCGATAAATTAATAGTAGTATTTCTTGAGGTTGCATATTATAGATATGAAAGTAATGAATTTATAGTATGTGTACGGAAATGATGAAGTGCCTCTGGTTGATGGAAATGTATTTAAGTAATGAATTTAAGTGTAATGCCCGGTCAAACTTTGTAATCGCGTAGGATACAATTGGCATGCCAATAAGGTTAGTATGCGCACTTGTTCAGGATTTGCACTTTGGTGCCTCTGATCACACATTAGTGCCTCTATCTGCACTTTGGTGCCTTTATTATGCATTTATAATGCCTCTAGTGTGGTGTAGTTACCCAAGCATCCGAGTTGAGTTACTTAGTTCATCGGGCTAAATGTTAATGGAATTCACAGTTTACTTATGTGCTTAATTGTTGATGCATATTCAAGAAATTAGGAAGTGTTAAACGTTCAATGAACTACTTGTTTATATGTGATTACATTGATATTGATGAAATGTTGTCTATGGAATTGATAAGTTATTTGATAAGAGAATTATCATGGTATATTTTGATATCTGAATAAGAACTAATGTGGTTTGTGAATGTGTTTGATTATTAAAAATTGTAAATTATCTATTTATATTTTGATGTCAAGTAAGGTAAGTTAGTTTGATGATTTAACTATGAACTTACTAGCTTTATTAGCTTACTTATTTCATTTTTGGTTCTTTTGTAGTTACCAAATTTGTGGACTGGCCGAACGGATAGATAGGAAGCTCAAACTATCCAACCGTTTTGGTAGCTTTTGTTTTTCGTTTTAGAATGTGGCATATATATATAGGTGTTTTGTTGTGAATACGTAAATGTTATGTTATAAAGGCATATCTAGTGAAATGGTTGATTTGAATGTGTATGGTTGATGTGTTTTGGTTTGGTATTCTTAATGTTAAGAATGAGGTTACAATTCTTGGATTGGTATTTGGATGTATGTTTTTATATTTGGTTATTTTGGTTGAGGACTGAGTATCAATTGTTGAACAATGATATGTACTTTATAGTTGAATAGTTGGTTTGAATGATTATTAAATGTGGTGCCTTTGAATGGCATATTGATTAAGCCTTATAGGTGGATTGAAATGGTATATTTTGAGCATGATGCTATGTAGTTTTGGTATGTTAAGACTTATGGAAGTAGGATGTCTTGGTATGCAAAGGTTGGATTTGTTTTGGCCTATTTTAGTGGTAACTATAAATACACACGGCTTGGGACACGAGCCGTCACACGACCATGTGCCACACGTGGTCACCACACATAGCTGTGTATATTTATTGATTTTAGGTGCAATATCTAGCACACGGCCTGCGACACGGCCATGTGAGCCAAAGTAGTTTGTCACACAGCTTGCGACATAATTGCTTGACCCTATTTTGAATATTCACATGGGTGGACACATGAGCTAGCACATGGCCGTCTGTCCTGATTTCAAATGTCCACACAATTTGAGCTATGTCACACAGCCACGTGATCCTTGTTTTGCAAATTTTTAAGTTTTTCTAAAATTTTCTATTTTTTTATTTGACCCCGAATTGCTCCTAAACTATTTTTAGGGGCCCCATAAGCCCAATTTTAGGCCCATAAATGTATTTATACCATGAATTGAATTCTTTTTATATATGTTTATAAATTATTTGTTTCTGAAATGAAGTGAAATGTCCTGTCCTACTCAGTAACATTTCATACCCCTAAATTGGTAACAGAGATGAGTTAAGGGTGTTACATTTAGTGGTATTAGAACTATGATTTAGTCGATTATAGGACTAACGTAACATGTAATGAATCTAGAATATATATGCTATATATACCCTATGATAGTGTGATGCTTTTGATCTGTTCTAACATTGTATTTTCTTATAGATAAAAGATGTTGGTCGAATCAAACCGGGCCGTAATTAATAAAACTAAGAGTAATGTTCAAGCTTCCAACCCGAAAAAAAGTCAAAATGCGTAAATTTCTCAATCATTTGGTGATGAGATGAAAAGCGTATTTTTTGGTACGATGAACCAATGGTTCAATCAGTTTAAATGAGTCAATACTCCGCAACCTCCACCCCCTACTGTGCCTCCTCTGACACCTCCATGTCCTCAAAATCCTATGACTATAACTGCTATTCGCCCTTCAATGGATAAGATTCAAAAATCTGGAGCTGAGGAATTTAGAGGTAAGGTTGACGATGATCCTGCAAAAGTCGAGTACTAGTTAGTGAATACAAAGAGATTCTTTACGGAATTTATGTGTACACTTGAAGATTGTCTAAGATGTGCGATTTCATTGTTGAAAGACAAAGCATACTCGTGGTAGGATACTTTAACTACAATGACATCCAGTGATCGTATTAACTGGGACTTTTTCAGACAGAAGTCAAGAAGAAATATGTTCGTCGGTTGTATCTCGACAAGAAAAAAAAAAGTTTCTTGAATTGAAACAGGAAAATCGATCAGTAGCTAAAGTATGAACAGGAGTTTGTACAGTTGAGCAAGTATGCTCATAATATCGTATCAAATAAAGAAGAGATGTGCATTAGATTTGAAGATAGTTTGAATGGTGAAATTTGGATGTCTGTTGCAGCATTGAAATTATGTGAATTTGTTGAACTCTCAAAACGAGCTCAAAAGTTGAAGAACTCTATAAGAGTAAACAGCACTTTGATTTGAGATCTTGAGATTTCAACAAAAGAGGACCATCTAAATCAATTCAGACTTTTCCATTGAAGAATTTCAAAAATGGTGCAAATCGATCAAGTGCTCCTTCAGAGTTCACTAGCAGAGATAGAACGAGGCAGAGTAACTTGAAGTTTGTTAATTCTCCGACAACTAGTGTTGGTAGTATGAGAAATGTTGAGAAGATTGTTTATGATGAACACAGAAAAAGGCATTTCGACGAATGTCTATCTAAGTTACGAACTTGCTTTCAAAGTGGATCTCCTAATCATTTTTTCTAAGATTGTCCAAAATGACATGGTGATTTGGAGGAATTATTTGCAGATGAGGTACGGAATATTTGGATGACGTCATCAAGATATTTGCTAAATAAAATGGAAAATTTAAGGAAAAGTCTAGTGAGAAGGGTTATGTGAGTTAGGAAAGGTAGATAGGATCAAAAAGGGCACTTGACGAATAAACTACAAGGCTTGTTGGATAAGGAGAGAGATGATGATAATTTGGCTAAAATTATTGATACTAAGTTATAGTTGAATAATGAGATTGAGAAGGATGAACGTACTAGGAACAAAGGGCTCACGTGAATTGGCTGAAGTTGGGAGATAGAAATACTGTTTTTATCACAGTCAAGCATCTCAACATAGGAGAGGTACCTTTATAAGTAGGTCGAAGTATGAGGATAGAAGGGAAACGAGTGTGGAGGGCAAAATGGAGGAAATAACTCAATCTTAATTTTAAAAGCTGTTTTCATCAGGAGGTATGGGGAATTATGAGCATCTTTTGTTGAGCATTGAAAGGTGTGTTTGAAAGCTGTGTTTCAAATGAAGACAATCAGAGGTTAATAGAAAGGTATACAAAAGAAGAGGTGAAGGTGGTGTTTAACGACATGGGGCCTACTAAGGCTCCCGACAATAATGGATTTTCGGCTCTATTTTTCCAAAAATGTTGGCTCATAGTTGGACGAGATGCTGCATCTTTTTGTTTGAGTATTTTAAACGAAGGTATGAATTTCAATTCACTAAATATTACCAATATTGTGCTAATTCTAAAGATTGCCCATCCTTTGAATATAGGAAATTTCAGGCCTATTAGCTTATGCAATGTGCTTTATAAATTGATAGCTAAGGTGATAGCGAATTATTTTAAAAAAGTTTTAAAAGTTTGCATTGATAGTGCGCAAAGCGCTTTTATTCCTGGAAGTTTGATTTCAAATAATGTGTTGTTGGCTTATGAAATTTTACATACATTTAGACAAAAAAAGGTAGGGAAAAAAGGTTTTATTGCGGTGAAACTTGACATGAATAAAGCTGTCGAATGAAAATTTTTTAAAAGAAATGATGTTACGAATGGGATTCGATTTGGGCTTGGTTTCATTTATAATAAAGTGTGTTACTAGTGTCACATATTCGGTAATCATAAATGGGAAGGCTAGTGAAGTTTTTTGACCATCTAAATGACTTAGACAAGATGACCTTTTCAGCCCATTTTTATTTTTGATTTGCAGTGAGGGACTTTCTGCTTTTATGAGACTAGAAATGACAGATGGTTTGTTTAGAAGGGCTAAAGCAAGAAAAAGTGGCCCACAAGTTTCTCATTTATTATTTGTAAATGATTGCATCATCTTTGTAGAGGCTACTGCCAGAGAGGCCCACACTTTGGGAACAATTTTAAGGAAGTATGAGAATTGTTCAAGTCAATGTGTTAATTATGATCAATCAACCATCTATTTTAGCTCTAATACATTGGAGGGGGAGTGACGGGTTGTTTCTGATATTCTAGGCATACGAAGCTCTAGTGATCCCGAAAGGTACCTTGGTCTTCCAAACATAGTGGGGAGAAATAAAAGAGCATCTTTTCATGTTTTGAAAGACAGATTTAATAGGCACATCGACAATTGGAGTGTTAAGTTTTATCTTAAGGTGGAAAGGAAGGTTTTATTAAGGCTATTCTTCAAGCCATCCCAACTTACACAATGGCATGTTTTTTTATTCCCTAGGTCTTTTTGCGGTGAATTGGAAAGCATAATTGCTAATTTCTAGTGGAAGAAGGGATATGGTAAAAAAGGCATTCATTGGTGCATGTGGAAGCATTTGTGTGACCTTAAAGAGAATAGGGGTTTGGGTTTTAGGAGCCTTGATAAATTTAATGTTGCTTTGTTAGCCAAACAAGGGTTGCGACTCATTAATTATCCAGATTCTTTATTAGCTCGTGTGTTGAAAGAAAAGTACTATCTGAATTTAGATTTTTAAATGCAGAGTTAGGAAATATACCTTCGTATACCTGGAAGAGTGTGTGGGCAGCAAAGGGTCTCTTGAAAAATGGATTGTGTTAGAGGGTGGGGTTGGGAGAAAGGATCTCTGTTTGGGGAGACTTGTGGATTTCGGGGTCTATGGAAGATAGGTTGAGTAACAACAACAATAATGAGGATACTCAATTAGTCTTATATTTAATTGATGCAACAGATAGAACATGGAAAGCAGATTTATAATTCACAATACCTTTAGTGTGGATGTCGCAAGGAAAATTTTGTAGATTCCCTTAGCAAGGGCAGTTCATGAGGATATCCAAATTTAGAGATGTGAGTATTCTGGAGAATTTACAGTTAGAAGCACCTATAAACTATTAGAATAGGGTAATTTTTCTTTTAATAATAACTTTATACTGACCGAGCTAAAAGGAATTTTATAGGAAATTATGGAATCTAAAAATTCCCTCAAAAATTAAAATTACAGTATGGAGGATTTCCTGGAATTACATTCCTATGTTAACTAATCTCAGATACATGAGAATCGTAGTGGTAGTATGTTACCCTAGATGTCGCGAGCCAAAAGAGGATAGGAACCATATTTTTCGAAACTGTCCTACAACAAAAGAGGTATGGAACTTTTTAAATCTATCTTGGATCTTAAATAATATGGACCAGAGTGTATGGGATTGGCTTACCTGGGTTTTTAAATCGGGGACTAGTGAGCAGTGTAGGCTATTCTGCTGTGGATTATGGGCGCTCTGGACATCAAGAAACCAGTTAGTGCATGAAAGCAGAAACACGTCTGGGAATGAGATTTCGAAATGGATTCTTAGTTATGTAGAAGAATGGTATGGTTTGAAGGCGAGAAAACTTACCAATATAGTCGTAGAAGAGCACTGGAAACCCCCAACTGGTACGAATGTGAAAATAAACTTCGATGCATCTTTCGAAAGTCATCGGTCCAGATCTGGTTCTGGGTTGGTAGTATGGGATGTGGGGTGGGATTTTGGCTTCGAAAACTGTACTTCACCAAATAGTGCCCTCTCTGTTCGCAGCAAAAGCACATGCATGTTTACAAGCCATTCAGTTAGGAACTTTCATGGGTTTCACCTCAATAATAATTGAAGGTGATGCTAAGACAATAATCAAGAAGTGCAACTCAACAAATCCAGAAAAATCAACAATTAGGGCATTAATTAGAGATATTCATACACAAAAAGAACAAATATATTTTTTTAGTACATACCCAGATCGGTGAATCAACTTGCCCATGCCCTAGCCCAAGAAGCTTTGAAGAAGGAGGAAGAACGGTACATGGTGGGAGGTGTGCCTAACCATGCTCATCACGAGATGGTGAGAAGAAGACCTCGACATTCGAATTGTCGAAGCTTCAGGAGGGTTTTGCGTAGAGAATAATGGTAGCGGAAAGGTTTTGAGAATTTTAGAAACTGCTACTTTTTCGATAGCTGGAACATTAAAGGGGGAAATGAATGCTATCATGATTAACTGGATATCTGTGTTAGAGTTTCTTTAATCTGTTTTGTTTTTAAGGACCTCAGGCTGAGTCCGTTTTGTTTGTTTAGGCTAGTCTTTGTTTTTAGTTTTTTACCGTGATTTACTTAGGACATTGGGTTGCGCCTGGTTACTTATACGGCCAGCCTTTTTTTTTTTTTTTTCTTTTTTGTAATAAAATATCCAGTCCACTATTTATCAAAAAAAAAAAGTTACATAAAATAATTATATGCCCTAAACTTTAAACTTTCATTTCAATAATATTACAAATTAAGATATATAATTTATCTAAAATTATTATCATTAACAAAAATTTTAACACTTAAATATTATTATACATTAAAAACATTTACAGAAACAATAAAAAAATTAAATATATAATAATTATAATAATTTATTTCCAAAACTCTATCATATAAATTAAAATAAAATGAAAAACAAAAATATAAAGAACCCTAATTATATATATAAAGGAGTGGAATTGGACCCATCAACGGTGGAAGAGACGTTAATAGAATTAAAACCAAGCTTTGATGATTGGATCTGCTAGAGTTTTGGGTTGATCAAATGAAGTTTTTTGGGCCGAGAGTTTTCCTTAATTTCTTGACAATAGTACCCCTGTCAAGTTATTTTTTTGACAATGATACCCTATTAATTCCTAATGACTCGTACTTAAGGGTATTCAATTGGTTAACCGACCGGTTAACCGACCCGAAACATCATTAACCGAATTAACCGATCCTTCAAAAATTTTAACCGTTAACCGAACCGAAATTTTTTCGGTTAATTCGGTCGGTTAACCGAATTAAACGAAAATTATATATTTTTTATTTTTGGTTAAAATAAGTGTAAAATTAACCGAATAACCCGATTTACCCGAATTAACCGAATTACCTGAATTAACCGAATTAACCGAATTAATCAAATTAACCGAATTATTTTTATTTTTATTTTTGTTTTTATTTTTATTTATTAAATTATTTGTAATTTTTATGATTGGGTTGGGTAATTGGGTTGGATAATTGGGTTGGGTAATTAATTTTAGTTTGATTGGATTTATGTTAGATTGGGCTTGAATGAATAGTGGGCTATTTATATATTATAATTTTATTTATTAATCTTTTCGGTTAACCGAAAAAATTCGGTTAACCGACCGGTTTCGAACCAAATTAACTGTTAATCGAAAACTTAAAAAATTATTAACCGACCCCTGACCGAAAAAATTCGGTTAACCGACCGATTAACCGAATTCGGTCGGTTAACCGACCGATTAACTGAATTCGGTCTGTTAACCGAATTTTTTCGGTTTTACCTGAATTTTGCACACCCCTACTCATACTCATGTATTCTGGAGTTGATTTTATATATTATATCAATTTACTTTTGAAATGACGACCATCAACCAAAAATTATGTAAAGAAAACCTACTTAGATTTACTTTGTTTATCGTCCACTGAAAGTATGAATGGATTATACAGTAAAAAGTTGTACAATGAGATTTTAGACATTTTTATTTTTTATTTTTTAGAAATTTATGAATATTTAATATTTTTTTCTACATGATTATAATTTGAAAAAGTAATTTTCATAATATAAAAAATAAATTATGAATTTTAAATTTTCTTTCAAAAAATTTCCGATAATTTAAAGATTCTAAAATTGTCAAATTGATACTTTAATTACAATTTAGGGACTAAATTAACTATTGAACTTTTGAGTTATTGCAATGTGTGTTCAACTTATTAGTAAGTAATTTGTAGTTTTTCATAGTTGAATGATAGGAAAAAAAAAAAAAACCTTACTAATAATTGAGTAATTATTAGTATATAGACATAGACCTATCCATGAGTCAATGTCCACTTTAAAAGAAATCAGTCTCAAGCTTGAGCTAGCTTGGTCCGCCCATAAAACTCATTTATAATTTAAAAATAATAAAAACATATAATTTTATGTTAATGTTTATATATTTTTATAATTAAATTTAAATAAAAATATTATTTAATTTAAATTCAGAGCTCAGTCTACTCGAAGATAAAAAAGTTGTTGTCCAAATCTAGACCAAAGTCAGGTCAAACGGAAGGAGCCAAGTGGGGACAAGACTATTGGTATAGAGCTTATCTAAATATATTTTAGAAATACTAATTTAATGGTTTATGTGAATGTGTATTCAAGTAAAAGTATTAGGGAACCCTATGTACTTAGAGGCAGATTGCATTTCGGCTATTCTATTGAAAAAAATGCGCAAATTAATATTTATACATTTTAAAACATGTAAACTAACCACATTCATTAAATTTTTCTGTTAAACGATAACGTGGAACGTTAATTTAAATGGTTAATTGTTAATTTGGTTCTTGAACTATAGCTAAAATATCATTTTAAAACTTTTTTTAAAAAAATTCTTAACAATAATTCTAAAAAATTTAAAAAATCTTAAAAATAATAAAAAATATTAATTAGAACACATTTTAGGTTACAGGCGCCTTTCATGGTGGTTCTACAACATTTTTAAGCGAATCTATTAGTATTTTTTAGTGTGTGAATATTTTCGTTATTATATATGCACTTACAGCTAAATATATGGTTCATCTGACCATAACAATTTGGAAGATATGGGAATTGGAATTCTGGGTGATGTAGCTGTAAACATTTGTATATTGATTTTTCAATTTTAAGTTACAATATGGTCTATTTATATATATATATATATATATATATTAGTTTTGATTAACTATTTTAACTCTCAACGTAACGAAAATCATTATCGAGATCACTCCAAAGAAAAACTCTTCAAATTTTAAATTCGATAAGATGTTATAAATTAGCACAAAAAGATAAATTGCAACATGGTGGAGGTTTTATAATAATATTGAAAGTAGAGTAGGATATTCAAATTGTTTCCTCTACCGTATGTCTGGACTTAGAGGATGCTACACACGCCTGGGTCCTACTATAGTAAAGAGCTTTTCTTGCTAATGTAGTTGTAATCGTCACTTGAGAGCTTTTCCTACTATACTAAGGAAGCTAATAATTAATTCATCTAATCACGATAAACTTTTTAACTTTTTTGAAGTTATATAATTAGTCACCACATAATTTTTATTTATTTTTAAGTTTTTTAATTATTTAAAATTATTAGTAAGAATTTTTTTTTAAAATTAAAATAATATTTTAATTATAATTTAAGGACCAAATTAATAGATAACTATTACAATTAATGTTTCACCTCATCATTGAGAAAATTTAAAAAATTAATTTATCTATTTTTTTAATAAAAAATTAAAATATAATCTACTCGAGGCTTTCTCGATACTTTTAATTGTGTATTTACAACTTATAAGAGATATGTGACTCAAATAGTTAATTTTAAATAGTTACATGATTAAATTGTAACTTTTTAGAATTGAGCGATGAATGTGTAAAGTTATAAAGGAATGAGCATGGGTGTCTAAAAGTCTAATTCCAACAACAGCGACCGCTAACGTGCGCCTCTCAGTCTCCTCGACAAATTCCATTATCGCCAACATTTTCACTGCTATTCGTCCCTCAGGTCTGGTTTATTCTCCAATCTCTGTATCTTTACATATTTCTTCAGGCAATATTAGTTATTTTGAAAACCCTAGATTTTCCTTTTCTTTTGTTCTTTTTGAAATCTTATTTCCTCATTGGGTTACGTGCACTAGAGGGAGAGTAGGACCTAGGCATTGAGGATTCTTTGTGGAAAACTCATTAATCGGAGGAAACTCTATCCATATTTAGCTGTAAATAAGAACATTTTGGTGAATATTTAAGGATTTGCTGAGGTTTGGAACTTTTTGGTTTTGGCTTCGGGACTTTTGGCTTATGGCTTTAGTTGCTTGAATGAAGGAATTTTTATTCGAAATTATGAGCTTCGGGCTTTTGGTTATTGAGACATGGAAAGTGATGACTGTTCAAACTCCAAGGCAGGTCCACAATTGCAATTTGATTTGGGGAATAATGTTGAGCTAGGGCTAGAAAAGGTTACATTACAGAATTCTTTGAAACTTAGGAACAAGAAAATGGATGGTGGTGGGGGCTCTAAGAAAAGACTAAAAGTAACAGCGGTGGAGGTTGATGTTGATTCAGATGATGATGAGCCCATTTTGTCCTTGTTGAAGTTAAGAAAACCCAAGAATCCTAAAAAGGATAAGGCTGGATTGGAAGGCAGCGCTGGGAAGTGCAAGAAGGTTGAAGTTAAAGCAGTTAAAACTGAGGGCAAGAATGAGGAGGATTTGGGGGGAATGAATGATACGTTGGCCAGCTTTAGAAAGAAGCTAAAGGATCCCAAGAAAGATGTTGATCCAGGAGCAAAGAGGGAAAGGGATTATTCTTTGAATAAGTCTGTGGAGGGCGGTGGAGTTTTGGATGGGAAATCTGTGTCGAACATTGGTGTGAAAGGTCAGGATATTGGTGAAGACAGGTCTGATGTGGTTACTGATGCAGTTGTCGAAAGAAAGCATACAGGGAAAGTAAGGAGAGCCAAGTTTGATCCAAAATCCAAGGCCATCGAGGTTGATGATGAATCCAGAGCTAAGCTAGAGGAAGATCAGAATGAGGGAGGTTTGTCGCCTGAGGGTGGTTTGAATCAACATTCTCACGAGGCACAATCTGATTCAGTGAGGAAATCTTGCCCAATTTCGAGTTTGAAACATAATTGTAAGGGTTCTCATCATGCTTCTGCTTCAAAGAATCCCAGCAGAAATTATGGTGATAGGTCTCATTCAGGTTCTGGTTCAAGCTTCTCACATTCATCCTCCAAAGAATGCAGCACAGCTGAGAATCAAGGATTTGACCATAGTGTGTGTCAACAAGAAAGCATTTTGGAACCAGGTGACTTAAATGCTCAAAAGGGTCCTACAGAGGATCCATGTAGATCACCTAAAGTTTGTGACAAAGAAAAATATGGGCATTCCAACATTGAGCTCAGGGACAATTGCTCAGCAGTTGACCAGAGGAATAAGCTAGAAAGTGAAGGTTCACAACAAACTAAACATAATCTGTTACCGTCTGTTGTTGATTCACTGAAGATGGAAGAGACTTGCACTGATGTTCCAACTGCTTGCACTGAGGAAAACTCTTTAGAAAACTCTGTTCATCCCAATGAATTTGTTGCCTCCATTCAGAGGTGCAACTCTGCTCTCCGTCAACCTTCTGAAGATGCATGCCATGGTGCTTGTGGTCCCAGCCATGATACTCTTTTTATCAGCAAAGAGGCCAATGTCGATTCTCCCACATCAACACCTGATGAAAATGAAAGTTTTCATGGAGATGCAGTCTCTCTCCCCAGTTCTGAAATCAAAGACAGTATGTCATCAGCTGTCCAGCGAGGTGGGCGCAGTATTAAAAAGCGTAGACATGGAGATATGGCTTATGAAGGGGATGCTGATTGGGAGAATTTGCTAAATGAGCAAGGGTTTTTTGGAAATCAACAGTTTGCAGACAGTGATCGTTCCTTTAGAGCAAAAGAGAAGTTTGATGAGGCAGCAGTATCATCTGGACTGAAAGCTTGTGCTGTGGGACCAGTTGAGAAGATCAAATTTAAGGAGGTCTTGAAGGGTAGAGTTGGGCTACAGGAATACTTGGAATGCAGGTTTGTGAATATTTATATAATTCTGTTTGCTGTTTGTAATTGTTATGAATGTTTATGAGTATGGATTCCTTTTTATGCTTTCATTCTGTTTTTGTTTTAAACTAAAACTATTAATTACATTGAGACCTTGGGTGCCAGGTAGCATCTTTTTGTAGTAATTTTATTTTTTGTGATCTGTGGTTTGGCATCTGTAATTTCATAAACTTTAAGGATTTGTACTGGTCACTTTCTTTGATAGGAGCTGATATGATCGCTAGTTTCCATTGTGCTGCATTCAGATTTTCTGTTTTAAAAAATTATGTTTTCTTCAATGGAATTTAATTTCTTGGTGCTGCAGGAATCATATCTTAGGTCTTTGGAGTAAAGATGTTAACCGCATTTTGCCTCTTGCTGAGTGCGGTGTTAGTGACACTCCTTCAAAGGGTGAACCACCCCGAGCTTCCCTAATCAGGGAGATATATGCATTTCTTGATCAGGGTGTAAGTGTTTGCTCTTGAATGAGTGAAAATTTATCCATATGTTTGTTGATGGATACTTTTTTTTTTTTGAATGTCTCTTATTTTAGTACCTTTGTAGAGTATGTTGATCTTGAAGTTTGGATAACCTCTCTTTGCAGGGCTACATAAACTTTGGAATTGCTTCAAAGAAAGAAAAAGCTGAGCTTAGGGTTAAGGATAACCACAAGCTTCTCAAGGAAAGAAAAAATTATGGCAGTTCTGTGGCCTCTGTTGCTGATTCAGAGGATGGAGTTGCCTTCATCCTTGGCCAGGTCAAGAATTCTGAAGCCTCTATGGATGCAAAGATCGGTGTTAGAGTTGATGATGAAAACCAGGCATCTGAAGCCACAATACCTGAAGTGTTGGTTGATTCGATCACATCAGAATTACCTTGCGGAAAAGAACAAAAGGAACACCCAAGTGATAATTGCCAGCAAAATGGCAGCATCAGTGCAAAACTAAACCCTTTATTGATTAGTTCGCAGGTTCCAAGTGCAGATCTATCTTGTGATGCTATTGACATGGGAATAGCCCCTGTAGTAACTCCAGAAGAAAGAAATGACTCACATTATGTTCAGTCTGCAACTTATGATAAACCTGATGGGAATCATCAACTGCAGGGTGATTCAGAGGTCAGAAAGAACATCATAATTGTTGGAGCTGGTCCTGCTGGATTGACTGCTGCACGACACTTGAAACGTCAGGGATTTTCTGTAGTTGTACTTGAGGCTAGGGATAGGATAGGAGGTCGTGTTTATACTGATTGCTCCTCTCTTTCAGTACCCGTGGATCTTGGGGCTAGCATTATTACTGGAGTTGAGGCCGATGTGTCAACTAATAGAAGACCAGATCCATCCTCATTGATTTGTGCACAGTTGGGGCTAGAGTTGACTGTGTTGAATAGTTCTTGTCCTCTTTATGACATTGTATCTGGTCAAAAGGTTCCTGCTGATCTGGATGATGCTCTGGAAGCTGAATACAATAGTCTTCTTGATGATATGGTGTTTCTTGTTGCTCAAAAAGGTCAAAAAGCAATGACAATTTCTCTCGAGGATGGTTTAGAATATTCCCTAAAAAGGCATCGGATGGAAGAAATAGGAGCTGATATTGAAGAAATAGAATCACATTCTTCAGTGGATGCTGTCTATGACTTGAAAGCAAGCAATGGAAAAAAATGTTCTGAAGGGGAGATTTTGAGTCCTCTTGAGAGAAGGGTTATGAATTGGCACTATGCCCACTTGGAGTATGGCTGTGCTGCTCCACTTAAGGAAGTGTCTCTTCCCAATTGGAATCAAGATGATGTTTATGGCGGCTTTGGAGGAGCCCATTGTATGATTAAAGGAGGTTACAGTAAGGTGGTTGAGTCTCTTGGAGAAGGACTTCTGATCCACTTGAACCATGTAGTCACAAATATTTCATACGGCCCAAAGGACCCTGGGATTGATAATAGTCATCATAGGCAGGTCAAAGTTTCCACATCAAATGGCAGTGAGTTTTCAGGAGATGCTGTGCTGATCACTGTGCCACTTGGTTGCTTGAAAGCAGGAGTCATAAAGTTTTCTCCTCCATTGCCCCAATGGAAACATTCTTCCATACAGCAACTTGGTTTTGGAGTACTTAATAAAGTTGTTTTGGAATTTGCAGAAGTTTTTTGGGATGATACTGTGGATTACTTTGGAGTGACTGCTGAGGAAACAGACAGTAGAGGCCATTGCTTTATGTTTTGGAATGTTCGAAAAACTGTTGGGGCTCCTGTTCTTATAGCCTTAGTGGCTGGTAAGGCAGCTATTGATGGTCAAACTATGAGCTCATCAGATCATGTAAACCATGCTGTACTTATTCTCCGAAAAGTTTTTGGTGAGGCTTCAGTTCCTGATCCTGTTGCCTCAGTTGTGACTGATTGGGGAAGGGATCCTTTCAGTTACGGTGCTTACTCCTATGTTGCCATTGGAGCATCTGGAGAAGACTATGATATGTTGGGCAGGCCTGTTGAGAACTGCTTGTTTTTCGCTGGAGAAGCTACCTGCAAAGAGCATCCTGACACAGTTGGTGGTGCAATGTTGAGTGGACTTCGGGAGGCTGTGCGATTAATTGACATATTTACCACTGGAAATGATTATACAGCTGAAGTAGAGGCAATGGAGGCTGCACAGAGACGATCAGAATCAGGAAGGGATGAAGTTAGGGACATAATTAAGAGACTTGAAGCAGTTGAACTTTCTAATGTCTTGTACAAAAACTCTTTGGATCGTGCTTGGGTTTTGAGCAGGGAAGCTTTACTACGGGACATGTTCTTTAATGTGAAAACCACTTCAGGACGATTGCATCTAGCCAAAAAGTTGTTGGGTCTCCCAGTTGAATCCTTGAAATCCTTTGCTGGGACAAAGGAAGGGCTTAGCACACTCAACTCATGGATGCTGGTATTATTGCTTTTCATGATTTATTATCCATGCTTGGGTCCTAATATGAATTTGTTCTGCTAATGCATATATTTAGTGGCACTAAATAATGGCTTTGATGTTTATTGTGTTCATATTGAAATTTATAGGATTCGATGGGGAAAGATGGGACTCAACTGTTGCGCCATTGTGTTCGTCTTCTTGTGCTTGTTTCAACTGATCTACTTGCAGTTCGTTCATCAGGTACTTGTTTATTGTGCTACCGTATATATTTTTCCATAATGTACTTGCACAGTATGTGTGAAGTTTTTCTTTGTATGTTAAATAAAAGTGGCTACAATGACTTTTTTATTAATAATTTTTTTAGGCATAGGGAAAACTGTGAAGGAAAAAATTTGTGTGCATACAAGTCGTGATATACGTGCTATAGCAAGCCAGCTGGTTAGTGTTTGGCTTGAAGTCTTCCGTAAGGCAAAAGCTTCTTCAAAGAGAAAATCCCTTAAAGACACTGCTTCAGGAAAGCCGCCTCTACACTCACAACATGGTGCTTTTGAGAGTAAAGCAAACTTGCAGGATCCGTTTCCTGCTGGAAAGCAGTATCCTTTCTATGCAAAAGAGAATGGCAAATCAGTTGATATGGAGGTGGAATCTGTCAACCAAGGAATGTCAGAGGAAGAGCAGGCTGCCTTTGCTGCTGAAGCAGCTGCCCGAGCTGCAGCAAAAGCAGCTGCAGAGGTAGGTCTTTCTTGTACCTTTCTACAGTGGCATATTGATATTGATGCATTGTCCTTAAACAACTGTTACTTGAATACCACCTTGTAGAAGGCTTATCTGTGTTTTCAGATGCTTGGTTTTATCTTATTTCTCTTCAACACCAAAAAGATTTATAGAGCTTATACCTGTTTTGGTGTTAGCTTTTTCAGCATCAGCCTTCTCATATAACCTTTTAAGAGTATGTCATCAAGTGATAGGAACTTGGTTCAGTGATGATTCGAGTCGTTTGTTGTGCCCGATCGTAAAATTGAGGAATATCGTTCCTTGGAGTTTTAAGGATGCAAACTGAACAAATAGGGTATTTTTTTAAACAAGGAGTTGAAATATTTTGATAGGATAGGTATGGTGTTCGGCTAAATAAGGATATGGAAAGTGTATGGTTCGGCTAAAGAAGGAAACACGCGAAACAAAGATGTTGAATAGGATGGATAGGTTAATCTTAAGGACAAGGATGAATCAATACTATGAAAGAGTATTGACCCGAAACTTATAAGTAACTTAAGGTGGATAGAAGGATAGATAAACCGTGACCCACTATCTATATGGAGATAGGAACCAATCGGTATAAGAGTGAACGCCACAATAAACAAACTGAAATTAAAAACTTCATTTTGCACTTGGGCCCCTCGTGCTTGGGCCAATTCCGATGTTGTCGAAGAGTATTGAAACATGACGCGGCCGGGATCGCATCATGAAGGCTTTTCTACTGTTAAAGAATTGAATGAATGCATTTTTTTCACTTTTGATCAAGTTGATATCAAAAGTTGATAGACTGATAAAATATGGGATAACTTGTGATAGTATTTGACATCCTTGAAAATGCAAAGAGTTGCCCAGCAGTGTAGTATAATCATATTATTCATGTAAATTTTGACTTTCATCTTCAATAAAAAAAAATTCCTTCTTTTTTTCCTACTTTGTTCATGGACTTGTGCTCATAAAGAGATTAACTATTGTACTTTGCAGGCACTTGCATCCACAGAAGCCAACTGCAACAAATTACTGCAGCTTCCTAAAATTCCTTCTTTCCACAAATTTGCCAGAAGGGAGCAATACGCACAAATGGATGAAGGGAAATGGCCTGGTGGTGTTTTAGGAAGACAAGATTGTATATCAGAAATAGATTCTAGGAACTGCAGAGTTAGGGACTGGTCTGTTGATTTCTCTGCTGCTTGTGTTAACCTTGACAGTTCCAGAATGTCAGGAGATAACCTGTCTCAGAGGAGCCACTTGAAACTTAGAGAACACTCTGGAGAAAGTTTGGCTGTGGACAGCAGTATCTTTACAAAAGCATGGGTTGATAATGCTGGTAGTGAGGGGATTAAGGATTGTCATGCCATTGAGAGATGGCAGTCTCAAGCAGCTGCTGCTGATCCAGATTTCTTCCATCCTACAAATTTCAAGGATGAGGAAGATTCAAATGCTAGTTCAAGGCAAACAACCTGGAAGCATGATGGACGAGCAAATGAGAGCTCCATCTCCCAAGTTTCTGTAAACAAGGAGCGATTTGAAAATCATCCCCATGGTACTGATCGTATTAAGCAGGCTGTCGTTGATTATGTTGCATCATTGCTAATGCCCCTTTATAAGGCAAGAAAAATTGATAAGGAGGGATACAAATCGATAATGAAGAAAACTGCGACAAAGGTGTTTCTTCTCTTTTCTTTTCACTCATTAGTTCTCAACTTTTTTTGCCTCTTTCCAGTCTGGTCACAGGCTTTTGTTCTTGTACCAGGTAATGGAGCAGGCAACAGACGCAGAGAAAAACATGGCTGTTTCTGAATTTCTTGATTTCAAGCGCAAAAATAAGGTATGCATATGCATTTCAAATGTTCTGTTTTAGGTTTATTACTTACCCAGTCTGCCTATAGACCTGTTGGTTCATCTTTTCATTTTTGTTTTCCTCCCCAATTTTAAAGATTCTCTGAGACACGCTACTGGCTTTATAATTTCTATTGAGATGATACAACCAGGGATTTATTGCTTTTGTTAGGCTTCATTTGTACATTAAATTTGATTTATGATTCTTATTATTTTGATTTTCTTTTTCACAATCACTTTTAACAGACTTCCTAACAAAGTTGCTAAACTAAATAGTTCTTGCTTCCCCTCTTTTAGATAGCTAACCTTGATGCATCATTCTTAAATAACTTAATTTTGCATGCTTTTGACATGCAGATTCGCCCCTTTGTAGACAAATTGATTGAGAGGCACATGGCAATGAAGCCAATCATGAAACCATGATGGTGTTAAGGATTGACTGACTGGTTATGCTTTATTGGTTGCTTCTCTGCAAGACCTATAAAAGCCTCTCTCTGCTTAAGTTCACTGCCTTAAATTATGGTGATGCTGGAAAAGAGTTATTCAATCCACAGTTCATGATTCAGGTGTCCCTGGAACCAAAAAACATGATTCAGTGTTTTACAATCTGGATTGACCCTCAAAGGAAAGGAAAAGTCGCCCAAATTGAAGCCTTGCTGCAAACTAGATCAGAAGCGGTACCAGAATATGGTAGAAGCATTTTGGATGCTGAATTGGTTTCTTTATTATAAATGAGATCAATGAAAGTATTATGGCCATCTTCTCTTCTGGATTGTGGGAAAACTTATTGGCGTCGAAGATGACATCAAGATCCTTGTATTATTGGCACAAAGACATAACTTCAAAGGGTGGTAGTCAAGATTCGAAATTTTATTCTTGGATTCCCACAGATCAGATATTACTTGTCTTACTTGTCTCTTTTTTATTTTGATGTGTACAGCTTAGAATGATGACAAGGATACAGAGATCGTCTATCTGGGAAATACTTCAACATTATCCTGATTTTTTAATTAAGCATCAGTTGCTAACTTCAATTTCTTTCTTCAATTCTTTGTTGAAGGAATGATGTTTACATGGATGGAATGAATCTGAGGGGCAGTTGAACTGCATGCCATCAGCACACATGAAATATATATATTTTCTTCATTCCATGATAGAAGCCCTGGAGCTATTTCCTATATGACATTTACATTGAAAATTGCTTGTATCATCAGTTTTGAAATTGTAAAGCAATTAGCATATTAATATTGTATAGCTATCAACTGCTGGGTAAGTTATTAGTTAGAGAAATGCCCAATGGAATGCTATAGCTGGCTGTTTCAATTGATATATTTTGTATGCAGAAGGTGAATGGAACATCCTTTCCGTTTCTGGATTACTTGTTCGTTGAATGCATTTCAGTTGCTCATGCAAGCCTTAGATTCTGGTTTTCGCGGTTACATCAACAACAAATACTGCTCTCTCACTGCAGAAAGGTTTCTTCCCAACCGGGTATGGTTGTAGCCAAGGCCAGCCTCGTTCGATCCTCATCATCATTTCGAAATTTCACCGCAAACTTTGGCAAAACCTGCTTAAATTTGTCTTCCCTGTTGCTTCTTTCAATATTTAGCACAAACCCTATTGCCGAAAGCAAGTAAATCTTACTGAAAAAATCGATTTCAATAGCAGGATACAACATCAAGGGAGGTTCTCGCCTTTTATTATTTGGCTTCATTTTCTATTTCCTTCATATATTTTTCTTAAATTACTACCCTGAAAATTGTTAACAATTGATTTCTACTTTCAAAAATGAATATTTATATGAGCTTCTCTTTTGCCTCATGCTTCTGAAATCCGTCTCCTTTTTTGATGTGAATCATCTGTCTTTTATGACCCCATTGTTTTATTTTCGATCTCTGTTGTAGAAGAACAAGTGTTATTTCTTTTAGGGTCTGGGTCTATTCTAAGTTTAACATTCTTCCTATTAGCTTTATTTTAATAATCGATCAAATTCATAATCAAGTTAAGTCCAACTTTAAATTAAAATAAGTTTTCTTAACATTATTTTCTCCATCCACAAACTTGTTAAAAGTCTTAAGAGCACTAAATTTTTTACCATTTGACACAACAAGAATCCACAATCCTCCTTAATTATGATTTGCTTGCATAACCAACATTATTGACAAACCATTAAGTTTAGTCTATATTTTGAGGTATTAAATTACGGTGGGATTTTTTAATTTTATAATCTTACCTAAAATAAAATATATGTAAATGAGAATCAAGTTTAACTTCACTCAATTACATTTTGGTCTATTATTATCCAATACACGTTTAACTACCATTCGTAAGTTGACTTTACATTTAATGGATGATCCACAAATTAATTTACACCACATTTAATTGGTGATGATGACATAAATAGATGAAAAGGTAACGAAGTAAAACTTAACTCATTAACAATCATGGTGTTTTCCTTGACTTATTTCTGAAGTTATATTAAATAATAATCCTTAAATAAATTAAATTATAAAATAAATAAACAGGAGATACAATTCTAGTATATATATTATAAAATAAGCAACTGCTAATTTGTAAGAAGAAAAGGCAATGATATAGTAAAAAGAAAAAAAAAAAAAAAAAAACACAGTGCGCTAGAATATCTGGAAAGGAGGCTATTCGTTCTATGAAGCTGCTTTTTTCCAACACTGACACTTTCATCATTTTCCTCTTCTTCAACACCACGCTGACCCTCCATGCATTCCTTCTTCCTCCAACCAACTTTGATGCTTTTGAGTTGCTCACAAGCAAATGCAAGCCTCAACGCCTCCCCTACTGATTCAGGTTTTGGAGGAATTATCCACTCCTGAAATTCCTCCTCAGTCCATCAACAAATATGTCTTTCATCAAAATTTCTGAGATCCCATGGTCAGGCCATCTCTGTAAAAGCCATTGCAGTCTCAGGAAATACGAGCGAGCACACTCCTCACTGCCTTGATTCATCATGGCAAGTTCATTCCTCAACTGCTCTTTCACTTGGGTTTTGATACGCCTGCAGAAAAGATGCATTGATTTCTTCCCAACCCAGCGAAGGGTATGGTTCTATGTGTAGATCATACCAAAGACCAGCCTCGTGTAGGGTGACTGGGAAGACCCTCATCCTCATTTCAACAGATGATGCATTATTTGCACAGCAAACCTGCTTAAATGAGTCACTGAGCATTGCTTGAGACTGCCATGAGACCTTAAAATATGAAGTGGCGGAATTGGAGAGTGAACTCAAAGAGGGGTAATCTTATTGGCGTTGGTAATGGATTGTGATTTAAAGTCGGAAGCATGATCATCATAGTCATAGACACAGTTCTCATTCTCTGGTTGTTCCAACTCATCTCCAGTGGGAGAATTGTTGTGTAGTGGGTGCAAGTGGCCAAGAGTTGGGTTCTTGTTTTCTGAGGCAATTTTATTTTGCAGACGGAAAATAGTAATAACTGCCTGTTTCAGTTGGCAAAAAAGGCAACTTCTAATTGTGAGGGTCTCCATATATTTTCCTTTATCAATTCAGTTTAACGTTTAATTTAATATATAAAAATATACCAACATTTAAGAAGAATGTTATCTTTTAAGGAAAATTTATTTGGCATTGCAGTCTTTTAAAGAAAACAAATTGCATTTTGCAACATGTGCAAAAGACTGTAGATTCTTATAAGATATCAAAGTAGAATTGTGAGGAGTTCCTTTTTTTCTTTTACTACTACAATACATATTCAAATAAAACCCAAACTAAAATTTTAAAATAGAAACCTCACATGATACTCAGGTGCAGGGCCGCCAGCCATTGAAATCATATAAGGACAGAAACTGAACCCACATTATGGCCAGTAGGATTACTTTCAACAGTCGCCGCATAGCATAGCATGTACCCAAACAAACAAAAACTAATTATAAGAAAAAGGCAGAGATTCATAGCTGGTCTGGATTTCATCTTTGTATGCTGCCAACCCTCTCTACCAGCAGGAGAAGATGTAAATTACAAAGTTTCTGACTTTCCTCTTCTTTTTTTTTTGCAAGTCACGGACCACACCACATGAGAATGAAAAACTCTAAAAGAAAATCTTGTTTTTAGAATGACCGGGAAAATTATAGAAAGAACAAAAAGAAAAAGTATAATACAACCCGAAAAGCCGACAACACTGTTAACACCTCTACCAGGTTTTCTATACAACAGAATGGTAATGGTATCAGCAGAGAGAGTACTCGCAATCGAGCAAGCGCGATAGTATTTCCCCACAACTCGGCCGCTCTTCCGGTTCTGCCCAACAATCTGTGTACCCAACAAATTCAACCACCCCCCAAATGTGGTCCATGAAATCAATAAGTAAAAAAAATCCGGTTAAAATGTATGAAAACATTGTCTTGTGTACCTGAAATTAGCCTGCCTAGTGGACCTTCGGGAATCTCCAACCGTGATCCTTCATTTGCAACAGCATAAACTACCTGAACCAGTATAGCAAAATGAATATGTATATATCTTCCAATATTCGAAATATATATATATATATATATATATAAGATAAACTCATATTTTGAGAATGACCGAGTAACAAGCATACAGCATCATACCCTTTCTGGTGGTACACCTTCCCAGGGCCTATTTAAAGTACAAAGTTCCCACATTATCACTCCAAGGCTAAAAATATCACATTTTTCAGTGAAAGGCTCATTTCGAATGAGCTCAGGAGCCATCCATTCAGGTGTTCCAGCAGATGCGGAGTCTCTCATAGGTCGGCTGGTCATTATTCTGGACAGACCAAAATCACATATCTTAACAGTCCAGTGCTTATTCACAAGGCAATTTGCACTTTTCAGATCACGATGAACAATTTTCATCCGATGCATACACATCAACCCCCTATATAAACAAAGAGAAAAATCTAGTCAGCATCACATCTTTTGTTTTACTTAAAAAAATTTATTCATGCACATACTATTAGTTCATTCATCCCAACATGACCAATTAACCTAATTATACAGGTCCAAATATATTTGAAAATAAATTGTTTTGCTACAAACTCAACAAGCTTGAATACTCGAATGTTCAGACTCTAGATGTAAATATAAAATTTCTGAAAAAATCTTCTTAATTGCACTATATTCCTTTCAAATATGAAGGCAAAGAAAGATATGCACTTTATAATTGATGCACAGGCCTAACAAACCTGCAGATATCACGCAACATTTTCAGTCTCCTCCGCCAGCTCAATCGTTTTTTCTGACCACTCAGATGGATCAAAAAGTACAACGATCCTATCTCCATGTATTCAGTAATCATCGACAACTGTGGTGGCTTTGTGCATGCACCCAGAAACAAGATAACTGCAAAAAGCAGAACTCCTTGATTTACTTAATGATGAAACAAAGCAAACTTGCCAATGTTTCTTATGGTTCAATAGGAATCTTGTATATATGAGATAACTTACTAAAGACACACTGCCAGTTTTTATTTATTTATTTTACTTCATTTTCCGTTTGTTTTATTTCCGGTTGGACTACAAGACAATCCCAGACAAACCTAAAAATTAAAATTCTAGAGAAGGCCATAGAAATGTACCATTGGGATGTCGAAGTCGGCTGGAATCACAAACATGTAGAAAGACAGTTGAATCAAGGATTATCAGAAAGATATTTAAACAGGAAAACATTAATAACTTTGAACATATGGACAAAAGGATACCTAAGAATGGATATCTCATTGCAGAAATCTTCCATGTTTTCTGCAGTAAGATCTTGCTCCAAAAACACCTTGATTGCAACATCTGTTCCATTCCACACACCCCGAAAGACTTCTCCAAAAAACCCTGGACAATAAACACAACAAAATGTTGATAGAAATACAGCTCGGTGAGAGTTTTCTCGAAAGATGGTATTTCTATGCATAATTAAGCACAAAATATTAATGCTTTGTCAGGCAAATCAATAAAAGCAGTGTCCAATGGCTTTTCATATGGTTTTCTGATATAGTTTGCAGAGGCTATTAAATCATATGATTAAAATTTGCTGTTTATATGGTCTCATATTATAACCTTCACAACTGACACCTAAAAAAAGGGGGTAAACAAAATGAACAGAAAAAATTAGATGACACGTCCTCTATTTTGTCCAAAAGCATACAAATATTAAAAATATATACATGCATAAATATACAGAGAAAAAGACCCAATTTGAAAATTAATGATGTACAAAATAGCCTCTCTTATGCATTCAACTGGAGGAAACAATTGACAATAGATGAGAAGGCCCAACTTGAATAAAAAAAGCAACCAGAAACTCTGAAAAGAAGAGGTTCAGCACTCAGGAGACCACCAAATAAGATTGAAGTACAAGTGCAATACCAATTGAACAACTAACCTAACTAGTGAAAAAACAAAACAGGTCACATATTAAACAATTGAGAGGTTAACAAAGACCATGTACTTCAATATCATACTAAGCATCCAACCTAAAATGAAGAGTGGAGATGCCCTATATAAATATAAGGCAAAAAAGATTAAACTTCACTAAAGTGAGGTAACAGCATTTAGCCTATAACTCTGAAATATGATAAAACCATCAGTCTAGTGGTTTCTCCAATATTCGTCTGATTCAAGTGCCTAATATTTATAAGTTTAATTCCTGACCATTCTCGTGAAATTGATTTTGACAATCAGTATCTTCTCAATCTAATTTTCTGTAAGCATCATATTAATGTTAACCATTCATTTGAAAGTTAAACTAAAGAAAACTTTAATTGGCATTATCATCTGATTCAAATGCTGCAGCATTTAAAGTAGCATCTAGGACAGCCAGTGCTTTAGCATTTTGTTCTATACCGGTCCTCCCCCCCCCCCCCCCCCCAAAAAAAAAAAAAAACCAGCCCAACAGAATGGAAAAAGAAAAAGAGGCAACTGTTCTGCGAAATATGAGAAAGAAAATGTAATGCATTAATCTAAATGAAGCAGGCGCAGATAAGTTCATAGCAATTATACCATAGAAAGTTGGAGACAAGTGCTTACCTATCCCAACACGAGTTCCGACAGTTAATTCGGAGAAATCAATATTCCATTCAGTGTAAGGTAATAAAGGGTTATTGTTGAACATCGGAGATTCAAGAATTTTATTCCATGTTGCTACCATTTCATCATTTGCTACATAGCCTGAAACTCCAATTCTCTCTGAAGTTCGACTCCTATAACCATGTGGAGATGATGGCAGTGATATAGCTCTTTGAGAATCTATTTCATCCCTAGAAAGGTTATACAATGCAGAGCTCCCGCCAGCAATTTTACTGTGGCCATCAAGATGGAAGTTTGATGCCTAAGAGAACAAGAAGAAAACTTCAATGACCTATTAATTGTATTAGGCAACCACATCCTCTCAAAAGGAAAGCATGTTCCAGTTTTCTGTTTTAAAGCCTTGCCACTAAACAAAGATTTTGTGGAATTAAGACAAAAAACAAAAAAACAAAAGTTAATGTAACTATTTTATGGCAATTTGCATATAATCTGTGCATAGATTAGTTCTATTGCAATCACTTCTTTTATGGAATATTTGCACTGTGCAAATGGTAACAAAACAGAGTACAACTTTTCTTATTTTAAAACCAGTAGCACAAATTTATGATATTAGGGAAATAAACATGTGCAAGAGGAAAAAGTTTCCTGTGTTGATGTTCTAATTTTACAAACATTAGAAACAGATAAGAAACAAACAAAAATCAGGTAAGGCATCAGAGCAACAATCATCAAAATGTGACTCTTAACAGAGAAGATAAAAAGCACTTCTTGTCCCTCTCCACATTTTAAGGAAATATAATTCATGTCGAAAGGAATTTTCCAACATCTATAGCAGCAAAAGTACCTGCACAAATCTGAAAGCTTCCCTATAACTAAGGAGTCCCAAACTAATTAGAGGTCTAAGCTAATACAGTCCATTTCTTTTATGTGTGTGTGTGTGTGTGTGTCTATATATATATATATATAGAGAGAGAGAGAGAGAAAAGAGATCCATTTACACTAATATGAAACTGTATTAGTTTTACACACCTTCATAACTTTAATATGATTAATATTTTAACAAATCAACTGCTGGATTTAGCAGTATAATCATATTTATCACGCATGTAAATTTCAAATCAATTAGATAACTCCATAATATTGATTGAGAAAACTACATTTTTTTTCCATATATACTTAATGGTAGGAATCTATTACATCAAACACAGACATTTTATTTACTCAAAAACTTGACATGCATAATCAATGTTAATAAAACATGAATCATATAATCCGTTATGAGAATGTGTAAAAACTACTTCAATTTTACACTAATGTCAAAGGATCCCACCCAGTCATGTATAAAATTCTAAGCCCGAAATGATTATATCAGAAAATAGAAACAAATATCATATAACAATAGATTCAATCCCCCAAAAAATGCAATTATTTAAAACAAAACCAAAACTGTAATTATCAAGTGAGACTCATATTATGTCCATTAAACAACATCTCCTGAAATGTCCATTAAAACAGTGGTGCGAAATAAATGTAACTGTATAGGCATAAATGGTTAAAGGCATGTTTGCCTTCTTGAAGGGCTAGGGAAAAAGACTTGTGCAAGTGCAGAACATCCCACCATGATAAAGTAAATTTTTTGTAAAAGAGACGTACATTTTCCTGAAGATCTGGACTCCTATCAGTTGAAGAATGGGAAAAAGATCTATCTTCCTTGCGCTCTTGCAAAAGACGATTTTGCTTCAACGTTTCATTCATAGCTCTTACAGCCCTGAAACAATACATACATAATTCAAGTTAAATAACTACATAACAGAATGCATGCCCTGCCCAAAAAAATCCCAAAAGTTTAAGAAAATATGCAGCAAAATGCACGTTCAGGTAACACCAAGGAGCAAACAAATAAATATAGGCATCACTTGGTATGCTTTATCAAAATATATTAGTGGATTGAAAACTAAAAGTCTACTAAGGTAAACAGCTAGACAAGGTCATTTTAAACATTAATTGTGCAGTTCAATATCTAAAATTAATATGAACAAAAGCAAGACGCCACCTTCATATGAAGCCTATAAGAGACTAGTTTTTTTGTTCATTTGATAATAGGGGTTAGGGGTGCTGGGTTTGAACCCAAGCTCTCATGCCACACGAGCCTCTTGCTACTAGAACAAAAGGTTGTTGACAAGGATAATTATGATTAATTCCGAAGCTATTACCCATGAATAACTTTTTAAAAGAAAAAGAAAAACTAGATTTTTCTATCCATTACATAGGGTTCAAAGCAATAAAAATACTTGATGCAATTGACAAATTAATATCTTCTATATAAAGGAAGAGAATAAAGGAGAAAAAAAATAGGGGAAGATTAGAGTCTGTTAGAAAATGTTTTCCCTTTTGACATCTCCAGTTTTGCCAAAGAAATAAATCAAATAAGGGTATAATAACCAAATATGAAAATCTTTGTTTACCAATTTTCTGCAAAAGAGGAGATTTACATAAATTTGCTCCAACTATTCGACCATGTTGGAAAACCAATGTTCCAATTTGCCAAATGTAGTTATTTACCTTATCTTGTTGACCAATGATCATACTTAGTGTAACGGGAAACAGAAAGTAGAAAACACTTTCTAAAGCTAAAGGAACCCTACGGTAAGAAGGTTTATGACAAGAGCGAACTGGAAAACATGAAGAGATAAATTCAAGTTCATAGCATTAAACTGGTTGAATATTTTCAAGGGCTCAAAAGTTGGAGAATCACTTGTTTAACTGGCATAATTTAAAACAATTCTAGCTGTAGAAAGTAAAAACTATGCAAATCGAAGGGTCAATCTAAAGAGATTGGTAGCACTAGATTTAATACTTAGTAGACACCTTGCATAAAAAGAAATCAGAGTTAATGCAATACGCAAAGCAAATATGTTCCCATTACACTGGCTTAAGACTGCAAGAAATCAGCAATCAATTAGATTTTTATTTGATCAAATGGATACATACTATTTTTCTTTTTCTACATTTTGGAGAAAAAAGAAAGAAGGGTCAGAGGCAGGATGGCTTAAATTTTAAGATTTATCACTGAACCATCTCTCACAATTGTAGACAAGCAAACCAGAGCTAAGGAAATTTGTGCTCCCTCCCCACTAACAAAAGAATTGTATATCCACATTTTTTGTACTGTCCCCACCTTTTTTTGGCTGTAAGAAAAATGTCCAAGAGATTTCCAATTTGCACAGACTATATGACCCGGAAACTCTAGGGTACATGTTAGAACCTGACAACCTTAATCACATCTAATTACTCACAGCAAGTATCCTGAGTACATCAATTTATGCACTTCAGAGAAAGTTCATTTAAAAGATTTTCAACATATTAGCACCTTTAAGGAAGTTATTGATATTCAAGGCTCCAAAGAAACTTCTATCTGTTGGCCCTTCTTTTTAGTGAATTGTAAATTAAAAATCTATTTTAATTAAGGCCCAGAATGGTTGAGCTAAACTAAAAAGAAAATCTGGGAAGGCACCTTGGAAATAGAAATGAGTTATCTTAATACTAGAACCAGAAGAAAAACAGAAATGCTAGGAAAATGAGCGAGAGAAAGAAAGCTAGATCAGTTATCTTAATACTAGAAATGAGTTATCTTAATACTAGAACCAGAAGAAAAACAGAAATGCTAGGAAAATGAGTGGGAGAAAGAAAGCTAGATCAGTCAAAGCATAAGATGAAGTCATAACTCTTAACAAGAAAAATAATCAACCTTACGATATCATCACTGATCTCTGGAGTCATGCTAATGCTTCTTCTTCTTATTCTACGAGCTTCAGATGTTGATGCACCATCTGATCTATAGCTAGATCTACAGTTCAAAGATAGCACTAAAATTTGTCAACAATTTGACTTTGAATTCTAAAGTTAATTTACAGAACACGGGAAAGGGAATGAAAAGAGATTAACATTAGACCAGAACATTCTTTTCATTAAAGCCAAGGTAAGCATATTAAACTAAAAACAGACATTTGAATTTAGAACATCACCAGCTTGCAAAGCAAGATAACACTACCAGAATACCTGAACAAATGCCTATACACAGAGCACAAGTATTTATCTTGAAATACTGGTATGATGAATAAAAATACAGTTGTGGTAAGAAATCTGTTTGAAGGAAACTCCAAACTCAGCTCCACATCCTCTCCACATCCAACTCTAATACCCAAATGAAAGAAGGTTTGCAGCAACAGAAGAGTTTGGGGGAGGAAGGATGGAGGATGGAGATATGCATGTTTTGACATCAAAGACACAAGCATACTGCAGCCTTATCATCACTACTCATGGCAAATATATGTTTTTCAGGAAACATGAGAACCAATTTCTGAATTAAAAAAGTAGATTATATTTAATGAAAAAGAATCCAATGAAAAGGAACCTTGATGCAGCAATCTCATCACCAAAATCTCTATGTGAATTCCTATCGCCACTTAGCTTGGACCTTGCACGTGCTCGAAAAGATGGATGCTCTGGACTGCAAAGCCATTAAAAATTTAAAAGAGCAAGAATTACTTAACACATACTCTAATACAACTTACTGCCAACATGATGCAGGAGAAAAGAAATGAATTAGCCTCAAATTCTGTTATAAACGTTCAGTTCTATTGTCCTCCTTATATAGATTTAGGTTACCTTGTCTATGTATATAGTTATTAGTTTTAATTATTTTCCAAGTATCAGGATTTTAGGGTGATATTGGTATTCTGCTTTGTAATAGGGTCAATTAGGTTTACCATGAGCAATGTTGAGATCCTATTGAGTTTCTTCCCTATTCTCTAATTCTTCTATTCCTCTCCCATTCCATTCATTTCACCTGAATTGTTGCCACATACCTCCGATTTTCCCTATACATTACTATTGTATTCTCTTTCTCCAACCTGTTCTACATCACTGCATTGCTATGGCATCCCATCTATAACTATTTAATAAAAAGTGCAGGGACCAACAAGAATATCCGGTCATAATAAAACACAAACCATATAATAATAAGATTACACCATTCATTTTTAGCATATATCAAATCCAAAACACAAAGGGCATGAGAGGAACCTGGAACTGGCGGTCCGCTGTTCAGCAATAACCTTTCTTCGGCTTCGACGCCAGAAAGTAGTAGCAATGTTCGGTTCACTATGTGACAGACTAAGGAAGCAAAATAAGTAAATATATAAAATTAGAAATTATCAGAAATGCTAAAGCATATAAAATATTCAATCAAGCAGGTATTTTATCTTGTGAGCTTGGAAGCACAGGCACACAGATAAAACGGGTATGACATGACACAACATAGAAACAGCAATATTGCAATTTCTAAAAATTTAAGACACAGGTATGACAAGACTCAGAAATAAAAATTTTTATCTAATATTATACAATAAAATAGTAAAATAGATATTTTTCAATAAAACATTAATACGCAAATAGCTTTTCAAAAATTTTAAATTAAATTCCTTCAGAAAAAATTGCTCATTGTAGTTCCAAATTTGGGAAAATTGCAAAAGGAAAAAGATTTTCATCACATTTCTAGGCATGTCAAGCCAAGTCCAAACAAGTCCAATCGTATCCCGACATGTTTCTGCCATTTATTTTATTTTTATTTTTTGATGTGTCCTTGCATCTGATATGCATTCTATCATGCTGTTGACAATGTGTCCGATACTTGGATGCTCACTTGACAGAAGTGTCTGAGCTTCATAGATTGTGAGATGTCACAAGACCTGGTCTAATTTTGAATGGAACTGAAGGTTCTCAATTTTTCAGCACTGCAGCAACCCAAACTAGAATTATAATATTTTACTTATCAAAATATATTATCTTTCTAAACATCTCACAAACACTTCTGACCTAGTACATTATGTCAAACACGCTCAAAAGGATAGTATGTGCAATATTGGAATGTGTCAAATGTCATCTGCTCACCTGTCAGGCTCAACTTTCTCAGAAAGTCCATAGAGAGGACTATTTGGCTCCAAGGGTGAATCACAGGAATCATTTTCAGCAGAATCACTCTCCCCTGCTGCTGAAATATGGGTCATAAAAATAGCCTTTGTCGATCTAGGTATCAACTGACCCGGAAACCGCATAAGATCAACTAATAGCTCCACAGAATTTAACACAACTATCACAGACATGTGTTTATAAGAATCTGCGCACTCAATAACCCCATCATTTGGCAAACCCTGAAAGAATGACACAGGAAATTGGCACAGCCTTTCAGTCAAAGATCTGACAACCAACAATAAAGAATGCCTTGGAAAATCTTCTATGTTATTCAACCTAATTTCACACAGTCTGAAACTTGAAACTGATATATGGTATATACGGAAGAGGAAATAAATCACTTAATCTAACCAGACAATTGAGAGGGAGGAAAGAGAAGAGCTTACCATCATGAGCTTACTTTCAAGCCCTACAGTATCTGCTAAAACTTTAAACAAAATGGCTCGTGGGCGACACAAACCATGTTTTATTTGCCCCAGCAACTGGACACCTTGATTTTCAAGCATGTGGGAGGTTTCATCTAGTACAGCTTTTGCTGGACTCTCCACAGTGGTACGTTTATAAAAATCAGAAACCTAGGTAAATAGCAGTAATCATTATAAACAACCAAAATAGAACTGAAAAGATGAAATAAATGCTTACAAAGGACCTCCAATAGGAATACGCTATGTTGCTCTAACTCTTCATTTTTCCCAACATATATACACATCCAACATCCATATCTGACACATATCTGGACACGGGTATGGGTATGATTCTCCAATTATGTGGAGAAACTTAGAAAAAAAAAAGCATTTTTGTATCGGATGCATACCCATATCTGACATTCACCTCCAAGTCGGAGTAACATAGGGAATATGAATACAAAAGACAGATTAACAAAGAACACGACATTATTGCCTTGTCCCATTGTTCAAGGGCAAAGCTAGCCAGCATTGACTATAGGTTTTATCCCATGTATTTCTCATGTTAATGCAGAGAACTGAAATTAAACTATATAAAGACCTACGAAGGTACTTTATCAACATCTGGAATTACTGAAAATTCAAATTTAGAAATTTTATTCCATGGGCAAGCACAAACAGAAACAGGCATTTTGTTATGTACCTTCTAGCCTACAAAATTCCCTTACAAAATCTTTTCATGTATGTTACAGGCCATATTTATTTCAGACTACTTAACATTTAGCAAATATCAGTAGCAAATTGCCTGCAGTGAAAGGGATATAACACTTCTTTTTGTTACCAATATCACTAGAATAAGCTGAAATATGTTAAAAGTGGTACAGTAGGAAACTTTTGTACATAATGTCATATAGCATGCACTTTAAAAGCTCACAAGATAAAGGTCATTCATGAATGACTGACATAGTGTGCTTCCATAAAGAAACTTCATTTTCAAAAGCAAAGAAAAGAAAATTCATCTGATAACAAGAACAGCATTAAATAGATGCATCTAGCCATTTATTGCTATTGACAAGGCAACAAAACAATCTGAAATACAGTCAATGAGAAAACTAGGTGTCGTGGGCCAGAGGAAGATTGGCTAAAGAAGAAATGAAATAATAAAACTATTCTCACCAGTCCGGCAATCTTTTTAATCATTGCAGCTGGATTTGAATTCAATCCTTTAACCAGTGCCACAATCAACTGCTTCAGCATAGATAGCTTTTTATCTTTCTCAGTATCCACAAGAATAATATCAGCTCTATAACCTTCTCCACCCAATGCCTGAAGCTCTTCCAATGTAGGAATAGTGTCAAAATGCTCCTTAAGTCTTTTATCCTGCAAGTAGTAATATTTGAACTTTAAAGAACAATCATATGAAACAAGACCAAATGAAAATCTAAGTGCAGAAATCGTGCATTTGTTATTGTCAGTACACCAGCACATATATGAACCATATATCATCCAAGTAACAGCATTATTCTGATTTTACATTGCAAGGAATTTACAGAATCCTTTGTGGAGATTCCTAGCCAGATTTCTTTGCCAGGATAAAAAGCATTTCCTGAATAGTGTAAAGAAAATATCTGCTAACAGAACAATAAAGGACAAGGAGGTAGCTACTCTTTTTCCTTCAATAACAAGTTTTTATCCAATAAACCAATTGCAATTAATTTCTATCTTTATGCCATTACTTTTTCCTCGGCAGAGTACAGTTACAAGTAAATAACCATCAAATCTACAAAAAGAAATAATTTCCTTTCTTCAAAATTCCATCACGTTTCTCAGCATAGAAGCATTGAAGTGTTCTGGTTCATTATTTGATGATGTAAATGCGCTCTTTCATTCTTAAGAAAAACAAAATCTATTATCATCACACACTAACAAGATTTTGATATTAACATGTCCCTGGAAATGCTTACAGCCCTCCATATTCTAGTCTATCCAATGTTGTGCATACAAGGACCTGAAAAATTATCTTTTCCTTCCGTGTATCTTAAGGTGTATGATTCATGTTCGATTTTTTTCATTAGAGTGATGGAGACTCAGTTGATCTAGGCCAAAAGCTGACCTACATCACAAGACTCCTTTGAAACACTTCGGAAGCGGCCCAGTATCAATAATGAATCATAAAACACAAAACCATCTTATTTTACTCGAGAAAAAATGGTAATCCAATCACATTCATCCTGTTCCTCATAAATAAAGTTTAAATCCTTATAGATGAAAACACTTGAGATCAAAGGTACCTAATAATTTGAAAAAGCTGTTTTACTTTTCTTCATTATCTGAAAGTCTTTAGAGATTAATTATCAGATATAGATGGCTCTTCATAAACTTTGAAGCAAATGTCACATCAGCCCCCCCCCCCATCTTTTCCTTCTGTGTATCTTAAGGTGTATGATTCATGTTTGATTTTTTTCATTAGAGTGATGGAGACTCAGTTGATCTAGGCCAGAAGCTGACCTACATCACAAAACTCCTTCTTTGAAACACTTCGGAAGTGGCCCAGTATCAATAATGAATCAGAAAACACAAAACCATCTTATTTTACTCAAGAAAAAATGGTAATCCAATCACATCCATCCTGTTCCTCATAAATAAAGTTTAAATCCTCATAAATAAAGTTTAAATCCTTATAGATGAAAACACTAGAGATCAAAGGTACCATAATAATTTTGAAAAAGCTGTTATACTTTTCTTCATTATCTAAAATTCTTTAGAGATTAATTATCAGATATGGATGGCTCTTCATAAACTTTGAAGCAAATGTCACATCAGCCCCCCCCACCTCAATTGATCCTCACAAAACAAAAACCAGAGTGGGGAAACTTGCAGTAAAAGCCTTCTTCGTTAATGAATGAATTTTAACCACCTCAGTTAAAAGTCAAAAACCTTACTTGAGTCAACCTCTCTTTTACATCTCACCTAACCGAAAATCTTTATATCATTGCTCTGTCATTTTAACACAGCATATTCCTATTCCAAAACATCAGCAAACAACATCACTAAATCAACTTGTGGCAACTAGACAAACAAGTGGTTAATACCAGAGTAAATGTATCTATAGTGATAATCACTAAGCATTCCCACAAATAAGTGGTAATACCTTAATGAATCTATCAATCAAAAAAATCCGTTCATTTCAAATTTTATCATTGACTCATCATGATATGCTTGAGGAAATTTGTTGAATCCAACAATAGATATCCTAAATAAGCCCATCAAATGTCATCATAATATCCTAAATAAGACGCAAAATGAAGATGAACGTCTATCCTCGAACAAGGAGGGTGGAGAGCAATAGAAAGCACTTTCAAACTAACAAACAGATTAAAGTCAAAATATCTACAAAAGAAACAACTATTAAAAATCAAAATAGATAAGAAGCAAATAATGAGGGGGAAGAAAGCAGAGGCCATTATCATATGAAAATATCTACAAAAAAAAAAATAACTATCAAACATCAGTATAAATAAGAAGAAAATAAACATAGGGAAGAAAGCAAGAAGCCATTATCATATGAAACTCAATTTCAATCAAAGAACAAGAAGAGTTGAGAAGCTAGTACAGTACAATTAATCACAAAGTACCATATCCTCACCGGAATGACAGAATAGAAGCCGTTTGGAATTGGTTCAGAAAGCACTCCAGAGCTCCACAAAATCTGTGATGCTGTCTGAGATGACAATCCATCTTGATCAAAAGTTCTAGGCGATTCCCTATTACTTGAACTCTCTTCATGAGAACCTAAAGAAACAGAACCAAATTTTTCAATAAAATCTGAAGACCACCATGTTGCATTAGAATGCCCTTGCTCTTCGGGACCAGCATCATCTCGTGTCTCTTCCATGTCCTTAAGTATTTAAAATGCAAAACCATATTCGCCCCTACTTCTCAACCCATAAAAGATATTTTAAATCTAGGAATAGTTCGCAGGAAACAAATCATATGATGACAAGCTTCTTTTGTACTGACTTGCTCAAGCTGGAGGCCATCAGACCTGAAGAGAAAAGATCATTAGACGAAATGGGCAAAATTCTTTGCTTCTGAATTCAATAAACATGCAAGATGTAGCACCTATTATTAAAGGGGAAACACATACAAGCAAATGAAGCCAAGACAAAGCAGAGTACAATGATAATGTCTTCGAACTTCCCTTAAAAAGCCTTTGGTCTTATTAAAATCCAAAAAATTATTATTTCACAAGCATATCAGCCAGCCTATCCAATAAATCATTTTATACCAATATAAAGATCACCAACCAACAAATATTCAGCATAAAATAGTCGATCTCCACTTAATAAATTAGTGAAATGAACTCGTTTCTATCTAATTCCTACCCACTGAAAAAAAAATATTCATTCCAACTTGGGAAAGCAATTAGAATTTGGAATTCTCAAATGATTAATAATCTGATAAACAAACATACAACTAAAGCTGATTAACGGAGAAAAATTATAAATCAAATTAGAAGATCTACTAACAGAAAAACCCAATTAGACATATACTTGAAACGAATCAAAATAAGCATCGCATTCTCAAAAAAAAATTACACTTGAATCCGACTCTCTTTTATCACCGCTAATCGATAATACCAAAAGGTTGGTCTTTCCCTAATCGACAACAAAATCTAATCCAGCTCCAGCCCAAACACGGAAAAAATAGATTATTCAATCGCAAATAGCTCGTGTCTAAATCTGTAAAACTAAGAAAATAAAAACAGAAACTGAAAGGATGTGAAATGAAAGGAAGGAAGAAATTGAAATGACGAAGTTACCACCAGCAGATCCCTGCATTTGAATCGGACACCGACGGCATTTGAATCTCAACCCATCCGTTTGTGAATTAGCCCCATCTTTTTCGAATCACGCATTCTTCTACACAAACTCAGCACCAGCCAGAAAGATACTGATAATTTATTTATTATATGTATAAAATAATAGAGGGTGAGAATAAGAATGCAAGCCTAAAGGAGAAGGGAACGAGGAAATGAAAGAGAGAGAAATGAAAGAGCGATGGATGGGATTTTTTGGATTTTAATATTAAATAAGCGATGTGTAGTCGTTTATTAATTATTTCTTCTTCTTTGCTTTTGTTTGATCTATTGAAGAAACCAATGGCTTTTTTTCTTCTGAGTTTTTAGGGTAGGAGGAGAGAGGGTGGGGGAGGTGGTCAGTCACGTGCTGGGAATCTGGTGACCCCTCCCCGACAGCCAGCTGGCAATGGGGTTGGCTCTCATCTTCCTCCGCGTGAATCACCCCCTCCTTTTTACCTTTTCTTTATTTATTTCTGCTCAAATTCCCAACATAGTCCCTTTACTTGTCAATTTCTTCCAATTTAATCTCCTTCTTTTATTTGCTTAAATTTATTCCTTCAAAAGTCATGACCTTAATATTTTGAGGAGATGGCTTTCTCGTTTGGTTGTTTGTGTAATAATATAAAAAAATTTATTATATATTATTATAATAATTAGACATAAAATAAAGAATAATTCGTATAAACTTAAATTTAAAATTAAAAATATTAGTAAAAACTCTTATAAAAAATAAGATCTCTTCATAATAGAATTTTTCTCTCTTTATTAAAAATAAGTCATGAGAGTAGTTAAATATTACCAATTGCATTAGTTTATTGCAAACTCATATATTAAAGCATGCGTAAAAAATAATACTCCTACCAAACCTAAATTAAATGTTATTAGTAGTTTAAGAATTGTATAAAGAAATTACTTTTAGAAATTGAAACCCTATTAAAATCCTTGAATCAGCTCGTCCATGGAAACTTCCATATCAACCCATCCATTGAACCTCCTGCAAAGTTATTAATTTTTTCTCAACATTGTAATGTTTACCTCATTTATAATTTTGTAAAGGGTTAAATATAAGATTAGTATCCGAACTTGTCCATTTCTCTTAAATGTATTTGGTTTATCATTTCCCCTTTATGGAATCCTGCTTAACATGTTTGTTAGTGGATTCTAGATTTAAGATTAGTATCTAAATGTTAAAGAAACCTGAACATGTTTTTTTAAGCTCGATTTCATGGAGTAAACCAGGGATTTGGAAAAAAATTTCGAGGGGTAGGGGTTGACAGAAGAAAGATGTAAAAAAAGACCCAGAAAAAAAGAAAAAAAAGAAACGAAGATGAGAGAATAAAAAATAAAAGAAAAAGAAAAATGAGGTATAATAGGATGCCACATGGTAGCGCGCAATTGGCCAACGCTACCACGTCATCAAAAAATTAATGGCGTTAGTGTCAAGTACCAATATAGTTTTGGAAAAAAAGTTAGGGTCCCAATCTGGGACAAAAAAAACCATAAGTACCAATCCAGTAAAAGCAGACAAGTTCAGGTACTAATATTTATTTAACCCTTTTGTAAATTATTGATTTTTTTTTTTGCAAAATTGCTAAATTTCTTATAAAATTGTTAAATCCTTACATAATTAATGAATTTCTTAAAAAACAATGTCCTACATCATCATCAATAAGAGTTGTAACTTGTGGAACAATATAGAGTTTTCCAAGTATCCTTGATGGAGTGTATTCATGAAGGTTGAAATTTTTTATTATGATTTGTACATGTTACAACCTTATAGTTCATTCGAGCATCAATTTTTTGTTGGTATTCATAACTGATATGTGATTGATCTTTTCTTACCCACACTTTCTTATAAGTTGTTCTACTTGTGGTTTGCCTTGTTGGAACACCTTATGCAACATTTAAATTTTGCTCCCATTTCAAATCATTAAAGAGCTTATAACATATAGGTCTAGTGTGTCCTATAACACCACTATAATGACATACAAATTTACCATTCTTCTTACTCCATACTTATTGTTGTCAAGATATTATTCTTTAAGATGTGGCAACATGAGATAGGACATCCCTGGTATTTATCCCTCTTCGATCATTATTCAACCTATAATAATGTGATCTAATATGCCTAGCCTTTCCATAACAGTAACATCTAGGCTTTCAAGATTTCTTTAGCCTTAATGAAAAATAGTTGCAAAAGATATTTTCTCACCATTATCAATATATCATAAACCTCTATCTCCATTTCCCATATTACAATAACTAAGATCTCATCAAGTTTCTCACTCTCATAACTTATTTTTTTTATGATGGTTTAAGGTTCTACAAAACCTTTCTAAACAACATTCAATTTTGTCTTTGTGTTTCAAATTGACATCATAATCAATAATAATGACATCAATCTATTTGAAAGCCTCATCGAGCTTCACATTTGTCTTTTCAAAATTATCAATCACAACACCTTTTGCTTTAACAAGCTTCATGTAACACCCATTGTCTAGTCCAGTCGCCAAACCAAAGCTATAGGGAGTTACACAATTAATGGAACAATTACTTGCAAATTTTTAATCCAAAATTTAAAATTAGAATATCGAATGAACTCACACAACCTTTTAACAAAACAAATACTTTACATATAATTGGGCGATTTAACCTTATACATCAGAACACCAATTTAACTAAGATTATAAGAGTTTTTCTCAAGTACAATATGAGAATTTAAACCTAATAGGTGCCCTAATATCTATACATGTTACATCGTACAAGGATGTTGATTTCCTGAAACCAAAGAAGAGAAACATGGTAAGTTGGTAAGGAACTTAGTGTGTTCAAAATAAGTTTTTTTTTTATGGCTAGCTTTAAGAGTCCGCCATGGTTTATACTTAGATAAAACTTGCGCATACATATGGCGTTCATGGAAATACAACATGTAAAATAATTATCGTAATTAAAACTTGGACTTTATTCTATAACTACATAGTACACGACGTATGAGTGTTCCTCCCACTTATGATTATAGCTTTCATAGTCTCAATGTACAGACTTGTTGCGAATAACCTTGACAGATAACCCACCATGTGGATGGATACATTTTGGATTCACTTGACGAATAGTCTTGCAGATTCTTACATGTAGATTCGTAAATGCAAATTCATATACGTGGATTTGTACATGAGTTATCCCATAGATTTTCATATAGCGGAGTCCTACGTAAAGCTTTAATATGAAACTTGAAGACAAGCCCACTAGACTGTCCTAACTTGTGTATACCCATGCATTTACATCTCTACTCTGCCATAGCTTCTTTGTTTTTATCATTATTCTTCCAAACAACTTTTTTAAAGTTCCTTGTAAAAAGAGACAATTGTTCTTACAACCCATCAATACAAACCATGATTTCATCAGATATGTTGATATCGACTTTCACATTAAATGCTATATTATTATTTAGCTTGATTTTAGCTTTTTGAACTTTCTTTAGATTCTTTTTAAAAGTTTGTAATAAACCTTATTAACACACATAGTGTTGGTGTCCTTAGCCTCTTCAATGGTTGTCACCTTGACTATAAACTTCTCAGGCAACGAGCATAGTATTTTTTGAACTCATTTTTCCTCAAAATATTCCTCACCAAAAGTAGAAGCTTTATTAGTTATGTTACAAGTCTAGCATAAAACTCAAAAATAGATTCATTTTCACATATTCTTACAATTTTAAACTTCGTAGCATCTGAAGTCTTTTTAACTCTAGAGGTTCTTTTGCGAGTAGTTTCCAAAATGTTCTAGGCTTCTTGCGTTGAGACATGTCTAGAAATTCTTCTAAACTCTTGTGAATATACACTATTAAAGATAACATGCAAGGCTTTAGAGTTGTAGTTTGTATTGCAACTTTATCTTTTTTAGTTGTCCAGCTTGCTTCAGGTTTTAGAGTTTTTTCAATAGTTTGGGGATGATTCCATCCTTTCAAAATGGCTTTCCATGCTTTTTCATCAGTTAATTTGATCAAAGTTCTCTTTTGAGCTTTTTAATAAACATAATTAGATCAATCCAATGGTGGTGAATGTATAGTTGTGTGGCATTCTTTCATAGACTTTATTGTTGATTACTAGACACAAGACCTCAATAGTTATATTAGGTGGGAGACTTTAATACCAAATGAAAAAAATATCTAGCAAGATTGTGATATGAGATACGACCAAAAGCTTTGGTATAAGTATTGACATAACTACACAAACAAAGCAAAAAATACTAGAATGAACACAAGCAAATTGGTAACTTAGTTTGGCACAAGTTTTGTGATTTAAATTTTCTATTTTATAGTGAGAGCAAATGAATTAAATAAAAAAAGATTTTGAGAAATTTTGAAAAAAAACAAAAAATTACATGTTTTTTCTTTTGAAATTTCATATAATTTTTTAAATTTTGTTTTATTTTTACACAAAGAAGTAAATTTATTTTTGGAACTTTGAAAAACTTAATAGAAATGAAATTCCTCTTCCAAATCACTTTTGGACATAACAATAAGAAATTTAAAATTAAGGGTTTTTTTTCAAAATACTAGTATTTCTATATATTTTGTTTGAACAAATCATTTTAAAAGAAATTTTAATTTATTGAAATTCAATGAAATAAAAACAATAATAAAAGAAGTATTGTAACGTCTCAAAATTATTGTTTCTGTTTCTGTAGTAATTTGACACAAATATCTATCTGCTTCAGTGGTTAAGTGTTCTAGGTGTGTGTGTGAGGTCCCAAGTTCAAGTTTTACCTTTGGTAAATTTTGATTTTTTTTTTCTGACCTAAGCCTAGCACTTGAAGAGTAGACTTATATTTAATTAATTGTAAATCTATATCAAAATGGGCCTGCTGGTTTAGTGGTTAAGTTGAGTGTTAGTTGGCTAAAAGTCTTATGTTTGAATCCCTGCGCATGCAAGAGAATTATTTTTGCTACTGGCGTTAGGTAGAAGTTGCAAGTAACCGGGATTCTAAGTAGTGGGTTGTTAGTGGGATTAGAAGGAGAAAAATAAGGGATTGTGGATGTAGTAGGGATTGTGTAAAACTCATCGGTTCCCCAAAACTCTCTCAGAAAGAAACTGACGTCCTCTTCCCATTTTTGCCTTTTTTTTCCTATTCAATTTTCGTTATTCTATTTCTTCCTCGTTGTTCTCCAGTTGGTGTTGTAGTTGTGTGGAAACATTGTTGCCCAATCGAAGGTAAGGATTTTTGATAAATTATCGTTTGTCTACCTCATTATGATTTCGTTGAATATCGGTTTAAGTGATTAATTAGAGGTTATGTTGGTCAATATTAGGTGCTGAGTGGCTTGGGATTGCATTTGTTGTGAAAACATACCAGGTGTGTACTCAAAAATACAGAAAACGAGATTTTAGCAAAAGCTAAAAACTAGTCTATCGATGCTATACAAGCGTGTGTCTCCTGTATGGTAGGCTATGTGTGATGACATGGCCATGTGTTTGACGAAAGCCAAACTGTGCGCTAGACACGATGTGTGATGGTCGAGTATGGCCGTGTGCAACACAAGAGCTAGCCCAAATTGGGTTGTGTGGGCCACAAGGATGTATGGGTTTCTAGGCCAGGCCGTGTGATCTACATGGGCAAAGGAAATCTGGGTGTGTGGGCCCACACTAGCAAGCCACATGGGCGTGTGGGCTCATTTACCTGATATGTTCCCTATGGTTGCACGGGTCGTCCCAAACGACTATAAGCCTACTGTAGGATCAGTAAGGGGTAGTTAGACCCTAATTTGTATGATTTATAAGACTGTTATTGTGTTCTGAACATGTTATTACCATGCGTATTTGACTGATCTGATGCATATAACTGTATCTATTATATATATATGCCATGTGAGCATGTTAGACTGTATATCTATTCTTGCATATCATCTGTATCTGTATTGTTTCTGTTATTGGGGTGGGATGATGATTATTGAAGAAAGTGTTCTGAAAGGTGTTTACGCTTATTATCTGGCAGCTTAGCTGCATTATTTCTGATATGTGCTGTATTCGGTACATCATGGTGTGTAGGGCTAGGTGGGTGTTTTAAACTCCACATGATGTGTAGGGATGGTTAGATATGGTATGTTGAAGCTAGGGGTAGGATCTGATTTCTGTTCTGGCTGTATATCTGCATCTGTATCTGAGATGGGCTACAGCCTAATTCTGCATCCATTACTGTAATGGGTTTAGGCCCAAATCTATATCTGTAATGGGCTTAGGCCCAAATCTATGATTGATTGGTTCTGAAATTTTAATTGTGTGCATATTTATTTCTGTGAGGGATTACACACTGAGTTTACATAAACTCACCCCTTCTATTTGATCTGGACAGGTAATCTCCAAACTTAGACAATTCAGTGCAGCGGAGGACTCGATGGTGACCACTATTATTTAAACTATTTTACTTATGTTTTATGGCTTTATATCATTTTTAGGTATTTTGATGTTATTTTTGACTTTTCGGACTGTTTCTTTAATCTGGGTTTAACTGTGCTTTATGATTTTATTACTATAAAACTCGAGAAAAAACCATAATTTTACTAGAAATAAAGGTTTTTCCTAAACGAGAACGGTTTTTCTTAAATAATATAATTTCTAAAGCTTCCGCGATAAATAATATTTTGGCAATCAAGTAACGTTTCTGAATTTAATGGTTAAGTAATGAACGTTTTAATAAATAAGTTAAGGTTTTACTCAAACTGCGAGGTTTTCCAAAATCCAATCATGTGACATCGCCATATTCGACCATAACGTCTAGGCCGGGTTTAGGGTATTACATTTAGTGGTATCAGAGCCAGGTTGCAAAACTTGGCTGTGAATTTTAGATTTCAAAATTTGGTTTTTAAAAAATTGGTCTTCAAATAGTTTTGAATAATCTGATTAAGTATATGGTACATTGAGTCTCCAGCGCCGATCCTATAAGTTTTCTGTAAATTAATGAAATTGTTATGACTATAGATAGTTATTCTGAAACACTATAATTAGTACACTCAAAGACTGTAGTAAAACTGATAGAGACTAAGATTTATGAAAACAAACTCTAAACTTCTGATACTACTTTACATAAAATATCCGATTAATAAACACTGAAACTGTAATTGATTTATAAAATTATTTAATGTAGATAAATCAAATTAGAATATGAGTGCTCGCGGAGTCTGTAGACGTAGTACGCGAGGCTATGGTAGAGTCGTAGGGGGCTCACGCCGAGTCTTTTTTTCGGGTGGCATACTAAATTTAGATTCGAGTGAGACACTAGTATCACATGCCACTAAAGTTGGATCTCAAAATGGTGCGACTGGGGACAACGCACTGTCCCAAGCCATTTCAATGATATTAGAGAGAGTCGCTGAACACAACACTAAATCGGGAGGCTGAGGGTCGGTTACGGAATGACTATGGTCCAATGGAGCTAAACTATTTAAGGGTGTCACTAGAGTTGTGTAACACCCAAAACCCGGCCTAGACGTTATGGTCGAATCTGGCTATGTTACATGATAGTGAGTTGGAAAGCTAAGTTGTTACGAGAAAAACATTTTCGTGTTATTACTATTCCTTATTTCTTATTAATTCTCAAAAATCTGTATTATACATTTAATTGATGAATTTAAGAAAAACACTACTCATTACGAAAGCTTTAAAATCAGTTTAAGTGTTCGTGTGTTCTAAAGAAATCCTTATCTTATTTTAAAAATCGAGTTTTCCTACGACTAGCAGTTATAAATCCGTAAAAACAATTAAAAACCCAAATTAAGCGAAAGTCCTAGAAAGTCCTCGAAATTACATCAAAATAAACCAGTAATAAAATTAAATAAAATAAAAACCATAAATCATAATTTGAAGGTCAAAATAGTCAAAGACCGTGGTCACCGTCGAATCCTCTATTGCACCGATCTGTCTATATCTGGAGATTACCTATACAGATAAGATAGAAAAGGTGAGTCGACGTAAACTCAGTGTGTAATCCCCATAAAAAACAAACATACAGATAAGCACAGTAACAGTCAGTACATTCTGGGGCCTAAGCCCATTACAGTATCAGTAGCAATTTGGGCCTTAGCCCATTTCAGTACAGTAACAATATATGCATTTGAGCCTTAGCCCATCACAGTAACGGTCATATATGCAGTGAACAGGACGCAGAGTCCTACTCACCAGCCTCTAATACACCATCTCCGTCCATCCCTACACTTACTATGGGGTTTAAAACACCTACCCATCCCTACACTTACAAGCTGTACTGAATGCTGCATATATCAATATAATGCAGCTGAGCTGCTAGTCAATAGGATTAAAATCCTCTCAGTATGTTTTGTAGCTAAGCTGTCAGTCAATATGCTTAAAGCCTTTCATTACACTTCCTCCAATATCATCATCCTAACCCCATGCAATGCAACATACAATACATGATATACTATGTTCATGGTTAACAGTACACACATTCAGATCAGTATATATGCATAATAATAATATGCTCAGTATATTAATTATAATCAATTTCAGCATTTAGGGGTCTAAGTAGTGCTTACGATCCTACAGTAGGTTCACAGTTGACTTGGGCGACCCGTGCAACCTTAAAATACAATTCAGTAAAAATGGGCTTACACACCTGTGTGGCTAATACGACCTAAATTGGCCTTGGCTATATGAATCACACGGCCTGACCCAAATCTCACACCCCCGTGTACACTATCTGTGTGGACCACTCGTGTGGACCTATACAGTTGTATGGACTACTCGTGTGGACTCATAAGCCTGTATGGCTTACACGACCCAAATCAGTCTAACTCGTGTATTGCAGATAACCTACCTGACCATCACACGGCCGTGTCCGTGTCCTTCGCGCACGGCCTGGCCTCATCGATCACACGACCGTGTGCCTTAATACGGCCTACCAAGCGGGTGACCACACGCCTATGTGGTGTCGACAGTTTACTTTTTTTGCTTTCATTAAATCTCGTTTTCTACATTTTTAAGTGTACACCTGGCTCTGATTCATTGTGCAAAGTAACCCAAGCCTTCAAGAACTTATATTTGACTGAAATACTCATTAACTAATCACTTAATCAATGATTCACAACTACACCCTAAACTGATTACTCATCCATTGAATGGAAATCCCTTACCTTCAATCGAACAGTGATGGTTTCCATAAAACTAAGTTTCTGATAGAGGATTACACACCCTCGATTCTCCCCCTAATCGCCAAAACAACACGAGTTAGTGAAAAGCTAAACAAACGGTGATGCAATCACTTACCCAACTTACACAAATCTCACAATGACAACGAACTTGTTGAGGACGGTAGAATGGTATAGGATAAAGGGAATCGAATATCGAAAAGAGGCGAGAAAGGGAGACGGTAGAAAGCAAAACAGAAAATTATTGGTTGAAATTTTTGGGAATGGAGGAAATATTAGAATAATAGAAAAGAGAGGAAACCGAATTTTGGCAAAAAGAAATCAAAATAAACCCTATCTGATTTTTTTCCAACTCCCCACTACTACTCAATCTCAACTACTCAGTATCCCGGTTGATTCAAACTCCTACTCACTACTAGCAGCAAAAATAATTCCCTTGCCCACGCAGGGATTCGAACTCAAGACCTCCAACCAATTAACACTTTATTTAACCACCAGATCAGCAAGCCCATTCTGATATAAACTTACTATCTTTTACTTAAAAGCCTACTAACCAGGGAGGGTTTTATTCATAAAAATACCAAAAATTGTCAAAGTCAAAGCTTGAACTTGGGACCTCACACACACACCCAGAGTACTTAACCATTGAAGTAGACATGTATTTGTGTCATATATACACAAAATTAAAAATTAAAATTTTAGGGCATTACAAGTTGCCCTCAACGTGGCCGAGTACTGGATAAAGGCCACCGAGAGGATTATAGACGATTTGGATTGCACCTCTGAGCAAAAATTGAAGGGTGTCATTTTCTTACTTTGAGACGAGTGATAAACGCTAATTTATACATATTTTTACCTCATGCTCAGCCTATATTTTGGGTGAATTATTATCAATTTAGTGAGAATTGGTGCTCTTAATCCTTCTTTTCATATCTTATACTCAGGAGAGCATAAGGAAGAGAAAAGAATAGGAAATGGACTGAAAATGAGGAAAATGGGCCAAAAATGACATAACACACGACCCAAGGAATCACCACACGGCCGTGCCACACGGCCGTGCCACATGAAGATCACACGGTCCAGTTCTCGACAAGTACGGGCAGGCCACACGACCGTGCCAAATCACACGGCCTTTGTCGAAGTCACACGGGCGTGTTCTAGTCGTGAGGAAGAGGAATTTCACTCGAATTGGGATACTTGGAGGCTAAGAAAGGCTCCCCAAAGCTCTATATAAAGACCCTAGGAGGCAACTCTAAGGGTGTGCTTATTTCCCCCAAAAGGGAAGTATTCTTTGCTGCCAACATAGAAAATGGAAATAGGGATCACTCGCAGGGAAGCTGATTGATTCATCCCAGAAGCCGGAATTCTGTAGCAATATAGAGGATCTCCCTAAATTCCTTCAGGGGTTTTCGGGTTCTTTTATGTTTTGTTATTTATTTCTTCTGAGATGTTTTCTTTCTTTATTATGAACTAAACCCCTCAAATACTTGAGGGGATGAAACCTAAGACGAATCTTGTTATTATTTATTCTTAAGTTATATGATAAATACTTGAGTTGTTCTTAATTATGTGTGCTTAATTCTTGTGTTAATAAACCTAGGTATTAATTCAAGAAATAGATGTGCTTAGAGCAGAGGAGCAAAAGTCCCTGTGATAAGAGTAGATCTACCATAATTAAGCGGAGTTGCATGCAACCCTAGACATAGGGCGACATAAATCTACCGGATTAGGGTCAAACCTAATATGGGGAACCATAGATCGAATTAATGCAACCTAGGGAGTTAATTAATAAACGAACTTTAGTTAACAACTTAGGCCTAGTTGCTCTACGCCTCGACGGAGGGTTTAGCATAAATTAGGGATCTCTACGGATCAAGTCAAGTGAATAAATCGTCTAGCTCAAGAACCAATAACAAGTGAAGTCTAGGTGGATTCTCCCTTAAGTATTGTCCATATCAATCAGCTTTTCCCTAAAAGTTTTCCCAATTTTACTCTTTGTGCTTTTCTTAGTTAGTTTTAGAATTAGTTTAAACAAACCCCTCTTTTATTCTTAGGCTAGATAATAGAAAGGAAGTAAATAATAGTACTTTTGGTTCCCTTGGGCACGATAACTCGGTCTTGCCACTAAGCTATACTACTGTTCGATAGGTGCGCTTGCCTTAAAGCGTCGCGATATTAGTTACTTTTGGTGTGATCAAGTTCTTTATAAATTTTATTACTTAGGTATCGCGAACGCATACATCAAGTTTTTGGCGCCGTTGCCGGGGAACTAAAATATTACGAACACTCGATTTCTATTACTTTAGCCATTAATATATTTATTTATTTATTTTTATTTTTATCTTTTCTTCTTATTTTTTTCCTAGGTTTTTCTAAATTTATTTTTTTATTTTATTTTCGTTTCTTTTTTATTATTTTTATTATTTTTTTAGGTTTTTCTAGTTTATGACTAGAAACAACCCAACAGGACCATTACTTTTTGACGAAGATTTAGAAGCTACAGTTCACAGAAATCGCAGAGAGATGAGACGAAGCCTACAATATCCAGAGCAAGAACCTGAGCACGAGCCAGAACCTACAGAAGAGATGGAAGCAAATCAAAATGTTCCACCACATCTAGCGCTACTAGTAGAATTAGTAAACCAGGATGAAGCTCCTCGAACTATGTATGATTATGCTAAACCTAGTTTGATTGGTACTCAAACTAGCATTGTTAGACCTGCTATTGATGCTAATAATTTTAAACTAAAACCTAACACTATTCAGATGATTCAGCAGTTTGTGCAGTTTGATAGTTTACAGGATGAAGATCCCAACGCTCATTTAGCAAACTTTTTAGAATTGTGCGACACTTTTAAAATTAATGGCGTTTCTGATGATGCTATTCGATTAAGGTTATTTCCATTCTCTCTGAAAAACAAAGCCAAACAGTGGTTAAATTCTCTACCACGAGGCTCAATCACCACATGGGAACAGATGACAGAAAAATTTTTACTTAAATATTTTCCTCCTGCTAAAACAGCTAAATTACGAAACGATATTTCTTCTTTTGTGCAGATGGATTTAGAAACACTTTACGATGCCTGGGAGAGATACAAGGATCTTTTGAGAAGATGTCCTCATCATGGACTACCTTTATGGCTACAAGTTCAAACCTTCCACAACGGTTTGAATCCATCCACACGACAAATGGTTGATGCAGCCGCAGGAGGAACAATTAATAATAAAACGCCAGAAGCAGCTTATGAATTTATTGAAGAAATGTTATTGAATAATTATCAGTGGCAAATCATGATGACAAAGCCGACAAAAGCTGCAGGAGTTTATAATATTGATGATGTTACTATGCTTACTAATCAGGTAGAACTTTTAAATAAAAAGTTTGATAATTTTGTTGGTTCTACGCAGGTACAGCCAGTTATGCAATGCGACGCAACTCCAGGAAATATGTTCAATCCAGATTACTCCTCTTATGGACATGGCATGGAAACTCAGCAAGCCAACTATATGGGTAACAATTCTAAACTTCAAAATAACCCTTATAGTAATACTTATAATGCAGGTTGGCAGAATCACCCTAATTTTTCATGGGGAGGAAAAAGGGAATCAAAGACAACAACCCCCTGAGGGATTTCAGCAGTTACCACCACAGCAAGAGAAAAAGCCCAATCTCGAAGAATTATTTACCAAATTCATGGCCATGTCAGAAAACCATTTCCAAAATACCGAAACAGCACTAAGGAACCAGCAAGCATCTATTCAAGGACTTGAAACTCAAATAGGCCAGCTTGCTAAGCTAATCTCTGAAAGACCGCAAGGTGGGTTACCAAGCAATATTGAGGCTAACCCTAAGGAGTAACTCAATGCCATGGATACGATAGATGATGAGGGGTTAACCAAAACCAACCTAAAGCCATGCAAGGAGCCTGTGGTAAGTAAAGGAAAGGATGAGGTAAGTTCCAAAGATGAAATTATCAAAGAATTCAAACCTCGTATCCCATACCCAAACGCGCTAAAGAAGGACCGCACAGATCAGCAATTCGGTAAGTTTCTTAAACTGTTAAAGAAATTACATATTAACTTACCTTTTGTTGAAGCAATTATGCAGATGCCGGAGTACGTAAAATTTTTAAAGGAACCCCTCACAAATAAAAGGAAGTTAGAAGAATTGTCCACAGTGGAACTCAACGAGGAATGCTCAGCTATTCTCCAAAATAAACTGCCAACCAAACTAAAAGATCCAGGGAGTTTTACTATTCCTTGTTTATTTGGTAGCCTAGACACCAAAAATGTTTTAGCTGATTTAGGGGCTAGTATAAATGTCATGCTTTATAAACTGTTTAAACAACTAGGTCTTGGAAAACCTAAGCAAACTAAGATGAGTATTCAACTGGCTGATAAAACTATTAGGTCTCCCAAGGGAATAATTGAAGATGTGCTCGTCAAAATTGATAAGTTTATATTCCCAGTTGACTTTGTTGTTTTAGAAATTGATGAGGATAGCAATATACCCTTAATTCTAGGGCGACCCTTTTTAGCAATTGCCAGAACAATAATTGATTTAGGAACAGGTGAACTTACACTACGTGTAGGTGATGACAAAGTTACTTTACAAGCTCAAAACGCAATTAAAACTGTTGAGAATAATATAGTTACGAGTCTTTGTAAAAACATTGAACTCACCACTCAACCTTCTGTGCAGGATACACTTCACATAAAGGTAACCCAATCACAGACAAGTCCATCCAATGGAGATGCACCTGAAAAGCGAACGCTTCAGATTGAGGAACTAGATGAGTGGCTGAACTATCATGAAAAACCCAAAACACGTCACACCAACCCAGAGCATCACCAAGACGACCCTCAGGTAAAAACGTGTCAAATCAAGGTAGGGGATAAGGTACTTCTAGGAGAAGACGACCCTCGAATCTTAAACTCGAAAGAACATACAAGTGACATAGCCCACTTTACAGTAATGAAAATCTTCCCTTATGGTACAGTAGAAATAAAACATGAGTCACTTGGCACTTTCAAGGTAAACTATACTCGACTCAAATTTTATGCAAGCAGGATAGAAGAGTATCAACTCTTCAAACCACCGTGAACGAACAAGCTTAAGAAAAGTCGAGCTTAGACTATAAACAAGTACTTCTCGGGAGGCAACCTGAGCAATAACTTAGTAACTTTTCTTTGTTTAAAATTTTTCTAGTATTTTTATGCAGCAACTAACATTTTTTATGCAGAAATTTAGGCCACACGGCCAGACACACGGGCGTGCCTAAGGCCGTTTGACATTTTAAAACAGAGACACGGTCGTGCACCCAGACCGTGTACAAACAGAGCAAAAGTTCCCCAAAAGCACGGGAGGTCGATAAATCACCACGGCCGTGTGATATGGCCGTGGCAACCTTACGAATTCCACACGGGCTATCAACAATTTCCCACGGCCGTGCGACATGGCCGTGACAACCCTGCAGTATCAACACGGGCTCACACAGCACCACACGCCCGTGTCCCCAAGCCGTGGCCAACACTGTCAAATTAGACATGGCCGTGTGACTGCCTACACGGCCGTGTAATATGGCCAACACGGGCTAACCCCGAGCCACACGGGCGTGTGCCTCTATTCTCCCATTCAGTTTTATTTTTCTCATTCTTCATTTTTATTTTTCCCTTTAGTAGTTTCCTCTTTATTTCGAATTTTGTTTTTATTATGTTTAATCCTTTTAATCATTATAGTATTAGTATTTCTAGAACTTAGTTATTATTTTTCTGTTATTTATTTTCCTATCTTTCATATCGGTCAATCCCTAAACGAGTAATCTCTCTCCAACCCAAAATTCCCACAACTAATATTTTCGCAGTCTCAAAAAGAAGCTCTACAGCTCATATTCAAAACGGAAAAAGGAACACCCTGCCACAAACTACCGACTCTTCCTCACAAATTCATCCTAAATTCAGGAAGTTTCAATTCTCTCATCATCTTATGATATTATACTTCTCTTGCTATTTATGTATCTTTGTACATTGAGGGCAATGTACGTCTTAAGTGTGGGGGGGAAGCTTACTTTAAATCTCTACGTTATCTAAAAAAATCCCTAAATTTTTTTTCTTTACGCTTTGTTCTCAAATAATTCTCAGTTTCCTATTAGGAATTAATTCTGATTGATTTATGATGTCTATTGATATGCTGAGAATTAAGATATAGGTGCTTGTACTTTAATTATTCAAACTTTAAAACATTAGGGAATCAAGCATGATAAGTTGAAATTTTTGAGAACCCCCAATTTTTGCATAAGTTATTTTCCCTAATTTTAAGTATTATCTTCAGATTTAAAATTCGCAGGATTGACATCAAAAGCCATAATTCTGGTGAGATTTTTGAGCCTTTTTGAGCATACATTTTCTTCGTGCTCACTTTTATTATTACTTTGAGTGAGTCAATACTGAATTGTTATTCTAGAACTTGCTTTGATTATACATGTCGAGACCACATCATTGATTTGATATACTGAAATGATAAAGGCACCTAGGATTTAACCCACTTACTCCACAAAAAGCCTACCTCCATAAATCTAACCCCTAGTAAACCCCGTTGAGCCTAACAACCCATTCTTTGACTCACCTTCTAATTATTAACCAAAAACCCATTTTTCGTTGAATCCCTTCAATTACTTTAACCCCTATTTTTGTCGAGATTTGAAGTGAATTTTTATCTAGCTTTACTCTCCTCTCTAGTTGTAAAATTGTAAAGTTCCAAGTTATCATATTTGATTTAATCGTTCCTAAAAAAAAAAGAAAAAAAAAGAAAAAATGAATGAGTACATACAGTCAAATTCAATTGTAACTTGTAACAGTTGAACAAGTTTTTGCATATTTCTATTTCAAGGCTACCAAGGCAGAAATGATAGTATCACAAGAATTAGCTGAGAAATATGTTCTAGTAATAGAGGTTTTTCTAGCTAGATAATTTTTCAGTTCAACCTCGATTCTAACCTTCTTTTTGCAGCCTGTGACAACACCCCTAACCAAGCCCCGTTACAACCATCAAAAGACCTTTTGATCAATGTATCATATCAAACTATAGTGGTGGAGATTTGATTTTCTTGCAAGCTTATGGTAATAACTTTTCAGGTTGACTAAGGAGTGCTTAAATTTTGAACCCTAAACACTTCGAGTGGATAGAGTGAACCTTTAGTGAGGATGTCAACTCCTGTTAATTAAGATGGAGAGATAACTACTTAGAAGGAAGGAAGAGACTTATGTTTTCAATGATAAAATTCTCAACTTAGAGTGATTGAGTCTTTGATATTCTTCTGATTGAATTACTCATTGTATGATTACCTGTGGACTAGTTTGAAACATTATTGATAAAGATTGTAGGTTGAGAGGAATAATTCTTATTTAGGGATTGAGATTTTACTTGAGGACAAGCAAAGGCTTAAGTGTGGGGGTATTTGATAAACGCTAATTTATACAGATTTTTACCTCATGCTCAGCCTATATTTTGGATAAATTATTATCAATTTAGTGAGAATTGGTGCTCTTAATCCTTCTTTTCATATCTTATACTCAGGAGAGCATAGGGAAAAGAAAAGAATAGGAAATAAACTGAAAATGAGGAAAATGGGCCAAAAATGACATAACACACGACCCAAGGAATCACCACACGGCCGTGCCACACGGCCGTGCCACATGAAGATTACACGGTCCAGCTCTCGACAAGCACGGGCAGGCCACACGGTCGTGCCAAATCACACGACCTTTGTCGAAGTCACACGGGCGTGGCACACGGGCGTGTTCTAGTCGTGAGGAAGAGGAATTTCACTCGAATTGGGATACCTAGAGGCTAAGAAAGGCTCCCCAAAGCTCTATATAAAGACCCTAGGAGGCAACTCTAAGGGTGTGCTTATTTCCCCCAAAAGGGAAGTATTCTTTGCTGCCAACATCGAAAGTGGAAGTAGGGATTACTCGCAGGGAAGCTGATTGATTCATCCCAGAAGCCGGAATTCTGTAGCAATATAGAGGATCTCCCTAAATTCCTTCAGGGGTTTTCGGGTTCTTTTATGTTTTGTTATTTATTTCTTCTGAGATGTTTTCTTTCTTTATTATGAACTAAACCCCTCAAATACTTGAGGGGGATGAAACCTAAGACGAATCTTGTTATTATTTATTCTTAAGTTATATGATAAATACTTGAGTTGTTCTTAATTATGTGTGCTTAATTCTTGTGTTAACAAACCTAGGTATTAATTCAAGAAATAGATGTGCTTAGAGCAGAGGAGCAAAAGTCCCTGTGATAAGAGTAGATCTACCATAATTAAGCGGAGTTGCATGCAACCCTAGACATAGGGCGACATAAATCTAACGGATTAGGGTCAAACCTAATATGGGGAACCATAGATCGAATTAATGCAACCTAAGGAGTTAATTAATAAAGGAACTTTAATTAACAACTTAGGCCTAGTTGCTTTACGCATCGACGGAGGGTTTAGCATAAATTAGGGATCTCTACGGATCAAGTCAAGTGAATAAATCGTCTAGCTCAAGAACCAATAACAAGTGAAGTCTAGGTGGATTCTCCCTTAAGTATTGTCCATATCAATCAGCTTTTCCCTAAAAGTTTTCCCAATTTTACTTTTTGTGCTTTTCTTAGTTAGTTTTAGAATTAGTTTAAACAAACCCCTCTTTTATTCTTAGGCTAGATAATAGAAAGGAAGTAAGTAATAGTACTTTTGGTTCCCTTGGGTACGATAACTCGGTCTTGCCACTAAGCTATACTACTGTTCGATAGGTGCGCTTACCTTAAAGCGTCGCGATATTAGTTACTTTTTGTGTGATCAAGTTCTTTATAAATTTTATTACTTAGGTATCGCGAACGCATACATCAACGAGGCATACTAATGGTGGTTGACAGTTAAATAGGGCACGCAGCCAGACGTCTGACTTGGGAGTTCTTTAAGACTTCATTCCATGAAAAATATGTGAGAGCTAGTACATTGATACTCGTAGGTGAATTCCTAAATTTCACACAAGGAAACCGATCTGTGGCTGAATATGAGGCTAAATTTCTGAGACTGAGTTACTATACAAGAGGTATGGTGGCATCTAAATACGAGAGGTGTGTCCGATTTAAGGATGGGTTGAGAGATAATATGAAGGTATTAGTAGCTCTGCAAAGAGAGCGAGAGTGCTCTGTTCTATTTGAGAAGGCGAATATCACTAAGGATGTTAAGTACGCTGAGCGCCAAAATAGAGACTGCGATAGAGGAAAGAACAAGATGGAGTTAGATTCATCGAGTTCAGTACAGAAGTCAAAGAAAAAGGTCAGATCTAACGGGTCAATTAGAGCTGGGCCCCCTGTTACTCCTACTAGATTATAGCCTTGTGGGGACTATGGTAGACACCATCCAGGTGAGTGCTAGAGGAGGACTGGGGCATGTTTAAGATATGGGTCTTTAGAGCACCGCATTTAAGAGTGTCTGTTAAGGGCTGATCAGGTGCAAGCTCCGGGTTCTGGTACTGTACAATCGGTTGAGATTAATTCTACTGAGGTGACTGTACTGAGTCTACTGGGGCAGTCTGTTCAGGTTATTAAGTTATATAGAGATGTTCTGTTAGAGGTTTAAGGGGCAATTTTTCTAGCTAATTTGATGGATCTTTTTTTTGGAGAGTTCGATTTGATTGTGAGAATAGACTGGTTGGTTAAGCACCGTATCAGTTTAGATTGTACAACAAATAGGGTCATTCTGAGAACTAATGAGGATGATGAGGTGGTTATGATTGGAGAGCATCGGAATTATCTGTCAAGTGTGATTTTTGTGCTAGTGGTGAAAAAATGATGTGAGGCATTCTTGGTCTACATCAGTGTTTCTGCTTCTAGGGACTTTACAATTGGAGATATTAAAACAATGAGGAATTTTCCGGATGTCTTTCCTGAGTAGTTACTAGGATTACCTCCGAATCGAGAAGTAGAGTTTGGAATTGAACTTCTTTCGGGTACAGCTCTGGTATCCATAGCTCCTTATAGTATGGCACCGAATGAGCTTACAGAGCTTAAGGCTCAGATTCAAGAATTGTTGGATCCTGGTTTTATCCGACCCAGTGTGTCTCTATGGAAAGCACCAGTTCTGTTCGTTAAGAAGAAGGATGGGTCTATAAGGATGTGTATTGACTACCGAAAACTAAATAAGCTAACAGTGAAGAATAAGTATCAACTTCCGAGGATTGACGCTCTGTTTGATCAATTTCGGGGAGCTTCAGTATTCTCTAAGATTGATATCTGATCTAGGTATCATCAGTTGAAGGTTAAGGAATTTGATGTACATAAGACGATATTTAGGATTCATTATGGACATTACGAGTTCCTGGTTATGTCCTTTGGTCTGACAAACACTTTGAAAATATTTATGGATTTGATGAACCGTGTGTTCCAACCGTATCTGGATTAATTCGTCGTGGTCTTTTTCGACGACATACTAGTTTATTCTAAGACTGAAGATGAGCATGACGAGTACCTTAGAGTGGTTCTTCAGACACTTCGAGAAAATCAGCTATATTCTAAGCTAAGTAATTACGAATTCTAGCTATGCGATGTAATATTTTTTGGGTACGTAGTTTCTGTTGAATGGATCCGAGTCGATCCTTGAAAGATTGAGGCTTTACTGGATTAGAAACAGCTGAAGAATATGTTTGAAATCCACAGCTTTCTGGGTCTGGCAGGTTATTATCGGCGTTTTGTAGAAGGATTCTCCTTGATCGCAGCTCCGTTAACTAAGCTGTTACGAAAGGGTGTTTAGTTTGTTTGGACCAATGCGTAGCAAGCGAGCATCGAGAAGCTCAAGTATGTTCTCACTCAGGCTCCTATTCTGATACAACCTGAACCTGGAAAAGAGTTTGTGGTTTATAGTGATGCGTCGCATGTAGGTCTGGGTTGTGTCCTGATGCAAGATGGTAATATTGTGGCATATACTTCTCGTCAGCTTAAGACACATGAGGTAAATTATCTGACGCACGACCTCAAGCTGGCTGCTGTAGTCTTTGCACTAAAAACTTGGAGGCACTATCTGTATGGTGAGAAGTGTATCATCTACACAAATCACAAGATTCTCAAGTACCTCCTTACTCAAAAGGAGTTGAATCTTAGACAGCGTAAATGGATTAAACTGCTTAAAGACTATGATTGTACCATTGAGTACCATCCTGGCAAGGCCAATGTGGTGGCCGATGTGTTAAGCCGTAGGGCGATGACTGATCTGAGAGCAATATTTACTCTACTTAGTCTGTTTAATGATGATAGTCTATTAGGCGAGCTTCAGGTTAAACCGACTTGGATTAAACAGATTTGGGGTAAATAGTTAGAAGATGAGTCACTTGGGTTATGGTTCCATCAGGTTGAGAATAGTAGCACTATGAATTTTAGTTTGAATAGTGTCGGGCTGTTACATTTACATTTTTGTATTTGTTGCTTAGAATACTGTCAAGCCCATGTCTCAATTTCTAAATCTGATGATAAATTTAAGTTATTCCATTGATGAAATTGTGAGCTTTGTGATGATAGTTGATGAAATATGAAATATATGTGATAGATTAATATGTTTTGTTTTTTGAATTTTTGATGAGTTTGAGTAATTTGTTCTAAATTGTGAAAATAAGAAATTAAAGGACTAAAATGTGAAACAAATGAAATATATGGGCTTATATGAGCTAAATGAATATTCAGCCAAGCTATTGTATAAAGAAATTATGCATATTTTGTAATTTTGTGAATTAGGGACTAAAGTGTCAAAATGTGAAATTGTGAGGGCTAATTAGTAAAATGTCCTAAATATGTTTGTATGTATTGATTTGAATGAATGTGAAATTGAATAAGTCAAATTTGAATTTATATAGATCAAGAACTAAAGAAAATAAAATTAGATCGGGGAAAGTCGAAAGTTGTTGATTAGCCGATTTCATCCTTTTGAATCCGTACGAGGTAAGTCTATACACAAATAAATGTGTTAAATTGCCATATTCATGCTTAATTGATAATGAATTGTGATGAATTACAATAGATAATGAATATGTGAAATTTGAGAAAGTTTCGATAATGTGATGACGTCCGAAAAGTCTCGTATAAACCTTATGGATAGTTAGGATGCGTATATCATGACATAGGATTCCGATATGAGTTATCGTGTAAGAACACGTCTGGGACGTTGGCATCGATTTGAGATTTAAGTGTAAGACCATGTCTGGGGCATCGGCATCGTATTTGATTTCGTGTAAGACATTGTCTAGGACAGTGGCATCAATATTTGATTAGATGTAAGACCACGTCTGGGACATTGGCATTGTATGAGCTTTTTGAGCTATCCGAGTATCCTATTTGATTCTGAACGGTTCAATGGGCACTCTAAGAAATGTATGATTATGTTAAGGTATTTCTGAATCAGGCACGTTTGAGATATGTCTAATATTTGATCATGAAATGTATGTATATGTGCCATTAAATATATGTGAAATATGAATGAGAAAAATGTGTCATATGAATAAGAGAATTGGGATTATGTGATATATATGTGATCAGTGAGGTTGTGATTGAATTTGGATATGGATTATGTGTATAAAGTGGTGAATATTTACTTTGATGATAAGTTTATTACTATATGGCCTACTAAGCTTTTGAAAGCTTACTTTGTGTGTGTTTTTAATTGTTTTATAGATATCGAAGCTACAGGAGCTCGAGAATCATCAAGGGTCATCATTACACTATCGAAATATATTTTGGTACCTTTTAGATGTATAAATACTTAAGTATGGCATGTATAATCTAGATAAGTTGATATATATTTTTTTTGAATTGTGAATATCCAGCAATGTGTTATGGCTTGGTTTTGAATGTTCTTATGAATGAATTTTGGGTATATGTAATGAGATGCAAATTTAGTAATTTGATGTGTCATGAAAGGCCAAAATAAGAAAAATTTTCTAAATGTTCCAAAAGTTTTAAAAGTTCTCAGTTTAGTCTCGGATTTCCCCCAAAGCATGATTTGGGCCTCGTAGGCCCATCTTAGGGGCTTAATGATATGATATGAAAAAGTTTTAAATTAGAGCAAAGTTTATGGCTCGATAATATATAGTTGGTTGTGCAATTGCCCGGTAACACCTCGTACCCTGTTCCGGCATTGAACACGGGTAAGGGGTGTTACATCATGTCCTTCACATGGTTGAAACACACGGTCATGTCTCAGATTGTGTGGTCACTATTGGGCATTTAATTTTGCCAACCTAATGTGCAAGGGACACACGGCCTAACCACATGCCCGTGAGGCGAACCGTATGTCACACACGGCCTAAATACATTCCCATGTTTCTACCCGTGTGGACAAAAATAAGGCTATCTACAACCCTTTTGCCACCTTGAAACAAGATCGCACACAAACCAAAACATAACAAGGTTAAGGCTGAGCATCAACTAGGGTTGAAACGGGAAGTTACTGATTTCGTTGCTTGATGTTTGATATGTCAGCAGGTTAAGGCTGAGCATCAACTACCTTCGGGTTTACTACAGCCAGTTAAGATTCCCTTATGGAAATAGGAACGAATGAAGATGGACTTCGTTAGTGGGTTGCTCTTAACACCCACTAAGAAGGATTTGTTTGGGTCATCGTGGATCGATTGACTAAATCTGCGTACTTCATTCCAGTTCGAACTGATTATTCTCTGCAGAAGCTGGCGAAGTTATACATTTCTAAAATAGTAAGATTGCATGGGGTAACTGTCTTGATTATTTCTAATAGGGATCCTCGTTTCATGTCTCAGTTCTGAAAGAAACTACACGAAGTTCTAGGTTCAAGATTGGACTTCAGTACTGCGTTCTATCTTTAGAACAATGGTCAATCCCAGAGGGTGATTCAGATACTGGAGGATATGTTATGGAGCTGTGTGATAGATACTGGAGGATTATCTACTACTAGAGGAGTTCGCCTATAACAAAAGTTTCCAATCTAACATTCAAATGGCACATTATGAAGCTCTGTATGGACGTAAGTGTCGCAGTCTCCTATGTTGGACTGAGTTAGCTGAGCGTCGGATTTTGGGTCTTGAGTTGGTGTTTGAGACCGAAGATAAAGTTAGACTGATTCAGGATCGTCTGAAAGCAGCTTTTGATAGGTAAAAATCCTATGCAGATCTGAAAAGATGTGAGATTGAGTATTCTGTGGGACTTTGTGTTTCTTAAGGTTTCACCACAGAAGAAGATTTTGAGGTTCGGTCGTAAGGGCAAGCTTAGCCCTAGGTTTATTAAGCCGTACCGGATTCTGAAACGAGTGAGACCGATTGTTTATCAGTTGGAACTACTTCCAGAGTTGGATCGTATTCATGATGTATTCCACGTCTTGATGTTGAGGCGCTACCGCTCTGATCCTTCCCACATAGTATCTATTGAGGAAATTGAGGTTAGACCGGATTTAACCTTTAAGGAGGAGTCAGTTCAAATTCTGGATCACGATGTAAAGGTTCTGCAAAAAAAGTCCATCATCATAGTAAAGGTGCTGTGACAAAATGATAGCACTGAGGAGGCCAAGTGGAAACTTGAGGACTCGATACATCAGCAGTATCCTCATTTGTTCTGATTAGGTAAATTTTGAGGTCGAAATTTCTTTTAGGGGGTAGAGTTGTAATGCCCTAAAATTACTATTTTTGTTTTTATAGTAATTGGACACAAATATCTATCTGCTTCAGTGGTTAAATGTTCTGGGTGTGTGTGTGAGGTCCCAAGTTCAAGCCTTACCTTTGGTAAATTTTATTTTTTTTCTGACCTAAGCCTGGCACTTAAGGAGTAGACTTATATTTAATTTATTGTAAAACCATATCAGAATAGACCTGCTAGTCTGGTGGTTAAGTTGAGTGTTAGTTGGCTGAAGGTCTTATGCTTCAATCCCTGCGCAAGCAATGAAGTTATTTTTGCTACTGGCGTTGGGTAGAAGTTAAAAGTAACCAATATTCTAAATAGTGGGTTGTTAGTGGGATTAGAGAAAGAAAAATAAGGGATTGTAGATGTAGTGGAGATTGTGTAAAACTCATCGGTTCCCCAAAACTCTCTAAGAAAGAAACTGACATCCTCTTCCTCTTTTTGCCTTTTTTTCCTATTCAATTTTCGTTCTTCTTTTTTTCCTCGTTGTTCTCAATTCCGCTTCCTTCGCGTAGTTGTCGGCATTGTTAGTTCGTTGTTGTTGGTAAGTTTTCTGTAAGTACGGTTTATTTTGGTTTAAGGATATGAGTTAATGGGATTCATTTTGTTTTGGAGAAGGTTAAGGGCTGGAGTTCTTTAGTTGGTGTTGTAGTTATGTGGAAACACTGTTGCTCAATCGAAGGTAAAGATTTTTTATGAATTATCGTTTGTCTGCCTCGTTATGATTTCGTTTGAATATAGTTTAAGTGATTAATTGGAGGTTATGTTGGTCAATGTTAGGTGTTGAGTGGCTTGGGATTGCATTTGCTGTGAAAATGTACCAGGTGTGTACCCGAAAACGCAGAAAATGAGTTTTTGGCAAAAGCTAAAAACTAGTCTGTCGATGCCACACAAGCGTGTGATCGCTAGTGTGGTAAGCTGTGTATGATGACACGGCCGTGTGTTTGACGAAAGCCAGGTAGTGCGCTAAACACGGTTGTGTGATAGTCGAGTATGGCCGTGTGCGACGCACGGGCTAGAACAAATTGGGCCGTGTAAATCCACACGGGCGTGTGGGTTCTGGACCAAACTGTGTGATCTATACGGGCCAAGGCAAATCTGGGCGTGTGGGCCCACACGGGCAAGCCACATGGGCGTGTAAGCCCATTTAACTGATATATTCCCTATAGTTGCACGAGTCATCCCAAACGACTGTGAGCCTACTGTAGGATCAATAACAGGTAGTTAGACCCTAATTTGTATGATCTGTAAGACTGTTATTGTGTTCTAAGCATGTTATTACCATGCATATCTGACTAATCTAATGCATATAACTGTATTTGTTATATATATGCCATGTGAGCATGTTAGACTGTATATCTGTTCTTGCATATCATTTGTATCTATACTGTTTCTGTTATTGGGATGGGATGATGATTATTAGAGGAAGTATTCTAAAAGACGTTTACACCTATTATCTGGTAGCTTAGCTGTATTATTTCTGATATGTGCCCGCATTCGATACAGAATGGTATGTAGGGTTGGGTGGGTGTTTTAAACCTTACATAGTGTGTAGGGATGGTCGGAGATAGTGTGTAGAGGCTAGGGGTAGGATTTGATTTCTGTTCTGACTGTATATCTGCATTTGTATCTGAGATAGGCTACGACCCAATTTTGCATCCATTACTGTAATGGGTTTAGGCCCAAATCTATATTTATAATAGGCTTAGGCCCAAATCTGTGATTGATTGATTCTGAAATTCTGATTGTGTGCATGTTTATTTCTGTGGGGGAATTACACACTAAATTTACGTAAACTCATCTCTTCTATTTAATCTGTACAGGTAAACCCAGACTTAGATGGTTCGGTGCAGCGGTGGACTCGACGGTGACCACTATCATTAAATTGTTTTACTTCTGTTTTATGGCTTTGTATCATTTTTTGGGTATTTTGATGTGATTTTGGACTTTTCAGACTGTTTTCTTTAATTTGGGTTTAACTGTGCTTTATGATTTTATTACTGCAAAACTCGACAAGAAACCACGATTTTACTAGAAACAAAGGTTTTTCCTAAACGCAAACGATTTTTCTTAAATAAAATGTTTTCTAAAACTTCCGCGATAAATAATATTTTGGCAATCAAGTAACATTTCTGAATTCAATGGTTAAGTAATGAACGTTTTAATAAATAAGTTAAGGTTTTACTCAAACTGAGAGGTTTTCCAAAATCCAATCATGTGGCATCGCTAGATTCGGCCATAACGTTTAGGCCGGGTTTGGGGAGTTACAAGCATAATAATATATAAAAATATAAATATGAAAAAAAAAACAAGAAGTGGATAAATTAGATTTAAAAAATAAATCAATATTTTTTTAATGATAATATGGGAAATAAATGTTAAATTTAATAAAATATTATTATGTATAATGGAATCATGTAAATTAATAATTTAATAAAATATTATTATGTATAATGGAATCATGTAAATTAATGACTTTTTTATTTAATTATTTATATTTCCCAAAAATATGAAACAACACCAAAATTATTTATAGAAATGTGTTTTTTAACGATCTCGACTTTCATTAGTGTCAAGTTTACTTTAAAATTTAATGAAAATAAATTCCAAGCCTCTTACTATATGAAATCACGTAAAGTGAGTTAAAATTTAACTAAATTCAAGATTTTTTTAATTGCTAGAATCAATATATATGGATTGACATCAACATTTAGGGTATAAATGAGATAATTTGTACCCTATTCAAATTTTTCTAAAAAAATCTTCATTGGATTTATTGATTATCAAGCTAATTTTTATCTCAAGCAATTCAAATACCATAATACATGACTCAAACCACTCATAAAACTAATAAACTTTTCAATTTATATATATATATATATATATATATGAAATATTTTTATATTATTAAATTATATATTACCCTTATTATTCGAAAATTTTTTCTTCTTTTCTCAAGCTTCATCCTTACCCATTCAATTTAGTCTATGCCTTATCGTTTTTCCCTTTCAAGTTTAAGGGTTTTTAATATTGTTTTCACAACAAATTTAGTTTTTTTTTTTCCAAAATCTCTTTAGTTACAATTTTCATACCTTTTGATTTGTTGATTTGGGTTTTCTTACTAATTTTTGAGTAAATTTATTTACTGCCCGACTCGAAGGTACGTTTGAAAAGTAAGAGAGTTTGAACAAAAATATAAACTCAAAAATTAAGCTTACTCATATTTTAAATGAGCGTTTTTTCTTGGTCCCAAACTTGGCTTGTATTGCATAACTAATTTCATAGTATTTTGCTATTGTAGAACTTTTGTTTTATTATTAATTTTATTAGTAATTGAGTTGCAACTATCTTAGTATAAAGATTATATTTTCAATTTGTTTTTAGTATATCTGATATATCATATTTATAAAATTTTTATTTAATAAAATAATTTTTTAAAAATTTAATACAAGCTAAGCTGAATTCGAACTTATACAAAAAATTAATCTTATTTTTCGGACCAAGCCCGGGCCTATCAATAAAATCTAAAATTCTATTATGGTCTTGCCATCTCTATTTTTTAGGAGATTTTAACCTTGGACCGTTATTTGGGTGTTTCTTTTTAAGTTTGAAGGAACCACCACCCAAGGTGGTTTGGCTTCCTTGCTTGAGGACGAACACTAGAAGCAGTAGCTATAGTGCATCAGATACACATATTATTACAAGTTTTTGGTTTCTAATTTTTTTTACAGCATTATTAGTGAATTCTTCTATTGTAGCTGTGAAAATTTTAGCTTTTTGAGAACAATATCAAGGGAGGGAGTTTCAGTGGAGTAGAGAAGAAAAATATAATAAAAATGGAGTATTTGGAGTCCCCATGGGGTCTTTAGAAAAAAATATATATATATATAGAGGGTCATCGGGTCGGATTCCAAATTAAATTTCGAGTCAGATTTTGGGTCGAATTATAATATATTTTATTTTATTACAATTGCCTAACAATTTGTCTCAAAGAAGAGTTATAAATTGACTCTTCTAAGACAAATTTGCATGCGTGAAATGTGTAATTGGGAACTTACTATATAAGTTTTAATTTGAAACTTTGAGCAAATTTTGTTGTCCAATAGTGTAATTCAGGAATTAAAAAGCGAATTGCAGAATACCGTGAACCGTACTTCTCGTAAGTAAAAATTTGTCTCACTTTGTCGAAGAAATTAGCGAACTTTAAAAATGACAGCAACAATATTAAATCAAGCTAACTCTTAAAAAATCGAAGGTTGCAATTTAAATAAAATGAACAGTAAAAATGATAGTCGCGATATTAAATCTTCTATAATCAGAGTTGAGGTATCGCTATTGAATCTTCTATAATCAGAGTTGAGGTATCGCTATTGAAGAGAAGGTTTCTCAAAGCTCTTTTTTGTTTCAGCTTGCTTTTGATGCGTTGCACATCTTACGTAACTCCTTAATCATATGCTTGTGGAAGTTTAAAGTAGCTTATTCCAAAAATAGCAGCAACTAGTTGTTATCGACTTAAAAGGATATGCCAAAAAGCTGCAATTATACACATTACTTCAGTGTCCAAGCAACATCATGACTGCCCTCTGAAGCTCATCTATCATACATCAAACTACCTAATCATCAACTTTTAAAATCAGAACAGAATGAACATCTCAAGAGCTCATCGTTGAGCTTAGACCGGAAAGATGAACACTAAGCTAAGGTAGCAATAGCTCACCTTTTACGGGAGGCAGAGAATAAGGTAAAGCTCTCTGTTTCTCCTCACAGGTCATGGCAACAAATTCCATTTCCTACATATATACAAGACAAGCAAGATACACCTCGATAATGATAAAAGTAGTCTGTCAATCAGAAGTAAGAAGTCAATGCAAACAATTGTATAGCTTTTGAGTTCAAAACTATAAATATGAACATGTACAGGTACTCCAAAAGTCGAGGACAGATAGTGAGGAACAGACACTTCAGCATTCCTATATAATCTAAAACTGTTCGTCCAAAATCATAATACTTAAATGATAGTTAAAAAAAAAAATCAATTATAGCATGTTTTCACACGGCAGCTTAATGAGAGGATGACAGTTTTGTAGCATGACATGGGAAAACATTATGTACCTTAAGAGAGCAAAATGCAGGTCAAGATATCATAAAGCAATACACAGTCCTTATACTCCGCATGATAGTATAGAGGGAAAACATTGATGAAAAGTGTGCTGGGAAATTATATTGCTTGGTTCATAACGACGGTTATTTATATGGAGCAATGATAACAAATATATCACCTGGTAGTAGCTCAGTTGCTCAGAAATCCAGATATGCATCCTGCAGCCGCTAATGCCTCTCTTACTAGCGATAGTTGTGAAACCGAAAAAGCTTCAACTGTAGTTCACATCATCCTATACTTGAACACTTCTAAAGAGTTCCAACTACATCCTTAAACAGGGAAGAATATAGAAGTGGTAAATGAAATAAACCAAAATGAAACAACATCCAAAAACAGTTTTCTTGCCCCATGTATTAAAACATCTGTAATAATCTGGTTCAAGCAAAACAATCTCTATCCAAAATTAGGCAAAAATTCCAAGCCTAGGGCCAAATTCTAAATGCAAAACAAAGATAAAAAAACCAGACTAGCTGATGTAATAACCACCCACACAAATATGATCCACCAAGCCATAAACAAGGATGCTTCTTTAATAAAAGCAGAACAAGCATAAACCTAGAACTCCAATGACTATAGCTCAGCTATTAGACTTGGGCTTGCATTTAGTCTACTAAAAGTTACCATAAAATTGCCTTATCTTCCTTTTTATTATTTTATTTTGGTTAAGGGAGATTCGAAAACTGCTCTTAGCACACCGAAATCATGCACCGACTGAGCCCAGCCAAGAACAATATCAATACTAAGACACACCTATCTTAATACCTTATACAACAGGATCAAGAAAATTAAGAGATACATGCACAAAAATTCCACAAGTATTAAGGCTCCAAAGCTGCATACCTTAGTTGGTTCTCGAGTGCTTCTTTCATCCAAGCCAGCAAATCAGTCGATTTGAAGCTGAACCACATCCTTTCCTCCTCACCGTTCTTCACCTCAGCTTTCCCGAAAATTCCGCCAATAAATGGCGAACCCCGTAACACAGATGATAGGAACCAAAATCACAAATGTATCCATAAATAGCTATGAAGCACTAAAGAGGCAGAAGTACGTGTTGGGTATAGTATTACCGGAGCCCTTCCCCCTGCTTGGTGCGGCTCTTGGCGATGCATGTCTCTTCTGCGGAAGCTGCTCGCTTCCTCTCGATATCCACCGTTGCCATTGAATACTATTGCTTCTTAGCTATTGCTTTTGAACCAGAGCTGGAAAACCCAAAGAATTTGTCAGTATTGGAGAAGATGATGACAGGAACCTTACAGAGAATGGCAAACTCTTTTGACGGGTTCGGTCAATGCTGACCGCATCATTGTTGAGTATGAGTCTTATTTAGTAAAATATGAGAAATAATTTTCAAGTTAAACTTCTATTTTAGTTTTTATTTTCATTTTTTATATTTTAATTTTTTTATTATAGTAAAATTATTTTTATTTATGATTTTTTATTATCTAAATTCCAAGTTAACTTAGTATGTTCAACTTTTCAATTTTTTCGCTATTTTTATTTGTTTGTTGTTTAATCAGGTCGATTCTTAAAAAATATGAAACAAGTTTTGGGATTAAATATTAACTTGATTATAAGACATTATTATCAATACAAAAATATATATATTCGAGTGTCTAATTTTAGATATTATGTATACAAAATATTTTTTGTACCTTGACTTATTGTGATTGGGAAAACCTTTTCTTCAAAAGGTTGTTTTTTTGGATTACCATTTATATTAAAAAAAATGACATTATTGTTTTGTTATCACTAAGCAAGACTACCTTTATATTGCTTCAATCACCAAAGATTTTTATTCATGTTTGTCATATTTGAATATTGATAGTCATCATAAAAATGGAATATATAGATTTAGGAAGAAAGAACTTTCTTTCTCTATTTTAAAATTACTAGTCAAAATTTATATTTTTTAAATTTAAAATTTTCCAGTAAATGAATGATTCATTCCTTTATTTATTTAAGTTGAATTTTGACTTCCAACTAAGTTATTATATACCACACCGGTGAATATTGTTTTTTCATTAGAATCGATATACGATGGTACCAATTCATTTCAGTGCATCATTTTAAATTTATCAATATATTTTTTAAAATATTTAATAAATAATATTTATAAATATCAAATTAATTAAATTAAATAAATTTTAAATATAAAATATTTATAATCTATGAGTTTATTAAAAATTGTTGAATTTTAATTAATGGATATTTAGTGATGAATTCTATCATATTTTGTATCATACATTTAGTTATAATAGGTAAGGCAATAAATTTATTCTTATAAAATATATTACCATTATTTTTTTCCCAGGTTTTATTTTTATTGATGAATGATAATTTTTAGAAATCCTAAATATAATGTAGTTTTGCAGGTCACTTTTTAAATTGTTTAAACATATTTATTTAGTAGTTTTTATACATTTCATTACTACTAATTTGTTTATTAGTTTATTTCTCTTCTATTGGGAAAAAAACATATTCATATATCATTTTTTTTCACAACTTTTAAAATTCCTTATCAAAGGCTGAGTTAATTTCCTACAAAATTTATTGTAAATAAGATGGAATTTTATTCTATGAAATAAGATCATTTTTCCGACTCATTAATTTTATAGTTAAAATTAAAACTATCAATTTTTTTTTTAATTTATGATTTATATTTATTATACATCAGTAATCACCAACTCGAACCCTATTAGGGATCTAGATTTTCGACCCATGACTCAGATAGGTCCCACCAGAAGATTAAGTGTAAAGCGAGCCATGAGAGGACGACAATGCGAGTTCGCAAACCCTGTTTGCAGAGCGAGCTCACGGACTTAGCTCGCAAGGCAAAGCCAATGACCCAACTTGTAATACAAGGCCACAGATCCAGCTTGCAAGGGTCCAGGGAGCTCATAGAAAGAGGCCGCGTGCTCCGCAGGCCACCCTGACACGTATTTAGCAGGTACAAAATCCGCCCAAAATGATAGTCCCATGAATAGAAAGGACTGTGTGTTCCATAGACACGTGCCTAACAACTTGGAGTTTGCAGAGAATGTCAGTATTAGAGACAACAGAGCTAAGACAAACTAGTAGGGCCTTATCATGAGCTGTAATAATATCTGTAACTTCATGTATAAATACCCGAACACTCCTATCAATGATATACGATAAAATATCACTCAACAAGAATAGTTGTTGATATGATATGTTAAGTGCATTTTAGTTTTTAATTTATAATTTTATATTACATGCACAAACTAATTTTTAGTATTATTTACATAATTTATAAATAATAAAATATTTATAATTCAATTTTGTTTTTTTTATTATTTTGAGTATAAATATGATTATTTTAGAATAATATTATGTATCATCAAATTTATCATTGATTAACATATCTCATATCTTAAAATTAATTTGATTTTATTCTCAATGCCATATGAATTATTTCACCATCTCTCCAAAAAAAAGAAAAGAAAAACTAACCAAATTAACTAGGAATTAATGCCTTGAAGAAGTGGGACAAAATTTGCCTTTGATGCTTTGCTCACAAATTGGAATTTGAGGATCAACACAATCATATTGATTCTGCATCTTCACCTGTTTGAAGCCATGAATAAGTTGGTACATATTTAACCAAAATAAATTTAGGGTAGGACTTAGTTTAGGATGTACTTGAATTCGACACTTAGTTTAGGATGTGCTTGAATTAGACATAATAATTACATAATTATAATTTCAAAACGTGTTTAACCGACAAATCATAATTATATCTTAACTTCTTGTACTGATAATATAATTATAATTAAATGTATAATTCTCTTAATTTCTAAATTAAAATGCTCAAACTGCAATCAATTTATATGAACTTATAAATTATAATGGTTATAAAAAAAATATTACAAAAAATACTTGAAATGAGTAAAAGACATATTGTCTACATCTAATGATGACCTATAACATATAAGCAAATTGAGCATCTAAGAACATAACAATACACTACCAAATTGAGGATAGAGTATTTTAGTTAATCATTTCCTGTGTTTGGAATTTGAAGCTGGGCAAACAATCTAAGGATAATTATTTTTACAAAATTTTCAATCAACCCAAGGTGAGATATTATGATTAGCGGTGGTCATAAGTTAAGTTTGAGTCGAATTGTAATAAAATTTTAAATCCGTTTCATAGGTCTAGATTCAGCTTGAAAAATGAGTCTAAAATTTTGTTCATGCCCAGTTCAACCCGCCCTTATAAAAAGTTTTTTATATGAAAATAAATTTAAAAGATATAATACACCAAATACACTTAAAAACATTAAAATAAATGTTTTCCAGCATAGTAAAAATAAATTAAAAAATTATACTTAGATAGGTACAACTTAATAAGCAAATGCCTCTAAAATAATAGCAAAATTAACAATAAAATAAGAGTTATACAATAAACAAATAATAACAACAAAATAATGGCAATACACTAGTGAAATGACATCAATATAGTGAAAAAATAGCAGCAAAACAGTAGCAATTTTTTTTGACAAATTTAGGCCGAGCCAAGCCTGAACTAAAAAAAAGTTTAGCTAAGGTCTGATCGTTTTCTAAACGAGCCTTATTTTTTTGCCTAAACCCTCTTACTTTTCAAGTGAACCTTCAAGCCAAACTAGATAACCTAACCTATAATCAGATCTAATTACGACAAAGTTAATCGATTAATATAAGGTAAGTGAGAAGCAACAAACAAGCTTCATCAATCCATAATTGCGCCACAGCCTTTTTTAGACTTATTAAGGCTTAGTTTGGATGGGCGGTGTGTTTACCTTCGGTGAGGTTAAAAACAGCGGTGGCGGTGAGATTAGTTACTGTAGCGGTGAGATTAGAAACAGCGGTGGAGTGTGTGTTTGGATTCAAACGCAGCTGTAGCAGTGAGGTGAAAATAAAAAATGACTATGAAGGACATCAGATTAGAATTGATATATAATAGAAGTTTTTAAATTATTTTACTTATATAAAATTATTAAAATATGTGAATTTATAAATTCATTTAATAAAATATTAAAATGTATCTTCCAATATTTTATTATAAATATTTTAATGAATTATATAATCAATTTAAATTATTTATTAGATAAAATGATAATTATTTTTAATTTTTTATAGTTAAATATTCTTTTATAACAATGATAAATATTATTTGTTACTCATTGTCCGCTAAAAATTTAAAAATTAACTCGTGACCAATGCCTGCTAAATCTTTTACGACATCCACAAATCAACCAAAGTAATAACATTTTAATTATTAATTTGACACTAATCATGATCAAAGTGAAAATAACATATATTGAAATTATTTTTTTAATTCTATATTCTTTTGAGGGTGCCTAAGTTGGTAAAGTTATAAACAGTTATTTTTAAATGTTGAATTTCTTTGTACACTATGAAAGAAATTGATATTTCACGTTTTATTTATGAACATATCACACATTGTTATATATTTATTAGCAATGTAAGATTATTATCATTGCAACCTAGGTATAACTCACAATTTATTATCCAGATTCATATTTTAAAAAAATATATATATATTCGTATTCATTACATTTTAAACATGGGTATATTAATGATCCCTGAAAAACTTTAAAAATTTGAGTATACCTATTAAACACATATTCATATTCAAAACTCATCTGAGCTCGATTAAGTTATGCTTACATCGCAGGTAACAGCAAAAACAAGGAGTTAATCATGTTTAATCATCTCGGCAAATCATTTGCAACAAATAAAAGGGAAACTGCAGTCAGAAATCTAATTTAGATCACCACAATGTCATCATATACTCAATATTATTGAGCACTAACGAAGTATTTCAAAGCATTTACACAATCATCGGTCGATCAGGCAATACTTGCATTAATAAGAAATTAAGCATGCACTATACATTCCATCTTTACTACATTATAATCTGTTTCAAGGTTTTCTGTTTAGTGATTCCCGTATAACCAAATAATATTGTAAAACAAATCAAAGCACTATATATAAATTCAAAGATCCAAACCCAAGCTTCAAGGTTTCTGAGCAGAAAACATTATGAAAGATCGCTGAACCTTCTTCGAAAAGTTGGTAAGACCCGAATTTGTGCATACCTCTTCTATCTCTTCCTCTGTGAGGTAGTTATAACTTTGCATAACCCTCTGCAACAACTAAGAATGTTAGCCAATGGTTTTGTATATTCAGGAAAGATGTCTGAGAGAAAGATCTTGGATAATGGTTTTGATAAATAAGATAAAGACACATCTAATCATTCAATAAATAAGGTAAGCCACGTTTACATTTTGGGACGCTAGTAATTTGCACTTCTGCTTTATGGAATTTAGGAAAGGCCTCTTTCTACTTGTTTTTGAAGGGTTTGACTTCATTTTGTTAGAGTTAGAAGCCTTCCATAAAAGGTGGATATAGAAAAGGTTATCATTGTTGTTAAAGTCACATATACAAGACCTAAAGGCTTCTGATCCTTATTAGAAAAAGAAGCTTATGATCCAGCCAAACCAGATCATGAAGTTTGATGAATTAAATTTTTATTTATTTCCTAGTCTTTTGATGTTGAAGCTAACATGCAGCTCTCCCTGTTTTCATCTACCATTCGTAACTCATCATATGAATGAAGGATGCTTAATTGCTTATGATATTAAAAGTCTAGGAAAGTGCAAATAAAAAAAAAGAAAAAATTGTAAAAATCAGAGTAATTCTCTGAATTTTCTTCTAAATTCTATAAAACATATTACATCTTTTTATATACAACCTATGTCACTACTTTAGGACACTTTAAGTTAGGAAAGATACTAAATAGGAGATATGATCCCTTAAAATAAGGGATTGTAATAAAAAGAATATCTACAGAATATTCTTAAAATATTTACAGAATATTCCTATACTCCCCCTCAAGCTGGAGAATATACATTGTATAATCCCAGCTTGAATAGGAATTTATTGAACACAGGCTTTGACAAAGCCTTGGTAAGAATGTCTGCAATCTGTCCTTCTGAAGGAATGTAAGAAAGAGTGGCTGTCTTTTTGTTGACTTGATCAGCAATAAAATGCCTATCAATCTCAACATGCTTTGTTCGGTCATGTTGAACTGGGTTCTTAGCAATCTGAATGGCAGATTGATTATCACACAAAACTTCAAAGTGATCCTTCTGATTTGCGCCAAGTTCTTTTAGTAATTTAAGTAGCCAAATTCCTTCGCATATCCTCAAAGCTAGTGCTCTAAATTTAACTTCAGCATTACTTCTTGAAACAACAGATTGTTTCTTACTTCTCCAAGTTGTAAGGTTACCCCAAACAAAAGTGCAGTAGCCACTAATGGATCTTCTTTCAGTGAGATCTCCAGCCCAACTAGAGTCTGTAAAAATCTTAACAGTTCTGTCTTGTGTCTTCTTAAACATTAAGCCGTGTCCTAGAGTTTTCTTCAAGTACTTGAGAATTCTATTTGCTGCTGCCATTTGCTCTTTAGTAGGATTAGTCATGTGTTGACTTATCACATTTACGGGAAAAGTTATATCTGGCCTTATCAAGGATAAGTAGATTAGTTTCCCAACTAACCTTTGAAATTTCTCTCTGTCTACTAATGACCCATCTTCTTTATTGAATCTCAAGTTTGCCTCCATTGGTGTATCAGTCGGCTTACAACCAAGAAAACCAGTTTCTTTGAGTAAATCAAGTACATACTTTCTCTGGTTGATCACAAGTCCTTTTTTTGATCTTGCCACCTCCATTCCTAGGAAATACCTTAGCTTTCCCAAGTCATTGGTTTCGAATTCCCTGTTTAACAACTTCTTCAAATTGCTAATCTTTTCCTCATCATCTCCAGTAAGAATGATGTCATCCACATACACAATTAGGATAGCTTTTTTATTTGTAGAAGTTACCTTGATGAAATGCGTATGATCGGCAATGGACTGCTTGTAGCCATTTTGAAGAATGACTTTAGTGAACCTCTTGAACCAAGCTCTAGGTGATTGTTTTAACCCGTATAGAGACTTGTTGAGCTTGCAAACGTTGTTGCTACCTTCAATAGACTTTAAGCCAGGTGTCAATTTCATATAGACTTCTTCCTCTAGCTTTCCATTAAGAAATGCATTTTTTACATCAAGTTGGTGTAATTTCCAATCGTAATTTACAGCCAAACTTAGGAGTACTCGAATAGTGTTAAGCTTTGCCACAGGTACAAAAGTTTCTTTGAAGTCTATCCCATATGTTTGCGTAAAACCTCTGGCCACTAGTCTAGCTTTGTATCATTGGATACTGCCATTGGAGTTATACCTTACAGCAAAGATCCATTTACAACCGACAGCCATTTTTCTTTGAGGAAGGTCTGTAACGGTCCAAGTAGCATTTTTCTCTAGTGCACAAATTTCCTCTTCAACAGCCCTTTTCCATTTTGGATCCTTTAGAGCTTCAGCTATGCTTGTGGGAACCTATTCTTTATCCAAGGTTGCCGTAAATGCTTGAAAAGACGGTATCAATGAATTATAACCAGTAAATTTTTTAATAGGATGCTTGGTGCACTGTCTAACCCCTTTTCTAATAGCAATAGGAAAGTCATCTAGAGTAGTGGATTTACTGATTTCTTCTTCCATTTTGGCAGCTGGACTCAAATCCAATTCTCGGCAAGAATCAGATTGCAAAACAGTCTCAGGGATATGTCTTCTTTTTCTTGTGTAGACACGAAGCTGTTTGGGTGGTGGTGTTTTTGGAAGACTGTCAATTAGAGTAGGTGTTTTTTCAGGAAGAGTGTTTAAAGTGGGTGTGGGTGAATTAGTCATAAGTACTACAGGAGAATCAATGGGAGTAGTCACAGGTGACAGATCTGCAGGGAATGGCGAAAAAAATGGCAATTCTGAAGGTTGAGAATGAAGATTAGGAAGAGAAACCTGATGTGGCTGAAAATCACTCCATGTCTCCCCCTAAATTTTAGCCTGAGTGAAATAGGGATCCTGCTCATAAAATGTTATATCTATATTGGTGAAAAATCGTTTAGAAGGAGGATGATAGCATTTATAACCCTTCTTAAGTGAAGAATAACCAACCAATACATATTTTAAAGACTTAGGATCTAACTTGGACTTATTAGGAGCAATATTTTGGATAAAAATAGTGTAGCCAAAAATTTTAAGTGGCAGAATAGAGAAGATAGGCTTAAAATGGGAAAAGTGCTGCAAAAATATATATTGAGGCATTTGAAATTTTAAAACCTTACTAGGCATCCGGTTGATTAAATATGTGGCAGTTAATAAGGCTTCCCTCCACAAATATTTGGGAACATTAGTGGTAAATAGAAGAGAACGAGTAACTTCAAGAAGGTGCCTATTTTTTCTTTCGGCAATGCCGTTTTACTGTGGGGTTCCAACACAAGAACTAATCTGAACTATGCCCTTTTCCTTAAAAAAATCACCTAAAGACCTAGCAAAAAATTCACTGCCATTATCAGATTTAAAGAGCTGGATTTTAGACCCAAAATGAGTGAAAACTATGTTATAAAATTGCACAAAAACACCAGCAGTTGCAAATTTATCTTTCAGCAAATAAGTCTAAGTTACCCTACTGTGATCATCAATAAAAATGATAAACCACTTACAATTATCAGCATTCTTCATCTGAGAAAGGCCCCAAATATTACTATGGATCAAAGCAAAAGGGGTAAGAAGGCTTGTATGTAGAAGGAAAATAAGATGATTTAGTATGTTTGGTAAGAGAGCAAACTTTGCAAGAAAAAGAATTAGGCCTTTTATTAATGAATAGAGCAGGAAACAATTTTGCAAGGTATTGGAAACTAGGATAGCCTAAACGAAAGTGCCATAACATAACAGTATCAACTTTTCCTAAAACGGTAAACGACTTGGAGATCTCGATTTTAGGAGAGGTAGGGAGGATGTAGAGACCATTCTGCAAGCTGGCCTTACGAATCATCTTTTTCGAGTTCAGTGCCTGCAAAGTACAATCAAGATCATTAAAAATTACAGAGCAGTACAAGTCTGTGGACAGTTTACTAACAGAGATGAGATTGCACGCTAGATTTGGTACAAAAAGAACATTTTTAAGTGCAATCTGTTCATTGAGAATAATAGTGCCATGTCCCTCTATTTTGCACAAGGTACCATCAGTCGTTTTGACAGCTTTACCAAAGGTATGGAAAAAATTGTGAAACAAGGCCTTGTTACCAGTCATATGATCCTAGCACCAGAATTGAGGATCCAATTAGGAGTCAACTGGGAGGAGAAAAATGCTGTAGAAGAAAGGTTACCTTCTGGTTCTTTTATGACCAGATTACCCTCACAAGACCTTGAAACTTTCCAAACAGTTTTTGAAGTTCAGCAATCTGTTCTTTAGTGAAGCTAATGACAGAGGTGGCAGTGACAAGGCATGATTTATTATCTCGAGAGTTCTTGGACTTCCAGTCCTGAGGCTTACCATGAAGCTGCCAACACTTCTCCTTAGAGTGGCCGGGCTTTTTGCAATGATCACACCAATGTCTCCCCATTTGGAAGAGGGAGATGATTGATGGGTCAGTAAGGCAGTCTTTCAGGAGTGGAATATGGTTCATCAGACAGCATCACACAACTTCGGCTTTCTTCCTTCTTGACCATAGAGAAAGTCTATCGAAGGGAGGAAAGAGGAGAAATAGCCAGGACCCTGCCGCGACCCTCATCCAGGTCCTTATTTAAGCCTTGGAGAAATTGAAAAAGTCTTCGTTGAGTGACAATTTGCTGATAAAGGGCAGCATCTCTTGGATCTACCCAATCATACTTTGCATACAAATCTAATTGCTGCCAAAGAGCGGTAAGGGTATTGTAGTAGAGAGTAACAGGCATGGTTCCTTGCTTAAGGATGGCTGCCTGATCTTTAACATGAAACAATTTGGTAATGTTATCCGTGCTAGAGTAGGTTTCACGGACTGCACTCCAAATTTCAGCAGCTGTGGTGTAAAGAAGAAAGTTTCTACTTATACTCGGGGTCATGGAATTAAGGAGCTAAGTCATAACCTGACCATTGTCACGCATCCACTTAGCAAAACCAGCATCAGTCACAACAGGCTTTTTGATTTCACCAGTAACGTAGCCCAATCTTTCTCTGCCCAAAAGAAAAATTTTAACTGATTGGGACCATTCAAGAAAATTGTTGCCATTCAATCGATGGCAGGTGATAGTCAGACCAGACGAATCTGATGGAGCATCAGAACTAGAAAAATTTTCTGGATTTAAAGTAATCTCCAAAGTAGGAGAATGAGTTTCGGACATGTTCTAGGTTGAAAAAGAAATCGTAACCTAAGCTGATACCATGTAGAAATCAGAGTAATTCTCTGAATTTTCTTCTAAATTCAATAGAACATATTACATCTTTTTATATACAACCCATGTCACTACTTTAGGAAACTCCAAGTTAGGAAAGATACTAAATAGGAGATATGATCCCTTAAAATAAGGGATTGTAATAAAAAGAATATCTACAATATATTCCTAAAATATTTACAGAATGTTCCTACAAAAATTTCCTTAAACCTCGGCCTTTGAGTTAAGAACATAATACTCCACCAGATCAAATACTATAATATATCTCTCACCCCACAAACAACAAAGTAAATAAAGTGGCACCATTGTCCAAACTAGGTTTTTCCTGTGTTTCCTAGACACTCCTTTCCAACTAGCCAGAATATCTACCTCCATCTTCTGCATGACTAAATGAAAGGAAGACAAAACTTAGACCCAAGTTCTAAAGCAATTAAACATTTATATGTTCATATGTTTCATTTGAAGCACATAGTGGATTAACAAATATCAAATCAAAGATAAACAGCATGGGAAACATTTCTGATGGTTCAGTCACAAGCAATAACTCAAATCATTAATATGCCAAAGTCATAAAAGCACGAAAAAGAGAAAATAAATTAACTACATGTCAAGGGAACATAATGAAAGATATCACAAAAGCTCTAATTTTTACAAGCAAATATGATCATATATAAATTATTTAGAGAAACATCCTGGACTTACTATTTTTTCTTAACTTTTACTAGTAAATAACACCCATCTGTATATATATTTTTTTATTTGAAAGACTGATCTTTTACTAGTAAACTATCCCAAGGAACATGTTGATATATTGATGGATTATAAGATATAAGCCAAGTATGACATAAACTTTAGAAAATATATCATCAGTAGAAAGATGTAGTTATGAAGAAATAGTGATACCAGTAAGCAAACCACTACCAACTCACACACCACAAACATGACTACTACCCATGTGATTCACCACGAAATGGGTTTTTGGGGTGAACACAGTGCCTAGGCCAAGAGATGGGGTTTGAAACTCTAGTTATTCATGCTTATAACTTATTGCTTGTAATGATCCAATGCACATGGGCTTAATCACATTATATACTTGGAGTCTATTTTTGTTTCAACATCAACTTTAAGCTAGACACTTAGCATAAAATCCAGGAAAGAACATGCAATCTATTCTTAACAGAATTTAATCGAGAAAAGAAATGCCTCTTTGGGACGATTCAGATATCGATAGTTTCTTAAAATCAGAAAAGGGGAGTTTCAAAGGTCTCTATTGATTTCCAGCCCTGCAACAAACAACATGAGTATTCCTTAAAGTTTCAAAATTGCATTAATTTATAATGGAAGCAAAAGCCTTATACAAACGCAACACCTTTAAGCCTCAACGACACTGCTGCCTAAGCGAAAGATGAAACACTAAAGGATTAAAAGCTATAATTGCTAATTTGCTATTAATATTGGCAAACTAAAATCAATCTTCTTTGTCTTTATTCCCATAAATTCAAGTCTCCATTTTATCAAACATCTAACAGTCAATTTTTTCAGCAGTATTATTAGCTCATTAATAAAAAAAATCCATCACTAATTAAGTACTTCCCAATGATTCAATTAACCTCAGCCTTAGAATAAGCAGAAAGTTACACCAATTGTTGGATCAATAAAGAAATGAAGAAAACCCAAAGTTTGGAACAAAAGAAACAGCAGAAAAGAAATTATGAACAAAAATCATATTGCAAATGGAGAAATCAATTAAAAAAAGAAAGGAAAAGAAAAGAAGAACTAACCGATGCCATGGTCAAAGAAAGATGATAAAGTTGGGTCAATGAATGAAGTCTGTCTTAAGAATGGAAAAAATGAGAGATTTTTATTTAAAGGCATAAGCCATAGGGGGGAAAACAGATTGGGAAACAAGAGGTTTGGGGATACCGGGATAGTGACAGGGCGTGGGAGAGAAAAATGCACAAATACACCTAGAAATGAAAAGAAATGACACACAGAAAGCATCAAGAAGAAACCAAAGGGATAAATTTGAGCTTAACACTTACAATCACAAGCTTATCGGTCGTCGATTAAGGAGGAGTTGACATAGCTTGCAGCAGAGGTATTTCTTTCCCTGTTATCAGCAGAATTTGGCTGCCAAATCTAAAAAAAATAAGATTGATAAAGAAACTTTCAAGGATAAAATGGTAAAATAATAAATGGAAGTTCAACCTGTGCTGCACCAGTGAGCTTACTGCTGCTGAAACCTCCAGTTGATTTTTGGGATATCAGTGTGGTGAGAATTGATTTTGGTTGCACTGAAACGCTCAACCAAACAGTTGCCAGTGAGGTTGGTAGCCTAACTGCACCTCACTGGCTTTAAACGGTGAACCAAAGGCAGCCTAAGTTAGTTTTGACTCACATCCAATTGAAGGTTCAAGCCCTTTACCCTTTCCCTATTTATCTATTCCTCGGTTTAGAGTTGGAATGAGTAAATAATTAAAAATATGGTGAAAGAAAAGCAATACCATTTTAGAAACTCTTTTAAATTTTATTTTTAAAAACATTACATTCAAATTAATTTTAAATTCAATTTTGAGATATATTAAATATAAAGTCTTGTATCGATATTTCTGTTTTGAATTTTAGTAATTTTATATTACTATTTTCATTAACGTAATAAATTTAATATTATAAATAATATTTATGATTTTACTAAAACTAATAAAATCTTCTACTAATAAATGGTACAATATACTAATAATATTTGTAATATTTCATTTAAATGTTAAATTAGTATAATGATTGTTGATACACATGATCAGCAAAGAGGGAGTTTTCAGAAGTAGAGAGAAATGGATCTAAAAAATGGTTGTCCGACCCCTTTTTTTTTTTCAGGTCATGAAAATGAATTTCTTTTTTAATACTTGGGTCATGGGTATATTGGGTCAGATTATTTTTATTATAGTTATATATAACAATTTGTTCCCTACCTTGTCGAAGAAGAGTTATAAAGTGATTCTTTTGGGTACAAGCTCACACGTGTGAATCGTATAATTGTGAGCTTACCACGTGAGTTTTAATTTGAATTTTTATTAAACAAATTTGTTGTCCGATAGTGTTGTACATGAGTCAAGAATTGTATTGCAGAATACTACAAACTATATTTTCTGTAAAACTAAAATTGTCAATCAGCGAACTCAAAGGAAATTGTTTGATATCAGTTGCGATCTTAAATCAACGAGCTATTCGGAGGTTGCGATCTTAAATCAGTGAACTTTAGTAATATTAGCTCTGAGCGTAGGTCAGCGAGTTGTTAGGAATTGTGATCTTAAATCAACTAACTCAAATAATCGAAAGATGCAATCTTAAATCAGTGAGCCTTAGTAACATCAGTTGTGAACATAAATCAGCGAGTTGTTAAGAGTTGTGTTCTTAAATCAGAGAACTCAAATAATTGAAGGTTGCGATCTTAAATCAACGAGCCTTAGTAATATTAGCTATGATCGTAGGTTAACGAGCTGTTAAGAGTTATGATCTTAATTCAGCTAACCTTAGTAGAATAAGCTAGGAATATAGGTCTGCGAGCTATTCCGGAGTTGCGAGCTTAACTCAGCTAACTTGAATAATTTAGAGGTTGTGAGCTTTAACTCAACTAACCTTTAAACATCAACTGGGAATGTAAGTCTGCAAGCTATTTCAAAGTTGCGAGCTTGACTCAACTAACTCGAATAATCTGGAGGTTGCGAGCTTAACTCAGCTAACCTTTAAACATCAGCTGAGAACGTAGGTCTAGGGGCTGTTTCGGAGTTACGAGCTTGACTTAGCTAACTCAAATAATCTGGAGACTATGAGCTTAACTCAGCTAACCTTTAAACATCAACTGATAACGTAGGTCTAGGAGTTGTTTCAGAGTTGCGAGTGTAACAGCCCTTTAGAGAAATCGGATTTTAGAAATCGGAACAGTGGTTTCGGAACCACAAATCTGATTTCGAAAAGAAAATTTATTTTAGTATTATTTTATGATCTATAATATGATAATAATGTTGTGTAAAAATTTCATAAAGAAATTTTATTGATTACATGCTTAAATTGATAAATGACCAAATTGCACCAGGTGCAAAAGTTGAGTTCTAATAGCTAAAGGGATTAAATAGCTATAGAACTTTAAATTGGAAGTCCTTATATGGCAATTAGACCATTAAAAATGCTTAGTCATTAAGGATGATGATTCATCCGTGGAAAATAAAATTAAAGAAAAGGACAAAATTGGAAGAATGAAAAAATAAAGGTGATAAATAATAAAAGATGAAAATATCATCATTTATCATCTTCTTCCCCAAATATTTTGCATGGAAACCCTAGGAAAGAGAAAGCAAGCTTTCTTGGTCAAATTTGGTAAGTATTCAAACCTTTTTTTTAATAATTTTTATATTTTTGAGATCGAGGTAACTTAATTTATTTATTTGGGGGATTAATTTGAAAAGATATCAGAGTACAAAATTTTTACCATGGATTAATATGCTGAAATTATGAAATATATGGTAGAAAATGAAAGGTTGTTGATAGATAAACAACTTTTACAAAATGAATTTTGATGAAAACTTGATTTAGGGACTAAATTGTAAAAATGAGAAATTCATGGAAAAATTATGATTTTATGAAATGTATGGGCTGTAAACATTACATTAAAAATTCTACTAAGCTCGGAATAACGATTAAATTGCATGAATTTTGACAAAATAGTCATTTATTAAAAGTGTAGGGACAAAATGGTAATTTTGCCTAAAGTGTAAATTGGACTAAATCGAATATGAATTACAATAAATTGATGTTAAATTTACTCGTATAGATATGGATAAACCGAATATGGAGTTAAGACGAGGAAAGGAGAAAATGTCGGGCTAGTAGACTTAATCTACACGAACACTTATTAAGGTAAGTTCGTATAACTAAATTGTATATATTTATATGCTTGAATTAAATGTGTTTGTAAATTGTATAAATGCCATAAATATGTGAAATGATCACATATTCATTAAAGCTCGACAAATGAAAGTGCCTAAAATAAATGGTAATACCTGATAAGTGATAAATAATAAAAATGTTATTTTTTATGTTTGAGTTGAAGACGAACATTTGAATTGCATAAATGCATAAATATATGAGATTGATCACATATCTGACAATTTCCTGATAAATGTCAAATTCCGTTTGAATAAATGAAAAATCGGCGGATATGTGATTTCTAGAAATGAATAAGGTCCTGCATTTGTTGCTGACAGGATTTAGCTCAGATGAGTAATCCTATTGACCTTATTACAAATAGGATTTAGCCCGAATGGGTAATTCTGATATAACCCCTCTAGAGCATATGTTACAATTAGGATTTAGCCTGAATTGGTAATCCTAATTGAGCTCTTCTGAGCATATGTTATAGAAAAGATTTAGCCTGGACTGGTAATTTTGTTATATGACATGTGGCTCGAGAGTGTGTTTCCTGATTAAGTGCCCAAATGGGTACTCCTAAATATAAATTGATGGATTTACTGATTTGTACACTTTGTGTGTACTACTTGAGTATATATTGATATTTTTAATAATTCAATGGATAAAATCCTGACATGAAAAAAAATGGGCTTTTACAAATATCTATCAGAGACACATGAAAATAATGATAAGAGATATATGGAGATATGAGATAATGATATATGAACATAGAATTTGTCTGATAAATATGTTCATCAATGATTATAGAACTGTATACCTCGAGTATATTACTCGTGTGAAAATGATATTTCAAATGATTTAATGAGAAAAGTTCTGATATGAAATAATCTGAATTCAAGATAAAGTGTAATAAAAACATACTTGAAATATAGGGATGTGATATGTATATGTGTTATATTAGTACATGATGTGGAAAGTACCTGTACATGTACATTGATGATTATTGAGCTATACGTGATTCTTGATATCTATATGAGACATTATGAATTAAAAGTGAATTTTTACCCGTATGTATATGAAATACATGGAAATGACATTATCTAATATAATGATGCATGAATCGATAGTTACATAAATGTGGATCATGTTTGATGACTTCGTTCATCCATGATAAAAAATTATTATATTATTTGACTAACATGATGAGGATATGTGTTTAGGGCTTATGACGAAATTGGTTAATAAAACCTTGCATGTTAATTTTGAACATATTATATGATAAGTTAATTACTAAGTTATACGGACTTATTAAGCATTATATGCTTACTATGTTTTATTTTTTTTCCTGTTCTATAGTAATTCGGTAGCTCGTTGATTGGAAGCTTAGCGGAGATCACTCACACTATCCATTGGCCCAATTTGGTATATATATGGTAAATCAATTATGTTATAATGGCATGTATATGATATTTAGCCCATGTTGGCACATAAAATGTTATGAATGTAACGAGCCATTGGTATGGCTTGTGTTTGATATATTTGAAATGTACGACTATATAGACTTAACATGTTAGTTGTGTAAAAGTCTGAAATGGAAAAATAGAGATAATCACATGGATGAGTTGATTTAGATAACTTGATTGATAAATCATGCTTATATATGAATTAGATTAAACGAATAAGCTTGACTACTTGAACAGAGATCAAGAATAAACTTGATTTGAACTTAGTTAAATGTCTTGAATCAGTTCTTGGATGTGTTTAGACATTGATGTAGGAAGAGGACTAAATGGGTGAAAAATAAGACTTAAAAAATGACCTTATTTTGTCCACATGGACAAAGATATGGGCATGTGTCTCAGCCGTGTGTGACACACAGCCTAACACATAGGCGTGTGTTCTGGCTGTGTGTCCCTTGCATATTAAAAATGCAAAACAGAATGCTCAAAGTTGACCACATGGCCTAACACACAGGCGTGTGACTTGACCATGTGACCCCTGTACCTAAATAAATTACAAGCCAAAGAGTTATATGGGTTAGGGACACGGGCATGTACCCTACTCAGGTATCACATGGCCTAAGGCACGGGCATGTCATTTGGCCGTGTGAGCCACACGGCCTGACCACACAGGAGTGTGTGCCCTATACCTAGAAAATTTTTTAAAATTTTGCAAAAAATTTCTTAAGTTTTCAATTTAGTCTCAACTCGATTCTAATGCATACTTAGAGCCTTGAGGGCTCTTATAAGGGATTATTTGATTGATTTTAATATGAATACTGTATGAGCACTGTATTTTAATGTGAAATGTCGATTACCTGTTCTAAAATTTTTGGTAATGCTCTATAACCCTATTTTGACGACGGATTCGGATTAAGGGTGTTACAACGAGCTTGACTTAGCTAACTCGAATAATTTGGAGACTGCAAGCTTAACTCAGCTAACCTTTGAACATCAACTAGGAACATAGGTTAGCGAGCTGTTAAGAGTTGCAATCTTAAATCAGCGAACTCAAATAATTGGAGAAAAATCAGCTAGCATTAGTAGAATCAACTAGGAACATAGGTCCACTAGCTGTTTCAAAGTTGCGAGCTTAACTCAGCTAACTCGAATAATTTGGAGGCTACAAGCTTAACTCAACTAACCTTTAAACATCAGTTGGGAACGTAAGTCTGCGAGTTGTTTTAGAGTTACAAGTTTAACTCAGTTAACTCGAACAATCTAGAGATTGCAAGCTTAACGCAACTAACCTTTAAACATCAGTTTAGAACAAAAGTCTGCAAGATGTTTCGGAATTGCAAGCTTAACTTTACTAACTCGAATAATCAGGAGATTGCGAGCTTAAGTCAACTAACATTTAAGGCAAAGTAGGTTCACGAGTTGTTTCAGAGTTACAGTTTAAAATATTTAGAAATAAATAATTTCTTGATTGAAAATATTCATAGCAACAAAGTAGTACTATAAACAAACTAAAATGTTATAATTTTATAATTCAAAACTATTATAAACTATGAAAATTTTACTAATTGAAATATTAACATTAAAGAATCTTAGTATTTTAGTACTATATTTTGTTAATATTTTAATCTGTTTGTCTAGAAAAGAAAAAAAATGAACATATAGTTATGACTACCATGTTACATATATTTCGGAAAAAGTATTATTCTAATAATACATCATATTTTCCCGGTATATAATATTTTGGATAATTTTTTTGGAAGTACACCACTTGATGCTTTAAAATGATTTTAAAATCCTTTATTTGTTTATTTTTCATTAAAAATGTGTCCTAATACCATCAATGTACATCTAATTCAAACTCACCCTTCTCTAAACAATTGATATGTGCTGAATTGCCGTGTATACATGAATACATCAAAACACTATTTTTCTAAAAAATTAAAATTGAAAGGGAAAACCTCTAAAATTGTACGAATTAACTTCAATGGACAATATTATATAAAATTTTTGATAAAGTTTCAATTTTGATTCAAATGGATTGAAAACAAATTTTCTCAATTTTTTTTAGGAAAAAAACTGAAGTAAAACTAAAAAAAAGTTCTACATAAAATTTCACCCGTAAACACACCAAGCCATTTAAAAAATAAATTATATCACCATTTTCTTATTAAATATACCAATTTAAAGCAATCAGTGGTGTTTGAAAAACTAATCAGAATCAAAATTCCACACGTCAAATTACACCAAATTATAGCGTAGGTGTCGAATCAAAATTCAAATTTGACCCTGCCAAAGATCAATTCCTACAAGAAAAAGAATGAAAGAAAAATTAATATATGTACTCTGGCCATGGATTTTGGTACCTAATTTTTAGTTTTTAGTATATATTTATATGTTTTTATAAATTCTTATCATTTATATACTATATATATATATTTTATATTTCAAAATATTATAGGCTCTTCACATAATTTTAATTAAGTATATTTTTAAAATTTATATTTTATATGTTTTTCAAAATAACGATAACCTAGAAAACTCGTAAAAAAAAATGGAGAACATGTATTCGTACCAGTTGTCCAAATCTAAATATTTCTGCTCAAGTTAGTTCCTAATGTGAAATTTTGTGAAATTTTTTTATGAGACTGACATGTTATAATCGAATTAAATATCAATGCCACATCATAAAAAATATCATATCATCACAAACTAATGACATTAATGCATGAATACCAAACAGTGATTTTACTTGAGCAAAGAGTCTGATAACGACTCAAACTCTGCTAAACCGCAGTTGTTGAGTTAAACAAGGACAAAAGAGGTTGACTAAGGATAAAAACCGTCTCTCCCTCGGTCAAAGTGTCAATGAATGTGGACATGATATTAGATAAGTTTGGTTATAGTTTTAACTGTTAAAGATCTGGTTTAATGAAGTAGAACTAGGGTCGAGCTACCCACCCAAATTCCATCTAAAATTTGAGAAAATTTCAATAAAAATATTAAATCCAAAAAATAAACTTCGACAAAAAATATTAAGCTCGCTTTAAAATATAGGCTGAACTTAAGCTTTAACATTCAATGCTCAAATCCAACTTGACCCAACCTGTTTTTAAATTTATAATACTTTGTATTATATAATTTATAACACACTGAAAAAATAAACCTATACTAAATGTACAATACCACTCTAATGTAAACATTAAAATAATGTTAAAATGACTACATAAAAAATTTTAATAAATAAAAAATATAGAAAATATTAAATATTAAATAAAAATAATATGAATATTTTTAAAAATTTCTTAAATAGTATAAGCGGACCTAAAATGAACTTAGGTTAATCTTTTGTAAATAAAAGCAGGCTTAGACCAAATTTTAAGCCCATATTTCAGGTCAAGCCAGGTTTAGACAAATATAAAATATATTAATATCATATTTAAACCCGGCTCAGCCCATGAACACCTCTATAAAGAGTTTCTTCTCAACTAGGATTTTCATCTTAAACAAAACTCCTACCATGCTTATCCTTGGTAGTAAGATGTGATCTTCATATTGGGAAGGTTTGAACAAACTTTTAGAATTAGAAGTTGAGGCAATGCTTGACAAGTATCCAAAGCAATTAAAATTATTACCTTAACCCATTTAGTGAAAAAATGAGGCCGAAATTCGACATCCTTCGTCAGCAAGAAAAACTAAAATAAATAATGACTAAAAATATCCCATCGGTTACCAAGCACCTACAAGAAAACTGAATATCTAATGCACCTCTAAAATCATTCTTGCTCACTAAGTCACTATAGATTATAAGTTTATAACTAAAAGAGAGAAAAACAAAATTAAAAAGAACCACATGCTCCAAGAGTAACATATTATATATGAGACTCCAATTCCTTTTACTCAAAAGGAAGGATATATATATATAAAAAAGATTCATATCCCACTTGCGTGAACTTTTTCAGTGAATTCAGCCAAGAAAATAATCTGCTATTCAGTTTCAATCTACTAGCAAATATGCAGTCATAACCATACAAAAATACAATATTTGAAAGGTTGTGAAAATATGAAATAGCACCACACAATGAAATTGCAGTATGATAAACAAACAATGCTGGGACCAAAGAAATAACTTACAAAAAATGCTAGCTTTACCCCTTCTGACTAACAACTCTACCGCCTATCTTGTTTGAATAACTACAACAGTCCAATTTTAAGTGCATCATGCAAGAATTTTACCCTCATGTAGCTGTCATAATAAATATCAGTAAAAGGGATATGAAATTGGGTCACTTGTGTCATAGCGACGTGACCTAGGGCGACTAATGCTATCCCATGTTGCCCCAAAAACCCTTCGACTGTATTCATAATCGATATCATTGATATGTGATCCATACCCATTAAAGTGGTGAGAAACACCAGGAGGAGGTGGCGCTGGATCAAAACAAACTTTTCAGCACTCAGGGAACTAAATAGTTCAATCAAGTGATATATTTAAAAAACATACTGAGATAATAAAAGAAACAAACAATAGAAGACATAATCACCTTGGCTGTAACGCGCAGGATAATCCGGAATCCTAGAAGGGGTTGAAGACTTCTTTGGCTGCTGAGAGGTTTCCATGTGGTTAACTACTCCATGGTAATGCCTTGATTTGTAGGATGAATTTGTAGCAGGCATGGCTGCATTGGCAGGGTTTTGAGAAGACTTGTCCTGCCCGGAGATCTGTTGGGATTACAGTCAATATTAGATTCTCATACAAACGAACTCGGAATTTGGACATTATGAATCACAGAGGAAGGCAAATATTTCCATTTACACAGCTTAATTGCCAATATGTAGTATATTTGGTATGTGCTTGTTCAGAATAAGAAAATAAGTGAAACTTTACCCTCCGATTATAGAAGAGGTCGCATAAATTCATAATAACAATAATAAAACATGGAAATGAGCTTACCGCAAATTTCAAGGTTCGGTTATAAAGAGTAACAAGGCCAGAAAAGAGCCTGACAGCATAATCAGCAACGTCCTCGGTTTCGTATTCAACAAAGGCAAATCCTTTGGGTTTATCGGTTTCCTTATCTCGAGGAATGTACAGGTCTACTACTCTTCCTGCTTGGATAAGAATATCGTACAGAACTCTGTCGCTTACCCTCTCATCCAAATTACCTTTTATTTCAATAATTAAGAAAAAATCAGATCAGAGCACAATCTAAACTAAACAATTCCAATCATACATAAATAAAAAGAACAGAGATATTGATTGTTAAAGCACAACCGACCTATGTAGACACTGCAACTAGAATTCCCTGACATAGTTGCTGTTAATACCTACAGAATCGACGGCAAGCAACTTCCAACAACAACAAAAAATAATTAAACTTCAGCCAGCAATTTTCAATCCCAACCTCGATGAAAGAAAATCCCGTAATAAAAAATCCCAAACCAGAAAAGCCAAGAAGGTTTAGCAGCTAGGAGATGATTTCCAAAAGGAAACTTAGACTTGAGGAGGTGGCAGTACCAATTTTTCAATCTAGATCGAGGGCTTCTTAGGGTTTTTGTTTGGGGAAAATTTATCTAGGTAATGTGAAAAGAGAAGGAAAAGGGATCCCCTAGATAGATTGGGATAAAGATTTCTGCTAGGGGCGCCCCAAGACGGAGAACAGCGGTAGACGGCGGTTCCAGTGGCCGGTCTATGGGATTTTGGGTTGGTTATAGCTAGGACGGGACTAGAACGAGTGAGATAAATAAAAATAGAAAAACGAAACCGTCGTATTTTAATGTTTCTAGAGATATCTGTGTATATATAATTTCCTTATTTTATTATTTTGTTACTAAATTTAAAATTAATTAGTGTGCTTAATAAAATAACTAAAAATATATTTTTAAATAAATCTATAATTTTTATAAATATTTTTGTTATTAGTGTATACGTTAAAATATAAATATGGAAATATATAAATAAAAAGCAAAGTTTTAACTATAGCACATATGTAATATTTACCAAATAAAAATAAAAATAAAAAATTAATTTAAATTAATAAGTAAATACTTTTAATTTATAGTATTAAATACATTGCAATAGTTTATCATTAAATTAACTTGTGACAGTAGTGTCGAGGACATTATTGAGATACACAAATAATATGGGTAAAACAATTTGTATAATAACATTAAAATGTATAAATATATTAAAAGAAAGCTTTGACTAAAGTGAAAAAAGAATTAAAAGAATTTTATAAATGTTGGTAGCATGGGTTCAAATATTAATATTTGTAAATTATTTATTTATTCCTTTTTAAATAAGAAAAAGACACAAATACTCTCATAATAATATAATTTATTTAAAATATGTAAGATTATTTTATTACTTTTCTAAACTGATTGAGAAAAGAAATAAAAACTATTCCAAATTGTTTTAAATTGAACTAAATTTTAATTTTTTATTTAATTTATAATTAATTTTATATTTTATAATGTAAAAATAAATATTTTATTTTAAAAATAATGAAAATAACTTAAAAATAATATATAAAATGTTATTTTCAGAAAATACTATATGAATGTTATTGATTATTTTTTATTTATTTGCAAAATTAAAATTTTAAAAACATTTTTTAGTATACTTTAAAACATTATTAAATAATATCTATAAGTCATAAATAAAACTTATTCTGTCAAAAATAAAAATTAAAATATCAAAACTCAAAATTAAAATGAAAAATCGAAAACCAAATTAAATTATCACAACTAATTCAAAAAATTCAAATATCTTGATTGAATTCGACTAAATTTAACTTTATATATATTTTTTAATTTTTTTAATCTTATATTTAAAAATATAAAATTTAAAGTAGTATTGTAAATATGAAATAGGGTTAATTTATTAGATAGGGTTCATTTAATTCATTTGAACTTGTCCAATTCGAAAAACAAGTGATGAAACCCATCTACTTGAAGTATTGGTGGCCCAACTAAGCACTTATGGAAAATCAGGACTACTTTAGAAAATAAAGAAAGCAATATTAGAAGATTTGTAATTATAGATATGCTTCGATCTCATTTGTCGATATAAAGCTAGTTGTACCGTTAGATTTGGGGGAACTCAACTATAAATAGAGGGTCATCTCCTTATTTGCAATAATCCATTGTATCCTATTTTTTGAGTTAAAAAATATATTAAGAATATTTGCTCAAACACTTAGTGTGTTTTGCTTTTCTGTGGCTATTCTGTTATTTCGAGCTTTCTTTTGTTTTTGAGTTGCTTTTGTTTATTTTCAATACATTGAAAAATTTCAATAAATAATTCTTACTTTATGAGAGTTAAACTAACTTAAGTGTATTTGAAACAAATATTTTATCTGAAGTCACATAAATTGCTAAACGAAAAGTTTAGCATCATGACACAAGAACAATAGTGAAGAGCAACTATAAGTGAGTGATTATGTGCAATGATGAAGTGAGAGAGATGATGATAGAGAAGAGAATAATTACATTTATTTAATTTTTAATTTATTTAAAAATTAACATGTGTCACAAGAGGAATCAAAATTTAGGTACCACTTCTTAAAAGAAAAAACTTAGAGACCTAAATAGGAAAAATTCTATAAATTGAGAGCCAATTTTTAATTTGAGCCATAGTATATATAATCTAATATATATATAATATTCTATAACTAGTAACCAAAACGGTAAACTTATTTTGTTGGCTTAGTTCTTTTATTGCCATTGTAAAAAATTATGTGACACGTGTACTGTTTTCCCCAAATTTCAGTATTGCTATTGTTTTTTTGACAGATTTTTAGGCGTAATATTTGCAAAATAAATATTAACTTCTTTATACATAGGAGTGACAACTATTTTTATATAAAAAAAAAGATTATAGTAATTTTTTTAATAATTTCGTTATAAATTTTAATCATATATGTTATTTTTGATATAATATTTAAAATTATTCATAATTCATCCTCAACCTATAAATAAGAGGAGGATAACTTCAACGTGCTTGAACCCACGTCCTCCTGTATTTTTAACAATACTTATATTAATCGAGTTAAGACTCGATTGACAATTATAATCAATTTTTATTCTCATTATATCAAACTCATATCATATAATAATAACAATAATAAAGTAGAGTTTTTGAGCAATTTAGGTAAGTTTAAGTTCTAAGTTAGTCCTCTTCTCATCTATACCAATTAAAATAGATCACTTCATCAAACTAAATTTAAGCAATAAATCAAAATACAAAAATATATTCACTGTAAAATATTTAAAAAAAAGTTTAATCTTAAATATTTTATCAGTATATAATAAAGCTTGATGACAGATATTTTGAATTGATATAATATAGTGTTTTTATTAACTATCTAATATATTCTGACAAGTTATGCATCCCCTGGTGGAGTGGTGAGAAACCATTTTGGGGAATGAATTATGGGGTTTAATAATTTCTTGGAAACTTGTTCTATCTTTGATGTCGAATTTTAGGATATTTTAGATAATTTTATCCTTCTAAAAGAATAGAGATTAGAGAGAATGTTAATTCATATAGATAATCTAGAGGTGGCCCAAGTACTAAGAATGGACACTCTGGCTATTTCAACTTCCGCTCTGGTGAAGTGAATCCGAAAGCTACAACAACATAAAGAACATTAGATGGTTAAACACATCTCAATGGAGGCTAATTGTGTTCCTGACAAGATTGCTAAATTGGTCACTGCTGATAAGGTGGAAGTTAACATGTTGACAATAACTCCTACAAATTTATTAGACTTTCATCGATAGAGACAGAATAAATGATGCTTTTAATATTATAGGACAAATTTGAGTCCTTTTAATTTTTGTTTTACCAAAAAGAATTAGTCAAAAAAATTTAAATAAATAAACTTTACAACCCAATTTTTGAATGACAAAATAAAAATTAAATTGTATATATCATAAATATATATATATAATGTATAACAAAGTTTTACATAAATATGATAACATTTAATTTTAAATCAGTTCTCAGTTTAACATTTGACACTAATAATGTGTTGGAAATATTAACAGTCACTTTCAATTTTCAATTATTAATGGGGTAATTTCTAAAAATTATTTTAAGGAAAAATATGAAAAAATTAATATTCTCTTGGGTTAGTGTTATATGGTGTCATGGGAAAAATATTTTATGAAACTTATATAGATCTTAGTGGTAAAAACATTTTTAAAATTTTTTAACCATATTTCCATAATAGGATATCATATCTAAAAATTTTTCCCCTTAGGGAAGAAACAATAATAAATTAATTTTTAAAATTAGATAAAAATGAATACGACACTTGAAAATGATAAATACATAACTTGACTAAGGAATCTTGCATATAAAAAAAAAAACTCTAAACTGTTAGAAAATTGTTATGTATGTTTTTGGATAACACTTTAGTAGATCAAAATTTGATAACTCTCGAATCCATCAAAAATAATTTCTACACCTAAAAACAAAATACAGAATTCGTAATATAAGGAGTAGGGTTGATACACAGGGATAGGTCTGATAGTGTTCGAATTTCTCACAAGGCATTTCGTGGGCAATTTTGTGCTCACGACTCTTGTAGTCTTGCATAAAATAAATAAAAGAGAAGTAACACAAAATTAAATAAATAAAAATTGAAGAACAATAAATAAAAATTGTTTTTGAAATAAAATAAAATAAACCCAATTAATGAATGTTTCGACCTTAGGTACGACGTCAGTCTCGATCTCAGAGTTGATCATGGACTATGGATGTCTTCTCGCTCATTGGTAAGCCAGTTATAGTGATCGATAATGCCTCAATCACCAATTCTTCCTTAATCGTAAATTAACTACGGGAACAACCCAACAATTAACATTTACCTTACCAAATGAATAACTCTAAAAGACGCTTCCACGATTTAATTTGTCGACAGCCTTACAAACTAGAAGAACCTGACTCTAATTAATGATCTCAACTTCACGAAATATTTAAATTAGATCACTTAATCCCATGGCATCACCAAACTGCACTCCCAATCAAACCACACCATCTTATTCTTCAGTAAAGTATTTTGACACCGAATTAATTGTACCAATTATGTATTGTTCCCAACACCGTACAAGGGATCCTTCTTGAAATGGCACTAAAAACAATACTATGAAATGATCCTATCTATCTCTTGAACCGGAGAAAAAATGAATACACAAATGAAAAAAATTTAGAATAATTTTGTATTTCACAACTCAAACACTGAAATTTGGTCCACCTTATATAATTGCTTATAATGGTTAATTAAATAAATAAAATAAAATAAAAAAATAAAGAAATTAATAGAGTTTGGCAATAGTCTTTACAATTCAAAGCTAAAGGGGCGTTTATGTCTTTCTAAATTTTAGCTTTGAAGCTAATCTTTTTCTCAGTATTCTACTCCTAAACAAACTTCTTGTTTGCTGATGATAGCATTATTTTCAGCGAGACCACTATCATTGGTGCACGTAATGTTCAATCCATTATTAGTGAATATGAGGCATGCTCGGACAAAAAGTTAATATTGATAAGTCTCTGATATATTTTACTACAAATGTTGGTGATGCAAATTGTTCTCAACCTGGCTTTGTTTTAGGGGTTCAGATTACTTCTAATTCTGAAAAATATTTGGGGCTTCTGACTATGGTGGGGAGGCATAAGAAGGAAGCTTTTCAGCATTTTAAAGATCGTTTCAAAAGGTGTATTGACAGTTGGAGTGTTCGGTTTCTATAACAAGGAGGTAAGGAAGTTTTTGTTAAGTCAATGTTGCAAATAATTCCAACTTATGCGATGTAGTGTTTTTAATTACCGTCCTCCTTGTGCAAAGAATTAGAGTTTATCATGTGCAAGTTTTTATGGCAGAAAATTGGAGGAAGGGAAGGTATGCATTGGTGTTCTTGGGCAACTCTTTGTAATTCAAAGTTGAATAGGGGTATGGGGTTTCAGGATTTGACTAAATTCAATATTTCTCTTTTAGCTAAATAGTGTTGGCGTATCTTGTCTAATCATGGTTGCCTTAAGAGTTGAGTAATTAAAGCTAAATATTTTCCTTCTTCGGGTTTTGAAGTGCTGGATTGCGATCTTATCCATCTTATTCCTGGCGTAGCATTTGGAGTTCGCGAGGATTACTGGAAAAAGGATTAGGTTGATGTGTTAGAAATGAGAATTCTATCTCCATCTGGAATGACTGCTAGCTTCCGGGAGCTGATAGATGTAAGGTTGTAGACACGAATGTTAATGGTTCTGTTTTTTGGGTTAATGACCTTTTATAGCTAGGTTCGAATAAATGGGATATAGATAGGGTCTGTACTCTTTTTGTAGAGGCTAAAGCTGACAAAATTCTGTCCATATCGTTATCTAAATTTGCTCATGAAGATGTACTTATTTGGAAGGGTGATCCAACTGGTGTATACATAGTGTGTAGTGGATATCGATTACTATTCTCATCTAAGGATATAGACCATTCCTATGGTTTACATGATGCACATAACCTAAATAATGTTTCTATACAAAATTGTGGAAAGCAATAATGCTTCTCAAAATCTGTATTATAAACTGGAGATTTTGTTAAAACTATATTCCTACTCTTTCTAATCTCTTCAACAAAAGGATTTCCTTTACTTAGTTTTGTCCTACATGCAGTATAATTCTAGAAACTATTACCCATGTAGTTTGCAATTGTATAATGGCAGCTGCAATGTGGCAATCTCTAAATATTTCTTGGCCTGTGATACACAACAATACTGATGTTACTGATTGGTTATCATTTCCGCTCATCAAACATTCTACGGATATTGTTAATTTCATCCTAATTGTGATCTAGGTTTTATAGTTGCCGTAGAACAAAGGTTATCATGAAGGGGTTGTTCAAACAACCTCAAATTTGGTGGCTCTGATCTATTCCTATTACAGAAAAGTTCAAGTTTTGGGTGAAACTTGTAGTCTTAGTGCTGGACATCACGAAAGGAAATGGCATCCGCCGGTAGAACCGTATGTTAATGTTAATTTCGATGCAACCTACAGGGTTCATTCTTGGTAGTCTTGCTTAGGAGTTGTGGTGACAAATTGAAATGGCCTAATTTTAGGGACAAGTAAACAACCCCATCATTACGTACCTAATGCTTTTGTTGCGGAAGTAAAGGTGTTTATCCAAGCAGTGTCTTTTGTTGATGATCTGGGCTTGAGGTACGTGGTGTTTGAGAGCAATACTTTGATTGTAATCAAGAATATTTGTTCCACGCATGAGGACCAGACTGAAATTGCGACTCTCATAAAAGAAGGTAAGCATAAATTAATGGTTTTTTTCTCATATTTTATTGTCAAACTCTGATATAGAGAAGAGAACATGGTTTCTCACTTTCTTGCTGTCGTAGGTTTTAATTTGGGGATGGATCATTTTTGGGTGGAGGAGATTCTAGTGGAGGTCGAAGCTGCTGTTGCTGCCAACATATGATTGGTGGATCCGCCAGATTAATTTGTTCTCGGGTTGGCTTTTGGAAGTAGGAATTTATTGATTTTATCCTGCTTAGCATTATGTTTTTCTTTTCTGGTGTTCGCTCAATGTCATATAATCCAAATTTGGAGATATTCTTGGTTTTAATGTTGTGATTTTCAATAGGGAGAGGCTATGGATTTTTTCTTGGTTCTTCTAGCGTTTAGTTTGCTTTTTCACTAATCGATTTTGATAGGTTTTTAATTTTCTTTTATTGTTCATTGTTTGCTTTTATTTCTCATTTATTGTTATTGTTTCCAATAGTTGTATGTTCTTTCCCTTTTTTAAATGAATGCCAACATTCATAAAAAATATTTTAATCCTATTTTAACTCCTAATAAATATATTTATAAATAATATTTAAATAAAAATAAAAAAAATCCTAAATTCTAAGAAGCCTTGTATTTCAAATTATTACTCCCATACTCAAATCTTCCGGGTGACTTCATATTTTCACTTGTTCTCTAAATTTTTTGAACTCACACTGCACCTACATAGAAATTAAGCAATAAATAACAAAATTAGTAGCATCGTGCCGAAAATTTCATCAAAATAAATCACATAAATATGTCAGTTTGGCACACTATCAAATTCTTCCTACTTAGTCCATGCTTATCCTCAAGCATTTCATGCATTTATCAATCCAAGCATACTACGATCATTCAAGTTAATGAAATCACTACAATCCTCAATTCAATCAACCAAATATACATTAGTAAAATCGTGATCACATAATTGTCTCCCTCAAGCTAACACGTCGATTCAGAATTCAGTTAAGCACATAATTATCAAATATTCTCATAATAAGGCTCCATAAAATCAATCCATGCTAAATTGTCAAAGCACCAAAATTAAACAAAAAATTGCAACCATAAATAACCATTTGTCCCATTTCTTATGTTCGATTTTTTTCTTTTTTTCTTTTTTTAAATAATTTTTTTTCTAGAGTGTCACTAAATATTTCTATGCGAATAAGGATAACAACCCAAGCATCCCACTCCAATTACTCAATTAATCACATATCTAGATGGCTACTAGCTCCGCTCATAAATTTTAAAATTAGTGGAGTAAGTGAATAGCTTAGAATGTCACTCAATCTTTTGACGCAAAAACAGATGACAACCCAAGCACCTGACTCCAGTTACTCAACCAGTCACAATTTTAAGACTCTACTCATAATCTAAACAATTATTGAAGTATTTATTGATTTTTTTCTCTTTTTTTTCTTCAAACACAAGATAAAATAACAGTTTATTTACGGCAAAGAAATTCATGCAAATAAGGTGTGTAGACCAATTTAGCTCAAAATTAACACCATAGAGCATTCAATTTTGCACACACATTTATCTCAAATAATGAATCTACGTGTTTTCTTATCATAATCAAATTATAGAATCAACATTTTCCTAACGTCTAGATGCTTTAAAAGAATTGACAAAGTAATTTTTGAATTTTTCCAAATGAAATTAGCATGCAAGAGCGAAACATAATTACTACTTAAGGACAAAGCAAACAACAACACAATTTACCACAAAAAATTAGAATATATCAATTAACGATTCAATTTAAACTCCCCCACTTAATTCATACATTATCTTCAATGTATCATAATAAAATGAAATGAACGAATCAAGTATGAAGAGGAAACTTCCCTATGGCTGTGTAATGTGATGGGACAGTGATGCAGGGGATCACATGAGTCCAATCCTATTGAAGAAAAGAAAATAAATTAGAAATAACTAAAACCAAAAACAAAAAAAAAAGATAAAGAATATTATCGAAACAAATAATAAAATAAAATAAAACTGGGTTGCTCTCAAAAGAGCATTTGTTTAATGTTGTTGACTCAATATTTTTTATTTTTCAACTCAAGTCGGATATTTAATCCAAATTTCTTCCAATCTTGAGGTAAAAGATTTTGATGAACTCTTGACAAGAGGTAGTTGAGATAATCAAGTATCAATGCCTTTTCAAAACCAACCTGCTTCTTTCTCATAGTGCACAATCCCTTCAAAAACTCTTCATGGCGAGGTATTTGTTTAATGACGTCTAGTAACGGTATCTTTACCTCTAGCTTGTGAAGAGTTTCGAGGTTCTCATTTTCTTCCTTCATTTTCTCGTTTCTAGATGGCCCTTCAGGAGATGGAGATGGTACAAAAATTGATTTTGTAATTCAGGTTCTCTCTTAGTTGCTAGTTCGTTGTTCTGCTTTTCTCGCCCAACATCATGCCTACAGCTCTTGCTAGGTTCAGGTTCCAAAACTGTTCCACTTCGTAAAGCCATTGTGTTTGCATTTTGCCTTGAGTTTGGTTTTGTTTGAGACGATGATTTGCCTTGGGATTCGAGTCCACCACCCATCATGGAAAGCTTGCTCACTTGATTTTCCAATATGAATTGTTGCTTTCATGTCCTGTCATTATTGAAGAGTACTAGAAGCAAGTCTATTGACAATGTCTTCTAGAGACATACTTGAAGGTTGAGGTAGTTGAGGAGGAGGCCTCAGTTGGTGATCCAATTCACACATTGAGATGAAAAGCTGACTCATTAGGGTTCCTAATTTCGCCATACTTGTCTTTGTTTCTTAATAGAATTCAAGAGTGTTTGCAGCTAAGGCATTGATAAGTTATTTTAAAGATATACCTAAAGATAATAGTTGCTGCATTAGTAGATTAGATTGATAATATGGATTGAATTGGGGTCTTATTCTATAGCATAAATAAAAATAATCTCTCCACCCATAGTTGTATGCCTAGAAGAATGACTTGTATTATCCTTGAAGTGGCTTATAGAAATTTCTAAAGATGCTAAATTGTCCAAGATAATCGTCCTCCCAGACAGGATATGATTCTGTCACATGGTTGGGTGCAATAAATATACCACATACCATGATTAGTGTCATATTTTCTATACAAATATGATGAAAAATATTAGCAATATTACTAAGTTTATTTTCCATGAAAGATATATTTACTTCTTATGTTTTCATTGGGTAATTAGGCATAAACCCAAATAGTTGATAATTCACAGCATTAGTTGTAACGCCCCAAAATTTTAATTTTTGTTTGCATGAATGTGTGACACAAATATCTATCTGCTTTAGTGGTTAAGTGTTCTGGGTGTGTATGTGTGAGGTTTCAAGTTCAAGTCTTACTTGGGTTAAATTTTAGTATTTTTATGAATAAGCCCTATCTTTGGTCAGTAAGCTTTTAATTAAAAGTTTGTAAGTACTTAATAGAATGGGCATGTTGGTCTGGTGGTTAAGTGGAGTGTTAATATGTGGGAGGTCATGTGGGGTTGAGGGGTTACCGTAGATTAGGTTAGATTTTTATTTTTATTTTTCTTTTTCCCCAAAATTCAATTTCTTCTCTTTCCCTAAAAGCTTGGATGACAACCATTCTTTTTCTTCCTCCCCCTCTTTTATCAATTTGTTCTCAAACGCTACTACTCTTTTTACTATTCGTTCGTATCTACTCCTTCGGAGATTGCTTTCTATTTTTGTCAATAGTGGTAAGTGGTATTGGTGCTTTGAATTTTGATTTTTCATATATTAATTGGAGACTTATGTATACTATTTTGACATCGAGAATAGGGTGTGAGGGGTTGTTCTAGTGTCGAATTGTAGTGGGAAGCGTCCGTGGTTTTCAAGGTAAGGGTTTTTCTATTCGAAAGATGAATATCCCATTTTGGGTTCAGTTTAGTTCAATTGTTTAAGTGATTAATTGAGTGAAATGTTGGTCAATGATAGGTACTGGAGTGCTCGGGAGTGTTTAGGCATAAAAAATAATACATGTGTGTACCAAAAAAATGTAGAAAATGAGGTTTCAGCGAAAGCTGAAAACCCCACTGTCAACGCCACATGGGCATGTAGTCGCCCATGTGGTATGCCGTGTGCCCTAACACGAGCGTGTGATCGACGAGGCCAGGTTGTGCATGCAAGACACAATTGTATGATGACCAGGTAGGCCGTGTGCGACACATAGGCTAGACTAATTTAGGCTGTGTGGGCCACACGGGTATGTGGGATTTTGGGCTAGGACGTGTAATCCACATGGCCAAGGCCAATTTGGGTCGTGTGGGCCCACACGGGCAAGCTACATGGGCATGTGAGCCCATTTTCACTGAATTGATTTCTAAGGTTTCGTGGGTTGCCCAAGTAGACTGTGAACCTACTGTAGGGTCGATAAGCACTACTTAGGCCCTTAATTGTGTGAACTAAATAAGTGATAGTTGTACTGAGCATGACAAATGTATGCCTATTTACTGATATATATATATATATATGTGTGTGTGTGTGTATATGTTACTGATAGTTGCATAAAAGCATGACATTTATTGTATGTTGCATTGCATTGAGATTGGGATCTTGTTACTTAGAGGAAGTGTACTGAAAGGCTCTTAAGCCTAATATCTGACAACACAGTTGCAACTTATTGATTTTGTGCCGCATTCGATACTATTTGAAGTGTAGGGATGGGTGGGTGTTCTAAACCCCACATGGAGTGTAGGGATGGGCGGAGATGGTGTGTAGAAGCTGGATGGGTAGGACTTTGATTTCTGTACACTATATATCTGATATTGATACTGTGATGGGCTAAGGCCTTTATGCATGACTGATACTGATATTGAATTGGGCTAAGGCCAAACTGCACTGATACTGAAAATGGCTTAGACCCAGACTGTGTATGACTGCATACTGTTTGTTTATTTTCTATGGGGATTACATACTGAGTTTACGTAAACTTACCCCTTCTATTTAATGTGTACAGGAAATCCCTAGATTAGATGGATCGGAGTGGTGGAGGACTCGACGGTGACCATGGTTTTTGGAACTTTATAATTTATGATTTATAGTTTTATTAATTTAGATGTAATTTGGGGATTGTTTGGACTTTTGTTTAATTTGGTTTCTATTTATTTTTATAGATTTATAATGTTTGATGTAGGAAAACTCGATTTTCAAAAAGCTAAAATTTTATTTTCTAATCTCACGATTACTTAAATTGTTTTTAAAGCTTCCGCAATGAGTTAAGTTTTTAAACAATCGATTAATGGGTAAAACGAATTTTGGAATTAATCAAAATAAGAGATTATAGATAGTAATTAAATAGCAATGGTTTTAACATAACGATTTAATTTTCAACCACCCTATCATGTGACATCGCTAGATATAGCCATAACGTCTAGGTCGGTTTTGGGGTGTTACAATAGTAGAATCCATTTGATCATTTATCAATTTTTTTTGCATGAGTAGTCTTCTCTATTTCTAGATCGTGCTCGAGCGGTCGATATGTCTCGACCTGGTTATAAAGAGAAAAACAAAATTAGTCAGCACAAAACCCCTGACAATGGCACCAAATATTGGTGGGTATCAAATCCACCAAAAATAAATCATACGCTTAGAAAAATATAAAATTCTTAATATAGTAATCTATCATAATTTGACGTATCTAATTAGGCTCCCATGTTACTTAACAAGCTTGTTTTTAGGCAATTTAAGTGTCTTTTTAATAGTATAGCTTAATTTTAGTTTGTGCAATTGAATAAGTGTAAGTACCTCTTTTTCCTTATTTTTGTGATCCAGATTGGCCAATTATACCATTGGGGACACTAATGGTTGATTGATTGTTGTAGAGGCTTGTTGGTGGCCTAAACTTGAGCGAAAACATCACCAAAGGTAAGGGTATCGTGACATCGCAGCATGAAAGTCGCAACACTTCAGATAGGCCTGAAATGAAGAGAATGAAGACCACATATAGTGGTACTGTGAAATCCTCTTTGGGTATCGGATATCCAAGCCTTAAGGAAACCTCCATTTGGAGACTGTCGACGATATTGCAATATCCTACGTACCCGGACAAAAAATGACCATAGAGGTAGTTTTTGTCCAACACTCACACGAATCAAAATTAAGTGCTTAGAGACATTTTGGTATAAAATTTTGAGGTGTAATTAGCTCTTTAAGGCCACTTTTGGCTGAATGAAAGGGAGATTTTTTTTGCTTAAGTTTTTTATCATCTTTTTCCTTAGTTTTAAGTTAGGGTTAGTGCTCTTTTCTTCTCTTTTTCTTTTCTTTTTTAGTTTAGGTTTTATCTTTTCTTTTTTAGTTTAGATTTTAATTTTATTGTTTCATTTCTTCATTTTTGTTAAAGATTTTGTAAACAAAGATGAACTGTAACACACTTTACCTAGTCCAATTGTCGGACCCGAGCTATAGGATGCTACAATAGTAAACAAAAAAATCATTTACAATTTGCTCAATAATATTCACTAAATCAACACATGCGAGTTAAGTTTATGTTTAACATGCTTTACAGATAAATCCGAGTCTTAAATGAGCTTACGAAAGCCCTTAAACTGGCTCGAAACCAAATTGGGACCATTTTGAAACTTTTACAAAAAAAAGGATAGACAAAAAGGCAAAACAAGGGTCACACGGCCGTGTGGCTAGGACGTGTGATAGTCTGAGGCCATGCAGGGTTGTATCACACTGTCATGTTCCCAAACCGTGTAACAGATTAATGATGTGTTATCCAATGTCACATGACCATGTAACTAATTATGGCCGTGTGAAACCAAAACCAACCTGAACAAACATAGCACAATATCGTGTCACCTACCCATGTGGGACACACAACTGTGTTCAGCATAATTGACCATTTTTGTGCAAGTTTCATAACATCCATTCAAAATTACCAATAATGTCCTTTTTTACCATTCAAAGTTAATCCAAAACATACACATTTCAAGGCCAAAACATCATTTCGTATTCCTAATTAAACATACAACCAATATGCCCTCATTAACACCAGTAAAACATTAAACTCAAATCAAATGCAAATCATGTTTTAACCATCGCACACCACAACTAATTCATATGAATAACATCATTCAAACTTGTCCATTTCATTAACTTTATTAACACTATTTAGCAACCAACCAACATCATTTGACAAACCACAAACATGAGCTTATATACAAGGATATTATACCAAAACACATTATCTTGGATAAGTTCATCCATCCTATGAGCATGCCACAAGTAACCAAGTTGAGACATCAAAAGTCTACCGAATTGAGAGATGGTAAGTTTTTGCTTCTCGTTGATCCGATCGACACGTTTTGGATGTCCAAAATCTATAGAAAAGTAGTAATACGAGTAAGTATTTCTTATCAAGCTTATCCAATATAAATATTTACTTACCTCAATCACTTGTGATGACTTTTTGGATAGGATTCATGTATTTCTGGGTTGAGATGTCTTCAGAGTTTTCGAATATCTATCTTTTAGCTTTGAAACGCACTTTAAATTACTTGATTTTGAGTTTGGTAGCTCAAGTTATGGCCATTTTAGTAAAGATTGTGCGAGTATAATTTATGGACAAGATTATGACAGGAATTACGAGTTTCGGGCTTTTAATTCAAGTTTAAATCATATGGGGTTCAGGTTTTGGGCTTAATTTTTATTATATATGAGCCTAATGTTATATTTATCATCTCTTATTATTTTATTATTCCTACTTTTTAATAATTATTAAGTAGTTTAAGTAGTTGACATAAAACTCCTAAATAACTTAAACTACTTAATAATTATTAAAAAGTCGGAATAATAAAATAATAAGAGATGATAAATATAACATTGGGCTCATATATAATAAAAATTAAGCCTAAAACCCGAACCTAATATGATTTAAATTCAAATTAAAAGCCCGAAACTCAAAATTTCTGTCATAATCCCGTCCAAAAATTCTGCTTGTGTAGTCTTCACTAAAACAGTCATAACTTGAGCTCCCAAACTCAAAATCGAGTGATTCAAAGTGTATTTAGAAGATAAGGGATAGATAGATCTTTGAACACCATGAAGACATCTCAACCTAGAAATGCCTAGATCCTATCGAAAAAGTTGTCGTAAGTCTGCTAATTTCCCAAACTTGAAAATTGGCAACTTTGGTGAATGGAATTTAATAAATTTCACCTTTTCCGTGCATGTATCATTCCCCCTTTCCTTGAAAAGATTCTTCCTTAAATATTTTCTTTGATCGAATGTTAGTTTGATTTGCTCGGCCTTTAACATTGTTTTTGGCCTTGAAGTAGTGTAAGCCTATCACATTCATGGGTTTGAAATTGGGCCTTGAGACTTTATCATAAACAATTCATCCTGGATATTTAATATTAATGCACATATCATTCTACCAATACCTCCTCACTCCAGTTTAGATACAGAGCTTATGCACCAAGGAAGAAGTACTCATACTTTATATATATACCAGGTCATCAAGTCCTTTTTATTGTGTTTGACCATGCATGAAACTGACTCTAGGAACATATTCCTCTAGACATGAACACCAGTGACAAGGGGCAATGCCATTTGCTTTGTTGAACGACGAAAATTGTTAATTGAGACAATACAAATTATAACTCTAGATGCGGAGGAACTCACTCAAATGCTTTGTTTTAAAGCTTTATCTACTCTATTGGTTCATTTCCCTTTTTACTAGGGCATTCTTTCGTGTCTTTAGCTAAAAAAAATGAAACAACTCCTTTAATTATCAAGAACTATTACCAAAAAGGCTATAACCTAGCAAGAATCTATCGACATGCAAACAGTAGAAGTTTCTTTCATACCCAGCATTCAAAATATACTACCACCTTTTTTATGTTAGCATCTATCTATCTATTTGGTAAAAATTAAAGAAAGGTTTAAGAATGTACCAGTAAACAACTATCGTAAAAGCTATCTTAAGCTTTAACAGTTAACACTTTAGTCAGCAAGGAAGAATTCTAGTTTCTTTGATGATAATAAGGTCTAGTTGTAACAACCCATTTTAGACCCTAATCGAAACGAGTGGTTTCGAGACCACTTAACTGAGTCAAAATATTATTTTTTATTGCTTTAATATGTTTTACAGCATGATAAATGTATTGTGTGAAAGTTTTGTCTAGAAATTTTATTGTTTAAATAGTTAATTCGGTAAAAAGGATTAAATCGCATAAAGCGATAAATAGGAGTTCTATTTCATAAAGGGTTTATATGGCTTTGGTTTCATTAATGCAAGTCCTTAAATGGTTATTTTACCATTTTAAAAGCTAGTGGACACTTATGTCCATATTACTATTGATTTTATAATGGTTTCAGTAAGGTTAAATTTGTCTTTTAATTATTATATTATATTTGTAATTAAAAACACAAAATGGCTTTAATTTTCATTCTCTTCCACCGATTTCATGAACAAAAACATAGGGTTTTTAAGCTTTTGAATTCGGCAAGCTTTGATTCATCAATTAAGGTACGGTTTTTGATCCGTTTTTAATGATTTTTACATTTTTGAGATCGTTGCTTCGTATACTAGCCGACCCGTACCTCAATTTCTGAAATTGGTTGTGTCTTTGAAAAATGCCATTGATGAATCCATGTTGTTTTAATAATTTTTGGAGAATTATTGAAGGTTGTTTTGAAATATACAAGTTTTACAAAATATTTTTTTTGATGAAAATGAGTTTTAAGGATTAAATTGAAAAATGTGGAATTTTTATGGTTGGAATTGTAAATGAATGACATATATGTGCTTATATAAAGTATATGAATATTCGGCTATGATAAATTGAGGGTTCTATTGTGTAATTTGCTATTTTGTGTTTAAAGGACTAAGTTGTAAAGTGGTTGAAAGTATAGGGACTATTTTGTAAATAGGCTAAAATATATGTTTTTGGATTAAATTGAATATGTTAGTGATTAAATAGCTAAATTTGCATTAATATAGATCAAGATAATTGAATCCCGGAACTTGATCGGGGAAAGAGAAAGGTAGACGAATAGACTCGAGATTCGACTAAACCGAGGTAAGTTCGTATAATTAGAATCGAACTTGTTGAAGTTTATAATTGTTGTTTTAATACTATATGAATGCATAATGAATTATTGACTCAAGTTTTCCTATTTGGTATATGTTGAATCTTATATGGCGTATATGTGAAATAATGAATAGATATGCAAACTGGTTATATGTCCAAATGATTACCGAGTCCTGTTCGAACCGTAGAAAGTCGTAGGATACAAGTGACATGTCTCTAGGGCTACAGGGTGGTTCGAGCTCCTGCATTTGTTGCGAACTCACCATAGCTCACGAGCTATATGTTCATCATTCGGGATTACATGTTCAGTCTTCGGACTTACCGTTCAGCCTACGGGCTTACCAATCATCCTTCGGGATTACATGTTCAGCCTTCGGGCTTACTGTTTCAGGCTCGAAAGAGCATATATGATGCATTAACAGATTACAGGTTATACGTATATACACTGTGTGTGTATCACCCGAGTATCCCTTGATGTTCTTAAAGGTTCAACGGGCAATTATCGATACAGGTTACATAAAGTTCTAGAGATATATGTATTACATGTTATATGAGATTTACATGGATTATATGAATTGATTTACATGAATTACATGTTATAAGTATTGAAGTTATGCCTATGATACATGAATTTTGTATCTTATATATGAATGGTTATGAAATTACATTGACTAACAAGTGTATGCTTGTGAAATAGGCAACATGAGTATATGAATTGAATTGGCATTATTTATGTGTCTATCTAATCGATTCGTAAGGTTTAATTTTTATAATTATACGGGCTTATTAAGCTTTTAAAGCTTACTCTGTTTATTTATCCCCTGTTTTATAGATTCGGAAGCTAGCTCGATTTTCGGACGAGTCGGAGACTTGCTATCACACTATCCATCAAGCTTTTGGTACTTTTGAATCTTTGTAAATGTAAATGGTCATTTCATGTATAGGCTAGTTGTTAAGTGAATGTATAGGCTAGTTACTAAGTTTATGTCTATGGTTAGCTTGTTAATGAATATGGTATGTTTTGATACTAATTCAAGCTCTGAGATATGGCTTGCTTTGTAAATGTTTAATCCATTTTGAATGTCCAGTTTGATGTGTTCTATATGGCAATGTTTGAGATTAGTGATTTGGTAAGAAATGATGTATATTTGGTGCATGTTAGATGATGAATAATGTTTGAATTGGTTAGCTAAGAAATGGTTTATTATATGTTTTGAAATGGTTATTTTGGTTGCCAAATTGTCTATAAAATGGTATGGCTATGAGATGCTTGTAGGGATGACCCATTTGGGTGGCAAAAAGGCTTAAACCAAGCCTGCATTGTGCCACACGGTCTTAGCACACGTGCGTGTGACTCAGCCGTGTAAACCCTGCGCCTAATAGATTTTAGGTAGTCTGGCACACGACCTAGATACACGGGCGTGTCTGGTAGCCATGTGGTAGTTGACAGTGTTGGCCATGAACTGGATACACGGGCGTGTCCAGTGACCATGTGGGGTTAGACAGGTTTAACCACGGGCTGAGTGTGTGGGGCGTGTCTAATAGGGCACGACCTTGTTGATGTACACACGCTAGGGATACGGCCGTGTGTCCCTAACTTGAAAGTTTTCTCAATGTTATCCCTATCTTTCACATGTTTTCAATTTGGTCCTAAATGAATGTATTTATGGTTATATGAGCTTTAAAGCATGATTGGATGAATGATTATAGAACTGTATTGTGTTTGTAAAGTTTAAAATTTTACTGATCTGATCTGAGTTACAAGTCCTGTAATGCCCCTTACCTATTCCGGCGATGGTTACGGGATAAGGGTGTTACATTAGTGGAGAAGATGATTCAGAAGTTTTCTCTCTACTACTACTTTATCCTATTTATAGCTAACTCACAGGTAAATACTAATCAAGATTATCTCCAATCATCACTAGCTTTCGCACGCTTCTACTAATTAATCACATCCTACGTTGCCTCCATTAGCACGTTAAATGAATTAAACGTGTTCTTCAAGCTATTTTACTTACCTTTGCTACTATGTAAAAACACAGGTGGTGATCTTATTAGTGAAAATGTCTGCCTAATAAGGTCCTCGCTATAATCTCTACCTTGCCATTACAGCAATATACCCACCGCATTGACGAAGTTCTATGAAGTACTTCTCCATATAGTTACCAACTTTCATTGGGTTAAGTCCAACAACTTAAGTGTTCTTTACTCACATAGTCTTCCAAATCCGACCTGGTTCGCCAAATTACAGTGTTACATTGATCATAGTAAATGAATAAGCATATGTGCCTATAGATGACAATGTGAATTTATTAAGTTGTATAAATTTGAATGAAAACGAGATTAAACATCATATTGGTACATAAATAAATATGTAAGTAATTGAATTAGATATGTTACATTTTTGCTAATAGAATGGATGATATAAATGTGATTATCAAATGGAATATTGTAGGAGAATGATATTCTTGTATTGAATATGCAAATTATTTTAGTTGATTTGTAGCATTTTTGGATTGAATTCTTATATTGCATATTCTTTTTTTGTGACTTGTAATATGGAATTACTATTGAGCGTAATTGTTCAACGTACAATTTGATTACCATTGAGCGTAATTGCTCAGCGTACGGTTTGTTTTCTTTGTGGCAGGTATAGTAGATTCCAGGTAGTTTAAGCAGTTGGTCCAATGTCCAGTAAGCGATCCTTGACTCAATAAAGTTTATAAATTCCGTTTTGTTTTAAGTATGATATGTACCTAGGTTGAGTTAAATTTTGGTATAGTATGATACTTATAAACCTTAGGAATTGAAATCGGTATTTTGGAAGTGAACATATGCTTGAAATGTGCAAATTAAGTTGTCATAATATTTGCTAAGGTATAAAGTATGGGATGTTGCTAGTGTATATGGTAATATATGAATATATGCATGTATCTTATGTCAAGTAGATTATTGGTTAGCCAATGAAGTTGCTCGTGTTTGGATGGAAATGATTAAGTGAATGGAATATATACATGTATGAAAGGTGTTATGATTTGTAACGCCACAAATTTTGGGCCTAGAAGTATTGTGCCTTGAGTTTTGGATCGGTTAAAAGGCAGTTTAAATAATTCAAATGTGTGATTTTGGAGTGTTTGGAGGGTACTATGCAGTCTCGGGTTCAAGTTAGGCAATAGGAAAAATTTTGATTTTTAGCCTTAGTGGAACCCTGGTCTCAAGTGGTATGACTCATAAATAAATTAGGGTAAAATAAGACACAAAAAGAAGTGGGGTGTAGTGGCAAAGTAGCACCACTTAGGAGACAATGAAGCAAGGGGTCTAAGGTTCAAGTTTTGGCTCTTGCAATTTATCTTGGTTTTTCTTTTAAATAAATCTGGAAGCGAGTAGGTGGGCTTTAAAGTTAAATGTGTTGGACTTATGACACAAAGGAGCTTGTGTCCCAGTGGTGGTGGCGTGGCATGGCTATCGAGAGGACTTTGGTTCGAATCTCTTGGCACGCAAAGGTTGATTATTTTGCTAATGCTTTAGTTTTTGGGGGATTGATGGAAATCCCACATCGGGAAGCTATCATGAGAATATGTGAGGAGCTGGCTTTAAATAGAGCAAACCATGAGGAGAGTAAGCATACATTTCTTGGCTTATCCCTTTCACGTTGTGGCGTGTTCGTTTGGGTTAGGTTATGGATCATTCGTTGATCTGTATATCGTTGGGTCACGGTGGTGGTGACCGTAGTTGATCGACACCCCTTGGGGAGTCAATGGTGCGATTATTGTTGGCTTTTGGGCATAGCAGCGTTCAGAGCGTGAATTAACTTCAGATACCTATCAGGTGTGTATTTCTCACTACTCTAGCTGTAGGACGGCTGTTTCGGGTCGAAATGGGCCATGTGGGCCTGTGGGCCCAATCAGATAAATTGTATGATTGTGTAGTAAATATTGGACTAGATTATGTGAATCTCATACCCCTATAGGGTAGAATTACTGAAATACCCCTATAGAGTAGGATTATTGAAATACCCCTGTAGGGTAGGATTACCAAAATACCTCTATAGGGTAGAATTACTAAAATACCACTGTAGGACAGAATTACTGAAATACCCCTGTAGGGAAAAATTACCGTTTTACCCCTGATTTGTACAATTACCGAATTACCCTCGATTTGTAAAATTACAAAAATACCCCCGATTTGCAAAATTACCGAATTACCCTCGATTTATAAAATTACTGTAATACCCCTGATTTGTAAAATTACAGAATTACCCCCGGTTTGTAAAAGTACTGTAATACCCCTGATTTGTAAAATTATTGAATTACCCCCGATTTGTAAAAATACTATTTTACCCCTAATTTGTAAAGTTACTGTTTTATCCCTAATTTGTAAAATTACCACTTTACCCCTAATTTGTAAAATTATCATTTTACGCCTGATTTGTAAAATTACCATTTTACCCCTGGATTACCATTTTACCCTCGATTTACAAAATTACAAAAATACCTTTGATTTGTGAAATTATCGAAATACCCCTAATTTGTAAAATTACTGAAATACCCCCGTAGTATGAAATTACCGAAATACTCCTGTAGGGTAGAATTACCAAAATACCCCTGTAGGTTAGGGTTACTGAAATACCCCTGTAGGGTAGGATTATCGATTTAACCCTGGAAGGTAAAATGACTATTTTGCCCTCGTGGGTAAATGACTAACTTGTGTGATGATTGGGCTAGTTTGACTGTGAATATATGTTGGTGCTATGAATGACTTGACTGTGATTGTTTGATTCAAATATGGGCATGACATTCTGCATACATGACATGTTGCATGGGTTGGGATTTTGTATGGAGGAAGATCTGATCTGTTAGGATCGTATGGTTGCTTGACGACTGTGGATCCACTGAAGGCTTAAGAGTTGTATATTCATACTGATTTGATAAGGTCGTACGGGTCGCCCGAGACGACTGTGGACCGATTGATGACTGAGTGCCAATCATGTTACCAAAGGCTGTGTGCCGTTATTGTGGGCTTCGTATCGATATTGTGGGCTTCGTGCCGTTATTGTGGGCTTTGTGCCATTACCGAAGGCTTTGTGCCAATATCACAAGCTTTGTGCCGATTATAGACCCGTTATCGATGGTTTTGTGCCACGTATTCTGTTAAATGGCTTTGCCACGTTATCTGATTCTGATGGCTCTGCCACGATAGCTGTATTAGCAGCTCTACTGCCACTGTGATGTGTAGGGCTGGGTGGGTTGAGCTATTCCCCACATGATGTGTATGGCTGGTACGGGTGGTGTGTAGGGCTAGAATGGGTTGGCATTGCATTCACATTCTGATTCTGATTCTGATACTGATACTGATACTGATACTGATTCTGATTCTGATTTTGATTCTGATTTTAATTATGATTCTGATTCTGATACTGACCCTAACTCTGATTCTGATTCTTATTCTGATTCTGATACTGATTCTGGTTTAGATAATGTCTCTAATTTTGTAATGGGCTAAGGCCCATCTGGTACTGCCTTTTATAATGGGCTAAGGCCCAATTGATACTGGAACTGTGGTAGGGCAAACTTTTTAATTTTTTTACATGACTGACTGTTCATATTTGTAGTAGGGGATTACACACTGAGTTTTCATAAAACTTAACCCGTTTACTAACTATCCAGGTAATCCCTAGCCTTAGACAGATCGGAGCTGCGAGGGACTCGGAGAAGGCCACACACTGCTTATGCTTTCTGTTTTGATTATTTACTCTCAAGTACTTTATTTTGGGTTTGGTTTGTAATAAAGCCTTTTATAATTTCTGGATTTTTATTTTAAGGTTTTAATTTACTTTGAATTATATCTGCTAGAGGTGAATTGCGGTTTTACAAAATGTTAACTATTTTCGAACACTACGTCTTCCGCAACTAATTAAATTAAGCTTCCGCAACAAAGAAGGTTTTAAAGGTAATAATGTTTTTTAAAATGGATTAACTTTTAGTTGACCACATTTTAAAAATAAACAAACACAAGTTTTAGTTGGCAACAAGTTTTAAATAAGAAGAGTTTCATTGAAAACATGGTTTTCGAAAAACACTTCAATGTGACACGCCGGACTTGAGCCTAACTTCTAGGCTAGGTATGAGGTGTTACATAATTCAAATATGAACTCATTGGGGATGTATGTTTGGTTGAAAAATGTGTTTGGGTATGTATATTAGTTGTTTGGAACTTGCAAGTTGATATCTATTTAACACTATTAAAAAATAATGTGTCATGTCAGGACGTCGAGTAAATGTCGTCGCGATAAGATCAGGTCACCATGCTGCGACGCGTCGTCGAATATGGGTCGTTGCAACGATGAGCCAAATCAGTATGTTGTGTAGCAATGAGAAACCTCCTGACGTCGCGTGTCAACCTGAAATTTTTTAAACATTACAGTTTAGTCCTCATTCAACCTCGGGTCAGCATTAGAGCTTCGTAAGCTCATATAAGACTTGGAAATGATTATGAATCATTTTATATACTTGTTTTTACTTATAATTAAATGTTTAATTTTGTGAATCAGATTGTGATTTGATCGTAGTTGCTCTGGCAACGAATGTGATACCTCGTAACTAGGACCCGAAAATTAGGTTGAGTAATGAGTGTTACATTTGAACTGGTTAAATTGATTGTTTTGAGAACCAATTGACCAGACCAATTCGAAATCGGTTCAAATGATTTTTAGCTTGGTTCAATCAATCTGTTTCGATTGATGGGTCAACCATTTTTTTACCTCTCATCGGATCAATACCCTAGTTGGTTCCCTATCCAATCAATTCGATTTAGAGAACAATGAATATTGGATTTTTTTTAATTTTTTTGAATTGTAAATTTTTTTTCCATACTTTTTGAAATTATAAATTTTTATGTTATTATCTAAAATATGGAAAAAATAAATTTTAAAATTTTTTATATGTTTTTAAAGTGAAAGGACCAAATTGATAAAAAATATTATAAATATTAAAGGTTGAAGAAGTTATTTTACCTTTGACATAAAATTAGCCGGAGAGAAACTCAATGTGGAGATTAAATTTTAGAACTTGAAAGATTACAAACTTTAAAAAATAGCGTATCGAAGTTTTAGGTGAAAAAAGAAGCAAAAAAGCACGAGAATTTTAGGCAAAGGGCAAATTATGTAAAATCAAGCTGATATTCATTCATATAAGCTAAGCGCAGCCCCTCAAACTCCCACACGATTCTCTTCCTTCCTATTTCTCACTGTTGTGTTGCTTTCAGTGATCCCTTTCTCTCCTTACTCTGTTTTCTTTAAACGAAATAAATCCCTCCTTTGTTCTTTATTTTGACTCTTTCGAACATTTCTATCATCAGTTTGATGGATCTCAAATTGGGTTAGTTCCTTTTTTATCCGATTCTCCATCTTTTCTGGTTTTTGCTTTTAATTAATTGCACGCGTATTTTTTATTTTATATTTTTGTTATCCTATCCTATTTTATGTTTATTGTAATTTGGATTCCTTATTGTTTTTTGTTTTCCTTTTCTGCATATCTAAACCCCAGAAATTTAGATTTAATTGTAGAAAATTAAAAACCGAGAACTAATGGGAAATTTTTCAATGTTTTAGCATTTGTTGTATTTGCTTGCATTTTCTGTTTTGAGTTAGCTAGTGTTATACTAGTAGCAATATTACTGGGAAATAACTTGTGTTGCTTTAGTCATTGTTCATATCAAGTTCTGGGTTCGATTAAAAAAAAAGTATATTAGCAATAAAATTGTGCATTGAACTATTGAAATTCGTAAGAAGGGAGGCTGTGCTTTTTATATTCATTTAGTCCCTGTTTTTGTTGTAAATGAATTATATTGATTTACTTTGGGTTCTACCTTGTCAGGTGGGGTGGTTGTATGTGAGGTTAGCAGGGAGGGATGATGAAATAAGTGCCATGCAGATCTACTACCGTCGGGTTACTTCACAGATCCAGTTGTCTCCGAATTGTATCTTTTATCGTACTATCAATTAGTACCTTACTTGCAAAAAGACGTTATCAGCTTACTGATATAGAGGCTTTTGGTCCATTCAGTTAAGTTGATATCGTCTTTTCAAACATGCCATATTATATACAGAGGCTTTATAACACTTGCAAAGCGGCATTTTCGACCAATGGCCCTGTTTCTGATGAAGGTCTTGAAAGAGTTTGTACTATGCTAGGTATTCACTATTTGATTCTTCTTTCTTCGTGTTTGTTCTTTGAGCTTATAGTTGAACCAAGTCTGCTATGCTTTATTAGTATTATAATCGAGATAAAATCATGTTGAAAGTAATACTTAATTTTCTGCATGTTTTCGAAATTAGTAGTTAGTAAATACTATGGAAGCTCTTTTTTGTAGAATTTAGCTGTTATTTATTTTTCAATCAAAATTGAAACATATGAATTTACTCTTAGGTTAATTAATTTAAATAAGTTGTATCTTTCTTTGGATGACATCAGCTATTGGAAGTTGCCTCATGCTACTTCTATTATGTTAGTTTCTTGGCAAGTGCATGATCTACCAATAAATAGTGCCATGCCTTTTGGCTGATCTGAAAACCAAGTTTCCGCGTGGCCTGATTGTTAAATCTGAAAGAAGAAGAAAAAATATTATCCTTCATTCTTTGGGATGTAAAGCTCATTTTTGTTTAAGTTCAACATTTTGTCCTGTAGGAAGAGGCCCTGACATTATTTAATTGGCAAAAATTTTCCCGATTTTCACCAGCTTTAATTACAAAAGCAAGAACTTCTTTTTACAAAGTGAGTTTTAGTAGAACAATAAATTTGTTATCTGGCTCCCCAAGACCTGTTTCAGTACTTCATTATGCTAGTTGCCCAATGCCTTTAGCCTTTAAAAATCAACCTTCAAAATAATAGCTACTAGTCATCTTTGAAGCACTTTTATCTTGAAAATAAAAGCTTGCTGTATGATGAGTTAAAAGTTCAAATTGTTCTGCTTTCTTCACATTGAGCTGTTGCTCCATTGTTGTGGAACAATCTATGTTTTTTACACGCTGGATGCCTTGATAATTCTTTAGCATTTGGATGCTTTCTAGATATAAAATAGAAACCAATGATTGGGGTTTCTGTATTTTCCCTTTATTCTTATGCAGTCTTAGAATCTATCTATACTAATTCCAATTCTTTTTTCCTATCCTCGTGAGTATTGAAATCTATTGGTATTCTAATGGTTTCGGATCAACATATCATTGTGAGTGGTTACAACTATTTGAATTTAGAGTACTAAGTACAAGGGTCTACCATAACATTGAGAAAGTGCTTTTCTTGGTAGAGGTGATCATTACAACTTTGGTGTTATTTGATTAACCATGCAAAATTTTAAACCACTGTGTATGTAGCTCCAAGCATTTTCTGTTTTCACATGAAGTGAAGAAACCAAGTTTCATAGCATATTTGCTGCATTTTAACACAAAATGTCAATTTTATTTCAGAGAAAATGAAGCCTTCTGATGTAGGTCTGGAGCAGGAGGCGCAAGTGGTACGTAATTGGTCTGGTCCTGTAAATGAGCGGAATGGAACCCATCAGTCATTGCCACCAATTAAGTATCTGCACTTGCATGAGTGTGACAACTTCTCTGTAAGCACAACTTTATATAACCTATCATTTTTATTACTAAAGGTACCACCTATCTTGAGGACCTAAAATTTTAGAGTTTTAAAGCGAGGATGTTGAATTTTGCTGAAAGTCTCCTAGAATTTATTAAAATAAACACTTCCATTGAAATCAAACTGAAACTTTTGAAACTTGTAGTTACATTACCAGCTACCATCAGGCCTTCATTTTTCTGATTTCCTCTTTCTCTGCAGATAGGAATTTTTTGTATGCCACCTTCCTCTCTCATACCTCTGCACAATCATCCTGGAATGACAGTGCTGAGCAGGCTTATCTATGGCTCATTACACGTTAAGTCATATGATTGGCTTGACCCAACAGAGCCTGAAGATCCACTACAAGGTGCGTTTTAACATTTCCTTATTTCTTTGATGAATGCTAACTAAACCATAATAAGGATGTTCATAGAAAAATATGTTTTTCCGTATAAATTTGATAACAAATCAATATATTTGTATCCTATTGAACCAGTAATAGTATCATCCTTATTCCTTGAAACCTCATGAGTCCCATTTTTAATTGTTTTCTTTTCCTAACACCTTTGTTTCAGGAGTTTTCTCTTTTAATTTGTTCCAGAATATCTAGTACCTTTATAGAGTTCTGTTAATCTTCTGATGTTAGAAATCCTATGCAACTGCTGTTCTTGCTATTTATATTATAGGATTAGCATTCTTGTAAAGACAGTGAGAAACGGACCTCCTTTTAAATTTATATTTGCTTTGTGATATACAGTTTTTGTGTTACTGAATTTAATTTTGTTATGAATGAGCTGGTGGTTTGTTTAAAAATGACAGAAAATACTTTTAGTATGAATTTACTTGATCGAAAGTTGATGAGAATGGAAGAAAGAAGACCTAGTAATACTAAATGTACTCATTGGTGGGTGTCTCTATGTTACAGCTAATGACTCTTTCAATAGGGTAGATGTAAAGAACCTTTTGGCTAGCATCTGAGGAAGTGAGGTCTGTTCAATTTCTCATCTTGTGTGGATGTAGTTTAGGTTATCGAGAATGCTTGTGACATAACTGATTTGCTGAAATATTTGGAGACTACTGTACTTAGCTAGGGAAATGCACAGTTAAATTTGAATGGAACTTTTGTCGCAAAAAAAAAAAAAGTTTGAAAGCAAACCAGGCAAAATGAATGGTCATAGAAGCCAAGCATATCTTTTGACCTTTGATGAGATTTTAATCGAGTTAAGCTTGGGTTTTTATAATAACATGATAACAAATTTTAATTGGAATTTGATCCCATCCAAATATTTTGACCCTCATTCAAATAGAAATTATTCAGGGATACAGACTTGTTAATGAAATAAACTATACAATCTAGGGGTTTTATGGTAAATTTAGGGATCATTCAAATAGGAACCATTAGCTGTAAATTTAGAACGGAAGAATTCTTCATGGGGTATATTTATTTGATTTCAACTTGGTGCTCAGAAAGTAAGTGTAGGAAGTTAATCAACAAACTTGTTAATGAAATAAAGTAACTATACAATCTAGGGGTTTTATGGTGTAATCTGATGTTTCAGGGATGTGCTAAGGAGGTTGCTCAGTGAATGCTTTTATTTATTTATTTTTATTTTTATGCATTATGTTTGGCTTGCCTGTAGCATGAGCAATGAAAAGGAAGCTATTGAACATATGAGGTCAGATAAATACGACTTACTAAATGTGGATTGGATTTTTTCTGATTAACAGAAGTGATTTTTGGTGGCCTATGGCAGATAAACCTGCCTATCTGTCACCAATCACAACTGAAGTAGTTGCTTGTTCAACCGATGTAATAGTATTAATAATTTATTCATAGACAAAGTGGTGATGTATCAGATTTTAAATAATGCATTTTCTCTTTTCCCTTCCTAGGGTATAGGGCTTTTATTTTATATTCTTCAATCTTTGACTTTGATTTGCTTATTCTTGGTGGTTTGTAGCAAGAGCTGCAAAACTTGTCAAGGATACTGAGATGACAGCCCCTTGTGCAACAACAGTACTTTATCCCACAAGTGGAGGCAACATCCATTGTTTCAGGGCACGGACTCCCTGTGCTATTTTTGATATTTTATCACCACCTTACTCCTCAGAGCATGGACGACACTGCACTTATTTCCGGAGGTCCCCAAGAAGGGATTTACCTGGTAAGAAATGTAATTTTGAACCTAGTATTAGATGGTAGCTCCTATGATATGTTGTAACCTGAAGAGAAATACTGCATGCTATTTTCTTATTCGTTTCCTCATTTAAAATGAAGGTATTGAAATGAATGGAGAAATGTTCTCGGAAGTGACTTGGTTAGAAGAGTTTCAGCCCCCTGATGACTTTGTGATTCGGAGAGGGCTGTACAAGGGTCCTGTTATTAGAAGATGAAATATTCTTGTAGCATCCATCCAATATTCTAATGAATAACAAGGAACATGCATGGGGTTGTAGAAGTTAGGCATTTGGCGTTGTACATATTACTACACCAATGTAATCCTGTGATTTTACTAACCTCACATTTTATTAGTGGGATAGAGAGTGGGAATTGAGAGGAACGACTCGCATAATGACTTTTCATTTTGTTCTTTTGGATTTTGTTTGCTGAATGACAATTGGGAATTCATATTATCTTGTTTGTTGCCCAGGTGTGGTAATTTTGGATACTTATTTCATTGTGGAGCTTTTATTTTCCTGCAATGTGTCAATGGCATAGCCGCTGCATAGGAAATGTAAAAGCTTGTCAAAATGCAAAAGATTGGGTTATATCTATTTATTGTTCAGGAGTTGCCAATTTATTATTGGGGAATTTTAGTTCCATTCAATGGGATTAAATGCCGATTTGAGGGCATGTGAAGGATATTCTTGAGTTTGTAGCACTTTGTGCCAATTTTGATGTCCCAAGTAAAGCAAATTGCAGTCTTTAAATATCATTAAGGTTTTTTTTTTTTTTTTGCATCGTTGGCAACAAGGATTATGAAAGCTGAGTTTTATTGCCCCATCCTGGCCATGATAGAGGATGTCAGTTACAAAAAAGATGTGAAATTATACTTGAATATATTATATTGTAATAAGAGGATGCTGGTTTTCACTGAAGCTGAAGGCTTTAGCTTCAGTGATGCAACAGATAAGCAACCACTGACACGCCAATTAAGATTGAATCTTCTTTTAAATCTATAAGTAAATTTTAGACCCAAAGGGACTTGTATGTGTGTCCAATTAACTTTAGTTGGTGTGTTCCAAGAAAAAAGTCTCTTGATGAAATTACGCAACTAGTCTTTTTATTTGTTTTCATTTTTATACTTAGAATCCTTTTAGATACAAACGTAGCTATGTTAACAGCTTTTAATGCAAAATTCCCCTCAATTGAGTTTTAATATGTTGTTTGAATATCACAATTGAGGTGAGATTAATGCATTGCGTTTATCTTTTTCACTGATCAGTTTTGGCTTGTCTTTTTTTCCACATAAGAGTTTTTTTTTTAATTAGCAAATTAGTAGACTTTCTCATTTATTTAGCAAATTAGTAAGTTTGTAAAGGGTAGAGTGTAGTCGGCACCTTGAAGAATCAACTATTGTCATGGGTTGCGGATCAAAGCCTATGACGAATACGTATAGAACTCTCCATGGAGTCTACTGATTAAATAAGGCTCATTTAATCTATTTGAACTGACCCAATTTGTGAAATACATGGAAAAATTCATCTACTTGAAGCTTTAGTGGCCTAGTACACTCTAGTAAAACTAAAATTATTACGGTTCATATAAATCTAAGGGATAAGATTGTATAGAGCTTAAATCTCTTAGGACTCTTATATAATAGATAGGCATTAGTCCTAACTGTTGATGTAATTTGATCTGTAGCGTTAGATTTGGGAGAGCTCAACTATAAATAGAGACATTTTCCCTTATTTGTAATCATTCGGTTGTAATATTTGAAAGCAATACTTTTGAGAGCACTTACTCAAACACTTGGTCTGCGCTATTTTTCTGTGACTTTTCTATTTGTTCGTGGCTTCTTTCTCTTTTAAGTTTGTTTCTGCTTTACTTTGGTGCTTTAGAGAATTTCTACGAGAATTCTCATTTTTCGAGAGTAAGGTTGACTTAGGTGGATTTGAACCCAAGAAATCGCTTAAGGTTGTACAGTTTGCCAAACTAAAGCTCTAGCCCTGTGACAGTTGGTATCCGAGCTAGTATTTGAAAGTATGGATTGAGATGTTAAAAAGAGGAGATGAGCAAATTGAGCCGATGGAGACCTATGGGAAGACCAGAAAAAATAACAAATTGAGGGATATGTTGTCAGCTTTGGAAGGTCGGGTGATCAATCTCGAGGAATCCATGGGTGGTGTGAAGGAAACACTTGATGTAGTTGAGGGACAAACCAATGAGTTGGATTCAAAGAAAGAGCAGCTTAAGGACTATGTAGTGAAGGTTTTCAATTCCAACCGGGATGCAATGAGAGAGACCTTCAATGTCGCCATGGATGACAAGACCAAGAACCTGACTAAGAAGAATAATGCTCTCGAAGTTATGGTCGTGGCTTTGAAGGAGGAAACTAATGTCATGATGTCAAAAATTAAGAAGCTTGAGGGAGAGCTTGCTATGTGTAGATCTGCTGTGGGAAAAAGGGATGTTGGCTTTGGTCCCTAAGCAATGTAAAATGGATGTTCTAAAGCTGAAAGAGTTCAAGAGGACAAGGTCCGTAAGGGATGTGGACAATTTTCTTTGAGAGATGGAATAATACTTTCGTGCGATAGGCATCGAGGATGATGTCATTAAACTAAACACTGTTGCAGTTTATTTTATTGACGTTGCTCTTTTGTGGTGTTGTTGTAGGTCCACTAATGAGGTGGGATCGCAATAGTTCTAAAAACAGTTTTTCCCACAGTATGTCGATGATGAGGCTCGAGTTAAGTTGCGCCGGCTTACGCAATAAGGCACTGTTCGAGAGTATGTCAAAGACTTAAGTAAATTGATGCTTCAAATCTTCGACAAGGTATCGTTGAACATACCATAGCCATTGCCGATAAGGAGTCCTTCATCGAGCTTGATTCAAGAAAAGACAAGTTTGAGTCTTCCAAGCCTAAAAAGACTAATAATGGTGGGGAAACCATGATGAAGAGGGACAATTTAAAAATGAAAATATAGGAAATGATAAAAATAGTGGTAATAAGAAACCACATAATGGTAGGGGTGTTCATTCGGTTAACCGACCAGAAATTACGTTAACCAAATTAACCGACCTTTTAAAATTTTTAATTGTTAACCGAACCGAAATTTAAAAAAAAATTAATCGACATGAAATTTTTTCGGTTAATTCAGTCGGTTAACCGAATTAACAGATTTTTTTTAATTTTTAGTTAAAAATTAACCGAGTTAACCGAATTAACCGAATTGAATCACTACATATTAAAAACATTACATAAGTCTTTGAATTACTACATAATTAAAAACATTACATAAGTCTTTGAATCACTACATAATTAAAAACATTACATAAGTCTTGAAATTAACACATAATTGAAATGTAAGTCTTTAATAATCTCCATTTGTATCTATTTCTTATCTCCAAAAGATCTCCATTTGCATTAAACCTACAAAAAAAACATGTGAAAAAATTTAACATATAATAGAAATATATACATTAAAAAAATCAAATAATATAAACAAACGAATAGATTATAAGTTAACAAGAATAAGATAGTAAGTATACCCTTCAACTCACGAAACTCATGAATTTAGGGTAGGCTCTGATGCATTCCAAGAAAAGTCTAAACATTGAATCAACTAAATAAGTAGGAGTGAGATGGTAAAAACATTGAAACTACTAAAATAAAATAATAAATATACCATTTTCAATCTTGTCAAGCTCTTGGATTTGTTCTTCAATCTTTTTTATGTCTTCTTGTGATGATGATTTTCGAATCCAATCTTGAGTACACACAAGAGCTTGTACAATTTTAGGAGTTAAAGAACTTCTATATTGATCAAGCACACGTCCCCCGGTGCTAAATGCAGATTCTGAAGCAACCGTAGAAATCGGTATAGCTAACACATCTCTGGCCATTTTTGAAAGAGTGGGAAATCTAGGGCTATTAACTTTCCACCACAATAAAATATCAAAATCTTCAACAAATTCCTCATTAGCCTCAGCTAGATATTTATCCAACTCAGATGTTTTATCCTCACCACAAATTTCTAACTCACGCTTTTTATACAAAGCTTGCATTCGCCTTTTAATTTTTTGTTGTGGTTCACCGAGAGAAACATGTGTTGGCACACTCGATTGGCTACAAGTACTATGAAGTGGAGGCTTATACTCATCAAACAATTCATACAAAGATTCCTTCAATTTTTGCATCATTTCTGAAGCTTTTTCAGAACTAAACATTTCACTAAGGCTCCGTTTGGTAACCTGTAAAAGCTTTTCCGTAAAAGCTTTTCAGGTTTTCTGATGTTTGGTTGACTGAAAATCATTTCCCACTGTAAAATGAAATACAAAACACCGGGAAAATGAGATCCTTTTTTAGGAAACTGTATTACCCTTTTGAATTCGGTAAGACATTTTCTGGAAAATGCCCCATTCTTCTCCCCTTCCCCTTCCCATTCCCCTTCCCCTTGGGTTGCAAATCAGTTTGGTCAAGGGAGAACCGAAGCTATTTTTAGTAGAGCCCAGATCTATTTTCAATGTTGAAGAAGCCATTACATGAAGCTCTCCTTGTTTTAAATCCTCATCTCGAAGTTTCCTTCATGAAAGCTGTTTCCTTCAACACTCTCCATTTACTATGCTTTACTATGCTTGGATCCGGTTTCAATGCTTGACCGACGGATAGCTGAATTGGCTAATGGGTTGGCCACCTGGGGTTCGGAGAAATAGGACGATGGTCGCGAAAGGTGCTTCATTTTCCATACTTTAAACAACACTGGCTGGCTCGTGTAAGTTCCTTTTTTTTGCTTCATTTTCCATACTTTTAACAACACTGGCTGGCTCGTGTAAGTTCCTTTTTTTTTTCTTTTTCTGGTCTGACTAAAGGTCTTTGATTTTGGAATTTTGCACATGGAAAAGTAAATTCTGGCATTATTTGGGAAATACGGTTCAGTGATTGAGCGTTTTTAGAGAAGAGAGGGGTTAAAAGAGATGATAAAAGGAGTAATTTTTTTATTCAGGATCAACTGACCCTTTAAATCCTAAGGTTCTTATTTACGATGTTCTTAATGTTCTTAGATGATTGATTACGGTTCACAGTAAGCTTTTGAGTTTTGAAATAAATGTTTTATATCAAATTATGAATAGAGTTCTTTAGCTTATATGTTCTTTAGCTTTTGAAATAAAGGTCTGCTTTTGAATAGGACACAGTGGAATCAATAAGATACTAATCTTGGCCTTTGATAAAAAAGAATTGAGTATGAGTCCAGGTTCTGGAAACATTTGGAAATTTCTGTCACTTCAGTAGCACTACTCTAATTGTATGATCAAAGTTGAGATAGTTGTGTTATGCTTTGTTTTATTAGCTGTAGAAAAGACTTTAGAATGCGTATTGTATGTATTGATTTGTGAAGCAGATGAAGTCTCTGTAGTCTGGATGTTCAAATTTAACTTCTAAATAACTTTATTCATACTATTTTGATTTTCATAAAACTCTTCTAAAGTTTTCTTTGATTATGAGCTTGAACTCTTTTGATGATGCTTTAATATTATGAAATTTTTGTACTGCCTGTTGTAGCATTATGGCAACATATATCTGTTATGGTTTTTATACCCTTTTCCCCATCTTTTACCAATGTACGTTTAGAGCAAGGAGTAGTTACTTCTCTACTTGAAGAAAAAGGGACTATCAGAAGAGTGCAGTACAAAACTAAAGATGGCCATGAATTGACAGCATTTGCACCCCTAACCATTGTTTGTGATGGCTGTTTTTCAAACTTACGTTGCTCCCTTTGCAACCCTCAGGTGAGTTGACCGATCAACCCTTTGTTTTGAAGGTAAAGTAAATTTAGAAATTTAAAAAACCTAAAGATACGATCTGAAGGTAGATGTGCCCTCGTGTTTTGTCGAATTGGTACTGGAGAATTGCCATCTTCCTTACGCTAATCATGGGCATGTTATACTAGCAGATCCTTCCCCCATTTTGTTTATCCTATTAGCAGCATAGAGATTCGTTGTCTCGTTGATGTACCTGGTCAAAAGGTTCCTTCTATTGCCAATGGGGAGATGGCAAATTATTTGAAGATAGTTGTGGCTCCTCAGGTATTTAACTGCTCTTATCCTGCATATTTGTTTTCTTTATTCTTTTATAGAAAGTGTTCTTTACTCAAAATACGCTGAACTTATGTTCTCTTGGATTTGACAATGTGCCTGCATAATATATAATAGGTTCCACCGGAAATTTACGATTCATTTGTAGCAGCTGTTGATAAGGGAAATATTAGGACAATGCCAAACAGAAGCATGTCGACTTCTCAATGCCAAGTACTGTTACAATTGATCCATCTTTTCTTGCAGCTAGAGGAATTCCGTAAGAAAAAAGCAGCCAAGAAAGCCAAGAAGGCAACATCTACCTCCCAAACCAATGTTTCTAATGTTAGCTTAAATGAAAAACAGCAATTAAAATATCTTGTTGTTAGCTTAAATGAAAAACTCTGCTCAATTTACCTCTCAAAGCTGATTGTTGCTAATGAGAATATCTTGGAGAAGAAGCATGATTTTTACTCTACAAAATAGAATGAGGATTTTGCTGCTTTGGAGCAGGTAGTCACATTTTCTATTCTTGGGGTGCCACTATGTCCAGGTTTCTAATAATTATTGTGTTTTATGGTTCATCCCTTGGGCAAGTTATACTGCTTGTAATAACAATTTCCTTACTAACACAAATAAACATTTTTTGAGGTGTAGTTTTTGATGTCTCAGAAATATGCCATTATAAGTTTCCATGGTTATATTTAACTCATCTGATGCAATTTGCCATTCCATAATATATGTAATTTATTACTAGTCTATGTTGTTTTATCCAAAAGAACAATGATATAATGGATGAGTATATTTGGATCATTAGATTTGTGTCTTGTGTTTACCCATCTTGTCTTTTGGTGTGCATGAACTGGATCCAAGCTTTGTTTGGTTTGGATCTAAGAGTACACTTGAGCATTTTAGTGATAATGTACTGTTTTGTATTTCAAGCCTAATGTCATGTTGGTTTCTTAACATAAGCTAATACTAAGTACTAATGGTTGCTCAAAGAACTCGAAGAAACTGTTGAAATGAAAACATTGTTGTATGTTTTGAAGCTCCTAATATGCTCATACAGATAATTTGACGTAGAAAACTATATTTTTAAGTGTATATATATGTATATATAAATTTATTAATATATGTAAAAACAACTTTTTCGGAAAATATTTTCAGGAAATTTGCCAAACAGCAGAAAATATTTTACACAGTTTCATCCAAACACCAGAAAAGCAAATCATTTTCCAGAAATCATTTTTCAGGAAATCATTTTCCAGAAATTATTTTTCGGAAAATATTTTACCTGCAAACAAACGGAGCCTAAGTGCAAATTTAAGATACTTTAGTTTTTGTCTAGGATTAAAACACAAGCAACAAACATAAGCAAATTCACCTTATCAATATCACCCCAATACTTATCATACTTCTCTTTTATCTTGATGGCCATAACACTGAAATCAACATTACTATTTAACTGAGCATCTCGTAAAAGAATATCAATTTTAGAAGCTTATCAAAAAATTTATTGGATGTGACATACGAAGTGCCAGATACACGCCAAGTGACTTCATAAGAGTGTTCCAAGAAATCCCTCAAGTTTCTAACATTAGCCCAATCATCCACACTAGGCCAACACTCTCCCCTTTCAAGTTCAGCCCTAAAGTTTGTATCTTGCTCCTCAAATCTCTCAAAAGCTCTCTCAAAGTTTTGAGCAGTGTCTAACATTAAGTAGGTCGAGTTTCACCTAGTACAAATATCAAGACACAACATCTTCTTGCATTCTATCTTTTCTACCACAACACATTCCTTAAACTTTTGTAATCTAGTTAGAGATTGTCTCACATATCTAACAGCCCCCTAACACGTTCAGCAGATATATTCATTTCCTTTAAGCGTTCAACAACAATCAAATTTACAATGTGTGCCATGCATCTCATATGAAGATATTTACCATTTTGAACTAAACCCCCTCGAGGGTTAAATTTCTTTCTCAAATAACCAATAGCAACATCATTTGAACTTGCATTGTCAACAGTAACAGTAAACAATTTATCAATCCCCCAATTCAACAAGCATTTCTCAATCACCATCCCAATAGACTCATCCTTATAATTAGAAATTAGACAAAAGTTTAAGATCTTTTTATTCAATTTCCAATCGTTATCAATAAAGTGAGCAGTGATACACAAATAATTAACTCTTTGCAAAGAAGTCCATGTGTCAGTAGTTAAGCAAACTCTAGAACAAGAACTTCTCAAAAGTTGTTTTATCTTGACCCTTTCATCTAAATACAATTGATAAACATCCCTAGTCATAGTAGTTCGTGAAGTAATATGAAACCTAGGACATGCCACAGACATAAATTTCTTAAAGCCTTCACTTTCAACAAACTTGAAAGGTAATTCATCAATCACAATCATTTTTGCTAATCCTTTCCTACATGCTTCTTGATCAAATCTCCAAGTTGAAAGATGCCCTTCCCCCCTTCAACTCCCTTTTTAGGTAAAACTAGTTGTCCTTGACTAGTATCAACAACATTACTAGGATTTTTCTTACGTGAACCAATATGATATTTCAATGACACTGTACCATTTTTTTTAATATCATAACAAAATTCCTTCTGACAATAATTACATTTAGCCTTACTTGCATCCTCACTATTAATAAACTTAGTGAAGTGAGACCAAACTTGTGACCTTTGAGGAGCAGCTTTTCTTTTCCCAGTAGTCCCCTCTGTTTGGCTTGAAGCTCCAACTCCCGAATTTTCAGAATCTATCGAAGTAGGAGGTGTAACACTACCCTCAATAGATGTTGGTTCGGTGGACATTCTGCAAGAAAAAAAGTATATAATAAATTAAAATACATTTATAATATTAAACATATTAAACAATTTTTCCATAGCATAATAATGCTTACTTTGAGACACTGAAGCAAGTTGCTTAATTTAATTTAATTTAATTAAAACAACACAATTTAATACATAAAACATCAACTTAATTTAATTTAATTTCAAACACCAACAATTCTCAATTTACGAGAGCATAATAATACTCAATTTCAAACATTAAAACAGTAGCTTAATTTAATTTAAGACAGCATGAAAATGCTCAATTTGATACACTAAAACACCAATTTTAATTCAATTTATGACAGCATAAAAATGCTCAATATGAAACACTAAAACAACATGCAAACAGTGACAATTTTGATTCAATTTTAATTCAATTTATGACAGCATGCAAACAGTAACAATACAATGATACATAGCATTAAAATCGGCTTTTTAAACAAAAGAGTATGTATGCTAATTTTCCAGCATTTGGTCAACATATAAATAATTGAATCTAATTTTGCACACAATGCATTGAGTTGGGTTTGCATGGTGGCCAAAATAATCATATAGTTAACTACTGCTCCACTTCTCCACTAAAAAAGTTCCTTTTTAAAACATATGGACCCTTTCATAGTTAAAAACCACTTGGGATTTTCCTTTATATAATTAATCCAACACCCTACATTGTTATCCCTAATGGTATGAGTAAATATTGAATACTTTTCTTTGATTCAACACACAAAAAAAGGTACCATCCAAAGGCAGAGAATTAAACACATCCCATTCCTACAACTGGAAATTTGTTTCCACAACAACATGACTTCTTAGTAAGGTAAAGGTATTCTATTTCCTTCTTATGTGACCCAATTTATATTCCACTTCACCAAACCAATTTTGTGCTTAATTTCTTTCATATACATTTTCTTTTTCTTCATCTTTAATCTCAAATTTATATATTTATTTTATATAAATAAAATACAATTACTTTCTTTACGCATTAATGTTCAGTTTTGATACCAAAGCTTTTTTGTCTCGATTAAGTACTTGTGTTTTTGTATTAGAACACACTTGCCAAACATTCATTAGGCCACATGATGTCATTTGGTTGGGTACCAAATTAAATATTTAAATCAACTCAAGTACCTAATGGCATATTAACATTTTAACACGATTCAATCTCTTTACTTTTATAATGTCATTAATTAATCGAAATAGTGAACATCATTAACTATTCTGATTAAAATGTTGACACAATTTTTTTTTTAAAAACACCTATTCCAATTCATTATGTTTGCATGAATTTTCTAGTGTTGGAAAGTGTATTTTTAGGGAAACCACTTCAACATTTTAACAAAAAAATATGAACTTATTCGAATAATTAATGAAATTATAAAAATAGACCACTTAAACTATGTTGACTTAAAATACATTGACTAGATACCAATTTTAAGCATATACTAGAAGGACTAAAATCATAATTTGACCATATTCCTACCAACTCCTTACTTATCCTCTGTTTATTACATTCCTAGTACTTCCAACTGCTCCATTTTCAATTTTAATGGTCCTTATGGTTTTCATTCTCTATATAAACCACCCTAGTCGTGTAGCATTAAAATCCATAACAGCTTAATCTTTTTTTCATTTTTTTTCACAATGATGGAAATATTCAGAATCCCAAATCCCTGTCTCTTTTTATGTCTTGTGGTACTCTGTTTCACAATCCCAATCGCATTAAAAGTTTGGATATAAATGGTGGTATTTCTTAGTAAGAAATTACAAGTTTTACCTACTAGTAGTAGGTTTAATTTCAGTACAATAAAAGAATAAATGAATTAAAGGCAGTACTGCAGTAGGACAATGAGTTAAATAATAATCGTGATTTAAAGAAAGAAAGAAGTAGAAACTAATTAATCCCAACTAAATATCAAATGAGAAAATTTTAGATTAAAAAGGCAGCAACTTCAGCAACTATAATTCAGAGCTGATTTAAAGAAAGAAAGAAGGTAAGAAAGGAATCCAACACCCCATAGTGCTCCAACACCCCCCGGAAAGCAAGAAGCAAGAAGCAAGTGCAAGGCAGCAGCAATATTATTACAATGTGAGTGGGTTAAGAAATCGAAAGCAAGTGCAAGCTTACCTCAACTCGCCGGTGATTGATAGTGACTTGGTAGACGCCGGAGTGCCGGACGGAAGGTGGCTGGCCTGGTAGAGATATTGGGAGTTTTCAATTAGGGATTTGAAGTTGAAGACTTGAAGTTAGGTTTTTTTTTTAGTTTGTCGTTTGTGACTCTGTTCAACTTTTAGTTTAGGTACTTTAGTTTTAGTTTTAGTTTTAGATTTTTATTTTTATTTTTATTTATTAAATTATTTGTAATTTCTATTATTGGGTTGGGTTGGATAATTGGGTTAGATAATTGGGTAGTTGGGTTTGGGTTTTGGGTTGGGTTTAGGTGAATAATAAGCCTATTTATATATTATAATTTTTATTATTAATTTTTTCGGTTAAAAAAATTTCGGTTAACCAACTGGTTTCGAACCGAATTACCCGTTAACCGACAACTCAAAAAATAATTAACCGACCCCCGACAGAAAAAAATTGATTAACCGACTGATTAACCGAATTCGGTCGGTTAACTGAATTTTTTCGATTTTACCCGAATTTTGCACACCAGTACATAATGGGAAGTGAAAGCCCAACAAAGTAAAGGGTCCAGTGAAATGCTTCCTTTGTGACGGTTCGCATATAGTGAGGAATTATCCAAAAAACCTGCATTTTCAGCCATTGAAGGGGATGATGAGCTAGTGAAAGCATCGATGAAGCTTGGTTTGATCTTGAGTTTTTCAAAGTCAAGAGGGTTAGAGAAAATAAAAAGAAACAAATAATGTATTTCTTATGTTGTGGCCCGCATAGGATGAGGGATTGTCCAGAGCAATCTAAGCTATCCATGATTAGTAGAGAAGATGAAACAAAGCCAAAAAGTAAGGCGTTAAAGCTTGTGTCGATAATACTCAATTCTGCAAAAGTGAATAGAGATCACAAGTATAAATGGTTCATGTTTGTGGACATCAACATTACAGGTCGAAGAAAGAATGCTCTTGTTGATACATGCGTGTCAGACTTGTTCATATTAAAAAAAACTGTGGGTAAACTTGGTTTCCTAGTTAGTAAATCAACTAAAGATCAAGACGGTAAATTCCAATGAGATCCCAACTATGGGAGTAACACAATGAGTTGAGATACAAATCAGTCAACAAAAAGACAAAAAAAAACTTTGAGGTAATTTAGTTGGATGATTACAAATTTGTGCTTGACTTAAATTTTCTTGACAAGATTAATAATCAACTAGTTCATTTTTCTAACTTCATATATATCTTGGATACTCAACAACAACAATATGTTGTACTGGTGAGTCGATACATGAGAGGTGGAACCATGGTATTGTCTGCAATCCATCTGAAGATGTTCATTGTGGTAAGAACATTGACATGGTAGGTGAGAGTGCTACACAGATCCCCTTGAAAATGCTAGAGGGGTAGGTAATTGATATGAAGCCTGGTGAGTTATCAGTAGGCACTTATAAGAAAGGTGAATTGTGCATCAGACTTTGTGGAAAAATTAGTGATGCAAATTAGACAGTTAAATCGAGTAAATGCTACAAAAAAGGTACATCTCAACCACTTTCTTAGTGTTTTAAATTGTGACATACCATTGTCTTGGCAAAGACACAAGGATCCTTTTAGAGTTATGAAGTGGGTAAGTCGAAAGGCTTACAAACCAGAGTTACTGGCAATACCCAAGGTTAACCCGGTGTTCAATATGCGTGTGTCAAAGCCTATTTGTGAGGATAAAGGGATCTCGATTGATGCAAATCATAATAGGGGCAGGTAAAAGCAGTTGTAATGACTCAAAATTTACGGGCATCAGAAAGTTAGTTGTCAGGTTTCTGTTTTAGTAAAACGGATTTGTAAATATTTATTAAAAATATTTTCGAAGTTAGTTGAGTAGTTAATTAGGTTTTGATTAGGTGAATTTGATTTAATTAAGAGTAATTATGAAAAAGGACTAAATTGTTGAAGGGGTGAAAGCTTAATTAGAGACTAAGGAAAAAGTGAAAGGATTAAAGTAGCAAATAAACCAAATGGTGACAAATGTATGGTAATGATATTATATATGTGGTAAAATTAAATACATACATTTGTAATATATACAATACTTATTATTTAAGAAAATATTATTGTATTATATTACTATTATAATTAAATAAAACAAAACAAAACAAATAAAATAAAAAGAAACAAAGAAATCGAAACAGAGAAGGGGAAAGAAGAAAAGAAAAAAGGAAAAACTAGGGTTTAAGGTTTGAAGCTTGATTGGTAAGTCAATTTAGTTCATTTTCTTGTAATTTTGATGCTTTTGGAATCCTAGAACAAAGTATTACTTGATTTATGTGGAAATTTTTGAATTTAGTAGATTTTTTGACATAGTTCATGTTAAACAAATTGATGAATTAGGGGCTAAATTGATAGAACTTCAAGTTAGAATTGAGTAAAGGATTAAATTGTAAAATAAGTTATAAGTTTTGTGTAATAGGGACTAAATTGAGAGAATTTTGAAATTTGGATTTTATGGTGAAAATTAAAGAGTTAAGTGTAGTTATAAGTAGAATTTAAGTAAAAATAAAGTATAAATTGTATTGAAATTGAAGATAATGTTAGTTAAGAATTAGATTGGAATTTAAGTAAAAGTTGAATGGAAAATTTAAGTATTTAATGTGAATTGATGTTGTATTGATAATATTAAATTATTTTAATTTTTGTACCTAACGTCGTGCCGAAAACATCGGCTAAGAAGAGGAAAAAGAAAGTGGACGAGGAATAAATCGAGAAATTACGGTTTGTATTACTATAATTTGAATTTAGTTATTATCTATTATTGAACTTTAATTAATATGTGTGGTAAGTGGAATTAAGGTAAGAAATGATATTGAATTATGAATTTTGTGCATATTTGAATGTATATTGATTGGAAAATGAAAGTGATTTGAATTGAATTAAATAAGTTATTGTGATATTGAATTGAAAATATGAGAATTTGTGATTGGTATGAATTTGATTAAAATTAAATTGAGAAAGTGAATTGGAAACCCTATTAACTCACCGGGCTAAGTCGGATATGGTTGGTATGCCATAGGATTGGAAATGTTTAGGGATACTTCGACCTTGAGTCGATAAGGCACTACATGTGTCATAATATTGCTTCGGATAATTCTAATGAGGCACTATGTCTCGTAGTATTTCTTTGGATTAAATCCGACGAGGTATTAAGTACCGATTCACTTCGGCACGGCCGATGAGGCACAAGGTGCTGTACTAGTGTGTTTAGTTGGATTCGTGTATCCGCCAAAGTCCGAGTATGTTAATAGTGGTAAAGAATGAACTGATAATTAGAATTGATATGGAATGAATTGATGAATTGAATGATTTTGTACAGGAAATTGATTGAAATATTGAAATAAGATGTGAAAATAATAAAGATTGGACATAGTGAAATAATTGTGAATTTTAATTGAATACAAGTTATTGAGATTCAATTGTTGGTTTAATGTATGAATTGGTTATTGAAAGATTAAAAGTGAAAATTTATTTATACATATATGTTTTGCTCTATTATTTATGAATTTGAATTATAGTAATACCACTGAGTGTATATACTCAGTGTACAGTTTGTTTCCGTGCGTAGGTTAGTTGAAATCAAAGTTCCAGTCCAGCATCTAAGTCAATCCCGAACTCAGCAAAGTGGTGATGTATAGTTCTTTTTGGTAAATGGCATGTACCTAGGATGTTTGTATAGGTCATTTTGAGTTATGATTGTAAATGTTGTTATAACGATAATTTGGATGGTTTTCTATAACATATATATATATATATATATATATATGAAATATTAAGTTAAAGATATGGTAAAATATGGTATGAAACTTGAATTGGATTGAATGTTGTCAATTGAATAAATTTGAATGTTATAAGTCAGTTAGTTGTGATTACATGTTGGATAGGTTAATAAATTAATGTTTTCATAGGCATTTGAGTGTATTTAAATGTATTTTGGATTGGTTGAAAGTTTGGTTTTGGTGTTACTTGTTGTTCAAGAATTGCAGGGTTGGTTAGCTTGATGAAAAAGGCTCAGTTTGAGTCCACATGGGCTGACACACGGGCGTGTGACTAGACCGTGTGAGACACACGACTAACACATGGGCGTGTGGTTTTGGCTGTGTGTCCCCTGCACCTTAAATTTGAGAAACATAATGCCCAAGTTTAGGCACATGGGCAGAGATACGGGCGTGTGTCTCAGCCATGTGAGGTACACGGCCTAGAACACAGGCATGTGACTTAGCCGTGTGACCCATACAATAAATAGAGATACAAGTTAGAGAGTTACACGGGTAAGGGACATGGGCGTGTGCTGTCACACGGCCTGACCACACGAGCGTGTGAGCCCTGCACTTAGGAAAAAATTTTGGAATTTCATGGAAAGTTTTCAAAATGCTTGAATAAGTCCCGATTTGTTTTTAACTTATATTTTGAGCTTCAGTAGCCCATAAAAGGGACATTATGATTTAATTGTGAAATGAATACTAATTATTTGTTTAATATTTATATCTGTTCTGAAAAGTCTGGTAATGCTCTGTAACTCTGTTCTGGTGACGGTTTAGGGTTAGAGGGTGTTACAGCAGTGACATCTTACGATCGAGATGTACAAGAGAGAAATACAATTTGAGTTAAGTGAGGACGGAGACATAAGTCGAGGTAAATGTTCCAAGAGGAAAAACTACCCAACAGAGAAACTAGTTGGGAACCTATCGAGGCATTGTGATAGTTTTAGATGAGTCAAACTAATGTCATTCGGAGGATACAATAAAGGCATCGCGACAATGGGTGGGGGAGAATGTCACGGGCTGCGGATCAAAGCTCATGACTGATGTGCACAGAACGTCCCATACAGGTCAATTGATTAAATGGGCTCATTCGTGAAACTAGCCCGATTCATGAAACACAAGGAGAAGCCCATCTACTTGAAGTATTGGTAGCCTAATGAAACACTCCAGTAAAATTAAAGTTGCCATGGTTAATGTAAATCCTAAGGGATAAGATTGTATAAAGTTTAAATCTTTTAGGACCTCATATTGTAAATAGGCACTAATCTCAGTCGTTGATGTAATTCGATCTGTATCGTTGGATCTAAGTGAGCTTAACAGAGGTCTTCCCCCTCATTTGTAATCATTACTTTTGAGAGCATTTACTCAAACACTTAGTGGGCGCTATTTTTTGTAACTTTTTTGTTTGTTCATGATTTTGTTTTCGAGTTTGTTTTTTATTTGCTTCATTGCCTTAGAGAATTTCTTTAAGAATTCTCATTTTTCAAGAGTAAGGTTAGCTTAAGTAGATTTGAACCCTAGAAATCGCTTAAGGTCGCGCGATTTGCCAGACTAAAGTCCTTGTCCTGTGATACTATAAAGTCGTTACTTGAAGGTGCTGACTTTGGAGTTGGTCTCTCAAGTGCAAACTTCACATTATATAATTTCTTTTTTGAATTTCAATCCCCAAATGACATGCATGCAGATTGCATGGATTCACATGAGTATCGTAAAATTAGTTAAAATTATGTCAAAGTAGGTTATGAGTGATTAACCAAGAGATGTGGTGTTGTGGTTGCTCACCTCATCCCTTAGCCACAAGGTCAAGGGTTCAATCCCCACCAATGAGAATGGAGCACATTTCATGGTCAGCCGTTTACCTCTTCAAAGAGCACCTGCAGTGAAGGGATCAGTAAATGCTCCCAAAAGAAAGGTCACGGGTGGTTGGGGTTCTAATTGCACAAAATGAGTTTATGACACATTTAGTTAAGTAGGTTTAAGATTTTTTTCAATTAAGTCCCTCTATTTTGTGTGTAGATATAGTCACGTGCAACCTCTCATTCTCTTTTTCTATAAAGCTAATTTTATTCTTTAAAAATCCATCCATAATTTTCAAAATCCATCCATAATTTTCAACAACTCTTAGTAAACAAAGATAAGCATTCATTTTGTAACTTTTTTTAGATAATTAAGTTTATTATCTTTAAATTAAGAGTTATTTTTTTTAATTTCATGTATGATTTATTTATTTCATTATTGTTCACATGTAATTATCTTATTGGGTTACTTAAGTAATAAATTACATATCATTAAAAATATTTCATGTATGAAATTCCACATCATCACGTTATCTTTTTTAACGGTATTTTCATGAAATCAGTTAAAAAAAGAAACTTGAAAAAAAGAACAAAGGTTGATGGTTAAAAAAGGCTAAAAAATACAATTAGGACTATTTTGACAAAATATGTAAATGTTAGTGGCTAAATTTATTATTAAGCCAAACTAAATCTATAACAATCTACCAATATAATATTTAAACAAACAATAATCTAAAAAGTTTACTAATAATTTAAGAAAAAAAAACAAAATACTAACATTTAAGCAAACAACAAACTAAAATTTTACACAATTACAAATATTATAGCAATATACTAACCTTTAAACAAGCAATATACTAAAATATGTCGATATAATGAAGTAATGTTCTAAAAAGAAGCTCAAGATTATATATGTTTTTCTTACACAATACCAAGAATTACCCATAGCCCTTCTCCAACTTATAAATAAAAGGATAATGTATTTCAGTACACTTGAACCCATGTCCTCCTGTATTGGAAGCAATGCTTATGCCAATTGAGTTAAGACTCAATTGATAAACAAACTTTTATACTTGAAAAAAACTTGCATATATTTTATTAAAACATTTTAATAAAATTACAAATTTAACTGAGTAATAAATTATAAAAAGTTAATAATATTTAAACTAATAATAAATTAAAATTTTCCAAATCTAAAATTTAAACTTACTTTAATGATTTAAGGAGGTTGAATATTATGGATGAGAGAATAAAAAAAAAATTGATTCAAGAGTTTTATGTGCTGGTATGAAATGCTAAAGCACCTATATATACCATACTTTTTGGGGAGTAAATTGTCAAATTTTTTAATTAATACTTTCACTACTTTCACTAGTTTGCACCTACTTATTAGGCTTTTTTTTTATTTATTTCATTTGTTGTTTTTCGATTTGATTTATGCATGGCAAAGAGCAGGGGTGTAGTTAGGGGGTTGATAGGTACCTTGACTCCTTAAATAGAAATTTTTTTATTTAAGCCCTCTAAAAATTTTAAAAGTTTAAATTAGTGAAGTTAAAATTGTACTTTGGCCCCTTAAAAATGATAAAATTGTATTTTTACTATCGTAAAATATTATAATTTAATTTCTATCCTTCCTAAAAAATTTTCTAACTTCACCTGTGATAAAGGGAGATGTGCTATTGTTGTAAGTGTCGAAGTCATTATTGTTTCTTAATAGTATTTCGGGCCGCTAAAGCCATTAAGAGGGACTGAGATTGCCAAAGGAGAAGTTGGCACTTGGGGATCGACTTCAAAGTCAACACTTTTAACTAATGACTTCTATTGAATTCGATTCTTAAAGGCGCCAACTTTGAAATCAATCTCTCAAAGTATCGGCTTCAACTGAATAACTTATTATACAACAAAATTAACTATTTTTTTTAAACCCATATATGGGGAAAAATTCCTTTTAAAATTTTCTAGTGAAAAAGTTGTGTTTTAGGGGTTTATTGGAAGATCATGGAGGGACCTTATTTCCATGATCAAGTAGTTTCACTAAATAACTAATAATTTTGATATTTTGCCTAGTACATGTCTTCAGCTTTCTATCCAATCATTGCTAAAATTCATTGAACTGTGTTATATCCCTTTAATTTAAAAAAAAAATTAATTAACATGATATTATTAGAAATTTATATATTAATGTAAATAATTATTTAAATAAATAATAAATAATTTCATATTATTATTTCATTAATAAAATAATATTATGATATATTTTTAATAATTTTATAAAAATAAATAATTTAAAACTTCCATTGGATACAGCTTTTACTCTAATATCCTTAATAATAATTTTTTATTGTCACATTAATTTTACGGTTGTTTCTGAATCTAAACACATATTTTTACTATTGATTTCAATATTATCACTATAATAATTAATTTTACCATTTCCTAAAAATTAATCTCAAACATTAAACTTGACATGAATGATGAACCATATAGGTTAGATATAGAGCTGATGATGGGTTGGGTCAGGCCTCAGCATAATTTTAGTCTTGTTTTTTAAGTTAGGGCTAGACTTGATCTAAAAAATAGGTTTAAAATTTTATTCAATCTCAATCCGGGTAAAAATATTACTTGAGCCTCGCCTGCCCATATTAAATTTTTTATATTATTATTTTTATATAAAAACAAATTTTTAAAAAAAATATAATATATCAAATACACTAAAAATATTAAAATAGATATTTCTCAACAAATTGAAAATAAAGTATGGAAAATAAATGTTATTGTTTGGATATTGTATAACTATTTTTTTATTGTTAATTTTGTTACTTTTTTAGAGACATTTGTTGGGAATATAATAGTAAAATTAACAATAAAAAAAGAGATAAATATCAAAACTATACATGAATTTCTATTTTATGTAATTTTATACATGAAATTTTAATTTGATCCAATTCTTGTAAATTATTAACACAATTATTTATATAACATATAAATTTTGTTATATATTTAAAGGTGATGATCTTATTGTTATCTTCATCGTATTCTAAATCTCAACGATTCATCTCTCCATATTCTTTTATAATTATGTTCATATAAACATTTTTTTATATAATGTATAAAATTAGTGGTAAGCAAAATTCAATTTGATTCGAAAAATTCGATAAAAATTTAAATTTTGAATTAAATAATTCGAGTTATTTGGATCAATTCGAATAAAAAAATTAAAATATTCAATTTAACTCGAATATGAATGACACAATTCGAGTTATTCGAAAATCCGAATAAGAAAAAGTAAAACTACATCATTTTGATAAATGTTTACCTTTTCTAGAGTTAAAATCTAAAATCATTAAGTTAAAAGGTAAAACTACGTCGTTTTGATAAATGTTTACCTATCAACCTTACTTATGTAGTTAAATAATATTGTACTTCGTCTACTAGTTAAATAATTAGTTCATGTAAATACTCGGCTCGACTTGATTCAAAATTTTTTTACTCAATTTAAAAAAAAATTCAAATTGAGTTTAGTTGTTAAAATAGGATTCATCAACTCAATCAACTTGAATTTTTTTTTACTCAATTTGACTTGACTCGATTAAATGCTTACCCCTATCTAAAACTATTTATAATTATTCCCCAACCTTTACAATAGAAGGATAATATGCTTCAGCGCACTCAAACACACATATTTCTACATTAATAACAATGTTGATACTAATTCAACTTACACTAAATTCACGTATAAACATTCTAAATTAACATAAAACATATTGGCATTTTAAAAAAATGAAATCCAAAAAGGAATACTAAAATACAAAAGGAGGTAGATGGAATTTTTGGCGCAATGATAAGGCCGTAGAGTAGGTAAACGCGTACAAACCACTCAATGGGACAATGGAATGCACGCGCATTTTCCTTAATTTAACCAATTCCTTTCCTATAAATTCAAATTAAATTATTTATTTGATATATTATTAGTCTCTACCAATAAAATTTTAAATAATAGAATTTAATGGCGATATATATATTTTTTAAAATGAAAAAAATAAAAAAATACATATAATAATATTTAAATTTTAAAAAAATTATCATAAAATACATACCAAACTCCTCAAAACTCCAAAGGATGAATGGAAACCAGCTGCATGCCAATTCCCATGCACTTCCCCACTTTTGTTGACTCTTTGCATTAACAATAATTGTTCTTACATTTCTAACAAAAATAATTTCTTTTATAACCTTTTATTTTTCCTTTTTAGTTAATTATTTCTATTCTTTTTAATCTTCATCGTTTTAATTTTCTTAAATTTATTCATCTATTCACAGTGATTATACGTGGGAACATCTGAATTGAAAATATTGCGGCAAAATGATAAATAATAAAGTTGTGATATCTGTAAGTATACGGGTCAAATTGTAATATAGTATAGTGTTACAACGAAACACTCTAAGAAGTATTCCGAGAATTGTACCCAAGGGATTGCGGATTAGAGAACTTTTATTATTAAATTAATTACAAAAAATAATTACTAATCTAATTAAATCACAAATCAGTAGTGTTGTTGCGGAAAAATATTAATTATATTAATTAACCTAAAATAATCTAATTGAATTTTCTACTCCTGGTGTTGATGATGCGAGTTTCCGGCCTATGATCAATTAAATCGCTTATTACCTTCACTTGAGTTATTTACCACCCTTAACTAAGAATACACTTTCGGTCTCATCTTCACTAAGGATTACCACCTATCACCCTTTCGGCCTCACCGCTTGACACAAGTTATACTCGACAAGATACCCTCTCGGTCTCACCTGTCTAAATATTCTACTAGAGGTGTCACTCCTCAATATATTAAGTACTCTTGAATAAACACCCAATTTTAGATAAATAATTACTTAATCAATAAACCAGTTCCATAAACGAGTCATGCAAGATATAACATACACACAATATTTCATCCCAATACTCATACAAATGTTAGTTGATCAAGTTAACGAAATAAAAGAATAAAGAAAAGAGAATGTTCATTAATAATTAATGGAATTGCAGTTTCAGAACAATCTATGCTCGCAATCATCTTCACATCAGAATAGAACAATTCTAACTAAGCAAACATAAGAAAAACTAAAATAAAAACTAAAGAGAACTGAAAATTAAAAAGTATGAAAATATTGTTTGATGGCTACCTAGGGTGAATTCCTAGGTCGACTCCCCCCACCTAACGAGGTTATAAGGTTGTTTATATAGACAAAAAAAAGGGTAAAAATTCAAAAGACTAAAGTGCCTTTCAATTATAATGTCAATTAGAGTTTTAGATTGGCAAAATACCCTTAATTGCCTTAAAAATCGTAGCCATTACGCGCAGAAATCTTTGATCGCGCAGAAGTTAGTGTTGTGACACTCAATTCCAACGTCGCAACACCGATGCCTGTTTTGTTCCAGAATTTTATTTTTTACTTCGATCTCCGATGTCACGGCATTAGGTGCCTGTGTTGCGACATGACTATCGTCCTTTGTATTATTGGAGCAGAAATGGCACTCTACACACTTAAATAGTTCGTTAGTCATTCCCGAAGCCTAAGTTGGCCTAACGGGTCATCGGAACACTAGAAAATGAGTAAAAAGATTATTTTGCTAATAATTAGGTCTAAGTTACTAAAACGGAAAACGAAACAAAATGACATAAAACTACCTAAAATCAAGCTGATTAAAAGCCGAAAAGACTCTAATTTGCCACAACAAATTGTGACCAATACAATTCAAAAATATAATTTAAATGAGCTAAATACACTCACCATTAGTTGATTATAATAAACATCAATTGTAGAAAAGGTGATGAACTAATTATGCAACTTACTCCAACTTTGGTCTCATAGTAACTTGGAATTAAAATATGTGCAACAATAATTTTGTTTTAGCAAACTTAACCATACTGAAATTAGGAAAGAAAAGATGTAATTCTAACATGCATTTCAATGGTTAAGTTTGCTTCATCTATCTACTTCTATGCTTTAAACACTTAAATGGCACTTGATATCCACAATATGTATGGTGTCTTTCCTAAAGATGTTAAATGGTGTTATCTTGTATATGTTAAATATTAAAATTTAATTTCTTCTAATTGGATGCTTAATAGAGAAAGTTGACAACATACCAAATGGGAATTGAGAATACTAACTAATTAAATGCATGATGAAACATTTAAATTTTACGGTAAATTATACCATTAATTACTATGTGTAAGTTTTCGTTTTAGTCACTTTATTAAGAAATGTTACAATTTGGTCACTGAATTCTTTAAAAGTTTTCATTTACATCACTAGCCTGTTAAAATTGAGTTTATAGGAATTTTTTTGTTTGCACTTCGTGCACCAACCGAAAGCTCTCTTTTCCCTTTTCTTTTATAGTTCAATTTTTTTTTTCTCATAAAACAACTTTGGACGTTACAAATCTTGAACCAAAATTTAAACAATTTTTTTGAGAAAAAGAAAACTTAATAGCTCGGTGACTTAAATAAAAACTTTTGAATATTTCAGCAACTTAAATAAAAACTTTTAAATAGTTCAGTGACCAAATTGTAATTTTTTCTAGTTAAATGACCAAAATAAAAATTTACCCATAGTTTACTTAAACTTTAATATATTGTAGAGGCATTATATACACACAAGTGGGTCAAAACGAAGGGCAAACTTTAAGATATTGTAGAGGCATTATAAATGGAAATTACATGATATATACACACAAATGGGTCAAAACGAAGGCAAACTTCAAAGGGAAGAATATGTAAATCACCACAATGTATATATATGATAAATATATAAAATGGGACAAGAGTCGAGTCTTTTAGGTGAAAAAAGAAAAAGCAAAGAGAAGGACAAATGATTTGGTGGAGTCGTTTGAGTTTTATATATGTAGGCCATTTGCAGCCGCCCACCCCCACTAAACCATAGAGAAATAGGAATTGTGTGGAGGATGAGGTTAATCATGTCTTCTCACAAATTTTCCGCTCGGCATATGATTTGTTTGGAAAGTGGGATTTTGATTTGGATCATGCATATATGTTTCTCTAATTAATTACTTGTTGATTTTGTAAAACATTAATGTTTGACTTTAGTTTCCATGTTTGACAATCTTCAGCCTATCTAGTTATTACATGAGTCCTGTTGCTGCCAGCCGTCATTAATTTTGGCTAAGTTGGATTTCACAATCAATTTAGTGAATTTGTCTACGTGTCCCTCTTACGTGCAAATCAACATGCAATTAACCCATGTAAAGATTAGATTATCATATTCATTAATGAAGAAATTTGGTGGATGAAGTGATAGACCACCACTATCTTCAACAAAGTTAAAAAAAGGTTTGCCGATTCATATGTGGACCAACTTTATGTATATACATCTTATCATGCATGTGTGTATATATATATGCATCTCCAGCTAGCCTTGTAGCAAGCTAAGTGATCTCTCTTGAAGTAGTTGGTCATTGTATATACATAATGGTGTTGAACTTAGTGAAGATGATAACGATGGCTAATCTGCTAAGTATGTTTATATTAATGGAGGTGGTGGCGGATGGGTTTCGATTTGGAGTTGATGATCTTCGCATGGACTACTACATAATGAGTTGCCCATTTGCTGAATCCATAGTGAAGAACACTGTTAATAAAGCTTTGCAAGATGATCCAACGTTGGCAGCAGCTTTGGTTAGGATGCATTTCCATGATTGCTTCATTGAGGTATCTCTTTTCGTCCTTGCTTTTCAACTTTTTTTTTCCCAATTTATAGTGAAGTTTCAGCTTAAATGGCATGGTATAAATGTGTTTAATATATGGTAATTTGGTGGGATTAGGGATGTGATGGCTCCATTCTGATTGACTCGACCAAGGACAACACAGCAGAAAAAGACTCACCTGGAAACTTGAGCTTGCGAGGCTATGAAGTTATTGATGATGCAAAGGAGCAGCTGGAAGATCAGTGCCCTGGCATTGTCTCCTGTGCTGATATTGTTGCAATGGCTGCCAGGGATGCCATTTTCTGGGTAACAATACATCTATATAACTTTATGGATACTGAAGTATTACTAGAGGCCTTTATATTAATAGTCAAATTGTATTTTTTTCTCTCTATTAAAAAATAGATAAATTAATTACTATATGTTAAATCGAAGAGTAAATTGATTATTTTTTATTAAAATTTCATTCATTTGCATTGTTAAAAACTGACGTGCTTTAGAAATAATCAAATAGTGACATGTGGCTTCGTGTACTTCATGTTACAAATTTACTCTTTTATCAAAGATTAATTTGCTCATTTTTTTTAAAAAAGTGTTAAAATACAATTCAACTCTTAATACAGAGATGTTTATGATACTTTTACTCATTATGCACATGATGAATTGGGTGTTTGAGTTAATTATGATTATAATAATATGACAGTCAGGGGGACCTGTGTATGATATACCAAAAGGAAGAAAAGATGGAAGGAGGTCCAAGATAGAAGACACCATAAACCTGCCATTCCCGACCTTCAACACCTCAGAACTCATCAGCGCATTCGGCAAGCGAGGTTTCAGTGCTCAAGAAATGGTTGCTTTATCTGGTAACTAAATTGTGTTATCTATAAATTAATTTAGGTGTGGTTATCACACTTGATGCACAGCTAAGACATCCATCCAACTCGAGATTGGTGTGATTGAATGTAATGCAGGGGCACATACGTTAGGAGTGGCAAGGTGTTCATCCTTCAAAAACAGATTGAGTAACGCAGATGCTACCCTGGATTCGGATTTCGCCAAGACGCTGTCCAAGACATGCAGTGCCGGCGACAACGCGGAGCAACCGTTCGATGCCACGCAAAACACCTTCGACAACTTCTACTTCAACGCATTGATAAGGAAAAGTGGGGTTCTTTTCTCGGATCAAGTACTGTATACGACGCCGAGAACAAGAAACATTGTGAATGGTTACGCCATGAACCAAGCTATGTTTTTCTTTGATTTCCAGCAGGCAATGGTGAAAATGGGGAAGGTTGATGTTAAGGAAGGATCTAATGGGGAAGTTCGACAGAATTGCCGCAAAATTAACTGAAGTTTATTATACTAATTTGAGTTCTACAGCTTGATTTTCTGTAATCTAAATTGTATCAACCACAAATTCTGCCATTTCTATGTTTATGGTTACATAAAAACTAAATAATTCATAAATTACTTTACCTACTTCTCACTCTTTCACAAAACATTTTTATTTTCACCGATAAGTTTAAATAATTACACAGATAGTCACCCAACTATAAAAATTTTTTATTTTAAGTAATTATAATAAAAAGTTTACAATGATGATTTTAATCTAAAGTCTTTAATGAAATCTGACATGATATTGTTCTTTTAAATTTTGATTACCCACAAAATAAACAATAAAATTCATGTCATTATAATTTATTAAAAAAATTATCATTTTCATCCTAAACTTTTAATTTAAATTAAATATGGTATAACCTTAAAAAATTTGGGAGATCTGAGGTTCTGGGCATCTAATTTTCTGAGAGATCTACCCAATTTCCAGTTCTTTTCTCTCGCTTTATCTATCTCTATTTGTAATTGAAGCTTCGATATATGTATCTTTGATGCCCCAAGTATCTATACATATTTGATACATACTTTATTTAATAATTAATATCCAATAAATTTTAACAAAATTAAGTCACTTTTAATTTGAACTAATTTTTTATGATAATAAATAATAACATATAATTACTCTTATTATATATATATATATGATGTCTACATTTTTCCAGTTCTTTTCTCTCGCTTTATCTATCTCTATTTGTAATTGAAGCTTCGATATATGTATCTTTGATGCCCCAAGTATCTATACATATTTGATACATACTTTATTTAATAATTAATATCCAATAAATTTTAACAAAATTAAGTCACTTTTAATTTGAACTAATTTTTTATGATAATAAATAATAACATATAATTACTCTTATTATATATATATATGATGTCTACATTTTTAACATATTCCCCACTCCATAGAAGGCCACCTGATAGACCAAATAAAAACAGAAGACAGGGAGCCTAGAACTCTTAAAATTTTTAAGATTATATCTTATTTAAATTAAATTAAAAGTTTAGGGAATAAGATGATAATCTTTTAATAAATTACAATGATTTGAATTTTATTGTTTATTACATAAAAAAATCAGAATTTAAAAGAAAAACGTCATGTGAATTTCCCATTTGATATTTTAAGTAGTAACTAATGCCTAAAACTATTCATAATCCCTCACCCATCTTTAAAAATAAGTTCTGATCATATTTACTTTTATCTAATGTCTACTTAACCAATTCCAATTATTGGTTTAAAAAATGAATAAATGAATTAATTAAGAAAAATTTATAAGTCTAAAATAAAATGATTAATTTAAGAGATTAAGTTATCGTTATAAATGGATGATCCTTCTATTATTAGGGTCACATGCATATAAAAACTAGGTCAAAATATGCTGCATTTATCAAAAATTGTTGAATTTAAAAATTTTAGTTTAATCATTATCGTTGTTTATAATTTCAGTCAAAGTTTGTTGATTTAATATGCTTGTTTTTTGTCAATCAAATGTAATGTCATATAAGAATAGTCTAATCAATAGGTTAAGTTGGTCAATTTTGACAAAAAATTGAAAAGTTTTTAATCCTCACATCCCGAGATCACAGAATACTGTTGTCGATCATATGGCCAAGTCTATGGCATCCAGGGGCGAAGCCAGAAAATTTTTTTAGGGGCTGGATAAAATTTTAATTTTTTATAGTTTATATCTTTATAATTTGTAATGGATTAAATCAAATTTTTATAATTGTAGAGGGTGAAAGTATAATTTTACCCTTACTTATTTAAAATTTTTAAAAAAAATTAAGGGTCTAAATAGTAATTTTACATTTTAGGGGGCCGGGGCCAATGCCAGCCCCTCCTTGGCTTCGCCCCTGATGGCATCATGTTTTACAGGGATCCAATGGTTTGAAGAATCCCCACAACCAGTTCGTGATTTAGTTGAGTTGAATTATGTTAAAAATGTGAGAGATTAATGCAATCTTTTGATTTCGCCTTAGACTGTCTTTATCTACCAAAAAAATAATTGCAATAATAATAATTGGTCTGAGGTTTTTAAGTACGAAAAGTAAGGACTTCATTTTAAATTTTTTAAAATTTTAAGTACAAAAATTAAATTTCAATTTTTGTCCAAATACAACTACTGGCAACATATTTTTAACCAAACAACTAATAGAAAATTTTAATCATCAATTATTAGGGTTTGCGTAACAAAAAGAAAAAAATATCAAGAGAGGAAAACCAATTTATCATAGCATTCTTCATTGATTCTAAAGACCCGCTCTAATTTTGCAATAAGTAATTCTTTATATTTATGAAAATGATTTCTTTATATTTATGAAAATGATATTATTTTAAAAATTTTAAAATATTTAAAATCTGATTGATAATAAAAATATGTTATTTTCACTTAATTCACCTTAAAATAAATTATTTACCCTCATCAAATAAAAAAAATTAATAGCAATTTAAAATTAGAAGGATCACAAATAGTTTCACTTAAAACTCAGGGCATTTTACACTAAAATGCCCTTTTTTTTTTCAAAATCACGGAAAAGGGCCGATTTTTTGGTTATTTTCCGGACTAGGCCGTTTTTCCCGAAAACGCGTCCATGTTAGCGCGAGTTTAGGGGATGTGTCAGCAAAACGCTCCCCCAGGGAAGCGTTTTGTCCACGTCAGCAAAAAAAGCGTCCTTGAGGGCGCGCTTTGCTGACGTGGACAAAACGCTTGCCTGGGGGAACGTTTTTATCCATTTTTCACATTAGGGTTAGGGTTAGTGGTTTTAGGGTTAGTGGTTTAGGGTTTTAGGGTTAATTCATAAAATTAACTATTACTTTTAAATACTAAATACTAAATTAGAGTTTAGGATTTAGGGTTAGTTAATTAAATTAGGGTTATTTGATTAAATGAGCGTTAATTGATTAATTTAGGGTTAATTGATACATAATGGTTTAGACATACTATTTTAATATTAGAAAAATAATTCGATTACTTCAGCGTTTAGGTTTTTTTTCCCTTATTAATGTCTTACATCATTTTCTTTTACCTTGTAAGAAGCTCATTTCTGATTTTTTTTAATTATTAATTTTCAATATACACACACGAAAAAAAATTCTCAAAGATAACATGATTGCAGCATATATACATACTGGCGCTATGCAAAATTTTGGGTTTCAAGAAAAAATTAATTGAATTAGGGTTGAGAGTTTTAGGGTTCCTTCATTAAATTAACTATTAATTTTAAATACAAAATACTAAAATAGAGTTTAGGTATTAGGGTTTATTGATTAAATTTAGGTTTAGGGTTTTTTTAAAAATTATGTGTTTAGGGTATTAGAAAAAATATATAAGCAATATTTTTCTTATTGTCTTAGGGTTTAGGGTTTCTGCAAGAATAATTTTGAGTAGACATTTCTGAATAAATAGTGTCAAAAACGCTTCAAGCAGGATGCACTGTCAGCAAAATTTCGAAAAAAAGCTCTCACGTGCAGAATAATTTTGAGTAGACATTTCTGAACAAATAGTGTCAAAAACGCTTCAAGCAAGATGCACTGTCAGCAAAATTTCAGAAAAAAGCTCTCATGTGGACGCGCTTTTACTACAGTAGTTCGTAGAAAAATAATTTTGAGTAGACGTTTCTGAACAAATAGTGTCAAAAATGCTTCAAGCAGGATGCACTGTCTGCAAAATTTCAGAAAAAAGCTCCCACGTGGACGCGCTTTTGCTACAGTAGTTCATATAAAAACTGAGGCTATAAATGAGCCAAATTTTATTCTCAGGTTGCATAACTTACAGCAAAAAAAATTGAGAGGCAAAGAAGAATAGAAATCTAAGATAAGTGAATGTATTAGTGCTGTTATTTACTATGATGGTGAGGTCTGTAACACCGAGAACGGTGTTGTTTTTTTATCAGAGAACACAGCGAGGCTGGTTTTTAACCAGAACATAGATTTGATAGAGCTTCGTAAAAGAATTAGGCACAAAATCTTCGGAATGACGCCAATGAAAGTTTTGTCTATTAAGTATCAATTTTGTGCTTCAGTTGATCCTGTAACATATGAATCATTCGACATCAAAGGTGCTCATAGCTTGAAGGCAATAGTGCAGACTCATCTCGCTAGTGGATCACCCTATCTTGAGTTATATATACAATTTTCATCGCCAAATGATGCATTTGGAACTTCAACATTTACTACTGGTGGAGAGGAATACACGACCACTGCCCGGCACTCCGTTAGTGGGTGGTAAAACACGGAAGCGCCCGTGTTTGGTAGCAGTATGGAATACCCGACCCCTGCAAGACATTCCGTTAGTGGATGAGAGATGCACCTTAGTGGGTCGATGTTTGATGTTGGAAATACGTACTTGGGAATGACATCAACTTCAAGTGGTTGGCAATCCACATCTGATTGGAGACGTTGTGAAACATCCACAATGAGGGATGATGTACTCCTTACGGCGTCCACCGGCGAGGGGACCTCGTACGTTGCACATGATGATGGGTCAGATGATGAGTCCAATGCGGATCTACCTCGAGAGGCTGGCCCCGATGGTGCAGAAATTGCATTATTTTCTAAACCAGAGGCTGTTCCAACCATACCTGAAGATGTCGAAGGGGGTTCAGATGATAATGAAGAAGATCCGCGATTCAGGGCGTACTCGCCTCCAGCCCACATGCATAATGTCGATCTATCTCAAGATGATGCGTTGGAGTTTTCAGATCTACCACACAGAAGGCGTGACCATATAAGTTCCTCATTGGATTCGGGTAAATTAGAAGTTGGTAAAGAGTTTTCAAATAAAGATAGTTTTCTTGGTACATTAAAACAACATAGCATCACGAACGGGGTTAACTACAATATGGTCAAATCCAAATCCGATAAGTTTGAGGCCAAGTGTGCAGTGCAAGACGATACATGTTCATAGAAAATCATGGCTTCATTGAGGAAAAGGACAGGCTTGTGAAAGATAAAAAAGTACAAAGGTCCACATACATATGTTGCCGGTACAGTACCACTAACTGTTTAGGGTTTTTTAGTAGTACTATTATTACGTACTGTTGCATTTTTTAACCTACTTCGTTGACAGGTGTTTCTAGAGATCATCCTAAGATGAATTCAGAAATGATAGCTACCTTAATACTACCAACGGTGAAGGCGGATCCCAGAACTACAGTGCCTGTCATAATTGCCAATATTCGTAGCCAGTTGAGGTACACGCCCTCTTACCGCAAGGCTTGGATAGCTAAGCAGAAAGCGTTAGAAAAGATATATGGTGGGTGGGACGCTTCATGTAATAAAGTGTGGCAGTGGTGTCAGATGCTGGAGAGATATGCCTCATGTTGCATAACAGACCTTCAAACGGAACCTGCGTACTACAACGACCGATTGCTCCGTGGATGCCAAGTATAATGCCGAGACGCATTTCCATATTGTAAGCCATTGGTACAAATTGACGGTACCTTTATGTACGGTAGATATACCCATCGACTATTGCTAGCTGCGGCACAGGATAGTGCTAGGAGAATCCTTCCAATTGCGTTTGCAATAACACCAGGGGAGTCAACTGATGATTGGGATTTCTTTCTTTCTAGGTTAAGGAGGCATGTTTGCCCCCAACCAAATATCTGCGTCATATCAGATCGGGGCACCAGAATACTAGCCGTAATTGCGTGACAGGGAAGCATGTGGCATCGCACACACCATCGGTATTGCCTAAGGCATGTTGCGTCCAATTACTACGGACAATTTCATTCTACAACTGAGAAACGACAAGTAACCGGGTATGTAATATCTATTAATATAATTTCATTTGTAATATTGAATTTATTTAAATGGAAAAGTGGTATGTAATTTTCTCCATCAACTTATATTGGCAGGGTGAGATAAGTAAGGATCTTTTCCATGAAATGTTGGTGATTCTGCGTTCGGTTAACGAAGAAGGAGCAAACTACCTTTGTAATAGACCTTTCGAACAGTAGACACAAGCATACGATGGCGGCCTACGATATGGTCATATGACCTCAAACCTGTTCGAATGTATAAATTCTGTTCTGAAAGGAACACGTCATTTACCGTTAACATTAGTTGTTCGAGAGACATATTTTCGTTTAGCGACACTATTTCTGAAACGAGCAGCAAGTTATGCAGGCCAAATCCAAGGAGGCCATGTATGGCGCGCAAAGTTATTGTAAGCAATTAACAAGGCCAAGGTGCGGGTGAACACCATGCACACAGTGTGTCACGATCGAGACAATCTATGGTTTCGTGTGACAGAGTTTGACAGACCGTAAGAAGGTATTATTGGTGGGCAATATCGTGTACACTTGAGAAATAGAACTTGCGACTGTGGGAGGTTTGACACACTTCGTTATCCATGCGCTGATGTAATTGCAGCTTGTCAGAATCTCCATATAGATCTCATGAGCTACGTCGACGAAGTGTACAGACTAGAAACCATGTACAACGTGTGGAGACACATATTCCCACCTGTCCCAGATAAACGTAAGTGGCCGCCTGTATCGCTTGCTCTGTTTAAGCTGTTACTGGATAGAGAATTATGTCGCAAACCAAAGGGTCGACCTTACTCGACTAGAATACGTACCAATATGGATATCCGAGAAACAACCAATCAACAAAAATTGTACGGATGGTGTAGGAAACCAAGCCATAGAAGATCATGTCCTAATCGAAATAGTTGATAGTTGTCGTAAAAATTTATTATCCCATGCTTGATAATATCATTACTAATAAAATTAATAAAATTATCCTATGCTATTTTATCTGATTATTTATAATTTCATATTAGTTAGATTATTCTCACTTTAACATTTAATATATATTCATCATTATTATTGATTTGTCCTTGATCAAGTGTAAATAATTTAATAAATAATATTTTATTTTGGTCATGTTCCATAAGTGATCGAAAAAATTATTTGGCTGAAAATTAATATATTCAATTTATAATCCATAATCAAAATAAAAAAGAATAATTTTAGATAAGGAATTATTTCTTAATAAATTCAGAATTTCTAACCATTTTTATTTTATTTTAACTTCCTATTATCATTTAAAAATTATTCTTTAAAGAATTTACTTTTAAATTTTGGCTTTCTTTAAAATAATATGAAATATCTTAAAAAATAAGGTTAAACATATAAAATAAATATTTTTTAAAATTTAAAATTTATATTTATCAAACGATCTAATTATATTTAATTTAATACTTAATTTTTTAGTTTATCAAACAACGCCTTATAAATAATCTAAGATGATTAATTTTATTTTATTAAATAAATCAATATAAAAAGTTTGTACACATATATTAAAAAAATTCAATGTCCATAGCAGTCAGAATCAGTGCCACACGGGGGTCGTCGACGGGTCCGTGCTAGATTCCTCCTTGGTTCGGCTTCCGGTGGGGGTTGTGGTTCCTCCGGCAGCGGATCTGGTTGTGGGTGTTCAGAGGTTGACCCACCTTGATAGAATAATGACCGCGGCAGTGTTTGCATCACCCATGGAGGAGGTGTTTGAACCCCGTAAAGTGATGGGAATTGGTAGAAAGAAGAGCTCCCCAATGGCGCCTCGTGCGATCCCTCATGCGACGACGGCCTATAGATTGGCGGTTGACTCTGAGTAATCGGGAACAGAGATGAACTGGGCCATGGATTCCAACCTGCCATAGGACTAGGAAAAGGAAACATATAAGGGTTAGGATACATATAAGGGCTAGGATAAGCACCTGGCATAGGACTAGGAAAAGGCTGTGAGGTGGGTGTCGTCTGTTTAACTGTTGGGCCCGGTGATTGTGTCACGCTGTTGATGGGACTGCTAATTGTGTGGGCGCTGTTGATGGACTTACGTCGTCGTCCCTTCTTCTTGGATTTAAAGGGCCCCGTCGTTCCCTTTGAACATGAATTTGTCGTCGCCTCTCCTCTTCCGACAATAAATATGGCTTGCCATGGATCCTATACCATGGCATGTATTCTGGTACGCATGCTAACTCTGGAACGATGATCGGTACCCGAATAGGTATATAATCAAACCGATTTTCCCACATTTCGATATAGTGTGACCAGTATCTCGGCCAATCCGTATTCAATTACTGTAAGTCAACTTTGTGCTCATCATCGAACACCTCGAGTGCCACGAGAATCGATTGTCGAAATCCAAATTGTCGCAATACTCTATCTGATTGGTGCATCTCCACCGTAACGTAGTTCACTAATGGGACATTCACATGTCAAGCGTTCGAATTTTGAAAGTATTCATCCGGAATTACTACCCGAATTGCTGGATCCTCGTATGGTGTCCATTCAAACTATATGAACATGATAAAAATATTACTTATATACATAATACTAAATACTAAATAATAATACGAAACGACTATTTTGCCTGGCCCAAAACTTATTAAAACACAACACAAGACCCAAAACAAAATTAAACCAACCCTAACCTAACTAGACCTAGCCCAATACCCAAAATAACCTAGCCCAAAACAACCAAAAAGATTTGAAACCTTAAAACCCAAACATGCTTGGCTGCTGCCCCTAGAGACCCCCAAAGCCGCACGCCACGCTCCACCACGGCCACCTTAGCATCCCACTCCATCACGCCACCGCGATCTTCCGTCGGACCTACAAACGTGGAGCAAGAAACAGTTGTAAACTAGGCTATAAAAGCCTCAAACAAACATGTAAATGGGATTTTTTTTTTTGAATATAGAATACAAATTAAAGGAAACAAAATAGAGTATAGAAACAGCAAAATTGCAAGTGAGATCTAAGGAAGAAAATCGATTTTACAAACAAAAGGGTATTGTTTTAGTTTTGATTTATATTTTTTATATTATTTATTTCTCATTTTTTTTATTGTTTTTCTTTTTTTTTTCGATTTCAAAACTTATAATATACATATATTTTAAAAAGAAACATCTTATAAAAAAAAATTTTACCTTTTAAATTTTTCGGCCACAGTGCACGGTGGCCGTTGGCGGCGCGTGAGGCCCACGCGGTGGCCAGCCGGCGATCGGACCCTCGCCGGAGTCCCTGCTTGCAGAGAGAAAACAAAGGGGGAGGGTGTTTTGAAAGAAAGAAAGAAAAATGAAGTTTTTTTAAAAAATTTTGCTTTATATACTATACCCAAAACGACGTAGTTTTGGCTTATGGCCCTAAGCACCAAAACAGCGCCGTTTTGCCTCCGACCCGGTTTTGACCTGACCCATGGCCTAGGATCTGCGTGTTTTCGGACTGAGGGTCTATTTGCGCCCTCAGTCCTTCCGCTTTTGAGGCCATTTGCAATTGGGTCCTCTTCTATCTTTTCGTTATTTATAATTGGGCCCAAATTTTTTTAATTTCGTTGCACTTTAGTCCCGCATTAAATGCTGCACACTGGGCAAGGGGGATTTTTGCTATTTTGGTCCCCCTAGTTTGCATGCGCGCCCATTTGGGTCCTCCCTTGTCTCTTTTATTTCGATTTCACCCCTGAATTTTGCTTTTTAATTCAATTAGGCCCTATTTCGATTATTTTAGAGACTTTTTTTCCATAAAATTAATTTTTTTTAGTATTATTATTTTTTATTTTATTATTACTATTTTATTATATTCTACTATTAATTTTAGTATTATTTTTTTATCCTATTATTTGTTATACTATTTTTATTATACTACTATTTATTATTTCATTATATTATGTGTATATTACGTTTGTTTTACTAATTTTTTTATATACTATTTATTTTAAATCATTATATTATTATTATTAATCTTTTTATATATTTTATTAAAAGTTCACTATTTTAAATATAGTTTATTATACCTTTTTTTTGTATTATTCTTACCGTTTACTATTGCCTTTTTTTTACTATTATTTATACTTTTTTATATATATATTTTTGTTTCCCCTTTAAATATAATTATTAATAGTCTTATCATGTTATTATATTATTTCTATTGTTTTTAAAAATTATCACCGTTATTATTACCATTTTTTTACTATATTATTATTGTCATTTGTCTTAGTTTAGTATAGTTATTTTTTTATTTTCCTTTTATCATTGTGTTTAACATCATCATTGACATATTATTTTCATCTCCATTTATGTATTTTTTATATCGTTAATATCATTCTTACTATGTTTATATGTTGTTATATTTATTACTATTGTTATAATTATTATTAGTTTTCCTTATGTTTACTGCATTTTAGGTATTAATATATACACTGTCAAGTTTATTATATTGTGATTTTTATATCGCATACTATCATTTTTCTCAAATTTTTAAATTTCCCAAATTCGTTTATTCAACGGTTTATTCTCAATTGTTTTCTAAAATAAAGGCAATGTTCGGTATTTAAAGAATTCAAAGGATCGCGCCCTAACGTACTGGGTGTCACTTTCTTTGTTTATTTTGAATATCTGAATATCCTTTTATCGGTTCGCTCTCAAGATTTTTAAAATAAAGGCAATGTCCGGTATTCATAGAACTCAAAGGATCGTGCCCTAACGTACTGGGTTTCACTTTCTTTGTTCGTTTGAATATTCGAATATCCTCTTAAAACTAAAGCATACGTTTTAAAAGCCAAAAAAGGAGGATCGTATTTTGAACTCTGTCCAAATCTTTAATTTTCGATATTTAAGATACCAATTAATCAATTAAGTACTGATTTTGGGCGTGTCGAGGGTGCTAATCCTTCCTCGTACGTAACTGACTCCCGAGCCCGTTTTCTTAAAATTCGTGGACCAAAATGTTTTATAAGGTGGCCCAATTACACCTCAAAAAGGATTGGTGGCGACTCCCAACTTTCGTTTTTAAAAGTCGATTCCCGTTTTCAAATTAAAAATGGCTTCGACAGCTTGGCGACTCCACTGGGGACCAATAAGAGAGTCGAGCTGTAAATTGATTATTTTCTGTCTTCTTGTCGACATTTGGAAATTTGGTTTTTTAAAAATACACGATCCTCGCATTACATTTTCCGTGGCTTTGTTGAATTTGCTCTATTTTGTTAAATGTTTTGATATGCTCTCGCATCATATTGCATGACCGTCGTGGTCACACCTCTTAAGTGGGAGTGAGAAACTATACTTTCGTGAGGTTTTCACTTCCGGGGTACATCCGTACTTATGTTTTCGTGAGGTTTTCACCTCCGCATGGGCATAAGGAAATGTATCCCCCTGAACTGAACTTGATCCATATGAACCTATAATGGGTGAAGGTCAAGGAATCTGCTGGTTTAGGTACCGTTACTCTAGAACTAAACCACATATAATGAGCTGTAGGAACCCACCTTAGGTAGAATCACACCTAGCCCTAGTGGTTGCCCAAATAGGTGTTTGATAATTTCCTGATTGCTTTGATTTCTATTCTTATGCATGATTCTGACTTGTTTTTTTCCTTTTTTGTAATAGTAATTGTATAACATTTGCATCATAAAAGGAGGTGTCGATATACGGTTCGATTACTAGGAGAAAGTTTTACCATGAAAAACGAATTCCTTGATAAAGTGAAAGACAACGCGGTTGTCTAGAGATGGTCGGAAGATGCACAGTTAGAGAAAGGTGACAGTTTAACAGAGGGGTACACGTCAGAATTATGAGACTTTACCCGTATTAGTGTGGTTCAGAATGATCTTCAGGAGCTGAAAGAGTTGTGGAGTCGCTGAGATGATGAGATGAAGCAGCTACTCTACTGTAATTATGGTGATATTTCTTATCTCCTAGATATTAAAGTAGATAGGTATTTGTTCCAAGCCATGGCTCAATTTTGGAATTTCGCCTACAGTTGTTTTACTTTCGAAAAGGTGGATCTAGCACCTACTGTCGAGGAATATACGACTTTGCTCCGTTGTCCGAGGTTTCAAACTGATAAGATTTATTCTAGAGCTGTCAATATCCCAACCTTTGTTAAGAGGTTAATGAACATCACTGGGATGAGTGAGCAGAAAGGCAATGGAAAGTGCATCCCTTGGAAAAATCTAAGAGATCTGATCCTGACACACCCTAATATGAAGAAAAAAGTCGATGTCTTTGCCTTGAGCGTTTATGGTTTAGTGATCTTCCCTAAGGCTTTAAGGCATGTAGATAAAGCAGTCGCCGATCTATTTGACCGACTCGGTAAGGGACTCACTCATGTTCCTGTAATCTTAGCTGAGACTTTCAGATCTTTGAGCGCATGTCGGAGAGCAGGTGAAGGCAGGTTTATTGGATGTGCACAGCTTTTGTTAGTATGGTTTCATAGCCACTTTTAAAAGATGGAAAAGCCCTCTGACCGACCTTTTCTCGGAGACTACTCGCCTTTGAAGGAGATAGTGGCTACATCAAGGAGAGATGACATAACAGAGGAAAAATGGATGGCGATACTTCAAAATCTCCAAGTGGAGGATATCGAATGGAAAGCCCCTTGGATGGTTTCCGATGAGATTCTTTATCGATGTGGGAGTTATGATTGGTCCCTTTGTTGGGGATCTAGGGAGCTGTTGGGTACGCCCCTCTTCTTATATTGAGGCAATATAGATCGAGACAGTTTATACCGATGACACATGGGCTAGTTCAGAGTGGGTTCTCGTATGGGGAGAAGGACTCCAAGAAGAAGAGTCGCGAAATTTATAATGCCTGGAACCAAACCTGTCGGATAAAAGAAGTTGCTGTAAATCCAATGATGACACCTGAGTATAATGAATGGTGGAGTAGAAGGGTTAACGATAATATCCCGAGGCCGAATTTAGAAGAGGCTCGACCAATAGAGGAATATTTACGAGTGGTCCCCTTTGAGCTGGAAATCATAAAGCAAGACTGTAACACCCTCTTACCTGAGACCATCGCCGGAGTCGAGCTTGAGGTGTTACCAAACTTGTTTATCACTTTTTAAACTTTAAATCAACTAATCTCATTTTCGGAGCAAGCTGTATTTCTGCGTCACGGTCGCTTAAAAAATCATATCTTGAGTTACGAAACTTCAAATAAAGATCCGTAAATTTTTCCTAAAACTAGACTCATATATCTATCTACTAATTGTTTTCTAGAATTTTTGGCTAGGCCAATTAGTACAGTTTATTAGTTAAAGTTACCCCTGTTTCAGAACTGGACTGCACCGCCCTCTGCTTACTACGAACCACTTTTCTCTCTGTAAAAAATACATATGACTATGAAGTTTATTTCTCTTAAAACTAAACTTAATAAGGATTCTGAACATATAAAGTACACCTCATAATTATTCTTGTACAATTTGTGGTGAATTTCCAAAGTTGGAACAGGGGATCCAGAAATCGCTCTGACCCTGTTTCACTAAAACTCAAATATCTCATAACATATAACTTTTTTACCTATTTTGCTTCTTCCATATGAAAGTAGACAGATTAAGATTCAATTTCATGTTTAATTCATCACCTATTTCGGTTTCTACAATTTTTAGTGATTTTTCAAACTTACATTACTGCTGTTACAACATTCTGTTTTATGACAAATTTTCACTTTTCTATGGAAATTCATGAACCATTAACACTTTGAACATACATGGTCTCATACATGATCTAAATTAACCATTCTAAGGACTAATCATTATCAGGCATTTTCTCAACCAAACCACAACCATATCGCAAGATTAATTACACAAAACAAGTATATTGCTATACATGCCATATTTGAGTTATACAAGCCATTTTACCAAAATAGTTCTTCCGATAGTGTGAATGAGCCTTCGACCTATCCCGATTCCTGAGCTGGCTTGTCCAAAACTACAATGAATGAAAAGGAGGGAGTAAGCATAAATGATTAATAAGTTCACATGCAAATAACAAGTAACATAACAAAGCAATTCTTCCAAACAACACTAGCATTGTATCACCAAAACATATATCACATTTCTAATCATTAATTGTCATCTTACCACATTATTGTTGTTGTATCAAGTTTCAACCCGAGGGTTAAGTACATACCTGTCCAAAGTATCCATTTCACAACACTTATCAAAATGACATTTGCCTCTTGAGTGTTCTTCCATTTCGCTAAAATTTTACCCGTTGAACACATCGGAATATAACTTGGATACATGGATAATTTGCACATAAGTGCCACATATGTAATCAAGTAACCATGTAACCCGCCCATAAGCGAACTCGGACTCAACTCAACAAGCTCAGGCGTTCGCATCCATAAGTGAACTCGGACTCAACTCAACAAGCTCAGATGCCTAGTTACATCTCACGAACTCGGACTCAACTCAACGAGTTCGGACATTTGCATCCATAAGTGAACTCAGACTCAACTCAACGAGTTCGGATGCCCAACCATCCTAGTGCATGTCACTTGTATCCTAATCTATTCCAAAGGTTCAAACGGGATTTTCCTCAATCACACATTTCCTAGTCATTCTCCTCAGAATATCGGAACCAATACGTTACTTGCATCTCATACTTATCAACTTAATCACATACTTTTCATACCAATACATAATATTTCACAAAGAATAATATTCATAATAACAAGTATTATATCATATAAATAGCATTAAATCACTTAAAAGAGCAATTATGTTACATTATTTACACATGAACTTACCTCGATACCAAAATATCAACAATTGAGCCTATTCCTCGTAAACTTTATTTTTCCCTCGATCACGACTTGAATCTCATTTTTCTTGATCTAAAATAGCACATTTAGCTCATTTAATACTCACATTTATCAAAATAGTCCTTGACCCTAACTTTGTCAAAATTACAAATTTACCCCTAAACTTTTGCATATTTACGCTTTTGCCCCAAAGCTCGAAAATTAAATTTTATTTCAAATTCTTATGTTTTAGGACATGCTGATCATTTATTTACCATTAGCAAGCTCAAATTCCAACTACAACATGCACTTATGAACAATTGGTATTTTTACCGATTAAGCCGTTTTACTCGTTTTTACTCAAAACCGAGTAGCACAAGTTGTCTAACATAATCTGAAACCTCATATTCTATCATAAGACATCAACATACACAAATTTCACCTATGGGTATTTTTCCAAATATGAACCCTAACTTAAATTATTGCTAACATAAGCTTTATCGAGCTACCGGGATCACAAAAACGTAAAAATCATTAAAAACGGGGCTCGAAATCACTTACTATGAAGCTTGAAAATTGAAGAAACCCTAGCTATGGAGAGAGGGAGCATTCGGCAGCAACTAATGAAGAAGATAATCAATTTTGTGTTATTTTTCCCTTTTTATTTCATTTAATGTCCAAATGACCAAAATGCCCTTCCTTACTAAACTTTCAAAAATCCCCCCATGTCCAATTTTTGTCCATGAACTTAGAATTTTATCAAATTGCTATTTAAGACCTCCTAATTAATATTCCAAAGCAATTTCATACTAAAAACTTCTAGAATGCAAATTTTGCAACTTATTCGATTTAGTCTTTAATTTCAAATTAAGCACTTTACGCATGGAATTTCTTCACGAAATTTTCACACAATCATGCAATCATATCATAAACCTCAAAATAATTATAAAATAATTATTTCTATATCATATTTGTGGTCACGAAACCACTATTCCGATTAGGCCCTAATTCGGGATATTACAAAGACTTTGAAAAGAAAACCTCGGAGTTAGAAAAGAAAATAGAACAGTTGGAGGAGGAAAAAGTGTACTTGAAGCTAGACGTGGATCTTCAAAAATCTGAGGCCGAGAATTTGAGAAAGAGAAAGAGAAAGGTTGAAGAGGACCTGGATAGTCTGAAAATTGATTACACGCAGCTACATAATTCAGTGAGGAATGCTGGCCTGGGTAAAACGTCTGAACACTGGAAGCAAGAAGTCCAAGAGGAAAAGGCTAGGGCTGATTGGTGAGAAAGAAAGTTCCATGCCACTCAGGCTTGAGAAGTTGCTTTTAAAGAGAGTTTGGATGATAGCCAAAATAAAAGGAGATGTTAAGAGCTCGAGTGGCGGAGTTAGAGATGGCACTTCAGCAGCATCGGAGTCGTAACTCAGTGATGGAATTAAGAGTTAGCCTAAGTAAGATCAAGGATCTGAAGGGGAAAGTAGAAGAACTTGAAACTGCACTTCAGAACTGTGAGCACCAAATTGAAGCATTAGAAGCAAATAATGAGCAGCTACGGGAGCAACTTCACCGATCACAAGATCAAGTCCGAGATAGGGATTACCTCATGGGTGAAGCTATAGCTCAGATACGAGAGGTAGCTGAACATTTACAGACTTTGGCAGTTCAAGCAGATGTGCTAAGTGTCAAATATGAGTCAGAGTCAGCTCGTGGGCGAGAGTTGGCCTCCCTTCTTAGGAGAGTGAAAGCTTTAAGTGTTAGAGCAAGACCGTATATGTAATTCATTTTATGTAAAAGATTTTATTTTTCAGTAAAATTTTCTAGATGGAATTGAATTTGAATCGACGTTTCCTTTTGCATTCATGTCATGCATTTGCATTACATAGCATCATATACATTAAATTTCACGAAGGAACCTTATTAATTCGTAGAAGTTCTATCTAGTTACCCTGGAACATCACTACTATACTCGAAGAAAAACGAAGGCAATGGATCAAAGGTTGAAAAAGTTAGAGCAGATGCAAAAGGACATGCAGGATCAGCTGCAAGCTCAGATGCAAGAACAGTTGGCCAAGATCCAACAAGATATGAGGGACCAAATGCTAGAGTCCCAGAGAAGCATGATGAGCCAGTTAACACAACTGTTAATTGGAGGGCCTGATTAAGGAAAGGCCCTATGGGTGATACTGGTGACAATAATGAGGACTCTGCATATCCTCCTGGCTTTGCCCTGACAAGTGTCCAACCGCCAAAGGTGTCTGTCAATATTAGACCTCAGTATCAATCTAGTACTTCGGCACCAATGAATTTTCCAGCAGGTTCAAGCTCTAATCCTGGAGACAATCAAGCAAACCCCCATGTCCCTAATTTTGATGATGCAGCAGAGGTGGAAAAGGCAAAGGCTGAACTCCCAAAACAGTTTGAGGATCGATGCAAATGGTTGGAGGAAAAATTCAAGGAGTTAGAGAATGTTGATCACTACTGCGAAGTCGATGCAAAGGAACTGAGTTTGGTCCCGGACTTAGTACTTCCCTCGAAGTTTAAAATGCTGAAATTTGAAAGATATAACGGAACTAGTTGCCCTGAGGCTCATATTACGATGTTTTGTCAAAGGATGATGGGGTATGTCAACAACGATCAACTGTTGATCCACTATTTTCAAGACAGTTTGAGTGGGGCTGCAGCGAAATGGTATAATCAATTGAGTAGGACCCAGGTCAAGTCATAGAAAGACTTAACTCAGGCTTTCATGAAGTAGTACGGCCATATAACGGATATAGTACCTGACCGGATCACGCTCCAGAATATGAAGAAGAAGCCAAGCGAAAGCTTCCGGCAGTATGCTCAGAGATGGAAAGAGGTCACTACACAGGTCCAACCACCGCTGTTAGAAAAAGAAACAACCATACTCTTCATCAATACATTGAAGGTGCCTTTCATTACTCACATGTTAGGTAACGCAACCAAGAGTTTTGCGGATATAGTGATGTCTGGCGAAATGATAGAAAATGCCATAAGGTCTGGTAAGATAGAAGTAGGGGAAAGTACGAGAAGGTCGGCCCCAAAGAAAAGAGAGAATAAAGTTGGTAATGTGAGCTCAGGCTACTCAAAGCTTGTCACGGTTAGTCAGTCGAGAACGGTAGTTACAGGCCAGCAGGCCTTACCAAGGCGAGAGCCAAACACGAGGCAGAATACAGAAAAGTTCCAGTTCACTCCCATATCAGTGACATATGAGGAGTTGTACAAAGGTCTATTCAATGTGCACGTAGTGGCCCCTTTCCACTTGGAACCGTTGAGGCCCCCATACCCTAAGTGGTACGACGCGAATGCTCAATGTGAATACCACGTAGGGATTACAGGGCACTCAATAGAAAATTGTACCTCATTCAAAAGATGTGTCGAAAGGCTTATTAAGGCAGGTGTTGTGAAATTCGATGATACACCTGGTACAGGAAATCCATTGCCCAGTCATACCGATAAAGGGGTAAACGCGATAATTGAAAACTTGGAGAGGAAAGTCAAGGTGGATATCGTAGAGGTGAGAACCCTATTGAAGCTAGTTTGGAAGGAAATGCAAAAAAGAGGTTTAGTCTCTCAAGGGTTAGAGGATAAAGTCCAAGATACACGGAACTACTGTGAGTTCCATCATGAGAAGGATCACGAGATCCAGAATTGTACTGAATTCAGGGCCCTAGTACAGGGTCTAATGGATAATAGGGAGTTGGAGTTCTTCAAGCTTGTCAAAAAGAATGATGTATGCTCTCTAAGAGGAGAGTCAAGTGAAGAAGGCTGTAGAGCCAGCCGTCCAGTGATAATTATCTCAAAGCCCAGAATCAGTGAAATAGAAGCAAGGGCTACACCAAGAGTTATAATCCAGAAACCAGTAGCTTTCCCTTATAAGGATAGCCATAGGGTGTCTTGGAATTATAACTATAGTATAACAGTACCAGAGGAGGAGGGTTCAGTTAACACGCCAAACACAGAAGTCGAACCAGTAAAAGGGAAACCTGTCGTACTCAAATAAGAAGGAGGGAAATCAGAACCACTGGTTAATGAGCCAGTAAGGGAAAATGAAGCCAAGGAGTTCTTGAAGTTCCTAAGACACAGCGAATATAGTGTTGTGGAACAACTACACCAACAACCGGATCGCATATCTGTATTGGCTCTACTGTTAAATTCGGAAGTCTATCGCGACACGCTGATGAAGGTGTTGAATGAAACCTATGTCGCGAATGACATTTCTGTTAACAAATTGGACCGCCTCGTCAGTAACATAAGCGCTGACAACTTCATCTCATTCAGCGATGATGAGATACCGCCAGGGGGCATGGGGTCTACTAAGGCTCTACACGTTACTACCCGTTGCAAGGGGTATACGTTACCCGAGGTACTGATTGATAATGGATCCGTACTGAGTGTCTTGCCTTGGTCCACCTTAAACCGTCTGCCTATAGACAGCTCTCACATAAAGACATGTCAGAACATAGTGAGAGCGTTTGACAGCATAGAAAGGAAAGTGATGGGAAGGATAGAGATACCTCTCCAGATTGGCCAAAACACGTACGAGGTAGATTTCCTCGTGATGGATATTAAGCCTTCCTATAACTATCTATTAGGAAGACCTTGGATACACTCAGCTGGGGCAGTACCATCCTCGCTGCATTAGAAGTTGAAGTTGGTTACGGAGGGCCGGCTAGTAACGATAAATGCGGAGGAGGACATTATTGCGTCGGTTACCAGTGATGCGCCCTACGTGGAGAATGATACTGAAGCAGTTGAATGTTCATTTCGATCGCTAGAGTTTGTGAATGCAACATTTATAACTGAGGGAAGCAGGATTCCGATGCCTAAGCTATTAGGGGCTACAAAGATGAGCTTGCAGCTGACAGTTGTGAAAGGGGCATTACCCGGAAGAGGACTCGGGAAGTACCTTCATGGACAAGTTAAAGTGCCAGTCGTGGTTGGGTAGTAGGATCGCTTCGGTTTGGAATTTAGGCCAGATGCAAGCCAAATAAGGAAGGAGTTTGAAAGGAAACAAGAACAGCGGAGAGCAAGATTAAGTGGGGCAGAAGTCAAGTAGAAACCGATGAACTTCCCCCACATTTCCCAAACGTTTGTATCAGGAGGGTTTATTCATTCTATACAGAAGAAGGTGAAAGAAGCAATGGCTGAAGATGCGATGGGAATCTGGAGCATCAACGCCACATTGGAAGATGAATCAAACGAAGGAAATTTATCGGGGCATTCGCCCGTATGAGCCTGGGAGTGTTTTGGATAACTGGACTGTGGAAGAAATTCCTGTAATCTTTAGAGCTTACACAGAGTAATATTCAAAACCCACTTGTTGTCCTCTAGCCTAGGGACAATAAGAATCTTTTGTGAAATAGGCTCATGTTCAAACATCGTTATTTTCAATAAAATACATTTTCATATATCAACTCGAGCAATCATTATTATTCTTTTTTCCTTTTCATTTCATACACAATCATACCACAGAAATGAATTATTCATTTTTGTTTTCTTTGGGTATCCTCTTATACTCATAATAGGCCCCTGGATGTCAACAGTATGAGTAATGCTGACACGAGCTTGGAATCTCCTTTTGAGCGAAACATGTACTTTGAGGGATCTTAGGATTTTGAAGATGACGAGGATTATGGTTTATCTCCAGACTTGTTAAGAATGGTAGAGCGGGAAGAGAAACAGATTCTACCACACAAGGAGACCATTGAGATTGTGGCCTTGAAAGAGGGGAAGGAAGTTAAAATTGGCACTTGCGTCAACGAGAAAACAAGACAAAACCTCATTGAGCTGTTGCAAGAATTCAAAGACGTCTTTACATGGTCATACTAGGATATGCCTGGTCTAAGTACTGATATCGCAGTGCACCGTGTCCCTACGAAAGAAGAGTGCGGGCCAGTTCAGCAGAAGCTCCAACGAATGAGACCCGATGTAGCAATGAAAATAAAGGAAGAGGTCTAGAAGCAGTTTGATGCTGGTTTCTTACAGGTGATTAAATACTCGGAATGGGTGGCCAACGTCGTCCCTGTCCCTAAGAAAGATGGGAAAGTGCAGATGTGTGTAGATTATAGAGATCTAAACAAAGCCAGCCCAAAAGATACCTTTCCATTGCCTCACATTGATACCCTAGTGGATAATACGGCATGCTTCTCACTGTTCTCCTTTATAGATGGTTTCTCCGGGTACAATCAGATTAAGATGCATCCTGAAGATATGGAAAAAACCACGTTCATAACTTTATGGGGGACATTTTGCTACAAGGTGATGCCATTCGGGTTGAAGAATGCGGGGGCAACGTACCAAAGAGCCATGGTAACCTTGTTTCATGACATGATGCACAAGGAGATCGAGGTTTACGTTGACGACATGATCGCAAAATCCCGAACTGAGGAAGAACATGTGCGAGTTTTGAGAAAATTGTTCCTGAGGTTGAGAAAATTCCAATTAAAGCTCAATTCGTCAAAATGCACCTTTAGAGCTAGGTCAGGAAAGTTACTCGGCTTCGTAGTCAACGAGAAGGGAATAGAAGTCGACCTTGATAAAGTCAAGGCTATATAGCAGCTGCCTCCACCACGAACTCAAAAAGAAGTCCGAGGTTTCCTGGGGAGACTAAACTACATCACTCGGTTCATCTCGCAGCTGACTGAGAAGTGTGACCCCATCTTCCGCCTTCTTAAAAAGCACAATCCTAGGGTATGGGATGATGAATGCCAGAAAACTTTTGAAAATGTTAAGTAATATTTGTCCAGTCCTCCAATACTAACACCACCTAGCCCTGGTAGACCATTGATACTGTATTTAACAGTATTCAATAATTCGATGGGATGTGTACTTGGCCAACACGATGAGACCGGGAGAAACGAAAAAGCGATATATTACCTCAGTAAAAAATTCACTGAGTGTGAAATGAGGTACCCGCCAATTGAGAAGCTATCCTGTGCTTTGGTTTGGACAACACGAAGGTTGAGGCAATATATGTTATACTATACGACCTGGTTAATCTCGAAGTTAGACCCTCTCAAATATATGATGGAGTCAACTGCTTTAAATGGAAGAATGGCCCGATGGCAGATTCTGCTCTCCGAATTTGACATAGTCTATGTAAACCAAAAAGCTGTGAAGGGGAGTGCAATAGCAGACTTCCTAGCCAGTAGAGCTTTGGAGGACTATGAACCCTTGAATTTCAATTTCCCCAATGAAGATCTAATGTATGTAGCAATCGCTGAAGGAGACATGCCTGAAGATCATTCATGGAAATTAAATTTTGACGGAGCATCTAATGCCGTTGGAAATGGAGTTGGGGCAGTACTGATATCCCCAAATAGAGATCATTATCCATTCACTTGCAAGCTAGACTTTGACTGCACAAATAACATGGCAGAATACGAGGCATGTATCATGGGAATTCAGGGAGCTATAAACCGCGAAATCAAGGTACTAGAAGTATACGTGGACTCTGCATTGGTAATCTATCAGCTCAAAGGCGAGCGGGAAACGAGAGATCCCAAATTGATCAGTTATCGAAAGTTAATTCTGGAGTTAATTAAGGAGTTTGATGATATCACTTTCCATTACCTCCCGCGAGACGAGAATCAGATGGCTGACGCCTTAGCTACACTAGCTTCCATGATCAAAGTAAATGAACAGGAGGGTATGAAGCCAATTCAGATGAGTATTTGTGAGGCTCCAGCTCACTGCTGTAATATCGATGAAGAGGAAGAGAGAGATGATCATCCTTGGTATCATGATATCCTACAATATGTGAAGAGCCGTGCGTACCTAGATCAAGTAACTGAAAATGATAAAAGAACATTGAGGAGGTTAGCCAGTGACTATGACTTAGACGGTGAGGTCCTATATAAGAAGAGAAAGGATCAGGTGTTGCCAAGATGTGTTGATGTTGTTAAGGCAAAGAGAATTCTGGAGGAAGTCCATGATGGTGTCTGTGAGACACATGCCAATGGTTTCACAATGACTCGACAAATCATGAGATTCAGATATTACTGGTCCACGATGGAAGAAGATTGCATCAGTTACGCCAAGAAGTGCCATAAGTGCCAAATCTATGGAGACAAAATCCATGTGCCTCCTTCACCCCTTCATGTCATGACTTTCCCATGGCCTTTCTCAATGTGGGGCATGGATGTCATTGGGCTGATTTCGCCAAAGGCTTCCAATGGGCATTGATTCATTTTCGTGGCCATTGATTACTTTACCAAATGGGTAGAGGCTACTTCGTACGCCAATGTCACAAAGTCAGCAGTCAGTAAGTTCCTGAAGAAGGAAATCATATGTCGTTATGGTATGCCAGAAAGGATCGTATCTGACAACGCGTTGAATCTAAACAATAACGTGATAGCGGAACTCTGCAGTCAGTTCAACATTAAGCATCACAATTCGTCACCATACCGCCCGAAAATGAATGGGGCAGTAGAGGCAGCTAATAAGAATATCAAGAAGATTTTGGGGAAGATGGTTGAGACTTATAAAGATTGGCATGAAAAGCTCCCATTGGCCCTTTATGCTTATCAGACATCTGTCAGAACTTCTACCAGGGCAACACATTTCTCATTGGTTTATGGGATGGAGGCAGTCTTACCTATTGAGGTCGAAATCCCTTCTCTCCGAGTTTTATCAGAGTTGAAGTTGGAGAATGGATCCAATCCCGTTATGTTCAACTAAACCTGATTGAAGAGAAGAGACTGAAGGCTATTCGTCATGGTCAAATGTACCAGAAAAGAATGATGCGAGCTTACAACAAAAAAGTTCTCCCCAAGGTATTCCATGAGGGGGACTTAGTATTGAAAAAGATTCTCCCTATGCAAAAAGATTTCAGGGGGAAATGGATGCCAAATTGGGAAGGACCCTATGTGGTAAAAAAGGCTTTCTCTGGAGGGGCATTGATACTAACAGAGAAGGATGGCAAGAGCCTACCTAACCCGGTAAATTCTGATTCAGTCAAAAGATACTTTGCTTGAAGTAGTTGAGGTGAAAACCCGTAGAGGGCGCCTAAAAAAAAAGGAAAGGCCAAGGTGAAAACTCGTAAAGGGCGCCTTGAGACCAAAGGGGTTTTGAATTGAAAACTCGCAAAGGGCAATTCAAAATTCGATCCAGACTGGGGCAAGTGATAGTCTCGCTATACTTGAATCGACAAAGAAAGGATGGGCTACATCTTAGGGCATCGACAAAATACTATAGATCCCTTAAGCACATGCCAAGCTTAAAATGGTCATCGAGGAGTTCGTGCAGAGAAACTCAAACTGCGAAATCTGGGGCACCTATATGTTCCTTTTATCCATTTTTTGTAGTTCAAATAATTAATACTTTCCTTGTTTAGTACATCTTTTGCGAGTTTTGACTCGAATAAATTTCAGTTCTACCTACCCATATATTTTCTTTTGAAGCATTTTATATTAAAATAATGATTAATGAACTAACAATGCTCACAGAAGAAGTTTTACGTATTACTCTGAATGGGTCCTAAATAATACAAGAACCTGAAACAGGACAATTATTTAGAACTCAACGAGCTTAAAAGGCCTAGGAACGTGTGAGGGATAAGGAATTAACTGCATCTTCAGGTCCCCTGTTATCAAGTTGAACAAGAAGACACACGTTAGGGATGTTGCCTTTAGTAAATAGCGAGCGATAACAACCTAAAAAGGATCATTCTCATGACATTTTGCATTTTGTGCATTTAACATCCATAATACATGTAGTTAGGAGCATTTGACTCATATTAATCATGGCATCCTAATCATCTAGCATAAGTATATCACTCTTCTATAGATGGATCCCCCAGTGGACAATGTAGCAGGATTGATCAAGATTACATATATCATCAGCCTTATCTTCACTGAGCAGGAGTGAAGCAGGTCAAATTTTGGCGAATCTTATCTCTACGTACTGGCGATGGAGCAGATTCCAATCACCAGCCTCATCTTCACTGAGCAAGAGTGGAGCAGGCTAAATATATCAGATCTTATCTTCACTGAGCAGGAGCGAAGCAGATCAAATTTTGGTGAATCTTATCTCCATATATCGGCAATGGAGCAGATTTTAGCCACCAGCCTTATCTTCACTGAGCAGGAGTGGAATAGGCTAAATATAACAGATCTTATCTTCACTGAGCAGGAGTGAAACAGATCAAATTTTGGTGAATCTTATCTCCATGTATCGGCAATAGAGCGGATTTTAGCCACCGGCCTTATCTTCACTGAGCAGGAGTGGAGCAGGCTAAACATACAGATCTTATCTTCACTGAGCAGGAGTGAAACAGATCAAATTTTGGTGAATCTTATCTCCATGTATCAACAATGGAGCAGATTTTAGCCACCAGCCTTATCTTCACTAAGCATGAGTGGAGCAGGCTAAACATACAGATCTTATCTTCACTGAGCAGGAGTGAAACAGATCAAATTTTGGCGAATCTTATTTCCAAGTATCGGCAATGGAGCAGATTTCAGCCACCAGCCTTATCTTCACTGAGCAGAAGTGAAGCAGGCTAAACATACCAGATCTTATCTTTACTGAGCAGGAGTACTACAGATCAAATTACAGCTGATCAAATTACAGCAGATCTTATCTTTGCTGAGCATGAGCGGAGCAGATCAGATTTCAGCAAATCCCATCCCACTGAGCAGGAGTAGAATGGATCAAGTCTCAATAAATCGTATATCTATAAAGCAGCAATGGAGCATTTGGAAGCAATAAGATGCAGTGGGTTAGAACGAGGCTAATTGAAGAAAAGAGGCAATCAAGAAGTCAAGACATGAAGGGGCCAAGCAAAATTGGCCCTTCTAGGTATTTGCTCTATTTTCGTTGCACGATAATGAGCAAAAAAGGGCAGCTGTTGAACCTAATATTTTGCCTGGCCCAAAACTTATTAAAACACAACACAAGACCCAAAACAAAATTAAACCAACCCTAACCTAACTAGACCTAGCCCAATACCCAAAATAACCTAGCCCAAAACAACCAAAAAGATTTAAAACCCTAAAACCCAAACATGCTTGGCTGCCGCCCCTAGAGACCCCCAAAGCCGCACGCCACGCTCCACCACGGCCACCTTAGCATCCCACTCCATCACGCCACCGCGATCTTCAGCTGGACCTACAAACGTGTAGCAAGAAACAGTTGTAAACTAGGCTATAAAAGCCTCAAACAAACATGTAAATGGGATCCTTTTTTTTGAATATAGAATACAAATTAAAGGAAACAAAATAGAGTATAGAAACAGTAAAATTGCAAGTGAGATCTAAGGGAGAAAATCGATTTTAGAAGCAAACAAAAGGGTATTGTTTTAGTTTCGTTTTATATTTTTTATATTATTTATTTCTCATTTTTTTATTGTTTTTCTTTTTTTTTCGATTTCAAAACTTATAATATACATATATTTTAAAAAGAAACATCTTATAAAAAAAATTTTACCTTTTAAATTTTTCGGCCACTGTGCACGGTGGCCAGTGGAGGCGCGTGAGGCCCACGCGGTGGCCGGCCGGTGATCGAACCCTCGCCGGAGTCCCTGCTTGCAGAGAGAAAACAAAGGGGGAGGGGGTGTTTTGAAAGAAAGAAAGAAAAATGAAGTTTTTTAAAAAATTTTGCTTTATATACTATACCCAAAACGACGTAGTTTTGGCTTATGGCCCTAAGCACCAAAACGGCGCCGTTTTGCCTCTGACCTGGTTTTGACCCGACCCATGGCCTAGGATCCACGTGTTTTTGGACTGAGGGTCTATTTGTGCCCTCAGTCCTTCCGCTTTTGAGGCCATTTGCAATTGGGTCCTCTTCTATCTTTTCGTTATTTATAATTGGGCCCAAATTTTTTTAATTTCGTTCCACTTTAGTCCCGCATTAAACACTGCACACTGGGCAAGGGGGATTTTTGCTATTTTGGTCCCCCTAGTTTGCATGCGCGCCCATTTGGATCCTCCCTTGTCTCTTTTATTTCGATTTCGCCCCCAAATTTTGCTTTTTAATTCGATTAGGCCCTATTTCGATTATTTTAGAGACTTTTTTTTTCCATAAAATTAATTATTTTTTTTAGTATTATTATTTTTTATTTTATTATTACTATTTTATTTTATTCTACTATTAATTTTAGTATTATTTTTTTATCCTATTATTTGTTATACTATTTTTATTATACTACTATTTATTATTTCATTATATTATGTATATATTACGTTTGTTTTACTAATTTTTTTATATACTATTTATTTTAAATCATTATATTATTATTATTAATCTTTTTATATATTTTATTAAAAGTTTACTATTTTAAATATAGTTTATTATACCTTTTTTTTTGTATTATTCTTACCGTTTACTATTACCTTTTTTTTACTATTATTTATACTTTTATATTTTTTTTTGTTTCCCCTTTAGATATAATTATTAATAGTTTTATCATGTTATTATATTATTTCTATTGTTTTTAAAATTACCATCGTTATTATTACCATTTTTTTTACTATATTATTATTGTCATTTGTCTTAGTTTAGTATAGTTATTTTTTTATTTTCTTTTTATCACTGTGTTTAACATCATCATTGACATATTATTTTCATCTCCATTTATATATTTTTTATATCGTTAATATCATTCTTGCTATGTTTATATGTTATTATATTTATTACTATTGTTATAATTATTATTAGTTTTCCTTATGTTTACTGCATTTTAGGTATTAATATATACACTGTCAAGTTTATTATATTGTGATTTTTATATCGCATACTATCATTTTTCTCAAATTTTTAAATTTCTCAAATTCGTTTATTCAACGGTTTATTCTCAATTGTTTTCTAAAATAAAGGCAATGTTCGGTATTTAAAGAATTCAAAGGATCGCTCCCTAACGTACTGGGTGTCGCTTTCTTTGTTTATTTTGAATATCTGAATATCCTTTTATCGGTTCGCTCTCAAGATTTTTAAAATAAAGGCAATATCCGGTATTCATAGAACTCAAAGGATCGTGCCCTAACGTACTGGGTTTCACTTTCTTTGTTCGTTTGAATATTCGAATATCCTCTTAAAACTAAAGCATACGTTTTAAAAGCCAAAAAAGGAGGATCGTATTTTGAACTCTGTCCAAATCTTTAATTTTCGACATTTAAGATACCAATTAATCAATTAAGTACCGATTTTGGGCGTGTCGAGGGTGCTAATCCTTCCTCGTACGTAACTAACTCCCGAGCCCGTTTTCTTAAAATTCGTGGACCAAAATATTTTATAAGGTGTCCCAATTACACCTCAAAAAAGATTGGTGGCGACTCCCAACTTTCGTTTTTAAAAGTCGATTCCCGTTTTCAAATTAAAAATGGCTTCGACAATTATGTATATATATTTTATTTAATATTTACTTGTGTATCCGATCGCTGGTCTAATTAAAGCCGTATATCTTCAAGAGAGGTAGGTATTCTGACATAACTCGCCGAATGGTTCCACCTAATTAAATAAATTTTTAGTATACAATTATATATTAAATCTACGTAATAATTGTAAAATCTAATATAAAATTTACCTCGTTATTAGTGGAAATGTATATGAGTGGTCCACTCGAGGACGTAAAAATGGAAAGCGAAATCGTGCCCATGATTGCAGTAGTGATAGACAACCTCCTATTTTGACTTTGTTCAGTAGCGTCGGCCCGCACATTTCCTTAAACAACTTTGCCAACACGGCAGAACCCTAACTCAATTCGCCAGCTGCTCTAAAATCTACGAGTTTCAATAGCCATCTCAGATGTACAAGGTTTCGTGACAAGTCTGGCATCAGATAACCTCCAATCATCTCGAGAATGTATGTCCTAGCATATCGTATTCTTTCGAGTTCTGTCGAATCATTATCCGGCTCCGGGAATGTGTCTCGTAACCAACCCATCTGGATCCGACCTCCGTTAATATAATCCGGTATAGCACCCAAAAGCTCGTAGCATACGGCGCCCCAATCAGTGGATGATGCAGACCCGGTGACTACGTACCCATCCACCGGCAATCCCAATTGCAAATGCACGTCTTGCAAAGTGATAGTACACTCTCTACATGGAAAATGAAAAGTATGCGTCTCGGGTCTCCACCTCTCTATCAACGCACTGATTAGTTTCGGGTCCAACTTGCATCCCCGGCCTATTGTGGCCACGTGCCAAAATCTCGGTTCCCACAAGTAATTCTCGATCAACGGTGATGGAGGACCAGGCATATTACGAATGTAACATTGTAACACCCGATCTACAGACTATTATAAAAATTTATAAAACAAAAAATAATTATAATTGCATAAATTAATTAATGCAAACATCATAACTGAAAAAAAAAAAATCAAGCCGTATTGAAAATTAAATTTGCCTAAAGGAAAATTAAATTTGCATAAATAAATAAAAGTATCACTTACCATTTTCATTTGCTCAACCGAGATGTGCTTTTTATCGAGACGGATTGATCCATTGCTAATATTATCGGATTTTTTTAATTAAAAAAATTAAATTCAAAAAAATTTTAAACAAAGAAATTTGATACAAGTTTGATGGAATTTTAAGAAATTTTCAATAAAAATTGATAGATTTTTAAGGGAATATTGAACGAAAGTCGAGAATAAACAAAGAATTGTGTGAAAAATAAACGAGGGGATTGAAATTTTGAGAGAATTAGAGAATTTGAGAGTGATTTGTGTGAGAAAATGAAGTAAGGGGGGCCTTTTTATAGTTTTTTTTGGACCGTTGGAAGCCAACGGTCAAATTTTTTACAGTTACATGGGCAAAACGCTCCCCCAGGGAAGCGTTTTGTCCACGTCAACAAAAGGCGCCCTCAAGGACGCGATTTCTACTGATGTGAACAAAACGCTTCCCTGGGGGAGCGTTTTGCTGACGTACACTCCTAAGTCGCGCTGACGTGGACGCGTTTTCGGGAAAAACAGTCTAGTCTGGTAAATAACAAAAAAATCAGCCCATTTCCGTGATTTTGAAAAAAAAGGGCTTTTAGGTGTAAAATGCCCTAAAACTCAACTATCAGAATCTCTCTATAATATAATTTAATAACACAATATATCACTACAATAATATTACAAATAACGAGATGTGAAAAGTTGGCTTAGAAAGAATATGACAAGTTTTTGGGATGATTCCACTATTTATTGTACTAAAAAATCTCCACAATTTTATAGTTTTTAAGGGCAGTGCTTAAAAAAAGCATTTTTAACTCTAAAAACACTTTTTTTAAAAAAAGCTGTGCTAAACAAGCTATTTTTAGTTAAAATTTTTTGTTTTTCAGAAGTGTTTTTCAAAAGCACTTTTAAAAATGAGAAGCTAAAATTTTTAGTTTTTCCTCTCCCAAAAGCACTTTTAGTGCTAATTACTTTTTCACCCCTCCAATAACATAGTATTTTCCCCCTTTTTTTTTCTTCTTAGTACTTAATTACAAATGTGTTAAAATCATTAATTAAAAATAAAAAAATATTTTCTAAAATACTAATTACACATATTTAATGTTATATTTAAATATTTAAAATATAATTTATATATTCTAATTAAATTTTATAAATAATTAATATTTATTGTTTAAAAATATTTAAAATTTATATTTCATATATTAAAATATTAACATCAAGTTATAATAATTTTTTTTATATTCTTACTAAAATATAATAATATTAACTAATTTAAATATTATTTAAATGTAAATTTGTTACTTGATAATAACATATTTAAAATGGACATTTTATTTCTCAAAAGTACTTTTTTACAGCAATGTTAAACACTTAAATTTTAAACAAAACTTTTCAAGAGCACTTTTCCACAATACTTTTTAAAAGCATTGCTAAACTAGCCCTAAATGTGGATTTGAACTATTTCAATAAAAACTTACGTGCGTGGATTGTATATTTGTGATGGGAGTTTCTATATGTTTGAATCACTTTCACTTTAGTCCCTGCCTGCTATTTTGTTTTATCCCATTATTATTTGACTACCGTTATGATTTGTTTTATGATATGTTTCTATAAATGTGCTAAGTGTGGGTTTAGATGTGTTAGTTTAATTTTTTGTTTCACGTTATAATATTATTATTATTTAGCAATTTGACGAGATGGTTTCTAAAATTTCTGGAATGCAAAATTTTTGAAGAAGAAAGTAAAAAGAAAAAAATTTTGAGAATTTGGGAAAAGTAAAATTTTTTGAGAAAGTAGAAAGGATTTGATATTTGATTTATTCAAATTCAAAAATTTAACTCGATTTAAACTCAAAATTAAAAAAAAATCAAATTGATTCGATTAATTTGATTTAAATAATCCAAAGTTTTAACTTTTTTTCGAGTCAAAATCAAATTTTTCTATCTGGATCAGACTTGAAAAATGGACCTAAAATTTTATCTAAACCAACCCAAATAAAAATGCTATAACTGAAGCCAGCCCCGTTCTGCCTGTATTAAATTATATATATATATATATATTTAAAAATATAATACATCAAAAACACTAAAAATATTAAAATAAATGTTTCCGAACAAATTAAAAATAAATTAAAAAAATCTTTATTAACCAAACAATAACAATAAAATTGTAATAACATAATAGTGTAATGATAGCAAAACAATAAAAAAAATAGCAACAAAATAATGAAAAAAAAAATCAAAAAAATATTTCCAAATTTCAAGCCTCAACCAAAAAAGTACTCGACTCGTTTTCTAAACAAAACTTATTTATTTGCCTAAACTCATTTTTCGAACTTATATTTTTGTCTAAATCATCACTTTCCTAACAAACCCAAAAAAACCTTTTGGGTCGAGTCGGATGATCCAACCTAAGTACAAACATATTCTTTTTCATGTTTTCACAAATATTGTCAAGCAAATTTTGACTTAGGATCCATTTGTTTACATATAAAAGGTTTTACAGAAAATATTTTCTGCATTTTCCTGTATTTGTTTCACAGAAAATAGTTTGGTCAACTGAAAATAACTTATAGGTCAAGGTAAAATAAGCCCCTCTTCCTGTAAAATAACTTACCATTTTGAAAAACGTAAGTTATTTTTTGAAAAAGAGCTCATCTATAAATAATTTTATTTTTATATAAAAATTAATTTAAATCAACTTAATATTATTATATTGATAATAAATTTTATTTTATTTTTAAAAATATTTAAAATATTATATTTTTCAATATTATTAAACATACATATTTAATTATTTATATTTAATCATTTAATAAATTATTTAATATTTCAATTTTATTTTAATAAAAAATTTAAAAAATAATAATTTTGAACAATATTATTCACATATTATTAAAAATATTCAATATTAATATTTTAATAATAAATATTTATTACAATTATAAATAAATTAATAATAAATGTTTTTTAATATAAAAGTTAAAATATGTCATAAGTCTATATACACTTCACAAATTTATAATTTAGTCTTTGTATTCTTATTTTCAAGAATTTAGTCCCTTTACTTTTTAAATTTGAAAATCAAATCCAATTGTTGACATCGTTAATTTTTTTTCAATTTTGTTAATGTCACAATTTTTAAATAAAAAATACTTACTTAATAGTCATGTAATTAAAAAATGACATTGTAATGAATCTAAATTTAACATAGTATTTTTAATATATACAAAAATAATGTAAAATATAAAATTATAAATAAAAATAAAATCAATTAAACAATGAAAAATAAAAAAAATTCAAATGTATGTTTAATTGAAAACAACTTTTATAAAAGATTTTTAAGAAATTTACCAAACAACAGAAAATATTTTACACAAATTCATCCAAATACTAAAAAATATTAACTTTTTCAAAAAAATAAATCATTTTCTAAAAATCAATTTTGAGTAAAACAAACCAACCTTAAATTAAAAGCAAGGGTAGTAGGACCAGCGAATCAACAAAATCCTATTGTCGAAGCCCAACCAAGATGAGGCTGGGCCAATTGAGCGAAGTGAGCAATGGGTAGCTGTAATCTCGACAACAATGCCACTCGCTACAATTTCCCTCTCGTTCTACCAATTAACTTTCAATTCAAACAATCAAAAGACAAATGTTGCATTGATTCAAAATAGAAAATGAAATCAAGCATTCCAGCTAATTCACCCTCTTCAGAGCCTCTACTTGCAACAATAACAAAGATCATATTCACTAAAAAAATGGCCTCTCACAAGTCTTCTTTCCAAAACAACCTCAGCAGCTATTACGTACCATCATTCAAAGCATGTTCATCAATAAGCAACAGCTTAATAGAAAAAAAGAAGAGTGTAAAAATAGTCCCAGTTTTCCGGATTGAGACCGGAAAATAGGGACTATTTTTACATGCATCTCCCCCCACCGCTGGTTGGGCGGAGGTGGTGTAAAAGCTCGGTTGTCCCATGTATGGGTCCCGACACCTCAAACCCCTTGCTGGGGGGGCTCGCATGCCAGAGCCCCAGAATCAGTAGTTCACTGCGGACGTGTGACGTCTCTGGCGTCTCCGTTCCCGCTATATTTCGGGGTGAACTCCCCGAAACTGGGAATTTGTTAGCTACTGACCAACTAGAGGTCTCTATAAATATAGTCACTCAATGTACAAAGAAGTCAAGCAATCAAAATCAGAAATATTCATTCATTGTAATTGTTCTGTGTAGCTTTCTCTCTTTAATACTAAAGTTTACCTTTGAATTGAGTCTTCAACAAAGAGCAATCAAGGCAAAGAAAAGAACATCGTTCTCTAGTTATTTTTAAAAAAGTTTAAAGAATTAGAAAAGAAAATCAAGATATCTTCATTATTTTGCCAAAACTAGAAAAAGTAATTTGGCATCTGAAATCAAAAGAAGAAGAGATCATCAGAGACTTAAAAACGAGGAGGAATCATGGGAATGAATCCATCATGTTGTTGGTCTTTCAGACTCATCATTTGATCCTTTTTTTTATAATCATCCAACCACTAAAAACCATGTAAAACGCTATCTTCTTCTTCCGAAAAGAAAACATACAATAGATTACCCAATGGGGAAAATGCGATTGGAGTGCATTTATAGACTCGAAGCCGACGGCCGCATCCTAAAACCCTGGAACTTTTGGAAAAGATGGAAACCCTAGCATTTATTCTTTTAGATACCACTAAACGCAGCGTTCCGTCCCCACTCAATAGTCTAAAAGAGTAGGTCAAATTTTAGTTTTGGTCCTCTACTATGCACAAAGTAGAGATTTAGTCATTATACTTTAATTTTGTATAAATTGATTTTCCACTGTTATAATATAATTAGTTAGTCCAAATAGTTAACATCACAATTAATTACTGCTACCCATAATTCTTATCCAACTCATAATAAAGGGATAACATGTTTCCGCGTACTCAAACACACGTCCTCTTACATTAGTAATAAAGTTTATGCCAATCGAACAAAAACTCAATTGACGCATTATAACATATTTTTTAATCAAGCTTTGGATCTCTTTATTTTTTGTCTTAATTAATTTTATTATTATTTTGAAAAAAATGAACTAAGCACGAGTGATAACATTTAAAAAATCGCAATTTACTTGCAAACTCCTCCCCGTCTTTGTGAAGCAGAAATAAGTAGAATTGAACAATACTTTGTTTTCCATTACCTGTTTTGTTTATTTTTACATATGAAAAGGCGAGTAAATGGCCTATTAGCTCAGTTGGTTAGAGCGTCGTGCTAATAACGCGAAGGTCGCAGGTTCGAGACCTGCATGGGCCATTTTTATTAGTTTTCCCTTCTACGATTTTCTAAATACATATATATATTCCGCTTTCTGCTCGTTCGATACCTGCATGGGCCACAGCACATTTCACTTGGGCTTGGTGGAATATTTTGCTGTCAAAATCTAATTTTAAATTTTAAAAATAAATGAGATTTTTAGTATAAGAAAATATTATTATTTTATTATTTAATGTCATCTATCTCTCACATATATATATATATATACCAGTCATAAATTATAAAATATTCAATATGATACGTGTACTTTGAAAATGTTCAATTTGATACTGAAACTATCAATTTATGTATTATTTGATATTTGTTCGGTTAAGGTTGTTGACTAACTCATGTTCTCTTTGAACAAGAATGAATTTTCTTTTTGGCCATGGGGAGCATTTGGTCTCTTTGATGTTAGTTGTTTATGGCCTACAAGATTGTAAATTATTTGACAAAACAACAATTTGGTTCAATTAGGACTCTCAAGTGTTTCAATCGATCCTTGTGATGGTCATGAGTTTATTGGATCAGGATTGAGTTCTTATCCTTATCTTTTAAAGTATTTCAAATTGTTGGGGAACTTGTTTATGAAGACTGTTGTGAGAGACATATCGAAGATAATTAATGGATAAAATTAATCTTTAAAGGAGCGTTTGAAGCATATAAAACCATTATTGGATAATCATTGAAGAGACCTATGAATAGGCTGTTGATCAAATTCTTAGTAAGCTGTGTGGGGTGTCTTAGACACTCCCTAATTAGGAATTTGTTATGAAGAGATATTATTTAATCTGAAGTATTTGAAAGAGAGTGATTTGTACAATTTAGGTCAATATTAGAGTTGTAATACTTCTTTGTGTAAGGGTAGATTGCGCTTAAGCTCATAGGTGATCCAGACAATTGGTAAAGGCTTTGTAGATGTAGGATTGGGGAATCTGAACTGCGTTAACAAATATCATATGTCAATTCTCCTTTTGACTCACTTGCGCTTTGGATTGATTGTGCAAACTCTCTAATTTTTAGGGGGCGGATGAAATTTTTATTTTTTATACTCTATATCTTTATAATTTTTAAAGGATTAAATCAATTTTTTATAATTTGAGAGGGGCAAAGTGTAATTTTACTTTTACTAATTTAAAATTTTTTAAAAATCTCAATAGCCTAGATTCGCCACCCTGGATCTGATTTTAATATGTTCAAGTTGATTAGACTGATTGTAAAAGACCAATTGAACTGATCAACTGAACCAAATGTTCTCCCTTACACCGTTGCAACTGTGATTGAATTCAAATATGTATTTATTTTATTTTATTTTTTCTTTTAAAACTATATCATCCTCTAAAGTTTTTACATTAATTAACAATTACTTCTATGTGTTCTATTCGATCTACTCTCTCCAACATAAATTATCACCTCATCAATTATGTTTATATTTTAATATTGAGTTTATTTTAGTTTTTAATTTATAATATATTTATATTTAATATTACAAGTTATTCAAAATATTTTGTATTTATATTTAAAGTCAATTTAAAATTTTGACTTTTTTTAAAAATAATCTATAATATATTAAGAAATAAGAATAAAAACATAAAATATAATTCAAATTTTATATTTATCAAATAATTTAATTTATTCAGTACATAATTGTTGAACTAATACGCTAAATATATTCTATAATTTAATTTATTAATTAATTTTTCAATCTTTAATATTTCACAATTAATTTAATGAACCCTAACGAGTATTTTTCACTGTCTCATTTAGATAATGGTATTTGCATATTTATATTATATCAGTATTGTTTATTGATTTGACGTGCTAGGTAGGTTTCATGTACAACACATATCTTACTCTAAACTTAATACGTGTTTATATAGTCTTATGCGTGACTTCGTAGGAGAGTAGTACTTGGTCTACGAACTCGATCTATGAAATCGACATGCGAACTCAATGGAAACCGGCCCAACCAACCTAAACCCATTCAGATCTTGGGCAGGTATCATAACATATATTATTTTTACATGATTTTGGTAAATGATCCAAGGTAGATCCTAAGCTTGCAACACTGCCCATTATTACAATTAATTTTAACTTCACCATCTCATAATAATATATATTTACCATTAATGTAGATTTATATACATGCAGATGCAGTGGACAGAAAAGCTCAAAGCAGTGACAAATGAAAGAATAAGAAATGGATTTAATTGAAAAAGGTGCATTAGCTATCCTCCATAGCCTGAGCTAAGCTAAGTGATTGATTGTGCAAGCAAAGCAAGCCCTACCCGTATTATAATTATCCTTAAATTTGGTGTCTCCACGTTAGATTCTCTCTTTGTCTCTCTTACGCTTTAATTTTTATAAGCTACTACTGGTTGTTCCTCTCTAGTACTTCTTTATGTCTTCGCCCACCACTTCCCTCTTAATTTATAAATATATTTCCCTTTATTTGTTGCTTCACTTGTAAAACTAACCATATAAAAAGCTGTCTCTTTGCTTGTAATGTTCTTCCTCTAATTTGTGAGGAAAGGTAGTCCCCATATTTATACTTGTTAAGTTTGTCATTAATTTGCAGGTGGGTGGTTTTTTTTTTTTAGAGAGATGAGTGATAATAAGCCAATCTCAACAAGCGGCGATGGAGGAGATAACTGCAACAAAGTGGTGGTGAGGTACAAGGAATGCCTAAAGAACCATGCAGTAGCCATTGGAGGGAACGCCACAGATGGGTGCGGGGAGTTCATGCCAAATGGGGAAGAAGGCTCCCTCGAGGCGCTCATCTGCTCGGCTTGCAACTGCCATAGGAACTTCCATCGAAAAGAGACAGAATGCAGTGGTTGCTGCCCCTCTGATTATGGGGGAAAACTCATGTTGGGTCATCTTCAAAGTTACATGTTGAGGTCCTCACCGCAACCGATGACAGTGTCGTACAAAGGTGGAGGGTCGATCCCATCAGAAACAAATGAGAAAGATGATGGGAAAGTGAGGAAAAGGTTTAGGACCAAGTTCAGCCACGCACAAAAGGAAAAGATGTTGAGCTTTGCAGAGAAGGCTGGTTGGAGAATTCAAAAGCTGGATGAGAATGTGGTAGAGCAGTTTTGCCAAGAGATTGGAATCAAGAGGAGAGTCCTTAAGGTGTGGATGCCCAATAATAAACAAAGCTTTGCAAACAAAAACAATATCTCTGCTGCTTGAATTTATTGCAGCATTATCTACATCTTTTTCTACTAGTCTTACAATTTCATCTTAGGGTTTCTCTTCTTACAACTATAATTTCCCACCTATTCTTGATTTTAATATTTTTTTGTACATCTTACCAACCTATCAAATATACAACTAATGATGACTAAACAAAAATGGTTTTGAAAAGTAGAGTTAGTTCATAATTAATACCACCATAAATTTCAAACACCTATACAGGTATGATCGGTAGCATTCATTAATAGGCCAAACTAAGATAAGCTTCTTGGTTCATCTTCATAAAGTTTTGCATTAAAACCAAACAACTAATTTAGAAATTATATTTTTGGTAAAAAAAATAGATTATAAATCAAAGCTCAATAAATAGTACAAAAGCAATTAGTATGAATTAAACTTAAACCATTAAATCATATCTAAATCAATGAACACATTAACCATCAGCTCAACATTCGAAGTTTGAATAAATAAAAATTTTGATTACAACAATTGGATAGCATTAATTTAAAGTTATTCAAGGATTGGATTATTTCTGAAGGCCTGTTAAGGAAGTGTTCCAGCAAAAATTTTAGGTTAAAAAATGGACTTAAGAAGCAAACTATTGAGGAAGCTATTTTGCTGAGCATGAAATTGATTCTCTCCTTGAAAACAATGGTTTAATAGGATCTATAAGCTCTGTAAAGTCCTATGTTAGACAAATGGTACTTGAGCTTTATGCTAATATGTTGAGAAGCATCAATGATGGTCAAAACAAGGTGTACATCAAAGGAAGATGGTATGACTTTTAATCTTGAATTGATTAGGAAGGTGATGAATTGCTACTACCAGAACATGGTTGAACTGGATGAGTATTTGGATAAATTTCTTCGATCATCACCAGCAATGTTCACCTCTCTTGGCCAACAAAGGGTAACATTCATGCATCGTCCCTTGCCACGAGGAACTGGCTGCCAAACAGTCAAAGGGATGTTGTCAGCAAGAGAGCTATTGTGTTGATCAGAAAGGTAGTAGAAATGCTGGAGTTTCCACATTTGTCTATGAAGAGGCAGTCAAACACGCTAAAAATTTTCATGCTAGGTACCTTCAAGTATTTGTGAAGCAAAATCCAAAACTAATTCGAGCCACTAAACATCCTAGAAGAGCTATTGTCGAGCTCAAATTTCCCCCAAAATGGCTCGAGGAAAAGCACACATCGACTAACCTTGCAGATCAACCTGATGAGGATAAAGAAGAACCTGCTGGTGAGTATGCATCAGTGGCTCCTAAAGTGCCCACTGTCACAAGCCTTTCGAGTAACCTTGAAGGGTTCAAAAAAAGGATGGTTGATCACATCACTGCTTCCATTGGAATCTCACAACCGAGTCATAACAAAGCTTCAAGAGGGATCAAGGTTATCCAGCAAATCAGGGACTGCGAGATAGCATTGCCCAACAATTTGCTCAGCTGATGTAGGTGCCGAGATGATGGTGCTGCTACTTTATTTTTTTGTAACCCCTTCTTATAGGAGTTATTTTGTTTTGTTCACTTTGTTATTACAGACTTTTTGTTACTTTTTTATTACAAGGTTTGTAACTAATGGATATTGGAGATTTTATTGGTGATTGGTTTTACTCTACTGCACATTTTCTTATCATCTTAGATATAATTATAGTATTTTTGTTGATAATGCAAATTCAAACAAGGCATTAATGGCTAATTTTCTTAGCTAAGTTTGATGGATTAAGGGAATTGTGTCGAGGGGCAACCATAATTGTTATGATGATAAGTTTCTTTATTTTTTTTTGTTTTATTCAAAAAATTATTAAAGATGGCAATTGTTGATGCAAGTGTTTTGAAGTGACTATCAAAATGTCAATAGAAGTGATCATTACGGCTATCACTACCTTAGACTAATTTATTTTTATCATATTTGAAGTTGACAATTTTTAAAGCAATATCTTTGACTTTTAAATAATGTTGATATTGTGGAAGTATATAAGGTCGACTATGAAGAACAACCCATTTGAAATAACTTATCTTGAATATTGAATTAGATTAGATTAGATCAATCAATCGGACCCCTTATATTATGGAGATTGAATCAAGATTGCATTGAAGATATATCTCCAACCGTCCATTTTACATTGGTTTTTATTGTTATATATATTGTATCTTGCTATTTAAATTGTTGTTTAATAGGAGACTAAATTGTAATTGATCTCCAGTATGTTAACAAGTATGAAACTCTTATGTATTAAGTGACATATATATGTTTTGTAATTAAGTATTGAAATTCATTTTTTTTAAGTGTATTTGAGAAAGTAAACATGTTTGCTTACTACCTAAATTCTTTAGGAGGAGAATTTAGCGGTGAGTGATATTGCAAAAGTGAGGGTACTATACTAAGTGTGATAGAATTTAAATCATTTGTTGTATTGAGAGTGGTATTGTTTTTCTCTATTTTATTGCTGTGATCATTACAACTATTACTTCTATTCAAGCACTTTGTTTTTTAAGCAATTAGCAAATATCCGTTTTAACATATATATTCTTTCATGGTGTTTCTTCAATGAAAAAACTCCATGATACTCCCCCAAAAAAACGTATTCTGAAAAATAATATTTGAAGATGTTTAGTTTGAGAAATAATATAAAAATTGTCCCGAATTGTGCTGCAACCAAGTCTTTGCCCACAAGGACATAACACCAACAGAACAAAAGCAGGCTGTTGTAAAACAAACTTTTCATGCTTCAAATTTAATTGGAACAAACTGAACACAATTCAAGTCGTTAAAGGTGTAGATATACATACTGCACAGATTGAACAAAGGGCTTGCATTTTATCTTTCTTGTATATACTTTATTTGAGATAAAATCGATCGAATAAATAGGTGATATCGCAGCACACTTGTTAAATGAAACATCAGCTGGCTGAGTTGAACTGGTAAGAAGCATAGGAAAGAGCACCAAGTTGCCAGCTGTGATGGATAAGTTTGGCCTTTGCATTTTCACCAGCAGCACCCATGGCTACATGCAACGGATAGAAGTGGTCCGGCCATGGGTGAGCCATCTTCGCATGCGGTGCCTTCTCTTGATAGTGGTTCACATCTTCGTATCTATAAAAAGAATCAAACGAAGAGACAACAAAAAAGAACAAACAGAAAACATTCATCAGAAACATTAAATGCCAATTGCTATCATTGTTGCCCCAAAGAACAGAGTAATAGTAAGTTGGAGATAGAAGGAATGTCAGCCTTGATTCATTAAAAGCAATCCCTTTCTTTTATGTGCAATTTGCAATCATGAGCCATGAATCTTCTCAAACAATATACTTCCTTCTCAGTTAAATATACATTTGAGGGGGGCATATATTTAGGATCAGAACCATAATCCAATCAAATTCATAACCTTTACACATACTATGTGAATACTACTGCCAGTCATAGCCTTTTGACAGTCTGATTATTGAAGTAGAAAAGCGAAGAGTCACTAAACAACCTAAACATTTTTTCAGCTTTCCAATTGATACCATTGTCTAAATTGATTTGCTAGTTTTATCATCACTCGTTAGAAGTTACATCAGTCACCATGTTTAAACACCAATTGCACATTGTTGTCAATCTAACGTGTAAAAACATAGAAAAAGAAAAATGAAGTTACAAGAAAAGAAAGAATGATTTACCTTCCTTGAAGGAGAGCATCTTTAAGCCAAGTATCAAACTCCAAAGCCCATGGAACAATACCATCTACCATTCTAAGGGCCCTCAAGTTATGAGTGGCGGATCCAGAACCCAAGATAAGAACACCTTCATCCTTGAGAGGGGCCAAAGCCTTTCCCAAGTTGTAGTGGTAATTACCATTCCTTTTTGACTGAACAGAGAGTTGGCAAACTGGAATATCAGCCTCTGGATACATGAGCATGAGTGGAACCCAAGCACCATGGTCCAGCCCACGTTCTCTATCTTCATCAACACGCTTGAAACCGGATGCCATCAGCAATTCCTTCACTCTTAGTGCCAACTCTGGCGCCCCTGGTGCCGGATATTTCAGCTGTTAACCGAAAAGGAAAAGAAACCGATTACGACTACCATTTTTTTCCCTAAGAAGCTAGAAGCATAATTTCAATTACAAGCGCTAAACATCCGAATAACTACAATCTGAATCAATTATTACGATATTTGATCAGATTGATAACTAGAATATCCTGAGCTAAACTAGAATAAATCCGGATTGGCTCCACAAATAGTAAGACTTAAACCAGAATAAATCTAGTGAGAAGCCGGCCTCAAAGCAGGGTTCTCAGACTACCATTTTTTGCTCAAATTAAGTATTAACAACACCCAATGGCCGAAATTACTTTTATATTGAAGAATCTCATTAAAAAACAATCATTTTCATAGCTGCTATATAGAACACCTCATTCAAATGAATAAAACATAATGGCCTAAATTCCAGTTATATTGAAGAACCCCATTCAAATTAACATCCCCAGTCCCTTGCTTTTAATTTTCAGAATCGAAATACGATAAACCAAAGTCCGAATTAAACAAAAAAATAGAAAAGTTAGGAGGGTTAGGAAGGGCACCTTGTACATAGGGTCAGGGAAACCATAGAAATCATAGATTGTATCATTGCGGTGAACGATGTTAACGGCGGGAAAGGAAGTGTCCCAGTGACCAGAAATGACGAGGATGGCTTTGGGTTTTTGGGGGAACACTTCGTCCTTCCATGACTGCAAGAAATGCCTGGCGGGAATCGACTCGTCTACGGCCAGCGTCGGTGCTCCGTGTGATATATAGAAAGTATCCTTCATCGTCAACGCCATCTTTACCGATCTCCGTATTTCTTAAGCAATTAAAACGGATTTGCAGATCCCAATTCCGAGTCTGACATTGATATTATATATATATATATATAGCTCATGGTTTTCAGTTTGTACCTAACTCCTCCCGCTCGTGGTTGGTGAAGGAAAGGAAAAGCATGGCCGCTACCCTATTTTCCACTGCACCTGTCTCTAATTTGGGTAAATTATTAAAAAAAGCCCTTTTTTTCAAAAATTACGGAAATGAGCCGACTTTTTAATTAATTACGGAAATAGGCCAAAAACCCAAAAAAGGCGTCCAAGTTAGCGCGATGTCAGGGGAAAAGGGGAAAAACGCTTCCTTGAGGAAGCGTTTTTCCCCTTTTTACCCCCCAACGGTCAGATTTTTTTGACCTTTTTTTACTGCTTTTTGACCGTTTTACCCTCCAACGGTAAAAAAAAAACTATAAAACCCCCCTCCCTGTTATTTTTTTCACACACAAATCCTCTCAAAACAATCTCAAAAATTTCTCTAAATTCTCTCAAATTTCTCTCAAAATTCTCTTAAATTTCTCTCAAATTTTCAATAATTTGCTCAATTTCTCTCAAATTTTCAATAATTTGCTCAAATTCTCCCAAATTTGTCTTTAATTTTTGCAAAAAAAAACTCTATTTCGAAAATTTCAAAAATTTTAAAATTTCTCTCAAATTTGAAAATTTCGATCGTGTTAGCAATGGCTTCCGAATTAATTCGTCTCGATCCTACACACATCTCTTTCGAACAATTGAGAATGGTAAGTGTTTATTTTAATTTTTCAATATTATTTAATACTTTTTTATTTATGTAATTTTAATTAATTTTAATTTTATAATTATTTATTATAGCCAGTAGATCGGGTGTTGCAATGCTATATCCGTAATATGTCTGCGCCTCCATCGCTGTTGATAGAGAATTATCTGCGTGAAGCGGGTTTTTGGCACGTGGCTACAATAGGCCGAGGATGCAAGTTGGAGCCGAAACTTATCAGTAAGTTGATAGAAAGGTGGAAACCCGAGACGCACACATTTCATCTTCCATGCGGAGAGTGTGCTATCACTCTAGAAGATGTGCACTTGCAATTGGGATTACCGGTGGATGGGTACGCAGTGACCGGATCCACTCAATCTGCTGATTGGGGTGCCGTATGCTACGAGTTTTTGGGTGCTATTCTGGATAGAATTAAGGGAGGTCGGATCGAGATGGGCTGGTTACGAGACATATTCCCGAAGCCAAATGATGATTCTACCGAACTAGAATTAATACGTTATGCTCGAGCATATATTCTTCAAATTATTGGAGGTTATTTGATGCCGGACTTGTCCCGAAACCTCGTACATTTGAGGTGGCTACTAAAACTCGTTGATTTTAGGGCAACCGGTGAACTTAGTTGGGGGTCTGCCGTGTTGGCAACATTATACCGGGAGATGTGCGGGGCGACGGTACCGAATAAAGCCAAAATCGGAGGTTGCCTATCACTACTCCAATCATGGGCACGATATCGGCTTCCATTTTTACGTCCTCGAGTGAACCACCCACATACATTTCCACTCATAACGAGGTAAATTTTATAATAGATTTTAGAATTATTAGGTAGATTTAAAATATAATTGTATGCTAAAATTTTATTTAATTAGGTGGAACCATTCGGTTAGTTATGTTGGAATACCGACCTCTCTAGAAGATATACGACTTCTATTAGACCAACGATCGGAAGCACAAGTAAGTATTATATCGAAATATGTATACTTAATAAAATAGTTATTTCATAAATAGTATTTAGTATTATGTATATAACCAATATTTTTATCATGTTCATATAGTTTGAATGGACACCATACGAGGATCTGGCAGTTCGGGCGGTAATTCCAGATGAATTCTTACAAAATCTGAACATGTGGCATGTGAAGGTCCCAATGGTCACATATGCTATCGTTGAGATGCACTAATCCGATAGAGTATTGAGGCAATTTGGATTCCGACAATCGATTCCCGTGACACCTGAAAAGCTAGATGATGAGCACGAAATAGACTTACGACTACTGAATACGGATTGGCCAAGATACTGGTCAAATTATATCGAAATGTGGGAAAATCGGTATGATTATATACCAACTCGGGAACCAATCATCGTTCCAGAGTTGACGTGTGTGCTGGAATACATGCCATGGTTTAGAATCCATGGAAAGCCATATCTATTATTCGAAGAGCAGAAGCGACGACAAATACGTGTCGAAAGGGAACGACGGGGCCTTTTAAATCCAAGAAGAATGGATGACGACGCGAGCCCATCAATAGCCGTGACATAGCCACCGGGCCTATCAACAGCACCCCCACAGTCACCGGGCCCAACAGTTCAACAGACGATACCCACATCACAGCCTTTTCAGATTATGCCAGGTATGTACCCTAGCACTTTTATGTATCCTAACCCTTATATGTTTCCTTTTTCTAGTCCCATAGCAGGTTGGAATGCATGGCCTAGTTCATCTCCATTTTCGATTACTCCTGCTCAACCGCCGATCTATAGGCCGCCGTCGCATGAGGGATCGCACTAGTCGCCGTCGGGGAGCTCTTCTTTTTACCAATCCCCATCGCCTTATGGGATTCTACCACATTCGCCATGGATGATGCAAACACCTCCGAGTTCATTATTTTATTAAGGTGGTTCATCCTCCCAACACCTGCAACCAGATCCCATACTAAAGGAACCAGAATCCCCGCCCGAGGAATCACAACACCCGGCAGAAGCTAAACGAAGGAGGAATCCGGCGTGTAACCGTCGACGCCCCCATGTGGCACTGATTCCGACCGCCACCAACATTGATTTATTGTAATATATTTGTATAAACATTTTTCTATACATTTTCATTTAATACAATAAAAGATCTTTTGAATATGTTAATTTTAGTTTACGTTTCTATTTTTAAGAAGAAAGAGAAGTTCTTTTGAATAAGGTAATATTTACATTTAATACAATAAAAGATCTTTTGAATATGTTACAACAACTATTAGCCATTCCGATTGGGACATGATCGACTTGTATGGCCTGGGTTCCTACACCATCCACACAATTTTTGTTGGTTGGTTGTGTAACGCCCCTAACCCGAATCCGTCACCGGAATAGAGCTACGGAGCATTACCGGAGTTACCAATTTATTTATCAGATATTTTACTTTATCTAACATTCATATTTGAAACCAATTAAAATTAAACATATTGTCCCTTAAACGTGCTTAATTTTTCTCGACATGTTTTACTTGAATTTATGGTCTCAACATACTTAATTTTCTTGTATCAACATATCAATGAAAATCACATATTTACATGTCATGATAAATATTATTCTCTTGCCTTTACTTCATAAACATAAATTAAGTAACTCATTGTAGCGACGTAAAATTTGCTTCGGTCGCTAATTGTGGCGATTTGTTGGAAGTTTTGAAAAATTAAATTTTGGTTTAATTAAAACAAGGGGAGCCGCCACCGATCTTTTTTCTAGGTGTGATCGGACACCTAATAAAACCTCTTTTTAACAGAAAAATTCATTTCTTTTTAGAAAGAAGGCCGGGTTTAGGTCTACGTCAAAATTCAGAGAAAATAGGGTCCGGGAGTCAGTTACGCACGAGGAAGGTATTAGCACCCTCATGACGCCCAAAATTGGTATCTCGTTAAAACATGTGCTGTCTTGATTTCCAAAAATACGAGTTTAATTTAAATTTTAATCGTGATCCATTTAAAATACGAGAATTTCAAGAAAATTTTTTTTTATTTTTAGAAGGATTGTCCCGTTTTAACACGAGTCAACGTGATTCATCCAACGTAGCGATGAAATCACAGACTTAATGTTAAAATCAGTACATTGCCTTAATTTTGAAATTAATTTAAGAAAACATGGAAAAATACGTTAAAAATGATAAACCAAAGCTAAAAATACAAACATTGGTGTAACTAATAAGAACATTAACACAGTATAGGAGCATTGAAATAATAAAAATATTTACAATAAAAAATGTACAATAACATAATAAGAAAGTAATAGTATTATGGACTTTTAAGATAAATCTATATATAATAATGTGAAATATAATATGGTAATGAAAGTATATGCATAATATATGAACAAATACCACATTGAAAATATATAAATATAATAAAAAAACATGCATAATCAAATATATACTAGTGTTAAAAATTTATACAAAATATATATATTAGAAATATTAACAAAAGTGTATATATAAAATATAAATAGTAGAGATTTAAAAATATATACATAATATACAAAAAATATGGTAAAAGGTGTATACATAAAATGTTAAGAATATAATATAAAAAAATACTATACACGTAAACATTAAATAGAAAACAATACTAATGTTAATATTCAAACATATGTATGAATTTAAAAACATAACCTTTAAAATGCATACATACATAAAATGAAATTACAAAATATGTATAGTATTTGAACATATATACAATAATATATATACATGGGAATATATAAAAATCTAAACCATGTAAACGTATGCATATATATACACATAATAAAATGTGCTAAAAATAATAAAATGCATGCTAACATTACTGATGATGATATACTAATGAATAAAAAATGATAATAGCGGTAAATAATATTTAATGTGAAAAATAGTAAAGAAAATATGAAAATCAAATTAAATCTTAAAAAAGGGATTAAATTCAATGCAAGAACAAAATTTTAGGCTGATTTAAAACCAAAATGTAAAACCTGGGGCTATTCGATTACACACGCGAAGAAAAGGGACCAAAAGGGTAGATACCCCGTCCTCCCAAAACGCTGCGTTAAAAGGAGGACCAGAATGAATCAAGGCTGAAATCAAAGGGTGAAATTTCAAAAAAAAATGTAAAAAACTAAATCAAAACAGGTAAAAGACCGAAAGGGGCTACCGCGCAAATAGACCATTCGGTCTGAAACACGCGGATCCTCGCCCACGGGCCGGGTCGCGATCGGGTCATGCACAGGTATGCTAATACGGTGTCGTTTCACTATTAAGGCTAAAAAACAAAAAATAAAACCTAAGAATGAAACCCTAACAGACTAAGCCCTCCCTTCTCATCATATTCATTCGGCCGAGAAGGAGGGTTGGCCTGGTATGAAAGCCTCCGACCAGCCAAAGAACCAAGGAAAACGGCAGTCGGTTTCACGCATGGACGGGAATGACTGTCATCGAACTCATATTCCGACTTTGGCCTCGAAATCTCCTCAAAACTCCGATGTCGACGAAGACCGGGTAAATTTCAATGGCTCCTATAGAGGTAAACCTCTATGTTCAACTTTAAATCCTTTTTTAAAGCATAAATCTAGACCTTAGATATTCAAAAATCTCCCTGAAAACTCTTTAAACAAATCGGCACACTGGGATTTAAACCCCGACCATCCAAGAGGCAAAAAGTTTTCATTTTTATTTGTTTTCTATGCATATACAACAGATTAGAAACAAAATGGAAGGAAGAATCCATGAAAATACCTCTCTTTTTTCTTGTATTTCCTAGTACCTGTATACAACCTCTTTTTTTCTTTCTTCTTGTTTTTTTTTTGTTTTATATTCGACCCCCCCGATTACATTTGTTTACAAACGCTTTATAACTGATCCGGAAAATGAAATACAATGCTTTTATTGCTTCTGTCCTTGTTGCTATCCCCTGTTTGTTCTGTCTCTGCGTTGCACTGTTTGTTGGCAGATGTCAGGGGGCAGGTAGCTGGACGGTACGGGGCTAAGCAGTGGCGGTGGGATGGAGGTGACTGATGGCCATCCTAGGTGCGCGGCGCGGGAGGCTTAGGAGTAGCTAGGGTTTCAATTTTCGAAACCCTAGTTTGACCCTAGGGGCTGTTAGGGTTTGGGCCAATTGGGCTACCGGGATTAGGCTTGTATTGGGCCTGGGTAGTTGGGCTTCTGTTGGGTCAAAATTGTAATGGGTCTGTGTAAGTTTAATTTAGTTTGGGTTTTATTTTTGGTATGTAATCTAGACTTTGAGATTTGGACATTCATTTGGTCTTTTTTAACTTTGGCTTGTTTGATTGATTGGGCCCGGGCAAATTTAGGCCCCTACACTCATTATATCGATATTTCATGTATTTAAAAATACAATTCAAGTTACACTAACTTACCTCGTTGCTTATTCATGTTTATAATTTCAATAATCTTATATCTCTTCTTTTCCACTTTCTAGTCTCATATTTGAGTCATCCGAATCTCTATAAATAAAGATGATCGTCATTTTCATTTATTTCATGTTCTAATATATATTTTAAATTAATATATATATGATAAGCAGATTGAGGTAAGTATCAAGAATGAATTAAATGATAAATATGTATTGGAATTGAATTTATTATTAGTAATTGTTGAATTTTGAATAATATGTTTAATAAAAAAGAATAATGTTAATATTGCTATTGAATTAAATAAAATTCTTACAATTTAATCCTTATTTCTTGCCGTTATTCTCATACATATTGATAACAACCCATGAATTCTATAAAATATTAAAATTTTCTATAAATTTAACACTTTTTCAATTTAATCTTTAAAACATGTTTTTCCCCCGATCTTGAACTAAGTTAATAATTCCATTCAATTTTGCAATTTTAAATAATAAAATAATCTATTTCATGCAAATTAGTCATTTCTAACATTTTTACAAAATTACCCATAAAGTTTTACTTTTATTCAATTTAGTCCCTGAGCCTAAAATATGCAAATTAACCATGCTAGCTGGATATTCATACATATTTTCCTCCTCCTCCTCTCCATTCCACATCCTTAATTTATATAACATGCTATAAGTAACATTATCAATAATTTCACTATTTACTTATTTATATTCAAAACTGTCCATCCGTGTCATAGTCGCTAAATTATTTTTATCTTGAGCCACAGAACTCCAATTTAAGATCCACTAATTTTCCCTGAAACTAGACTCATACATCTTCTTACCATAAAATTTTCAAAATTTTTGGTTCATCCAATTAGTACAGTTTATTCATTGGAGTCTCTCTTGTTCTGCTGTCTGACAGTTCCGACCTTTCTTTACTAAAAATTAATTATCTCATCATACAAGATTTAGATGGTATTATAGTTAGTTTCTTATAAGAATAGACTCATTAAGGAATCTAACCACATAAATTATGTCCTATAATAATTTTTATACAATTTTTAATGATTTTTCCAATTCAGAACAGAGGATCCCGAAATCATTCTGAACCAGTCTCACAAAAATATAAATATCTCAAAATACAGAATCATTTACTTGCTCTGTTTCTTTTATATGAAAATAGACTCAATAAGCTTTAATTCCATATCTTACTCATTCTCTAATTCGATTTCTATAATTTTTGGTGATTTTTCAAAATTAGACCACTGCTGCTGTCTAAAACAGTTTTAGTGCAAAATATTGATTTCCATTTTGCCCCAAATTTCACAATTCATACAATTCAGTCCTTGCTCAACTAGCCCCTCAATTAAGATAATTTTCTCTATTAATACTTCCCATAGACATTATAAGTTATTTCATAACTATTGAAATTCAGAATTTCCACATAAAATTCTAACTTCAAACTCTTTTACAATTAGGTCTCAAACATTCACTTTCTATTCAATTCTTTTAATAAAATCAGCATATAAACAATTTAAAACTCTAATTCCATGCAAAATCATCATTTACTTCCAGCACATATTCATGGAAACTTTCAATTTCTTTCATAGAATCAAAAAATAATGAATTCAACAAGTGGACCTAGTTGCAAAAGTCACAAAAACACAAAAATTTCAAGAAATAATCAAGAATTGAACTTACTTGAAGTAAAAATATGAAAAACCAGCTTAAGGGAACTCTTCCATGGCGTTTTTGCTCATGAGAATGCAGAAAAATAAAGAGAAATCTAGATAATTCCACTTTAGTCCTAGCTTTATTAAGTAAATTTTGTAATTTTCCAATTTTGCCCTTAATTCTCCTTATTTTCTTGCTGATTTCATGCCCTTGCCGTCCAGCCCAAATAGACCTTGGGTCTATTTTCCTTTTAAACCCTCTTTCTTTTATCATTTAAGCTATTTAATCATTTCTCACAATTTTGCATTTGATACAATTTAGTCCTTTTTGTTCAATTAATTATCAGAACTTTAAAATTTCTTGACGAAACTTTAATACTAACTTATTAATACTCCATAAATATTTATAAAAATATTTATATCTCGATTTAAAATTCCCGAGGTCTTGATACATCGTTTTCGATTCTAATTATTTTAATATTTATTTTTAGTACACTATTCATTATTTCAAAATTTTTCCTAACTTCACATTTAACTTATACTCACTAAATTAATAATATTTCCTACTCATTTGTCGGATTTAGTGATCCCGAATCACTGTTTCGACACCACTGAAAATTAGGCTGTTACAGGTTGTTTTTCGGATATCCATATTGTTGCGTATTCTACTTGAGCAAGGTCAACCCTTTTGTTTGCGACGCAGTTCTCTATCCGGTAACAACTTAAATGGAGCAAGCGATACAGATGGCCACTTACGTTCATCTGGGACCGGTGAGAATACTTATCTCCAGATATTGTACATATATTCTATTTTGTACACATCGTCTACATAGCTCATGGGATCCAAACGCAGATTTTGACAAGCTGCAATTGCATGAGTGCATGAATAACGGGGTGCATCAAATCTCCTACAGTCGCAAGTCCTATTCCGCAAATGTACACGATATTGCCCGCCGACAATACCTTGGTGCGGTATGTCAAACTCTGTTACACGAAACCATAGATTGTCGTGATCGTGACACACTGTGTACATGGTGTTCGCTCGCGCTTTGGATTTGTTAATTGCTTGCAACAACTTGTGGCACCATACATGGCCTCCCTGCATTTGGCCTTTATAAGTCGCTGCTCGCTTTAGAAATAATGCAGCTAACTGAAAATATGTCTCTCGTACAAGTGATGTTATCGGCAAATGACGCGTTCCTTTTAGAATAGAGTTTATGCATTCGGCCAGGTTTGTGGTCATATGACCATATCGTAGGCCGCTGTCATATGCTTGTGTCCACTGTTCAAAAGGTATGTTGCACAGGTAGTTCGCGCCTTCTTCGTTAACTGAACGCAAAAGCGCCAGCATCTCATGAAAATGGTCATTACTTATCTCATACCCTGCCAATATAAGTTAATAGCGAAATTACATACCACTCTTCCATTCAGAATAAATTGAATATTAAAAACGAAATTAATTAATAGATAATAAGTTTATTACCCATGTTGGTCACTTGCCGTCGTTCAGTTGTAGATCGATATTGCCCGTAGTAGTTGGACGCAACGTGCCTTAAGCAATACCGATGGTGTGTGCGCTGCCATAGACTTTCTTCTCGTTCAATTGCAGATAATATTCCAGTGCCCCGATCGGATATAACGCAGATATCAGGTTGGGGGCAAACATGCCTCCTTAACCTAGATAGAAAAAAATCTTAGTCATCAACTGACTCCCCCGGCGTTATTGCAAACGCAATTGGAAGGATTCTCTCACTACCATCCTGTGCTACAGCTAGCAGTAGCCGATGGGTATATCTACCATACATAAAGGTACAGTCAATTTGTACCAGTGGCTTGCAATATAGAAATGCGTCTCGGCATTGCTTAAAGGTCCAGAAAAGATGCTTGAATACTTGGCATCCACGGAGCAATCGATCATTGTAGTACACAGGTGTCGTTTCAAGGTCTGTTATACAACCTGGGACGTATCTCTCCAGCACCTGACACCACTGCCACAATTCATTATATAAAGCGTCCCACCCATTATGCATTTTCTCTAATGCCTTCTTCTTAGCTATCCAAGCCTTGCGATAAGAGGGCGTGTACCTGAATTGGCTACGTATATGGGAAATTAAGACCGGCACTGAAGTCTTGGGATCCTCCTTCAGCATCGGTAGTATTAAGCTAGCACACATACTCAAATCTGTTTTAGGATGATCTTGTGAAACACCTGTCAACGAAGTATTAAGCTAGTGCGTTAAATATTTTAACATTACGTATTAAATAATATAATTTTACGTGTTAAATAACCCTAATTACTGTACCTCCAACACATGTATGTGGATATTTGTACTTTTTTATCTCCCACAACCCTATCCTTTTCCTCAACGAGGCCATGATTTTCCATGCACATGTCCCGTCTTTCACCACACATTTGGCCTCAAACGTATCAGATTTGGATTTAACCATATTGTAGTTAACCCCGTTCATGAAGCTATGTTGTTTCAATGCACCAAGAAAACTATCCTTATTTGAGAACTCCTTGCCAACTTCCAATTCGCCCGAATCCAATGACGAACTTGCACGGTCACGCCTTCTATATGGTAGATCTGGAAACTCCAACGCATCATCATTAGATAGATCGACATTATGCATATAGACAGGAGGCGAGTACGCCCTAAATCGCGGATCTTCTTCTTCTTCATCTGAACCCACTTCAGCTTCGGTTGGCACAGGCTCTGGTTCAGAAAATAATGCAACATTTGCACCATCAGGCCCGGGCTCTCAAGGTGGATCCACATCAGACTCATCATCTGACCTACCATCAGCTGCAATGTACGAGGTCCCCTCACCGGTGGACGCCATAGGGAGTACATCATCTCTTCTTCTGAACGTTTCATAACGTCCCCAATCAGATGTGGCTTGCCAATTAGTAGAAGTTGATGTTCCCCAGTACGTATTCCCAGCATTAGATATTGACTCACTGAGGTGCATATCCCATCCACTAACGGAGTGTCGTGTAGGGGTTGTGTATTCCGTACTACTACCAAACACCGGAGCTTCTGTGTTTGCCACCCACTAACGGAGTATCGGGTAGGGGTTGTGTACTCGTCTAGAATAGCAGTAGATGTTGAAGCCGTAAATGCATCATTTGGAGATGAAAATTGTATATATAACTCAAGATATGGTGCTCCACTAGCGAAATGAGTCTGCACCATTGCCTCCAACCCACGAGTACCTTTGATGTCGAACGACTCATATGTCACCGGATCATCAGAAGCATAAAATCGATACTTAATAGACAAAACTTTCATTGGCATTGTACTGAAAATTTTATGCCTAATTCTTTTGCGAAGATCTGTCAAATCAATGTTCTGGTTAAAAACTAGTCGCACTATATTCTCCGATAAAAAAACAACACCGTTCTCGGTGTGACGAACCTCACCGTCATAGTAAATAACAGCACTAATACGTTCACTCATTTTCAATTTCTATTCTTCTTAACCTCTCAATTTTTTTTCTTTGTTGTGAGTTATGCAACCTGAGAATGAAATTTGACTTATTTATAGCCTCAGGCCAAGTAGAAGATACTGTAGCAAAAGCGCATCCACGTGGGAGCGTTTTCCATCACTTTTGCTGACAATGCATCCTGCTTGAAGCATTTTTGACACTGTTTGTTCAGAAACGTCTTCTCAAAATAATTTTTTCAGGAACTACTGTAGCAAAAGCGCGTCCACGTGGGAGCGTTTTCCATCACTTTTGCTGACAGTGCATCCTGCTTGAAGCGTTTTTGACACTGTTTGTTCAAAAACGTCTTCTCAAAATAATTTTTTCAGGAACTACTGTAGCAAAAACGCGTCCACGTGGGAGCGTTTTCCATCACTTCTGCTGACAGTACATCCTGCTTGAAGCATTTTTGACACTGTTTGTTTAGAAATGTCTTCTCAAAATAATTTCTTCAGAAACCAAATCAATTAAAAAAACAAAAAGAAATATATTACTAATATATATTTTTTAATAAGCCTAAACCTTAAACTACTTAAAAATTAATCCATAATTAAATCTTTAAACCCTAAAATCAGAAACACAAATTTAAATTATATACTTTTTAATTACAAATTAATTTAATTAATTAACCATAATCCCTAATTAAATTTGACTTAAAAAACCCTAAAACCGTAAAACACCTAAAAACCTAAAAAGTCTGACATTAAAAACCACCACATTCAACATCTTCTCCATCCCATTTCAAAAATTTCATTGCTTCTCAGTCTCTTTCGCTTCTATATTTTCTTTGTTAAGAGGGAAGATTTCAAAGTTTTCAACTTTACTCTTTGCAAATAACTTTTCCAGGTATATAGATTTCTTTTTCATTTTGTTTTCTTCTGCTCCTTTTTATTGCATCCTGCCATTACAGCTTCTGTTTTTAGCCTGGAGTTTTTCGACTTGTATTTTTTCATAGCCCTAAACACAAAACTACTTAAAAATTAATCCATAATTAAATATTTAAACCCTAAAATCAGAAACACAAATTTAAATTATATACTTTTTAATAACTAATTAATTTAATTAATTAACCATAATCCCTAATTTATTTAATTTAAAAAAATAAAAAAACCTAAATACCCTAGACCCTAAACCACTAATCCTAAACCCTAACCCTAAATTCACTAATCTAAACCTTAACCCTAAAACCAAAAAAAACCCTAAACCAGCCCAAACCCGGATTAAAACCACCCTAAAAAAACACAGATTAAAACGCTTCCTTCAAGAAGCGTTTTGTCCATGTCAACACAAATCGCGTCCTCAAGGAAGTGTTTTGTGCTGACATGGACAAAATTCCTGACTTTTACCCTGACATCCCGCTGACGTGGACGCGTTTTCAGGGAAAATGGCCCTTTCCTGTAAATAATCTAAAAGTTGGCCTATTTCTATAAATTTTGAAATAAAAGGGCTTTTATTAGTAATTGGCCCCTCTAATTTGATTCGCGGAAATTAAAGTTTACGTTGAAATCCATTACAAGTCTCTTCCTATATTTGCAACTTAGTCCCTTTTTTATTTTTTTTATTTCAACTTTCCAATTTAAAAATACTAAGTGTAATTGGTAATATTGTTAAAATTCTTTTGTTAAATTCAATTTAATTATAATGTTATTTTGTTATTGTTTCAAAATGTCACACCAAATAATTTAAATGAAGAATTTTAACTGTATTAACAATTGGACTTAAATTTCAAATTTAATAAGTAAATGGACTAAATTTAAATGTGTGGATACGATAGAGACTTAGAGCATATTATAACGTAAAATTCATGGCTATATTTTTATAGGATAAATTTTAAATTTACACACCAAAAATATATATATACGCATATATAAATTTTAATTCGATACAATTATATAAATAATCTTTTAATTTTGGTTAATGTATGAATTTTTTATTTAATTATACACATTTAAAAAATAAACATATCAATTTACTTTCGTGTTAGATCATTATAATTATTTGTGCATGCAATATGTAAATGTAAAATAATCCTATGTTAATACAGGTGTTAGTAGTTTGACAAAAAATTTTAAATTAAATGATGCTTTAATGTATAATTGCACAAAGTTAAAGTTCATATATTGGACCCAAGCTCATTTGCAGTTTTGATATTTATCAAATGACTAGTTTGGCCATCCAACTTTACAAAAAAATCATTTTAGTCCTCTATTTATTTTTTCACCTCTTTTAGCTCTTGAACTTGTATTATTTATCAAATCACCCAAAAATGGATAGAAAAATTATTGTTTGTTAACTTTGATTAGAAGAATTGCACTAAGGAGCGAAGTTAATATATAAATTTGATATTTATCCCTATTTAAAATTACATATAAAAAGCGAGAGCATTTTAAAAATAAGACTTAAAAAAATATTTTGCTAAAAAAGGTATAACTAAAATAATTTTATTTATAAAATAAATAAAATTTAAAGAATATTTAAGAAAAAATGGTAAATACACATTTTGGTACTTGAACTTAGGCTTCAATATTCAAATTGGTACCTAAGATTTTTTTTTTGTCCATTTACATACTTGAACTAGACTTTAAGGTTTAATTTGATATCTAAAGTTAATTTTGATCCAATTAGATATCTAAAGTTTATTTTGGTCCAATTTGAACTATGAAGCCAAATTCATGTACCAATTTGAGTCAAAAAGTCAAGTTTAAATACTTAATTGGACCAAAAAGAAGTTTAGATATCAAATTGAATATTAAGAACAAACTCAAGTACCAAAATATAGATTTACCCAAAGAAGGTGGAGTGCCGTTTTAGTGTCTTCCCATTTCCCACTAAAAGATTGTGATTAATAGAATCCTTGGGTTTTCGTCCAATCCACCAATAACTTACAATTTACTCTTAATAAAATATTTTGTAATTAAAATTAACTAAAATTTTGCTTTTTTTAGAAATTTATTTTTATTACATAAAGTTAATTAATAATATATTTATTTTAATATTTAATATTTTTATTTATTTTTTATATAGTCATCTTAACATTATTTTAATGTTTACATTAGAGTAGTATTATATATTTAGTATATATTTATTTTTTAATGTGTTCTAAATTACATAACATAAAGTATTATAAACCTAAAAAGGGACTGGTTGGGCTAGGCTCGGGCCTTAACATTCAAATCCGAGCCTAACCCATATTTTAAATGAGCCTAATTTTTTTGTTCAAACTGATTTTTTAGGTCTAATATTTTTTTCCATACCGTCCCACATTTAAGTCAACCTTCGGGATTAGGCAGATTACTTGACCCATGAAAAAATTAAAAAGCAGTTTGTTAAGTCCAACTAGACCATACCCCTTTGCTTAGGAGCCTATTGAGTTTTGTAATTACCAAAGCTTATTTTTGCCAAAATTTGTTGAATGAAAATTGACCACTAAAAGATTTAAAAAAGCATGCTTCAAATTTCAAATAGGTCTTAGGGTGTTTTTGGATGGGTAGTGTGTTTACCTCTAGGAAGGTTAAAAATAACGGTGACGATGAGATTAATTACTGTAGCTGTGTGGTAAAAGATTTCATTACACCACAGTTACTACTCGTCCAAAGACACTCTTTGTTAAATTATAAGGTTTAGGGTCTGAAACTTTGCAATTTCAAGTTTGTTTCATACTATGTTAAATTTTATGTAGGATCTCTTTAGACATATAATTATTTAAGTTTTATTTTGTAAATTTTGTCTAGATATATATTTTTTTCTAACTTTGAATACATTTTTATTATCAATTTAATTGTACTTTATAATAATTAATTCTTACTTAATTATTCATATGTTTTATTTATAATTACAATTATGATTGTACTGTAATCTTTTTAAAAATTACTACAATAACAAGTCTTATATTCCAAAAACTACAATAAAAAACTTTACAAACCAAATTGAGGAAAAAGGGTTTAAATAACCTTGAACAACTCCAAAAAAAATTTATTTAAGCCTCTCATAAACTCTTTAATTAAACCTTTAAACAGGTGAATTTATTAAAAAAGCTTTTTGATTATTTTTAGCAGTTACTTTTCTAATATGGTCGTTAATGATATTGACATGGCACTTCATGTTAGCAACAGTTGTTAATGTGGCACTAGTTGTTGCATCAACAAAAAAAATTTTATTAGAATGAACCTTGACAAATAGTTATTCAAGTTCATTTTAAACTTAATTTTTTTAATTATAAAATTTTTTAAATTTTTTATAATTTTATAATATATTATTAAATATTTTAAAAATTCAAAAAAAATAAAAACCATTTAAAAGTTAAGTCTATGATGAAAAATATTTCCTATTAAAAAAAACTTTACACATACAATTAATAAAATTAAACTTTATTTATATATGTTTTCTTTTTTTTTTATAAAAAAGAAATTCAATAATTAGATATTTAATCATTTAAAAAAATAAAATTTTAAATTTTTATAATTTTTTAAAATAAATTTGAAGCAAACATGAACAATAAATTGTTGAAGTTCAATCCAGAAAAAAATTAAATATTTTTATTTAATATTTTTTATTTTTGTTGACGTGGCACTACCATATTAGTGTGTTAACAGCCACATCAGTGAAGTAACGATTAAAGACGATCAAATGGCTTTTTTTATGGAATTCACCAGTTTGATGGCTTAATTGAATGCAAAAAATTATGAGAGGTCAAGGGCTATTACGCGACCAGGGGAGAGTGCCTGAAAATACCCTCTTGTTTAAAGAATACATATGCAAGGGAAGGAGAAATCATCCTTCCGGAAGTCTGTTAGTTTTATTTGCTATCCCACTTATTGTATGATCATATCTCTTTCAACTTGAGGTATTTCTTTGAAAGAAGTAACAAGGGTAGTTGTGTTATTTTTTAGTCTTAGATAAGCAACTAAAAACCTCTCACTAAAGGACTCTACTCAGTAAGTCATCGACCTTTGCTTACGATAATAGTGAAGATAATAATCGATAACATTCAATAGTAAAGGTGTGCATGAGCTGGGTCGGGCCAGGTTCGATCTGGGCTCAACTAAAAATTAAGGCCCATTTGCTAGGCCCAAGTCCAACCTGAAAAATGGGCCTAAAATTTTGCTCGAGCCCAACTCGGATAAAAATGCCCGACCCAGCCCACCCATATTAATTTTTCTATTATTTTTATATTATTTTAAAATATATATAATACATCAAAAATACTAAAAACATCAAAATAAATATTTCTCAACAAATTGAAAATAAATTTTAAAAAATATGTGTACTTAAATAACACTAAAATAGATGCAACTTAACGAGCAAATGCCTCTAAAATAATAACAAAATTAACAATAAAATAAGTTTTATATAATATCCAAACAATAGCAACAAAATAGTGGCAACATAATAGTAAAATGGTAGCAAAATAGGGAGAAAACAATAAGAAAATAATATTAAAAAATAAAAAATAGATTTTTTTTGTCATTTAATGAATTCGGGCCGGGCCAAAAATGCCTTACCCGAGGCTCAACCCATTTTTTAAACGGCCCTTATTTTTTTGTCCAAACTCATTTTTCGGGCCTATATTTTTGCCCAAACCCTCCCACATTTCGGGCGGGCCTTCGAATCAGGCCGGGTGGCTCGACCCATGAACAAGTCTACTTAATAGGTATTGGAAAAAGTTTTCATATATCATTTCTTTCAATAGAATTTAGCTCTTCTTGCATGGTTTGAATCTAATTTTCATTTTTGAGAGCTCTTAACCTTTTTTGGACTTTATGGAGGAAGTATAGCATGCCAATCTGACAATATCTTGATAATTAAGTTTAAACTTATGTTTGGTCTTGACTCATTCAATATCACCAACAAAATCATCCAATGAATGATTCTTATTTACTCTTAAGGATAGTTTAGGTTGAGAAACATCATCCTCATGTTGATTGTTGACATATTTGTAGTTATTGCGATATGCTAAAGGAAGTGACCACTTCCTCCACCACTGTGACAAAACAATAACTTAACTTACCATTTTTGGAAGATTGACAATTTATTCAACCAAATTTTTAAACTGTGCTGATATTGTGGAATGATTCAAGCACATCAATGAAAAGCAATTCACTTGGAGAAACATATATTGAGAATCGGATCGGATTGAATCGACTACATCAAATCCTTTAGATCAAGAAAGTTGGATCAGTCGAAACTTGATGTCTTATCAACCATAAATCCATTTTACTTTGGTTATTAATGTTATATTGTGTTTAGCTATTTTAGCTATTTTTTAAAAGGGATCGTGATTGATATTCATTATGTTAGCAAATCTCGAAAAAATTTATATAATCGAGAGTCTTGTATAGGTTGTATTAATTATTAAGAGTACTTATCTATTTAGTGAGGAATGTTATTTGTAAAAGTGTATTTGAATTGTAAAAACCTGTTTATAAGTGGTTTTACAAGCTAAGTTTTCAGAGGGAGAATTTATTAGTGAGAGATCTAGAGGGAGAATTTATTAGTGAGAGATCTAGTAGTTGAGGTATAAGTGTGGGGATTCTTTACTGGGGTGTGTTAGAACTAAGATCACTCATTGTATTTGTTTCAAATATAGTGGATTCATCTCACTAAGCTATGCTTCGTAGACTAAGGGAAACTAGACTGCATAAACAACTTTGTTGCCCCTATTTTCATTGTGGTTGTCATAATTATTGTAGAAATGCCCACTTTCAAAGTCACTTCTGCTCGTACTATGTTTCGTGTAACATGACAATTAGTTCAAGTCAACAATTGGTATAAGAGCTTCCATTTAACATAGCTCCCGGTATTGTTAATTGCAAGTTATGGAAGGATCATTAACCACTAGTCCCCCAATGTTAGATTGTAGCAATTATGCTTACTAGAAGGCACTCATGAAAACTATAACACCTCTCACCCATCCTTGTCAACGGAATTGGGTTACGAGATGCTACAACAAATAACAAAATGGGAGCTTGCAACTTTAAATAAAAAATTATTTAAAACAATCATTTAATCTCATACATCATGCTCTAAAATCATTTAAATTGAACTTATGGAAGCTCTAAAATCAACTCAAAATCAAACAATGACTGATTTGGAACTTTTCACAAAAGAAAGGCAAAAGTGCAAAACAAGGGTCACATGACCATGTGATAGGCTGAAACTGTGTAGCATTGGAGTCACACGATCATGTAACTCATTAATATCGTGTGGATCAAAGTGCAAAAATTGAACAAAAGTCACATGACCATGTGACTGGACCGTGTAACTAATTGTGACCGTATGACAATTTAACTTACCAAAACTATAGTACTCACACGGGCATGTGGACAGCTCATGTGACAATTAGAAACTGTGTGACCTAAATGCAACCTATTTCCCAATAGCACACGATCGTGTTACAATATCATGTCTGACACACGGTCGTGTGGCTAACCATGTGACACCACAATAAGCCATTTTGGTAATTGAATCAAGCCAAACATTAAGGTAACTTTCAAGTACATATAGACAACTTGAAACCTTACTCTAAACACTGCAAAACCAAGCTAAAACATGTCACATAACATCCTAATAGTGCCTAACCAATATGTCGCATTGGCACCATCACAAGCACGTTATAAATGATTTAATAAACTATCTTTGTAGCCCTATAATGTTTCAATTTATGTTCCTACCCATTATCTGGATATACCAGAAAAGATGAACGGTCTAATGAGGCTATTACGAAATATTTACTCTTGAGTGGGGCAAGCTCTTCTATTCTAGTACATGGTTTCTCTTGGCTATATGGTTCATTCGGGGGAGAGCTCGAGCTTTAAGAAATAATGAATGCTCTTATCAATACACAAATGCATAACTCTTAGAAATTTCAATTGCACTTATATTCATCACTGTTGGAATTAGGTTCAAACTTTCCCCGGTCCTTTCTCAAGACTTACAAGATCATGTTAGGGAAATGGGAGCAGGTATGTGATGTGAATGCCTATGTTACAAAAAATGGTCATTTGAAAGAAGAAAATTCAAGGCTGGTCGAGCAAAATGAATGTACCACCCTGAAAATTTCTACAGTAAGATATCATCCTTGATATAGTAAAATAAGGAAATAAAGTGACAAGAAGAGGAAATTTGAGTTATGTCATTGGGAAGTATATTATGACATATTAATTCAAGAAAGGACTAAATTGTAAAAATGAGAAAAGTTTTGTTGTCCAAGAGTAAATACTCAAAATTTAAGGGGTTAAAGTGTAAATATGGAAAGTTGAAGGACCAATAGTGCAAATATTTTAAGGGTGGAATAATCTAGAAACTAAGAAAAATGGATGAATTAGGACCAAATTGAATAGGTGAAGAATTTTGAGGGACTAAATTGCAATTCTACACAATTAAGTGATGACTCAATGATGGAATTTTAAAAGATCACAAAGGGCAAAATAGTCAATTAGAAGGAGAGAGAAATCTAGAAGGCAATGATAGTGTGATGATATTTTATAATTATTTAATTAGATAATATTACTTTATTAATATTTTAATAAGATATTTTATTATTTTATTTAGTTTATATATATGTGTGTATGTGAGAAAAAGAGAGGAGAAGGAGACGAAACAGAGAGCAGGGGAAAGAAAGAAGAAAAAGAGAAAAGAAAGATAAAAAGGGAAAATTGAAGGCTTGAAGCTTGAAGTTTTAATAGGTAAGTTAATTTAGCCCTTTTTACTTAATTTTGATGTTTTGGAATCTTTGGAACAAGGTTTTGATGAAATTAAGTGAATATTTTGAAAGTTATTAGATTTTTAAATATTGTTCATGTTGAATAAAAAGATGAATTAGGGGTTAGATTGAAAGGAATTCAAGTTAGAAATGAACTAAGGATTGAATTGTAAAGTAATTCATAAGTTTTATGTTGTAGGGACTAAATTGATGAAATCTCGAAATTAGGAAAAATATGCTGGAAATTTAATAGTTAAGTATGAGTTTGGACAAAAATTGGATAGAAATAGAAGTGTGAATTGAATAAGAAATGTAAGAAAACTTAGTTAGGATTTAATTGCAAAATAAGCTATAAGAAACAGTTTTGGACAGCAGCAGTAACCTAATTATGAAAAATCACCAAAAATGGTATAAATTGAATTAGAAGTTGAGTGAGATATTGAATTAAAGCTTATTGAGTCTATTTTCACATAAAAGAAGCAGAGAAAGTAAAAGAATTCTGTAGTCTGAGATATTTTTATTTTTGTGAGACTGGTTCAGAATGATTTCGGGATCTTCTGTTCTGATTTGGGAAAATCATTAAAAATTGTATAAAAATAATTTTGAGACATAATCTATATGGTTAGATTCCTGAATGAGTTTATTTTCAATAGAAATAAACGTTAACATCATCCAAATACCGTACAAAGAGATAATTGATTTTTTGTGAGGAAGGGTCGGAACTGTCAGACAACAGAATATGGGTGACTTCAAAGAATAAACTGTACTTATTGGATAAACCAAAAATTCTGAAAATTTTATGGTAAGACAATATGTGAGTCTAGTTTCAAGGAAAATTTACGGATCTTAATTTTGAGTTCTGTAGCTCAAGATATAAATAATTTAGTAACTATAACTCAAATGGACAGTTTTGAATATACTTGTAAGTAAATAGTGAAATTATTGATAATGTTCCTTATAGCATGTTACATAAATTAAGGATGTGAAATGGAGAGGAGGAGGAGGAAAATATGTATGAATATTCAGCCAGCATAGCTAATTTGCATATTTTAGGCTCAAGGACTAAATTAAATAAAAGTAAAATTTTATGGGCAATTTTGTAAAAGTGTTAGAATGACTAATTTGCATGAAATGGATTGTTTTATTATTTAAAATTTGTGAAATTGAATAGAAATTGTATTAATTAGATATAAATTAGTAGTGAATTAACGAATATGAATTGTTTTAATTTCCGTAGCTAATGTTGTCTCGGGAAATCTCGGCTAAGCAATAAAAAATGACAAAGACAACGAGAGTTAGCTTTAGAAATGGATTAATTGATATATGTTAAATTTATTGTATTTATATAGATATATGTGATTGATGTGAATTTGAATATGAATGTATGTTATATTAAAAAATATATTGATTTGGAAACGTGATGAAATAAATATGAATATGTGATTATTATGGTATTAAAAAGAAGCACGTTTAAGGGATAATATGTTTAATTTTAATTGATTTCAAATATGAATGTTAGATGAAGTAAAATATCTGATAACGGTAACTCCAGTAATGCTCCGTAACTCTGTTCCGGTGACGGATTTGAGTTAGGGGCGTTGCAATGAAGCTAAAGAATACTACTTGCTAAAGAACTTAACAACCTAGTGAAGACCCAGAAGGAGTTTGTTGCAATCAAGTTTATGCTTAGAGAATTAAATTTCAGCAGTAGCAAGCTTAATGAAATCCTTACCATAGGAAAAAGAGATCCAAGCAAGGGAGGCTTTGGATTGTAGACAAAGGAAAGGCAATCATCAAGAGTCTCACTGTTTTTGTGAAAGCTTCAAATCATGAAAATCTTGGTGAATGTTCCACCAAGCCTGTGTTAATCGGGGTTGTTAAGAAGGTAAAAACTTTTTATAGAGTGATTTGTCATTATTGTGGTGCCTCTGAACATATTAGACCTCAATGTTTTAAGATGTTTCATTATCTGAGATGGAGATGCACAGTGCCAATAGAAGTTTCCACTTCTTGTGGTACATTGCTTTTAAAGAAGCTAAAAAATGTTTAGATGAAAAAAGAGCCAAAACGTTTGCTCGTTGCGTCGATCCTTAAAGTTAACCATGAATGATGTATGGTATTTCGTTGCGAAGGGGCGATGGAAATGGTAGAGAAGTTTTTTTTTTCAATATTAATAATAATTATTTTTTTTAATGTTAATATTAATATATTGGCACTTTTGATTGGTTGAGATGAGTTTTTCTAACGAAGTAGAACAATAAAATTTAATTTTAATTACGGAATAAAGTTTAGATACTCGCTCCGACAAAAAAAAAAATCAAATTTATAAAACAAATGGTATAATTTAAGGTAGAGGTGATCATGGGCCTACCCAGGCCGGACTCAACTAAAAATTTAGGCCCATTCATCGGGCTCGGGTCGGGTCGGGCCAAAAAATGGGCCTAAAATTTTGCCCAAGCTCGACCCATATAAAATGCTAAAACCCGAGCCAGGTCGGTATTAATTTTTTATATTATTTTATATAATTTTTAAATATATATAATACATAAAAATACTAAAAAATCAAAATAAATATTTCCCAAAAAATTGAAAATTAATTTTAAAAAAATATTTAGATTTAAATAACACTAAGATAGATGCAACTTAACAAGCAAATATCTCTAAAATAATAACAAAATTAACAAATGCCTTTAAAATAATAACAAAATTAACAATAAAATAATTTTTATACAATATTCAAACAGTAACAACAAAATAGTAGCAACATAATAGTAATATGGTAGCAAAATAGGGAGAAAACAATAAGAAAATAACATTTAAAACATAAAAAATAGCAGATTTTTTTGTCCTTTAGTGAATTCGAGCCGGGCCGGGAGCTCGAGCCAAAAATACCTTATCCGAGGCCCGGTCCATTTTTTAAACAGGCCTTAATTTTTATCCAAGCTCATTTTTTGAGCCTATATTTTTGTCAAAACCCTCTCATATTTCGACCAGATTTTCGGGCCACACTGGGCCACCCCGCCATGCACACCTCTAATTTAAGGTCTCTTGTTGAATTAATCCTTTAAAAAATAGCCTACTCAAACTTTTATGATTAAAGGGGAAAAAGAAAGCCAAAAAAAAGTACGACGATTTTAGGCGAAGGGCAAATTATGTAAAATCAAGCTGATATTCATTCATATAAGCTAATCGCAATTCGCAGCCCCCAAAACTCCCCCATCCAACAAAGATCCTCCTATTCCTTCCTCTTTCTCACTGTTGTGTTGCTTTCAGCGATCCCTTTCTCTCCTCTCTCTCTCTCTTTTTAAACGAAATAAATCCCTCCTTCGTTCTTTATTTCAACTCTTGCGAACATTTCTATAATCAGTTTGATGGATATAAAATTGGGTTAGTTCCTTTTTTATTCGATTCTCCATCTTTTCTGGTTTTTGCTTTTAATTAATTGCACGCATATTTTTCATTTTATATTCTTGTTATCCTATCCTGTTTCATGTTTATCGCAAATTGGATTCCTTATTGTTTCTTGTTCCTTTTCTGCATATCTAAACCTCGGAAATTTAGATTCAATTGTAGAAAATTAAAAAAAAAAAAACGAAAAAATCATGGAAAAATTGTTCAATATTTTAGTATTTGTTGTATTTGCTTGCATTTTCTGTTTTGGGTGAGCTAATGTTATACTAGTAGCAATATTACTGGCAAATGACTTGTGTTGCTTAAGTCATCGTTCATATCAATTTCTGGGTGCGATCGACAAAAGTAATATTACCAATAAAATTGTGCATTGAACTATTGAAATTCGTAATAAGGGAGGCTGTGTTTTTTATATTTATTTAGTCTCTGTTTTTGTTGTAAATGAATTATGTTGATTTACTTTGGGCTCAATGTGTATCTTGTCAGGTGGGGTGGTTGTATATGAAATTAGCAGGGAGGAATGATGAAATAATTGCCATGCAGATCTATTACCGGCGGGTTACTTCGCAGATCCAGTTGTCACCGAATTGTATCTTTTATCGCACTATCAATTAGTACATTACTTGCAAAAAGGCGTTATCAGCTTGCTGATATAGAGGCTTTTGGTCCATTCAGTTAAGTTGGTATCGTCTTTACAAACATGCCGTATTATATACAGAGACTTTATAACACTTGCAGAGCAGCGTTCTCGCCCAATGGCCCTGTTTCTGATGAAGCTCTTGAAAGAGTTCGTACTATGCTAGGTATTCACTATTTGATTCTTTCTTTCTTTCTGTTTGTTCTTTGAGCTTATAGTTGAACCAAGTCTGCTATGTTTTATTAGTATTATAACTGAGATAAAATCATGTTGAAAGTAATACTTAATTTTCTGCATTTTTTCAGAATTAGTAGTTAGTAAGTACTATGGAAGCTCCTTTTTCTAGCATTTAGCTGTTATTTTTTTTTCAATCAAAATTGAAACATATGAATTTACTAGGTTAATTAATTTAAGTAAGTTGGATCTTTCTTGGGATGGCATCGGCTATTGGAAGTTGCTTAATGCTACTCCTATTATGTTAGTTTCTTGGCAAGTGCATGATCTACCAATAAATAGTGCCACGCTTTTTGGCTGATCTGAAAACCTAGTTTCCATGTGGCTTGATAGTTAAAACAGAAAGAAGAAGAAGAAGAAGAAGAAGAAATATTATCCTTCATTGTTTAGGATGTAAAGCTCATTTTTGTTTAAGTTCAAACTTTTATCCTGTAGGAAGAGGTCCTGACATTATTTAATTGGCAAAACTTTTCCAGATTTTCACCAGCATTAATTACAAAAACAAGAAAATTTTTTTGGCAAAGTGAATTTCAGTAGAATGAGAAATTTGTTATCCAGCTCACCAACCTATATCAGTACTTCATTGCTAGTTGCCTTTGGCCTTTAAAAATCAACCTTCAAAATAATAGCTACTAGTTATCTTTGAAGCACTTCTATCTTGAGCATAAAAGCTTGTTGTATGACGAGTTAAAAGTCCAACTTGTTCTGCTTTCTCTGGAACAGTATGTTTTCTACTTGCTGGACGCCTTGATAATTCTTTAGCATTTGGATGCTTCTAGATATAAAATAGAAAAACAGTGATTGGGGTTTTCTGTATTTTCCTTTTTTTCTTATGTGGTCTTAGAATCTATCTACACTAATTCCAATTTTTTTTCCTATCATTGTGAGTTTTGAAATCTGTTGGTATTTTAATGGTTTTGGATCAACATATCATTGTGAGTGGTTGCAACTATTCTAATTTAGAGTACAAAGTGTAAGGGTATACCATAAAATTGAGAAAGTGCTGTTCTTGGTAGAGTTGATCATTACAACTTTTCTGTTATTTGATTAACCATGCAAATTTTTAAAGCACCGCATATGTAACTCCACGTTTTTTTTTTTGTTTCCACATGAAGTGATGAAACCAAGTTTCATAGCATATTCGTTGTATTTTAACACAACATGTCACTTTATTTCAGAGAAAATGAAGCCTTCTGATGTAGGTTTGGAACAGGAGGCACAGGTGGTACGTAATTGGTCTGGTCCTGTAAATGAGCGGAATGGAACCCATCAGTCATTGCCACCTATCAAGTATCTGCACTTGCATGAGTGTGACAGCTTCTCTGTAAGCACAAACTTTATATCACCTATTATTGAGAACCTAAAATTTTAGAGTTTTAAAGTGAGGAAGATGCATTTAGTTGAAAGTCTCCTAGAATTTATTAAATAAACACTTCCGTTGAAATTAAATTTGAACTTTTGAAAATAGTAGTTGCATTACCAGCTACCATCAGGCCTTCATTTTTCTGATTTCCTTTTTCTCTGCAGATAGGAATTTTTTGTATGCCACCTTCCTCTCTCATACCTCTGCACAATCATCCTGGAATGACAGTGTTGAGCAGGCTTATCTATGGCTCATTACACGTTAAGTCATATGATTGGCTTGATCCAACAGAGCCTGAAGATCCGCTACAAGGTATGTTTTTAACATTTCCATATTTCTTCAATGAATGCTAGGTAAACCATAATAAGGATGTTCATAGAATAATATGTTCTTGCGTATAAATTTGGTAACAAATTAATATACTTGTATTCAATTGACTCAGTGCTGATATCATCCTTTGTATTCCTTGAAACCTCATCAGTCCCATTTTTAATTATTATTCTTTTCCAAATACTTTTGTTTCAGGAGTATGCTCTTTTTATTTGTTCCAGAAGATCTAGTACCTTTACAGAGTTCTGTTAATCTTCTGATGTTAGAAATCCTATGTGACTGCTGTTCTTTCCATTTATATTATAGAATTAGTATTCTTGAAGGACAGAGAGAAATGGACCTCCTTTTAAACTTATATTTGCTTTGTGATATACAGTTCTTTGTGTTACTGCATGTGCTGGTGGTTTGGTTAAAAATGACAGAAAATGCTTTTAGAACGAAACTTACTTGATCAAAAGTTGATTGGAATAGGAGGAAGAAGGCCTAGGTAATACTAAATGTACTAATTGGTGGATGTCTCTTTGTTACGGCTAATGACTCTTTCAATAGGGTAGATGTAAAGAGCCTTTTGGCTAGCATCTAAGTGAAAGGCCTGTTCAATTTCTCATCTCGTATGGATGTAGTTTAGGTTATGGAGAATGCTTATGACATAACTTCTTAACTAATTTGGTGAAATATTTGGAGACCACTGGGCTTAGCTAGGGAAATGCATATTTAAATTAGAGTGAAACTTTTGTCACCAAAAACAAAATGTTTGAAAGCAAACCAGACAAAATGAATGGTTATAGAAGCCAACAAAAGCATAGAGATTTTGACTTCAACTTGGGTTTATAATAACAAATTTTAACTGGAATTTGATCCCATCTAAATATTTTGATCACCAATTCAAATCGGAATCATTCATGGAAACAGGGATACAGAGCTGTGTTAGTGGTAAATTTAGAACCAAAGAATTTCTTCTTAGGGTACATTAGTTTGATTTCAAGTTGGTGCTTGCAAAGTAAGTGTAAGGAAGTTGATGAACAAACTTGTTAACGAAATAAAGTAACTAGACAATCTAGGGGTTTTATGTTGTAATCTGACGTTTCAGATAAATAGGACTTACTAAATGTGGATTAGATCTTTTTTCTGATTAACAGAAGTGATTATTGGTGGCCTATGGCAGCTAAACCTGCCTATCTGTCACCAATCGCAACTGAAGTAGTTGCTTGTTCAACCGATGTAATAGTATTAATAATTTATTCATAGACAAAGTGGTGATGTATCAGATTTTAAATAATGCATTTTCTCTTTTCCCTTCCTAGGGTATAGGGCTTTTATTTTATATTCTTCAATCTTTGACTTTGATTTGCTTATTCTTGGTGGTTTGTAGCAAGAGCTGCAAAACTTGTCAAGGATACTGAGATGACAGCCCCTTGTGCAACAACAGTACTTTATCCCACAAGTGGAGGCAACATCCATTGTTTCAGGGCACGGACTCCCTGTGCTATTTTTGATATTTTATCACCACCTTACTCCTCAGAGCATGGACGACACTGCACTTACTTCCGGAGGTCCCCAAGAAGGGATTTACCTGGTAAGAAATATAATTTTGAACCTAGTATTAGATGGTAGCTTCTATGATATGTTGGAACCTGAAGACGAATGCTGCATGCTATTTTCTTATTCATTTCCTCATTTAAAATGAAGGTGAGATTGAAATGAATGGAGAAACGTTCTCGGAAGTGACATGGTTAGAAGAGTTTCAGCCCCCTGATGACTTTGTGATTCGGAGAGGGCTGTACAAGGGTCCTGTTATTAGAAGATGAAATATTCTTGTAGCATCCATCCAATATTCTAATGAATAAAAAGGAACATGCATGGGGTTGTAGAAGTTAGGCATTTGGCGTTGTACATATTACTACACCAATGTAATCCTGTGATTTTACTGACCTCACATTTTATTAGTGGGACAGAGAGTGGGAATTGAGAGGAACTACTCGCTTAATGACTTTTCTTTTGTTCTTTTGGATTTTGTTTGCTGAATGACAATTGAGAATTCATGATTATCTTGTTTGTTGCCTTGGTGTGGTAATTTTGGATACTTAATTCATTGTGGAGCTGTCATTTTTCTGCAATGGACAATGGTAAGTTTGTAGCGCTTTGTGCCTATTCTGATGCCCAAGTAAAGCTAGTTTCTTAGTCTCTAAACATCCTCAAGGGACTTTGCAGCATTGTTGACAGCAAAGGTCACGAAAGCTGAGTTTTATTGCCTCATTCTGGCCACGGTAGAGATGTGAAAAATATACTTGAATATATATTGTAATAAGAAGATGTCAGTTTTCACTGAAGCTGAAGCCTTTAGTGATCCAACAGATAAGCAATCATCGAACGAACTTGTTTGTGTATCCAATTAACTTGAGTTGGTGTGTTACAAGAAAGAAAAAGTCTCTTGATGAAATTTGCTATCTAGTCTACATCTTTGTTTTTATTTCTTTACTTAGAATCCCGTTAGATACAAATGTAGCTATTTTCACAGCTTTCAATGCAAAATTTTAGCCCTAATATGTTGTTCGGATATCACCATTGAGGTGAGGTGAGTTTGATTAAATGCATTGTGAAATTTTCACTGAAGCCCTCAATGGGTCTTCAATTGGTTGATTGGCTTCTCTAGTACGTGGTTTTAGAGTAAAAATACTATAGAGTACTTTGTATTACTAGTTAAATTGTATTTTATCTCTCTCACAAAAAAAAAATGTAATTTAGTCATTGTATGTTAGATTAAATAGTAAAATGGTCTTTATTGAAATTTTCATTTATTTTTATTGTTAAAAACTAACATAGTTGATAGAATTATCAAATAGTTTTTAATAGTAAAAATAGATTAAATTTTTAACAGAAGATAATTGTGATATTTGCCTAAAATATTTCTTGATATTTCTATCTGATCATTGCGTTAAAATATTAATATTAAACATATAACATGATATTATGAGAATTTGATATATTAAAAATCATTAAAAAATTATAAAATAATGATCAAGACACTTGGATGAATATAAATAATTATTTAAATAAGCTATAACGAATTATATCAATGATAAAAGGTTTAATGTATTCGGAGGTATTTGAACTTGACATTTATGTAGTTCATAAGTTGATATAATTTGTTACTTGGTATAATTATTGCGTTTTATGTATTTAAACTTGAAAGCCAACCAACTTGATACTTTTTTAGGTACTCGACTAACATTGTTAAAAATATGTTGACATAACATTAATGTCTAAAGCATGGTGACACATAATAGATTCATGTTGACATGTGGTAAAAATAAAAAATATATATAATTTATTTAAAAAATTATAATTTCTTTACACATAGGGAATGAATTTAGATAAATGGTTATCAAGATTAATTTAATTTTTTTTATTTTTTCCACGTGTCAACATGTGATGCTACCACATGTCACCATGCCATTGGTTACTAGTGCCACATCAACATATTTTTTACAGTGTTAGTGAAGAACCTAAAAAACAAGTTGACTTATAATTTTGAAATTTAAGTATCAATTAGGTCAAAAAAAAATTTTATACCAAAGATGTACAAAGCGCCAAGTTCAGTTAACTTCGTATATATTAACCCATAATAAAACTATGAGAAGTATGTTAGTAATTTCATAAAGTTGATAAAACTTAAAGCTTTCTTTTTCATTTACCTTTTTCTTTTCTCTGTATATATAATATTGAGCTAAAACTCGACATGGCCTATTAGCTCAGTTGGTTAGAGCGTCGTGCTAATAACGCGAAGGTCGCAGGTTCGAGACCTGCATGGGCCATTTTTACGATTTTTTGCTCATTGGAAACCTACATGGGCCACAGCACATTTCACTTGGGCTTGGTGGACTGTTTTGCAGTCAAAATCTAATTTGAAAATTTAAAAATAAATGGGATTTATATTATTAAATGTAATATCACATTTTGACTTTCTTTTTTAGATTGGAGATTGTGATAAAAAAAAACATTTGAGGGTTTCTTCACAAATTGAGACATATTCCCAAAGTTTTTTTTTCTTGAAATATTTCATGACAAAAATTAAAATATCTGAAAAATTAGTGGACCTTGTGTGTGTTGCACAAGTCGTTTCCTTTTATGTAGTTCTACATCAAATCTTGGATTATGTAACATCCCATTCAGTTATAATCCACCAATGACTTATAAATTACTCTACTTCAAAATTACAATAACGTGTAGATAGATTCTTCTAAACTTTGCTCATCACTGTGGCCATAATACTCTTGGGATTAAAGGAACACAAAAATTTTGTTTACATCAATGTCAAGTTATACAACTTTAGGAGAGCCAAAACTAGACGTTAAACAATGTTTTTTCTTTAACAAAAATACTTATTTAAATTATTGAATTTTTATAAAGCCCAAAAATACATTTTAATTTTCATTTAACAAAAAAACCAATTTGTCAAGCCCTACCCGCCCACCATACTCCCTAACTGAGTTGTAGAACTACCAAAGATTATTTTTGCCAAAATTTTGTTGAATGGAAATTGACCACTAAAATATTACCAAAAAAACAGCTGCTCCTTACTGGTGAGGTAAGCTAATTAAATACTTCTTAATGTCACCACCATTGTGTCCGATCTCGCAGCAGCAGCTAATTAAATACTTCTTGCAGATCAAGCTTATAATTGAATACTAGCAGCCTATCAAATATCAATAAAGAAACACGACTACATATTCTAAATGCACCAACAGTTCTAATAAAAATAATAAATGCAAGATTAAAGTTGTTCCACAATTTAGTTTCATCTAAGCAATAAAAGCCTAGGCAAAAATTGAGTAAAGTTTACTGTAATCAAAACAAGCAAGATAGATGAATTATTTCACCTTAATGCTTTTTCAATCTCTTCCTTGTTGTAGAGGTTCCATTTGCATCTTGAAATGTTTGACTTTGAGCTCCAGCAGTAGCATAAGTCCTAAACTTCTCAAGGATCCTCCTCTCACTTATTCGTAACATCAAAGAATGATACAATTTCCTTTCAGTCATGCAACATCTCTTTAGAGCTTCGACATCTTCATCTATTGAATTCGAACCATAACAATTCTCACGAATGTCCGCAAGTGCCAAGAGGGCACAACAAACTTTTTCTGTCAACAATAAGTCCTTGCTGATTTCTGAGCTTGTGCTCCATGTAATATCATGTTTTTCTGATAAGATCATGCCAATGTTTGCACTAACCTTGTCTGTAGTGCAAATGCTAATATCCAACTTATGACATGTATCATCTGACAATAACATTATGTATAATAATGTCAATAGTTCCAATTCAGGTTCCCCATCAGATGAGACCTCAAAATATTCAGAGTTTTCACTTACGCTTCCAGAGATATTTATTCTTCTCCAAAGGGATAACCTTGCTCTGCAGTACCGACTAGAGAACAGTGAACAACCCCACTTGAGAACCAATTCCAAATCGATGTTCACTATATCAAAAGGATTATTAGCCTCTGTAAATCCATATCTATGAAGCAAAGCAGCATTGCCAAGTGATCCATATGTGTTAAAAACCTGAGATAAGAAATTTTAGATTCACTGTGAAAAGAAAGCCAGAGAAAAATAGAGAAAAAGCTGGATGTGAGAACTAAAACAGGAAATTAGTGTTAAGTAGATGAAAACTACCAAACCACCTAAGATGTAAAGTAGACATGCTTTTTCATCATGCCCCAAAACTGGGACATAAGACTGCCTTATCATCCCAAACCAAAGCCATCTTATCTCAAGCAATGCTCCAAGATAACACAAATCACTTCTTTTTCCAAACAAAAAAGCCCAAAAGACATTCTTATTGCAAATCTGATATTGGAATTCAATACAACTAACTTAAAGGTCTCTTCAAGAAACAAAGAAACTACACAAAATATGCAAATATCTTTACACTATATGATCTCATAGAGCCAATAGCATCTCAATACCAAGAGTAAGCTCCCAAATTGTCTCAGTGTTCCACCAAATTAAAGCTCTTAGCATTTTATAATCTGAAAAAAGTAAAGGAATTTATGAGCAATCCACCGCTCAGTAAGTATAGGCTCACAGTTTAAGCATCATTTTCAGTAAGTTATTCAAGAACCTTAAAATCATGCCATCCAAACAGTTAAGAAATCATCAAAGCATCATAATCATATAAAGAGAGCAACAAGTTTGTCTTGGTTGGTCTTTTTCAAGACTTTTCAAGTCTTTGAAGTGGGAGACTGGTTTTCTGGGAGAATTTTGTGAAATTTTGGATGCAAGATTGATCTGTGCCGTTGTCTTTTATGCTTTAGTGTTGTTTTGTTTCTTCTGATTCAGTTTGGAATTGTATTTTTGACGAATTGCTTTGGTGTTGGTTTTGATTAGCAATGCTACTGATTCTCAGTTGCATCTCCTTTTACCAATAAAATGACTTTTGGCTGAGAAAAAAAAGAGAGCAACAAGCTGTAAATGGGTCTTTATAATTAAATACAAGCTAATGAGTTAGTTGAAACATTTCAAGCAAGCTGAAAGGTTTAAAGCAAAGCTACTAGCAAAGGGGTTTACACAAACTCAAGGGATTGATTACTTTGGAACATTAGCATGTGGCAAAAATTACAACTATCCAAATCTCGATATTATTTCCAGTTAAGAGATTGACAACCATATCAATAGGATATTAATAATGCCTTCCTCCATGGAGACCTAGAAGAGGGGGTATAAATGGAAATCCAAACACTGAACATTGAGGAAATCAAGAACAAGGATATATTGGCAGAAAACGGCAATATACAGACTGAAGCGATCTCCAAGAGCATGGTTTTGAAGGTTTGGGAGGATAGCTATGTTAATGTTACAAATAGGATTCCACCAAAGTCCAGGGGACCACATGTTACTCATTAGGCATAGAAGAGAGGGGAAATGATTATAATAATCGTATTTATAGATGACACCATGGTGGCTGGGGAATCTGAAGTGTGGTCTAGTTTATGTACAAAACATGCAAGTTTTCTCATTGGTCAATATGCATGATTTCCTTATGGTCAATGTCTGTCGTTATATGCTCAAATATTGAAAATATAGAGTTTGATGTTATCCCTTTCTTACTAGTAAAGGTATATCAAATGAAAACTGTAAAAAGATTAAAGAGAAATCCAATCAAGCGGACTTTTTTCTATGCTTATAGCCTTACAAACAAGCCAACCTAGGCGCACCACCTGATCTAATAGGCCTTGCCTGGAAGGGTCTGAGGTGTTTTTGTTGTATAATACGCAAGGTGCAGGTGTGCCTAGGCACACATATTGACAACATTGGTCCCAACTCCCAAGATGAGAAGAGCCTATCCAAGCCTAACACAAAACTTCTCTTTGTTTGGCACACACGCAAGTCCCAAGGTCAAAATGCAAACAAAACAGAGCCAAGTCCTAATCTCCTTTACCCTATATCTCTCACTCTCAATCAATTTACTCCGACCTCCTTTCACCATCTCTCTTACCACTCTTGCTCATAATGGCCTCATACAAAGTTGAGGAATCTGGGACTGTTGGCCCCATAATACAAATCTTACTCGCTACTAGGGGATGCAAATATTAGCAAGCATAATGTAGACTGGTAGCAATATTGCCAACATGATTTCCCTCACAACTATTACTAAAACTTTATCGCAATACTTGATCATTTGCCTTTTGCTTTTGGAAGCAGAAACACCAAAAGTTCATTTTAAATATGAAAGCAAAATTTTTTGCAAAAAAGATACACAATAGTTTAGACGATAAAATGCATACTTTTCCTACGATCGGTACTAAGTTTTAAGCATTTGTCCACCTCTAATTATTATGCTATTGCTCAATGTTGTGAGGGTGCAAGGCACACATTGTGCACTAGAATCCTCACATTTCCTGGGGTGTAACACACACACACACAAAAAGAGAACATGCGCCTTAAGTGAGGGAGGGTGCAATGCATAGACACCTGCAATATTGTATTCATATCTATGATCTATATACAGAGTAAGCTTCATATGTAAGATTCCGATAACAAATTCTAAAGAGTAGTCCATTTATAATAGAAAACATGCAAAAGTTTCTTTCTATTTTGTTGACCAATATGTATGATTTCCTTATGGTTCCATACTTGTTGAATACGCAAAACATTGAGAAGTACAGAGTTTATATTGTCTCCCTTTTGCCTATAGTTAATCAAAAAAGAAATAATAACTTGAAGAAAAGCTTCACCCAGACAGGCTTTTCTTGTGTCTACCACATTACAGAAAAGCACTCCTAGGTAACTGCTAACTCAAAAGTATCTCCATACTTGGGAAGCATAAAAGAAAAGTGAGCTTGTTGAATAAAAAGCCTTCAACCCTAACTCAAAAAGAGACCTATTTTCCTTAAAAGTCAACCCAGTGCACTTGAATCCACAGTCCACCAACGAGCTCCTCATTTTACTCAAGCCCTTGTTCAAGGGCAAAATTGAGAAGCTAACAATATAACACTAGTAGAATTTAATCCAAAAAAATCAATACAAGGCACAAGTTGATGCTAACCTCATCACCTGATTTTACTTCTCTCACCATAATCATTTGCAGCATCATAGGATCCTCTCCTGTAACTGATGAGTAATCTGATTCCGAATCACTATGAATGAACGAATTTTCACAAGTGGAATCTCTCTTATCATGGCCAGAAATTTTAGTTAGTTCGTTATTATCACCATTTTCACTGTCAACATCATCTTCATATTCTTGATTAGGGGATACAGAGGTGAAGTGTACATCCTCTGCTCCAGTCTTGTGATTAAAGCTGGAATTAGTAGAAAAAAATAAAAGAAAAGAGAAAAAATAATGAGGCTAAGAATATACTTACTATACGCTTATCATGTTAAGCTATCACAGTACATTCGTATATAGAGTAAGCAACGTCAAAACCCTAATCACAAACTTAAAAATTTTTAGGCATTTTGCCTACATGCAATGCTTGCAAAGATTAGGAAATGGTACTATGAGCTATACCTACGACAGCTCTGAGTTTGAGCAATGAATTGAGGTAGAAGCTGCACCCTTCATTAGGATGCAAGCATTTTAGGTAATTTGAATATCCCATAATATTTGTAAATGGATATATATTTCACAAGTTTATTTAGAGATTAGGAAGTTATAATAAAAATTGCGAGGGTACACTTACAGATCTGCCAAAGGAACCATCCCAAATCCATGGTATTCATCTATCTGAAAAGATCGAGAAGCAATAAGACTTCTTGCAGCGAAGTATTCTTTGAGACTAAAAGAGCTTGGATTAAGGGATTGAGGTGCTGAATTTACGAGGGGCAGAATATTTTCTTTCCAATCCTCATACATAAGAGTTTTGTCTTCCTTAATTGCCTGCCTATTATAGAACAAATTATCAGAAAGAGAAAATAACACCTCAAGAAAAAAACATGTTGCTCCTAAATCATGCCAACGTACTAGCATAAAAACTTCCAGAATAATAAAAGATTAAGAAAAAAAACGGTAGAGAAACAACTCATAGCAGCGGCACACAACTATGCACAACATGCTCCTAACTCAAATATTGCACCATGATTCCAATTCCCGCAACCTCCTATAATATAAATTTCAAATTCTCAACGTACAATTAATAGAACAGTTCCGGCCTCCCTAACTATGATTCTTTTCCAAAATGGGATTCTTTCTATATCATCAACCAGCATGTAGAGAGCAAGATCCCAACAAGCCAAACACCAAAAACAGGAAGAGAATCAGTTAGAAGATGAATCATACCTTATGAAGTTCAGTCCCAGAGAGTAAAGAATCAACCTCACCCAGAGTCCAAACCAAAGGCAGGCATTCTTGAGGTGGCAAAAGCTGAAGGTAACCAGCCCAAGGAGAATCCTGGGCTAAGCTCTTTTCATACATCAAAGCCACGGAGAGACCTAAATGACCATCCAAACCAGCGGACTCGATCATTTCCCGAGCCCCACTGGTCTTGATAGTAAGGCAAGCGGTTTTTGGTATTTTGGCCACCACATCGCCTTCATGTAAATCAGATAATGCTCTCACAGAAATCCCTTGTTGGAGGCAGTCCATGAAGTCGAGGGTATCGCTCCATTGGATTCCTTGGGATTTCATCCACCTCTTGAATGCCCTTAATCGTCTGCTAGCATGCACAAAGAGACAATAGGAAGCGCTGAAACTCATAGCATTTTTGTTAATGGAGACAAAGCAGGTTAATAGAGATAATAAGAGAATGTAACCTGGAGGCCATGAGATTAGAGGAGAAGTAGTTTCGACGGCTGCAGCTATGTCTATATGGTTGAGGAGGTAAAGGGGAGTTCAGCGGGGCGGCTCTTCCTATTTTTGGCGTACGTTGGAATTGAGAGAAACCTTCGGCTTTCAAATAGATTAGGCCCGGCCTCTCAATTTTCAGTGTGATTCAAGCCTCATCATAACTTCCACCCAATTCCAAATCACCTTTTTTTTTAATTTATTTTTTAAAATATTTTATTTTCCTATACATTTTTTTTACTGCCTCCATCATTAAATTTCTTATTATTTAATTTTTATATCACATAATACTCCAAAAATCATATCATAAACTTAAAAATACAACAAAACTCGACTTTTGAATTCGTTTTTCAAATTTAATAGTAGGCTTTGGACTTGTCCTATTTTTTTTGTTTTATACAAAAGAATAGGTTTGTATTTTAAAACTTAAATATGAGCATTTTGGTTTTAATATGAAACAAATAAGTTGGAATTATCTTCTGATTCAAGTAACAAATAAAAGGATTTTGATTTGTTGGCCTTCCTTGTAGGATAAATGAAGTGAACCCCATGTTGAAAAAACTCTCACAAATCAAGAAAGAGCTTCATTAACCATTTCAGTTATTAGCTTTACACCCATCTTGGATTTGCATGCCATTACCACCCACACATTAATACTGATTCCTAAACCTCTTTCCACATTATATGCACTATTCTCGCATCTCAATCATAAAAGCCAGGACCATATTAGCATAATTCCTTTTTCGTTTTATTAAAGCCGATCATATTTAACATATCAAACTAGAGCTTGAAATCACTAAACCTGCCACAAAAAATAAAAACCAGCCTAGAAGGAACAAGTAATTCAACTCATTCTACAGAGTCAAAATGCCAAAAACAAATTAATCAGATATAATGAAATAAAATAAGGAAAAGAGAAAGATCTTGATACAACCATGTTAGCCAGCTTCACATGGTACCACAATTCTGAGACCAAGGTTCTTAAACTGTTTGCACTTTCGTTCTTTCTATAGCAATCCTGATGAGAAGGCATCGGTCTGTTATCGAACCTTGTCTCTTTCTTTCCTGAATATTTTTCTAAAGCAACCACACGAAAAGTATTCGTCTTGGAATTTTGCGTTTCTTTGCACTACAGAGTTGCTAAAGCTAAACTAATGGGAAAAAGAACAATCAAACCAAGCTCAGTTGGTTTTCTTCTCATCTTCTTTGGCAGTAGTAATATCCGTATTGCTAGGCGTCTGCTCATCCTCACCCCCGAAACCAAATTCATTTATTCGTTTCTTATCCACAGGATATACCCACCTCTGGTACAGATAGATTAAAAATATAAGATCTGCAAAATAAGCATGAGAATGAGAATTACACCTGAATAAGTAAAGAATACACTATGTACTCACAGTACACCTGTTATTCAGAATGAATTTTTTACACAGATTATATATATATATATATGCAAGCTTTAGCATTTTTTATTATGCATACCCAATCTCTCTATGGTACAACTATATATTTTCAAAACCAAAAGTAACTTCAAAGAGTAAAAGAAAGGTCAAGAAGCACAGTAATAGCTAAGCAACCTCTCACCCTTTGTGCATGTAAAATATAATGGCTGATGAGATGCAGACTAAGCAGCACTTATCTCAAAAATACTAACCAAGTTTATGAGTTCCAAGTTTCTGTCCTTTAATTATTTTTTTAAATTGAGGTTTACTGAGGGTATTTCATAATTAATTTGCCCTTACTAAATCAAACAAATAATTGGGTAGTGACCCAGTCTGCCCTTTTTATCTCTTAGGATTATAAATCCAAAACAAACTTGGTAAGGATGAATGAGAAAAGGATGGGAACTTCTTTAATGCAATGGTTACATTTCATAATTCCCTTCCTATTTCGTAGCTTAACCATTGGTTAAAAACCTTTTCTTCTTCTCTTTGCATCCCCCAAACCAAACAAAGCATAAGGGGAGGAAAGGTACAAAACAAGAACTAATAATATCTTACCATCACGGAAGACAGAAAGTCGATGAAGTGTTGGCATTTTTATAACAAATGCAAAGAGATCATCAATGATGGTGTTGAGGAACTTGTAAGTCATCTGCCTCCAAGGTAAATGAGCCACGGACTTAAGCTTATAGTTTATGAAAAGTTGAGGGCACATCATGATAAAACCTACCAAAAACATATAGGAAAGCAACATTATTGCAGTTCAAATATGCACAAATTGAAAATTTTGCAGCAAATAAGCAAGTAAACGAAAAAATTTCAATAAAAGTTATAGATGAAAACGAAAGCTATTATTCACACAACAAGCAGAGTTTGAGGTTCATTGACCAAACCAATTTATGCAGTCATAAGGACAAAGTGTCAAATTCATCATTATTTAGATGGCCCCTTTCTCTTCCTGATATATAATTGATAAGCTTGATCATAACATAATTTCACATAATGATTAGATATTATAAAACAGACAAAAGACCAAGAAGTAAAAACCCAAATTATATGAGTTATGTTAATCTCCAAATGTCCCTGCTCACCAAGTTTTTTGTCCTCTACCTAAATGCAGTACTTGGTTGCCAAGGATTGAATCCTCATTAGTCCAGCACATCAGACCACACAGCTATAGACTATCAGGAGCTTTTTCCTAAGCCTGACAGGACATGATATCTCACAATTGTTTTGCCAAATAAAACAGCACAGGCATGTCACAATAAAAAAGAATATCAATGTTGATTGTATAAATAGTCCAGAGTTCTTATACTAGTTGGAAAAACTCATGGGAAAATGAAATAAGGACCAAGGCTGAATAGCTTTACCAATGCATAAAGGTTAAAAAAAGAGAGCAGATGACAACACTAAAAGACCCAAGGAAAGAAACATTGTAGAAGTAATTGTTATTTTCTTCTCCAATGTTAATGAAATCAAACTTTCACAATGTCAGTAAGTTGTAGTTGTAAGTAGGTCACCAACAAAGTTATCAAATAAAGGAACAGGAGAGGACAAATGGCTTACCAAACATGTAGACACAGCTTGTGAGTGAAGAGAGAACCCAAGAATACCAGCTCTTATGGCGCTCATACATAAGGGAGTAAATAGAAAAGCCTGCAACAAGGAGGAAGAGCACGTAGGACAAATACTTCATTGCTATATCATCATATTCCTTAGTTTTATTGCTTGCATATGAATCACGATCTCGGAACCTCAACATAGGTATCTTTCTGGTTCTATCGACCTGAAGATGAATAAGATTTATTGCAAATTTTGATATTGTTGCGATGAATTAACTAGAAGATAGCAGATAAAAAATGAATTCCAAATGGAAGGTGATGATAATATAAGATATATGCAACATTCAGTGAACCTACGCAGACATACTACCAAAACGTGACCAGGCTTTCAGATGTCATTCAGACAAATAAGCAGAATGGCATGCCAAGAAGAATTATGGATCTATTTTAATCTTTCCAGCTACAACAAAAGAGAAGAATGAAGCATCTAAACAAGAATCATGTGTGGAAAAAAGAATTCAAGTGATAATATGCCCCCAAAATATTTGAAAGCAGATTGAAAATGATGGTTTTCTGCATCCAGTTACACATAGAATATAAGATTTATACTCAAAATATATTAGCAATCCTCAAAATAATGGCCATTGAATATAGAGCACAAGATTATCTACAATACAAAGTTGCCTATATCCCAATAGAATCTGAGACCTTTAGCACAGAAAAGGATCTCATTAGTTTCAAACTTTCAGTGCAAATGTATCTAAAGGTTGGTCTTTCGTTTTTCTTTTTCTTTATTAGAAAAGTGCCCAAGAAATAAATGAGATCCAGCAAAATAAGTGCATGTATGAACTCATACCTCTATGTGCATTGCTTTCCCTATCTTCCAAAACTCGATGCAGCAACCAATTCCAGAACTTGCCAGTATCATCCATGAGGTCTCATTATCGAGTAGATAGAGGAAAACTATAAGCTGACACAAAAAGCTCACCACAACAGACTTTGCAGACAATCCTTCCATAGACTTATTTTTGTTCCAAAACTGTATATCTGCAGAGAAGAAAAACCAGCATGCTAAACCTAAGTTTCCAGAGTGTATAACAGAACTGTAAAAGAACCCATCCATGTGTGGAACAAAACATTTTCAAGATAACAGAAACATTTACCATTCTTGAAAGCCAAGAAGTCAAACACAGAATGAAGCAAAGAAACGACCATTGTGATGACTAGCAAGTATGGATTTCCTTCCAGGAAGACCCTCTACAAAATTTATCAAGTAAATGTCAGCATTTGAAAGATAAATGAGAAAAAAAGGATCCTTAACACCAGGGTAGCAGCATCCACCCAAACTACGAATAAACAATTAGCCCTTTCAACTTCAGTGGCTCATTATCCATAACTTTTTTATTTCATTCATCAATGGAAGAGTATAGCAAGTTTTCAGTTCAAGAGTTACAAACAAACTGAATCTAATGACCAAAAGAATCCAATTAATATTTATACATATATATATATATATATGAAAAAAAAGAGGTGCTTGAAAATACCCTCCTGGTGGTTCTGTTAATTAAGAAAAGAATTGGTTGCTAGAAGAATACAGAAGCAAGGGAAGGAGAAATCATCCTTCTTGAAGGCTATCAGTTTTATTTGCTAGCCCACTTATTTTATGATCATATCTCTTTCAACTTGAGGTATTTCTTTGAAAGAAGTAACAAGAGAAGTTATGCCATTTTCCAACCCCAGATAAGCAACTAAGAGCCTCTCAATAAAGGACTCTGCTCGGTAAGTCATCTACCTTCGCTAGTGGATTAGTTTAGTTATAGGTGGGATGATACTATAGAGCTTAAATCTATTCATGACCTGACCAGAGTAAATTTAAATATCAACATCCTAGTACCCAACTAGCAGAATTAATCAACCCTAGTTTGAAAAGAAACCCAGTCCATATAGATTATCTAAGGATTATATTCACTAGTATGGCAGCAAAATTTCTTTTTATCTTCGTTTACTTTCTTTTTTCTCTCTTTAAATAGATTATGAAGTCACTGGAAAGCAAACAAAGCACAGAGAAAGTACACACAAAAAATTAAAAGGCTCTTCAAAAAAGAAAAGCATCCGATAGATAACAGAATTCTAGCACTTACATTTCATATTGATTATATATCATGGGATGCAACTTTGAGCAGCATATATTTGTCATATGCCAGGCGCTCAACCCAGAAAACTAGCCTAACAACTGGGTGTCCAATCTTCTATATGTGAACTCACCCTAGCATAAATTCAATGCAACTAGCACGCACTTGTGCCACATGACAGCTCCCTAGACTAACCAGACATGCCTCATTTCATTCATTGAGCCTACATTAGATGAGGGGTTTGATGCCATTATGAAGCCTTCAAGTCTACATTATAACACCCCCAAGATGGCTCTTTACCCCATGTTACAGGCATAGCCCTCAACAAGAAGACTAACTTATTAGGTGAGATAACCATCCCCCCTATTTATTCTCAAAATTGACCTAGTACCATTTCTGATGTGAGACTTAGCACTCACTTGTGGCATGTTAAGCATGTTTCTAACGAAGAGCGGTAGTTAGCCTCATCTTATACATTCAAACTCCAATTAAAGCATGTTGGTGGTAAGGGCTAGTTTATCCGAGTCAAAGAGATGATAAGATTTATTCCATATCCTACATTTATTTGCTTTCTTTTGCGAAATGAGATTTCATTTTAGTTTTAAATTTCTGAAATGTAACTTTAAGGGTAAAAATCATATTATATAACCAAATCTTAAACCTTTTAGCCAGTCATTCTTCATAATGATTTCTAAGATGACAACATTCCAAGGCAATAAAAGACAGGAATACCTTAAGTTCATCAGCCTCGCCTTCAACCATGCTGCCATAACTACGATGAATTTGGAATGATTGGTCAATCTGCATGAATAGTTGCCACTTCATCATGCTTATGGGTCCAACCTCCAAATTGAGAGGCAATATTGTCACTGTCTCATTGATTGCAATCAACTTATCTCTAAGTAACCAAAACTCATTGAAGGAGATGGTAGGATAGTAATTTCCTTGACTAGGATCAATATTTAAGTCTGCAAATCATAAGTCAAGAAACTCAAAGCTGGTCTGCACTTTGCAGCTATAACACATTAAAATAGTAGCTACCAGAGGTGACTATCGGATTATCAAATATCGGCTCAATTCAACAAACATACCATATCCAGCAAGATCGTTTCCAATTAAGAAAAAAAAAAATGAAAGCTAGGAGCATTTTTCTGGAAGATACGGAGATCACTGTCAGTAAGCTAATTATGGTTATATCTAAAATTGTTTCCAACAAATTATGGTAAAAATCAAACAGTGTTCCAGGATCCAAACCATACTATATAAAATCTAAATAATTTTCTTTAAGAAAAAAAACCTTAACAAGACTATAACAGAAAACCAAGAAAGTGGCAAATTATGTGCAAGTCTCAAACATCCGTAATTGAGATGTGGAATGAAAAAAGGGTAAAGAACTGAAGGATACAAGGAGCAATATTTGGTGGTACAGCATTATGCGCATATCTGGAATAGAAAAAGAAAAAAAAAAAAAAGAGCCGAAATATTAGTTTATTTTCCAGAGAAAGAAAAGAGAGCAAAAACAAAAGCCACAGAATAAAGATAAACAGCAATCTATTGTTTTTACAGTGTATTACAGAAGCATGACATTAAGCAGAAACTTACCTTGTAAAATCTTCAACCAAGTTAATAGTAATATTTGGTTTCCAATAAGAAATCCATTCAACAGGGCCCTCATCTTTAGAGTCAGCTTCAGTATCATCAGCCACCTGAATTAATATGATTCGGCACTTAGATCATTATATTGTAGTAAATTTCAGTGGAACTGGAAGGGAATTAAAGATTGGACATACAAGAGATGTTATTATGAGGAGCATCAAACGATTTAAAAGAATAAATACCCTACTCAAACCCAAAATAGTTTTTCTTGAAGGTAACAACATTGTTCAACATAAATATGCTATGCCGATACTAGTAAAGAACAAACCTCTGGCTCAGGTTCAAACACTTCACCGTCCTTGGAGTTCCCAAGAAGACTTTTCCTCTTATCTGATCTTGACTTGGGCAAATATTTCACCACAGCTGAAATCAATTAAAAGTAGGTTAATTGTCCACCATTAATCTCCAAAAAGAAATGTAATGACAGAGAGGGGAACTCACGGTGAGTCCTCCCAAAGGCAGCTTGAGGCTGGTATTCAGGGTCATTTGGATCTGGAGGGTAACCCGAGCGTGCAAAGAAAACATGAGCATAAAGACTGCCTTTGTTTTTCAAGGTCTGAGAAATTAAAACATCAAACTTCATCAACCGTTCTAAACTCTAAAGAAAGAAACAAGCGAATTGCAAGCAAGTAAAAGACAAGACATATTGTCGAACACCTTACATCGGAAGGATGGTAGTCTAAAGAAAGAGTACGAGTGCTTTCAGGACCCCAAGTGGCATAAGGTATATTAGTTTCATGCCAAACAAGAGAAGCTTCGTTCCCAAAGTCATTGAACCTTTGGTGCTCAGAAAGATACAACCACATATCCTGAAAAACGCAAAAATAAATAAATAAATAAATAAAATCATGCAACAATGAAAAACAAAGAAAAAAGAAGTTTCCTAATTGAGGAACAACCGTACCAGGGATTCGCCCTTCTGGAAGAGATTGGAGATGAGGTTAGAAGGATCGACGGGCTTTTTGGGAGAGAAGAATTTGGAAGCGAAGTACCAGAAGACAGCGATCCTTATGATTCCGGTGATGCTCTGTCCGAATCCACCTTGTTGCTGCTGCTGCTGAGGCTGTACTCCTCCTCCGCCCGCTGCCGCTGCCGCTACCGCTGCTGCTGCTGGCGGCGACATTTCTTTTTCCTTTTCTTTTGTTCTATCTCAGATGGGGTTTTCGAGATTCGATTGCTTCGAGATGGAAAACAGAAAAAGAGAAAAGAGATATTTTTGTTTATTTTATCATAAACTAACCAAGCAAGTTGTTTGGTTCTAACGTACCGCCAATATTTCTATTTATTTACCATTTTTAATTTATATTTTACAGTGAAATCCAGTATATATTTAATAAAATACAAAATTAACCCTCTAATTTAACAAATCTTTCAATGTGAAACCTCTACTTTTAAATATTCGATGTGGTACTTTTAACTTTAATTTTCGTGTATCAGTTTGGCACTTGACGAAAAACAACAATCCTACACTCTACTAAATTAGTTATTTATAACATTTTGTCTCAAAATTTAGTAAAATGATTCGAAATAAAAATAAAATATTATTTTAATGTTTAAATTTTATATATTAATTATATTTTATCTATAATATATATAAAAACATAAATTTTAATAAACTTTTGAGTTTATGAAAATACCTTTTATTGTTAATATTATTATGTGTCGAAACCATTTTTCAATTTAAAAAATGGGGAATCGACCTTAAAAATATGGAGTCGCCACTAATCCTTTTTTAGGTGTAATTGGGCCACCTTATAAAATATTTTGGTCTACGAGTTTTAAGAAAACAGGTTCGGGAGTCGGTTATGTACGAGGAATGATTAGCACCCTCGTAACGCCCAAAATTGGTACCTAGCTGATTAGTTAATGTCTTAATGTCAAAAATTTGAAAAGATTTAAAATATGATCCTTTAATTTAAAAGAAAAACCGGAGTAAATTGGATAAAATGTAAAGATCTACTCATCTCGAAGGAAAAAATGTCATACCTGGCGAGTTAGGGTTCAACACTTCAAACCTTCGAAACCAAGCTTGTCTTTGATTTTTAAAACTCATGCATTAAGGTTAAAAAATGATGTTCGGTTACTTGGGCCATGAAAATTTGGAACCCAGTAAGTTAGGGCACAATTTCTCAAAATTCCCAAATATCAAACATTGCCTTTGTTTTATTTTGAAATCCTTACCTCGAGATAACGAAATGTCACATCCAGTGAGTTAGGGTGCAACATCTCGAGTTCCCGAGGACAAGCTTTTATTTGAAACTCACGTATTTTATTTTCAAAAGGGTACTCGATTACTTAGGACCGACGAGAAAAATCGAAGCTCAGTAAGTTAGGGCACGATTCTCTCGAAGCTTCCAAATATCAAACATTGCCTTGTTTTGAAGAATCATTTTTACGAATTTGAGTAAAATGTAATGTTTTAAAGATGTGCGTAATAGAAATAAAATAGACGTGAAAACGTAAATAATGATAATAATAATAAAATAATAACAGAGAAATAAATAAATAAGGTCAACAATACGATAAGTAAATAAGTGAGGATTAATAAAAAAATTAAATAATAAAATAAAGGGAAAAGTTGAAAAAATAAGAAATAAAATAAGGAAAAAATAAAATAAAAAAATAAAAAAGTAATAATAATAGTAGAAATATAAATAGATAAATAAAAATTAGATAAATAATAATAGTATTAGAATAACAAAATAAATATAAATAGAAACATAATAATAATGGCAATAATATATTAAATTAGTTAATTTGATAATAAAATAGCGAAAAAAAAATTAAATCAAACCTTAAAGCAAAATTTTGGGGGAAATTAAAAATAAATAAAAGGAAATGGACCAATTTGAACGTGCGAATAACAAGGAGGGACCAAAAGGGAAATAATCCTCACCTCTAAAACGCACAGCTTCAAGGAGGACCAAATGCAGTCAAAACCAATTTTAGAGCCAAAAAAAATAATGAAAACTTAATTGCAAAATTAAAAAAAAAAAAACAGAAGGGCTAAAAGTAATTGGATGAATTTAGAGAAAATAAAGAAATCGAAATGAAATAGACAAAATTCCCACGTAATTGAAAGAGAAAAGAAAATAATTCAATTCCAATAGAAATAGGAAATGAGAGAATAATCCAATTCCAAATTGAAGTAAGAACCAAAAAGTGTTTTCTCCTTCTTCTTTTTTTTAAAGAACAAGATACCCCCTATTTATATACATGGGGTTTACTAAAAATAGCCTAACTAATTTAATAATAAAATAAAATCTTCTTATTTTTAGTCTTTTACCAAGTCAACAAAATTTGATAATCCATTGGTTTTCTCCAGCTTTCTGATTTGGCCACAATTTAATGATTGTCTTTCAATTTGGCCCTTTTTTAGCTTGTTTTCGACCGATTGCATCATTTGGCTTCAGTTATTTTTTTGAGGGGCCCAGGCCAAAATTAGCCTATTACAGCTGCCCCTCTTTGCTCATTGTCGTGTAACGAGAATGGAGCAAATACCATAAAATGGCCAATTTTGCCTTGGCCTGCTGAGTCTTAGTGCTTCTTTTCTTTAAGTAGCCTCACTCTAACCCACTCTTCAAAATGCCCTATCGCTGTTTCATGGAGATACGATTTGTTGAAACTTGATCTGCTATTTTTAGCCTGTTACCCTACTGCTTAGGAAGTTAAGGCCCACCGTCTTCGATTTGCTCCATTACTGTTCAGGGAGACAAGATCTGTAATTTTTAGCCTGTTACCCTACTGCTTAGGGAGTTAAGGCTCACCGTCTTCGATCTGCTCCACTACTGCTCAGGGAGACGATATCTCTAATTTTTAACCTGTTACCCTACTGCTTAGGGAGTTAAGGCTCACCGTCCTCGATATGCTCCACTACTGCTCAGGGAGACAAGATCTATAATTTTTAATCTGTTACCCTACTGCTTAGGGAGTTAAGGCTCGTGGCTTGAATCTGCTCAATTGCTGATACATGGAGATAAGATTCGTCGAAATTTGATCTGTTCTACTCCTACCAGTGGGATGAGATCTGCTATATTTAGCCTGCTCCACTCTTGCTTAGTGGGATAAGGCTGGTGGTTTGAATCTGCTCTATTGCTGATACATGGAGATAAGATTCGTCGAAATTTGATCTGTTCCACTCCTGCCGGTGGGATGAGATCTGGTATATTTAACCTACTCCACTCCTGCTCAGTGAAGATAAGGTTGGCGGCTGAAATCTACTCAATTGCCGATACATGGAGATAAGACTCGCCAAAATTTGATCTGCTTCACTCCTGCTCAGTGAAGATAAGATCTAGTATATTTAGCCTGCTCTACTCCTGCTCAGTGAAGATAAGGCTGGCAGCTGAAATCTGCTCCATTGCTGATACATGGAGATAAGACTTGCCAAAATTTGATCTGCTTCACTCCTGCTCAGTGAAGATAAGATTTGGTATATTTAGCCTGCTTCACTCCAGCTCAGTGAAGATAAGGCTGGTGGCTAAAATCTGCTTCATTACCGATACATGAAGATAAGATTTGCCAAAATTTGATCTGCTCCGTTCCTGCTCAACGAAGATAAGATCAGGTATGTTTAGCCTGCTCCACTCCTGCTCAGTGAATATAAGGCTGGTGGCTGAAATCTACTCCATTGCCGATACATGGAGATAAGATTCGCCAAGATTTGATCTGCTCCGCTCTTACTCAGCAAATATAAGATCTGGTAAGTTTAGCTTGCTCCACTCCTGCTCAGTGAAGATAAGGCTAGTGGTTGAAATCTGCTCCATTGCCGATATATGAAGATAAGATTCGCCAAGATTTGATCTGCTCCGCTCCTGCTCAGCGAAGATAAGATCTGGTATGTTTAGCCTGCTCCACTCTTGCTCAGTGAAGATAAGGCTAGTAGCTGAAATCTGCTCCATTGTCGATACATAGAGATAAGATTCGCCAATATTTGATCTGCTTCGCTCCTGCTCAGCGAAGATAAGATCTGGTCTGTTTAGCGTGCTCCACTCCTGCTCAGTGAAGATAAGGCTGGTGGCTGAAATCTGCTCCATTGTCGATACATAGAGATAAGATTCGCCAAGATTTGATCTGCTCCGCTCCCGCTTAGCGAAGATCAAATCTTGTATGTTTAGCCTGCTTCACTCCTGCTCAGTGAAGATAAGGCTGGTAACTGAAATCTGCTCCATTGCCGATTCATGGAGATAAGATTCGCCAAGATTTGATCTGTTCCACTCCTGCCAATGGGATGAGATCTGCTATATTTAGCCTGTTCCACTCCTGCCAGTGGGATGAGGCTGGTGGTTTGAATCTGCTCCATTGCCGATACATGGAGATAAGATTCGCCAAGATTTGATCTGTTTCACTCCTGCCAGTGGGATGAGATCTGCTATATTTAGCCTGTTCCACTCCTGCCAGTGGGATGAAGCTAGTGATTGGAATCTGCTCCATCACCGGTACGTGGAGATAAGATTCACCAAAATTCGATTTGCTCTGCTCTTGCTCAGCGAAGATAAGATCTGCTGAAATTTGTAATTTTTAATTTTGCTACACTGTCCACCGGGGAATCTATCAGTAAAAGTGATTTCCTAGGGCTTATGCTTATGTCAAATTATTAGGATGTCATGATCAGAATGAGTCAAATGCTCCTAACTAAATGTATTATGAATGATATTTGTATGAATGCAGAACGCCATGAGAAAGATCCCATTTTTAATCCTTGGGATACCATTACTCGCTGTCTGTTAAGGCAATCGCTTCACTGACGTGGGTCTTCTTGTTCAGTTGATATTTTCTGACAGAAAACTTTTAGAAACAATCTCATTTTGTTCAACTGGTTTGCCCCACTATGACTTCAAGGTCCAGTCCACTGTACTTCTGGAACATAGGGCTTGCACCATCTTCAAACCTTTCCACTGCAACTCAGGGGAATATAATCTGATTCTTCAATCCATTCTCAGCGCAATTCAAGGATATTTGATTTGACTCTTCTTCCATCAATTTGGTTTGTTACACCGTTCCTTGGGTGTCATGACCAAATATGTATACATGATATTTGCATGAATACAAAATATTATTTCTCTCGAGAATGATCCCCTTTTCAAACTTGGGTTGACATTGCTCGTTATTTGTCAAGATGATATCTTTGACAGAAAATCTTAAGAGGAGGTTTTTCAGACAATTCCAACCCCTAGGCTTGGTAAATTCCAAACAACAGTCTTGTTTCAGGTTCCCGTATTATTTAGAAACTTCCAGGGTAATAAGCAGAACTTCTCTCGTGAAAATATCATTAGTCCTTTAATCTTTATTTCAATGCAAAGTGCTTGAAAGAGATCATGGCAAGAGATAAAAATGAAATTAATTAAGAGTATAGCTCGAAAAAATTAAATTAATCGAAGATAGCCAAGAAAATAAAATTGATTGGGGCGTATCTCAAAAAGAATAAGGTAATAAATGATAACAAACCTGGGTAGGGTAGAAAATTAGGTGCCCCAGATATCACAGCCTGAACTTCTCTGTACAAACTTCTTGATGACCATTTTGAGCTCAATATGTGTTTAGGTGATCTAAAGTACTTTGTCAATGCCTCAAGATGTAGCATACTTCCTCATTGTTAACTCAGGCATAGTAAGACAACCGTATGCCTCATTTTCAATCAAAATTTGAGCCGCCCTTTTCGGGTTTTCAACTCAAATCCCCTTTGGCCTCAAAGCGCCCTTTACGGGTTTTCGCCTTGGCCTCTCCTTTTATTTTCATCTCTTTTTCTTTTTGTTTTTTCTTCTTTTTCTTTGTTTTTCTTCTTTTTCTTTTTCCAAAGGTGAAGCATTCTTCAATTGAATCCAAATTCGCAATGTCAGATTGGTTCTTACCATCTACCTTGATCAACATCAATGCCCCTCCAGGGATAAGGTCATTCCCAGTTCGACATCCATTTTCTCTAAGATCCTTTTGTATGGGAAGGATCCTTCTCAAAACTAAGTATCCTTGATGAAATTTTCGTGAACGATCTCTTCGTCATCACTTCATATTATCTTAGTATATTTGACTGTAACGGATAGTTCCTGACTTTCTTTCTTCAATCAGGTTCACTTAATCATTGAATTTAGATCTATACAGCCCTCAACAAAACTCATAGAGAAAAATTTGACCTTAACGGGAAAAAATCGCCTCTATTTCAATGAGAAAGGCGTTGTCCCGGTAGAAGTTCTGATAAAGGCTTTTTAAGCATAAATGCACATCATTTTTCACAATTTTCTCTTTTTTTTTTTATATCAATCCCTTCGGTGTGATGCGGTGTTCAATTTTGAACGGACTGCGAACTTCTGATATCGTATTGCCGCTCAAGTTTAGTACATCATCAGATATAATTATTTTTTAGTATTCTATACTGACATAGAATCTGTTGACTGTCGTTCCCGTGACATCGACATATATAGCAACTTCTGTCCACTTGGTACAGTAATTAGTGGCCACAAAAATGAATCAAAACTCGTCAGAGGCTTTTGGCGAGATCAGCCTGACGACATATATGCCCCACATAGAAGAAGATTATGAGTTCCACTGATTCTTTGCAACATGAGGTTTGCTTCTCATATTGTTCACCGTCATTAACAAATCAAGAAATAAGCTACAATCCTTGTTATCTTCAAATTCCTGAGATTCCATTAAACACATATCTCGCTTAAAAGGAGATCCTAAGTTAGTAGTAGTGTCACTCATATCATTGATATTTGGAGACCTGTTATAAGGACGAAAGAAAATTTGAAGAATAAGAGAAACTAAGAATATTTACTCATGTGGTATAATCATGAATGAAATGAAAAGAACAGTTGCTTGAAAATGAGAAACAAAAGATGCATTTCATTGAAATAAAGACGCTGGACATAAGCCTATTTCACAAAAGGGTTCTTATTGCCTCTAGGCTTAAAGCAATAAGTGTTTTGAATATTACTCTAGATTAGCCCTAAAAAATACAGGGATTTCTTACACCGTCCCATTGTTCAAAACACTCCCAAGTATGCAAAGGTGAATGCCTGTTAAATTCTCTTCTCCGCATCATCGATTATTGCGTTTATCCCCTCATCAGCATGGTTGGGTGACAGATTTTCTACATCAGACTGGTTGTCAAACTTCGCAATGCCCCTTTCAATAAGCCTTTCAACTAACTTCTTAAAAGTGGTACAATTTTCTATCGAGTGTAGTAACGATGTTCTAGGGTAACTAGAGAACAATCTTAAATTAATTAGGGTCCTTCTATAAAATGTAATGCATGTGATGCAATGTAATGCAAATGCATGGTGATGAATGTAAAAGAAAGAGATGCGTTGATTCTGAATTCAATTCTATTAGAATAATTTTTCTAGAAAACAAATTTCTTTACATAAAATGGATATTTATACGGCCATGCCCTCATAGTCTAAGTAAAGATATCGATCTTTTTCTTCATATCGGGATGTAAGGTTAAATCTTACGAACTTTCCAAATGATGCGCCTCCTAGCTCCTTTTGCTTGGTATGGGTCGCGACTCTTCACTCACCTATCCTCGCGATGCTCGTTAGCTTCTTTAAAAGGGTCGAGACATGACAGCTCTCGCACAGTCTTTGTTAGTTTGAATCCTTTGAGCTGAATTTTACATTCTTTCGCTGATTATCAGTCTTCCTCTGTTGTGTTTACTTGGACTACATTCAGACGCCAATATTATAATCCACCTTATCAAGAAATTCGTTCCCTCATGACAAGCTATTATATTTAGCAATCGAATATGAACCAACACCTCCTTTATAAAATAATGCAATGCAATGCGATGCAATCATAAACAAATAAAACACGTTAGTACAGGAAAAATAAACAACCTAGAACACCTATCTGGGTGACCACTAAGGTTTGGTGTAGCCCTAACTAGGGTAGGCTCCTAGGGTTCACTATATGTGGTTCGGGTCTAAGGTAAGGGTACCTGAACCAGCAGATTCCTCAATCTTCACCCATTATATACTCATTTAGATCGAGTCCAGTTCAGGGGAATACATTTCCCTATGGCTGCACGCAGATGAAAATCTCACGAAGACATAGGTATAGATGTATCCCGGAAGCGATCCACTATCCTGCACGGAGGTGAAAACCTCACGAAGGAAATAGTTTCTCACTCCTACTTAAAAGGTGTGACCACAACGGTCATGCAATGCAATGATAGAAGATATAAAAGAACTTGAAAACATGAATAAAACGATGAAAACCTGGATAAAACGATGAAAACCATAACCCCAAACAGATGAAATGCAATGAGAGGATCGTAATTTCAAAACCAAATTCAATTTTCGACAAAAGACAAAAAGTAATCAAATTGCGGCTTGACTCTCTTATTGGTCCCCAGTGGAGTCGCCAAGCTGTCGAAACCATTTTTCAATTTAAAAAACGGGGAATCGACTTTAAAAATATGGAGTCGCCACTAATCATTTTTGAGGTGTAATTAGGCTACCTTATAAAATATTTTGGTCTATGAGTTTCAAGAAAATAGGTTCGGGAGTCGGTTACGTACGAGGAAGGATTAGCACCCTCGTAACGCCCAAAATTGTACCTAGCTGATTAGTTAATGTCTTAGTGTCAAAAATTTGAAAAGATTTTAAAATATGATCCTTTAATTTAAAAGAAAAACCGGAGTAAATTGGATAAAATATAAAGATCTACTCATCTCGAAGGGAAAAATGTCATACCCAGTGAGTTAGGGTTCAACACTTCAAACCTTCGAAACCAAGCTTGTCTTTGATTTTTAAAACTCATGCATTAAGGTTAAAAAATGATGTTCGGTTACTTGGGCCTTATGAAAATTTGAAACCCAGTAAGTTAGGGCACAATTTCTCAAAATTCCCAAATATCAAACATTGCCTTTGTTTTATTTTGAAATCCTTACCTCGAGATAACGAAATGTCACATCCAGTGAGTTAGGGTGCAACATCTCGAGTTCCCGAGGACAAGCTTTTATTTGAAACTCACGTATTTTATTTTCAAAAGGGTACTCGATTACTTAGGACCGACGAGAAAAATCGAAGCTCAGTAAGTTAGGGCACGATTCTCTCGAAGCTTCCAAATATCAAACATTGCCTTGTTTTGAAGAATCATTTTTACGAATTTGAGTAAAATGTAATGTTTTAAAGATGTGCGTAATAGAAATAAAATGGACGTGAAAACGTAAATAATGATAATAATAACAAAATAATCATAGAGAAATAAATAAATAAGGTCAACAATATGATAAGTAAATAAGTGAGGATTAATAACAAAATTAAATAATAAAATAAAGGGAAAAGTTGAAAAAAAAAATAAGGAAAAAATAAAATAAAAAAATAAAAAAGTAATAATAATAGTAGAAATATAAATAGATAAATAAAAATTAGATAAATAAAAATAGTATTAGAATAACAAAATAAATATAAATAGAAACATAATAATAATGGCAATAATATATTAAATTAGTTAATTTGATAATAAAATAGCGAAAATAAAAAAAAAGATTAAATCGAACCTTAAAGCAAAATTTTGGGGGAAATTAAAAATAAAAAAAAAGAAATGGACCAATTTGAACGTGCGAATAACAAGGAGGGACCAAAAGGGAAATAATCCCCACCTCCAAAACGTACAGCTTTAAGGAGGACCAAATGCAGTCAAAACCAATTTTAGGGCCAAAAAAAATAATGAAAACTTAATTGCAAAATAAAAAAAACAGAAGGGCTAAAAGTAATTGGATGAATTTAGAGAAAATAAAGAAATCGAAATGAAATGGACAAAATTCCCACGTAATTGAAAGAGAAAAGAAAATAATTCAATTCCAATAGAAATAGGAAAAGAGAGAATAATCAAATTCCAAATGGAAGTAATAACCAAAAAGTGTTTTCTCCTTCTTCTTTTTTTCAAAGAACAAGATACCCCTATTTATATACATGGGGTTTACTAAAAATAGCCTAACTAATTTAATAATAAAATAAAATAAAATAAAACCTTCCTATTTTTAGCCTTTTACCAAGTCAACAAAATTTGATAATCCCTTGGTTTTCTTTAGCTTTCTGATTTGGCCACAATTTAATGATTGTCTTTCAATTTGGCCCTTTTTTGGCTTGTTTTCGACCGATTGCATCCTTTGGCTTCAGTTATTATTTTTTGGGGGCCCAGGCCAAAATTAGCCTATTACAATTATGTTTAAATTTTAATAATATTAAATTGTATTACTAAATTGACATTAGAATAATAATTTATTAATATTATTATGAGATAACAATAAAAGTAATATTAATGAGAAATTAATTAATTTGGTCATATTTTTTATAACATAATATTTTATAAAGTAATAAAACTATAAATCTATAAAATCATTGAATATAATTTGATAATTTGTCTATTGAGTCTTACATTGATTGGTATGAGTATTGTTGTCAATACGGGAAGGCGTAGATTCGAGTGCGCTGAAGCACATTATTCTCCTATTTATGAGTTAGGGAGGGGCTATGGTTAGTTCTAGACATATGTTAAAAAAGAACATATATGATCAAAATCTATAATGTGATTATTCAAAAAAATTTAATAATTAAAAAATCAAATTTTTAACTAAAAATAATTTATTTTATTTTATTTTAAATATTATAATAATCAATAGTGTTTAAATTATTTTTTATAATTAATAAAATTAAATGTGTGCGATTACTAATATATATAAAGACTATTAATATTGGTAATGAAATTTATAATGTATTAATTTATTTATTTTGAATAAATATGTAAATATGAATGATTGATACCCGTGTGAACTTAGTAAAAGACTAAGATACAGTTGGCACACCAATAGGGTCATATGTGCACTTATGTAATGGATAATTGATGATATGAAGATTATAATAGGTTATTTTGGGATCCAACATTTGTTGTGGATCATCAAGTATTCATTGTTTCTACGGAGACCTTGGTTTGATGGAGGGATGTATTCGAATATCTTTAAAGATTTGATACCTACGGGCTTCGCACTTCGATGCCTTGGTGTGGTGTAGTTGATGCTCGCAAGAGCTATCTTGGTGTAGTGTAGTTCACTCGTGTCTCCAAATCCGTTTTACTAGCGTTCTATTGAGAGAAACATTGAAATTAAACTTTGAAATAGAAAAATAGAAATGAATCGAATTTGATACGTTAAATAGGTACGTAACTAACATGTTTAATGCATATGAATGCTTATGATTCTTATGTTCACTTTGTTGTGACATTTAGTGCTACGTGCTTACATTTTTGTTGTGACGTTTAATGCTACGTGTTAGCTAAATGTATGCATAGTGCCACATGTTAGCTAAATGTATGCCTAACTTTTGATATATTACATACTCACCTATGAACAAGATAAGTGCTGTAATTTCTATTTGAATTTCCTAAGCATTGAATGCTTACCTATCAGTGTTTGTCCTACATGTAGATTCCCCAACTTGTGGAACTCATCAAACCGGATCAGTGCGAATAACACCCTATTAACAAAAGAGTAAAATTATGTTTATTTTGAGTCCTAATATTGTGACATGTATATAAAGTCTTTATTATGTAAATGGGCATCTTTACTTGTGAATGTCAAGGTTGTATTTGTGGCTAAGGGTTAATATGTATGTTAAGTTTGGTATGTCCCCTAGTTTGTGCTTAGTTTTGACCATGTTTGATGCCATTTGGATTCATGATTTCAAGCTTGCATAATGAGTTTTGTGCCTTTTGAGCATTTGATTTCAGAGTGTGATAAGCTTAAATTGGTATGGTTTGGCATGGTATAATGATATTATTTACCTTTTTTTTTAAAAATTATTTGCCCGTAATGAAATTCAAACTTAAAGCTTTATAATTTTTAATACCTTAACTTTACATTTTTTTTTAAATATTTACACATAATGGGATAAAAAAAAGATGATTGAAGAAAGTTTTATAAAAAAAAAAAATGGATGATTGAAGAAGGGTCACTTAGGCTCTCTTATGAAGCAATCACTAAGAGCACAAGCCCCAGTCAATACATGGTAAAATTGCGCTTTGATTTATTGAAAAACTTATATTCAATTCTAACCCCTCAAAATTCAAAACAATTATAGTTTAATCCTTTTAGAAATTGTAAAATGATAAATTTATATTTTTCTATATAAAGAATTTTCTGGATTCGTTTGAATTGACACTTGCATTGCATTGCAGCCTGCAGGTGGTGTTAATTGTCCCACATTATATCTCATTTTCATTTCTGGAACCGCACAAGTTTCTCATAAACTTGAAAATGTCAACTTATATAGTAACTAATTAATAGTAATCAGCCACCGACAGTTTTAGCACAAAAAACCTTACTTCAAACTGAACTATTCAATTCCTTAGCTCCATTTGCCGTCACCCCGAACGCGTCTCCCAAATTGATTGTCCTTCTCATAGTTCTCCTCCCAATACCTCCATTGCCCTTCCTCATCATTGCTGCAAACTCCCCATAGTCTATTTGTCCATCCTGTTTGTTACACAATACATTCCATTAAATGTGGACATACATACAAGCTTTTTTTTAATGTGTGGTGAAGTCGAGAAAGCAAAACAAACTCACGTTATCTTGATCGATTTCTTTGATCATCTCGTCAAGATGGACGTCGCTTAATCCAAACTCTTTGCAGGCTTGTTGAAGCTCATCAATGGTTATGTATCCACTCCCATCTTTGTCGAAAAAGGAGAAGGCACCCACCAGATTCTCTTCCCTTTCCAGTTTATTCAAGTGCACTGTGGCAGCAAGGAATTCACCATAATCGATTGTCCCGTTGTTGTCAATGTCTGCCTGCCAAAACAACATGAAGGTTTGTCCGTTTAGCAAAGGATCAAAAAAGTGCAAGAGGTGTACACAAGTATAGCCAAATAACATCGATGGAATTCCTTACTGCATCCATAAGATCTTTGATCTCGGATTCCATAAGTTCAGAACCCACTCGTTTGAGGCCGTCTTTTAATTCTTCATATGTAATTGTTCCACTATTGTCGGTATCTATCATTTTAAATAACTCTTTCAGACCACCAATTTCTTCTTCCGAAAGCCTTTCTGCTATAACCTAACATTGTGTATGAAAGTTAGCAGAATATTTGCACAACACACATAATATGAGAAAGCCCGAAAACAGTGTTTTTTACAATATATTCCTAAATGATGGCATGGAAGAACAAATCACAAGTAACAGAGGTTATGGATTATATAACATGGAAAATAAGAGATGCAACCAATCTTCTACTCCGAGCTAAAACCGATCAAAATCTAAGGCGATCAATAAATCTAGGTAACTTGTAAATACTTGGTCAAAACTCGAGATGGCAATCCATATTTGGAAAACTTCAGCAGTTATCATATAAGGGACGGAAAGGAAGAGAAAAAGGGGAAGCCTGCACTCTTTTTATTGTCTTGCTGGACTGTCCTAACTCATAAGAGCTTAGGAAAAGGTCAAGTTTCGCAACATTGAAAGTACCACCATATCAACAATATTTCACAAAGAAAATTCGCTCAACATCAACAAAACTCGCTATACCCCTATCAATCAAGGATAGACTTTTGTTCAATCCTAAATTAGAAGTTAAGGTTACACATCCAGGGAAAATGCATCAAAGACCAAAGAGGATCTCATGAATGATATCTAATGCTTTAAGAAAAATGGTTTTACATGTTCAAGAAACCAATCATAACAGCAATTGATTAAGAACTCTATCTTGAGAGCTTGCCACTACTAAATTCAGCAATATCACATACGACAAGTACACAACATGAAATAAAAAATTTTAAAAATAGAACACAACAGAAACATGAGATGATGCAAAATAGTAACATAAACACAATACGTATACATGAATGCCTCAAAATCTTTTTAATACAAATTACTAACATACCAAAATTTAGAAATATAAAAAATAACTTAAACATGATTACAACATGGTAAGAATACATAACACGAGATGGAAACACGAATGTGTAAAATAGTAGCATGTTCTCAACCATTCTACCAAGAACCAACTCCAACACTCAGAAGTACATGAACTGCACTTCACTCATACTTCTATTAAAAAACTGTTTAGAATCATTCCACTAAGCTTCATGCAACATACTTCATAGGCCGTGGCCATGAGCATGTACACCAAGATTAAGATGCTGAGTTTCAGGTCAACAAATCCTTTGAAATTTTAGAGATTAAACAGTGTGCTGCTAACAGGCAAGAGAATGTAGAATCCATCCAAAACAATCAACAGTGGGTGAAAAAACAGGCTAATCCGTAAAGAACCAAACAAAACCCACACAAGGCATACACATAGGATGGGAGGGAGACCCACACATTGCAATTGCAGATGGTGGGACTTGAACCCAGGCCTACAAGGTCTGGGACCTCAGCCTTTGCCAACAATGCAAAAACCTCATTTGCAGGATGAGAGTCTTAAACCTCTATAATTGGGATGACATTTGTCTTATTTAGGAAAGATAAAACAAGTCCTACAAAATTTTACATGACTTGAGAGTCCACCTTATAGTACTAGCTTAAATATATATGAGGTAGATAATATTCACTAGATTTACTTCAGCCGTTATAACAATGTCGCATTATCTCTAAAGTAAAACTAGAAAACTGGTAAGAAATTTGCTCATCACACTGATCTTCCTTGAAGCCTTTTCTATAAGTGAAACTGAGAAAGGTATCGACCCATCAGAACAAATAAGAAAAAAACATCAGAGAATAAAATATTTACACAGCATACAGTATTTCAAGGAGGTAAACAGAAAAGTGAAGCTAACAGGAGCCAGCAAAATGCTTCAAACATAAGAAATATGCTCATCTCATGTTGAACCAAACTAGTATAGATCAAATGAATAATTTCCAAAGAAATTGAAAAAAGAAATGTTAAAGAGAAAAACAAATAAGCTCTAGCAGTCCAAGAACATATAATCTATCTAATTAAAAATTAAAATACATATTATGCATTTACTTACTCGCAAAGCCATCTTTTTAAGTTTGTTCATTGCCGAGAACTGCTTCAGGCGTGACAATACTGCAGAATCAAGAGGTTTATCGGGTGCAATGGTGTCATCTACAATCCATGGGTGGCCTGACATAAATGGTTACAACCAGAAGGTTGTGAGACACCAGCAGTAAATTTCCTGACAATTCTTTGTTGTGTTTGGGACTATAAATTTGCGAATGTGGATTCGGTTTTAATTTGAATACAAATGATGAGGATGAAGGCTCACATTATGTAAATACTAGTTAAGATCTAATACACTTATGTATTTTAGATTGCATAACAAGATGGATTTCAATTCCATATTTCATTCAGGTATTCTAAATTCACCATTAAGCAGAGATCTAGGAAGTAAATGAAATCAAAATAATCATGAAAGTCATGTTCTAATTATTCTATTACACATTTTATATTAAATTGAGATTGAAATCCCTTCTTACAAATTCAAGTTCCGAATCTCAATAACAGCCATATCTGACAAATCCATTATCCCCTTTATGCAGCAAGAGAAACTTACACAAGACTTGATGAGCAGTTAGCCTTCTCTTTGGATGGCGGTCAAGCATTTTTCTTATGAGATCCTTTGCACTATCAGAAATAGCAGGCCAAGGTTCTGAATCAAAATCTATTTTCCCTTGTAAAATCTGCCGGAAAATTCCCATTTCGGTTTCTGGAAGGAATGCAAGAATATCGCCAATGATCAGATTTAGAAGTATAAAAAAGAATTGCTCCTCAAAACTACAAACTTTTTCTACCAGCAATATATACACTAAAAGAATCTCTACCTGCCCAAAATGGTGGCACCCCACTCAATAATATGTACAGAATAACACCAGCACTCCACACATCTGCTTCAGGTCCATAATGCTTCCGCAAAACCTCTGGTGCAACGTAGTATGGACTCCCAACAACATCAGAGAAAGATTCACCTAGAAAGATAGGGGAAAAACTATAAGTTTTGTAAAAGAGTGATACAACAGAACAACTTAATAAGACATGCTTGAAAGTTTATAACACTCGGAAGCATTAAATAACGCTAAGAAACACAATCCAGATCTTGAAAGTTTTTTCCACTACAACAAAAGCGCTACACAAAAAAAATATCTTGCTGTAAAATCAAACACGATATGATAAAGGGCTTTCCCTACATTTTCCGCTGCTTATCGTTGCAGTTACTGGCACCAAAACATTAATGACAGCATATTAGTAACTTCTAGGGTTTTATGGTTCTGAAAGGTCCCTGCAACACACACTATGCTGTATGCACTTTTAACCCCTATCAGCACACTCAAGTAATCATCAAGTACCTATTTTTGTTGCATTCCAGTTAACAGGCTTTTCCTTTTCATCATCTTAAATTTTTAGCCCATTGGCCTTCCCACTGTATGTATATGTTGACATGTATATTGTTATACACAACAAAAGCATAAAAGGCTGTCTTCCGCAGCCTACTTCTACCACCTGCAAGTAAGTCCATTTCCTCCTATTGACTATTGACACACCTTAATCCGACTAAATCCCATATCTCATTCCCTTTCCCTCCCTCACTAACAAAAAGTGTATCAAATGATATTCCAGCTAATACTAAGCTAGGCAAATCACAGTGCTCGTATCACTGAAAATGAAATTGATGTGTTTGACTAATTCAGGACCAGGATTTCATTGCCAAAGCCCAAATCTAAAGTGAACCCTAGTTTCCCAAAAAAGAGAAAACACAATATGGCATCAATGACAACCAATCAGAGAAGAAAAAAGATAGAAAAGAATAAACCTGGCTTGTAGAAAACAGACAACCCAAAATCAGTGGCCTTGAGGGTAGCATCTTCCTCAACCGTATCAAACAAGAAGTTCTCAGGCTTAAGATCTCTGTGCATGACCCCAAGAGAATGACAAGCCTCAACAACTCCAACAATGGTTTTGATCAACTTAGCAGCTTCCCTCTCACTGTAATGACCTTTCTGGACTATCCTATCAAAAAGTTCACCGCCCTCACAAAGCTCCATCACCAAGTGCACAGATAGCTGATCCTCGTAGGTACCCCTGATCCTCACCACATGTGGGTGCTCGGATAAATGGTGCATTATCTGGATTTCTCTCCAAACATCATCGTAGTCCTCTTGACAAATCAGCTTCCGCTTTGGGATAGACTTGCAGGCGAAGTGCTGCCCCGTTGGTTTGTGGGTACAGAGGTATGTAGTCCCAAACTGACCTTGCCCAAGTTTCTTCCCTATGCTGTAATGCTCTGTCAAGCTTGGGGTCTGGTAGGGAAGAACCATTGTGGGTTTCGTCCCTGAGCTTGTTCTACTCATTTCCTCTTCCTTTTTTCTACTGTTCTTACTGTAAAGTTTCAAACTTTGAGTGAGTAGAGAAGAAAGATTGATTTTTTTTCCCTTTTTTTTTTTTTTCAGTTTCAATGCCAATATCACATCATACTCAATCAATCGTATACTCTTATAATGTAAGGATTGAACGGGTACTGCGATACTCAAAAAAATAAAAATAAAAATCAAGATAGACCCAAGGCCTTGACGATGAAAGGGCAAAGCTTTACCCGAAGGAGGGGGCAATCACTATTAGTATTAAAAAAGTAAGGCCAAAAAAGTCTTCACCGATTACCATACATGGCCATCATCAGTATAAGCTTTACCCATTTTGCATGTCAGTCCCTGTCAGCAGCTGATGTCTTATTAACCATTTTTCTTACATTTAATTTTGTTTATTGGTTCTTCAAGACAAGATCTGTGTGCTGTGTTGGATTCCCCGTTACTTTTGTCATTCCTTTTTCCTTTTGTTTACTATTGAAATTCCTATGTGCTACCCGCTCTCTTCAACCATAAAATTATTGAACAAATATTTGTTTTCTGATTTTTAGTTTCGTGCATAAATATTATATTCTAATTCGTCATTTTGATTTATGTTTTTCACGTGCGAGTGCTGTTTGTAATTCACAAAAATAAAGGTAAATTGTACAATTTGTCATCTATTTTTTAGAACTTTCTAATTTTCGCATTATAAAATTTGTAATATTGCAGCTGCTAGGGAATAGTGCGTGATGAGACTGAAGTTTAAGGTTTTGGATATAATCGATATGTAGGAATGTATTTGATGTTAGATGCAAAACTTTGGGAACTTTGGGACATTTTAGAGGGTCTCAAGTTAATCTAATGTGGTGGCTACGATAAGGTGATAACTTAACCTAATAGTCTAAAAGTTATGAAAACCTTACAAGGAAATTTTTTAACTCATTGAACATTGCATTAATTAGACGGATACAACATGTTTTGTCTCAAGAATGTCAATGGTTTTTGTGTTACATCCCTAGAGAGAACAACTAAATTTACAGATTGTTTAACAAAATTAGCTTTGGTCAAGAAAGAAGACTTGCAAATTTTTTTATTCAACCTAAATGAGATTTTAACTTTTATTAAATCAGACACAGATTTAGAGATTTTATTTCTTTTTAGAATAACTTTATGTAATTTAGATAAGTAATTGTTCCTTTTTCACCAAAAAAATTGTAATATTCATCTTAGTCACTTTCGTTATATACTTTTATCATTTTAATATTTCGTCATTAATTTATTATTATATACATTCATTTTAATTATCAAACTTTAATAAATTTGTATTTCGATCATCAAAATAGGTGTAAGTAATAACAAATTAAAATTAAAAAAAAATCAGATTTAATTGTTTATCTTTGTGTTGTTATTAATCTTGAGTTAATGCCGAGTTAACTCATGACACAAACTCAATCAAATATAAAATATATTAAAATATTAAAATAAAGCTTTAGTTGAATGATAAATTAAATATTTTACTGATAAAATTAGTTTGGTTTAAATTACACCATAAGCATATTTTTTTGGGGTTGTTTAAATGGAAAAGACTTAAGTGCCATTGAATAATATAATTTATTTTAATTACAAAAAAAAATTCATAATTTAATAACTGAATTGAGACTCGATTGAAGGTGCCACAAATTCAGTAAAATAATCAAGTAATTTAATTATCTAGTTCAAAATAAATCTATATACCAATAACGGGACTTTTGACCTTACCAAAAAGAATACTTGAATTTATAAATATTTTGTATTTTGTCGGAGTTTATTATTTTACATTTGATTGAAATGTGAGATTTTATTATTTGATTAATAGAGTGTAAAATTATAAACACTTCACTAAACGGCTTTTAATAATAATTAAAAATTAAAAATTTATTATACTATGCTTAAAGTGATTGAGTTTTAGCTCGATTGGTATGGATATTATTGTTAATAGAAGAGGACATAGACTTGAGTATGCCGAAGCGCATTATCTAACTATTTATAAATTGAGGGGAGACTATACTTAAAATAAAAATTAAGCATGAAGCTGTGAAAATAGAAAAAGACAAACAACTATAATGTATATAAAATGTTAAAATTTATTAACTCGTACTAATTAGTAATAAATCATTTGGTAATATCATATTACCAGATCAAAAAATAAAAATATTTTATATTTCATCAACTAAAAGCGGTTTAAGTTATTGATAATGATAATAATTGTGCAAATTTAAGTTCTTTTGAAGTGAGATTTAGGGTTTAGTTCTGTGTGGAACCTTTTTTCTTATCCTGACAAACGGAAAAAAAAGCATGTATCATGTAATAAATATATTTTGTGTATTTTTAAATTAAAATAATAAAAATAAATAAATAAAATTTATTTTTGTTATGTTAATATTAATTATATTTAAATTAAAATGATAATAAAGGTTTTATCAAATATTTTTAATGTAATAAAACTTTAACTTTTATTGTTAATGTATACAATATAATGTTTGGAAGGTTGATGAATTAGTAATTAAATTATATTCGCTTTCTCAATTATACTAGATATAATAGTACATAGTTTTGCACCTTTGACTAATTAAATAATATAATCATGGGCGAAGTCAAAAAAAATTTCTAGGAGTGGTCATAATTAAGTTGTATGTTTTTATAAAAATTAAAATGTAATTTCGGCATTTTAATAGTTTATATAAATTGTGAAGGATCAATTTTTTCTTGAACAATTATATTTAGGTCCTGATCGTATCTACTTTTTTTTTACACAATTCTTAGAATTACCTATAGCCATTTCCCAACCCATAAACCCATAAATAGGAGGATAATGCGTTTCAGCGCACTTAAACTCACGTCCTCTTGTATTGACAATAATGTCATTGCCAATCGAGCTAAGACTAAATTAGTGGCGGAGCTAGGATGTTAATCTTGGGGGAAGCTAAAATTAAACGTACTACGTAATAATAAATTTAAACATATAAACAACCGATTCAAAACAAGCAATATTTCAACATAACAATCAATTTAAACATATAAACAATCGATTCAAAAAAAAAAGAAGCAATATTCCACCATAACAATCGATTCAAAAGAAGTAGTATTACAACATGACAATCGATTTAAATATACAAACAATCAATTAAAAAAATGTATTAACAAGCTATCATTTAACATAATTTTAAACAAAGTGAGGTAGGTTTTCTTCCTCCCATTTACTTTGGTCGAAACTTACTATAATATTATCTAGCTATTTTTGTTTCATCTTTACACTTCTAACAAGTTAGAAACTGTCTCTTAATCATTTTCCATAAAAAAAACATTCACATTTCACTTAATTTTATAAGCTTCCATTAATATCATTTAATGATAACTTTTAATGCACTTGATAAAATAAAAAACTATTGGTACATATATGTAAAAGAAGCTTCAAAGATTTAAAGTTTATGAAAACTTTGAAGAAAAATATACCTTATACTTAAAATTTGGAGGAAAATGAAGAATTTTTTTTCTTCTTTTCTTGCTAGGCACGAATATGAAAAAGAAAGATGATATAAATATGTTCATCTTTTCTTTTCTTTTCTTTTCTTTATATATATTGTTATATTACTTATAAAATATTATTATTTTAAGTAAAATATTAAATTATTATTTAACAAAAATATCATTCAAAAGTTATCATGAATAATTTAGCTTCTTCAAGAAGATTTTCCCTTTTTTTTAGGGCTAAATATAAAATTAGTATCCAAATTTGTCCATTTTTTCCAGATTGGTGCTTATGGTTTTTTTTTTCCTTGATTGGTACCCGAACATTTTCTTCTTCAACTAGTTTGGTACTTTTTACTAATATCGTTATGTTTGGGACATGTGACAATATCAAACAACGACACATGTCATTAGTGACATCATGATAATGTTATTATTTTTTTCCTCTAATTTTTCTATTTTTATCCTTCCACTTTTCCTTACACATTCCTCCTAGTCCCTCCATTTTTCTTTCCTTCTCTTTCCCTCTTTTCTCTTTTTCTTGCCTTATTGCTACCACCATCGTCGTTGCTGATATGAACCGACATTATCTAATATGAGCAACCGCTCTCAAACTTTCATCCATGTCAGAAGGATAAGATCATACAATGAGAATTTTTGGCATTATTTTGGGGAGCTTTTCCCTTCATTTTTTGGACTGTTGATGGAGTAACTCACGGGGCTGAGCTTCAGTTGGAATGGATAGGTTTTGAACAATTTTTTTTTTATTTTACAGATTTGGGTTAGTTCCTAATAAAGAAAATTTCTGAACTAAAGCTCTAAATTTCGCATATTGGACTAAGTGTTTTACAAAGATTTTTTTTTTTCTTTTGTTCCGAATTTGCTTCAATATGTAATAAAGAAAATTTCAAATTTTGGGGTTGGGACCAATACATGCATTCCATAACTGTGAATTTAAGTTCTTCTCTGATTCCTTCATCGATTTTTCGAATTAGACTTTGAAAATAAAAAAGAAAAAAGAAAACCCAAAAATTGGCTATGAATTTAAGCTTGAAAAAAAACTGAAACCAGTTCATTATTCCATCTATGTCAAGAGGATAAGATCATACAAGGAGACTTCTTGGCATTATTTTGGGGAGCTTTTCCCTTTCTTTCTTAGACTGTTGATGGAGGAACTCATGGGGTTGAGTATCGGTTGGAATGGATGGGTTTTTAACAAATACAGTTTTTATTTTTACAGACTTAGATTAGTTCCTAACAAAGGAAATTTCTGAACTAAAGCTCTAAATTTCGCAGATTGGACTAAGTGTTTTACAAAGAAAACTTTTTCTTTTGTTGCAAATTTACTTTACTGTGTAATAAATAAAATTTCAAATTTTGGGGTTGGGTTCAACACATGCATGCCATATCTGCGGATCTAAACTCTTCTCTGATTCATTCATTGATTTTTCAATTCAGCCTTTGAAAACAAAGAAGAAAAAAGAAAACCCAAAAATTAGCTATAAATTTAAGCTTCAGAAAAAATTGAAATCAGTTCATTAAAATTTTCTTACATTTTCTCTCTGTTGTATATTTATTTTCTCTCACTTTCTCACGTGAGGATTAAAAAAAACTAAAAAATGAACATAGAAAATAGTTGATGATGGATTTTCAAGGGACGCAAAAAATGATATTGTTGCCGTTGGTCAGAGAGCTCACCGAACGGTGGCTCAGTAGCAGTGTAGAAGTAGGGCGGTTAGGGTAGGAAAAAGAAAATGAAAAATGAAAAAGAGAGAAAATGAAAAAGAAAAAGATCTATAAAAGTAGTCCACATGGCACCACGTGAGTAGCCAGCGTTGCCACGTCAGCAAAATCTTAATGCCGTTAGGTTCAAGTACCAAACTAGTGAACGAAAAAAATTTGGGTACCAATCTGGGACAAAAAAACTATAGATACCAATATGGGAGAAGTGGACAAGTTCAAGTACTAATTTTATATTTAACCATTGTTTTTATCAAGAATAATTTTTTAATATTATTTTTAATACTATAAAAATATTAGAGGGGCTTACTTATATTTTTTGAAGGGTTATAGTTTATACGCAAAGGGGGAAATTGCAAAAATCTTAACTTTGGGGGGTCTACTTATATTCTTGGGAGGGCCATAGTATATCTATAAAAGGTTAAATTGCAAAAATTTTAAACCTTTGGGGACCCATGGCCCCCTGAGCCTCTATTAGGCTCCGCCATTGGACTCAATAGATTGAAGGATCAAAAGTTAAATTTTCTATCTTAAAGGAATGAGCACTTCCCAACCCTAATGCAACCATGTAATCTCATTTTAAAAGAAAACTATAGGCTAGCAAGTTAATGGGCTAAAGATAACCATTTGTGTGAGTTAAGTTGTGTTGAAACAAGGTTGGGGATTTGATCTCATGTGCAATTATTTCCTATCTCATTTAATTGTATTGAAAAAGTTTAGGTTAGTTTGTGACTTTTATTTCTATACGAAAAATGAAAAAATTAGTATCTCTACTTTAATTTGTCATAACTTAATTCTTGTATTTTATAAAAATTGATTATTTTTTTTAAAACGGGCGTGCTTTATTAAAACCAACATTAAATAAAAGGTTTAGAACTCGATAAGCCAACAGAATACAAATAAAAGAAAAACCATCAAAGCATTAAAACCAGCAACACAAAACCATGAGAAGAAATCCACCAGTTTCCTATGACTGTTGTCAGTCGGTGGTATGCTAGTGATAATCACAAAGAAATAGAGCAGAGTAATAGCGTCAATAGTTAGGGCTAGAGGTGTACATGGGCCGGGCCAGGCTAGGTCCAACTAAAAATTTAGGCCCGTTCATTGGGCTCGGGCCGGGCCGGACCCAAAAATGGGCCTAAAATTTTGTCCAAGCCCGGCCCATATAAAAATGCTAAAACCCGGGCCCGGCCAAGCCCGCCCATATTAATTTTTTATATTATTTTATATAAATTTTAAATATATATAATACATCAAAATACTAAAAAATTAAAATAAATATTTTTCAACAAATTGAAAATAAATTTTAAAAAATATGTAGACTTAAATAACACTAAAATAGATGTAACTTAACAAGCAAATGCCTCTAAAATAATAACAAAATTAACAAATGTCTTTAAAATAATAACAAAATTAACAAAAAAATAAGTTTTATACAATATCTAAACAATAACAAAATAATAGCAACATAATAGTAAAATGGTAGCAAAATAGGGAGAAAAACAATAAGAAAACAATATTTAAAAAAAAAAATTTGTCCTTTAGTGAATTCGGGCCGGGTCAGGCCGGGCTTGGGCCAAAAATTTCTTACACGAGCCCGGCTCATTTTTTAAATGGGCCTTAATTTTTTGTCCAAGCCCATTTTTCGGGCCTATATTTTTGCCCAAACCCTCCCACATTTCTGGCGGGCCTACGGGTCGGGCTGGGCCGCCCGACCCATGTACAGCTCTAGTTAGGGCATGAAAAAGAGGGGAAACAAAAGTAATCTGAAAAATGTTTCATTAAGAGATAAAAGGGATATTTTTAAATTACACCCTTAATCTATTTATATATCAACATTTTAGTCCCTAACTAATTAACTAAGTAACAACCTTTAGTTAGATTTACAAACTAACCAGTAACCAACACCAGCCTTTCAAGACTCTCCCTTAAGTTGGAGGGTGATAAAGATCCTTAGCCCTCAACTTGGACATCAAAAACTTATGTTGTTGGACTTCAAGTGCCTTTGTCATCACATCTGCAAGTTGCTCATCAGTTCGCACATGTTGTGCCTAAATTAACCCTTATCGTATTTTTTCTCTAACAAAAAGGCAATCAATTTCAATGTGTATAGTTTGCCCATGGAATACTAGATTAGCTGCGATCTAAAGTGCTGTTTGACTATTAAAAAACAACAAGGCTGAATCAAATTGATCAAAACATATATCTTTTAATAGACAACTTAACCATACTATTTCAGCAACTGTTGATTCCATACTCATATACTTAGCTTCAACTGATGAACGTGAAACTGTGCTTTACTTCGTTGACTTCCAAGAAACAAGCAAATTGCCAAGTTTAATATAAAAACCAGTGATTGATCTTCTAGTCATAGGACATGCAACCCAAATAGAATCACAATAGGTAATAAGTTGTGCTTTGTTTTCAGCAGCCAAAAAATCCTTTACCATGGACTCTTCTTTATGTACCGAACAATTCCAAGTGCTATTTCATAGTGAGATTTCTTTAGTTTTTGCATAAATTGGCTCAAGCGTTGAACCGCATATGATATATCTGGTCGTGTATTTGTTAAGTACAACAATCGACCCATAAGTCTTTGATATGCTGACACATCTAGCAACAACTCATCGTCACATCCTCTTAAATGCACAAGTTCATATTCAGCTGTGGTAAACCTCTTATTTTGCTCAAGTAGTGTGCTGGCTGGCTTGGCTTCGTCGAACCCAACATCTAATATCAACTCCAATGCATGCTTCTTTTGACTTAAAATGATGTACTTGTTTGATCGTGCTATCTCAATGGCAATGAAATATTTAGTTCTCCTAAATCTTTCATTTTAAAACTCTTATAAAGAACATTTTTTAACCTATCAATCATCCCAATGTCATTTCCGGTAATCAGCATGTCATCTACATAAATAAGTAACATAACAATCTTATCACCTTATTTTTTTGTGAACAAAGAATAATCATGTTTGCTCTGAATATATCCACCATGTAAGAGAGCCTCAGTAAGCTTCAAATTTCATTGTTGAGAAGCTTGTTTCAAACCATAAAGGGAATTTATGAAAACCCTCCAGAAGGTTAATGTAAACCTCTTCATACAAATCACCCTGAAGAAATGCATTACACACATCCATTTGAAAAAGTGGCCAATCATTTATAGCAGCCACACTAATGGCAGCACGAACAGTAACCTATTTGGCGACTGGAGAAAAAGTCACTTGAAAATCCATTCCTGCTTGCTGTCAATAACTTTTACTAACAACCCGCGCCTTGAACTACTCAATCGAGCCATCAAATTTATATTTCACCTTATAAACCCGTTTGTAACCAATGAGAATCTTACAATGAGGCAAACACCACCTCTCACGTGCCATTCTCTTCCAAAGCCCAAATTTTTCGTTTCATAGCATTAATCTATCTTGAATCTAGAATAGCCTATTGATAATTTTAAGGTTCAGTAATAGCAGAAATATTAGCAGTAAAAGAACGAGAAGGATATGGTAATGAGAAGAAGAATAAAATCAAAAAATGGTATACTGACCTGTCTCAAGTGAAGGAGCAGAGGATTTGTTAGAACAAACATATTATTGCATCCATTGTGGTTGTTTAGGAAGATGCGAAGTACGACGTAAGGGTGGTGTAGGTGATGGAGGAACAACAGGTGAATCAGGGGAAGAAACAGGAAAAACGGATGATGAATCGAGTGGTGAAGCCATGATATTTGGGATATGAGAAAAAGAATTATCAAGGTTAAGAAAAGTAGCACTATCAGATATAGGGAATAAAAAATGAGATTGAACAGAAAATTTAAAAGGAAAAATATTTTCATGAAAAATGACATCCCGATTAACAAAAAATGTTTTCATGTGAAGGTTGAATAAAATATAGCCTTTTTGGACAGTAGAATACCCCATAAAAACAGATGGTATTGCTTTTGGAGAAAATTTATCGCGATAATGAGGCGTGGTGATGTAGTTGTAACACCTTAAAAATCCCTTATATATTTATTTTTGTATGTTTATGACATATATATATGTCTACTTCAGTGGTTAAATGTTCAAGGAAGTGTCAGTGAGGTCCCAAGTTCAAGCCTTAGCTTGGACAAATTTTTGTTTTTAAATGAATAAACACCTATCTCTAATTATTAGGCTTATAAATAAATGTTGGTAAAATATGTCAGAATGTGCCTGTTGGTCTGGTGGTTAAGTGGAGTGTTAAGTGGCTGGAGGTCTGGGGTTCGAATCTCTACGCGATCAAAGGGATTTATGTTTACTGCTTGTACCGTATGAGTGTTGTAGTTTGACCGAAATTCTGAGTATGTGAGGAGTGTGAGGTTATTGTGGCCGATTTTTAGGAGGATAATTAGGGTGATTTCGGTTGTTGAAGGGATTGTGGTGGGTTAGTAGTGAGGATTTTGAGGAGAGATTTTAGGGATTGTGGATTGATGGGAGTGTTTTGGGGGATATGGGCATTATCTTGAGGAATCTCGACCAGAATATAATTTTTTTGGCTGAAAAGTTTTCTTCCTCCTTTCTTTTTGTATTCTACCAATTTTTTACTTTCTATCTTTTCTTTCTCATTTTTGTTTTTGGCCGAAACATCCCCACTTACTACATTTTTTTCAAAAAATTCGGTTCCCCTTTTTTGTTCCCAGAGTTTTGAGGCTAGTTTCCTTTCTCCTCAAGCCGACTGTGCTCCATCTTGCTCTTCTCCTTGGCCGAATATTGCTAAGTGAGTTCTGCTTTGCCTTCTATCCTCTTTCGACCTTGCACTTCCCTTCCCATCGTTATCTTTTTCCTCTTCTTGCCATCATCCCCTCAGTTTTGCCTCTTTTAAGTCTTTGATTCCCTTTTTCAATTCATTCACTCTTGTGTTTCCAATTACACTATGCTTTATCGTCGGTTGGGTAAGTGATTTAGGTGGTTTGTCGTCTCGTTTTATAAGATACTAAATGAAAGGTTGTGTTTGATCGGTAAGTATGATTTAATTGAAGTTAGCAGTGAAATTCCATTAAAGGTTTAACGAAAAGGTTTTGTGACTCTTGTTTTAAGTAGATACCAATAGTTGGTTGATGCGTCTTCAACGAACTGATGGCGTGATTTTGGTTGTTTTCGGTAAAGGGGTTTCGGTTGTTGATCGCTTTTTAACTTTGTTAGGCTTCGATTGAATAACGAGTTAAGTAGTTGATTAAATGATGTTTTAGTTGAACCTAGGTTTTGGAGTACTTAGAGTGCAGTTTAACTTCAAACGAAATCAAGTGTGTAAACGCAACTCTGAAAACAGAAATGGGTAAAAAGCCAAAAAATATGATTATCGATGCCACAAGGGCATGCGGCCGCCCTTGTGGTAGGCCGTGTGACCGAACACGGGCGCGTGATCATCGAAGCTAGCCGTGTGTAATACATGGGCCAAGCCGAATTGGGTCGTATGCACTACACGGACGTGTGGGCCTACACGGACGTGTGAGATTATTAGGCCAGCCGTGTAATCCATACAGCCAAGACTATTTTGGGCCGTGTGGGCCTGCACGGGCAAACATTATGGGATTGTGGGCCTATTTTCACTGTTAGATTGCTAAGGTTGCACGGGTCGCCCGATTCGACTGTGGACCTACTGTAGGTTTGGTAAGCTTACCTAAACCCCTAATTAACTAAAATCACTGTATGACTGATATGAATAAGCATGATGATATTCCACTAATTTGATACTGTATGCCCTAATTACATGCATGATATTATGTTATAGCATGTCATATTTGTATATTGCATTGTATTGGGTTGGGGGTTTATTTTGTTCGGAGGAAGTGTACTGAAAGGCCTCGAGCCTAAATTACCGGTAGTTCAGCTGCAAACTATTGCCTAGTGCCACATACGGTACTTTTTGGAATGTAGGGATGAGTGGGTTAATTATATCCCTACATGGAGTGTCGGGTTGGACGGAGTTGGAATGTAGAGGCTGGCTGGGTAGAATTTGATACTATATAGCTGTTACCGTACTGAATATTGATACTATAATGGGCCAAGACCCAAATGCATGACTGCTTCTGTATTGTAATGGGCTAAGGCCCTAACTGAAACTGAAACTGTTACTAAAATGGGCTTAGGCCCAAACTGTGAATGTATTTTGTTTGCTTGTATATATGGGGATTACACATTGAGTTTTCATAAACTCACTCTTTTGTTTTATCTTACAGGTAATTCCGAGACTTAGGCAGACCGGAGCGGCAGAGGACTCAGCGGTGGCCACACGACCTTTTTTTTTTCACTGTTTCGTATTTAATTAGGTTTTTAAAGTTTTATTTGGGGTATTTTACTGTAATACAGGCCTCTATGGATTTTTGCTTAAAATTTGGATTTTATATTGTTTAGGTGTTACATCTACTAGAAGTAGGTAAAAATCGGGTTTTTTAAAAGAAATGAATATGTTTTAGCAAAATACCTACAAAGACACAAACTTTTTTAAAAAGCTTCCGCAGCGTATAATGTTTTGAAAACTAATTATTGAATACGAATCACGACTTAAGAATTAATATAAGATAATGACGAATTCTGAAAGAAAAATTTTTTAAGCGAAGTCCAACACAAGTTACAGTTTTCAAACACACTACCATGTGACATCGCCAGATTCGGCCATAACGTTCAGGCAGGGTTTGGGGTGTTACAGTAGCAAAGACAACCAAAAACCTTTAACCAAGAAATATCATGTAATTTCTTGTATAAAACCTCAAAATGACTTTTCTAATCTAAAAGAGGAGTCGGTAAACGATTAATAATAAAACAGGCTGCTGAGACATACTCTCTCCAAAATTTGCTAGGCATATGAGATTGAAATTTAAAGAATGCGCTACCTCAAGTAAATGTCGATGTTTACACTCAGCCACCCCATTTTGTTGTGGAGTGTAAGTACAAGAACTTTGGTGTATAATTCCCATAGTACAAAAAAATTCAGTACATGCAGTGTTAAAAAATTCACTTCTATTATCACTCTGTATAGTTTTAACAGCAACAAAAAATTAATTTTTAATCATGAGAAAAAATTGTTTGAGCTGTACTAGAACATCACTCTTTAAACGCAAAAGACACACCCAAGTCAAATGAGTAAAATCATCTACAATAGTCAAGAAATATCTATGCCCACATGGGTTAAAACTCTATACGTACCCCACAAATCTAAATGAATAAGAGAAAACGGTGCCTCAGCCTGAGTTTTACTTATTGGAAATGGCAATCTAGTTTGTTTTACTAGAGGACATACATAACATTGTTGTATAGAAGTACTATTGGAAAAAAATACATGGTCACAATGGCATTTTATTCAACCTCGAAATAAAAGCATGACCAAGTTGGGAATGCCAGAGTAAATATGAATCAATAGTGGCAGTTGTATGAAATGAGATGTTACCCATGGTTGATGCAGATTTTGGTGAAGAATTGATGCTAAATTTGAGGAAAAATAGTTCGAGAAGGATGAAGGATATACAAACCATTTTATGCTTTACTAGTCCCCTTCATCTTTCCACTTGAGAGATCCTGAAATATGCAGAAATGGGGATAAAATAAAATGAAACAATGCAAGTCTTTAGTAAGCTTAGAAATGGAAAGCAAATTATAACGAAAATATGGTATAAACAACACATTAGCTAATTTAATATCAGGAGAAATAATGCAAAAACCAGTATGTGAGATTGGCAATGATGAACTAGTAGGTAATCGAATACAAGATGAAAATTATGCACATGAAACAGTAGATTCTAAACAGTGCAAGTTAGATAGCATGTGGTTAGTAGCGCCAGTGTCCAATATCCATTCACAAAGTAAGATCATACATGCCAAACTAGTCTCAGCCAAACTTGCAGAGGGCGTTACAGAAGACTCTTCATTCAGCAAGCTTAATATTTGTTGATATTGAGCTTGTGTAAAGATAGGAGCTTGAGGAGTATGTAATGGATCAACATTAGCCATTGTATCCACCGTGTCAGTTGCAATCACATTATTCACCACTGAGTTAGTGGAATTTAGTCTTTGTTTTTGTGAACTTAAAATCAGGAGGATGTCTAATTAACATGTAACAGTTTTCCCTTTTGTGTCCCTTGATTTTGCAATGGTCATAGACACCATTAAATCATTTCTTTTGAGCTCCACTAGCCGAAAAAACCGATGCTGGTTCGAAAGTAACCGGCCCTGAAGTATGAAACCGTTGAAATTCTTCTTACATCAACATGAAATAGACCTGATTAACAGTGGGCAATAGGGTCATTAACAGAATTTGACTACGAATAGCACCATAAGTTTCATTCAGACCCATTAAAAATTGGAACAAACATTGCTGAACAATATGGTCAGAATTTTGCTTTGAGTGCTCACAACAACCACAAGAAGAAAACGCGACAAGCGCATCATACTCATCCCACAATAGGTGTATTTTAGTGAAATATACAAACACTGATGTAGTCCCTTGACAATGAGAAGTAATCTCACAATGTGAAAAAAAAAACTCGAAAACTATCAACTTTGTTGAAACGTTCACTAAGATCTGTCTAAATTATCGCAGCATTAGAAGCAAAGACTATTCCAGCTGAAAGCTCTTTTTGCTAACAGTGTTTAAAATCCATAACAACACTAGAGTATTGCATCTATTCCATTGCGGATACAAATCGGCTGGCACCAATTCTTTAGAACATGAACCATTAACAAAACCCAATTTATTCTTTGCCAACAGTACTATTCACATAGCACGACTCCAAACAATAAAATTCTCAGGCCTAAAAAGTTGATAAGAAACTATTGTGTACCTAGAGTATCAGACAGATGCAAATACAATAGATGGTTGAAATCGATAACATAATTCGTTGAGTCACCATTTTAACCAATCAACAATCAGCAACAACCACACTTGTGTCACGAAAGTTACTGATTGGTGAACAATCAAATAGAAGAAATTTGTAGAAAAAGAAAGCTGTGTCTGTAAAGAAAAAAATTAAACGGAGAACAAACTCATGGCAACTAGAAAAAAACAACCAGCGGTGGCTCTGATACCATGCTAGAAAATATCAGTGACCGTCGTCAGTCGATGGTACGCCGATGATAATCATAAAGAAATAGAGTAAAGTAATAGCGTCGATAGTTGGGGCATGAAAAATAAGGGAAACGAAAGTAATCTGAAAGATGCTTTCATTAAGAGATAAAAGTAACATTTTTAAATTACACCCACAACCTATTTATATATCAATATTTTAGTCCTTAACTAATTAACTAAGTAACAACCTTTAGTTAGATTTACAAACTAACCAGTAACTAACACCAAACTTTCAACACCTATGCACACCAGCTCAGAGACCTTTCATTTTTGATCCCAATCTCCAGTGAAAGCTCCAAAACGAAGAGTGTTCATGAAATTGTTGCCTAGATTCACAAGTATAACTTTCCCAAATCAAAAAGAGGCTATGAATCGGCGCGATTGATCCTCATTTTCTCTATCGCCACTGTTTCCTGTATCATTGTTGGACCCTCTTCCACTTAGTGCATGTCTAGTTTTCGATGAAAACCTTCATTGGCTAATAGGTGAGCAACTCGATTCCCTTCCCTTTTTATGTGTTGAAATTTAAACTTCTAAAAACCTATAAGTAACTGCTTGGCTTCCCATATATATATGCTAACTTTCGATCTGTCCAAATGTTACGTTTTTATCTTTGAGATGACCACCATTGGATCCCCTTCAAAGGCAACTCTGCGAAAACCTATGTCCCGAGCAAAATGAATAACTTGAACTGCACCCAGCACCTCCACCACTTTAGGTGACTAAATATTTCTATTCCAGCTACAATATGCCCCCATTAACAGACCATTTTCATCTCGAACAACAACCTCTGTACTGGATTCTTGCAAGTCACTGCAAAACCCCCATCAAAGTTTACCTTCACCCATCGGGTCTCTAGAAGGGTCCATCGCACAAGCTAGTCTTGGCTAGCCTTTGGGTAAGTATTTTCTATTATTTCCAGTTCTTTAACATACCTTAGAACAAACGAATTGAGCTCACTGACTGTTTGCCTTCTTCATTCAGGCATCAGTTTGTTCCTTGACAACCAAAGAGCCCATATTGTTGGTAAATACCTGAATTTGAGTCACTTACTTTTACTAATTTATTGCACATAAATTATTGAATTCTAGATTTTTATTTATTTTATGAATATAAATTGTTAAACAACTTATTTTAAGGCAACGATTTAATAATATTATTTAATTAGGCTAAACTTTTTAATTTTCATACATTCAAAAATAATTTTTTAATTTTCATGAAGTGTAAAACAAAATTCAAATAAATTAAAGTAAAAGTAGTGGGTTTTTTTTTAATTTTTTATAAAGCGGAGGGATCAGGATTAAATTTACAATTATAAAATATATATTAAAAACTTTTAATAGATAAGCATTATCTGAAATAGTTGTAAAACTAATTCTGTTTATATATTATTCTATAATAGAGATTTCAAGTTTCAAGGTAGTACATGATGGATTTGGACAGATTTAAAAAGATGCTTTTCAGGATATTTTGGGCTTTTTTACTAAATTAACCCAAAAAAATAAATTAATTATCAAAATAACCCTCCTTTTTAATTAAATACAAAAATGACCCATTTTCTACAGTAAAAAGTGGTGGAGCCATATCATATGGCGCCACCACAGTGCCACGTCAGCAAAAGGATTTAAAAAATTATTTTTTGGTGGAGCCATATTGAATGGCGCCACCTGTATAAAATACCAGGGAAATACTTAGAGTTCTGGAAAAATGGGGGACCTAAAAAAAATAAACCTTTTCTGGGTGGAGCCATTCAATATGGCGCCACCACTTTTCTGACACCCCCACCCTTTTTTTTTTTTCCTTTTATTTTCATATTTATTTTTTACTTTTTTATTTTGTTCATTAATAAATTTTATTTTTTATTTTTTTACTTTTTTGATTTTTTTCTTATTTTATTTTGTTTTATTTTTTATTATTAATTTTAAAAAATTTGTAATGTATATTTAAAATATTTTATAATATATTTTTTAAAATTTTAATTATTATTTTTAAAAATATTTTTTTTAGCTTTAGATATATATTTGTGAAATTAATTTTTTATAAATTTTAAAAATGTATTTTGTAATTTAATTTTTTCAAATTGTAAATATTATTTTTTAAATATTAACCATATTTTTAATAATATAAAAATATTTAAACTTTTGAAATTGGTAAATACAATTTCTTTAATTTCTTTTTACATTTTTAACCTTTTTTAAACTTTTGAAAAGTTTGGGGGACCTTAATTGCAATTATTCATTTTCCTGGTGGAGCCATTTCAAATGGCGCCACCACTTTTCTGACACCCCCAGCCCTTTTTTTTTTTTTCTCCTTTTATTTTCATATGTATTTTTTACTTTTTTATTTTGTTCATTAATAAATTTTATTTTTTATTTTTTTACTTTTTTGATTTTTTTCTTATTTTATTTTGTTTTATTTTTTATTATTAATTTTTAAAAATTTGTAATGTATATTTAAAATATTTTATAATATATTTTTTAAAATTTTAATTATTATTTTTAAAAATATTTTTTTTAGCTTTAGATATATATTTGTGAAATTAATTTTTTATAAATTTTAAAAATGTATTTTTCAAATTAATTTTTTAAAAATATAAATATATTTTTTAAATATTAATCATATTTTTAGTAATATAAAAACATTTAACTTTTTAAAATTTATAAATACAATTTCTGTAATTTCTTTTTACATTTTTAACCTTTTTTAAACTTTTGAAAAGTTTGGGGGACCTTAATTGCAATTATTCATTTTCCTGGTGGAGCCATTTCAAATGGCGCCACCACTTTTCTGACACTATTTTTTTTTATTTTTTCTTAAATTTTGTCTTTTTCTTAATTTTTTATTTTTTAAGTTTTTTATTATTTTCTTATTGTATTTTGTTTATTTAATTTATATTATTAATTTTAAAAAATTTGTAATATATATTTAAAATGTTTTATAATATATTTTTTAAATTTTAATTATTATTTTTAAAATTATTTTTTTAACTATAGATATATATATTTGTGAAATTATTTTTTTATAAATGTTAAATGTATATTTTCCAAATTAGTTTTGAAATTATCAATTTTATAATATTTGTAAATTTTAGATATGTATTTTGAGATTATTTTTTTAAATTTTAAATACAACTTTTTAATACATTTAAAAAATCATAATTTTTTAATAATATAAGAAATCATAATATTTTAAATTTTTTTAAATTTTGTCTTTTTCCTTTTTTTTACTTTTTTGAAATTTTATTTTTTTTCTTATTTTATTTTATTTATTTATTTTATTATTAATTTTAAAAATTTTTTACTATATATTTAAAATGTTTTATAATATATTTTTGACAATTTTAAATATTATTTTTAAATTTTTTTAACTTTAGATATATATATTTAAATTTTAAAGTTTAAATTAAAATATATATAAATTTATTATAACTAGTCACATCATGTCAGTGATGTGACTATTAATAAATTTAAATATATTAAAAAATATATTAAATATATGATTTTCTTTTTTTAACTCTTTATTATTTTAAGAAAAAATTTTGTTATATATATATGGGTGGGGCTTGGTCCCCCCCATTGCATAGATAAGAAGCTCAGTGATATAAAAGAAAAAAAGGCATGTTTGTTATTTTTTTTGTTTTTATATTTTATAGTTAATGTAATATAATAAATAATTGTATTGTATTTTTTTTATATTATACAGATTTTAAGATGTCTTCCGGAGCAAATACGGTTCACACTTCATCGATGATCGACGAAACAGTAAAATTTATTATAAATTAAATTAAAAATCGGTTTAGTTTTCCTTTTTTTTTTTTGCTAATCGCTACTCTTTTGAATATGTTTTGACTACTTTAAAATACTTATCTCTAATTAGTTGTTATTTAGCTTTTGTTGAATATTTTAGATTATTAATTTGATTATACTTTGTAATACTTTATTTTTGTTATAATTAATTTAGATATACATTATTTGTAATTGTATTTGTATGCTTATAAAAAAAAGTTAATATCACTCACCTCCAAACATCAAATTTAATCACACAAATTATAATAGAATAGATATATTATAAAAATAAATTAGGATATTTTCAATTTTTAAAATAATTATCCCTTAAAATCGACTTACGTAAAACTTTACTCTATTTTTACTAATTTCAACTTAATTTATTAGACGGTGTCTAGGGATTAATACGCAAAACTATTACTTCACGAGGTCGATTTATGAAAAAAAAATTCCTTTTAATTTTAATATATATATTATTAAAACAATAATAATCAAAGTGAATATATTTGATTATTTACTGGTTAATTTATAAATATGTAGAAAACATAAGTATTTGTTTAAAAATTACTTTATGTTTTTAAATTTTATAATATAAAAAAATATTAGTATTCCTTGAAAAATAAGTTTTTGCTATTACTCACTTTAAAATTTGAATAAGATATCATAAAATTTTAAAATTAGAAATATATACGTATTGTAGCCATTGGTGTCAAATTGAACTTGCTTGAACCAATCATCTTCTCTTTGGTTGCTTTCTGGTTTGGACTTATTTTTTAAAATGGTGGAGTTTGAGTTGCTGCTCAATGAATTTCTCTTTTCTTGTAATTTTACTAGTCCTTAGTTCATATTCATGTAATTTCTCCCATTCTTTTATTATTAATATATTTATTTTAATTAATTTAATACTTAACTATGGTTAGGATATAATAATCACATTTGATTTCTACGTGTTATTATTAATATTTCATGATAAATTTTTATTCTATTATTAATATATTATTACTTATGTAAATTAACTTAAATAAAAAAAATATTTAGAATGGTTACGTTGGTATAGTATAAGTGTGATGTTTTTGTTTTCTCAACCTTTCAATTTTACTCTTGAATATATATTTTTATGTTTAAATTATATAGATAATTGATTTGTCATATTTTTAAAAAAAATTTACTATACAGGATGGTTATCGGGTTTTGAGGTTGCGGCATCATTTTCCTAAGTACGATCCGGACGATCGGATCATGCCATACTTACGGTTGGCCGGATTTGGGGACGTCGCACTAATCCGGAGGTTTGACTTAAGGCCGAACTTACTATCCGCCTTGGTTGAGCGGTGGTGTACTGAGACCCACACATTCATTATGCCGTGCGGGGAGTGCACTATCACATTAGAAGACGTCGCTATGCAACTTGGGTTACGAGTTGACGGTGCTGTGGTCACGGGTCGAAGCAAAGTGTTAGAACCTTCTGTAGTATGCCACAGACTGCTTGGACGGTCCCCTAGAGATGGAGAACAGAATTTTACATGCTTGACATTGGCATGGTTGAGAGCAAATTTTAAGTAGTTATCGAGCACTGCCACTGAGCAAGAGGTGATGTATGCTGCTCGAGCCTATATTATGCAGCTGATTGGGGGGGTACTTATGCCAAACAACACGTCTAATAGAGTCCACTTAAAGTACTTGCCTCTATTGGAGGATTTTTCTCGTGCCGGTAGCTACAGCTGGGGATCTGCAGTGTTGGCTGCATTATACTATGAGCTTTGTCGAGCAACAAAACATGGGGTTAGTAATATGGCTGGTTGTCTGGGTCTACTGCAGTCTTGGGCTCTATACAGAATGCCGTTTCTAGCGGCTGTTAGGCACCAACCATATTGTTGGCCACTTATAAATAGGTAAAAACAAAATTATACTTAACATTTAACGACTCATAAGTGTGGATAATATTTTTCAAAGTTTTACTGCCATTGTGTTTGTTTCGATTTCAGATGGGCGACGTCTCCGGGAATTGGTGCGAGCCAAACATTAATCATTTACCGTCAAATGATAGAGGCGTACGCTGGAGAGAAAGTAATATATATTAATATATTTTAAGTAACGTTTATTTAACTTATCCACTTATAGTATGTGATGTGAATTGACTCATTATGTTATATTGTGCAGTTCTTGTGGATGTCGTATTCTGCAATAAACATTGCAACCCTTATTCCTCAGAGTGTTCACGCTGAAGCTCATATGTGGTGCATTAACACGCCGGTGCTCAACTTCTCCACCGTTGAGTGGTACAACGGTGATCGAGTTATGCGACAATTTGGATTTAAACAATTTGTACCGGTCGAGCCACAACAGTTTGCTGATGTCCACGGTAAGACCATGCAGGGGAGACATACATTAGATTGGAGCGTGGAACATCAATGTTATGTAGCACTATGGAATACCCGGTACGATAGGCGGCCTGAGATGCAGTCCTGCATGTATGACTTCAGTCCCTCGACTGAATATATGCAGTGGTACATGAATCGATGGCGTGTTTATTTATATGGTGGGCAACTTATGATAGTACCAGGTCACGGCTACAGACGTGGAAATCAACCTACGGGGGAGGTAGAAGATCAACATATGGCGGAGCCCGACTCGGAGAACCAAGTTTTCAACACATCGGACCAATGGGTTGACGCTTTTTGTGATGAGTCCCAGAGCAGTTCATATAACCCAAACATAGGTGGTTCGAGTTCATATAACCCGGACATGGGTGGTTCGAGTTCATATCACCTGGACATGGGTGGTTCGAGTTCATATCACCCGGACATGAGTGGTTCGAGTTCATATCACCTGGATATAGGTGGTTCGAGTCCATTTCACCTAGAGCAACCACCGACATCATTTGATATGTTTGGTAATAACATGTACTCTACCCCACCTCAAGCCACGATTGACCCCGTTGCCAATCCTTCAGATGTGTACAATACACCTCAACGTCCACCCCGTCAACGAAGACCCGTAAACCGTTATACCCCGAACGATGATACCACTCCTGGTTCTTTCCAATTTTAAGTTATGTAAATTTTAAGTATTATGTCATGTTTGTTGTATTGGTTTAAGGTTTCACAACTTATATATTAGTCTTTTTTTATTTAATTTATTATAATATCTTTTAAAATATTAAAAGTTGCAACTATTAATTTGAAATATTATTTTAACACTAAATAATACAAACTTTATTTCTAAAAGATCATAAAATAGACAAACCTCAGGTACAACATTTAATTTCTTTCAGATCGTGAAGATTGGCCAGTGTAGACGTTTGCATGGGGACATTTGCTCCGATTGTGGCCAACTATTCTACATATGGTGCAACGCTTTGGATCAACTTGTTCTCTTATATCCATGTCATTTCGAATCCTCATTGTTGTCGGTCTACCTTTGACTCTCCTACGTAGTGACCGATTTGGCAACATCTCGAATGCAGGCGGTTGTACTTCCCATGTCGATATATCCCTTAATACGGGGAACTCGTTACCCCAAATACGTAACGTACGTTCAAGTGTGTACACATCGTCTATATATTGTTCGACATTCAAACTATAGGTAGCACAAGCTGCAACCACATGCGCACATGGGTACCGTAGTGTTTGGAACATCCCACACTCACACCGCCTGTTTCGGAGATCAACTCCATATGACCGTGGCGGGATCCCTGACCGACGACTGATATACTCTGTCACTCGAAAAGTTTCCAAATTTCGAGAATATAGTTCTACATTCATCAACCTAGCCCTTTGAGTGTTATCTTTCATGGCATCTCTGATTTTTTCGACGTACACGTGTCCTGCCTCTAACTGATTTGCTTGTTTCAACCCCATTTTTGGCATTAAGGTTGCTAACCTGTAAAATGTGGCTGAAAAAACAGCTGAAATTGGCAAGTGACGCGTACGCCTTAAGATAGAGTTAATGGCTTCAACAAGGTTAGTTGTCATATGACCATAACGGTACCCCTCGTCAAAACACTGAGCCCATTGCCACGGCTCCATGCTACCCAACCACTGTCTAAGAGAAGGTTTGGACCCCACCATATCAGTCTCTAACCTCGCCAACTTATGTCTGAATCGGTGTGCTTCCAGCTCGTATCCTATGTATGTATTTCGATAAAATGCCTTAAAATTAGGAAATGGACTTGAAATAATTATAAATACGAATTTAAATATGATATTTTTACCCATGTTCACAATTTGTTTGCGCCAATCTCTGTTCTTATACTCATTGTGGAAGTTGACAGCGATGTGACGAATACAATAGACAGACCTCCATGGAACCTCCGATTGCCGAATTGCAGCAATAAGACCCTTCGATCTGTCGGATATAATGCAAATGTTGTCTTGCTTGACAACATGTCTTCGTAAGTTTCGAATGAAATATGCCCATGATTCAGAGTTCTCAGATTCTACAATGGCAAAAGCGATTGGTAGTACATTTCCGTTACCGTCTTGTGCAACCGCAATCAGAAGTATTTGCGTGTATTTTCCATAAAGCCATGTTCCATCAACTTGCACTAGCGGTTTGCAATAGGAGAATGCCTTAACACATGGATCGAAAGTCCAGAATAGTCGATGAAAAACTCTTTTTCCAACTTCCAATTGTCCATTAGGGCCTCTATAAGGCAAGGTTTGCAAGTCCACGACAGTTCCTGGGACGTACTCCACCATTGCTGAAATCCAACTCTGAAGTTCATTGTATGACTCATCCCAGTCGCCGTACAATTGTTGCATGGCCATTTGTTTCGCCCACCATGCTTTCCTGTATGACACTTTGTACTGAAATCGAGCTTGTATGTCTGCAATCAATGTCGACACAGGAATGATTGGGCTATCTTTCACTAGTGGCATGATACAGTTACAAATACTTTTGGCATCTAATTTTCGGTGGTCTTGAGACATACGTGCAACAGTACATGTATGACGCCCTTCTAATTTTCGTATTTGCCACTGTTGAGTCCTCTGTATGAATGCAGCACGAACTCGCCAACCACACCCATCATCAGCTCTCCAACATTCCCCAACATATAAGGTCGGTGTAGATTTGGCAACCTTGTAATCAATCGACAACTTCATGCTATATTGTTTGATGGCAAACACACAATCTGCCTTGTTCTCGAACTGTTGCCCAACGAACAACTCCTCCATCTGTAAATTTGATGCTAATCTATGAGCAGGTACTATATCGGGGTACTCAGGGAACTCCGATGCATGCGCTACATCTGGATCTACGCTCAACATGTCGCCGCCAGGTTTATTTCGTAAAATGATGCCACGACTCGGATTACTGAATGAAGGGCCGTGAACACCTTCAACCTCCTCCGGGCCTTCATCATCGATATCGTCTGGAACCTCATCAACATCGGGGTCACTAAAATCTTCAACGTCTTGATCAGAATCTTCACCAGTATTGGTCATTTCTCTGACATTTGCCTCTGTGCTTATTATCACCTCGGGATGTATTTGTAGACGGGGACCGATGGTAGGGTTGTTGTATGAACTCCCACCATAATTAGGAATTTCGGGTATCTGCGATGTTCCACCGCATTCTGCATGGTCTGTCCATCTAACATTAAGATCAAAGTCAAATTCGCGATGTTGACTTATTGGACTAACATTCTCAACAGGCTCTAAGTCTGCTAACTCAGCAAATAATTCAACTGGTTGAGGATTCTCACTCCCAGTCGACCACCATATTTCCATCATAGTGCCCAAGTCATCATCATCTAACAGCTGCATCGCACAAAATTTGAACGGATCTGTAGAGATTGGAAACTTGTAAAATAATTTGGACATCGCCATTCCACAACGGATAGCTATTTTCGCACTGATCTTCCTTTTCATTTCTGCTAGCTTCACGTTTTTTTTGAATCGCAAACCTACTCTTTGCCGACCTTGAAATACACAGCCAATATCACCTTCTAAAATTTCACCATCAAAAACAACATACACTAAAAACACCTCATTATTCATTTTTAACAGATTTTTTCAACTTTCATACTGAACACAACAACTACACCTACTCTATATATAGAAGAGAACCAAGAGGTGGAGCCATAAAGAATGGCTCCACCAAAATACTATGATTTTTGAGAGTATAGGGGGCCCTATAGCAAATTTACCATTTCTTGGTGGAGCAAAATAATTTTACCATTTTTAAGAGTATTGTTAATATTTAAAAAATAATATTTAAATTTAAAAAATTAATTTAAAAAATATACATTTAAAATTTATAAAAATTAATTTCAAAATTATATATTTAAATTTATAAAAAATAATTTCAAAAAATAATATTTAAAATTAAAAATTTAATTTAAAACTTAAAAAAAGAAAAAAATTAAGAAAAAGACAAAATTAATTTTAAGAAAATCATATATTTAATATATTTTTAATATATTTAAATTTATTAATAGTCACATCACTGACATGATGTGACTAGTTATAATAAATAAATATATTTTAATTTAAACTTTAAAATTTAAATATATATATATCTAAAGTTAAAAAAATTTAAAAATAATATTTAAAATTGTCAAAAATATATTATAAAACATTTTAAATATATATTACAAAATTTTTAAAATTAATAATAAAATAAATAAACAAAATAAAATAAGAAAAAAACATAAAATTTCAAAAAAGGAAAAAAAAAGGAAAAAGACAAAATTTAAAAATATTTAAAATATTATGATTTCTTATATTATTAAAAAATTATTATTTTTTAAATGTATTAAAAATTTGTATTTAAAATTTTAAAAAATAATCTCAAAATACATATCTCAAATTTACAAATATTATAAAACTGATAATTTCAAAACTAATTGTATGTTAAAAAAAGAATTTAAAAATAATATTTAAAATTGTATGTAAAATTAATAAAATATTAAACATACATTTCAAATATTATAAAACTAATAATTAAAAAATTAATTTGAAAAATATACTTTTAAAATTTATAAAAAAATAATTTCACAAATATATATGTAAAGTTAACAAATAATTTTAAAAATAATAATTAAAATTTTAAAAAAATATTGTAAAACATTCTAAATATACATTACAAATCTTTTTAAAATTAATAATATAAATTAAAAAAACAAAATAAAATAAGAAAATAATATATCTAAAGTTAAAAAATTATTTTTAAAAATAATAATTAGACTTTTAAAAAATATTATAGAATATTTTAAATATACATTATAAATTTTTTAAAGTTAATAAAAAAATAAAACAAAATAATATAAAGAAATAAAAGAAGTAAAAAAAAAAAAGAAGATAAAATTTATTAATGAACAAAATAAAAAAGTAAAAAATAAATATGAAAATAAAAGGAGAAAAAAAAAAAGGGCTGGGGGTGTCAGAAAAGTGGTGGCGCCATTTGAAATGGCTCCACCAGGAAAATGAATAATGGCAATTAAGGTCCCCCAAACTTTTCAAAAGTTTAAAAAAGGTTAAAAATGTAAAAAGAAATTAAAGAAATTGTATTTACCAATTTCAAAAGTTTAAATATTTTTATATTATTAAAAATATGGTTAATATTTAAAAAATAATATTTACAATTTGAAAAAATTAAATTACAAAATACATTTTTAAAATTTATAAAAAATTAATTTCACAAATATATATCTAAAGCTAAAAAAAATATTTTTAAAAATAATAATTAAAATTTTAAAAAATATATTATAAAATATTTTAAATATACATTACAAATTTTTTAAAATTAATAATAAAAAATAAAACAAAATAAAATAAGAAAAAAATCAAAAAAGTAAAAAAATAAAAAATAAAATTTATTAATGAACAAAATAAAAAAGTAAAAAATAAATATGAAAATAAAAGGAAAAAAAAAAAAAGGGTGGGGGTGTCAGAAAAGTGGTGGCGCCATATTGAATGGCTCCACCCAGAAAAGGTTTATTTTTTTTTAGGTCCCCCGTTTTTCCAGAACTCTAAGTATTTCCCTGGTATTTTATACAGGTGGCGCCATTCAATATGGCTCCACCAAAAAATAATTTTTTAAACCCTTTTGCTGACGTGGCACTGTGGTGGCGCCATATGATATGGCTCCACCACTTTTTACTGTAGAAAACGGGTCATTTTTGTATTTAATTAAAAAGGAGGGTTATTTTGATAATTAATTTATTTTTTTGGGTTAATTTAGTAAAAAAGCCGATATTTTGAGCGTATGATTCCAAGTTCAACCTCCTTCCAATTTTTGTTCATGTTTATCACACTTTTATTTGGGCAATATACTTAAAAATGCCCTTTTTTTTAATTTAATTATGGAAATAAGTTAAATTTTGGGTTATTTACTAGGAAAGACCATTTTTTACGAAAATGCGTTCACGTCAATACATTTTCAGAGTACGTATTAGCAAAACGCTTTTTTGTGGGAACGTTTTGTCCACATCAGCAAAAAATATTTCATTGAGGGCGCGCTTTGTTGACGTGGACAAAACGCTCTCCCAATGATGCGTTTTAGCCCATGTTTAAATTTTTAAAAAATGTCATTTTTTTAAATATTATAAAAATAGACCAATTTTTTTGAAAATTTATAAGAATAAACTTTAAAAAAGGTTCAAAATGACAACACCATTTTTTTAAGGTGTCACCAATTAATATGGAAATAAAACTTACAAAACAAATCTTTATATAGACTCAAAGTCTCATTTCCTTTGTTTTTTTAAGCAATGTGGGACATGAGATATGTGTATATATAGACTCATGAATAGGTTTGCAACTTGTTCTTAAACAATGTGGGATTCCTTTCTCTTTTAATTAACAACATGAGATTAAAAGCTACACTATATTTTATATTTTTTACTAGAGTTTAAATTTTTTTTACAAAAGTTAACATTTGATTACATTATAAATAAAACTTTTAAACTCTATAAGTAAAAAAAAAATATAAAATATAAAATGAATATGGTAAAATATTAAAAATAAATAATTAAAAAATTACTAATAGTTGAGTGATCATTTTGTAAGTTTTTATAATTCGATGGCTAAAAAATCATAGTTAAGTGACTACTAATGTAATTTAATCTAGATATAAATAATTATTATATTTTATGTATATTATATATTTCTATAAATAAACTTATTTAACATAATTATATACTATGTTTAAATAGATTATCTATCTAGTCAAAAAACATCTAAAATAAATTTATCAGCATTCATTAGGTGATGAAAATTAAATTAAAATTAAAATTAAAAAAATTAATGAGTATAGTAAAATATTAAAAATAAATAAATATTTAAAAAAATATATCAATTTTTTAAAATTACAAAAAAAATACTATTTGAATGCCAAATACTCACCATTTATTTATTAATCAAACATTCATAATGTAAAATAAAAAATAAAATTAAAAAATTAAAAGTATAACTTCTAAATTTAAATAATAGAAAATTATTTTAAAAATTAGAATTGTATTGATATTAACTTCAAACATTTAAAATTGAATAGAAGATTATTGCATGCACAAGTTTCATATGTGCAATTTGTTCTCTTTTTTTAATAGTTCTTTTGTATATGTTAACAATTCTAAAATGCAACAAGATTAAATGTCTCAAAAGATAATTTTATAATATGAGAAAATGTTAACAAAATAAAAAAAATAGAAATTATTTTGTAAAAAAATTATAAAATATAGTGTACCATTTAATCTCATGTTGTTAGTTAAAAGGGGAAGGAATCCCACATTATTTAGGAATAACCTACAAACTTATTCATGAGTCTATATATATACATATCTTATATCCCACATTGATTAAGAATATAAGGGAAATGAGACTTTGGGTCTATATAAAGATTTGCTTTGTAAGTTTTATTTCCATATTAATTGATGACACCTTAAAAAACGGTGTTGTCACTTTGAGCCTTTTTTAAGGTTTATTCTTGTAAATTTTTAAAAAAATTTATCTATTTTTATAATATTTAAAAAAAACATTTTTTAAAAATTTAAACACGGGCTAAAACACTCCTTGGGGGAGCATTTGGTCCATGTCAGCAAAGCGTACTCTCAAGGAAGCGTTTTTTGTTGATGTGGACAAAATGTTTCTTTAGGGAAGTGTTTTGCTGATACATACTCTGAAAATGCATTGACGTGGATGCGTTTTCGCGGAAAATAGCCCTTTCCGGTAAATAACCCAAAAATTAGCTCATTTCCATAATTAAATTTAAAAAAGGACCTTTTTAAGTATATTGCCCCTTTTATTTTATATCAAATGATACTCTTGGTTTTTTTTTTTTTAACTCAAACAATATAAAAAATAAATAATTATGAAAATGTGACCAGTAAAAAATTAATTACAAAAATAAGTAAATTTAACAATTTTAGCTGGCCACCTCACTTTTTCCTAATTATACGGTCATCATTAGTTATTCTTTTTTATGCTATTATAATTTTTTAAAAATATCTAAGAAAATACATCTGGTGCTGATAAAAAAATTTGATTGGAAATGAAAAAAATTGATAAGAACTCCAAATTTACTTGCAAAATTGTTTCCTTCATCTTTTATAAGAAAAGAAAAAAGAAAAAAAAACTAAAAGCTTCGAGTCTTCACTTTTTATTGTCTCCCCTATTTTATTTCTCTTCTTTAATTTTCAAATGTTGAGAAAATTAAATATCTTTCTATTGTTGAAAAAAATGAAATGTTTTTAAAGATAAATGTATAAAATAGTACAGTTAGACGTAGGCTTTTAAAACTTTTAAATTAAAAGTTTTTTTTTTCTTTGATAAAAGAATTAAAAGTAGTTTCGATTCTCTAAGAGATGATGAGTCAATTAATTTTAGGTATTACTACTGATTAACTAAGCATGTTATTAAAAAAAAGAGGCTAAAAATGAAAATGAAAATAATTATATATATATATATATATATATATATGTAGTATACAATTTTGTTGATTGATATTGTGTAGACTTCGTGTTTAATTCAATTAAATTTTCAATATTTAATTTAGAAAAAGAAAGTATTTCAAGTATATCCATTTATAATTTTTTTGTATTATTTAATTAATTATTGATAAAAATAAATTTAGTTAATTTTTTTAAAATAATAATAAAATTTGATTTAAGATTTTACGAAAAATAATTTTATTATTTCCTTCAATAACAGTATTTCAGTTTAACTTAAAAAAATTTAAGTCAAAGGAAAAAAAAAACTTTTATCAACCTTTCTTTTTTGTATCTTTGAAAACATTTCATCTTTCTCAACATTTAAGAATATCTAGTTTTCTCAACATTTGAAAATTAGAGAAGAGAAGCAAAGCAAGGACGACAATAAAAAGTGAAGACCCAGAGCTTTTAGTTTTTTTTTCTTTTCTTATAAAAGATGAATGAAACAATTTTGTAAGTAGATCTGAAGTTTTTACTCATTTTCTTTTTCTAGGACTATTTTTTTTAACTTTAGTTTATTTTTCATTTCTAATCAATTTTTTTTATTTTTTCTAGTCTCGCCTAACATATCAGCGACACCATTAAAAAGCTATTTTTTGTTCCTTAATATACTCATATCTTCTCGAATATTTTGGAAAAGATACATATCAGTGCCGCCTAACATAGTGGCGACACCAATTTTTTTTAAACTAATGATGGCCGCATGATTAAGGGGAAAGCAGGATAATATTGCCGGTGTGTTAAGCGGCACTTACAGGAATTTACTTATTTTTGTAATTACTTTTTATATATTATTTGTAACGGGTCAATTTAGCCTGAGGCTTAAAAACAGAAATAATAAAGTCCGGGCCCATATAAAAACCAAAAACAAAAAATAAAAACCAAACAATAACCAGTCCAATGTCCATTTATACCCAGAGCCCAATTAGCTCAAACAAAAAAAATCTAACCCAAATAAAAAATAAACCTAAAACCATAGCCCAATAATAGCGCAGGCCCAAATGACCCCAAAATACTCAGCAAACAGAAACTCTAGGGGTTGCATGAATTGCCACCGTCGTTCCCCTCCGCATGCGCCACCACTGCGCCACGTCCGTTTGCCAGCTGGCCTACGTACTTGCAAAAGAAAAACAAAAAAAAGATAGCAAATAATAGAAATTAGGGCCGAAAAATAAGAATGAAATGTATTATTGCTCTTTCCTTTTCCTCTTTTAGCTATAAAAAGCCACTAATAAATCATTGTAAAAGGGGACGAATGCAATATATAAAAAAAAAAGCAAAGCAAAATTGTTCAGGGGGTGATTTTTGATTTTCGTTTTCCATAGTTTCATCTAGTTTTTATTTTATTTTAATTTTATTTTCTTTCTTTTTTTATATACATACGAAGATAAAAAAAGAAAAGGGAAGAGCTTTACCTGAATCCCCATCACCGCGGCGTTGGAGAGCCCTTCTTAATCGTCGGAATCAAAAAAAGGGGATGATGGTCTCTTCTTTCGTTCCTTTTCGGGTCAGGAAGGCTCGTCATTCGAACGCAGTTGCAACGGGGCTGAAAGGGTCCATTTCGCACAACGCCGGCCACTGGCCATGACGGCGGTGCAGCGGACCGCTGAGGAGCCCGATCGGCTGGGGAAAGATTGATAGGAGAGGGTTTTGAAGTTTTGTTTAGTTTTTTTAAGAGTAAGGGTTAAAATGAGAAAAAAAAAAAAACAAAACAAAAATTTTAGTATAAATAGCTGCATTGAAACAACAGCGTTTCGCTTTACCGCCACTAATGCCAAAACGACGTCGTTTTTGGGGGGAATTTGAAATCCTATCCAAATGTGGCCAGGATCCTCGTGTTTTTAAAGCTAACGGATATTTGCATGTTTGCCCCTTCCGTTTTTTCTACCTGTTTTGATTGGGTCCTTTTGGTTTTCTTTCTTTTTAATTCGGCCCGATAATTTTATTTCTATTTCATTTTAGACCTTACTAAAGCTATGCGTTTTAGGGATGAGGGATTATTCCCATTTTAATCCGTGCACTTTTGCACGTGTTTCATTTTGGTCCCTTAATCGGCCATGTCTTTTTATTTTTGAAAATTCGCCCTAAAATGCTGCCCAAATTGCAATTAGATCCTGGGCCACTTAATTTCCATATTTTCACCTTTTTTATTTATTATTTTATTTATTTCTTCATTCTTTTGCACTAAAATAGATTTTTTTTATTTGGTGAATTTCATTATTACTTATGTTTTTATTAATTTATTATTGTTATTATTTTCAATTTTATTATTATTGTATTATTATCATTATTACTATATTATTAAAATTAATTATTTCAACATTATTATTATTACTATTATTATATTTGTTATATTTATTATATTTATTATAATTATTTTTGTTATTACTACTATTATTATTTTCATGTTATTAAATTGATTTATTTAATATTTATTTATTTGTTTATTTCCTTATCATTTTTATATATATATAGATTTATTTTATTTTCACATTTTTTTCAAATTTGCATTTTATTTATTTATTACAAGTTTGTACGTAGTATTTATTTCAAACTGTTTTATTTTATTATTTTTGTGTTACTTATTTTAAATGTCTTTATTATGATTAAGTTTTTTTTCTATATTATTACTTTAAACTATTTTATATATATATTGTTTCATATAATGTTTATTTTAAATTATTTTATTTTATATCATTTTAAATTATTTCATATATTGTCTATTTTAAGTTTTTATATATTGTTTATTTTAAACTTGTATATATTATTTTAAATTTTGTGATATATCGTCTATTTTTGAATCATTTTGTATTTTATTGATTTTCAAATTCTTTTCTCATATTATATATTATGAATTCATTTATTATCATTTTTAAATTTTTTTTACATTCTATTTCGATTTTCTTTATATTTTTAAATTGTTATATATGTCTTTTAATTCATTTGTCTTTGATTATTGATGTTAGCTTCTTAAATAATGTATATGATGTGTTTATTGCCATTTTGTGTTCTGTAAGCTATTTATCTGCATTTTCATATTGCCGTTTTTCATCAATTTTTTTTGTTCATGCATCGTTTTAATATTGCATCAATTTTCCCCCAAATTCAAAAAGAAAACTTTTAAAAATAAGGCAATGTTCCGCCTCTGAAAATTCGAGAGATCGTGTCCTAACTTATTGGATTTCAATTTTTCGTTTAACCCAAATAACCGAATATCCTTTTAAAATTTAAATACATGAGTTTTGAAAATCAAAAGACAAGCTTCGTTTCGAGGAATTAAAATGTCGTATCCTAACTTACTAGATGTGATATTTTATTACTTCGAGACAAAAGGGTCTTAACATCCAATTCGATTTATTCAAGTTTTTTTAAAGGATTGTATTTTAAATTTTTTTTAAATTTTCGACATTAAGACATTAATCAATCAAATAGGTACCAATTTTGGGTGTTACGAGGGTGCTAATCCTTCCTCGTATATAACCGACTCCCAAACCCATTTTCTCGAATTTCGTAGGCCAAAATCAACTTCTTAATAAAAACAAAACATTTTACAAGGTGATTCGATCACACCTAAACAAAAAGATTGGTGGCGACTCCATTTTCGTTTTTAAAAGTTGACTCCCTTTTTTCAAAATAAAATGGTTTCGACATTATTTTTGTGAAAAAACCAATATTCTTTATTTTATATCATGTTATTCTTTTTTTTAGTGCTAAAAATATGTTATTATTTTTATATACTTTTATTAGTAGTTTTCTTAATATAACAAATAATTTTTAGTTTCATACATATTAAACACTCCTTTATTATTTATCAATTTATAACATCTTTTGAAATTGAGATGGATATATGATAGTATCAATTATAAACTTGAAGTTTAGAGAAAATTTGTTAGCACAATGTAATCTGTCTTGTTCGATTGGCATGTTTTGAACAAAATGGATTTGATCCTTTAATTGTTGAATGATAAGAATCATACTTTCGAGACAATTGAAGTTTCTATAAATACAAGAGTTGATTTTTAAAAGTGTTTGATTGCTAGACGATCTATAACACTCTATACTTGTATTGACGAAGACTATGGATAATCATTGTTACAATTGATGTTCAGATACATCTACTAACTTACAAATCACGATTTTGGTCTTTATTAAACTTAATTTTGACGATTAAGACTCAAGTGCAAACATTAGAACATCTTTTAAACTTATTAGGTCAATAAAAATTCATTTTTAACAAATTGGGCTGCAAGTATCGATACCTTACAATAGGGTATCAATACTTTATCCCTTTAAAAACCTCATTTAGATATTGTTCGAGTAGGTATTGATACATTGCTCCCTTAGGACTAAATTTTAACTACTATTTGCCCACATATCAATACCAATAGGCCAAGAAACAATACTTAGGTGTAGGACTTCAAAATTTAAGTTAAAAATCACTTTTAATACCAAAACCAATCAAAACATATCATTTCTATTATGATCAATTAACAACATTAAAACATCTCATAATATCATTTGGATAAGCATAGATTATTCAACGTTCACTTGATAAACAGTATGCATGCTAAGAGTCGTACAAAAGATCAATAATTCATAGGAAAGCAAGTTAAAATAATTTATCTATGCTTGCTCTCTTTCTAAAATTGATCTTAGGTGCATAACAAACTAAGACATAATTCAAAATACAAAAATGTCCAAAGGTACAGGTATTCTTCTCAAATGATGTGATCCAAGTTGAAGCGACACGATTACCACCTCAATTTATGGTCTCTAACCCACACATAAAATCAACAAAGGCACTAAGCATATACAACGTTAGTTAGTACTCAACGAAATTATCTTACTTACTTTTCAACCTACGCGTGAAATCAACAAACACACTAAATATATACAATGCTAAGTAAGTACTCAAGGAAATTACCTTGCTTACCTTATTTTCAAGTTACATTTTTTTGGTACATAAGAGGAAGTAGAAGAAAACCATATAAAATCTAGTTATCCTAAGCCCGCAATCATCGACTCGTACTAGGGGTAAATTACTTCTAGGTGGGCGATCTAATTTGACAAAGTCATCCGCTATATATTGAGCCAAATTAGTTAATTGATCAGCATATTTGTTGCCTTATCAGTCAAAGTAAAAGCCTGAAACTCGTAATTTTTGTAATAATCCTGTCCAGAAATTCTATTGTGCAATCTTTATTAAAACGATCATAACTTGAGTTCTCAAACTTGAAATCGGGTGATTGAAAGTGCATTTCAAAGCTAAGAGATAAATATTCAAACGCTATGAAGACATCTTAATCTAGAAATACCTGGATCCCATCCAAAAATTTGTCGCACGTTAACTAATTTTTTCATCTTGAAAATTAACAATTTGGTTGAATTGACTTTAATACATTTCACTCATTCCATGCATGTATCATTCCTATTTTCCTTGAAAAAATTCATCCACGCATACTGGCTTTGATCGAATATTGATTTGATTTGTTTGACCTTTGACCTTTCTATTAGGCCTTGAGTTAGTGTAAACCCATCACATTCATGAGTTTGAAATTGAGCCTTGAGACTCATATCACGCTAACACCATAAAAACAATTCTATAAACAAGCAATTCAGACAAAAATATAAAGCATATAAAAATTAAAATATACAAACAAAAACCAACTGAGCTTCTGTTACTTTCTCATTTTTATTCTCTTTCGCTTTCTAACTTTCACCAACTTCCTTTGCTTTTTAATACAAAAACAATAAATGAAGTGAGAAAATCAAAATAAACAACTAAAAAAATCCCAAATCTAATGAAATAACGCAATTCGATATAGTGAAACACTAATTTCACTTCTTGGACCACCTAAGAGAACTTCAATTTAAACCAACCTCAAATTGAAATCAAATAGTCTGCTAATGGTTTAAAAGTTATAATCACTCTAAACCTCTCTTAGTTATTGGTAAGAACACCAAGAATTTCTACTCTCTTTCTTTCTCTCTATATATACACCTTGATTCAAAACTTCAAAAACATACTTACCAAATTTGATATTTCTTTGTTTTAAGTTTATTCTAAACTTAAGAATACTCCAAATCTAATCTAAAATCACTAATAGCACATCAATATCGAGTGCTTTCTCTCTCTACCTCCTTACTAAGGTAAATTGAAAGGATGAGAAGAAAATGATGAAATCTCAAATTCAAGAATTAAATTGATAAATTAAGGAGTAGAAATCCTATTTATCTCAATGAATTTAATGGGTTAAGATCAAACTTCCTCTATTCTCACTGATCGAAGAAAGAATGGAGAAGATGATGAAATTAATTTTCCAAGAAGAAGTTAGTAAGAGATTGACTTACCAAATTGAAATAAATGAATTAGAATGAAGATCTATCATGAAATGAAAACCAACTCAACTGTCCCCTCTTTTGGCATCTACCAAATGGTTCTTTTGTTCTTATGCCCTTGGGCTACTTACCTCTTAAAATCTCTTACTAATACTAGTCCAAGGTTTCGCCTTATGACATTTGCCTAACCCATTTTGTTTTTCTTACAAAATAATTCATACTTCAAATTCTAATTTCTTTAATATCAACCAAATAAAGTTCAAAAGCTAATTATTACCCACAAATAAATAATTATAAAATCAACTCGATACCTATTTTTAGAAACCTCTTGATTTAAATTCTTGAAATTTTTCTAATTGCCCATTTCGACACAAAATCGAATTTTTTGACACTAAAAAATTTCAAACCGTTACACGATTCCAAATTTAATTGATTACCACAAGATAAAATTATATTTCATCTCGTGTAGTACCCTTCCATGTCTAACTTAACTATCCCCATTAATATTATTAATTAAGTTTCTTCTCTTGATTTTTTTTATCCCTATTTTTCATTCTTGGTATAGTACCATTAATGACACCAAAATTTTAAGGGCGTTATAAGATCTTGTAAGAATTTAGACTATTTGAAGACATTTTATATGATTATTTTAGTGGAATAAGCGATTGTAATTTATTGAAATTCAACAAGCTTTTTAATTTTCATATATTACACGACTTGTTTAGGTTAAAAGTTAATTGTATTACTTTTGGAAGCACAATACTTATTCATCTAAGAATTGTTTTAGGTGCAAATTTTGTAAGTATACTTTGACTGAATCAATCAATTTATATATGAGCTTTCAAGAGGAAGACTTAGAGGGAGAGTAATTTAGATAAAAGTATAGGAGTGAAGTTATAATATAAGTGTGTGAGTTGAACACTGATTGTACTTATTGATGGTGAATTAATCTTTGAGTCCCAACAAGCGCAGTATGTTTTTGAATTGAGTGAAAAGTTTTTTGGTGTCCATGTTATTCTTCCTTTTTAAGTAGTTATTTCATCTAATTGCCACCGGATGAATAGTTAACAAGAAAAACCAATGAATTTACAATTGGCATCAAGGTGAGACACTTGATGCACTAAGTGGATATCTTGTTAATTTTGTATTGAAAAGGAAGGTGATTTAGGGCTTGTTTAGTAGTGCTTAAAAAAAACACTCTTTTGACTCCAAAAATACTTTTGAAAAAAAAGTTGTGCTAAACAAACTGCTTTTGGCTAAAATTTTTGGCTTTTCAAAAACACTTTTGAAAAGGAGAAGCTAAAATTTTTAGCTTTTCTTCTTCCAATCATACTTTTGGTGTTTAGTTACTTTTTCACCCCTCCAATAACATAATACTTTCCCTTTCCCTTTTTTTTTTCTTGGTGCTTAATTACAAATGTGTTAAAATCATTAATTAAAAATAAAAATATTTATGTTAATATATAATTACAAATATTTAACGGTTATATTTATATATTTAAAATATAGTTTATATATTCTAATTAAATTTTATAAATAAATATTTTTTCTTGCTTAAAAATATTTAAAATTTTTATTTCATATATTAAAATATTAACAAGTTATAATAATTTTTTTATATTCTTACTAAAATATAAAAATATTAATTAATTTGAATATTATTTAACTGCATATTTGTTACTTGATAATTGTAATGGCCCGATAGTCAGGGGTGTCGGAAAGTGTATTCCCGAGACTCCGTTTCCGTAAATCGAACTCGTAAATATTTATTAAAAATATTTACGAAGGTAGTTAAGTAGTTAATTCGGTTTTAGTTAGGTGGATTTGTATGAATTAAGAGTAATTATGTAAAATGACTAAATAGTATAAAAGGTAAAATTTGAATTATAGATTAAAGAAAAATTAAAGTGACTAAAGAGGAATTATACCATTTTCTTTAGTTGAGGCGGCATTAATAAAAAGGTCTATGTAAAATTTAATATATATTATAATAAAATATATTTACTTAACATTTAAGTATATATATTATTATATTATATAATAAAAAATTAAATAAAAGGAAAAAAACAACAACATAGAAATGAAACAGAAAGGAAAAAGAAAGAAAAAGGCAAGAAAAGGAGAAAGGCCAAAGTTAGGGATTTCAAAGTTTTAAGTTCAATTGGTTAGTAAATTTAGTCCATTTTTCTTGTACTTTTTATGTTTTTGGAATCCTAGTGTTAAATACTACTCGACTTATGTCAAAATTTTAGAAATTATTGAGTTTTTAAATGTTGTCTATGTTGAATAATTAGAGTATTAGGGACTAAATTGATAGATTTTTAAGTTAGAAATGAAAAAGGAGTGAACTGTAGAATAAATTGTAAATTTTGAGTAATAGAGACTAAATTGTAAAAAATTTGAAATTTAGAGATTTAAGTAAAATTGGAGAGTTAAATCTAGTTTAAAGTGAAAATTGAATGAAAATATAGAATTAATTGTAAAGAAATAAAGTTAGTCTCGGTTGAGGGACTAAATTGAAATTTAGGTAAATATTGAGTAAAAATTGAAATATTAAATATGAGATTGAATTGTATTGTATTGATGAGTTTTAATTGTTTTAATTTCATAACTAACATCATACGGGGATCCTTGACTAAAAAGGGAAAAGATAAAGTCGATAAGGAATATCTCGGAATTTTCGATTTGCAATTCTATAATCCGAATTTAGTTAACTGTTATAATTCAATTTAATGTATATGGTAAGTGTTAAAGTGAGAATTATTATGTTTTGCAATTGAAATGGATTGAATTAGTATGTGATGAATTTATTGAAATTATATTGATTGAATTGATATATATTTATATATTGAATATATATTGATTATTTGAATTGAATTGGATGTTGATTATATCTGAAATGTGAATTGAAACCCTATTAACTGTATCGGGCTGAGTCGGATATAGATGGCATGCCATAGGATTGGAAGAGTTCAGGAATTACTTCGACTTTGAGTCGATAAGACACTGGGTGTCAAAATTATTACTTTAGATTAATTCAATGAAGCACTGGGTGCCAATTTACTTCGGTTTAGCCGATGAGGCACTGTGTGTCAATTTACTACTTTGAATTATATGATGAGGCACTGGGTGCCAAACTGGTGTGTTTTGATTGGATTCGTGTATCTGTCCGAGTCCGAGTCGTGTTAATAGAGGTAAACATATAATAAAGTTTTATAATTTATATTGAAATGATATGGTATGAGAAATGAAATTGATATAGTGAATTGAAAATAAAGTGTGAAATATGTTGTAAATACATGGAGTACATGAGTTATATACTTATGAATTGAATATGAAATGGATAGTGCCATTGTTTAATTGATAAGTGAACAAATTATGACAAGTTATTATATAGCAAGTAATGAAAATTGAGTATGGTATATAATGATGTAATCATGAATTGAGTAATGCATGACTAATGTCATTGTACGAATAAATATGGTTTGATATGTGAATAACCATTTATATAGCAATTGTGTGAATTAGGATATTGTTAAAAAAAGAAAAAGAATGATAGTCATGATATTAGACATTAACATGTCCTTATATTTTAATTGTGCCTATTATATTATATTGTCTTTAAATATTCGGAATATAGAAATATTATTGAGTTTTTACCCAACGTACGTTTTTGTTTTCTGTGCGCAGATTAGGTACAGTGATTTTGAAGAGTTGTAATTGAGGTTGTGAGCATCCATATTATCACATCTCCAACTGCCAAGAGGGTATATTTCAAAATTTTCAATAGAATGGCATGTACTTAAGAAGATCAAGTGTGTTCCAAGTAGTAGGGACTAAAATATAAGATATAAAAATAAAAAAATATTTTTTAATGTTCAAATATATTAGTGATTAGTCAAAATCACTTTGGCACCAAATGTAATATTCCTATATCAAGTTTCTTACGCCAAACCGGGTATAGAGATATTACAAATAACATGTCTAAAATGAACATTTTATTTTTTAAAAACACTTTTTACAGTAATACTAAACACTCAAATCTTAAACAAAACTTTTCAAAAATATTTCTTAAAAGCAGTTTTCCACAGCACCTTTCAAAGTAGTGTTAAACAAACCCTTAGTTACCAAACCCTCTATGTTGGATATCTCTAATTGTACTTGTACTAGAAATAGATGAGAGCTTTTATAAAGTCTATGGATAAAAAAAGCACGACACTCAATTCTAACACCTCCAACTACTAATTAATCCTGTACCAATAAATGTACCGTTTTCTATTAGCATTGGTACATATCGAGATATACCGGTTTGGATTTATCAATATATTTTTAAAAAAATATTTAATATATTTATAAAATACATGAAAAATCAAACATTGAAATCACACATTCATATTCAAAATCAATATCCATTTTGGTCTAAATAAAGCATCAATATCCATTTCTAATTATTTGAAATACAACATGAGCAAAATACAACACAACCTCATATCTAAAATCAATTCATGATTTCTCCTATTTTGCCTCCATGAAACTGTTTCTTATATTTCCCCTACTAAAGAAAGAAAAATAAATAACAACCAGAATAAAATAAAAGACTTGAAAAAGAAAGAGGGTCACACTATCTAACAGAACACTAACCCTCAAACAGAAACAGGATGCTGCAGAAGGATGGATGCTAACGATGGCTTCAGATACTGACCTTGCAGATGCTGCTTCCGTTACCGGCTGGGTGGCGGAGGAGAGGTAGTGAAGGGGCAGCTGGGTAGAGGCGCAAAAATACAGAGGTACAGTGACAGACACGATCCGGAATTTGTCGGTCAAAAATCAATTTTGACCTTACATTGATTTTTAAGCCTTTCTTTAAGCATTGGTTTGGTGCCGGACAGTACCTTTAATTCCGCGGGAATAGCCGAAAATTACTGAAACAGCCCGAAACCACCGAAACAGAGCCGAATTTCAAGCGAAACGGAACCCCTAATCGTCCCGGTTGAGCACTGAAACAGAGCGTTCCACTTGGTACGGAACTGACTCTCGTGGTAAAGACTCTTAAGCTTGAATTGACTTGGACGAGTGACGAAAAGAAGTTGGCTAGTGGCAGCTTGAAGGCCCTTAATGCGATCTTTTCTAGAGTTGACCCTCAGGAATTTAGAGAATTTTCAAATGTTACCGCCACCAGGGAAGCTTCTTTAGTTTTTGAGACTCCTCGCCGGATAATTGTTAAAGCTAATTTCGCTTTGCTTTTAAAAAATGTTTTAAAAGATGCAATGAAAAAAAGTGTTTTTTTATATGTTTTCGATAAGTTTGATTTAAAATTTGAGTATTTAATATTATTGTTAAAAAATATTTTTAAAAAATAAAATATTCGTTTTAAATATTGTATTATAAAATAATAAATATATATTTAAATAATATTTAAATTAATTAATATTATGATATTTTAACAACAATATAAAAAATAATTTATTATAACTTATTGGTAATATTTTAATATATAAAATACAAATATTAAATATTTTTAAGTAAATAATATTAATTATTAATAATATCTAATTAGAATATATAAACTATATTTTAAATATTTAAATATAATCTTTAAATATCTATAATTAAATATTAATACAGTTGTATTATTTTTAAAAATATATTTTTTTAAGATCTTGAAGATCTTGAAAATGGAAGGAAAATAAAAAAATAACTTTAGTGAAGAAGAAATGAAGAAAAAATTGTTACCGTGAAAAATGATGAGAACAAAAAGGTAATTAATTAGTCAAAAACACTTTTGGCCTAGAAAAAGTTTAAAATTTCAACTTTTTCGACCGAAGAAAAATGACTTTTAAACAGGCCTTTTAAGTTAGAACTGAAGTTTGTTCAGTAAATAATTTAAGAGAAAACTATTTTTAAAATGAAAAGTGCTTTTTGGAAGCACAAGCAAACAGAGTCTTAGTTCGATTGACATGCACATTATTATTAATATAGAAAAATGTGGGTTCGAGTTTACTAAAGCGCATTAGAAGAGGCTATGACTAATTTTAGGTAATGTGTAAAAAATACAAATAAAATTAAAATCTATAATGAGATTATTTAAAAATATCAAAACAAACATTGACACTAAAAAATGAGTTTGCTCCCTCCTCTTACCAAGTGTTGTGATAAAAGTAATGTTGTAAAAATTACATTGATAGTCGAACCAATCAAATCACTAATTTTCGATTCAATCATTACAAGAAAATATACAAATTAAAATTTTTTAGCCTAATAATTAATTTTTTGCGATCCGACAATGAATTATAAAATTAATAAATTTTAATAAATACTTGATGATGAATTGGAAAATCGTACCTCCCAAGTTTGCAATCCGTCGCCGACACGATATTTGAGTGAGGCCTTTGACTTCGTGCGTATCGCTTCAGTCGTTACGCTATTCTTCCACAGCAAGCTTTATTCTGTTGGTTTTATTCGTAACTTGGACCTTGAATTATACCTCAATTTTTTAGATTAGTCCTTAAATTTCTTTAAAATTTATCTAAACCAACGATTTTGTTACATTAGATATGAGACACATTATAAGTTCTTATTAAATACCATACGATTTTTGAATCATACCTCAATTTTTAGATTAGTCCTTATGATTTTTGAATAGATGAGATAAATTGATCGTCTAGTTTAAAGACCAATATGCAAATTGGATATAATTCAGGGACCAATTCACTAATAAATCATAGTCTGTTTAATGAAAAACAGTGTATTTAAAGAAGGTTAAAATATGGCTATAGTCAGTGTACTTTTTGGGAATTAAGAATTTAGTCCTTGTACTTGTATTTCTAGGAATTTAATCCTACTTTTGCGATTTCAAAAATTCAAGTCTAATCAAGGGGCGGATCCAGAAATTTTTTAAGGGGGGGCAGAATTGAATTATAATTTTTTGAGAGGTTAAAATATAATTTTATTATGTATTATTTTATGATTTCATTATTTTTTGAAGGGACTTCATAAAATTATTTACATTTTTGAGGTCCAAAGTGTAGTTTGACCATATACTAAAGGGCCTGCATAGAAAATTTTCCATTTTGGTGGCCAGTCGCCCCTGGGTCCAAGTATTGTAGAGGGACTAAATTGCTGGAGATACAAGTACAGAGACTAAACTCTTAATTTTCCAAAAAAAAACAGGAACTATAAGCATATTTTAACCATTAAAGAAACAAGAGTGTATATATACTTTCACTTTTTCTCTGAAACTAAAACCCCATCCTAGCCCCAGGCTTCATAGAAGATACATGAAAGAACATCCATTCATGGCAGAAGTTGGGGAATCCTCTGGTTCACAATCATCCTCCCAAATTTGGGCTAAGCTTGGTATTACCTTTTCCCCACCCAATTTCCCATTCTTCAGTCGTCAGTCTTCTGACTCGTATTTTTCCCTTTATGCTTTCATTTATCACTTATTTTTCCACAAAATTCAATTGGGATTTCTTAGTTAGGTTCTTTTATTGCAATAGCTGCATTTATTCAAAAGGCATATTGTACCTGAAACGTGAAAAGATTTATCTCTGGCATCACCCCGAAGGACTAAAATCATGAACTGAGAGCATGCTATTTCATTCTTGAATTTTTTAATCGAATAATTTCAAGGGCATGCTTTAAAGAGCGTAATTTCTATCAGGGAAACGGAAAAATGGTAACTTTAGTATCTCTGGAATATCCATTCGATCACCCAATTAGAAGCTATTCTGATGAGTGTCTATTCTTTAAGCAATTCATTTAGTTAGGCAAGTCCTTGGCCGTTCTTTGATTTCACTGCAAACCAAAAAGTCTTGTATCTTCATTACCTTCAATTCTTGACTTATTACAAAAATGTACCATTGTTGTCGGCTATTTTGCAACTCCTATTGCTACAAATTTTAGTGCAATTGGGATGATTTCTGATATGAGGAGTTCTCAAAGAATCAAATGCCAGATTTTGACATGAAAATTCTTTTGCTTGCGATATTGAATACATGAAGGAAAATTTTACTGTAGATTTTTGGTGATTTATTTACTGTTAAGGCTTTGGATATTCATCAAATTGTTATTTGCAGTTCCTTTACATGCGCAACAGTCGGATATTGAGGTATGTTCAGATGAGATGATAGTAAGTTCTCAGATCACATCTTCTTCCCAAGTGAAGCATGACTGGTGCAAAATAACAAGGAATGTAGATATGTTAACTGCAATGATGCAAAATAAAAGGTATCTACAAACCATTTATGTGCCCGTGCGTGCTTTCTTTTTTGGGTAGCTAATGAGGTTTAGTAGAAGCTTGCGTCTTATGTCATGAATAATAGGTTGTCTTGATCAAGTTATCTGTTCTGATCTCTAAATGTTGGTCTTACTGTCATTATGAAAGAAAAATGTGCATGCACAATTACTACCATCCTCCTCCATAATATTGTTCAATAATGTATAGGATCAAGATATAATTCTACCTGCCTTTTCTTTTAGAAGATTTTACTGAAGTTATTTGTGAATGCTATAGATTTCTTGACCCTTCAAAGTTTATATGATGCAACAAAGTAGTTACAGAGATAAAGAAGCATTAACAAAGGATAGTGATAGAACTGAAACATCAACGTAACAATAAGATCAGGGTTTCAGTAGCTCTGGTGTAGTGGAACACGGTCCCCATTTTAAATATTGTATTCTATTATGCAAAAATACAATAACTTATATTTATTTTTACTTTATTCTCTTTTCTACTTATGCTTTGAGCTACTGCAGTTCAAATGATATTCTTGTTGATGATGCTGTTGTCCGAAGAGAAGATGTTGTTGAAATCAAATGTGGAACTGAAATGGTTTTGGGTCCTAATAGAGAAGGTCAGCTTTAATTTTATTTGATTGTTATGTTTCCATAACTGAACTTTTATGACTTACAATTACACCTGTTGAATAATTTTAATAGATCACTCAGTAACTCGTTCTTTTAATTGTTTATGTTTGATAGTAACTTATGCAAACTGTTTCTCATTGATTAAAATTGCTAATAAATATCAGTGGTTGGATTGTAAAGTGTTAAGATTGTTTTCTGATTTGTTTTTTTCAAATCAAAGGGAAGTTAAGAGTTTAGTATCTATTGAAATTAAGTACACTATCATTTTCTTAAATTTTTATCCTTGGACTGGTGGGAGGTAGACATTGTTCTCATCTATCAAGGGCTTCTCTCACTCCACAAAAGGTGATAGTTTGGTTTAATATTGTTTGGAGTGATGGAAAGTTATATGAATGGGGAACATCATTGTGAATAATATGCTATTGCTTTTTGGACTTTATTGTTTGGTTCATACCCTGCTGCCACATATTTTTATAAACAGAATTTATCACTAATACATCTTCATCAAATACAAACCATTTTATTATTTGCATTTTTTGTGCTTATGAGCAAGTTATGTCTTGTTGGTTACTCCAAAAACACTATGGCAAAATGGACCTACCAGTTAGCACAGTACTGACAACAAATGTGTTGTGTAAGTTTTAGGCTTAATATATAGAGTGACCCCTGAACTTGGCAACATTTCTCGCATTGGGCCCTAAACTTTTTTTTGGATCATATTGGTCCTTAAGGTTAGGGGTGAGCGTTTGATCGAATTGAGTGAAAAAATTTCGAGTTAATCTAGTTGACGAGTCCTATTTTATCATTCTAACTCGAATTGAAATTTTTCGAATCGAGTGAAATGAAATTCAAGTCGACTCGAATCGAGTGAATTGTTCGAGTTAAATTAAAAAATTAAACATGTCAAATTAAAATTTTGTTACAGAATAACTTATTTCATGTTAGAGCATATAAATTTGAAACCATATATCTTTAACTATTAATATGATAAAGTTGAATTATTAATTAACTTATTTAGGTTCTAAAATTTATTATTTTAGAAAAATTTTAAAATTTTAACTTTTTCAAATATTCTTTAGAATTTATTTTTAAATTTTTATAATTTGTAAAAAAATATAATTTTTAGAATTTTTATAAATATTTTGAATTTTAAAACTTATTTTGAATTTTTGAAAATTATTTTGAACCTTTTTTGTAATTTTTGTTGAGAGAGACCAATTTGTTCATTTTCAAAATTGGTAGGGACCAAAGGGGTATTTACATCAATTTGTTATTTGAATTATTCGAGTTATTCGAATTGTAAAATTCAACTTGACTTGAACTTGAAACTTGAATTACTTATTCGAGTTGACTCAAAAAAATTGAATAATTCGAATAACATGATTTGATTAACTCAAAATTTGATTTTTTTAATCGAATCGAGTTTTACTCACCACTACCTAAGGTTGACATTACCCAAATTGGTCTCTACATGTTTTTTTTAAGAATTTGTTGATGTGGACAAGCATGGGGATGACGAGTGGAGAAATAAAGGGATGACACATGGATTCATATTTAACCATTCATAAAAAAAAAAATTAAAATTTGTTAAAAAATATGAGAAATATATAACTTATAAAAATTTAAAAAAAAGAATACATATGTATATAAATTGGAAAATAAAAAAAATAATAAAAAAGAATATATATAAATTGAAAATAAAAATATCAAATTTAGTTAAAATTTCAAAAAATTCAAAAAAATGTTTAAAAATAAATAAATTTGTTTAAATTTTTAGTAAATTACAAGAAATTGTAAAAATATAAAATAAAAAATATTTTAAACATTAAAGAAACAAAAATTGACTGGTTGACGTCGGTCAATGCTAGTCAAACCCGGTTAACTTTGGTGAACGCCTGATCAATTTTTCATTATTTTTTGTTTTCTTTTTTACTTTTTGTAAATTTCTAAAAGAATTGACTTTTATTTATTTGTATATTTTTAATTTTATTTGTTATATATTTTTAGATTTAATTTTTTTTAAGTTGAATATTTGAAGAGTAAGCTTTTAAATGTTAAATTTTAACTTAATTTTTTTTTATTTTTTTGTATATTTACTTTTTTTAATTTTTATAATTTATAATCTCTCTTAAAAAATTTAAATTCTTTTTCAATATTTTAAGGTTTTTTTTTAATTTTTTAAGAATGATTAAAGATGAATCCATGTGTCGTCCCCTACGTGTCACCCCCATACTTGTCTACAGCAGCAAATTCTTCAAAAACAAACTGTGTTAGTGTAGGGACTAATTTATGCAATGGATGCCAACCTTAGTGACCACTATGACCCAAAAAAAAGTTTAGGGGCCAATGCGAGAAAAGCTGCCAAGTTTAGGGGCCAATCTGTATATTAAGCCTTAAAAAAACTAACGGTGTTAACCATAGGGACCGATTTGTGTAACGGATGCCAACCTTAGGGACCAATGTGATCCAAAAAAAAGTTTAGGATCTAATTTGAGAAAAGTTGCCAAGTTTAGGAGCCCATCTATATTTTAAGCCTAAGTTTTATATTGCTTTATATATGCCACATTTAAGGACCATTTTTAAATGAAAAATCATGGTCATACTCAGATGGCTTTTAAATATCTGGTTTTGAAGCTATGGTTGAAGGATGTTATGGCCTCTATTAGACTATATCTTTCTTTATTTTTTCCTGCTTACCTTCTCACCATATTTTCTTTTTCCTGTTGTCCTCCTCTTTAAGCAATATCATTGTTATATTTTCTATTACTGTGCTGCTTTTCTGAGTTAAACCAAAATTGACAATAGTCTGAGTTTTTCTGTTAAAAGATAAACATATAATTCAAGTTGTCCATGAGCCAATACGTGTCAATTTGAATCCTTCTTTTTTCTGAAGGAACTCATCTTTGGTACTACAAAACTTGGTATTTTGTTATTATTACATTAAATAATAGTAGTAGTAGTTTTTTAAGTGATGTAACATGTTCTGGTTGGTTTATGGCATTATCTGCTCTTGTTTCTTCCAGAATACTTGAGCTACATATTTAAACTGATGCCCAGTCAAGAAACCTGCAAAAAGAAATTGAAGGTGAAACAAAGATATCATTAATAATATTTTTCTCTCATGTTGACTATTACATCTATTGGTATGCTTATAGCATATATGTACATTTATTTTCTTTTCCTGGTATTTTTTCAGATCTCTGTAGATGTTGAACATGCAAAATGCAGCATCTGCTTGAATATATGGCATGATGTTATCACTATTGCTCCTTGCCTTCATAATTTCTGGTTTGTAATTTATTTCTTGCTTAATTCAGTATTATAGATTGCCATAATTGATTTTAACTCTATATTCCTGCTATTGCCTTCAGCAATGGATGCTTTTCTGAGTGGTTAAAGAGGTCACAGAAGAAACATTCAGGTGTGCTTTGTCCCCAGTGTAGAGCTGTTGTACAATTTGCTGGAAGAAACCCATTTCTGCACAATATCGAGGAGGTAAAATTCTGAATTTCTTTTTATTTTATAACTATTTGGGTAATATGGCTTGAATCATCTCCTATGACTAGAGCACCCTATAAAGTAAATCACAAAGTATTAATTTATTCAAAGGTATCGACTTGACACCTTGTTTGAAGGAAGAGAAATTATTGCCCTTATTTTGTAAAAAAGGTTACTTGAAATCCTAAATTACCCTAAACTTGCCCGACCAAGGATGACCTGGGCTATGAACAGTTGAAATGGATTTGAATCTAGAAAGACATGAACCTCTGAATCAAATCTGAAACTGTTTGGATCCGAAGACGACTTAAACTTTCTCATTTGCCATCTCTAGATATAGCAGGATAGCTTTTATTGACGAATCCCTTTTGTGTTAACAGTTTATTGCTCTTGTCCTAAGAGCTACTTGTTGATATTTGTTGTTTGGGCCTCTTCTGTATGTATTGAGGTCTCCTTAACACATCATGGTGTTTTTTTTTTTTTTTTGGTATTTCAATTTGTGAGCACTTTAAGGGTTTGAAACCCGTGTCATTATCCTAGAGTAGGGTGTGATATTATTTTTATCTTATCATTTTTATTGAATCAACTTCTTTTTTGTTCAGGAGATCCTGCAAGCTGATCCTTCTTTAAAACGTTCAGATGAAGAAATTGCACTTATAGACTCTTACGCAACGATAAGATCAAATCTTGTGAGTAGTTGCACTCTGTCTTGTTGTAATTTGTATGTTTGCTTCTTTTATCTTTTATTTTTTATGATGTCAACAAGAGATCTTTACTAAGATAAATTGCCTCGAGTATTAATGTTCCAGGTTAGGCAACTGTGACATCTAATGATTAACATGCATGTATTGGTTGTGCATCCTAACCTATTGCTAGCACCCAATCCTTGTAAGTTAGCTTTTGTTTTGTTATGTTGTGTAATAACAGGAGGGTAAATTTTCCAAGGTTAAATGTCTTGCACAAGATTAAATGTAGTTTTGGTATATAATTAATTGCTGGACATCTAGGAGTTCTTCCAGCTGAAGATAGAGCAAACATTGTGTTTAATTTGTACCCTCTTCACCTCATCAGGTCTTCATTTTATTTGGGAAAGCACCAAGCGATGCCTTCAAGATTATCCCTAGATAATAATTATAAATTCTAAAGCACTAGAATGTATGTGTTACAAAATATTCATTTTAGTTGATGTCCCCCTAGAATTAATTTCTTTCTTATAACATCCAGCCTTAGAGGTAAGCCATATTTATTGTATCGCATAAATTATTTAGCTGTCATCTATTTGTGATGTTTCTCTTTTTATCCTATTGTTGGTTATTGTTTGTACTTGTTCTAGGCCATTAGGTCTGAAAGAGGTTCGCGAAGGAAAAGAGGTTGGGTGTATGATGGTGACGAATATGCTAGTGAGGAGAGTGATGACGTAGGACCTCAATGCCCTCAATGTGGTGAGAATTTTTTTCCCTATATTTCCGAATTCTTGATTTTTTTCTCTTTATATTATGCAGTGCCAATTTTTCTTTCTCTGTCTTTAATATTTCAATTGTGCAAATAAAAAAGGGGATAACATCAGTATCTCTCTGTTTCTTTTCCTACCTTTAGTTAGTGTTTCTTACTTGCACTAGATTTTATTCCCCGCAAGGCAGGGGATTTAAATAATTAATTACAAAAAAATTAATTTGAATTATATTAAATAATTATTATTTACATATTTACATATTTTATATTATATATACATAATTTAAAATTTAATATAATAATTCTGATAAATTATATAAAAGATGATATGAATTAGATAGACAAAAATGCAATATGATAGTAGTACTAAAACATGGCATGTCATTCAATATATGGATCAATCTGTTTAAATAGCATGATTTAAAAAAAAAAGCTGACTGAGTGTTAGCTCAGTTGATACCGTTGCTATTATAATAATTAGGAGGATGTGGGTTTGAATGCGTTTAGGTGCGTCCTTTCCTCCGGTTTAAGAATGATGACGGGTTATGGGTAGAAGTAAGCTTCATATAAAAAGAAGTAATAAAATATTTTTCTAAATTTAATTACTAAGATAAATTATTTAAATAATTTAAAATCAAATCATTGTGATTATGAACAGGAACACAATTTTTTTGTAAATTGAATTAGGATAACAAACTATGTGCAACATTAAGTGATTAGAATATGACATAAACAAAACATAAGATAAACAATTATAAAGCAACAATAAAAATAAAATGAACACAATATGAATAAATAAATATGTGAAAAGATACATGAATTATTAATGTTTATAAAAAATCATATTGTATAGTAATAAATCTATAATATTTTAAATATATTAAAATAACTAAAAATCACAGAAAAGATCTCTTTCCTTTTTTTCCCTTCCCATTTCTTTTTTTTTTTTCCCTCTATCTTTCCTCCCTTTTCTCTCCCATTTCTTTTTTTTTTTTCTCTTTCCTTATTCTTTCTCCCCATTTTTGCTCCTCTTTCTAATTAACCTTCCATCCAATGTCCCCAACTAAAATAAGAAAGGGCAGATGTCAAAATCTTAAGGCCTAATATTTACTATAAATTTTTGTATCCAACTCTTATATATAATCATAGATGCTTTGGATAATAAGCTTACAGCATTTTTGGTTCGTTGAAAGGAATACATGAGGAATCGAATATATATTTGATAGGGAATTGAATAGAGGGAGAATAAGTATTACATAATTTGATTTGTCGAATATGATAAAAGAATACTACTATTACATTGTTTAATTGTCTGAATTTATAGATAAGGAATGTGTGTAAAATGACCATTTTCCCATGAATTAAATAATAATATTTTATTTATAATATTAGTAATAGATAATAGTACCATAAACACTATAATATGTATAATAATATCATAAAATATTATTAACATAATATATAAAATACAATTAAACATGCTACAATAGTAATAAATTATCAAATAAAAATAATAAAATTATTTTCAAAAATATTTTTAAGAAATGTAGTATATGAAAGTTTATTTTAATAATTTTTTTTTTAAGAATTATATTTAAATTATTTTGGAAATAATATTTAGAAATATAATTTTAAAAATATATTTATATATAATATATAGTATTTAATATAAATTATTAAAAATAATTTGATATAATTTCTTATGCATATTATAACTTGTAAGTAGCTTTATTTTATTTTCTCCTCTATCACTCTTAACTTCACCTAAACCTCTCTTTCTATCTTAAGTTTAAGCAACCACCTTCTGATTACATGAATCTTCAATAGACCCAGATTCTGGCAGCTGAAACCTAGTATCTAGTCTCTGTCCAACATTGACTACTAATCCAGAGATGATCCACGATAGACATGAACCTTCCCTTTTGTTTTTAATAAAGATGACTGGAAAAGCCTAGACCTACAAAAAACTGTGCCAAATGATCTCTTGAATGTCCTCTTCAGCCTCCCCAAGTATGAAGCCCTAAGACTCAAAAATTCTCTTAACAATGCCTTAGGGGAAAGAAGCTCTGCCTTCATGGCCCGGCATCATTTCCTTCTCCCATTCCCTTCTCCATTTGACCTTTTTCCTTCCGTTCCTCCTTTCTCTAGTATCTATTCTTGTTTTAGAAGGGCAAAATGGGAAGATTATTTTCAGGCCTATTCCTTGCTGAATGGGGTAGGCATGAGTAGCAAGTATTTTTTGCTCTCAACCAATAATAGCTATTACAGCCTCGGTAATGAGGTTCTAAGGCTATTACATTGATTAACCATTATGTGAAGTGAACATCTGCATCAGGATTGGAGATTGAATGTTGGGGAATGGAATGGTTATGCCCTGACCAAATACTACGGTGGCTCTTTTTAAGTACTTTTTGCCTAGTTCTTGTTTCTTTTTTTCTAATTGATGACCTTTCAATTGCAACTTTCAGGCTCCGCAATTGGTGGATTTCAGTGCAACCAGCAGACCATCCATATACAATGTCAAAATTGTGGTGGAATGATGCCTTCTAGGGCTGACATGGATGTACCACAACACTGTAAGTATCGGATTGTGGGATTGATGGGGAATAAAAAATACATACTTGTCTAAATACTTTATTTATCAACACTGTTATGTTTTATGAGTTCAATTGTTATCATTCTTTAGGATCCTTTGTGTTAATTTCACTCCTTTGATATCTAGATATACATGACCTTAAATGTGATATATACAAAAATAAGTCTGGACACAACTCAAATTTTTTCCTAGGTCCACAATTAATCCCATCTAATCATCCTTAGCATTGGTCTAGAAATTTATTTCCTACAAGATATATATATTTCTATTTAAACTAACTTCCTGAAATAAGAATATCTTTTGATTTTGGGTTATTCATATGAAAAATATTTGGTCAAATTCTGTTATTAGACCATGTTCTTTGCATAAGTTGTAGATTTAGTACTTGTACTTTAATTTGATCAATTTTAGTCCCTGTACTTCTCAAAATTTGAAGAGTTAGTCATGACCAAACAGTCGCTGTTAAATCTGTTTGGTTAAATTATACTATTTAGAGATTTAGTCCATTTTCTCCAATTAGATCATTTTTAATTGCTATATTTTTTGAATTTCGAAATTTTAGTCTTAATGTAAACAATAGTCGTTAAATCTATTAACTGATTTTTTTGTTAGTATTATGTAGAGATGTCAAGCTGACATGGCATTATGCATGTGATAATATGTTTGAAGCATCAAAATTTGAAAATAACAAAACTTAATGACTTTAATAGTTGCCATTTGGTCTAGACTAAAATTTTGAAATTCTAAAAGTACAGGGACTGAAAATGACTAAATTAGATTTAATGTACAAGTACTAAATCCACAACTTACTCAAAGTACATGGTCTAATAGCTTAATTTGACCAAAATAGTTTCTGGTTTTTGTAATGCAGTGAAAATTTTATCAAGATTTACCAACATAAGTGCTTATAATACGATACAACACAATTTTTTATTTTCCTTCAAAAGTTATAACACAACAATGGTCCTCCTAGTGTATTCTTATTTTTATTTTTTGTTCAAGAAAAATCACCAAACAAATTTTCGTTATTCTCATTTAGAACTATAACACACTTTATAAATATGATATCCCATTACCTCAATTTCAGATAAATAAAGAAGGAAAACAAACAATAATCTCATGAACTTGGACAAATTTTGTGTTTGGAAAGTTATTATATATATATAATATATGACAAAGAACAAGAAAAAGAAAACTGAAATCAAAGGCTATTTTGGGATGTTAAGCGCTGGTTATAGAACAGAATAGATATTAATGATGAAAAAAGGGGAAGGGGAATGTAGCTGCTGGGTTGAGGCTTGAAAGAGAAAGAGAAAAGGGAGAACTGAGCTGGCAATGAGAAAAGTGCAATGGTTGGCTGGGTGCTGAGTTTGGGTCTTGATGACTCATGGGTTCCTATGGTGGAAGTGAAGGGTGAATGCTTTGATATTTTTCAAAGTTGTTTTACTCCCAATTAAAAGAGACAACTTTTGTGTTCTGGCCTCTTTTTTTATTCTTTTTTCTGCTGACTGCTATATTTTCTGCCACCCGAACATTTGAAAATGAAGAACTGAACTTCCTGAAGTTAATTTTATCAAGAGTGATGTTTGATATTTTTGGGGTTTATGGCTTGTTTATAAGTATGTTATTTCAGTTTTCAGAAGGTTAGATGTATGAATATCTGTTATTTTTAGTGTTGAATTTTGTCTCTTTCTGGTTTACCCTCAAAATTTCTCCCTTATTTCCCTCCAATTGCCGCTGTTCCTCTCTAGTTTATTTTCTCTACCTTGCATTTTCTCGCTACAACTTTTTTCCTTGTCCAACCCTGGGAAGTAATTGAATGGGTGCTTGGTTTTAATACCATTCCATCGCTCAGAATTTATTAAAATATCAATTTAGTCCCTGTCCAGTTGTATGCATACTTTGAATTTTGGAATTTCTAGTCTGAACCTCTTGGGAATGTCACATAACATTCCAAATCAAGCTGCTTTCTTTTTCTTAGCAATTTTTGATTCACTTTTGCAGGTTCAGGATGTGACAGGTCATTTTGTGGTGCATATTGGCATGCTCAAAGGGTTACCAGAAGTGAATATTATCCTGTGTGCAATCATGAGACATTTAGACCGGTATACGCTGCTAGTTAAAACATATTGATCTAACATCCATGGCTATTGTTTGTAGACAAGTTCCCCAATGTGTCACTGTTTTCTTTGTTCTCTTAGCATGTGGTGTTTGTTTACATATGACCAATGTTGCACGTTTCATTAAACATTCCTTTTACTACAAGCAAGCCTACCTTGATGTTCTGTCCTACAGTCTTTCAAATTTCACACACTATGGAAATAAAAAGGTGGCTGCATGAGCGATTTGGTTTCACAGTACCCCTCCTCTTTAGAGAAAGGTCTTCTATGAAATTGCTCAGCGCTCCCTCATTTTCTGTAATCTCCCTCTCTCTTGGACCCCTGCTTATTATGCCTTCCATTTCATAGAAATAAGTGGTATTCTTGAGCAGATTACTGGTTCTTGAGTATTATTATTTTCAATCTTTCATTGTCCACTATAGTTGCTGAATTTTTATTTCTTGAAAAGCTCCTCTTTATCTCTGTTTGCAAGACTGCTGTACAATTTCATGTTGCCAAAACTCTTTTGGGCTCCAATGTTTTGACGTACAAAAATTTACAACTTTTACTGATAAATACGTTGTGCAGATTTCTGAGCACACTATCACTAGGATTCCTTCCTTGGCACACGAAATGAACAGACATGAACAAGATGTATGGTTGTCTCTTCAACATATTGTTATTATATTATACTACATTACTAGTAAAATTCTGATTTCGTGCACCTTTTTTCATAGATTACAGAAAGGTGTATTAGTCAGTCTGGCAGAACCCTGCAAGAAGTTGTTGCAGAATGGATTAGAAAGCTAAACAATAGGGAAATTGGTATGTTGATATTTTAAGATGTTCTTTTTGCTCCAAAATTGGGTAAGTAATTGTCTTGTGTGCTTGAACTCTGGTTCCTAAAACCCATTGATCAAATTTAATATTTCAAAGCCAGCACGGGAATGGGGGTTGCAACTTCAGAAAAATAGAATGCAGCTGTGTTTAATATACTCGTGTTTGATCCTGACACCAACAAAGGTTCTATTGGTACATCATCTTAGTTTCATCTGTTCTCTCTCTCTCTCTCTCTTTCTTAATTAAATAGTGTTGCATCTAGAGCTTATTTCATCTGTGCACAAAATGTGTCTCATTCATTTTATCTCTGTTGGATGCTTTGGTAGAGCACATTTGCTTAACTAAACATAGGACCAAAATAATCTGTACCTTTGTGCTAACTGTTTCTGTTTTCTTAAAACAGTATGTTCTATTTATTTCATTTCATTTCATTGGTGCAGATGATTTATCATTAATGCAGCTTATATATTTCAATAGCATCTGTATATGCAGCATGTTATACGTAATTAAGAACAATATGAAGAAAATTTGAATATTAAAATGAAAGATAAAGGAAAACGTTCCCATATTGGGTGAGTTCAATTAACAGAATGATTTTAGATTTCTTATTACCAATTTTTAGCTACCTACTAGAATTGAATACTTTCATGTTTTATGCATACCCACAATCACACCAAAAGATAATACTGGAGCATTTCTCCCCTAAAATTATCTTCACACCACCTGCCTCTATGGCCCTCTTCAGTTCTCTACTTTCCTCTCTGATTTCAGTGGAGACTTCAAAGCTAATGTAGAACTCTACTACGTTCCTCTGAAAAAGCCTCTGATCTTTGAAATTGTTGATTACTATCATTATGGTCACCACTAAAACTTGGACTGTCTATCATCGCTTTTGCACATTGATGAGCGGAAAGAATTACTAGGAAAGACCAAGAGAAGAATGTGAGGGTGGTTTTTCTCAGAGCACTTTCAATGTATTTGAATATAAATTGCTTCAAATAGACTAAGATTAACTGGTCCTAGCAGTAGAGTATTAAACAAAATTGAGTTTATAATATACTGTTTTCATCAGCTTGTAAAACCGCTACCAAAACAGTAGTAAACTTATGCACAGTTTTGTTTGTGAGGACAGTTTCTGATGCTTTTTTGCAGACCGAACAAGGATGCCGCTCAATCACGCTGAGAGGATAACTGCAGCAACTCATGTTTGCAGGTTGTTTTTTCTTCTGTTTGAAGCTTTTATCTTCTATGCCTTCTCTTCCTTTGGGTTGGCTAATGAAACCCTAAACCAACTAATTTAGGGTTTCTATAGGTCTGATAATATGCTGGCTTCCCGTGTTCAATAATTGGTGGTTACTAGTATTTTTTTTATATACCATGTTAAAACTTTTTCTATCCTCTGTAAGGGAGCAATGTGCCAAAGCAGGTGCAGTTCCGTGTGTTGTGGGGCAAAGGTACAGTAATATTTTAAATACAATTTGCTAAGCAGAATTGCTATTTTGAAGTGGTATATAAAACAACCGTGTCCTATAAGTTCAGATTACTTCATTTCTTTAAACAGATTGAGTCATTCCACATTGAGAGGCTGAGTCATTTTACTCGTGGTCCTAGCCCCTCTTTAAGGAAATGCTATGATGGTTTATGGATGATTATATATGTGGTCCTAAACCCTCCTTTGTGAACCTTACCAAAAGAACCCTTATGTTTCCTGCAAGGCTTCACCATTTTATTTGATTCTTCTCATATTATAATGAAGGTGGGAGTGTCTTGTGTCTGCTTGGTTTTCCTTGGCTGGTAGTATAATTTTTTATGTGAAAAATGGTGAATTTATAGTAATCTATTTTCAATGCAGCACTTGTTATGAAAAGTTGGTCTCCTTTCTTTTGTATTGGTTCCGGATTTCACTGCCCAAATATGTAAGCTCTTCTATTTATTTATCGATGATTATTGCATTATAAGCTGAAGTTGAGTTTGCTTAGATAATGTGTATATAATTTGACATAATGTAATAGCATCTGCCCTCGGATGCATCACAAAGGGAGGATTGCTGGTATGGATATGCATGTCGAACGCAACACCACAATGAAGAACATGCTCGGAAAAGGAACCATGTTTGTCGTCCAACTAGGGGCGCTTAAATCGTGCTAGTAATGTCTCTGTTCAACTAATTTAAACGCAAGCTACAGTTTTCTCCTGCAAAAGAGATGAAGTAATCTTACTGCTACATTTAATCAACTCTCTATTTTTATTTTGCTGCAAAAACAGTCCTGTTATTTATTTGGCTATGTTTTACTTTCATTTAGTTTCCTTTTCTACGCACCCATACGTCATTGGCTGTTAGCCATCGAAAAGAGGATGATGTGACGATTTTTAAAAAAATTAAAATAATATAAAAAATATCAAATTAGTAGTCAAAATATTGTTCCATTAATGTTCAGATTTGTCACTTTTTTCATGTCTGCATTGTGTTCTTATAAGTAAAGAAACTATGTACCATGAAATGCTCCCGAAGTTGAAAGTACTTTTAAAACTGATGATGTGAGATCCTAATGATGAAATAAAAATAAAATAGAAAAAGGAAAAATAAGCTTCATTATGAAAATTTTTATAGATTTTTTAAGAATTTCAATATTGGTTAAAAGATGTTGCTTACTTAATATTCAACTTAATATTAGATAGTTTGGGTAAAAATATTCACCTGCTTTGAATTTGGTTAAATTTTTCTTGTTACTGTTTTGCTGTTATTTTATTGTCATTATTTTATTATATTACTAATATTTTATTGTTATTATACAAATATTATATAATTTTTATTTGTTTACTAAATTACAATTATATTAATTCTTAAAATTTTTAAATTTATTTTTATATAAAAATATTATTTTTTATTAGATTTAGACAAAATTTTAAATTGACTTTTGACTTTAGATTAAGCGAGACCCAAGCTTAAAAATAGAACTAAAATTTTAGTTAATGAAAAGTTCATCCAATAATGCATTAAGTAAAATAAAATGAAAAGTTCATCCAATAATGCATTAAATAAAATAAATGTCAACTTCACTTTTATTTAATGAAAAGTTCAATCATTTGAACTTCTCAAAACAATGGGGTTGGAGTGGGAAAGCTGAAAAGTCAGTTGATTGCTTTTGTTCCTTACTAATACATCTTCTTTGAAGATGATCAAATCAGTCCACCCTTTTGAGCAGGCAGATCCGAGTAATGAAGCAAAAGCAAAATGTCTGGTTTTTTTGTTTCATTCATAAATTGCATTATGGCTGTGGCTTCGGCTGTGACCATGGTTGTTCAATTTGTTTCTCTCTTGAAGGAGATTATCTAAGAAGAAGAATGGATATATTGTAATCATCTTATCTTTACTTGAATAAAAGACTTCCTTTTCTTCGATAATTGCAAACATCCCAATCATTTAGCTGCTATTTTACAAGCGCCGCAAAAAGGGCCGCTACATGTAACGCTGCTAAAATTAGCGGCGCTTTTCAAAAAAAGGCCACTAAAGGTCCTAGTCTTTAATGGCGTTTCTGGGAAAAAACGCAGCTAAAGACCAGATCTTTAACGGCGCTTTTTGGAAAAACACCGCTAAAAGTCATTGTCTTTAGCAGCGCTTTTGTTAAAAACGCCGCTAATAATCATGGTCTTTAGCGGCGCTTTTTGTAAAGACGCCGCTAAAAAGCTTAGTCTTTAGCGGCATTTTTTATACAAACGCTGCTAAATTTGGCAAATTGCAGTATATGATTTTGCTACAATATCCTACCCTTCCTGCACAAAAACCAACCAAAAGCAGCAAATATAACATGAAATCCAACCAAAAACTGAAAATTCAAAATGATATAAAATTATACGAAAAATATATGATATAAATTATAAATGAAATATAATTCAAAATATTCTTACAAATAATGTAAAAAGTTTCGAGAAAACAAATGTCTAAGATGACGGCTTTTGCGACTGTTGGAACATCGTCATCATAGTCTGAAGCTGTAGCTGGAGTTCATTGTACTTTCTGTTTTGCTCTGCCTCCCTCGCTTCTGCCTCCGCTTTAAGTCAAGAAATTTGCTCAACTGTGCTAGCTTGTATCTGAGCCTCCCTCGCTTCTGCCTCCGCTTTAAGTTGAGAAATTTGCTCAACTGTGCTAGCTTGCATCTGAGCTATCTGATCTCTCAACCTCTGAACTTCACCTTGAAATTGACTCCCGGTAAATTGGCAAACATGGCAAATTTAAAAGAAAATTAACAATTCAATCTATACAAAATCGGTGCCCCAAAAGATTAATTTTTCCAAAACCATCATTACAAAACTATTATTGACTAGAAATTTTAACTAAAAATGTACCTTAATAATTTCAACAAATTGGTCTACTCCACTCTCACCAAGACACAGAGTCTGCAGTCAAAAAAATAGTATTTCTTAAGTAATTTAAAGCAAAAATTAATATAAATAAGCAAATAACAAAAGGCAATTAAACATGTACTTGCCCAATCAATAGCTCAGCCAAAACAGGAAGGTAACAGAAAACTTATTGCCAGAATATTGGAAAAGCAACAGAGGGCTGCCGATGGAGATGCAATACAGGGCTACCGACAACTTCACAGCAAATCAGTTGAAGCAAATATAAGAGTAGTAACAAATATTAATTCAGTTGAAGCAAATATAAAAAACTTTATCAATATCAGTACCAATTTTGTATTCGAAGATTAAATGGTAGCTTCAGCTGACCCAATAGTTGCAGGAGGAGCAGGAAGCAGTTGACCCAATATTAATTCAGCTGACCCAATTGTTAATTTTTGTTAAAATAAAAAGGGTATAAGCCTAGCATATCCAAAGAACGATCAAACAATGTTGTACTATGTAAACAATCACTACCGTTGTGTTACCCAAGGACTTGCTATTTAAGTACCCGACATAAATTTAGAGATCTATATGAGACTATAACCATCCAAAATATAAGGAAAAATTTGAACATATATGTAAGAATTTAGGTAATTATATGTAAGAATTTAGGTAATTGATTAAATATAAATGCATATCTTTAAAGGATTGAAAGCTTTCAAATTGATTCTCTCTTACATCGAGTTTCTTCAAATTTGTTAAATTGCTCAATCCTGTGCATATCCGTGTCCAGTTCAAATAATCATTATGTTAATAATTTTAATTTCTACTTAATATTTTAATGAAATAAAAATGAAACTGGTGAAATTGCAAATAATCATTATGTCAAATTGCAACTTCATTCGAAACTGGTGAACAAAGGAAAAACATATAATAACCACTTACAGTGCGCTGCCCGGATATGATTCTAGATACGTGAATTAGTTTAAGATGTTTCTCCTCTTTCCCTGATAACCATATTAAAACAGACTCATCCTGGAAAAATAACAATCAGCAATTTAGGCATTTATAAGGAACACATAATATGCACTATGAACAGAGGAAATCATAAAAACTAAAACCATAAAAACAAACAAATAAATTCAATCAAATAAACTAAAACCCATAACTCAAAGCAGATCAAATTGCTGAAAATCATCAAGTCTTTCTCACTTAAAACTGGTAACCTTAAAGAACTCTAACAAGTTTAGTTTCTGTCTTTCTGTAAAAGCAAATGTTGATAGTGGTTGTTGTGAAAATTAGGAATTGTTGAAAGACCAACGTGATTATAAGCGGGGTTCTGTGTCAGATATTGAATCCTTTTCAATACCTAAAGGACTTTCAGAAGAACCTATTAGAGTGATTTCTTCAATGAAAAAAGAACCATGTTGGATGCTTGAGTTTAGGCTATCTTGTCATAAATTCAGTAGTTTAAAAGAGCCTAGGTGGTATGATAATCAATACCCTCCCATTGATTTACAAGATTTGTATTACTATTTTCAGAACCTAAGTTCACAAAAACTCCAAACTTGCAACAACAGGATCATTTGTTCAGATATTTTCATAGATTAGGTATCCCTTTGAATGACAATAGAGAACCTTTTATGTCGTAGTAGATAGTGTTTCCATTACCACAACTCAAAAGCAAGTATTAGAAAAAGCTGGGGTGATCTTTTGTTCGATTTCAGTGGCAATTATAAAGTATCCGGATTTTGTCAGAAATTATCTAGGGAAACTAGTTTATTAAGCAGCTTTGAATTCTGCAGTCTTTTCTGATGGGTCCTTTTGTTATATACCTAAATACACAAAGTGTATAAAACCCATCAGCTAGTGTTGAACATGAAGCCAGAACCTCTAAAATTGGTGAAGATATGCTACTTTCAACAAAGGGGAATTGGTCCATAGAAACAAATAAACTAACACCATAAAAACAAACAAATAAATTCAATCAAATAAACTAAAACCACAACTCAAAGCAGATCAAATTTCAAAACTTTAAACCCAAAAAACATAATATATGTTAACACGAAGAATAATGTATGAATTGAAGGAGGGTTGAGTGCCTTAGGAATTGAAGTCCGACTCGGTGGATAATTATGAAAAAGAGATAAGATTACAAAAAATTAACAGCTGGCTGCCAAATGGTTGTTGTGAATTACTTAATCCTGAAAAACTGTTTACTATTAGTTAAGCGAATTGCATCCCCATTTTTTCATAGATAAAAAAAAATTGTTTGATTAGGAGTAATAATACATAACATAGAAAGGCGCAGACTAAGAAGCAGTAATCGAATATCAAACCAAATAAGTGAGCGAAGTAAAATACCTCTACGAACGAATTTCCAACGGCGGCGTCGGAGAGAAGATGCGGAGGCGGAGTGAAGAGCCGAAGAATTTCCTTCTGAAATGGCGGAGAGAAGAACTTGGGACTTGGGGGAAGATAGGGAAAATAGGGAAAAAAAATTTGGGGATGAAGAACTTGGGGGAAATTGGGGGCAAAAACACTTGGGAACTTGGTGAAAATAACCGGGGGGAAATCTGAATGGGAGAGTAAAGGAAATCTGGGACTCAAAAAAACGACATCGTTTAAGTAAAAATTGGGGACCTTTTTGCCGCGCTTCACAAAAAACGCCACTAACAATATGCAGACAAACGACGCCGTTTTAATCTCCTAAGATATGTTTGTGGCGTTTTTGTAAAAAACGCCGGTAAAGCATGTATTTTGCTATTTTTTCATTTAAATAAATATTTTTTTAAAATTTAAATAATATTTAAAATAATTAGATAAAATTTAAAATTTAAAATTATTTAATATATAAATTAAAAATAAATCAATCATATACCCAAAAAAACTTGAAATTTATTTTAATAATAGTATTTCAAATTGTTAACATATATTTTTCGCACTAATTACCCTAAACCCCTAACCCTTGTCCCGTTAACCCTAAAACCCATATCCCCTATCTCGCTAACCCCAAAACTCTTAACCTTTGTCCTCTTAACCCTTAAACCCCTAACACCTAACCCATAAACCGTTATCCCATCCTCTCCCTTAATCCTTAACCTCAACCATTAACCTCTACACCTTAAACCTTAAACCTTGAACTTTAAATCCTAAACCCCTAACCCCTAACCTTCTAAACTTAATATACTTTAAACCGGCCTAAACCCTAGACACTAAATCCCTAAACCATAAACACTAAACCTTTAAACCCTACACTCTAAACCCGCCTAAACCCACTAAACCACTAAACCGTAAACACTACACCCTAAACCATAAACACTACACTCTAAACTCTAAATACTAAATCATTAAACCACTAAATCTTAAACACTAAACCCTAAATCATACACTAAACTATGTATGTTTTTGGGATAAAACCCATTTTGATATATATTATTTTCAAATAATAATTAAAATCCTTTTACCCTGCCCGATAACCTGAAGCTAGCTTAAACCCTAAACACCAAACACCAAACACTAAATCCCAAACCCTAAATTAATCCAAACCCCAAAACCATATATATAATTTCTAAACCATAAATTTTAGATCATAAGTACTCAAACCCTAAACTTTAAAGACCATTAAATCTAAACCATATTTTTCTATCGTTATTATCAAAATCCCTAACCCCTTAAACCCTAATATATCATAATTAAACACTAAGTCGACCCTGACTATAAAACAATAAAACCCTATAATAAACTTTAAAGTCATAAATCCCTAACCTAAGTAATATAACTAACCCTAAATTAAATGCTCAGACCTTTAGCGGCGTTTTTACAAAAACGTCGCTATTGCTCAGACCTTTATCGGCGTTTTCACAGAAACGCCGCTATTTCTCAGACCTTTAGCGGCGTTTTCACAAAAACGCCGCTATTTCTCAGACCTTTAGCGGCATTTTTAGAAAAACGCAGCTATTGCTCAGGCCTTTATCGGCGTTTTTACAAAAACGCCGCTTTTTCTTAGACCTTTAGCGGCGTTTTTAGAAAAACGCCGCTATTACTCAGACCTTTATCTGAGCCGCTTTTGCTTAGACCTTTACCGGCGTTTTTAGAGAAACACCACTAAATTAGAGAGCATCACATTTGAGTTTCAATAAAAAAACAGATGACCCACACTCGCATTATTTAAGGTCAATATATATACTTGTTTCCAAGTAAGCTGATAAAGACTTCATCTTCTTCCTCATTGAAGTTTCGACCAGGCATCCATCTAAGTCTGCAACTCTTTCCACATCGAAGCAAACCTGCGGAATCTTAGACTAGGGTGTAAAAATGTAATGATTAAATTAGTGCATCATCCTATTAGCTTGTTTAATGAATACTCTTATGTCTCATGCATTTGCTAATATTTGTGAGGATGAAGAAAGCTTGTTCGCTTCCATTAGTTTTTTGTTTCACTTTTCTTGATATATTAAAAATGTTTATCTACCTTAAAAAATAAAAAAAATTATTTATCCTTAAAAAATAATAATTATATTTGATGTACCATCAAATAAATTTTATTCACCAATGAATAGTGTAATAGGGCAATTTTGCCCGGCCCAATTAAGCCAAATAATTACAAATAATAATAAAACCAAAAATGTCCCAAAGTCCAATTTACAGAACCAAATTTACCAGACCCATTTCCTATACCCGTTTACCAAAACCCAACCCGGTTAACCCATTTACAATCAAAACCCCTAAAACCCAACTAAGCCCAAATTATTAGCCTAATACCCGGAGCCCAAATACAGACCCAAACCAAACCCGGTGGCCCATTAACCAGACCCGTTTGCCCAAACCTAAACCCATTTTCGGCAAAAGCCAACTTAGCCCCTAACCCTAGCATTCGGCGCCGTGCACCTAGGCCTACCCACCGGTCACCACTGCCCACGCCACTGTGCCACCATCACATCCATCACCTCCTTAGCACCTGCAAACAGTGAGCAACAGAAGAGCAGAAACACGCAAGAAACAGTGACCAACAGTAACAAGAAATGAAAATATTATATTTGGCTATTAAAGCCCAGAAACAATGTATCCGTGGGGGGGTATCTCTTTATTTTTATCTTCATTCGACTAGAAAAAAAAAACAACCACAAAAAAGAACCCGATTCCCATCTTTGTACACATGATTTGGAAATCAAAAGCAAAAATAAAAGGAAGGTGATTGAAATTTAAGGGAGATATATACTTTAATCTTCTCTGTTTTAAAGCAAGTTCATCTCTCTTTTCATTTTTTTTTGTTTCTCATTTTATTTTATTGATACGAAAATAAAAGAGGAGGAGAAGGACCTTACTTGAACTCCGGTGGTTACGACCTCGGGGAACTCATCTCCGTCATCGGGTTTAGAAAGAGGGAAAAGGGAAGCCTTTATTGCCTCTGTGCATGAATCTTGAGCATATAGCCCATCGGGCTGCTCAGACCTGAACCGAAAAGCCCCTCTCACGCAACGCTAGCCACTGGCCATAATGGCGGCGCGACGGACCTTCGGTGACTCTCCCAATCGGCTGCGATGACGGGTTAGAGAACCCTAGCAGAGAGTAAAAAACGTCGGGGGAGGGGGGCTCTATCTGAACCTATTTGTTTGAAACCCAAAGAGAGCAGAAATGGCTTTTGAAGGAGAAACGGAAACGGCACCGTTTAGGTGCCGACCCGTTGCGACCCGATCCAGGACCCATGGAGATCCGCGTGTTTTGCCATCCTTGGGTTTATTGCGCGCGCAATCCCTTCGGGTTCTGGGTTATACTAATTTGATCCCTTTTGCTTCTTTCTATTCCTTTTGATTCTGCCCCTTTAATTTCAATCGCCTTTCATTTAACCCCCGGTAATGCTGTGCCGTTTAGAAGGGTGGGTATATTACCCATTTCAGTCCTTCCCAATTTCACGCGTGTTCAGCCTAGTCACATATCTTCTGTTATATTCGTTTTTGCCCCATTATTTCAGTTTGTACTTCAATTTAATCCCTTTTTAATTATTATTATTGTTATTAATATCATTATTATGTATATTATTATTATTATTATTATTATTTTCATCTAGTAGTTGTTTTTAGGTTATTTCTGATATTACATTTTTAATATTATATTACTATTATGTTTATTGTTACTAATATTATTTTGTAACCCTCACTATTATCATTATACTTTATTGTTATTATTTGTCTCATTGATGCATCATTGTTGTTTTGCTTTATTATTATTATGTACTGTTATTACTATTAGATTATATCTAGTATTATTTTTTTATATATTAAGTCTTGCTGTTATATGTATTTTTCCTATGTATAGTTTGTTTGTATATTATTTACTATTATTACTATTGATATATTATCATTAGTATTATATTATTAGTATCATTTCCTTTATTTCTTTTTTTTTTTTTTGTTATCACTATAATTATTATATTTCTTATATTTTTATATTTCAACATATTTAATAATCTTTTTGATGTTCTTCTAATATCATATTTTCATTATTTTATTTGCTGCTACACATTATATTATATCATGATTTTCATTATTATTGGATCTTTTCATCTTATTTACCATTATTATTATTACTAGTGTATTAGTATCGTGATTGCTATTTATATATATGTATGTATATGTATATATATATCTTGTATTAATAGTTGTTTTTATCATTATTGTTTCTAATATATATCATGTATATATTTTAATATTACTTATGTAAATATTTTAACGTATTACGTGTATACATATATGTATTATTTTTTTGTTGATATAAATATTTTCGTGTGTCACGTATATATATATATTTTAACATTCTTTATACTATGCATGTTACATTTTTCATATCAAGTATTTGCCATTCCTTATACTTTTTGCTTTCTACTTGTTAAGAATTTGTTCGATTGAATTTATTTTAATTGGTTTCATACTTTCTTTTAAATTTACCTTTAGTCCTTGAAAGTTAATATTATTTGCGTTAAATGACATGTTGTAATCGTTGTTATACATATATCGTTTTGGTTGTTGATTCAATAATGTTATATATTGTTCATAAATTATTTCTTCGCGTTGTATGTCGTTATTCTACGCCTGTATTTTCGTATTGAATATTGCTTGGTAAAAACCATCTTTTAAAGGTTTTCAAAAATATAACTCGTGTTTAGGAATTTCGAGGAAATCGAGCCTTAACTTACTAGGTTCCGGTTTTCCTCATTAAACTCGAACCATCGAGTATTGCTTTCAAAATCAAAATATGCAAGTTTTTAAATAAAACCTATTCTCGAGACTTTACAATGCTACATCCTAGCTTACTGAATGTGGTGTTCAATGTCTCGAGATAAGAATTTCAAAATTAAGGTAATATTTTATATTTTGGAACTTCGATAAATCGAGCCTTAACTTATTGGGTTTAGATTTTTCGTTCGACCCAAAATAATTAAATATTCCTTTTCGATTTAAATATATGAATCTTTTTAATAAAAAGGACGAGCTTAATTTCGAGAAATTGATATATTGCACCCTAACTTACTGGATGCGATATTCTTATTTCATTGAGATGAGCGAGTCTCGATTTTTATTTCGATATATTCAAATGTTTTTAACAAAAGGGATCGTATTTTAAATTCTTTCGAATTTTCAAAACATTCGACATTAAGACATTAATTAATCAACGAGGTACCAATTTTGGGCGTATCGAGGGTGCTAATCCTTCCTCGTGCGTAACCGACTCCCGTACCCGTTTTCTGGATTTCGAAGACCAAAATAGTTGTTTTAATAAATTAAAACATTTATTAAAAACAACGGTTTTTTACGAGGTGATCCGATAACACCTCAAAATAAAAAATCGGTGGCGACTCCCCATTTTTATTTCCATTTTCAAAACCCAAAGTCGATTCCCCTATTTTCAAAAAAATGGTTTCGACAAATAGTATATATAACATATTATTATTAAATTAAACAAAAAAAAACACTTTGTAATTTTGTTTGAATATAATTAAACATTGAATGTAACTATTATAAATAAATATTAATAATTTTTAAATTTAAAATCTTAAGTTTTAATATTTATTTATAATTAATTATTTAATTATATTTAAATAAAATTGTTGATATTTTTTCTGATGCTGCATGCTGATGCTCCATTGTATTTTCAAACAAAATAGAAAAAAAAAAAAAAAAAAAAACAAACAAACAAAAGATGTGCTAAGCGACATTTATTAATATTTATTTATTTGAAAGGAAACAGAGGGCGAAAGCAGTCATTGTCATGCATGCATGTACTTCCAAGCTCTAACTAACAGTTCCTAGTACAGAAGCAACGGTGGCGGAACCCTCGGCACCACCCATCCAAGAAACCTTCGTTCCTACACACCAGCCCGCAGTTGTGATCACTCAGGCACACTCCCTTAAATCTATGGCTCTTCGATTCGCATATCCTGCCCTCCACCTCTGCAATACCACATCTATATCATCACATATGCTACCTACAATATATTAAAAAAAAAAAAAAAAACCAATAACAGATAAAGAAAAATTGAAGAGATTTACGAGAAGCCAAAGCAACGAGGAGCAGCAACATGAACAACATTCCAAACAGCTTCTTCGTCCCCATCTCAACGGCTGGCTCAGGTACTTTCTCCATCGAATAATGTGTATATATATACAAGTTGGTGGTGTAGGGAAGTGGCAGCAGGCTAGCTTGTGGTTGACAAGTGGGTCGATGCGGTGCAACCTGCTTCGTTACGTGTTAGGAGAAACGCCACAGTTGTCACCTCAATCGACCAGCAACCTTCGTCTTCTTTTCTCACTCGCGGTTTGCTCGTGTGTGTACGTACAAACAAAATATTTACTTTTGTTTTTGTCGGTTCAAAATACTATAAATACAGTTTTAGTTCGTTTTATATAAATTTCAATGAGCATGCACCATTAATAAATATTAACATGAATTAAATAATAAAAAAAGTAAAAAATAAATATTAGCAAAAACTAATGGAAGCCAACTAGCTTTCTCCATACACTCAATTCTAGAGTACTTCCTCACAAATATTAGCAAGTGCATGAGACATAAGAGTATTCATTAAACAAGCTAATAGGATGATGCACTAATTTAATCATTACATTTTTACACCCTTGTTTAAGATTCCGCAGGTTTGCTTCGATATGGAAAGAATTGCAGACTTAAGATCGAAACTTCACTGAGGAAGAAGATGAAGTCATTATCGGCTTATTTGGAAACAAGTATATATATTGAACTTAAACAACGCGAGTGTGGGTCATCTGTTTTTTTATTGAAACTCAAATGTGATGCTCTCTAATCGCTGCAAGATTAACAACTACTGGAACACTGAAATAAAAAGAAAGCTATACATCTACCATTGCTCAAACATATAAATGTAAAATAGAAGCTAAATGATTGGAATGTTTGCAATTATCGAAGAAAAGGCAGTCTTTTATTCAAGTAAAGATAAGATGACTACAATATATCCATTCTTCTTCTTAGAAATCTCCTTCAAGAGAGAAACAAATTGAACGACCATGGTCACAGCCGAAACCACAGCCACAATGCAATGCATGAACGAAACAAAAACACCAAACATTTTGCTTTTGCTTCACTACTCAGATCTGCCTGCTCAAAAGGATGGACTGATTTCATCATCTTCAAAAAAGATGTATTTATAAGGAACAAAAGCAATCAACTGACTTTTCAGCTTTCCCACTCCAACCCCATTGTGTTGAGAATGTAAATTAATTAATTACCAAGTTCATCTCATAAATACAATTTAAAAAAAAAAATGAAAAGTTCATCCAATAATAAAAAGAAAACCTAATTGCATGAATTTTTTATCCTTTTTAAAAAAATGTAAGCTTGCATGATTTTTTTATGGAAGGTTTGCATAAAATGCTGTCTTCATATGTTGATAAAGAAGTTCGAACAGTTTTCCCCCATACTAGATTCAAATTCATTAATTTTTTAAGAGGTAAAATTCAACTTTTTCACAAGTGTTCTATAAGAGTATAATAAAATACTAAAAGAATAAATATATATAAAAAAAAAGAGACATGATAATTTTTTAAAAATATGCGTCTGGAATAAAAAAAAAAGCACATTAACAGTATACCAAATACTATAAATATATACATATTTATAATTTGATTTGCGAGCTTTAAATATACTCCATGTTACCTTTGAATAAGCATTCAACACCTAAACTATGATTAAGCTAACTGAAAGACTTAATTATTAAAATATTAATTCTTTGAAGACTCAATTAAAGCATTTAGAGGTTTAAGGATGAATTTAGAAAGATAAATGTTGCAATTAACTCTTTCCAAGGCTTTAGATATATTAAAATTGCATTCATAGACAGTATCTATAATAATAGTAATAGAGCAAAATGAATATTTCCAATAGAAAAATTAATGAATTATTAATTTCTATATTGCATTAAATAAAATAAATGTCAACTAATTCACTTTGGCTCTATACCCATCATTTTGGGACTTTAATTCATCAACTCTTTACTAGGTTCATCGGATACAACTAAATAAATGAGTAGCCAATCCATCAATGCATGCATGCTGCTCGATTAATTCTATCAATATGATAGTTTCAATGGATACCTTAAAAAAATAAAAAAAATAATTACACATAAAATTTAATATTTGTAATCTACAAATATAAGCAAAACCTAAAAAAAATAATGTTCTCATTTAATTCATAATGAAATATTTATGTTAACTTCACCTTCAATTAAATAGTTTCCTAAAAGGGTTGGCAAAAAAAGAAAAAAAAAATCTTTCTAGGGAGAGGTTTAAAACTCATTGTTGTTTGATTTAAGTAAAATAAAATTTATATGATATGAATTACATAATATATAAAAAATTTCAAAAAAATAAATTATAAAAAATCTACGTTGGATATTTTCCTATCATCCCTCTCACACGCCACTATTAAATAGCAAAAGTAGAAAGAGAAAAGGGGGTTTTTTTACCATTTTTCTTCATCCCTCTTGACTAGAGGTGATCATGGGCCGGGCCGGGCCGGGCCTAGAAAAAATTGCAGCCCATTTTCTAGGCCCGGGCCCGGCCCGACCCGAAATATGGGCCTGAAATTTTGTCCAGGCCCAACCCGGAATAAAAATGCCAGGCCCGAGCCCGGCCCGGCCCACATTAATTTTTTTTACTTATTTCATTAAAAAATTTAAAAATATAATAAATTAAATAAATTTAAAACATAAAAACAAATATTAAAACAAGAAACAAAATAAAATTGAGATAAACAATTCTTAAAACAATACACAAGCTAAAAAAAACAAAGTTAAAAATTACATATGCTTAAAAAAATAAAAAAAATATATTTATATAATTCGGGCCGGGCCGGGCCGGGCCCAGGCCAAAAGAGGTTGGCTCGAGGCCCAGCCCATTTTCTAAACGGGCCTCGTATTTTTGCCCAAACCCATATTTCGGGCCTATATTTTTACCCAAACCCTCCCATTTTTCGGGCGGGCCTTCGGGCCCAGCCGGGCCGCCCAACCCATGATCACCTCTACTCTTGACTCCCTCACCACTACGCTCAACGTTGACAACCTCCACAAGCCCAGTATCATTTAATCACCACACCAGTATCACTCACTGTCACTCCTTTGCCAAGACACCATCACCATAACCACCAAATCTCAACCCCTAAACATTCTAGACCCGTGAAATCCCAACCAAAAACAAAAATATCAAATAGAAAGCATCCAAAATTAAATCAGCAAAAAGAGAACATGTAACTCCCCAAACCCAATCCAATCATTCAAAATCATTCGTTTATTTATTGAAAACTAAATACCTTGGTTATTCGTCATTATTCATGAAAAAATACATTAAAAATCAATATTTCATGCAAATTCGATAAAACATCAATAAACAATTTAAAACCTCAAAAACCAAATCGTATTTTTGTCTAAAACTCATTTTCATTGTCGAAGAGAAAAATAGCAATTTTGTCAAGTTTTAATAGAAACCAAGTTACATGCGTATTTTTATCAAATACTAATTTATGCAATTTTTAAAACTTAATGTCATGCAATCAACTCATGCATATCAAAATGAAAAATCCCTAAAGTAAAGTCTCATGCTACAGTCCATACTCAAACTTATTACAATCCCAAAATAACAAAACATTAAGATAAACTTTAATTACTTTAATTTAAAAAAAAATTCCAAGAAACTCCTGCAAATGTCATCATTGAACCCTAACCTCGAGGTTATCTGTAAAATTAGAAAACTAAATGAGGTAAGCTATAAAGCTCAATGTGAGTCTTAACTCAAGTATTAAGCAGGAATTCAATATACAAAAAAAATAACAATAAGCGCTTACTCATAATTCAAAATATTTAATATTTATGCACATGACCATGGCGATGCAGTTTTTGTAAAACAATTATGCAAATCTTTTTAAAACATCTTACCTATCACCGCTACAATCCAAAATCGAGTTCCTTAGAACTCGTCCATCCAATCACTCCAAATTTACAAATAAGCTGCTATGTAGGTTGTGGATAAACCACTAATATATGCAGACAAGTTGCCATATAGGTTGTGGACGAAGCCACTAATTCTTCCTTCCTTACAGTGTCGCACCCCATGTATATAATATGGCCACAATAAACATATGTATACATATTTTTCATTTCAAGATATCACTTGTCACATTGGCACGGTGCAACATGCAAATCAAATTTCTCAATATATAATATCATGTAGGGTATGTTTAACATGCGTTTCACGTATTATTTCAAGATATCGAAATATCACAATTTATTTATCATGTAAAATCGATTATGGCATAATGTCACATAACATGAGAATGAGAATAACATACTTTTCAAACAATGAGAATCATAACCACACAACATACTTTTCATAAGCTAGTTGGTGTGGGTCACTTGGTATAATACACATTGATGGGTTTAATCTCCCTTTTTAGAATACTTTATGTATTCGCATAAAACACAATATAAATAATAATATTTATTTAAATACTAGAATTAATGTATATCAATTTTTATTTTAGATTAAACCCACGCCTGATAGTAGATCCAAAACAAATCACCCCTCTAAAGAACGCTCACACTTGGATCTAATCGATAGGTCACCTGCTTATCAACAAACGTGATTTTTTATTAGGGAGGTTATTTTTAATGCTTTATGAAATAAGTCAATTTAATAGAATTCCCATAAGCACTTACACTTATAAATATCAATCGAAATGTGAATACTAATTGCATGTCATGTCATGTGCATACTAATTGCCTTAGGAAAGAGACAAATCAGTTCCTATTTTTATGACTAACAGTATCAAGCTTCTTTAGTTTCAAATATGATTTGGATTAAAGTGCATGATTATTGTTTGGTTATTATCTACCATATGCATGATACTGTTTTGGATTGAAGTGCATGATTATTGTTTGGTTATTGTACATAACAAAAATGGATTTTTTTGTGTTAAATTATTTTTGTATTGGTTATTGTCTGCCATTGCCTAGGTTGTATTAAAGTTTTTGGTTATTGCCTGCCATGTGTATGAAAAAAAATAGATTTGTTTGTATTAAATTATTTGGTTATTGTACATGATATAAATGAATGTGTTTATATTAAATTGTTTTTGTATTGGTTATGGTCTACCATTGCCTAGGTTGTATTAAAGTGTTTAGTTATTGTCTGCCACTGCCTTTATTGATGTTAAATTTGTTTGGCAGGTTTAATTGATGATGACTTTAATGAAAGTGAAGAAGAAGTGTCTAATTTTGATGTGTATGATAGTGATATGTCTAGTTGGATTAGGGTTAATCTAGATGGCTTAAACATGAATGATATAGAAGTAGGGGAACTATGTGATAGTGATGATTTTGAGAGGTTAAACAATGCACATGAATCTAACTCAGATGGCCAAAATTAGCCTGAGTTCAACCCAGACAATGACATGAGTAATCTAAAACTTCAGGTTGGAATGTTATTTAAGTCCAAAGTCAATCTAAAAGAATGTAATAACCCAAAATTCACAGGCATTGGAAAAGTGCAGTATTGGGCCCCTGTCTTAGTAAAATGAGTCCGTAAATAATTATTAGGAGTAATTATGAGTCTAGTAGTGTGTCTAATTAAGTTTTGATTAGGTGAATTTAACTTAATTTAAAGTAATTAAGAAAAAGGACTAAATTGAATAAAGGAGTAAAAGTCTAATTATAGATTAATAAAAAGAAAGGGGGACCAAAATGACAAATATGTCATTTAAGGTAATTGAGGCGGCAAGTTGAAAGAAAAATTATCTTCTTTCTTTTTCTTTTTTTTATTACCTTCCTCGCGTATGTATAAGATCGAACCCATTTGATTTCTAAAACGGATTACTAATCCTTAACTTTTCGAGGAATCCTTCATCAATGGTTGTGAATGACTGATTTTTCTCAATCTTTTCGACCTTGATTCCGTAGGAGCAAGTCAGAAAGATTGAGAAATAGAACCATCTGATTTGATTCGTTCTCAATAGCCATGAGATGATCATCTTAGGGTGATCCTTTTGTCGACGGATGCTCCTATTACACTCGTAGTCTCTGAAGGATGAGAACCATCTATGGGATTTTTCTTTAGATTTTATAATATAATATAATTTAGAATTAAATAATTAAATAAATAAAGCCAAATGTATGATAAAAATTATATACATGTGTAGTTAAAATATGTAAACAATTGTAATTTATAGATTTAATTTACTTATTAATTAAGTATAAGATATTTATTTTTATTATTATAATTATTTTATTAAATTATAATCTATAATAATTATATTATAAGATTTTATATGATAAATAAAGTATGATATTGACAAGTGGATGGTGATAAAAATATACAAATGTAATAATAATATGTATACAATTGTAATATAATTATTTAATTACTTTTTATTTAAGTATAGATATTTATTATTTATTATTATTAAGTAAAAGATATTTATTAGATAAATAATTAAATAATAATTTTTTTATGTGATAAATAAATTAAATAGTGACAATTGTAAGGTGGTGATGATATACACTTGTAATATATATATTGTTTATTTAATAGATATTTGTTATATTAATTATTAATTACTATTAAGCTAATTAAATAAAATAAGTAAATAAGTAAATGAAATAAAAAGAAATAAAAGTATATAAGAAAGAAACAAAGGCAAAAGTAACAGAGAACCATTCGAAACAGAGCAGGAAAAAGAAAGAAAGAAAAGAAAAAGGAAAAATTAAGGGTTTAAGGTTTAAAGTTTTGATTGGTAAGTCAATTAATTCTTTTTTACTTAATTTTGATGTTTTAGAAGCTTTAAAACAAAGTTTTGTTGAAATTAAGTTGAAGTCTTGGAAGTTCATAGGCTTTTAAGCATGGTTCATGTTGGATAAATTGTTGAATTAGGGATTTAGTTGAATGAATTTCAAGTTAGGATTAATAAATGGATTAAATTGTAAAAGAAGCTATAAGTTTTGTGATTGAGGGATTAAATTAAAAGAAATTTTAAATTAGGATTTTATTATGAATACTTGATAGTTAGGTTGAATTTGATAGGAATTTGAATAAGAATGAAGTATGAATTAAGTTAGTAAAGTGAATGAGTTAATTAGGACCTAATTGAAAATAAGGTGTAAATTGAATAGAAATTCAACTATTTGTTATAATTAGTGCTGTAATTAATGGTATAATTATTTTAATTTTCGTAGCTAGCAAAGAACCCGAAGCATCGACATTGAAAGGAAAGGGAAAAGTTGTCGAGGAGTAATCGAACAAATCTGGGTTTGTATTACTATAATTTAAATTACTTTTTATTAAATGTTTTATATAAATTTTATATTTAATAAATGAGTATAAGGTAAGTATTAATATTTGAGTTGAATGAGAATTGGATTGGATGGTGAATGTGTATGTATAATTGAATTGTATATTGATTTGAATGTGAAATTGAAATTGAATAGTGATCTTAAATTTGGTATGAAAGTGAAAATTTAATTGAGAATTGGAATACCCTATTAACTAGTCGGGTTAAGTCGGATATAGTTGGCATGCCATAGGATTTGGAAGAGTACGAGATTTATCGACTTTGCCGATTAGGCACTTTATGTGTCGTATATCAGACACTTTATGTGTCGTATTTCAAGCACCTCGTGTGTCATTTCAGGCACTTATGGGTCATATACTGATCAAGTACTATGCACCGTTTTAGGCACAATGTGTCGTACTGGTGTGTTTTGGATTAGAATCCATGTATCCGTCAAAGTCCCGATTTGTCAATAGGGTGAATAATCGAAATGGGAAAAATTAAATGAATTTGATCAATTGTACTATTGAAAATGTGAGAAAGTTGAATTGTGGATTGAAATTGAGATCGAAAATGAAATGCATGAACTTAATGTTCATGTAGTGATTGAAATTGAGACATATGATATGTGAATGAAATTGAAGAATAGCTAAAAAAAATTATATTGTTATTGTTAATTAATGAAAGTTTAAGAATGAATTGATATTTGAGAAATTGGATAGTTATATGCTTGATAATTATATTCCATTATTATTATTATTATTTGAATTATGGTAATACCACTGAGTATGAAGTACTCAGAGTACGGTTGTTTCTGTGTGCAGGTCAATAGGAGTCCAGAGTCCTGGTCCAGCATCCAAACGATCCCGACTCCAGCACAAAAATTTTGGTGATATTTTCTTCCTTAAATGAAAGTGGCATGTACATAGGTGTTGTAATGGTCACTCTAAAATGTTATATAAATTTTGGTTGTAATGAATGATATTTGGTGTTTTGGTACTAAGTTTAATAAAATGGTATGACAAATTTGGTAAGTTTGGGTAATAAACTTGGAAAGAAAAATGAATAAAGCTAACTAGTAAAATTTTATATGATTTTATGAATGTAATTGGATTATACGGTTAAGTCAAAGTTATAGACATAATTTAGGTATATTAAGTGTGCAAATGTATAGGTTGAAAGATTGGTTTTGGATTGTATTCGGTTTGAAAATTGCAGGAAAGGTGAGATGTTTATAAAGGGGTTATATTGAGTTTTTTTTTTTTAATTTACGAAAAATTTCTGGAGTACTTGAACAAGTTTCGTTCCACTTCTAATACATGTTTTGGGCCTCGAGGGTCCATCTAAGAGACTTTTTGATTATCTAATAATATGTTCGATAATTATTTGTATATTAATTGTAAATTGTCCGATATGTCCTGTAATGCCTCGTAATCCTGTCCCGGCGACGATTTAGGGTTAGGGGATGTTACAAAAAAGCTGCCAAGCAATATGGTAGGTTGAATAATTATTTTATTAAGTTCCCAAAAAATGATCTAAAGAGGTTAAAGGCAGTTTCCAGTTCAAAGTGTTATTGGTACATATAGGCCTCTAGACTACAGCCTAATGGTTCTACTGACTAGACTTGGCAAATTAGGAGTTCAAACCTAGGCATACTTGCTTTAAAGTCTATAAAACTAATAATATAACCTTAGCTTGGGTAGGTCAACATTATAAAGACAAGTTCATTGTTAATCCTAATTATTCTTTGACATCACTGCAACAATATGTCAAAGGAGATTTCATTTGCCTTGTCTCACCAACCAAATTTAGGAAGGCTAAAATTAGGGTATTAAAATTTACTTGAAGGAGCTTATAAGGCTCAATATGAGAAGATTTATGAGTATCTGTTGGAGGTTAGGACCCAAAATGTTGGAACAACAACAATCTATTATCTGGATAACAAGTTGTTTCAAAGGATGTATGTCTGTCTATAGGCATGCAAAGATGGGTATAGGGTTGGTTGTAAGAGGATAATAGTTTTAGATGAATGTTTCTTGAAGGGCTACTTTGGTGGCTACCTATTGGCAGCTGTTGGGATAAATTCAAATAATAGCATCTATCCTATTGCATATGCTATTGTTGAAAGTGAAACCAAGCATCATGGCTCTAGTTCTTTAAGTTGTTTGCATTGGACTTGGAAATTATGAGTTCATATAAGATATATTTCATGTTTGACAAACAGAAGGTAAAACTCCATTTGTCTGCTATGTTTTATGTTGTTTTTATTTAGGATGCTATGTCAAAGAATTAATGTAACACCCAATATTGACGGGTCCTAAGTCTAGTAGAGTAACCTGAAGGAATCTGAATGATGCGGTCCTATTCAACCAATTGAAACTTTTGGCATATATGGAGGGCGCATAGCTAATGTTAAAATATAAGGTAAGGATTGCTCTCAGAAATGTGTAAATATGTATAAAAGAATAGATTGATAAGTGTGTGTAACACCCCTAACCCGTATCCGTCACCGAAGTAGGGTTACAGAGCATTACTGGAATTTACAGATTAATTATGATTAAATCGTATCATTTACTAGTCATATCCGAAATCAATTATATTGTCCCTTGTATAGGCCTTCGAGACCCAATATACATGTTAAAATCAAGTAGGGAGTAAACCAGAAACTCAGAGAATTTTTCTCGAAATTACAAAATTTGTTTTTTTTAGGTACAGGCGACACGCGCCCGTGTGGTTAGGCCGTTTGGCTCACACTGCCAATGACACGCCCGTGTCCTAGATCGTGTGAGCAATCGATGTGAGGCACACTGCTATCCTAACCCGTGTCCTTACCCGTGTAACTCACTGACTTGGTTCACACGGCTAGCCACACGCCCGTGTGCTAGGCCGTATGGATAATTTAATTTTTTGAAAATTAAGTACAAGTTTTACACGGCCAAGACACACGCTCGTGTCTCTGCTCGTGTGACCAATTCTAAGAGTTATGTTTCTCAATTTTTAAGATGCAGGGGACACACGGCCAAACCACATGCCCGTGCACATGGCTGTGTGTCATACAAGGTTGAGACACACACCCGTGTGGCTATCCGTGTGGATGAAAATAGGCCATTTCTATGGCCACTTTTCTCACCCATATTGTCTTCAACCTACATCAATGGTTACATATATATACCAATCAATTCAAGACATTAAAACCAAGCCAACATTAACATTATGCATAATATATCATCACATGTATTTATGTATTCATACTTACCTTTTGTAAAACATATATGTTTACCATATTTCAATCTAACCATACCAAGCACACATATATTAATCATTATATAACCTTATATATATATACACTAAACATACCATTACTAGCCATTCTAATGACTAGATTATAGACAACCATTTACATGCCAACATTGGCCAAGTTAGCCTATACATGCCATTACACCAAAATAAGTTTGTTATTTATACCAAAACGAGCTGAAGGATAATGTGTTTATGCTCCGATCGATTTCCAACCTTTACAAGCTTTCGAGCGCTGTAAAATAGAGGAAAGAAAATCGATTAAGCATTTCAAATACTTAATAAGTTCGTATAATGGGAAATTAACTTACCAATCATGTTCATTTAATATAAGTATTCATAATGTATTCAAATCAATGTAACCAATAACTTAAACACACATACATCCTTAACAAACATGTTAGTTATGTAGTTCATATAGGTACCAAGAAATATGGATGAGCTCATCAATATACCATTTTCTCATACATGTATTTGTCACTCCAAGTATCCAATGAACATATGAGTATCATATTCTTATATTTCAAGTATTTCTCATAATATTTCATCTTGAATTCATATCATTTCATACCGAAACTTTACCCGTTGAATCATTTAAAATATTGATGGATACTTGGGCAGTACATACGAAGTGTACTATACGGTAATTTCGTCAAATCATATTTTTGGAGTGCTTATAAAAGTACATAATTAGGAAGCTTATCCGGGCTAAAACATGAAGCTCATAAGATCCATTAATCAGGGAGCTTCGGATAGCCATATATCGGGAAGTTCAAGCGAGCTATATCAAGAAGCTCACAAAGATCCAATTAATGGGAAACTCACGAAGAGCTGTAATCGGAAGCTCATAAGAGCTAAGGTGTGTCCACAACACATGTAGGATCACAACCTATCGGGACGCTCCGAAGAGATATAACGGGAAGCTCGCAAGAACCATTTAATGGGAAGCTCATGAGAGCTAATAACGGGATGCTCTTTCGAGCTATGATATGTCTACAACATATGCAAGACCACAATCAATACAAGAGCCCGGTATCTAATTGAATTTCATGTATTCAAACGAGATTTAATATTTACTGGGCATCATCGGGTTTATGAAGTTATTTTCTAAACATATCAAATTCATAATTCAACATTCACATATACAAGATTTCACTCAAACATGTAAATATACATAATTTAGTTACACGAACTTACCTCGACACTTGTTCGTGTATGAAAATCTACTAATCCGGTACTTTTCTTTTTTCTCGATCTAACTCTTTATTTGATCTTTCTAGATCTATATAAATGAATTTAACGTTAATTTAATCCATTTCATACTCAATTCAATTCAATTCACATCCTAGGAAAAATTATCATTTTGTCTCTATAATTTCCATAAATGACGATTTCGTCCCTAAGCTCAGAAAATGAAATTCATGTAATTTAACCCTTATTCCAAGCCTAACTAATTTTTACATATAACATTTACAGTCCATATATTTCATAAAAATTAGAATTTTATATGAATTTTATATCTTTACAATTTAGTCCCTAAATCACAATTTCATGAAAATTCATTTTACAAAAGTTTTTTATCTATCAAAAACCTTTCAATTTCTACCACAAATTTCAAAATTCCAGCATATTCATCCATGGTAAAATTTTGATACTTTGATAACTTTGCAAATTAATCCTCAAAATAGATAGATTAGGTTGTTACTATCTTGGAAATGTAAAAATTACTAAAAACGGGACATGATTACTTACCCAATTAAGCTTGCTTGAAGTTCTCTCTCTTAGCTAGGGTTTCTATAAAATTAATTTGGAGAAGATGATGAAAATAAGATGATATTAGGCTATTATCATCTTTATTTATTCCAATTTAGTCCTTTTCTTTTTTTAATTTTCCATGGATGAATCATCATAAATATCTACTAACTTATCTTAATGGTCTAATTACCATAGCGGGACCTCAAATTTGGAATTCTATAGCTATTTGATACTTATAGCTACTAGAACTCAACTTTTGCATTTTATGCAATTTGGTCCTTTCCATAATTAAACATGTAATCGATAAAATTTTCTTATCAAAATTTTCATATAATATTCCTATTGTAATGCAGATCATACAATAATATTAAAATAAAATTTCTTTTTGACTCGAATTTATGGTCTCGAAACCACTGTTCTAATTTCACTAAAAACATGTTGTTACAGTGTGTCAAGGGTTCTTGGGTAATGAGGTTATCGCCAAAGGTAAGATATGCCGAGTTTGTCTAGTTATGGTTCAAGTGATGTTCTAACGAGATGGTCAGGAATGAACAAAGGGTTAAATCAATGATACGTAAAGATTTTGGATTCTTGTATACATTTCTCTACAAATGCAAGCCACTAATAAGGACAAGTTTGAAAGTTAGTGACATGTGTCAAGTTCCACTATGAGAACATAGGTTTTACATATATATTGATATGAGCTTTATAAGAAAGGGGGAGTTATCTTCTTCCTTCTAGTCGAAAACATAATTACTAACTTATTTCAAAGTTGATCGAGGATATTTCTTGCTAAGCTAAAACTAAGGATCGAAGTTCATGCAGAAGGTTGTTTATATCCTGGGTAAGTATTATGGACTTTCATGTTGACTTTTGAAAGAGTAAGTCTATTTTATGTGTGTAAATAATAAGATGAGGAAGTGAGGTGTTGCATAAAGGTTATATGGGTTTCAGATGACAATAGAAGTTATACGAATGAGTTTTAATGGTATCCCAATGTCTTATAGCAATGAATTGCTAAGATTTCGTGATGGGTGTTTGGATCTAAAGATTAAGCTGTTGTTCTTGGGTGTAAGGTGAGTCCCTAAGCTGACTCATGTGTATGTAAATTGGTCTAGTCTAGATACTTCTGTGAAGAATCATATGAACTATGAACTGATATAAGAAAATGATGGTACGACGAGTATGTTGATATATGAATGTTGGATAAGATTTGCATGTATAGTTTAAATGAATCTGAAAAGTATAGAGTATGTGATAAGAGATCTAGAGTAAAAAATATAACTGTAAGAGCATGTCTGAGATGTATGTTAAGTTTGGTGCTATTGCATGAAAGGTCTGTTACGTGAGTTTGTGTTTGTTCACCGCGGTGGAGTTTAAAAGGGGTCCATCGGGACTTTAAATTCGATATCTGAAAGGAAAAGTCTATGTCCATTGCACCATATTGTGTAATACCATAGCTGCGCTATGGTGTTATATGAAAAAGAACTAAATGAATGTGATTACCCAAAGAGGGTTCTCTGTATGACCCAGGACGATGAGAGGCAAACCTCATGAAATGTGAGTCTACGTGAATCTCTATCGTAAACACATTAGAAAAGGAAGTCTTTGTGGCAATCTATGAAAAGGAAGCTTTTATGGCTATCTTTGAAAAGAAAACCTTTATAGCTATCTATGAAAAGAAAGCCTTCGTGGCGATCTATGAAGAGAATGCCCTTGTGGCATACTCTGAAGAATTGTATTCATGGTGAACTCTGAAGGAAATGCCTTTGTGGTGGACCCTAAAGGAAAGAAATGGCATTCACGATGAACTTTGAAGGAACGATAGTTGTAATGAACTCAAATGGAAAAGCCCATATGGTGTATCATGTTATACATTCGATGAGATATTCTAATGAGCTTCTTTTGTGGCAAGCTTCGTATGAACTGTTATAGCATATCCTACATGGTCTTAAGATAAGAGCAAAGAAACTGTAATGCATCAGAGCATGTGGCAAATTCAGAGTATGGGTTAATTAGACTTGAAGAAAAAATCTGAGTTAGGGCTATGTCTAGTAAATTGAAGAAGGTTATCTGTCTGTAATTATCGGAAGAAAAATGGTATTCTCCAAAAAGGATCAAATCATATAATTAAAGAATGTATCTTCTATCTAAGTACAAAATCATTCATGGATTGTGAAGAAACGATGACTTAGAGTATGTATGTAAGAATAACAATATTTTGTCCCTATAAGCCTCTAGAATGGGTAAGGTTAAGAAATCACAAAAGTGCTAAGTAAAGAACATGAGTATTGTATCAAAGATGTGGAAAGTAATGCATGATCTCAAAGTCAGGGATGACATCTAAGGTATGAGGAATGACATTCTGGAAAGGTAGTCACTAGAAACAAGTTGAAGAACAAAGAACAATGAGATGGTTAATTGAATTACCAAATGTGAAATACAAAAATGATTCAGTAAATGGGTGTTTATCTCACTAAGGTCTCATGAACTTACCTCTGTGCCTTATGTTACAGGTAAGTTGATTTAGTTCTACACCTGAGGGAGGACGGCAGGGCTACGCCAAAAAATTGGCAGGGCGGGCTATTATGCATACAGAACGAGTTGGTAGCATAAATGTAGTCAGTAACATTATTTAAGATTTACACTTTGAGATAATGTAATTAAGTTATGAGCCTTATCTAAAAGTCCTTGAAGTAGAAATTCTTGTACAATAATAATTGTCCAATGTATATTCAATTGAACTTTTGGTTGAGAGATTATTTTAATTAAGTTGTATTAGTTATGAAAGTCGGGTATGAGTATATAAGCATAAGTCTGTATTTGTGTTGTAACAACCAAGATCTGAATCCAGTGAACCAGATAGGGTTGAAGGTCTTATAATTAAATTATTTTTGTTCTATTTGCTGGGACTTGTAGAAGCAATATCCATGTTGTTTCTTAATGCAGAAATAAGACATTGTGTAAAACACCTACATGCCAATTTCAAGAAAGTTGGTTTTTGATCAAAGGAATTGAAAGATTTGCTTTGGAAAGTTGCCAGAGAAAGCACTCCAAGGGATTTTGAGAATGTAATGGTTGAACTAAAGAATACCAATCAACATGCTTATGATTGGTTGAAGGAAAAGAACGCTACTCACTGGTCAAGGTCTCATTTGTCAATTAAGAGCCATTCTGACATGTTGGTGAATAATCTTTCTGAATACTTTTGTAACACCCCCTAACCCCAAACCGTCATCGAAACAGGGTTACGGAGCATTACCGGACTTATCGAACAATATATAAATTATGCGCAAATAAATGTTAATCATAATGTAAAATAATCATACAGTCCCTTATATGGACCCTCGAGGCCCAAAAATACAAGTCAAGAGTAGTTCGGGACTAATTTGAGTACTTATAAAATTTTTCGAACATTTTAAAATTTTTCTCAAGTGCAGGGCTTACACGCCCGTGTGAACTGGAGACACATCCGTGTGACCCTATGACATGCCCGTGTTGTTGAACCGTGTAGCTCAACACAGCCGTGGTGGGTTGGGACACGCCTGTGTCCTTTGCCCGTGGAGCATTCTGATCTTCTCACACGGCCAAGCTACACGCCCGTGTGCCAGGCCGTGTGGACTCTTTATGAGTCTTTCTAAACTAACCTATCCAACCCTACAAAATTTCAACCCAAAACCAATGTGCAATTTATGTAACAACCAACACATTTACATATATAAACATATCTAACAATTTTTTTTAACAATTTATTTACTTATTTGTTCATTACACATACATATACCAATCAAATTCATGCTAATAAACTTTGTTCACTTTTATTTCATCCTTATATTTACAATTTCAAAATAACACACACATAAGACACCCTAGGTACATGCCATTACCAACAATTAATACCCTTTACCTTATTGAATTCGGGATCGGCCAGGGATGCTGATTCAATGTTCTATCTTTATCTAACCTGCGCACGGAAACAAACCGTACGCTGAGTATGGGTATACTCAGTGGTATTTCTATAATCCGAACATTTAATAATATAACAAATATTCAAGATCATAATAACAATTACAATTATTTAATTATTTATTTCATAGACAAATTTCAACTACTTACCTTATAAATTCTATACAAATCATTTAATAAACACAATAACTTAATTGTTCAATTCTTAAATAAATCCATTATTATTTATTCCATTCTTTCACTTGCTAATCAGTATAGCTTTCCTTAATTTTATTCACAATTCAAAATCAATAATCTATATTTAACTATGCACTTATCAATCATATTCCATTCTAATCCATTTTAATAACAGTCAATTTCATTTATATCATATCAATTTACTATCCCTGATAACTTTCACTATATACATACGATTCATACCAAGCCAACATAATTCAAATAATTGATTCAATGAATCATCACTGAGATTTCAAACAATATAAGAACCTTGGGTTCAATTCTCATCCATATATAATTATTCAATTTACTTTTCAAATATAAACAATTCATGAACCTTAGGTTCATGCCTTCAATCTCATTGCACAATTTTCATTTCACATTTCATATCACAAAATCCCTTTTCACTTTCCATTCAATGATTCAAATAATCAAATTCAGATAACTTACTCATTTCACTTGTTTACCCCTATTAACATGACTCGGACTTTGGCAGATACACGGATCCAACCAAACACACCATATTGGCACCCAGTGGCTCATCGGATAGTTCAAAGCAAAGTTGACACCCAGTGTCTCATCGACCTAGCCGAAGTAAAGTGGTACCCAGTACCTCATCGAGTCTATCCGAAGCAATATGACACTCCAAGTGTCTCATCGACTCGAGGTCGAAGTAACCCTGAACTCTTCCAATCCTATGGCATGCCAACTATATCCACTAAGCCCGACTAGTTAATAGGGTATCAAATTCCTTTCTCTTTTTGATCAAATTCACATCAATTGCACTTTAGCCACATTTTCTCACATATTTCTCAATTCAATCACAATTTGCTTTAATTTCACAAAATCAAATGTTTTCACTTCAATTCACATTTCAATATCAAATATTCAAATATCACAAATCTCATATATTTATATCAATTTCCTCATATTTCCAATCAATATATTTTTCAATATAACATTCACTCAATATTTTAATTTTTACATAAATCATATAAATTATATAATTCAACCAAAAAAATTTCAATCAATATAAATTCAATAAATTCATCACATGCCAAAATCAATCCATTTCAATTGTAAAACATCATAATTCTAACACTAACAATTGACATATGTATATAAATATAACAAATCTTGTTAAGCTTAAAGCATCAAAATCTTGTTCCAAAGCTTCTAAAGTATCAAAATTAAGTAAAAAGGACTTAATTGACTTACCTATTTAAGCTTAAAGCATCAAACCCCCAATTTTTCCTTTTTTTTTTTCTTTCTTTTCTTTCTTTCTTTCCTTTCTCCCTTGTTTCGTTTCATGTTATTCTGTTTCTTTACTTCTTTTCATTTCTCTTTTTCTTTTATTTCTCTTATATATTTATATAAAAATAATATGTTAATGTTAACTTAATAAATATCTAATTAATACCAAATATTTATTTGACATTTGTATCCATTTATATCCACACACTTGTCATAATTTAATATATTTATTACATAAAAATTTTAGAATATAATTATTTAATTAATAATTATCTTTTACTAAAAAAAATATCTATTTACTTAAATAAAAAGCAATTAAATAAAATATACTACAATTGTACAAATATATGGGTTACACTTATATATTTTATTTACCATGCCCTTGTTTTTATTTAATTTATTTCATATAAATATCTTATAATATAATTATAATAAATTAATTTAATATTAAATATATATATATATATATTATAACTAAAATCTAAGTAAAAATCTTAGATTTTTACTTTATATGCCGCCTCATTTATGATAAATGGCATAATTGCCATTTTGGTCCTTTCCATTTTCTTTTAATTTATAATTCAACTTTCACACTTTATTCAATTTAATCCTTTTATCCAATTATCCTTAATTAAGCTAAATTTACTTAATTAAACTTTAATTAACCACTCACTAACTTCATAATTATTTTTAATAAATATTTTCTAATCCATTCTTCAAAACGAAGACCTGAAAATACACTTTTCCTATAACCTTAAAGTTCAGGTCGTTACAACTTTAACAAGGTAAACCTCTATTTATTTTCTACATACAGTTCATTAAGGACCTTGTCTCACTAATCATTTATGTTACTTGCTAGTAGGTGATATTGGAAGCAAGAGGAAAGTCCATTCTGACTATGATGGAAACAATTAAGACCAAGATTATATTGTTGATTGTCAAGAAGAAAGAAGAAACTGAAAAATTTAAAGGAATCTTGCCTCCAAAGATCAAGAAAAAGCTAGATGTCAATATGAAAAATTCACTAAGGTAAATAGATACTTTTTTTAATATATTTATGCCTTTATTTTGCCATCACATGCTGGTAAGGCTGACTACATGTTTTTAATTATGTATGCTTTTATTCTGCCATCACTTTACTTGAGTATAATATGATATGTTTTAGTGATTATTTTTTAGGTGTGTTCCATCGCATGCTGGTGGCCTGTGTAGGATAGATATCAAGTTGAATGTGGCCCAAGCAGTCAGCATGTGGTGGACCTAGTTGAGAATTCCTACTCTTGTAGGAATTGGGATCTCACTGGCATCCCTCACATGCATGCAATGGTTGTCATTCATAAAAAAGATGAATACCCTGAAACTTATTTAAAAACCTAGTACACCAAGCAAACTCAGCTTGCCATTTACTCCAACTTCATAAGGCCAATAAGGGGCCCTAAACAATGGGAGTCTGTACCAAACATGCTGCTAATATTGCCTCCTACATTAAGAAAGCCACCTAGCAAACCTACTAAGGTGAGAAGGAAAGAATATGATGAACCACAAACAACATAAAGTCTGACCAAGAGAGGGGTGGAAATGAGGTGCAGTAAATGCAAGAAATTAGGCCACAATAAGAGGAGTTACAAAGGGGAAGTCGGTCAAAACATTTTAGTAAGTTATCTGCCTTGGCTTCATTAGATTACTTATATCTGCAATGCGTTTGATGGATTTCACTTGTACGTGTAGGTCAAAAGACACAAAGTTGGTGTTCATAATCAAGTGGTTGCCCGAATTCAGCAAGAAGTTGCCCTAACTCAGCAATAAGCTACTCCAACTCAGCAAAAAGCTGCCCAACTCATCAACAAACTACCCCAACTTACCAACAAGTTGTTGCCCCAAGTGAAAAGCTTTTACTCAAGAGGAAACCTCAAGAGTCATTTGTGTCAAACCCATCGATAACATTGTGAACCGAGCGTTTATTTTGTTAACTTTTTGAGCTTGTGTAAATTTGCCTATTACTGCTACTGATTTCTTAATTTAGGCAAATTATTTTTTTTGTAAATTTGCCTATGGTTGCTACTGTTATCTAAACTTAGGCATATAGTTACTAAATTTTTTTTAAAATTTGCCTACAATTCAAATGTGTTCAATTATACTGAATTGTTAGCCCTTCTTTTTGTAAACATTTTGGCCTTAATTTATGAATGAAAGTTTAATGCTGACCAATGTTTTATGCTTTTCTTCATTTGTTTAGTCTATTCTACCATTTTGAGCATGATCCATGCAATGTAAGAAAATGAATAACAATAACCAAATACTTTTTCAAGTCATAAAAGAAGATTAAACATTCCACATGATATTCAGAAAATCAAATAAAATGAAATACAAATGTATGAGATTGGCATTAGTCTTTCAAATTTCAAGTCTCAACTAAAACATACAAGCAAACTAATACCCTTTATAGACCATGACATTTAGATATGTAAGCTTCCACTCACTATGAAAGAATACTCTTCCAATACCAGCAGCCATATAAGCTACTTTTCCATTTCAACAACAACAACAACACTAGCTATCACATAAGCTAGTTTTTCATTTAAACAACAACAACAATATTACAAATAACAGCACCAAACACCATGTTTTTCTCCCCCTCTCATTGCATCCTCTAATGTCTTCACTTTTTTCAGAAGACCCAACAACACAATTCGTGAACGAGGCATCAATGGTGGATCAAATCATGCCAAAAAATGACATGGATTTCAAAACTCACTCCCATTCTTCTTACACTCCAAAAACCTCCTACCTGGGTTGGTTGTCATAGGACCAAGACGTCCTTAAATTGGCTGGGTTTCCACAATAGCACACTAGAATCACAGTCAGTATCTCCATTTCTTCTCTTATTTTTTCTTCTTCTTCTTCTACTACTACTACTATCTAAACCCTAAACTCTTAAATTGGGCTATTTAAACTGATGTTAACTGTCCAACTAGCTTATTAATGACAACAAGGACTCCGTTAAATGCCAAGTCACTTTTGCATTACACCTGTAATGGAAAACGATTAAAAGGGTTGATTTATTATTTTTCGAAAGTTAAGTAACTAAATTGAAATCAGAGTGACTGTCTTGTCAGCTACATCAAAGTTGAGTAACTGTTAGTACAATTTACCCAAATTTTAATTAAATCCTACTTTTTTTTAAATTCCATTAAATCCAATTTGAAATTTTAATTAGTACCCATAAAGCTTAATACTAAGATGAACCACTAGTGATTAATCATAAAAAAAAAAAAAAGTTTCCATTGTGGGTTCCTCATTAATGCTTAACCTCCACGAGAAAACCTAATTGCTTCATCAAGACCCCTGTGGTACGTGGTCTTCATGGATAATTGCATGATTTTTTGTTCTTCCCATAAAAAATGAAAGCTTGCATGCATAAATTTTGATGGAATGTTTGCATAAAATACTATCTTCATATGTTGGATTGAGGAGTTTGAAGAGTTTTTTTTATGTTAGCTTCAATTTAATGTGACATTTAAATTGTTCATACGATAAACATATGTATATTTCTAATTTGATTAACGTGTTTTAAATGCACTTCCTATTATATTTGAACAAGTATTTAATGTCTAAATTAATAATTAGATGACTGTAAGACCTAATTGACAGAATACTTACTTTAAAAATTTAATTAGAACATTTTGAAATTTCAAATCCAATTTATAACTTCGAATGGATTGTAGATTGTGTCAAGCAAATGTGTTGGATGTTTGTTTGTTTGATCTTTTTTACTGGTCCAAATATTTCTTTTCAATTTTTTAACTGCAGTTTTGACATTATTAATTCATATTTATTTTCGAATGATGAATTAAAAGCTTTAAGGATAAAAAATTGGGATAACATAGATATTAAATAAAAGTTAAATGATTCAGATAATAACAATAATAATAATAATAATAATATGATAGAAGAAAAGCAAATTATTTTATTGCCATAAAAAGTAAAGATCATTACGATATATCGATTATATTACTACTGCCATAATAAGGAATGCAACCTCCACAACAGGTAAAGTCACAACAAATTACCATGCACGGCCGCTTGTGTCTCAAGTAAAGTCTTAAAACTATTCCCCGAATCAGTGTGTGACCAATGGATTTAATTAAATATTAAAATCTCAGCATCCAATCCCAATATACTTGGCCTATTAAAATATGCTCTATTAGAATGCTATATAGCATTGCTGCTTATCAAAATTTACACTTTTCAGGCACAGAGAGAGAGTGTGTGTGTTGGATTTAGTGGAACAACGGCAATATGCCCCACTGGTGCAGAAATCCCTCTCCAGTTGTGACCTCCAGTAGCAGCAGCACAAGCACTGCCAGCATGGCTGCTCTGCCATTCCAAGTTTCAGCACTTTTCGTCCAACCCCATTCCCAAACTGTCACCGGTGCTGGGAGCTCCCTTCGTTGTGAATCATAAGTTGCCAATAACTCTTCCACACTTCCAAGTGGAACTAATGACTGCACAGAAAACAAACACGTCTCCCACTCAACCAAAACAATGATTGGTAAACTATGGTGGTTTATGCGAGAGAAACAACACAATAACATTGGTGGAAACTGGAAAGCTTCAAGGTACCTGTCTAGCTTCAAGATTTGAAACTGCCATAGCTCCAACATATGGAAGACTCTCAATTACAGCATCTGCCAAGTCTGAAATGAACATTGGTTCACATCCTAATGCAGGAACACGACCCCAATCTTGTATACCGGATTCTAAAGCCAATTCTTTATACTCAACATCAATCTCTTCAAGAGTTTCAATATGCTCACTGACAAAGCTGTGAATCAAATATCAAAGTTTTAGCAGGCCAAGGCGGAAATGTTGATTCATCAAAATATGCAACACTTATGGCTAGAAGTCAAATAGGAGCTATGTGATGTCATTACATTATTATGAGATCCTACTTCCCTTGTGAATCCAACTCTTTATACTCAACATTAATCTCTTCAAGAGTTTCAATTACTGGCCTAAGAAGCAGTGAGTCAAACCTCAAAATTTTGAAAAGACACTATAACTTCATATTTTGCTTGGATAATCAATACTACAGCTTCAAAAGCCAGAGAAGTTATGACTGCAGTAAAATGCAACATACACATAGCTAGAAAAATTGTAACTAGAAGCTATTGGATTTCATATCATCATTGTGATAATCATAGTACCTAATTGGTACAGCCAGAAGACCTTTAACTCCTTTTCGCCCTAGGTCAACTATTGTGTCATCAGTGTAGGGCTTCAACCATTCCACAGGCCCAACTCTGCTCTGCAGGAACATTAACCAACCTTTAAGAAAAGAAGGCACCATAGAAAATTTGTTCAAGATATGTAACAAGTAAAATCATGTGGAAAAAAAATGATGGTTATGAGATATAAAACATACATTAAGTCGGGGGTGGAAACCCTTGATCATCATAAACTCCAACCTAACCTAATTCGTATATATGGAACAATAAATATTTTTTGCAACCATAAAACCTGAGAATCCCAACCTGACCAGCTTCACTAATTCAGCAAGACCCAACATGGATCCACCAAAAGAAAGTTACTACCAATACACAAAGTGATTCATTCAAAACAACCTAAAATTTATCATTAGTTCAACAAATAGATTTCTATAGTTTTTGAAACACAGAGAGGAAGTCTGAAGGGTAGTAAAGGTTTGAACCTAAAACCAAAACCCCTCTAAAGAGGAACAACAACTGCTCAAAATCTAAAAATACCTATACTCATGTAAAGTAGAAATGTAACGGAAACAACCTGTAGCTGACAAAGAATCGTAAGGCAACTTTAATTGACTTCAAAGTCAAATATAGTTATAGGGTACATTGTCTTCAGGTTTTTTTTTTTCTGACACTAGAAATTTCAGATTGTAGTATTTCTCAAGTATCTAGAAGACTATGGATGATAAATTTCATTTATGCTTTAAGTATTGTTATGAGTTGTGGCAAGCAATTTCCAAAAGAATAATAGAAATCTTTCTTCCTTTCCCAAATAAGACTCAATTTCAATTGTTAAGTCCCAAAAAAACAAAAAATGCTATTAAGGCTTTCCAGGCATGTAAGCAAAAAGGAAGTGAGTTTGAATCCCCAGAGAACACAGGTCATCATTAATCCTTTATCCTCTCATTGCTGCAAACAAATGCTAGTCTTCCCTTTTATCCACTCATTATAAGCTTTTTATGAAGTCTTGTCCTCCATCATATTCAAAATTGTTGAACGCCATTTAACTAGCTCTTCAAAGCGCTTTTGGAAAAGGTTAGACATCTTCCCAAGGATAAAATGCAACCATTTCTGTAAATCTAGATTAATTACAAAAACAGCAATGACTGGTAGCTGAATACATGGAAAAAATGTCAATATAAGTACGGTAGAGGCTTATTTATAGAGGCTTATTTATACTGAGTATTAGCCCTCATCAAAGTAAATAATATTGCAACAAGAAAAAATTATATTTAGTGACAGCATTACCCCAACAGCACAGGCATCTTCTGAAGAGAAAATCAGAATCTCTGTAAGCATTTACGTTGGGACTTTACTACCCATCCACATAATTCCAGAATCCAGACTTCACACATATCAAAAACCCATAACTTGAAAATTAAGAAGTGAAATACATGAGTCAGGAGTAATATGCCAACAAGAAGTACCTGATAAGCAAGGGTGTATGCATTAGTGATCTTCCTCTTCTCTAATTCCTCTATTATCAAGTCCACACATTCTTCCATCTCTGCCTTGTAAGGATCACCGGCCTCTTCTACATACGCAAGTGGCACCCCGTGTGCACTAAAAAATATTACCACCTGTAACATGTACTCTCATTTAATATGCAGATTTACTGTAAGGTGACAAATTTTAAATTTTGGATAGGCAAAAGCACCTAAATAACTAGAAAATCAAGGAAGCACAAATCTAAGAAAAAGTTGCATCTTGCAACAGGATAATAGCCAAGGCCCTCTTCACCACACACAGCCAAAAAAAATTCCCACGTGATCACTAAAAGTTCAAGAGGTTTAATAGAGAATAATATCAAGAGAAACACAATTTCTTATTTCGTGATACAGGATTCTTTAAATGTAAATAAATAGACAACAAAAATAAAAGGAAGAGGTCACTAGACACCCCAATAAATACATAATGATTTCAAACTAACTTGCAATTTAAAATCTGGTTCTCAAATATTCTAAAAAATAGGCACAACAGAAAGGCCAAAGCTAAGAAGCCAAAAAGGCAGGAATCAAATGCAAAACTGCTATCTACCCGTGCAAATTCAGATGACAACAAGACATGTTCAACATTTCAAAGAGTTCATGATTTTGACTAGTCAATTAAGACCAAAGTCAAACTTTAGTAATCAGAAACAGAAACTTTTTCACGTATTATTATGCCGCTTACAGTCTTAAAATGTACAAATTTCTGAAGATATTTTAATAACTAATAAACCGTAGCTCTGGCAGAGATAATGAGTGAGGGCTATTGCTGGAGAGATCAAGAGGGACACTATAATATCCTAATCGAATGGTCATCAGAGTTTCCGATTCTCCAGGCCTTCAAGATGATTGATCCCTTCTACAAATACAAAAGACCCAGCCATTTAAATTCGACTTGTCCTTGGAGATGACATATTTAACTCTAAAAAACTGAACATGCGTAGCAGTAATGGCTCCTACGACAGACTTACCACAGTAAAGGTCAGTAACATATTTCGAAAATTTATAATTTAACATGTAGCATCAGATTCTCAGTGAAAACCCTTTGAAACCCAGCCACTAGAAAAGACTGTTGGTAAGAAGATTTTCAGAAATTGAGCCCACAACATCCCAAGAATAAGAAATCTTCTTTACCCAGAACTATACCTTAAGATTTCCTATGCATTATTTATATATCAATAAGCTTGACCTCTCCAACATTTACCTCAGGTTCCTTTTAACCACAGTAGCCGCTTTCCTGCATTATTGCAGACAAGCTATTCACTAGACATTTCGTACTGGGCTACATAAATTTTGGAGATTTCATTTTTCACCATCAACAGACAACATGCAAATTTTTTACAGTAATCCTTGTTCATTCAGCCACATTCAAGATTTTAGTTATATATTCCCAAACAATTACTTTATAACAGATTGCTTAAGCTAATTTCTGCTAGTATTAACAAAAGGCATAAAAGTGCTAAAGAAAAAAAACTGTTTGTATTTAACAGTATAACTATTCTTTTAATAAACACAAGAAATTTCAAAGCTATGATAAACTCACTTAGGCTGAGAATATATACAAAATACAAGAAATTTGTTTTCTTGATCTGTCTTAAAATAAAAAGAAACTAGTAACTTTAACCCCCATCATCCAAAGGCTTAGCCTAAGCACCTAGGTAACAATATCTATCTCACTGCTGCATGGAAGTTCTATTTCAAGCAAGAGAATCAAACACTCCAAAACTTAATATGTGTGCTTTTAGCAATCAATTACTAACCAATATTCTTGCTATGTGGCCATATTATAAAACAGAAATAACAAATCCAACTGCCTGAGCTAAAATTTCCAACATTCGTTAAATTTCTGCAATAGGCAATTTTGGCAAAATAGACAACATTCTTCGACAAAAGATAGATTTAATTGCCGGGGACTTATTTCTCCTCCTTATATTGCACAAGTAATAAACCAAGCTCTTTTTTTTTTCTCCTTTTTTGGTACAAATAAAGCTAACCATGTAAGATATTTACAAACCAACAATAACCAGGCAATTCCCATGAGTAATAATGCTAAAATCCAATAATGCAAAAGGTCAATAGTTTGAAAACCATTTTTAAAGGTAAGATTTAAACTGGCTGTGCTTATTTGCTTACTCAAAAGAGCATTCCTCAACTTCAAAAGGATAGTTTTCTGAAGATCAAGAGGAAGGAAGTCAACCACATCCATTCAGTATTGTCATGAGGTAGCTTCCAAGTTTCAAGTACTATATAGTGAAGCAAAACTTGACAAGAGAATTAGAAACTCACTTAGGAACACTGCATCAGTTCCATACAAAATTTAGGTTCAACAACCTTTCTTCTCACTTGAAAATCAAAAGGTAAATAGCACAACTACCTCACGTATTAATTCAGATAATGACCAGCCATGAAAGAAAAAAAATGCCAAAACTCAGTCAACAAGATTACAAAATAGGCTTTAAGGACATACCTTTTCAGGACGGTCAAACTTTTGCAACTCTTTTTCAATTAAATTTGCCATAGATTTTATATATCCTTCACGTTGATACCAAGAAGGTATGACTGTATGCTGCATGTTCACTAGATACTCATCATCGCTGATGAACCAATTGATTACATGGTCAGAGGAGTTTAAGATTATATTTTAAGATTACATCAAGCAATGTAAGAAAAGTGTCCTTCTTCCTCACCGAAATATACTTTCCAAGAGTCGAAGGCTTGAACCGCTAGTTGATATTGAAAATTGAGGATAAAGTGGAAGTACAACAAGCTTTGTTATTCCATCCTTTTTTATCTACATTATTGTTAGGAGGAAAGTAAAAATAATTATGTATCACCAGAATCAATGTTCAAATAAGAAAAGGCAGAGGGAAAAATGATTTTCTTTTAAACCAGATTTATGCATTCAGAGGCCACCAGATAGACAGCAGAACTACCAAAAGAAACAAGCAGATCATTATAAGTAATACCTGAATGAAACTATATACGTATATATTTATATATAAAAGCACTATTATCTGTAAAAAAGTGGACTCATTTTAAGAATAGAAGAAAACAAGCAGACACCTAACCTCAAGTCAGTTTAATCTAATTATAAAGCATTCATATAGCAGCAACCCATAAATTTAAAAAGTAAGGTTTAAAATGTGCACATAGAAATAATAACTTACAGTTGAAACATTAAAATACTTAAACAATACTTTGGTGATTTTTCACTTAGTTCTGCATCAGGAAAAATATTAAAGAAATTTCATATCCAATAAAGATTGAAAAAAGTTCATCATGAAACTTCAAAAACGTAAAGCATCACCCTCATCCAACAAGTTCAAATGATTTCAAATCAGAGACTAAAGTTAACTGCTTCAGGAGACATACAGCAACTGCATATACACTGTCCTTCTTCAGTCCTCATCAAACAAGCAGGAAAACAACACAAGGAAACACGCATATTGGGCCATCCTTAAATATAGTTCAAACTTCAAATTCATTACTTACACAAATAAATCCAATAATTACTTTTCACTGTTCCTCCCAATATTAGCAGGTGGCAATAGACAGAAGAACATCAAAAGCTAGTTTTCTGACATGTGTTAGCCAATATGAACTAACATTAATTTGGGATACAAAACACCATATGGAGGATCTAGGACGAGCCTTCAAATTTCCAAAGACCCATGTGATTGTTTATTTGAATATAAATACATATATATATGATGCATCACAATCTGATTGTAAATTACCATCAGAATGAAGTTCTGTCAAGTACAAAGTTTCAAATATCATTGACATGCCCAAAGTCAAGTGGAAAAGAAATAGAAGTGGATTAATAAAATAAGAGAAGGCAGACACATCAGAGTTTCAGCCATCCAAAAAAAAGACTAAAACTAACCAAATACCTGCTCAATTGCTTCTTCAGTGAATGGATGCCAGTAACGCATACCGACGTACACTTTTGCAGGGACATCTTTCGCCCAAAGTGACTTTCTTAATTCTTCAGCCTGAAATGTATCATGATAGGCGAAACATATTAAAGACTGGAAGAAGAGATACAAACATGAAGCAGATCAGGATTGCTGAAGCTATATATTTCCGTTTTGATAGCCTAGGAATCATCCAAACCATCAGCCAAAACAATGCCAATTATATATCTATTCTATTAAGGAAGAAGTTAAAATCCAACCATAAACAAATAAACTCTAGAAATGACAATTAATCGATTTCCACAATTTGGACTTGTCAATTTTTTCAGTTACATATAAAACAATATATTTTAAAAAATTAATTGGCTGTCACAATGAACAGAGCTATAAAAGTCAAAACTAGAAGCAGTACCCTCTAGGTTGATAGTTTCCATTACCAGTTCCAATGTTTAATTAATTTCATTTTAAAATTTCTAAAACTCTTTGAGTCAAGGTTGCAAGATAAAGGATACACGTCTCTGACAGAACTTATTGAAGGGGGAAGGGAATAAAACATTACCATTAAAGGTAACATCAGATAACAGCATAAAAGAATTAGCAAAAAGTGAATATTTATGGCACGTCTGTGCGTGGTGACGTACTCAAATGCCTCAAAATTACTTAAGAATAGTTCAGGTGCTATTTTGATTTTTTCTCTTCCACATTACTTAATGAGCATCGTAGTAGACTGAAAATGGTAGGTTTTATAACATATAAATGTGTCCATAAGAAACTGTAATGATAACAAAAGCAATCGTGCCTGATCATCAGTTATTCGTCGAAGAGGAGAACCACCACCAATCGAAGCATAGCCTTCCTTGCTCTTAGGTGCTCTAAGAACAGATATAAATTGTGCCAACGGCTTTTGCAAAAAACGGAACAACCTCGGTAGCCGTATAATATCCTGTCCGAAACAGAACGGAATGAAAAAATTGTCTAAGTAACTTTGATTAGAGGGAAAAGATATTACCAAATTCAATTTTTTGGTAACTAGACATGGAAATAGCTAAGGATCTTCTTGTAAATAGAGGTTATGGGATAACTGTATTAATCTCTTCTTTTACATATGATAACAAGAATCTAGGGCAGTTCAAGTTCTTTTAAGAAGTGCTGCAGTACTTGATCCACCATACTAAGAAACCACAGCCTTAATATAACTACATTTTTTGGCTCATGATGAACTTAGTAGCACAGCAAAGCAAGTAAAACTTGAAACAAAGGATCTAAACTTTTAATATGATACCCAAATCGAAAAGTGCTGTTATGTAGCCATTTAGGATTTGTTGTGGCTTTAAAGATGGATCTCTCCAACGCTTCCAATTGATTCTGAAGTTCTTTTGTATAACTATGTTCTTTTCATTCACATGATAACCTCAATTGTACTTGTCTGTGTGAAAGGGAGTAATATACTACTTATCATATTAAAGAAGGGTCAAAATAATTACTAAAGAAGAAGAAATTGAAGCAAAATAATGCAACGAACCGGGTCGGCAAAAAGGTTAAACAAGAAGGGCTGCACATCATCAAGGGTCTCGGGACCTCCAAGGTTCAACAACAACACTCCAATCTTTTCCTCGGCAACAAGAGGCCCAGTGGAGATAGCTTCAGTATTTGAAGTCACCAAAGCTCCCACGTTCACGGGAAACAAACGTTTCTTATTGGTACTGGACTGTTTAGAAAATGAAAACTGAGTTGTCTCAGGGACGAGGCAATTTCTGGACACCCTTTGAGAGAGAGACAGAGCTCGAGGCGACAGTCTGGGAACATTCCAAAGTATCAAAGAAAACAAAGACCAAGGGTAAAGAAAAAGAAAAGAAAAAAAAAACAAAAGGCAGTGTAAGTGGATAAGAACATACAGACGAGGGAACTTGCAATGGCGAGAAGCAGAGGAGAGGCATGGAGGATGAGGAAATGTGGAAGAAGATGAGGCTGAGCAGGAAGCAGAGCTCTGAATTCTGCCACTTCTCATTGCTTTCTGTTGAAGTAAATGAAAACCCAAACCAAAACAATCGATAATTCTGAGCAACCAGAGATGAAAACTGTAAACCAAGCCAACCACTTTATTTAACAAATAGTAATAATTATGCTGAGTCTAGTCCTCCATTTTTAATCGACGCGAAGGAAAGGTGTGGGTAAGGAATTGGGAGAGAGACACTTGAGAACTGAAAGGAACAACCACCCTATAAAATCTTCTATCGTTTTCATCCTCATCCTTCACTTTTATTCACTGCCTACCATTTTTTTCCTCTCCTTTTTTTTTTTTTTTTTGCATGTTAAAAAAAATTAACAATATAATCAATTAAAAATTAAAATATTTATATAAATTTTCACTTTTTCCATCAATTTTATTTTCGATAAGATGAAATATCATAGAATTTTATATTTTTCTAAGTTTGATTTATTAAAATAGACTTCATTATCAACTTTAATTATTATCTATTGCTATCAATTTTTTTTAATAATATGTAGTCAAAAATTAAAGATGTTTAATTTCAAAAAGAAAAATATAAATAAAATCAATTGAATTAAAAATAAAATCTCCCACCAAGTCAAACTTGGGCGTAGCTTCAAAAATATTGGTGTAAGGATTAGATTAGATTAGATGTGAGGACCATGCGTTTGTTTATTTCACTTTTTTTTCTATTGGAATTACATTTTAGGGTTTTTTTTAGATTTTTTAACGAATATATCAACCAGCTAAAATTAATATTTGGTATGAACACATTATGATCAGTAAGTAATAATTCTTACATCGAAATCGGGGTTCTTCAAGTAATTATAAATTTACATTTTCAATTACATTATACTTAATCATATGATTGACAATCCCATTATGGTTTCACAATACATGGTTAAGAGTTAGTGTAACAAACGTAGCTCCACTAAATTAGGGGTGTGTAAATTTCGGGTAAAATCGAATTAATTTAATTAACCGACCGAATTCGGTTAATCGGTTAGTTAACCGAATTAATTCTATTGGGGTCGGTTAATATTTTTTGGAAGTTTAATTAACAGTTAATTAGGTTCAAAATTAGTCGAATTAATCGAATTTAATAAATAATATTATAATACATAAGTATCCGGTCAGTTTGGTTAATTTTTTAGAAATATAAATTAATCAGTAGGTTAAGTTAGTTAATTTTTAATATATTTTATATTTGTTTTAACCAAAAATAATATATATATATATATATATATATAAATTTTGGTTAATTCGGTTAACCAACCGAATTAACCAAAAAAGTTTGGTTCGGTTAATTTTTTTTGAAAAAAATTCAATTTAGTTAACGGTTAAAGATTTAAAAGGGTCGATTAATTCAATTAATAATAGTTCGAGTCGATTAATTAATCAGTTAACCGATTGAACACCCCACACTAAACTGCTATTAGCATTTCAACCAGGCAAAAGCGATTCCACTAAAAATATACTATCATAATCTATTTCTACCTTTGTGAATTTGCTTTCCCAAATTATGAAAAGTCATTTCAAAACTATCATTGCCTCAACTCTAAAAACAAAATCCTTAACAAATACCAACAAGTAACCACATTACTAATTTGCATCCAAATCTCTAAGTACAACTCCAATAGATACAGTAGGGCTGTTATATTTTAAAAAAATTACAAAAATATTTAATTTTTTTAAAAAGTAAAAATGCTATATTTAAAAATGGTATAAATACTTCAATTCAGATTGATTTTTTTAATTTTTTTAATTAAATTATATATAATTGGTGATATTATAAATTTAAATTTGTTTTTATATGAAAAATTACTTAAAAAAAAAAAAAAAACTTAAGTTTTCTTGGGTTATTTTGGTTGGTTAGAAGGGCGCACACGTTGTTGGGTTAAGCTTTTGTTGTTTAGCTTAAAGTTGAAGCAGAGCCTTAAATGCATGAAAAGGTGTCTGCGTCATTAAATGTATACTTATAAATTAATTGCATCATTACAGATGGGTGAAATTATTTTAAGTTTTAGAATTCCTTATAATTTTTTTTTTAATTTATAATATATTTAAAGTTATGTTTTCTTATATTATTAATAATATTTATGGTAATTAAATTAATATTCAATTGGTAAATTAATAATTATGCGATGAAAGACTTGTTAAAGAGGCTGAACTTAAACTAGCATAATACTTGACGAAGCACCTTTCTTGATATAGAATAGGCGATATAATATATTTAATTTACTTTTTATTTCACGTTACAATATTTAATCCCATCATTATTATTGTGTTTACGCTAATCATAAATAAAAATATCGTATATCTAAACTTGACAAGACTTTTTCTCTTAAACAGAGACTTTCAACTACGCGTAACAAAACTTTAGTGTTTTATATTTATAAAATATTGGAAGTAAAAAAAATTAAACTAAATTTTATTAGATGTAATTAAATAAAGTAACATGTAATAATGTTATCTTTTGGGGGACAGACGTAACCCGAGCATAAGACAACCAAAATACAGTAGATTAGTATAGAGGTGTACTAATGGATTAGATATAATTAGTATAGAGGTGTAATAATGGTATTAGTAGACTGCTGCCATTCTAGTCATGTGATACAGTGTTTGTCGAGAATTGGTCGGCTGAAATTTTATTATAATATTAATATATTTTATATTTCTCTAAATTCGATTCTACCCGAATCTAAATTTATTTTAAGTTTATTCATATTATTTTTAACTTTAAAAAAAATATTTATATTATATTTTTTTAATATTTAATAATTTTATATTTTTTTATTTATTAATTTTTTACAATCTTTTTAATATTTATATCATAATAGTATTATATATTTAATATGGGAATAACTTAGATAAAAATGATCTTAAAAATTAAAGTTTTTAGGCACTGATAAAAATTTGCCACATCATCAAATTTTAAATATATGAAATTATTATTAAACACTCATTCATTGAGAAATTATTTTATAGACATTTCTCTTCATGTTATTCATTTTCTTTTTTTCAATTATTTAATCACATTTCATCTATTTTTTCCATGCCATTGATATATAATTTTGGTAATTTTTTATCCTAAACCCTAAATATAGAATCTCAAACCTTAAATCAAAAACATAAAACCCTAAACCCAAACCTATAACCTCGAATCTTTAAACATCAAACCCAATACTCATAAGCAGTAACCCTAAACCCTTAAACATGAACCTTGAACCTTAAAACTCGAACTTTAAACCTTAAATCCCAAATCCAAACTCTAAACCTTAAGGTTCAAGATTTGAGTTCAATATTTGGGGTTCAGTGTTCGGGGTTCAGAGTAAAATAATTACCAAAATTATGTGTTAATGAGATAAAAAAATTACACAAAAATTACTACTTTTTTAAAATTGGTTGCACAAAAATAAAAAAAATTAATTTATGAAAATGAAAAACAAAATGATTAAAATTTATAAAAGAAGAAACAATATTTGTTTATAATTTTAAAAAATTAATTATTTTAAATAATTTAACTAAAATTAAATTAAGTTAGAGAATATATTAGATATAGATGAGTGTATAATAATACTTTGTTATCTTTAAAATTTAATGACGTGGCACTATTTTATTGGTGCCTAAAAACTATGCTTTTTAGGATTGTTCTAGTATAATTTACTCCCAATTAGTATAAGTTTAATTTTTAATGTGTTTTAAATTACATAATATATAAAAATAACATAATATAAAGAATTATAAACTTAAAAGCGTCTGGACTTGAGCCTTGAATGTTCAAGTCTGAGCCCAACCCATATTTTAAACTGGCGTAATTTTTTTTACCAAAACCTATTTTTCGAGCTTAATATTTTTGCCAAAATTGTCTCAAATTTTGAACGAACCTTTGTATATGTATGAATAACCTAACTTATAAACAAGTCTAATCTCAAAATAGGGAACTGTTTAAGTAAATTTGGCGCTACAATGTTGTGGTATGGATGCAAGTTTCAAATGAACGTGTAGACTTCCTCGAAACAGTTTTTCCCATTTCAATTGGGAACAGAATAACTGGACAATCAATATTTGGGAGTTCCGGAGTTCCATCAATATTAATCTAGTTAGGGGAAGTTTGAAATGTAGCCATAATTAGAGGGGAGAGGATAGGTCCCGTGATTGCAGCGGCACCGCCAAACGCCGTCGTGTTGCTATGGTATACGCAATGATGATTGAGACTAACAACAGATGATGGAAACAATGAGATAGTCGACGAATGAGTGAATTGCAGTGACCTTAATAAGTGGTTGTCATTGGTTAGTCCTCAATCAATGTAGTAATGTTATTAATTGTTTTTTATTGGATATAAAAATTAAATGTAAAAATTTATTTTTTGAAGACGATATTATTAAAAAGAACGATAACAAATCTTAAATATATTCTATTAAATATAATAAATAAATAAATCGACCCACAAGTATAACCTTATTTACGTTGATAGAAAAAATCAGCTCACTAATTTTTTATTTAAAAATATAAGTAAATCTAATACTTATTCCAAAATAACTTGTAAATTAACATGTAATTTAACCATTTTAAATACACTATTTAAAATAAAAATAAAGATTTTAAATATATATATTTTTAATTTTTTTATCGAATTTGGATCATAAATCAATCCTACCATGTGAAATAATTATTTTAAAATATCATTTAAAAATAAAATAATTTAGAATGAATATATGAAATTTTATTTAAATGATTTTTTTATATTTTAATAAGTTAACTAAATGCTTCTAAAGACAAAAAAAAAAAAAAAAAAAACAAAACACAAAGAAAGACATTATTTAAATGTTTTTTATGTTTTAATATCTTAAGTGAATTTATGGTTAAATACAATAAAAAATCATTAATACAAACACAAAATTTTATCTAATTTAATTTTAATGAGAAAAGTATGAAAAATATGAAAGGAATTAATATTGCAACAAAAACATAAAATGTAATATGCAAAAATAACATAAATTTAATATGAATAAATAAGCAAACATGTCAAAGTATACATACATATATATATATATATATATAAACTTACAATACTTTTAAACTCAACCAATTAAAATAAAAACAAACATCCATCTTTTTATCCTTCCTTTCTCCCTTCTTTCATTCTCCTCTTTCTATCTTTCTCTCCCTCTCTTTTTTTTTTTTCTATGAAACTTGTAACACTTTAAATTCGATTTAGATATTATAGTCAAATTTGGAGAAATTACATTAGTTTGTTTAAAAATTTCAGCTTATCAAACTCAACGTGCGTTTTGAAAACATAATATTTGACAAAACTTTCACACATGTTTAGGAAAACTTAAACTTGGAAACACTTATTTCATACCCAGAAATTTATTTCAGTTTCGCTTGTTTTGAAATAACCAATTTCGGATAAATCTTTTTTAGTTAAGGCTGAAGTATTTTCAAAACAATTTATTTGTTTACAGAAAAATGATTAAGAGTTACTTAGTTTGCAGCAGAAAAACTTCCAAAGTTTTAATTTTAAAAACAGAATTTTAAATTTTAACTTGCGAGATTTTGCATTATCACGTTCATAGATATCAATATCGACAAATTAAACGGAAACCAAAACAAACCCAAAAACAAATTACAGTCCCTAAATGTCTAAAATAAATAATTATGAAAATCACCAATTTTAATTTAACTAATAAAACCATTAGAGCTCCTGTACGCCGTTTGGTTCTAATTTTACAGATTACCTGGAACGTAAAAAATAAAACAAACGGGTGAGCTATAGAGCTCAGTGTATAACTAAAACTCAAATTGAGATCACATACATTACAATATACACAACAGAAAATCACAAAAAAAATTCATAATGATCGATCAAGCAAAATTGAGTATGCATGATAATGCCAATGCGGTATTTTCAGAAAAGCATTGCCCCTCTTTGCTCATCGTCGTGCAACGACAATAGAGCAAAGACTTTCAAGGAAGACCAATTTTACCCGGTCTGCTTGTTTGGTGTTTATCTTCTTCCGGTAGCCTCGTGCTAGTCCACCGCCCTTTGTAGCCTTGGTTCAATCCACTGCAACTTCAGGGATATGTCTTGTAGCTTTCGTCTGCTCGCATCCTCAGAGGTGTAATTATTTAGAGAGAAGAAATTTACGACTTCAATATTTCTCTACCAAAATTACAAAATGATTGTCAAATCTGCTATTTCGATCTGTTCTCTGCCAGTACAGAGAGATAAGATCTGCCAAAACTTGATCTGTTACCCTACTGTTTAGGGGGTTAAGATCTGCTGGAATTTGATCTGCTCCACTCCTGCTCAGCGAAGATAAGATCTGCTTTGTTTTGCCTGTTACCCTACTGCTTAGGGAGTTAAGGCGAGTGGCTGAAATCTGCTCCAATACTATTGTATGGAGATGAGATCCGCCAAAATTCGATCTGTTACCCTACTGCTTAGGGAGTTAAGACCTGTTGGAATGTGATCTGCTCCACTCCTGCTCAGCGAAGATAAGATCTGCTTTGTTTTGCCTGTTACCCTACTACTTAGGGAGTTAAGGCGAATGGCTGAAATCTGCTCCAATACTGCTGTATGGAGATGAGATCCACCAAAATTCAATCTGTTACCCTACTGCTTAGGGAGTTAAGACCTGTTGGAATGTGATCTGCTCCACTCCTGCTCAGCGAAGATAAGATCTGCTTTGTTTTGCCTGTTACCCTACTGCTTAGGGAGTTAAGGCGAGTGGCTGAAATCTGCTCCAATACTGCTGTATGGAGATGAGATCCGCCAAAATTCGATCTGTTACCCTACTGCTTAGGGAGTTAAGACCTGTTGAAATTTGTTGTTTCCGTCAATCTTGCTACATTGTCCACTGGGGGAATCTATCTGTAGAATTGATTTCCTAAGGTTTATGCTTATGCAAATGATTATGATGCCATGATCAAAATGAGTCAAATGCTTCCTAATTGCGCATATTATAATGCAAAAATGTTATGAGAATGGTCCCTACTTCGGCTATCATTACTCATTTATCCAAGCTTTACTCGAGGTGTCATTCACAATCTACTCGTATGCCCCAGATCAAGTTGGTTCTATTATGACCTGCCGAAAATGGTCCTTTCCTAGGATCGGATTGTTTGAATTTTCTAATCATCACTTGAACTGAAAAGAGGGTTTTCTTTGAGTATTCCCAACCTTTACACACGGGGGTTCTTTAAACAATCGTTCTGTTTTAGTTTCTTGCATTATCAGGAGATTTCACAGAGTAATATGCAAAACTTTGTTTGTAAATATATTTTAGTTCATCAATCATTATTTCAATGTAACACATTTTATGAATAGTGGAAGGCAAAACCTTGAGGATAGTCAGATTCAAACAAAATCATCAAAGATACAAGAGGAAATTAATTTGACAACATATCTTTGAGAAGATCAAAAGATAGTGAACAGGACAAAAAGTCAGATGCCCTAGATACCGTAGCTTGAGCTATTATATACAAACTCCATGAAGACTACTTTGGGTTTAACATGTGTTCAGAAGATCCAAAGTACTTTGTTGATGCCCCGGTATGTAATGTACTCCACTTCTTGTCAGGTTAAGTATAGTGAGATGCGTGTCGTTCGAAATTTGAGCCGCCCTTTTGGGTTTTCGACTCAAAACCCCTTTAGTCTCAATGCGCCATTTGCGGGTTTTCACCTTGGCTTCTCCATTTTTTTTTTTTGGATAGAAGTCTCAAAGCGCCCTTTGCGGGTTTTCACCTTGGCTTCCCTTCTTTTAGACAAAATACTTCTTGACTGAGTCCGAATTCACTGGATTGGGTAAACTTTTTCCATCCATTTCTGTCAAAATCAACGCACCACCAGAGAAAGCCTTTTTTCACAACGTACGGCCCTTCCCAATTTGGCATCCATTTCCCTCTGAAGTCCTTCTGTATGGGAATGATCTTTTTCAGTACAAGGTCCCCCTCGTAAAATTATCTTGGATGGACCTTTTTATCGTAAGCTCGCATCATTCGCTTCTGATACATCTGACCGTGACAAATTGCCTTTAGCCTTTTCTCTTCAATCAGGTTCAGTTGATCGTATCACGATTGAATCCATTCTGCCTCATCCAACTTTATTTCTGACAAGATTTAAAGGGAAGGTATTTCCACTTCAATGGGTAATACTGCCTCCATCCCATAAACCAACGAGAATGGAGTTGCCCCGGTAGAGGTTCTAACAGACGTTCGATAGGTAAATAGTGCAAACGGCAGTTTCTCGTGTCAATCTCTGTAAGTCTCAGTCATCTTCCCAACTATCTTTTTAATGTTTTTGTTGGCCACTTCCACTGCCCCATTCATCTTTGGGCGGTAAGGAGATGAATTATGATGTTTAATCTTAAATTGACTACAGACTTCTGTTATCGTGCTGTTATTCAAGTTCAGTGCATTGTCTGATATGATTCTCTCAGGCATTCCATATCGACAGATGATTTCTTTCTTCAAGAATCGACTCACTGCCGATTTGGTGACGTTAGCATACGAAGCAACCTCTACCCATTTCGTAAAGTAATCGATAACTATGAAGATGAAACGATGCCCGTTCGAAGCTTTAGGTGAAATTGGTCCAATGACGTCCATGCCCCACATGGAAAAGGGCCATGGAGAAGTCATAACATGTAGGGGTGAGGGTGGAACATGAATCTTATCTCCATAGCATTTATGACACTTCTTGGCATAGCTGATACAATCTCCCTCCATAGTAGACCAATAGTATCCAAATCTCATTATTTGTCTTACCATTGTGAAGCCATTAGCGTGTGTCCCGCAGACACCTTCATGTACTTCTTCCAGGATTTTCTTAGCTTCTACAGCGTCGACACATCTCAAAAGTAACTGATCTTTTCTTCTTTTATACAGGATATCCCCATCCAATACGTAGTCGCAAGCTAACCTTCTCAAGGCTCTTTTGTCATTCTCTGTTGCCTGTTCAGGGTATTTACGATTTTTCACATATCGTAATATATCCTGGTACCAAGGGTGGTCATCCTTTTCTTCGCCTTCGATGTTACAACAATGAGCTGGAGCTTCAGAAATGCTCATTTGAATAAGCTTTATATCCTCATCTTTGTTTACTTTAATCATGGATGCCAGGGTTGCCAAAGCGTCTGCCATCTGGTTTCCATCTCGTGGGAGATAATTAAAGGTAATGTCGTCAAACTCCCCAAGTATTCCTAAAACTACTTTCCAGTAATTGATCAATTTGGGGTCTCTTGTCTCCCATTCTCCCTTGAGCTGGTAGATCACCAATGCGGAGTCTCCGTACACTTCTAATGTTCTAACCTTCCGTTCTATAGCAGCTCGAATTCCCATGATGCATGCTTCATACTTTGCCATATTGTTTGTACAGTCAAAGTCTAATTTGCATGTAAATGGATAATGATCCCCATCCGGGGATGTTAAGACTGCCCCAATTCCATTTCCTGCTGCATTGGATGCCCCGTCAAAGTTCAACTTCCATGGACATCTTTCGGTAGTGGCCACGTACATCAATTCCTCGTTAGGAAAATCAAAGCTCAATGGTTCATACTCTTCCAAAGCCCTGCTGGCCAGAAATTCTGCTATTGCACTTCCTTTTATGGCCTTTTGACTCACATATACTATATCAAACTCGGAAAGTAGTATCTGCCATCTTGCCATTCTTCCATTTAGGGCTGCTGATTCCATCATGTACTTTAATAGATCTATTTTCGAAATTAGCCACGTTGTATGATACAACATATATTGCCTCAACCTTCGGGTCATCCAAACTAAGGCACAACACAACTTCTCAATCGGTGGATACCTCATTTCACAATCAGTAAATTTCTTACTGAGGTAATATATCGCCTTCTCTTTTCTTCCTGACTCATCGCGTTGGCCTAGCACACATCTCATAGAGTTGCTGAACACAGACAAGTACAGTATCAGCGGTCTATCTAGACTAGGCGGAGACAGTACTGGAGCGTTTGACAAATATTGCTTGACCTTATCAAAGGCATTCTGACATTCTTCATCCCAGGTACCCCGGTTGTGTTTCCTCAGAAGGCGAAACATGGGATCACATTTCTCCGTCAGTTGCGAAATGAACCGAGCAATGTAATTCAACCTCCCAAGAAAACCTCGAACTTCTTTCTGAGTATGTGGTGTCAGTAGCTTCTGTATGGCTCTGACTTTGTCTGAGTCAACTTCTATTCCTTTTTCACTGACTACAAAGCCCAATAATTTCCCCGACCTGACTCCAAAGGTATATTTCGCCGGATTGAGTTTCAACTGAAACTTCCTCAATCTCAAGAATAATTTCCTCAAGGCTTCGATGTGTTCTTTTTCAGTTCGAGATTTGGCGATCATGTTGTCCACGTATACCTCAATTTCCTTGTGCATCATATCGTAGAATAAAGTCACCATGGCCCTTTGGTATGTTGCACCTGCATTCTTTAATCCAAATGGCATTACCTTGTAGCAAAAGGTGCCCCACAATGTTATGAAAGTAGTCTTATCCATATCCTCAGGATGCATCTTTATTTGATTGTACCCCGAGAAGCCGTCCATGAAGGAAAACAATGAATAACCCGCTGTATTATCTACGAGGGTATCAATGTGTGGTAAAGAAAAGTTATCTTTCAGGCTAGCTTTGTTCAAATCTCTATAGTCGACGCACATTCGTACTTTCCCATCCTTCTTAGGGACAGGCACAATGTTAGCTACCTATTCTGAGTACTTGACCTCTTGCAGGAATCCAGCATCAAACTGCTTTTTGACTTCCTCTTTTATCTTCAGCACGACGTCAAGCCTCATCCTTCGTAATTTTTGCTGGACCGATTTGCAATCTTGTTTTATAGAAAGACGATGCACCACGATATTAGTATTCAGCCCCGGCATGTCTTGATATGACCATACAAAGATATCTTTGAATTCACTCAGTAGCTCGACAAGACATTGCCTTGTTTCTTTGGTAATGTGCATCCCTATTTTCACCTCCTTCTCTTCCTCCAAGGTTATGTTCTCTGTTGTCTCTTTTTCATGGGGCAAAATTTGCTTCTCTTCCTGCTTCACCATTCTTAATAGATCTGGAGATACATCACAATCCCTGTCATCTTCGAAATTCTGAGGTTCCTCTGAACACGTGTCTTGCTCAAAGGAGGATTCAGGACTTGCAGTATTATTGCTCATACCATTGATATCTAAGGACCTGTGGAGTATGAAAGAATGTGCAAAGAATGAATGAATGTAATAATGGTTGTTTTCATGTTATGAGTGAATTGAAAAATTGGAATGAGATTAGAAAGTCCAAAGAATATTTATCGATAGAGAAGGCATTTGCTTGATTTGATAAAAGTGTTCTTTATTGAAACAAAATATCAGAACATAAGCCTATTTCACAAACGAAATCTCATTACTCCTAGGCTTTAGAGCAACAAGAGTATTCTAGAAAATTACTCTGTAAAGTCCCTAAAGGTTACAGGAAGTTCTTCCACAGTCCAATTGTTTAAAGAGCTCCCCGGCTCGTAAGGACGGATGCCTTCCAAACCTCTCTGTTCAGTTTCTCCGTCATGTATGGCGTTAACGTGATAGCTTCCTTTCTCGAGCAACCCTACCTCGGGGTAAATCATCCCTCCTGACACAAAAGTCTAGGATATGTGAGGGAACGTCATCGATTCCTACTCAACTTCTCTTCCGCTCAGACGCGCCTTCCTTCTTTCTTGACGCTTTTCTATCTCCTTCTTTCTCCGTCTGTTGTCTGGCCTAAATCCTAGGCCAAAGCGATCTCTTTTCTCCCTTATCTCGGGGACTCGGGTTCCACCTTGGAGGTATTTGCCTAACCCTTTTCCAGGCAAAGCTCCTTTTCCTACTGTCATTTGCAAGCTCATCTTTGTGGTTTTGGATATCTTGGGCATTGGTAACTCATTTCCTTCCGAAATGAAGGTTGCATTGACAAATTCCAAGGAGCGAAAAGAACATTCAATTGACTCTTCATCTGCCTCCACATAGGGTGCGTTACTGATAACTGCTGCTATAATGTCTTCTTCCGCGTTTATGGTCACGAGTCGTCTGTCCGTCACCAACTTCAGTTTTTGATGTAAAGATGAGGGCACTGCTCCTGCTAAGTGTATCCAGGGCCTCCCCAGCAGACAATTATAAGAGGGCTTGATGTCCATTACTAGAAAATCCACCTCATATGTGTTTGGCCCGATCATTAAAGGGATGTCAATTCTTCCCATCACCTTTCTCTCCGTACCATCGAATGCTCTCACTATATTATGACATGCCTTCAAGTGAGAACTATCTATTGGCAGTCTATTTAATGTGGATAATGGTAGGACGTTCAAGGCTGACCCGTTGTCAATAAGCATGCTCGGCAGCGTATATCCTTTGCAACGAGTGGTGATGTGTAGGGCCTTCGTTGATCCCATGCCACCAGGTGGGATTTCATCATCATTGAAGTAGATGAAATTGTCAGCACTTATGTTACTAACAAGACGATCCAACTTATTGACGGATATGTCCTTAGTAACATAGGTCTCATTAAGCACTTTCATCAATACCTCACGATGTACCTCTGAACTTAGGAGCAATGCTAACACTGATATGCTGGCTGGTTACTTACGTAACTGTTCAACCACGCTATACTCACTGTGTTTCAGGAATTTCAGAAACTCTTTAGCCTCCTCCTCATTTACTGGTTCATTAATGAGTGCTTCGGCCTCCTTCTCTTTTTCGAAGTCTAAAGCTTTTGCTTTCATGGGCTCGATCCTGATGCCTCCCGCGTCATAACGCTTCCCACTGCGTGTGTAAGAACCTTCAGCTTGGGTCTCATTGGAAGCATTAGCTATTTCCTCTTCTTTCGTCACCGTTACATTACAGCCATAATTCCAGGGTACCCTTTTGCTATCCATATAAGGAAAAGAAACAGGCTTGCGGATAATGACTTTCGGTGTTATTGGCCTCTCAACCTTATTATTCTTTGGTAGAGAAATGATGATCCTTAGCCGGTTGGTTCTTTGACTCGTCGAAGCTCCTTCCAGCGTGCATATATGTCCCTCATTTGAGCCCTTTTCGTAAAATTCTAGCTCCTTGTTATCCATGAGGCTTTGTACCAGAGCCTTAAACTCGACACATTCCTGAATCTCATGGCCTTCTTCTTGATAGAACTCACAGTAGTCCCTCACTTTTCCGTCTCTTTCTTTAGAGATCAACATTCCTCTTTTCATCATTTCTTTCCGAATTACCTTCATCGGTGTCCTTACTTCAGCTATGTCTCGTTTGGTCTTTCTCATGTCAGTTTCCCCGATTGCATTCACCCCTTGATCGCCATGGTTTGGCAGCGAGTTTTCCGTACTAGGGGTATCGTCAAATTTCACGATCCCCATTTTGATAAGTCTTTCCACAGCCTTTTTGAAGCTGACGCAATTTTCATTTGAATGTCCTTGTACCCCGGCATGGTATTCACACTTGGCATTAGCATCATACCACTTGGGATATGGGGGCTGTAAGGGTTTCAGATGATAGGGAGCTATTGCATATGCATTATATAGGCTCTGATAAAGTTCCCTATACGTCACTAGAATAGGTGTGAACTGCATCTTCTCAGTGTTCTGTCTGGTACTAGATTCCTGCCTTTGGGAACCCTGTTGCCCACCTGTAGTCGCCCTCGGCTGGTTAACCGTTATTGCCCTCGAGTTATAACTACTCGCGTTGTTTACTTCGTTATCCTTTTTTCTTGGGGCTGGCCTTTTAGCGGTTTCCCCCTCTATCTTACCACCTCTTATGGCATTTTCAATCATTTCCCCCGCCATAACTATGTCGGCAAAGCTCTTGGTGGTACTTCCAATCATGTGAGTAAGGAATAGGGCTTTTAGGGTATTTATGAATAGCATAGTAGTTTCTTTCTCTAATAGTGGTGGTTGAACTTGCATGGCGACCTCTCTCCACCTTTGTGCGTATTGTCGGAAGCTTTCATTATGCTTCTTTTCCATGTTCTGCAGAGTAATTCGGTCAGGCGTCAAGTCAGCCACGTGGCTATACTGCTGCATGAAGGCATGTGCTAAGTCTCTCCAAGAACCGATCCTATCGCGGCTTAGTTGATTGTACCATTTTACCGCGGCCCCAACCAAACTGTCCTGGAAACAATGGATCAAGAGTTGATCATTGTTTACATACCCTATCATTCGCCTACAGAACATAGTGAGGTGGGCTTCAGGACAGCTAGTCCCATTGTATTTTTAAAATTCTGGCATTTTAAATTTATGGGGGAGGACTAAGTTTGGGACTAAGCTAAATTCTTTGGCGTCCATCCCTTGTCGACCATCGGTACCTTCTAAAGCTCTGAACTTTTCCTCCAACCACCTGCAACGCTCTTCTAATTGTCTTGAGGACTCGGTTCTTTCCTTCTCCTTTTCGGCCAAGTCCAAATCAGGGGTGAGTGAATTGATAGGATTATCTAATGGGTTGGACCCCGAGCCGTCTTGTAAGTTTACAGGCATTCCAATATCAATTTGCCCTTGTTGAGGCCTAATGGTAACAGACGACCTTCGTGGGGGTGCTTCGGTCTGTGTTTGTGTACGGGGTGGGGTGAAACCCGGCGGATAATCATCATTGTCTTCTCCGGTGGTAGCCATAGGGGCCTTTCCCTTATCCATTGCCCCTTTTAGCAGCTGAGCCATTTCAGCCACCATACTTCTCTAAGCTTCCATCATTTGCTCACGCATATCGTTTTGCATTTTTACCAATTGTTCTTGCAATTGCTCTTGCATCTCCTTTTGGAGTTGTTCGAATTTTTTATCCATATTCTTGGTTTTAGCGCGTGTACCGTAGGGATGTGGAGTTTCCAGATTCTTTTCTTTTGTAATAACTTACACTAATTAGAGTCTTTCTTCAGGTTCAAATGCATGTAATGTGATGCAATGCGAATGCATGAATGCAAAAGATATCGATTTCGATTCAGTTTCAATTTAGAAAACGTTGTTTAAGGAACAAAAATCCTTACACAAAACGGATTACAGACACTTTCATCGTTAGATCTAGAGTGTCAACCTTCCTAAATATCAAGAACAAAAAGTTTTTTTTTACAACAAGCTGATTACAGATATGCCTTTGCCTTTAGGCCTAGAGTCTTAATTTTCCTAAGCAACACAGCCAATTCTCGTCCTCGGTCTGATTCTTGCTCGTACTTTATACTCAACACATCGGCCCGTACCGCCAAGTCCTGCAAGTGATCGGTGACTTCTCGAATCTGGACGATGGCCTCCCCCATAAGGTAATCTCTATCTCTGACTTGATTTTGGAAATGGTGAAGCTCTCCTTTTTGGTGTTCCTCTCGCACTTCGAGCTGCTCAATTTGGAGTCCGCAGTCCTGTAATGCTGCTTCTAGCCCCTCAATTTGATGTTTCATCTCCTCAATCTTGTCTTGACTTGCCTTCAGCTCGGCCGCAGAGTTACGACTTCGGTGAAGATAAAGGGACCGTCCGAGTTCAGTCACCTTAGCCTTTAATCCTTGATTTTCTTTCTGATTCTCTACCAAGTTCCTTTCCAGGTTTTGATTCTGTGCCCGCATTTCTTGGAACTTCTTCTCCCAATGGTCGGCTTTGGCCTTTTCTTCCCGAACCTCTAGTTGCCATTGTTCAGAAGTCTTTCCCAATTCGGCTCTCTTCCTTGATAGTTGCATCTTCTTATATCGTTCATTCAGATCATCTCGATCTTCTTCTATTTTCCTTTTTTCTTTCTTTACCTTTTCAACCTCAGTTTTCTGGACATCAACATCTAAGCTCAGATACATCTTCTCTTCTTCTAACTTCTCTATCCGTTTCGCGAGCTCTAGACTTTTCCTCTCAAACTCTAACTTTACGAGTTCTAATTCTGAGGGAATCACCCGTAAGCTTTCCTCTATTGCTCGAGCAGTTTTCAAATTCGGTCTCGGGATGTTTTCATTGGTCCTCTTGTTAAACTATTCTTTGTACTCAGGGGTCGTCGTCGGGCCATCAGTCAAAACCTTCACACAGCAAATCTTTTTCCAAGCGTCGGAAATATCTCGTATCTTCTTTTTATAATGATCGCCTTTGTATGAGAAATCACTTTGGGCCCAGCCTCGTGTTACCGGTATAAACTGTTCTGCTTTGTACTGCCTCAGAATGAGTAATGGCACATAACCGATAACTCCCCAAATCCCAAGAAGTGGTACCCAATCAAAAGTCCCGCAACGATAAAGGATTTTTTTAGGAGCCATCCAAGGAGCTTTCCATACAACATCTTCTTCTCAGAAATTCTGAAGTATCTCTATCCATCTTCCCTCCGTGATGTCGTCCCTTCTTAGCGTAGTTGCTGCTTCTTTTAAGGGAGAATAGTCCTGAAAGAATACTCGGCATGGACCCCTATCGACCCTCCAGAAGTGACTGTGGAACCAAGCTAACAACAACTGTGCGCAACTGATAAATCTGCCTTCACCCGCTCTCCTACATGCACTCAAGGAACGAAATGTTTCAGCTAGGATTGCAGGCATGGGTGTGACTTGTTTGCTGAGTCGATCAAATAAATCCGTGACCGCCTCGTCTATGTGTCCCATAGCCTTCGGGAAAATTACCAACCCATAAATACCTAAGGCCAAGAGATCCACCTTCCTCTTCATGTCTGGGTGCGTCAATATCAAATCCCTTAAACTTGCCCACGGAATACATTTGCTATCACCTTTTTGTTAAATTTGAGCTACGGCCCACTACTCACTCATTCCCGTAATAGTCATTAATTTTTTCACGAAAGTTGGGAGATTTACAGCCCTAACATAAGCTTTGTTATCTTGAATTCTTGAACAGCGGAGCAGGACGGTATATTCTTCTAAAGTGGGCACTAAGTCTACCTCACCGAATGTAAAACAGCTATAAGCGGGGTTCCAAAACTGTACCATAGCCCGAAACAGATGCTTATCCACCTTAATGTCTAACAAACAGGGAAGATCTCCGTAATTCTAATAGAACAACTGTTTAGCCTCATCATCCCATTGGGTCCAAATGTCATTCAATTCCTGACGCTCATTCTGTGCCGAACTGATACGAGTAAAGTCCCACAGCTCCGACGTATACCCCTCGGCGACACTATCTCTCTTTTCTAATTGGGCTTTCTCTGACCATGCGCGGATGTTAGCGTTGTCTTCCACTTTGTCAAGATATTCATTCCCCATTACAAAACTTTCTAACTTAGAAATCGAACCGTGGATCGATACCTTTAAATGCTGGATGACATGCAATGATGACAAAGTAAAATGGGTTAGTGTCACATATAACAGATATAATTTAAAGAAAAATAACAAGCACCTACATAGGTAGTCACTAAAAGGTCACCTCCGTACTTTCTAGGGCCAGCACTTAGAGCTCACTATATGAGTTTTGGTTCTAGAGAAAAGGGTACCTGAACCAGCAGATTCCTCGATCTTCACCCATTATAGGCTCATATGGACCAAGTTCAGTTCAGGGGGACACATTTCCCTACTGCCATGCGGAGATGAAAATCTCACGAAGCACATAGGTACGGATGTATCCCGGAAGCAATCCGCTAGCCCATGCGGAGGTAAAAACCTCACGAAAGCGTAGCTTCTCACTCCCACTTAAGGGTATGACCACAACGGTCATGCAGATGCAATGTGTGCAAGGAAAAATAACAAGCATACACAACGAATGCATGTAAAAGATCGTATTAAAAAAAAATTAAAATTTCTAACATTAAGACAGAAAATGATCAATTTTCGGCTTGACTCACTTAACATCCCCAGTGGAGTCGCCAAGCTGTCGAAACCATCTTTTTTTTTGAAAAAACGGGTGTCGACTTAAAAAATGAAAACGAGGAGTCGCCACCAACCTTTTTAGGTGTGATTGGGTCACCGTATAAATGTTTTGGTCTACGAAAAATTAGAGAAAACAGGCTCGGGAGTCGGTTACGCGCGGGGAAGGATTAGGACCCCCGCAACGCCCAAAATTGGTACCAAATTAAACAATTTTCTGTCTTAAGTCGAAATTTGAAAAGATTTAGAAATAGGATTCCCTTTTTTAAACATGGATAATTTGAGTAGAAAATCGAGATTCCTTTGCTTCGGAAGAATTCGAACGTCATATCCAGCACGATTGGACACGAGGTTCTTTTAAATCTTTCAAAACTAAAGTCGTCTCGTGAGTTACAAAATCTTGCTTAAGAGGGTATTTTAGGTATTTAGATGAGCGAGAAATCGCAACCCAGCACGTTAGGGCACTATTTCCCGTATTTCTAAACACAAAAATATTGCTTCGTTTTTGAGCATTTTGAATAAGAATGGGATGATTTGGGTTGAAAACATCGAGATTCCTTCGTTTCGGAAGAATACGAACATCACATCCAGCATGATTGGACACGAAGTTCTTAGATTCCTCGAAACTAAAGTTATCTCGCGAGTTGCAAATTTTAGGAGGGTATTTTAGGTATTTAGACGAACGAGAAATCGCGACCCAGCACGTTAGGACACTATTTCCCGAATCACTAAACACACAAATATTGCTTCGTTTTAAACATTTTTTGAATACGAAACGAAATTTTTTTGAAATAATGATGCTATTGGACTCAAAATATGGTATTTAAAAAGGATAGCAGTAGTGATATTTGCAGTAAAGGACAATAAAGAGAGTGTATTTTAGAAGAGCGTATACGTATCAAAGCACAACATAACGTTGAAATATTATATATGCATTTAGAACAAAATATGTAGGAGGTAGTAGAGAGATATGAATGCTACGATGTAAAAGACATGCATGCATAGAGTATGGAATGTACATGTAATGATATTATAATATTGGTATAAAAAGTATGTGGTTAATAAAATGAAAGAAACATGTTTATATATAAATTGGACGGATAAAATGTAGATATAATATATAGGTATATGGTTGGAAATAAGTATATGTATTATACAAAAAGTATATGTAAGTAGTAGTAAATATATATAAGATAGTATAAAATGATATAGAATTATTAAAGTATTCATGTATATGCATAATATATGTGTGGAAAAGTGAAGAAAATATTAAAGTATAATTTTAAGACTATACGCGTATTATGCGAAGATGTATAACGGTATTGTAGTATTTACATGGTATAATAAAAAGTATGTGACTAATGTAATAAAAATATGTATAGTATACGTACAAATATACACGTAATATATAAGGATATAATATTGGAAATATATATACCTTGAATACATATACATAGAAATATACACATAATGTAATATAAAAAATACGTAGCTAATACAATAAAAATACATGTGTAATATGCAGAGAAAGATACGATATAATACAGAGTTTGAAAACAATTAAATAATGAAAACATATAACGTACAAAAAACATATATACGATACATATACATATAACAACACACATATAATAATATAATAAGGAAATGATATGCTTATAGTAATATACATTTGGAAATATATATACATATAAGTAATATTAAAACAACTTATTAATGAGAAATACATAATGTATACGTGACAAGTATTAATAATGATAATGATGTTAAAACGACTATGAGTACATCCGAGTACATATATGTATATTTTAAAACAAACACTAAAAGTATGTACATAAAATATATACACAAATGATAATGGTAATAATAATCATAATAATCCTAATGATGATAATAATAATAATAATAATTATAATGATAATAATACTAAATGATAAATAAATAAATAAAACAAATATAGTAGCCATGATTTATACGTATAATATGTATAATATGAGAGAAAAACAATAATGGAAATTATATGTACACAATAAGGAAAAGAAAATATAACATAGTGTTAAAATATTTACATAATAATGTAATAAGAAAATAATGTTCAAACCGATGTTAATAATATTGTAAATATGTGTTTAAAGATATGGATATAAGTACAAAAACATTAAGGATTATATCAATAATGATAATAAATAATCATAATAATAATATAATATTAGCAATAATAGTATGATTAATAATAAAATCGAAGGAAAATAAGGAAAAAGGATGAAATTGGATTGTAAACATAAGTTTCGGGCAAATTTGTAATCAAAAACGAAGGGGAAGGGCCTATTTGCATGCGCGTACAACCTGGGAGGGCTAAGGCAGCAATTAACCCCCCCAATCAAAACGCGCAGCATCGTTCGGGACGGGATTGAAACTTCGGAAGCAATTCAGGGCCAAATTAAAATAAACAAAACTTAATTGTAAGCCAATGAGAAAGCGGAAGGGTTGATTCAGCAATAAACCCATTTGGGTTTAAAAAACACACGGACCTGCATCCGGTACGGGTCAGGTGGCTCCGACCCAGGTCAAAACGACGTCGTTTTGTGCCCTGGGTCTTAAGGCCAAAACGGCACCGTTTTCAGGTGCTATAAATAGGCCTAAAACCCCCAAAAAAATCATTTTACCCGGGGAGGAGAAAAAAAGAAGAGAGAGAAGGGAGAGAGAGGAAAGGGGAGGGTGACCGGGGCGATTCCCGGTGGTTGGTCCGACCACCGTCCAGTCACCGATCGGTCACCGGCGCCGGTGCCGGCCACCGCACACGGTGGCCGGAAAGAGGTAAAAAATGTTTTTTTTTTATTTCATATTTTTTGCTGTTATTAATATTATTACGATTATTTCTAATATATATAAAAAATAGATTTTTTAAAAAAGGAAAATCACCTCTGTCGTTTGGTTTTTTGCTTTGATATTCAGTGTACTCTCTTTGCGATTCGGGGGTCTTCCCTTCGCTGTTTATCCTTAATACTGCTGCCCTCTGTTTGGGCTTATAGTTTTTTTGAGTTTTGATAATGAACTTCCAGTATATTGCTTGTGATTTTTAAAAAAAAGAACCGAACCCCTTACATTTGTATCAATCGGTCTTTTTATAGCCTTTACAAGTTATTTTGTTTATTATTTCTGTCTGTTCGTCTTGAATGCTTGCAGGTGCCACTTGCTGGAGTCGGTGGCTGAGGTGACCCGGGGCGGTGGTTGGTGGCAGAGAGCAGTTAGGTGGCTGCGCAGAGAGCAGTTGGGTGGCTAGGGGTAGTTGCGGCGCCGATTTTAGGTGTAGGGTTAGGTTTAGTTTTCTGATTTTTTGTTCTTTGATTTGGGCTAGGTTGTAACGGGCTAGGGGTAGTTTAATTGTTTTTTGTTTTAAATTTGGTTTTGTATGAGTTGGTTGGGATTTGGGCTACTGTTTGGTTTTTTAATTTCGGGTAGGGGTGTATTTGGGCTAAGTGGGTTTTAATTTTAAATGGGAAATTGGGCCATTAAAAGGCCCGGGTAAAATTGGGCTTCAACAAGTATAATGCGAATTTTTCAGAAAATGTTCTACCCAACTCCGCTACACATCAAAATAGAGTTCTCCCCCAAACTCATCCATCCAAAACACACTAATAAAGTCATCCCAGGTTGTCCGGCAACAATGACCCGCCATCTCAAGTTGTCCGGCAACGATGGCTGATCAATATGCAGTTAAACTGCCAAATCAAATATATGTGGTCAAGCCACTAAATACGCAGATCATTAAATTGCCAATACAGAATCTTCCTCCTTTAACATTATCGCAAACCCCATGAAATGTGTCATGGCATGTATGTACACAATTAGAATAGTGAGCATGTAAGACATGTTGACGTACAGTAATAGAAACAAATGGTATGGAAGTCCATGCTCTACAAAACAAATTTATTAAACCTTTTAGAAACATATCATTTTTACCATGAAATAACAAGCATGGTTACATAACAGATTCAGAAATACAAATTAACAAAATCATACATTATACAAACTTATACAGACATAGTGAACCAGAACATACCATCAGAACTACCGATATCATAACATGCAAATATATATATTACAAATACCCTAAACACATCAACACAGAAGCATATTTACCAATATCTTGTTTTCAGGTCTTAATTAAGTAGTCCAAACCTTACAGAGAGGCTAAATACAATTCATGAAACAAACAAGCCAAAATGAGAATTTTCAAAAAAATGGGCCCACAGGCCTATGTGGCCCACACAACTTACCACACGGTCGTGTGGCACCGACAGTCCCAATTTTGGCTTTCGCTGATCATTGATTTATCAAGTTTTTGTTACACATCTTACTGATTTCCAAAGCAAACACCATGACAAGGATTCCAGAACCCCTTGGAAGAAACGATAGTTCTTAACAACACTTAGATTGTAGGAGGATTTAATCGTCTCGCGAACTACACACTGAAACTTGATACTGAAGCAGTAAAATTCATTGGCAGAGATGGTGAACGGATTAATGAATAGTAATAATTGAAAAAGTAAAGAACAATTTCCAGAGAAAGAAAAGGAAAGGAATTAATGAAACTAAGAAAAATCGTTTACCAAAATTCCAACAAAAAAAATTAAAAGAGACATAAAAAGAGAAAATAAATTAAAAATAAAACAAAATAAAATTAATGGTAGAAGTGGGTAGCAATGTGAGAGGAAATTAGAAATCTTTTGGGGTAAAATTAAAAAACAACAATATCCTACTATCTAGATTTCCTGACAGTGCATGAGGATAAAAATATTTTTACTTGTTCGCACAAAGATTTGAACACAAGATAAAAAGATAAGCTAAAACTTTACCATTAAACCAACAAGCTCATTCTTGTTAATAGTTGAGCGAAAATATTATTTATGGCAGATGATTTAAGGATAAGGTTAAGACAAAAATAACAAAAATTTTAAAGAGAGGGATTTGAACACAAAACCTCAAACACACATCCAAAACATTTAACCATTGAACCAATTTAAATCATTTAACAAAATTTTCACAATTTTTAATTCAAAAATTAGGACGTGACCACCCCTGGTTTCACTAAATCAATTTCTGCTAACCTAGTTTTTGGGATGTGACAAAACCAACAATACTACGAACCCAAAGTTAACCCGAGCCCTATAGCTAGTTTATGAACCTTTGCTTAGTAAACTTTGAAATAAGGCATCTCCGTCAAGATTACGTGAAGGCCATGTGGAGAACCAAAGTAATTGATTGTCAGTTGCCCTAAGATGTCTCACATTAGGACATAACATTGCCATCACTGCCAAGATTACCAAATCAAACTTCTACATCAATAATCTTAAGACATGTATCCAAAATTTTCCTTATTCCTTACTATAAAAAAGCCATGCAGACGTAAACAATCCAATTCTGGAACCCCATAACTCTCCTAAAAGTAGAGAATTCTCCCCAACCTACATTCTATTCTTCTCCGTTCAATCATCATCTCCTTCCCTTGTTCACTTTGCTGGTTAACAATTGGTATAGTGAGTGTAGAGATACATGGCATATCTAGGTGGTAGTGATCCTCCTAGCACTAAGTTTGATTCTCTCAATGATTAGGTTACGGACCCCATTGGTTATAAAATCAGAACAAATACGGAGCAAACCAGGAAATCAAACCAAGACCCATTACATGTTGGTTAGTAATATCCCCCACAAAATCAAAATCAACAAAACCCTTACAAAAAAATCCACGCCACTAGTTTTACCAATATCCTTTATAGTATTACAACCCCCAAAACCAACACCAGACCAGAGCATCACTAATAAACCAAGGGTCTCAACATCATCAGTCTAATAATCAGCATTATCTAGACATGCAAGAGAGAATGATAGTTATGGAGGAGCGAGTGTCCTTCTAAAAAAAAGAGATGCAAAGAGCAACAAAAGTTTATCCATGAGTAGATGGATATGCAAAAACAAGCAAATAAAAGAAATAAAAAGCTCACTAAGGAGCTCAGAGCAAATAGGATGAACCAAGAGCAAAATCTCAAGCGTAGAAAGGAAGAGTTCATCCATTCTGAACCTGATCATCAGTAAGCAAGTCAAGCTAATGAAAATTTAGTAGATGAGGATGTTAATATGGATAATAGAGATGATAGCTATGATGAGGACTATGATGATAATTATAGCTGCTCTAATCAAAATACCTTAGAGCAAAAAGTAGAGAAGTTAGAGAAACATTTATAGGATTTTCAAAAATTATAATCTTTTGGATTAGTGAAGAAGTATAAAAGTGAGCCTATAGCTAAAAAAATATTACGGCATCATGTTCCCCCCATGTTTAAATTCCTCAAAATGATGTATGATGGTCAATGAGACCTCAAGACCATTTGACCCATTATGCAAGGCATTTTCAACAATTGGCGGACCTGTTTATGAGCAGGTTCTTACAAATAAGACATTAAAGCAATCTCCCACGTACCTTATGTCTATCAAGAAATGTGAGTATAAACATTTGAGAGATTTTGTGAAAATGTTTAATGCGACAACTATGGTTACAAAAGATGTTGCTGAAGAATTTGTTGTTCAAGCTTTCATGTCCGAAATTAATTGCCAATTTTTGAAATATAATTTGATTGATAAACCTCCAGCCAACTTCTCAGCATTATATGAGAAGGCTCACATTTTTGCTGAAAGTGATGAGTTAGAGAAAGTTAAAATGTAAGTACAATAAACTAATGCACGAACCTTAGGAGATTTCCACAATTCTCTGAGAAGTAGGCCCCCATTGCATGATAGAGTTGGAAAAACTCGTTCCCAACATTCGTATTCGGGTGTATGAATATTGAAGTACTGTGTTAACCTTAGGGGGCGACGTCCACTACACAATTACACCAACAAGGGTTGATTTACTTCTAAGACACAGTGATTATTTGCAGTAGTATATTCACGTACAAAATAAATACACTTATACAATATCTAATACTTAAACATAGACTTCAATACTATGTGAACCTCATAATAGGCTCCTGAGGGTCTCTTTATAACCTTTATTTGCCCATGGAGGAGGAAGGCAATTGTTATGCCTTAGGCAACGAACCTTGTGAACCTTATAGCATACCTCACAAATATCATAACATACCCATAGAAGAGCTTGACACGTGTTATCCAATGAAACCAACAATACTACAGACCCAAAGTTAACTCCAAGCTTCAGGGGTAGTTCGCGAACCTTTTCTTGACGAACTTGGGAATAGGGCGTCTCTGTCGAGATTACGTGAAGACCACATGGAGAACCACAGTAATTGGTTTTCGGTCGCCTTAAGATGTCTCGTCCTAGGACATAACATCATCGTTACTACCAAGATTATCAAATCAAACTTTCACGTCAGTAGCCTTAAGAAATGTATCCATATTTGTCCCCCACTATAAAAGCCATGTAGAGAACTCACATACACTCGCATAAACACTCCACTTCTAGAACCCCATAACTCTCCAAACAAAGAATTCTCCTTATCCTGCACTCTATTCTCCTCCATTAAATCATCATCTCCTTCCCTTGTTCACATCACCAATTAACAATATGTATAGAATCGATATGTATAAAAATTATTGTAGACACTCAATTTTGCCCGGGCCCAGAAATAAGTCCAAAAATAAAAATAATAAACCCAAAAAAAAACGAAGTCCAAGTCCAGTCCAGAATTACAAATATAATTTAGCCCGATCGGAATGGCCCATTACTTGAAAAGATTTAAGGCCCATCTACAAGCTTGACTCATATGAAAATATAATCTTCAAGGATATGCAATCTTAGATATGATACAATCTTAGATATGATTGCAATCTTAGATATGATACAATCTTAGATATGATTGCAATCTTAGATATGATATGCAATCTTAGAAGATATGATTTTGTAATCTTAGAGATTTAATTTGTAGATACCTTTTAATCTTAACCGTTGATGTAATTGATCTGTACCGTTGGATTTGAGGAGGCTCAACTATAAATAGAGGCCTCTCCTTCATTGTAAAAGACACTTGAGTTTTGGGAAGCAACAAAAATTCTTGAGAGCTTTCACCCAAATTTCTCTCCCTCTTACGTTCTTATTTTCTGCGGTTTGTTCTTATTTTATTCTTTCTTCATCTTCGTTTTTCAACCTTTTTTTATTTTGATTTAATCCATGTTTCCCTAATTTTTTTATATTTTTTTAATAATTTTAGTATCATATCAAACTATTTTATTTTTTTAAATATTTTTTTTAAATATTACTCTTAGTAAATTATTTTTTAAATTTTACTCAAATCATTGTTTTAAAAATATATATTTTATTTAATTGTTATTTTTATCCAAAAATTGTTTTTTTTAATTAAAGGCAATATTTGGCATTTAGGATTTTCGAGAAAAGTAGTGCCCTAACTTACTGGGTTGCGATTTTTCTCGTCAAATTCGAATATCCAAGTACCCTTCTAAATGTTTTGAGTTTTAAAATATAAACAACTATTCTTGAGATTTCAAAACGTTGTGTCCTAACTTACTGGATATGGCGTTTTGTTGTTTCAAGATAGAAATTTTCCAAAGGCAAGCTTAGCTTCGAAGATTTTGAAATATTGCGTCCTAACTTACTGGATGTGATGTTTTGATTCGTTTGAGATAAGTGAGTATTAGTTTTCAAGTTCGAGGCATTCAAATAGTTTTCTTTCAAAAGAGGATTGCATTTTAAAACTTTCAAATTTCCGACATAAAAGACTTCCAATAATCAATTAGGTACCAATTTTTGGGCGTTATGAGGGTACTAACCCTTCCTCGTACGTAACCGACTCCCGAACCCGTTTTCTGATTTCGTAGACCAAAACTAATGATTTTAAAACAAAATGTTTTAAAGGTGATCCAATCACACCTAAAAAGATTAGTGGCGACTCCCGTTTTAGTTTTTAAAGTCGACCCCGTTTTTCAAACCCGTAAAAAAATGGTTTCGACAATTATGATAATTAAAAATATAAAAAATATGTATAAACCTAACAAATATAAACACAACAAATTTAATTGCATAGAAATATATAAACTTAACAAATAAAAAAATAACTAAATAACATTAATATTTCTAAAAAAATAATATTTACAAACTTTGGGCAAGAGAATGAGAATGAGAATTTTGTTAAGAACTTTAGTAGGTATATAGGAAGCATAATATTAAAACAAACTATAGATCAATTCTCCTATTATAATATTTACGAATCTTAATATGATAAAAGAAATGTATAAAAATATGACCAAGAATCATAAAATAAAACTAAAGGAAAAATATTAAAAATTATTTTAAAATATAAAAAAATAAAGTAATTAATAATTCATATTATAAATATTATCACGCTTTTAAGCGTGTGAAAAAAACGTATTTAAAATATAAATATTAATTTTAAAATAATATATAATAAAAATAAAATATATGGCTTGAAACTAGTTAATAACAATACATGAAATGGTTACGATATTAAAATAAAATAATTTAGATTAAATTGTGAGTAAAATGAAATTTAAGCACGTAAATACATTATATTAACAATGTTAATGCACTACAATTATTTATCATTGTATTGTCATCAATATTGAGTTAGTGTCAGAGTTGACTTATGATACCAATTCAATTAACAATATTTTTAATATTGGAAATTTTATCACACATGTATGTACGTGGAAACCACTATTTAGAACACACATATATGTGTTTAAAAATAACATGTAATAAATAAGGAAATGTATAATTCGAAGCTAATTAATAATATATATTATATTCTTATTTCAAAACACGAACTCAGTTACCGTATGAATAATAGAATATATTATGTTCTTATTTTCATTCAATAATGTATTTTAAAAATAAATGTTTTGGCTGTTGATTTTAAATCCAATTGAATTTAAGGTATTTGTTGAACCAAGCTTTATTCGATAAATTATTTTGATATACAAAAAATCGTTTTAAAAACAAACTTGGTAAAAATTTTATTTTAAATGATATCTAAAAAGAAAAAAAAATTGTTGAACTTATACTAGAAAATCTTTTAAGACCAAGTTAATTAAACAAACTTTCAAACAATTTTCAAACAAGTTAAAAAGGCTCTAGGCTAAAAAGTATCTATTTGGTATTGATACTTTTTGTCAAGTATCAATAAATTTTAGTTGAGTATCGATAGATTCACGGTTTTATCAATAACTTTTTCGGTATCGATACGAAAATGACATTTTATCTTTCAAAGTATTCATCAAGTATCAATACAATATCGATACATTTTGCTTGGTATCAATAAATTTCTTCAAGTATCGATAGTGGTACACTTTTATTGATATCTTTTTCGGTATTGATACGAAATTAACATTCTGACTTTCAAAGTATTTATCAAGTATCGATATCTTCTATTTGGTATCGATAAATTTCCTTGGTATCGATATTGATTGCTCTAACTGTCACTAAATTGGGCATTAAATGCTAATAGTATCGATACTAAAGTATCAATACCTATTTTTTGCAAGTGACATTAATGCACTGGTTATTTCATCCTTAACAGCTCTATTCAATATTCCAAGAACCACAATAATTGAAAATCAATTTGAGAGTATAAATATCATCTTCAAAAGGTTTTACAACAACAAGAGAGATTATCCAAACTTAAATTTCAATCAAACAACCTTTGTGCTTAACTTTTCATACTTTTCTTGTACACACTTGTGAGCTTTCATTATTATTCATTTAGCTCAAGTGTTTTCTTGTTTCATTTGTGCTCAATTGGCAAATAATCCAATCATGTAAGGATTAATTCTTAGTTTGCTTATTTGTTTCACTCTTTGAGAGAGTTATATCTTAAGGTTTAGGTAGAGAATTTAAGGAAATTGTAAGGTTAAACATTATCTTTAAAGGTTAATCAAATTAGTGAATTTGATAAAATCTTTAGTAGTGGAAAGCTAAGGTTTGAGAGTAGGTAATTGGGGTTGAACCACTCTAAATCGTTGCGTTCAATTGTTCTATTTTTCTTTCAAGCTTCAACAAAATTTTTAGAAGTCAACTCATTTTCTCTTGACGATTTCGGATTGATTAATTGAGCGAACAATATTGGATTGTATCATTTTTTATGGTTAGATTAGGTAATATCGCTTTTACTAGTAAATTAAAAACTCAAGTATTAAATTTAAAAAAAATCACAGTCACCAAATTAAACATTGAAGTTAAATTTAGGTGTTAAATTGAGACAACAAACTCAGGTACCGAATTGAGATAAAAAAACTTATGTACTAATTGAACATTGAAGCTCAACTCAAGTACCAAATAGTGTATTAATCCCTATATTTTTAATTTTTTATAATCAAATCATAAGTAATAATTTAGAGGTGCCAATGGGTTTAATTGGGTTGGATGTGGGCTAGGTCAATGTACGATATTAACACAATTCACACTTGTCCAAACTTGACCTATCTGGAATATGAAACTCAATTTTTTTTTTAAACTTGTCTATATTTGTAAATAGTTAACTCATGCTTGTTTTAAACTTGCCCATATTATTATTATTTTTTAAAATCATGCTATTTTTTATTTAGTATTTAAAATTTTATATTTTTTTTGCTGGATGAGTCTTAGCTTGGTTGGTATCAGTATTATTGTCAATGCATAGGGACGTAAGTTTAAGTGTGCTGGAGCACGAGGAGGGGTTATGAGCAATTCTAAGCAGATAATTTATCAAATTTTGTTTATATGTATACATTATAATATTATATAGGCTTATGCACAAATTGGTACATGAACTATACTCATTTTCCATCTTAGTACCTAAATTTTTTTTGATCACACGTGGTACCTAAACTATTTTTCTCCCAAGTTGGTACCTCTAATAATCAAACTGTTAAGTTTATTTTTTTAAAAAAGTTTTAGCCCTGAAATTGGTACAACTTTTAATAACAACAAAATAAAAGTTTAGGTACCAACTTGAGAAAATTGTATAGTTCAGGTACTAATTTACGGGTTGAGATTCTTTTGTCCTTTTCAAAAATAAACTTAACGAGTTGACTATCCAATGTACCAACTTGAAAAGATATAGTTTGGACAAGGTCAAAGCAAGATTATGATATTGAGGAGCCAAAATGAGGTTTTAAAAGTTTGGGGAGCTAATGTAAAAAAAAAAGCTTAAAAAGGACTTAAATTAAATAATTCATAACTACAATAGACTAAATTTATTATTTTATCCCTCAATTAAATTAAATTAGTAAAGTCCATCTCCATTGTGGCTTTACCCAAAAGCTTAGGATTGTTCCATATTTTGTGGCCCGAAACAAATTGAATTCCATTTTAACAAAAATACCCTTTTATTTTAAATCACCAACCAAAGACGCCCGGGCTAAAACTCTTCAGAAAAATATTAAAAAAAAAAATGGCCAAGGAGCTTTGCTCTGGGGTAACAGCTTTGTTATCCATAAACACTTGGCAAGGCCAGCACGACCACCACCATTGGGCGAGGTCCCAGCTGTCCCCGCTTCCCATCTCAGCCACTCATCGACTCACTAAGCACTCCCGGTTTCGAGTAGTCTGCCAGAGCGTCGAGACACAGGCCAAGACCGAGATATATGACCCGGAGTTTGGTGCCAAAGTTGGGCAAGACCGTCTCTTGAAGGTCCCTGTTTCTAACATTAGGAATTTCTGCATCATAGCACATATTGATCATGGGAAATCAACTTTGGCTGACAAGTTGCTTCAGATGACGGGTACTGTACAGAAGCGAGAAATGAAAGAGCAGTTTCTTGATAACATGGACTTGGAGAGGGAAAGAGGCATTACAATCAAGCTTCAGGTGACTTTTCGGATTGCACAGCTTCTTTTGCTATTAAAACTCAGTGGTGCAAAGTGTTTTGATGGATTTCTACACCCTTATTTCTTGTCAGTATATTACTAGGCGTAGCTTGGTTCTACTTACAAAGAGTGGGGGGAAAAAAACAGACATGCTTCTCTCTTGTGCTTTTAAGGGTTCGGTGGGAAGAGTTTATAGAATTCTAGTTCAAAACGTCCATTTCAATGGGTTGAAGCTCTAAGCAGTCCCGTACCATAGTGAAAAGGGAACTGAGTAATTTAATCTCTATACATTTGATATTTGTGCAAACAAATAAAATTGATAACAGTGTTAGTGGAAAATCATCCAACGTGAGCTTTGGAAATGTAACAAGTATATGAGCTGGTATCTTACAAAGCATATGTTCTTAATATAAAAAATTCTTTCATTGTTTTAGTTCTATCTATAGGTCTAGATTGTCAGATTTCAGAAGTCCACAGTTTTCTATAAACATTGTTATCAATTTTACTCATTTGGATAATATTAAAATACAAGTACTAAATTACTCAGTTGTATTGTATATGGACTAAAGTGCATCTTTGATTATATTATAAGAACTAACTCTGCTTTAATCGCTTCAGTGTTTCTTTCCCATCTGCACATTTGTTCTTACTTCTTCTTGCTGACTGTAATTTGAGGAGAAGGTATCCTTGTTATCATTAGAATTCAAGTTCAAAACTGCTTCAATTTTCATTTTGAGCTGCCCAGTCTGTGCATATTGCACATTGCATATAAGTGCGTGAATGTGTCTGTGCTAGTGTGGCAATTTAATCATATGTTTGGCTTTGTTATCCTTAATGTTTAACAGTATCATATTGAATGTTCTATATGCATGAAAATGGGAAGAGGGATTTCCTTACTCTAATAATGCATCCAGCTGCTTTTCGATTTCTTATTTGAATTGGTTGACATTGGAAAATGCCACAGCAGAAATGTATAAGGAGACTTGGCTAAGTACAAGAGAGCATTGATAAAATCTAAAGCATCTAACATTTCCATGCACAAAAACGCTACCTTGTTAGGGAATTTCTCTCCCAATTTAGTTTCCAAAGCAAGCTCTCCTTAGTTTTGTTCGATACTTAATAAATTTTTTTCGGTTCAAAAAATAGTTTTACCAAGTCTCCATGTAAGGCTATCCTCTCTGCTCGAATCACCCATCTTATTGTAGAGCAAATAATTGAAATTGGAGTTTGACTCTTTTTATCAATCTTGCACATTTCCTAAAACTTCACATTCCAATCCAAGCCAACCTCCCATCAGGCCTGGATAAACAATACTTGACTTTGAACTCTTATTTTCATGCACTCTACCACATTGAATGTCTTCACTAAAGGAGATAAGATTTCTCACATCAAAAGAAACACAAACGTGAACAGCATCTTATTTTTCATGTACTCTACCACATTGAATGTCTTTACTAGCCAACTCTCAAATTTCAACAACTTACTTTGTGAGAAGCTTTGTACTTGAACAGCATCTTGCCTTTATGCTTCTTACTTTTCTTATGCTAATGCTACAAATTATTGGTTCCCTCAATCCCTTTTTCTTTTATGTATAAATAATAACAACAAACTAAGCATTTTCTCAAGGTCAATCACAAAACCGCCATGTATGCGTTTGAAAATTGCATTTATATGCTTATATCTTTCCTATCTTTGACATCTCCTTTATCATAGTTGCAGGAAACTTCATGCCTATTAAAATTTTCTTTCACATCCCTTCCTATGAAGTACAGCCACGCTTGAATGAGACAAAGATCTCTCTCTCTCTCTCTCTCTCATGCATGCGCACACACACATTATAATTCAATTAAACATCTAACTGTTTAATTGCCAAACCTTTCAAAGTAAACACCAAAACCTTGCTTTCTGATGCAACTTTTTTTTTTGTTTTTTGTCTTTGCTTGAAACTCTATGCCTTCTGTGGAAAGGCTTCAATACCATGTCAAGCTAGAAGAACTGAGTCAACCTTTCTTGCAAATTTGATGGGGCCTCTCTTTGTACACTTTTGTGCTAGTCTCATATCTCTTAATTTCTTATCAAAGTCACGGTTTAGTGAGACACAGTGGGATGCCATAATTTTATACTTTGACTTCAGGTGTAGGAGTTTGATGTCTCCCATTTTATCCTTCTATATGCCTTATTGTGACATGATAACAATCCAATTCAGAACTACCTTTCATATAGTTTTCTCAAGGAATATATACATATTATGCCTTGCAACAATTTTTGAATGTTGACTTGCTTTTTAATATTGGAGAACTCATGTGTCTAAGCTAAATTGTATCAAAAGGTCAGATTAAGCATTCTTGATTTTGCATGCTTGCTGTTCATGGAATCTGTTATGAGGTTATCTCTTGATTATATGCATTTTTTCCTGATAGTTGATGTTCCAGCTAATTTATCTATTTGCAGGCATCTCGAATGCGTTATATGTTTGAAAATGAACCATATTGCCTGAATCTAATTGATACTCCTGGGCATGTAGACTTCTCTTATGAGGTACTCATCTATATTTGATATAGCAGATACAGACAAAACTTGTTACTGCTTCACATTTCAATATATAAGTGCCTCTGCTCATTTCTAATTCAATGTCAGGTCTAGAAGTTTTTTCTCCCAAGTTGTAAAAATAAACTATTCTTACCACATTTGCATGATCAGACCATATTATTAGGCAATGAGCTATAGCATGCAAGGTGGAATAAAGTTGTTATCTTATTGAACTAGGAATTTGATGTAGTATAGATACTTGTCATGGCTTATATATAGTTAGTTACGACTTTCAAGTCTAGAAAAATTTTCAAATGATGAGGTTATTGTTGTTAAGAATGATATATGGGAACATTCTTCTTTTTGCATGTGGGGGCTGACAAACATACATGGCCACTTAACAAGAACTCCTTTATGATTTACATATGCGTAGATTCTCTGGTAGAATGATACTTTTCATAATTTGTCCTGAATTTAATAACTATTTGGTTTCCTTTCTTTCTGACACACATTTTTTATTTAGGTTTCCAGATCACTTGCTGCATGTGAGGGTGCTCTACTTGTTGTAGATGCTTCTCAGGTTACTTTATGCTTGCCACTGCTCTGAATTGATAATTTAATCTCTTTAAATGATTTCAAGATATAGTTCATACTTAATTTGACCTTTTATTTTGAGGATAGTATGCTGGAACTTAAATATAGTTATATCTACCTTAGCACTGTTGCTGCTGCTGCTGCTATTATTAGTGTTACTGGACAGCATGTATTCTGTTGTAGGGTGTGGAAGCACAAACTTTGGCTAATGTATATTTGGCCTTGGAGAACAACCTTGAAATCATCCCTGTAAGTTTAGTCATCCTTTGTTTTGTTGTTCAACTTACTAAACTTACATTTCGAAGTTAGCTCATTTGTTTGGTGACCAACTTATTAAAACAACAAACATAATTATTTTAACTAACCATGTATGTGCTGTGGCTATTGTTACTATTGTTACTATTTTCTTTCATAAGGTACTTAGGTTTTCCCACATTCTTTGCTCTTGGAAGCTGTTGAATATGATGTGTGATGACGTGGAAGGCAAACTAGGTTACAAAATCTGATATAGGTGTTGGAGAGATTGGGATAAGCTGTTCAATCCATCTGGATCTGATTAATCTATACTTTAGACAAATGATACGAAAACGGGGCAAAGCAAGCTGTTTGCCTCACACTAATACATTTACAGGTTAAAGATACTGAAATAGCCCTTGCACTTTGCAAAAGTTTCCCCTATAAGCCACTATTCTTTTATTGTACCCAATTTAGTCCTTAAAGTAACAATTTTTTTGAAGTAAGCCATATTTTGGATGGAATCCCATTAAAATCCATTTTATCTGCCATTTTAGGGTTTACTTGGCCATTACTTTGCTATATCAGCATTTTCCTGACCATTATCTTTTCCATATCAGCACACATGGGGTACATTTTGAAAATTCATGCCGACTTGGTGCTTTTATGGCATGGCACATCAGTTTCGCGGAGCCCTTATTTTTCCATCTATGTACCCTCCTGTTGACACCTATGTGGCTCGTATAAAGTCCATTTTTACCTTGATGTGGCAAACAAAGTGGGTTCCAATGTTTTCCATCCAAATAAGGGCTTAATTAAACGAAAATGTTACTTGGGGCTCAATTGGGTACTATAGAAGGATCTGAGCTTATTTGGGAAATTTTAGAAAGTAAGAGCTTTTTTTAATATTTTAGCCTTTAAGAAACCAGTTTGAAGTTTCTCTTTAGGGCTTGCAACATAAAGTTGATAAATTCTCTTGATGTTCTATTGTGTTGCAGAGAAAGCAATTCAAGCGCTATATAGGCTGAAATATATTTATCTTTCAGGGTAAACTTACTTGGACAATAAAGTATAGATTAAATTAAACAAAACTTTTATTAATGAATCAGACTGGCCCTTGTAATTGGATGATGAACTTGAAAAAGTGAAGGGAAAAATTTAAAGCTGCTATAGTGCTGCAAACATAAGCAAAGTTTACCATGAAAAATATATGCTAAGATGCTTTGTGCAGCAACTAAGCAGCAAAAACAGGATGGTTCCTCTTCAGCCCTGAATCAAATAAATTTACCAAATCAGTGTTTGAGGCTTGTGACTCTGTTATGTTTTTATTCCTTTTCTTTTTTACTATACGGCATATGCCTCTGATTTCCATTGGCATACTTACGAATTTGTGTTTGCTCTATTTTTAGTTCCTTTCTCAATGAACTATAAATTCTATCTATCTTTTATTTTTAAATGATTGTCTGATGTCTGTTCATATTTCATCATCCTTTATTCATATATATTCACTTGGTTCTATGCTGCTTTCATCCAATCTTTCAATATGCTTTTGCTATCTACCCTGAGAACTAGCAATCTGTTTCTCCATTATATATATGAATCCCGTTTTGAATCTGGTTTACTTTATTTTCTCTCCATCGGTGTTTACATCCATTTTGCCTTTGGATAAGTGATGTGATTTATGGGATGATTTGATTGTCGTCTTTCTGCAGGTTTTAAACAAGATAGATCTTCCAGGTGCTGAGCCAGATCGTGTTATTAGGGAGATTGAGGAGGTTGGTCAGTTTAGATATTAATGCATTTGTGCAGTGTGTGAGCGTCTGCTCGTGTCTGTGTGTAAATCTGTTGAAGTATTTGCATTGCATCCTCTCATAGTTTTCTGTAAAATTATGGTGCTTTTCTACAGTTGTAATTTTGTAAACTGATCCATCTGCTGGATTTACTAATCATAAGAAACTATTAGCATTCTGAGTGTTTTGGACCTACTGCTAAGTTGAACTTCTTTGTAGGTTATTGGTTTAGATTGTAGCAAGGCAATACCCTGCTCGGCAAAGGTTAGTTCAGGACTTCTATTTCCTTTATTTACACGCTCAAATAGTTTCTTGTAGCATATGGTAGTTCTGAACATAGGTTTTTTCCTCTGTTAGGAGGGAATCGGTATAACAGAAATTCTTAATGCCATTGTTGAAAGGATACCTCCACCTCGTGATGCTGCTACGAGTCCACTAAGAGCTTTAATATTTGATAGGTATAATCCTGGCTTTGTTTTATTCATTGAACTTATTGGTTATATTAACTTTTACTCTACAGATCATGTCTCACATCTAGTTGACACATATTTCTTTTAGTGGATGTAATATAATTTTTCTCCTATATTGTTTCTATGACCTTGAGTTCTAATGCATGGATCTAAATAAGTTCATAACTTAAATGTCAATAGTGAACTGTACTGTCCTATGCTATTTTCAAATTGCTTTTCAGGTTTCAGTCATGTGATGCATGGAAATGTTTATTTTCTAGTCTGATAACTTCAATTTTTTATTTTTCCATTTATGTTAAATAATCAATTCAATAACGTGCTTTGCAATGAAATTTATATTGTTCTGTTCCAGTAAAAGGAATAAGGCTGCTACTATGTTGAATCAAAGTGTATGCATGCCATTTCTTTTATCCCAACCATTTGTTTCTCTTTCTGTTTTGTTTTCACTTCTTCTTTCTCCCTTCATTTGCTATTTTCTTTACTTCATCCTTCCATTTTGTGTTATATTATTTATTTAATTTTTAGCGAAAATCTTCCTTTTTATTTATCCATTTTGTTTCCTTTGTTTTTCCTCTCACCTTTTAGAATTTAAAGTTTCATCTTTGAACTTATTTATTTAGTTTCTAACATGCATTAGAAAGGAGCAAGAACCAAGTTATTATAAAACCTATTAGTTGAAAATGTATTTAAATATTCAGATATTAATATAAAGTATCTCTTGTTATATATTTATAAGTTTAGTATTTTAATATTTAATAAAATACATTTTAAAATTTTAATCTTTTAAATAATAAATATTACACCCTTTTCCTCTTTCTTTCCATGTCTATATCCTGCTTCTATCCACATTCCGTATTACATGCCTTCCTAGACTTCCTAATGTAATAATTGGTTACTAAATTCAGAAATGTCTACTTCTTGGCGTATAACTCATTTCTTATATAACACTTGTGAACATTGCTGCCATCATTGTACGAAGTTTTCTTTTTCAGGTTGCATAGTGTTTTCTTGAACTGCCTTGAATTACTTAAATTGCTTTGAAATGTCTCCACAGCTACTATGATCCTTATCGTGGTGTTATTGTCTATTTTCGGATCATAGATGGGAGGATAAAGAAAGGTGACAGAATTTATTTTATGGCCAGTAATAAGGTAAAGCAATTATTTATCTTATTCTTTTTGTTCCTTTCTATATAGAATGTACAGTTTCTTTCATCCTTCACATAAAAGTTCTTATAATACACGTCTTACATGCAGGATTATTTTGCTGATGAAGTTGGAGTTTTATCTCCCAATCAATTACAAGTGGACGAATTGTATGCGGGTGAGGTAAATTGATTTTTATCGATGGTTATTTTTTCCTAATAGCGTTATTCTGTTTTCTGCTTGCATTCCCTCTCCCTCTCCCTCTCCCTCTCTCCCTCTCCCTCTCTTCCCCTCTCCTCTCAATTTAACACTAAGAAACAAAATATTGAAATAAGCAAATAACACAGGAACATAAATAAGCAAACAATCACGGAATCAATTCACAAAAGTAGTAGTCAGAAAATCTTTCAGTTACTGACATTTAATAACCTAAGTCGGACAATCACTAATCTAGGCATAATAAGTCAGATGGTCTCAAGATATGGGTTATTGGAGTTGATGTCTAGCTTACAGACCTAGTTATACCTGAGTTGGTGTATAACTTATAGGTGGTAACTAGAACTTACTTGTCACTCCCATCATTCTCTCACTAATCTAAGTTAGCCAATATCTTAGAGGCTAGTCTTAACAATTGGTGTATATCTTAGTTTGGGTGACTATCCAACTGATTAGCTAGGGTCAACTCCTGTATCTTCCCTAGATTTTTACTATTTAAGTGTCACTCAGATTAGCAATAGCTAATTGATCCAGTTAATAGCCTAAATTAGATTTTACCCTGTTTGAGTTATTGAACAAGTTAGCTTATGGTGGAAAGCTAAGCAGCACAAGTAATCATGAAAACATAATTAAATGAGAGATTAAAACAAAGGATAAGAGGAATCTTATTTGAAATGAAGAACAACTGAAGATCCATTTTTATTGGAATCAAGAATGTTGGTAGCATCCCCTAACAAAAATCCTTTGAAATTGATTGCAAAAGCCAAATAGCTGAAAAATTGAACTAAAATCTCAACCTAAAACTAAGAAATGTTCTAAAGTCTAAAAATTTTGTACGGTAGCTTCTTTCTAGTTTACAAAGTGATTACTTTGTTAAAAGCATGAAATGGATTGGAAAAGACCTAAAACCTTCGTGCAAAATGCAGCATTTCAATAATCAGTAAGCTGTCGCTGTGCCATGGCTCTAACTTCTAGTGCCATAACCCACAGCCCTCATCCTGCACAAATATCTCTGCTTCGCTTCAATCGCTCCGCTTTTTCTGCATCCAACTTTTCTCATTCAAACTCCTTAAAACCTACAAGAAAACTTTGTAAAAATCTTATTCAAATAAAAGTAAATAAGAACATTATAAAAGCATGAAAAATATGTATAACAAACACTAAAAAGTTCAAATTAAAATGCAAATTAAAAAAAGTAAAATAAACTAAAATGACTCTAAAACATACAAAAACAACTTAGAAACAAGCTAAATAAGGCCTACAATGGACCTAAGATGAGGACTCATCAGTTTGGTTTGGGTCATTTAGGGTTCGGATCATTTTTGTTTGGGACATTTGTGTCAAGTTGTCGACTTTTATATTCAATTAGGTTAGTTTCAGGCTGCTCATACTGGGTTGAGTTCAAGAACACATTTTGTTAACTTGTGTTTGTGGCACACCTCCAACTTTTACTTTTATACCATAAAAATAAATTAATAAAAGAAATAAATTTCATGCCAGCAGTCTTTGATCCAGCTAATATCTCCCTTCACAATTTTCTAGGCAAAGCTTTTTTTATGTTTCTCCACACTTTTGAATCTAACTACTTAGGCATTTAGTGTCATTTTTTTCTTTTTTATTTCATTTGTTGACGAGCCTGTGATATCATTTTGAATGGATTGCCTATTTATCATAAGAACAATAATAAGAACTATTTTCACTGCATTCACTTTCAAGTCAACTTGTACTAATATTTATAAATAATAGGGAAGTAATAAGTTTTTCCTTAACTCATGTAATTTGGGAAATAGCATCATTTCCCAAACCCTCTCATTGATAGGCTATAGAACACCTTCAAAGCATGTGTTGAGCATATCTGATCTATGAAAATGTGTAAAGAATACAAATTGAAAAATAAACTAGGGTCCTCATACCGAATTAAAGCAGTCTACCTAAAACATATTTGGAGTATCTTGGGAAGTGCCACGTCAATATAAGGCTACTCACGCAAATGATGTATGATATGACCACTTAAGCTGAACAATGTTGACACATTTGTGTCTTCTCTATCTTAATTGAACTTTTCCCCCGATTCTCTTTCTTTCTGTGTTCAACCTTTTATATTATTTGAATGCTTTTAGGTAGGATACCTTTCGGCATCAATAAGGTCCGTTGCAGATGCTAGAGTGGGTGACACTATTACTCACTATGATAGGAAAGCAGAAAGTTCATTACCCGGATATGAGGAAGCCACTCCAATGGTCTTTTGTGGTCTATTTCCTGTTGATGCAGACCAGTACATTCAGTTTTCCTTTATCTTGAATTTCAAAAGCTCATTGCAAGTGCCTGCCTGTGGCATTATTCATTTTTATGTAACGTATTGCTGGCAGGTTTCCTGAGTTGCGTGATGCTTTGGAAAAATTGCAACTGAATGATGCTGCATTGAAGGTAATTTATATAACTAAACATAATATCTAACAAACTCTTGTTATTTTTTAATGCTTAATGCATTTATGTTTTTTTGCTTCAAAAGGAAGTAGGTTATCAAAATCATTGTTATTTTGAAAACAAGATTGCTGCTGTAGCTGTCTAGAATTTGTTTTTGGTATACTTCCACTGCCTTTATTGCAATGGTCAGAGAGGCATATGTTTCCACTTAAAATAACGTATATTCTTCATACCACACTGCTAGGATTGATAAAATGAGTCTGAGCCCATAAACCAGACTGAAAAAAATCTGAAACTTGATTTGACGAAAGTGTCGAAGACTAAAACCTGAAGAACCCAAATTCATGTGGCTTGATCCCTAAACAGCCCAAGGTCAAAATGACTAAGCCCAAAATGATCCAGGTTATTGAGATCGACTCAATCATAAAACCTGTGATAACTTGGATTTATTATTAAATATGAATAATTGAATTGTAAAAAATATTTTTTGCAAAGCATAAGTTTAATTATCAATTTTTTATTTCTTCATCTGCTTTAGTTGCAAACAACATCAATTTCTTCATCTGCTTTAGTTGCAAACTACATCAATCTTACAGTATATGTTAGTATTGATAGTTTTTCTGATGAATTCCTTCAGTGTGATAATATCTGTTTCTTATTCTTTTGGTCTTATATATATAGTTTGAGCCTGAGACCTCAAGTGCTATGGGTTTTGGCTTTAGATGTGGCTTCTTGGGTCTTCTCCACATGGAAATTGTTCAGGCATGACTCTTTTGCCCCTGAAGTTCTCTTATATATACATAAACACGTCTTACTGTCGCTTCTTACTACAAGTTCAAATTCTGGAGAATTTTTGAATTCAGTGTTGGCTCTAACAAATTTTTTTTTACAGGAAAGACTTGAAAGGGAGTACAATCTGAGCCTTATAACCACTGCTCCTAGTGTCGTGTACAGAGTGAACTGTGTAGATAATGAAACAGTAATTTCTCCTCAACCCTATAACCCTTTTTATTTATATCATATTTCAAGAATGTTTCCAAGAAGCTGATGCTGTGTTATAGCTGATTATGCCTTTGTGTCAAAAAGAAACTCGGGAATTTTGAGAAAACAGTTATAACCAATTTGCATTGTCATGCTGATTTCCCTTTGTATGGAATACTTCATCCATGTTGTTTTGCATTGAACGGAATGATTTCTCTCCATGAAAAAAAAAGGACAATATTTGGTCAAGTATGGAGATGAAACCTAATATCTTATAATTTCTGAAGATGCTCTTTGTGTGTGTGCATGCACCCCCTTCTCCTAACAGAAAACGGAAGACTCTGAGTATTTGAATCTGACTATGCCTGCATCGAACTTTTGAATAAGTTAGATTGAAATTTTTAAGGGAAAAGATTTGTGTGTTTTATGGACAATATGGACATTTTTCTCAGATGCACTTAGGAAATTATTACTCCTGATAATGTAACATGCTACAAAACTTGAAAGATTCCCATAATGTTTTCTATGTAGAAAAATTGTTCTTTATCATTTGATTTCTAGAGGTACCAAATTTTCTATGTTGTTTCCTTAGTTCATGCTAAAACTGTAAAAGGAAGCTAGTTTAGTAGGATTCTTTGGTTTCATCCTGAAGTAGCTGTGCTGTCTTTCTAACCACAAAACTCTCATCCCACTATAAAAGAAAAATAGAAAAAAGTAAAATTAGTGCCGTTTCAGTTTCTTGACAATTTCTTTCGTCATGGATTTCTTTGTCCTTAGCCAGCATAATGGTCCTATTCTCTTGGGCAAGCTTGTAGCCTCTAGATGCTTGTTAACTTTATTTGAATTATTGTTTCTAGTACCAGTGGCATCATTTTTCTGTTGGCAACAAGTTGATTGAATATCACAGTGTTACTAGATGATTTTCACAGTATTTGGTGATGGAGAAATATTTATTGTTAATATTCCGCTAATGGAAGGCTTGTATTTGTTATTTCTGTTTGATAAGTTGGTTTTTCCTGTGCAAGAAACTTGTTTAATTATAGCATGTTTCATCTCATACTTAATGCTTTTCAAATATGAATATTACTGAAGGTTGAGTGCTCAAATCCATCTTTGCTTCCTGAACCTGGACAACGAAGGTCAATTGAGGAGCCAGTTGTTAAGGTTATTTCATTTATCTTGAGTTATTTATTACTTAATTATTTTAAATGAGACTGTCTGTAACTTGCAATCTCATATGCTATTCTTTATCATTTGACATTTACAGATTGAGATGCTTACACCGAAGGACTATATTGGTTCTCTGATGGAATTGGCTCAAGACAGAAGAGGAGAGTTCAAAGAGATGAAATATATCACTGAGAATAGAGCATCCATCATCTATGAGTTACCCCTTGCAGAGGTGAAATCTTCCTGCTTTATATTCAGCCAAATATCTCTTTATAGATGGCATCAACCACTTTTATGTATAATTTTCCATTATTCTTTCACTCAGTCTATGTTCATTTCACAGATGGTAGGTGACTTTTTCGACCAATTGAAGTCCAGAAGTAAGGGCTATGCTAGCATGGAATATACTTTCATTGGGTGAGTTCTTGCAAGAGTAGCTGTTATATTCTTATTTCTAGGGTAATAAACTGCTTTCCTTGTCTCACTGGTAGTAAACACTTGAGAAGTTTACCTAGTGTGTTTTTATTCTATATCACAGAGACTTATCTTGAATAAGAAATAATATGTAAGATACATAATAAGGGAGAATCTGGGAATTCAGCTTTACGATTTGGCATCCTTTACATTTTATCTCTATAATTTATTGCAGAGGCTATTATCTTTATACTTTGTCATTTTGCAAGAAACAATGACTTTTGAGTTAACTCCATACTACTTTTGTTTCTCAGAGACTTGGCATATTTTTCCAATATTCAATTCATTTTGCCTAATTATTCTTCTTTTTTCCCGAGGTTTACATTTTTCCCATTGTATCTTTTCATCTCTCAACTATATCTTTGGCATTAAATAGTAATAATTTGAAATGATGTTTTGTCTTGAAATTTAATTGCTTGACACTATTAAAAGAAAACATTTCATTATTATGCGTTGATGTTGGAAAGTTATTGAGCTCTTAAAATTAATTAGAAATATTTATTTTGGGAAATCAAGTATTTCAAAGTTGTGTTTGCACCATTGTCACAATCGTGTAATCATTTCTTCTTTCATTACCAGGTATAAGGAAAGCGAATTGATAAAGCTTGACATTCAGATTAATGGTGAGCCCGTGGAACCATTGTCCACTATCGTGCACAAGGATAAGGTAAGGCTCATCTTTCATTATGTTTTAACTCTTAGGAGAAATAACCTTTTCTTATGTTTAAATTCTGTCATTCTTGGTGGGATTCTGTCGTTTGAAATAAGTGCAAATTTCTGATAAATTGAGTCAACACATTTTTTTTAAAAAAAATTTAGTTCCAATAAATTTCCATAAAAGGAAATGACTTCTTCATCAAGTAAAAGACACCCTATGCGACTTTTTTTTGTTTGACTTAATCCTTTCTCTCTTGATAACCAATTCTTGTACGAGTTATCAAGTAGGAACATATGTATATTTTCTTACTGGAAAGGGAGTAGATAGCTTGTATGGATTGCGAATGTGATGGGAGAAAGGTTGATGTGCTAGCATTGATGGTGGAGTTTTAAATGTGGTAGAAAGATTGCCCTAGATTACCTTGTTTGAACAAGGTAATTGGTTGGTTGATGGGAATGCTAAAGATAGGTAGGATATGACTAGTGTGGCTGGAGAGGTTTAGGATGAATAAAAAAATGGTTCCCTATTAAATAAGAAGCCTAGTTATTGTAATTGAATGAAAGTGTAATTACAAGGATAGTAATTACACTCTCTTGTAATTACAAAGATTTGTAATAACTTAGACGTGTTTGGCTGATAGAGTGTAATTACATTGTAATTCTCTATGTCATGTTTGGTAGTACAAATTGTAATTACACAACTACATAAATTAGTATGATAAAAATAATTTCTAAACAAGTAAAAAAATTAAAATCAAATCATTATATGTATTATGTTAGTATAAAAAAGTAGATACTACGATTACTAATAAAAATAGCAAGAAAAATAAACACCATATGCAATTTTATCTAATTGTTCTAGTGCATATTTGTTGGTTTATTCCATCTTTATCATTTAACATATGCTTCTAAATTCTTATCATCATCTGTTAGTCCTTGACTGAGTTTATCATCATTTGAAATTGAATCTGCATCATTAAGATTCTCAAGATCTCATTCTTGCATGTACATTTCGAAGTACATGGATCATCTCAATTCCACCTATGATTGAAGTTATAAAATATGCAACATGTTAGTATGATCCACATTTTTCAACCACATTTGGAAGCCTTGAATGTGTCAAATTAAAGAGTTCGCGAGTTGTCTATGGTGCTTGTGTCTAGCATCATTCTCTCAACTGGTATCATACCCCATGATATGGTGTAAGAAAACCTTTTTAATTTGCATAATTAGCATTAGCCTTATAATATTTAGTTTCACAGTTCAAATAGTTTGTAGCTTTAATTATAAAAACTTAATTTGGAGAAAATGTTATATCCCTTTTTATAATATGTAAATTAAGTCAAAAATAATATGAAATTTATAATAGTTAACCTTTATAAAAAAATACTTTATAAATTGTCCAAAAGTTTCATAATACTTCTTATAAATAATATAATTTTTGCCATTGCTTTTAAAAGTTTATTTTAATAAATAAGTTATGATAAAAAACTATAACTTTTTTTATGAATAAGTGTATTGTTTTTTTATAATCTATAGTATGGGCACATAAATAAGTTATGTCCATAATAAATAAATACAATATAAAACTTTCACAACATGTAAATTATTTTTTATAATAAACTTTTTGGCCATAACTTTAGAAATTTTTAGGATTTAAGTAATATATTTTTTGTTATAACTTTATTAAAGACACAAATTATTTTTATTATATAATTTTTTAGGATTTATAATATAAAATTTTTTTGGTCATAATCATCCCAAATAGTCATACATGTCATGCTTATAATATAATAAATAAATTTTTAAAATTGGATTTGGGTGTAATTACTCCAATTCTCACCCTCTCCCTAAGAATTGAAAAGTGTAATTGGGGTGTTCAATTACACCCAATTCGGTGGGATCCACCAATTAGAATGGTTACCCAAACATGCCACACTTGTGTAATTACAAGCATTACACCCAAATCCAATTACTAGGTGACGTTTCAAAAACTACTTAAGAAATTGCTCTAAGGACTGAAATCAGAACCCAAAAAAGAAGGAAAAAAGTCCATAGAAGGTATTGAGATTATGGGTGCAATGAAAAATATGAAAGTTGAAAAGTGTGCACATGATGTGGGAAGAAGGAAAGCCTGGCTAGCGAGTTTGTTTCAGTAAGACATATATACTTTTGAGAACTACTAGAAGGCTGGATGAGCTCACAAAAAGCACTTTGGTGCATCAATGCAAGAATAAAATGGACATAAAAGAATTTCAGCTTAAGAGGTTTCAATATTGAAGAGTTGCATTATAAAGTTGCTGGTAAGAGTGGCTATGTAAAGATTAAGGCATCAGATTAGCATGTTGTAGATATTTACACCAAGAATGTCAGTCGTGAAAGCTATTTATCAGTTGCAGGGCTTCATGGGGAACCTTAGTAGTAAATAGAAGGATCCATAAATGGTGTTCATTGAACTTAGAAAAGCCTAGAATGGAGTCCTTAGAAGGTAATTTGGTAACTCTTGGAGAAAGGAGTCCTTATAGCATGTATAAAAATCATAAAGGACATCTTTCAAAAAACCAAATCATAAAGGACATGCATAATGGCAATCACATGTGAGGACCAACAGACAAATGACAACCTATTTGTCAGTGGTAGTAGGTATACATCTTTTAGAGATTTAGGTAGAGTTGGCAAAGTAGGCCCAAGCCTGAAAGCTCATCCAAGATAGATTCTGATCCGATTTGAGTTGACTTAAAAAGTGAAAAGCCCAAATCTGAGAAAACTGAGCCTAGAAGTTCAAATCCAAAAGAATCCAAACCATTAAAGCTCGAAATTGACATGATCCATAACCTGCAAAAGCCCCAACCAGTTACAATCAGAGTCCTAGGTCAAGCTGTCTAGTGCTCCTTTTTTTTTATTTGAATTGTTACAAATATTTACCGGTATTCTTTGAGTAAAAGGTTATATTCCATTTATATATGTGGTTTCAACTTTTACCTCGTGGCACCATGTGGTTCTTTTTTTTCTTTTTCCTTTTGGTTATAATTATCATCCTCTATTTAAATTCTATAAGCTCAGGGAGTTATGCCACTAAATTTATCAGCTAAATTATAAAAATACCCTCAACTCAAAAGTCATCTATTCACATTAAGGTTCTTTTCATAATTTTATTAGATAAAATTGGGTAGCTGATTCTCTAACTGAAACTTAACTACAAGGTTTTAATTGGAAAAGAAAAATCATAGGGTGCTATGCAGGAATGGTTGAAATAGGAGTTGTATAGAATTTACCCCATATATTTTCAGCCTATGGTGTTCATACAGCCTATCTGAGTCTAGAGTAATTCAGGAGTGTCTCAATATATGTATATCAGGTGAGATTGTAATGTAAGTAATAATGAGCATTTTGTGAATACAAATAAATTATACAAGTAAATTGCTAACCTAAGTAAAACTTAATGTGTCAATGTTGGTATACATTTCTATTGGTCTGGTCTTTGTCTAAAACTGTCATTCAAATCTTACAGGCTAAAAGCATATTAACAGCCATGGTCCAGCTTGTTTTCTTGAATTTTCTTCCAACCTAATTTGTATAATGCTTTAGTATGTTATTATTTGAGAATGTTTTGCTAGTATTGATATATGTTTGCTTGCATTCTGTAGGAATATTCTGTAAATATTTTAGGAATATTTTGTAGATATTCTTTTTATTACAATCCCTTACTTTAAGGGATCATATCTCCTTTTTAGTATCTTTCCTAACTTAGAGTTTCCTAAAGTAGTGACATAGGTTGTATATAAAAAGTTGTAATATGTTCTATTCAATTAAGAAGTAAATTCAGAGAATTACTCTGATTTCTACATGGTATCAGCTTAGGTTACGATTTCTTTTTCAACCTAGACCATGTCCGAAGCTCCTTCTCCTACTTCGGAGATTACTTCCAATCCAGCAAATTTTTCTGGTTCCGATGCTCCATCAGATTCGTCTGGTCTGACTATCACCTGCCATCGATTGACTGGCAACAATTTTCTTGAATGGTCCCAATCGGTTAAGATTTTTCTCTTGGGCAGAGAAAGATTGGGCTACGCTACTGGTGAAATCAAGAAGCCTGCTGTGACTGATGCTGGTTTTGCTAAGTGGATGCGTGACAATGGTCAGGTTATGACTTGGCTCCTTAATTCCATGACCCCGAGTATAAGCAGAAACTTTCTTCTTTACACCACAGCCGCTGAAATTTGGAGTGCAGTCCGCGAAACCTACTCTAGCACGGATAACATTGCCGAATTGTATCATGTTGAAGATCAAGCAGCCACCCTTAAGCAAGGCACCATGCCTGTTACTCTCTACTACAATACCCTTACTGCTCTTTGGCAGCAATTAGATTTGTATGCACATTATGATTGGGTAGATCCAAGAGATGCTGCTCTTTATCAGCAAATTGTCACTCAACGACGACTTTTTCAATTTCTCCAAGGCTTAAATAAGGACCTGGACGAGGTTCGCGGCAGGGTCCTGGCTATTTCTCCTCTTCCCTCCCTTCGAGAGGCTTTCTCTATGGTCAAGAAGGAAGAAAGCCGAAGGTGTGTGATGCTGTCTGATGAACCATATTCCACTCCTGAAAGATCTGCCTTACTGACCCATCAATCATCTCCCACTTCCAAACGGGGGAGACCTTGGTGTGATCATTGTAAAAAGCCCGGCCACTCTAAGGAGAAGTGTTGGAAGCTTCATGGTAAGCCACAGGACTGGAAGTCCAAGCACTCTCGAGATAATAAATCAAGCCTTGTCGCTGCCACCTCTGTCACTAGCTTCACTCAAGAACAGATTGCTGAACTTCAAAAACTATTTGGAAAGTTTCAAGGGTCTTGTAAGGGTAATCTGGTCATAAAAGATCCAGAAGGTAACCTTTCTTCTACTGCATGTTTCTCCTCCCAGCTGACTCCTAATTGGATCCTCGATTCTGGTGCTACGGATCATATGACTGGTAACAAGGCATTGTTTCACAATTTTTTCCATACCTTTGGTAAAGCTGTCAAAACGGCTGATGGTACCTTGTGCAAAATAGAGGGACATGGCTCTGTTATTCTCAATGAACAGATTGCACTTAAAAATGTTCTCTTTGTACCAAATCTGGCGTGCAATCTCATCTCTGTTAGTAAACTGTCCATAGACTTGCATTGCTCTGTAATTTTTAATGATCTTGATTGTACTTTGCAGGCACTGAACTCGAAGAAGATGATTGGTAAGGCCAGCTTGCATAATGGTCTCTACATCCTTCCTACCTCTCCTAAAATCGAGATCTCCAAGTCATTTACCGCTTTAGGAAAAGTTGATACTGTTATGTTATGGCACTTTCGCTTAGGCCATCCTAGTTTCCAATACCTTGCAAAATTGTTTCCTGCTCTATTCATTAATAAAAGGCCTAATTCTTTTTCTTGCACAGTTTGCTCTCTTGCCAAACATACTAAATCATCTTATTTTCCTTCTACATACAAGCCTTCTTACCCTTTTGCTTTGATCCATAGTGATATTTGGGGCCCTTCTCGGGTGAAGAATGCTGATAATTGTAAGTGGTTTATCACTTTTATTGATGATCACAGTAGGATAACTTGGACTTATTTGCTGAAAGATAAATCTGAAACTGCTGGTGTTTTTGTGCAATTTTATAACATGGTTCTCACTCAATTTGGGTCTAAAATCCAGCTCTTTAAATCTGATAATGGCAGTGAATTTTTTGCTAGGTCTTTAGGTGATTTTTTTAAGGAAAAGGGCATAGTTCAGATTAGTTCTTGTGTTGGAACCCCACAGCAAAACGGCATTGCCGAAAGAAAAAATAGGCACCTTCTTGAAGTTACTCGTTCTCTTCTATTTACCACTAATGTTCCCAAATATTTGTGGGGGGAAGCCTTATTAACTGCCACATATTTAATCAACCGGATGCCTAGTAAGGTTTTAAAATTTCAAACGCCTCAATCTATATTTTTGCAACACTTTCCTCATTTCAAGCCTATCTCCTCCATTCTGCCACTTAAAATTTTTGGCTGCACTGTTTTTATCCAAAATATTGCTCCTAATAAGTCCAAGTTAGATCCTAAGTCTTTAAAATGTGTATTGGTTGGGTATTCTTCACTTAAGAAGGGTTATAAATGCTATCATCCTCCTTCTAAACGATTTTTCACCACTATGGATATAACATTTTATGAGCAGGATCCCTATTTCACTCAGGCTGAAATTCAGGGGGAGACATGGAGTGATTTTCAGCCACATCAGGTATCTCCTCCTAATCTTCATTCTCAACCTTCAGAATTGCCATCTTTTTCGCCATTACCTGCAGATCTGTCACCTGTGACTGCTCCCATTGATTCTCCTGTAGTACCTATGACTAATTCGCCTACACCCACTTTAAACACTCTTCCTGAAAATACACCTACTCAAATTGACAGTCTTCCAAAAACACCACCACCCAAACAGCTTCGTGTCTACACAAGAAAAAGAAGACATATCCCTGAGACTGTTTTGCAATCTGATTCTTGCCGAGAATTGGATTTGGGTCCAGCTGCCGAAATGGAAGAAGAAATCAGTAAGTCCACTACTCTAGATGACTTTCCTATTGCTATTAGAAAAGGAGTTAGACAGTGCACCAAGCATCCTATTGAAAAATTTACTGGTTATAATTCATTGATGCCGTCTTTTCAAGCATTTACAGCAACCTTGGATAAAGAACAGGTTCCCACAAGCATAGCTGAAGCTCTAAAGGATCCAAAATGGAGAAGGGCTGTTGAAGAGGAAATTTGTGCACTAGAGAAAAATGCTACTTGGACCGTTACAGATCTTCCTCAAGGAAAAAAGGCTGTCGGCTGTAAATGGATTTTTGCTGTAAAGTATAACTCCAATGGCAGTATTCAACGATACAAAGCTAGACTAGTGGCCAGAGGTTTCACGCAAACATATGGGATAGACTTCACAGAAACTTTTGCACCTGTGGCAAAGCTTAACACTATTCGAGTACTCCTAAGTTTGGCTGTAAATTGCGATTGGAAATTACACCAACTGGATGTAAAAAACGCATTTCTTAATGGCAAGCTAGAGGAAGAAGTCTATATGAAATTGCCACCTGGCTTAAAGTCTATTGAAGGTAGCAACAAGGTTTGCAAGCTCAACAAGTCTCTATACGGGTTAAAACAATCACCCAGAGCTTGGTTCGAGAGGTTCACTAAAGTCATTCTTCAAAATGGCTACAAGCAGTCCCTTGCCGATCATACGCTTTTCATCAAGGTAACTTCTACAAATAAGAAAGCTATCCTAATTGTATATGTGGATGACATCATTCTTACTGGAGATGATGAGGAAGAGATTAGCAATTTGAAGAAGTTGTTAAACAGGGAATTCGAAACCAAGGACTTGGGAAAGCTAAGGTATTTTCTAGGAATGGAGGTGGCAAGATCAAAAGAAGGACTTGTGATCAATCAGAGAAAGTATGTACTTGATTTACTCAAAGAAACTGGTTTTCTTGGTTGTAAGCCGGCTGATACACCAATGGAGGCAAACTTGAAATTCAACAAAGAAGATGGGTCCTTAGTAGACAGAGAGAAATTTCAAAGGTTAGTTGGGAAACTAATCTACTTATCCTTGACAAGGCCAGATATAGCTTTTCCCGTAAATGTGATAAGTCAACACATGACTAATCCTACTGAAGAGCATATGGCAGCAGCAAATAGAATTCTCAAGTACTTGAAGAAAACTCCAGGACACGGCTTAATGTTTAAGAAGACACAAGACAGAACTGTTAAGATTTTTACAGACTCTAGTTGGGCTGGAGATCTCACTGAAAGAAGATCCACTAGTGGGTACTGCACGTTTGTTTGGGGTAACCTTACAACTTGGAGAAGTAAGAAACAATCTGTTGTTTCAAGAAGTAGTGCTGAAGCTGAATTTAGAGCACTAGCTTTGGGGATATGCGAAGGAATTTGGCTACTTAAATTACTAAAAGAACTTGGCGCAAATCAGGAGGATCACTTTGAAGTTTTGTGTGATAATCAATCTGCCATTCAGATTGCCAAGAACCCAGTTCAACATGACCGAACAAAGCATGTTGAGATTGATAGGCATTTTATTGCTGATCAAGTCAACAAAAAGACAGCCACTCTTTCTTACATTCCTTCAGAAGGACAGATTGCAGACATTCTTACCAAGGCTTTGCCAAAGCCTGTGTTCAATAAATTCCTATTCAAGCTGGGATTATACAATGTGTATTCTCCAGCTTGAGGGGGAGTGTAGGAATATTCTGTAAATATTTTAGGAATATTTTGTAGATATTCTTTTTATTACAATCCCTTACTTTAAGGGATCATATCTCCTTTTTAGTATCTTTCCTAACTTAGAGTTTCCTAAAGTAGTGACATAGGTTGTATATAAAAAGTTGTAATATGTTCTATTCAATTAAGAAGTAAATTCAGAGAATTACTCTGATTTCTACACATTCTTAATTTCTGGTTTTAACAGTTGTGATATTAAAATAGTGTAACTCCTATCTGAATTTCGGCAACTTTCTATGAATTTCATATTTTGTATGTTGAATAAGCAGTTTAATCAAATATCAGCTAACATTTTGTAGGCATATTCTGTTGGGAGGGCTTTGACTCAAAAGCTGAAGGAGCTTATACCTAGACAAATGTTTAAAGTACCAATTCAAGTAAGATGCGCACACTTGAAATATTATTGAATGTATCCCATATGATGATTTATTTTCATTTTAACCAATTCTTTTTAAGTCTGGTATATATTATCATTTAAAGACTACATAAAGCGTGGAAGCTGCTTTATTGTTACATTTATCTGTGAATTTGATTCCATTGGACGAAATAATATGTGGTTCAGTATTTAACACTCTAAAAATTATAACCGTTTTGCTGTCATTATTAAACTTCTACTGTTAATGCTGGCGAGTTTCTTTTTGAAGTCGCTTTGAAACAAAGGGTAAATCAGACTGATTTTTTCATTCAACTACTAAATAGGGTTGAGTCATTTACCTTTTTGAAACAAAGTTTAAAATAATTTACTGTGATCTATTCAACTCTTCTATTTTCTATTTGAGGGTGCAAGGATTGATCCTTGGACATTGAAACTAAGAATTCATTCAAAACCAGCAGTGCTCTTCTCTGCCAGTATCCTAACACGAAACAACAAAGAACACTGTTTTTGATTAACACTGTTGATCATGCACTAATAACATTGAACTAAACAGCTGCAGAAGCAAATATAATGTGTTCATGCAAGGTTACTATGGAGTTTTTCTTCTGTTTTAGTCATATATTGTGATTAAACATATCTTTGAGGTGCTTGTGTTGTCCAGTATCTACTGTTTATTATCATACATTGCGGTTAAGAAATGTCATCTTCTGTTAACTCTCATTATCTACAATTAGAAACAGGAAAAGGAATGGGAAAAGAAGAAAAGCTTTGCCCTTTGGGAACCTTTTTCATTTTGACTGAAGTATTTTTAATTTTTCACCCATCATTAGATTGATGCTAACTCAATTCCAATTTATGTGCTGCATACTCATTTCAGGCATGCATAGGTTCAAAAGTAATTGCTAGTGAATCTTTATCAGCAATTAGAAAGGATGTTTTGGCCAAATGTTACGGTAAGTCTATTTTGGAATGGATTTTTCTATGTGAAACATTTCCCTCTTCACTTATTGTAGACACTCTTTCCAACAGTCTTAAACTTGGACTTGGATGTGGAGATGAGTGGGGTTTTTTGGTTTGTTAATTGCCTTAATTTGAAGCGATGAGGATAGGAGTCCTTAAGGGCGTTGGGAATCTTTATATATTAAGAATGTAGTATATGTTCATCTACATAAATTTTGATTGATATGTTTGATTATAATTATCATAGATGCTGGAAGAAGGAGACTTTGGATAATAATGAATTTATTGTTAAAAAATTCTTTACAACATAATTGTTCTGAATTCTGATTATAGTTAGGCTTCAGATTTACCTCAGTTCCAATTGTTGAGAATCTTTGATTTATTTGACAGCATTGAATAGCTAATCTTTAGGGATTATAGCTGAATTTTAGAGATTCTAATTAGAGATATTCTTTCCTTATATGATTCAATGCTTCATGTATACATATCTGTACATATTTCTAAGAAATACATAGTTTTGAGTTAGTTTTTCCTCAATATATTAGAGTATTCATCTCTAATTTCATCACCAATTTTATTCTAATGATTCATTAGTGTCTTTTTATTGCATGATGACAAGATTTTGTTTAACTTCATAGGTGGGGATATCTCAAGAAAAAAGAAACTCCTCAAGAAACAGGTACTGGTTTTTTCTTTTTGCTTCTGAGAATCGGACCGTGATATGGTTTCTTATCTTGGCTTGCCCTCAAACCAAAAATATTTGTGTTGGGTTGCAATAGTGAAAGCATGCTTTTTGCTAGTTACGTAGTCATCCTGTTAGCTCTTTATCATATCAAGATGAATTTCATTATAATGAACTGTTACAAAATAATGATTAACTATAAGTGCTTGTCAGACATTATCATCCAATGGGAAGAAGATAGCAAGAACATTTAGGAGCTTCTCACAATCATGTTACATAGTCATCCTGTTAGCTCTTTTGAACTGACAGACAAGATCTGGCTAGTATATTGCTTCATCTAGAATAGTAAAATCGAACAACTGTAACTTGACAATGTTCAGGTGAAACTAATCAAGCTTCATAACAATAAGTGAGGTGGATTTGGACGGTGATATTCTTCAATGCTCTAAACTAAGTGATTCATTACAGTTCAACATTAAGTCAGAAGTGGTACATTTGGATATTGATGCTTCAAATACTTAAACTGATTTCACTCTCGTTGAGGGTTACTTTGGTATGTAACCGGTTAAGAGTGTAAATAGTCACTCCAACCTAAAAGTTTTAACTATTAGGTGCATGTCAAGAAATAGTATCCATTAACAAACCTTTCTACAACAAACCCAAAGTTGCAATTGTTGGCAACTATGTTACCTTATCAAGAACCACTTTAACTTACCTGAAGCTATAGGGTTAATGTTAAAAAGTAGTTTGTATTCATTAACAAAGTTATATAAATGGTTTACCCGTTTGGCAGAGACAAACCCTGATAAAGATTGAAATTTTATATGCTTGAGATTAAACGCAAAGTGGAGTTTAGAAATAAATTACCAAATATAAAGGAGTGATTCCATAGCTTTAATCTCAAGCCATGTAATCACATGAATGTGCATCCTAAAACACTTTGAAACACATTATCACTTGATGTTGTTAAGGTCCCAAATGCATTACACTATGAGCTAGGTTCCTTCGAATAATTGGAAAAAAAAGGTATAATTGCTGCTGGAAACATTTCTAAACTGACATCTACTACTTCAAAAGAAGTTACATGTGGATATTTAGAGTTAAGTACTCCTAGAATAATCGGTTGAATCTATTAAAAAATATTGAAAGTCTTAAAACACACACCTAATATGCTATGAGACTCAAAAGTAAAGCAGAATAACATCATTGGCACTGCATCAACAAAACATGAATCTCTCCAAAATCTTATTTATTTTGCCTCTGAAAAAATCAATTTCCTTTGTTAACATAACAGGCTGAAGGGAAGAAAAGAATGAAGGCAATAGGTAAAGTAGATGTACCACAAGAAGCCTTCATGGCAGTGTTGAAACTTGAGAAGGAGGTCTTATGAATTGACCATCACACACTACACTACAATACAATACAATTGTATCTTGTAACTTTCTCAAATTATTTCTGATAAAACATTAATTAACTGTTCAGTTTGTTGTGCCTGAAGTCCTGTGGTAAATTCTGATATTTAATTGAGGCCAATTACAATATTAAATTGTTCAGAAAAAGATTTCAATTTTTGATCTTTTCAACTAAGTTTCTTGCAAACTGTTTGTTTTGTTACATGCCAATATATATATATATATATATATATATTAGTTTTGCTATCTTAGTCTTCTTTACTAATTTAACTGTTCCTGTGATATATCTAATTTAAATAAGGTAGTAGGTAAGGTTAAGTCATAGAAATTAAAGAAATACTCGAGATTTCAAAATTGAGTATAGAGGGGATATCAAAATACAAGGAAAGTAAGATTGAAAAAGGACAACATTTTCTATTACTTTTAGTTCAAGCCTTGAAATAAAATTGATATTTAAATTATTTAGTTCACGTGATTATTATGATTAATTTAATCCTAAATCCTAAAATATATACTATCTATTTAATCTTAAATTTAAAAAAAATTAACAAATTTAATTACGATATTTATAAAATTTATTATTTTATTTTTAATTTTAAAAATTTCATAAATATATCCTTAATATTTACAAAAGCTATCGATTTAATTTTAATTTTAAAAATGAAAAAAAAATGGAATATAAATATGATGTAACCACCGATGTCGCATCTGCGATCCTCCCTTGTCTACATCGCTTGCCTGCAGTGCCTGCACCGGTGTTCTGTAAATAACATTATAGATTGATATGGTTGATTAGGGGTATGCAAAATTCGATTCGATTCAAAAAATTTGATAAAAAATTTAAATTTTGAATTAAATAGTTTGAGTTATTTGAGTTAATCAAATTATTCGGATCAACTCGATTAAAAAATTAAGTTTTTTGGTTTAATTCGAATATGAATTACACAATTCGAGTTATTCGAAAATTTGAATAAGAAAAGACAAAAATACGTCGTTTTAATAAATGTTTACTTTTTTAAAATTTAAAATTCAAAATAATTAAGTTAAAAGGTAAAATTATTATATTGTTCATGTAGTTAAATAATCTTGTACTTCGTCTACTAGTTACATAATCGGTTCATCTAAATGCAACATTAAGTATAAATAATAGGATTCGTTAACTCGACTCGATTTGACTCAAATTTTTTTGACTCAATTCGATTTGAAAAAAATTCAAATTGAATTCAGTTGTTAAAATAGGATTTATCAACTCAACTGACTCAAAAATTTTTTATTCGATTTGACTCGACTCGATCGAATACTCACCCCTATGGTTAATATACTGTACATTTATGTGATCATTTAGTTATCGATTCGATTCATTCATCTGATTTGCTTAAATAATAAATAAAAATGGTAATAGAAAATTTAATTTATATACTTAATTTAACTAATTTTTTTATCCAATTTAATCAGTCTGTACAAATTTTTAAATTAACCGATTTAATACTTTTTTCTAGATTAATACCCTAATGATTCCTAACTCGATTTGTTTACACAAAATTGACGAGTTTTCAATATGTTTGCGTGAGAAATATATTTTAATTCATTATATATTTATATAAAAAAAGTTAAAATATATTGTTAGCCTTTGCATTTTGACAAATTTTGATATTTAATTTTTGTACTTTAAAAGCAAAAAATTTCAATCATCATTTTTTAATTTAAAAATATTAATCCGATCGTTATCATTATCATTGATGGTAATTTCTGTCAAAATTTGTCAACTTAACATATATATATTTGTCAATCATAGCCAACCCCGTATGAAGACATCCTAATTAAAATTTTAAATTGATAAATTTTGACAGAAAATATATACAATTTTAATGATTAGACCAAGATTTTCAAATAAAAAAATACAAAGATTGAATTTTTAACTTTTAAAAAATAGGACTAAATCTAAACTTTTGTAAAGTAGAAGAACTAATAGCACATTTTAACCCAAGAAAACCGCGGGAGTTCCACCGGTTTTCGTCTCGTGTCCTAAAAAGAAAAAAGAAGCCACTGTTGCGCCGAACCCATTTGACTCTCTCTTCCAAACTACTTTTTCACCCAACACACGAAAGCCAAACCCCAAAACGAAAATTAAAAAAAAAAAAAAAAAAAAACACGACGGCGTTGAACATGTGCCAAATTTGACCACTCCTTTCTTCAACTTCCTATTTCAGTACATAAATATGGACATCATGAATACAGAACAAGACTTGTTGTTGTTCCAGAGAAGATGGCGAGGAAAGCCGCCGAGACTGCGTTTCAGTCCATTGGATTGGGTTACGATCTCACCGTCGATCTTAAGCTCAAATTCTGCAAGAAAGCTTCTAACTTGATTACCATCGCCGACCACGATCACGTCCGTGACGTCGCCGTTCCTGGTGGTGTTTTGGTCCGTAACGTCCCCAAATATATCAAATGCGATAAGGGAGAGCGGATGAGGTTCGCATCTGATGTCCTTTCTTTTCAGCAGGTATCTATTTACCTTTTCCTTTTTAAATGAATTTTATGTTTGAATCAGATATGTATCTTTATTAAATTCTACCTAGGTTGAGATTTAGTCCTGTATAAACAGTTACTAAAAATTAAAAATTAAGTGGTCTTACGTTTTTATTTAAAAATCTTAATTCAATAACGGTTTAAATATGCTTCTAGTCCTAGTCTTTCTGCTTTTGTTTCTAGTAATTTAATTTCTACTTTTCAGATTTTTAATATTGTTAAACTTTTTCTGTTAAATTTGCTGGTGTCGCATTTTGAAAAAAAAAAGTTTACTTGGTAGCTATGATGTTGCAATGAATTTGAATTTAAGGTAGTGTTAACAGTTGTATTACTTTTTTAGAGGGACTAAATTTTCTAAAATAAAAATAGGACTAAATTCCAAATGTATTAAGAGTACTAGGACTTGGAGCATATTTTAACTTCAATAATTGGCCACTTGAGTATTTTCTATCAAAAAGGTACGGGGGCTTAAATTTCAAACTTCAATAAGTAAAGGGACTGACAGCTTATTTTGACATTATTTTTTTGGTTACTGTGAGTTGTGGGTGATGTATTTTTTGCTTGTAGATGTCAGAGCAGTTTAACCAGGAAATGTCTCTGTCGGGTAAAATTCCATCGGGACACTTCAATGTTGCGTTTGAATTCACAACAGGTTGGCAAAAAGATGCTGCCAACACTAAAACACTCGCTTTTGATGGCGTTTTCATTACACTTTACAACGTTGCATTAGAGAAATCCCAGGTCATGCTATGTGATCATGTCAAACAAGCTGTCCCTTCGTCATGGGATCCTCCTGCTCTAGCTAAGTCAGTATCTACTCTTCCTTCCACCATTCTTATTATTTCTTTAATTTTTGGTCAATATAGATTTGAAGATTTGTTGTCAAGCTGACTAAGGTCTAAATTTGATGATAAGACTTTCTAGTTTTTGGGAAATCATTCTTAGATATAGCTTTCTGGTTGTTACTTGTTATTCTTAGTTTCATTATTCCACAATCCTTGGCAAACTAATAAGTTCTTGCATTTTCTTTTCTCTAGGTTTGCCTCTGTATCTTTTCAATTTGGATAATTGTATAGAGGAAGTTCATGTCTCATAAAGCCGATAGATACCTAATTAGTCCAGTGACGAGATGATAGTTTTATTATTGTGGAGGTTAAATTAATTGATAAAATTTGTTGATTGAAGGCTAAAGTAATTCTATGTTATAAATTGAACCTTATGGCTTTCTATTATAGGAAAAATTGCCCTTTATGAAGGGTTTTTTTTTAGTTTTCAAACAATTCTTTGACGAATCTTTACTGTTTTATTTGACTTCTGGAGAGATGAAGTATTGCTACAAATCATGGTTGATTCATGAAATTTCTAAGTCTCATTGAAACTTTATATTGTTTTCGTATTTTAGATTTATTGAGACGTATGGAACCCACATTGTTGTTGGTGTGAAGATGGGTGGAAAAGATGTTGTATATATGAAACAAATGCATTCATCTGGTCTCCAACCAATTGAACTACAACAGAAATTAAAGGAGTTGGCAAACAAAATGCTCTTAGAAGAAACTCAACACAAGACCAACTATGATAAATTAAACAAGAGCGAAAAGGTTAGCAACATCTAAACTTCTTCTTGTAAATTGGAATCACTTGATGTCAAATGAAATGTAGAGAGAATATTGATTTTAGCTCAAGTCCAGATGATGCTGTGCTGATGTAGAAACAGCAAATGAGAACCAAAATAAATTCTAAAATTGATGCAAAATTGAAGTTGAGACGAGAACACTAGTTTTTGGGGTTGTAGAACTACTAATTAATGATATCCAACCATAACACAGCGGATAAAAGTGTCCAGAAAACTATTTATATTACTTCTCAACAACTCTTGACCTAAATTTTGGATACAAATAAATCTTAAATAATCCAAGTTCTTCAGTCTCTTTAAAAGGTTTTCACTTTCTAGTCAAATAACAGCATAATAAGAATAGGAACGTAATAATTGACCTTAGACTAATGTGAGTGAATTGGATTATCACAATGCACAACCTGATCAAGTATGGAGATTTGAAAATTAATTCTAATTATAAGCAAACGAGTGCAATACGTGCAGTAACTACTCAAATGTTTTAAATCTATGGTATTCGGATTTGGGATTAGTGTTGGATATGTATGACATGGGTATGCTCTATTTTTTTTCTAATATTTTTTCATATATCCCTACAATCTTGTCGAAATAAATGTTCGACACATGTGCTTCAGGAAAAATGAGTCCAAGTAGCATAGCTCTTGATAGAGTAAGGATAATAAACAAAACATAGAGATTTTAAAGAGGCTTGGTCCTTTCCTCAAGACTCCTCTGTTTTCTCCCTCTTGGTATACTGTTACTAAGGAGATTAATTTACTAATATTCTGCAAGATTATCCGAACTAGATTTCAGGGCTAGGATATAGCCTCTACAATTTTTTTCTATGATGGTTGAGGTTTGATCTCTGCATTAATTACTTTTAAGACCGAAGTATAACCTTCATAGCCAAACAGTTTTCTCTTTTCTTGACAGATTTACTCAATAACTTATTAAAACTCAGTTAAAAGTAAGTCCAGAATTGATATATACAAATATTTAAACAATTGAAGATATAAGAACTTTGAAAGCCAGGACTCTTGGTCATTTGTTGAGTAAATGCCAAATTTGTCGCTATACTATGACTCAATTTTGGATTTCTTGTGTTTTAATCAAATTGCATTAAACTTTGCTTCCTTCAATTTGATTGATCTTTGGAAAGAAATTTTGTGAAATATTTTGTTTATGCGATTAAAATAAGTTCTCGGAAAACAGACATTACCGTACTGAATTTGACATTGGACAATTGTTCTCATGTGTTGGATGATTACTTGAATGCTTTTGAGACAGCAAGGATAGAGAGATTGGCAATAGAATTTTAAAGATGTTTGGAATGTACGTTTTCTTCTTTTCTGTTGTGAAGAAGTTTAATTCACTAATAATCAATGAGATTACCAAAATAGATCTGAAGGTGAAGATATAACCTCTATGAGAATTGCATGTAAAGGTCAAATTATATTTTGTTAGGTCATTTAAAATAAAGTCAATTTAAGGTTGACAACAAATAATGATACTTCTTTATTAGAACAAATCCAGGTTATATTTAAACCAATTTTAGTTTGAAAATCCTATTAAAGTTTTGTCTTCTCAAAATCAGTTTTAGGTGAACAACCAATATGATACTACTTGTTTTTATTTAAGCAAGGAGAGAGTTTTAACGATCATTTATTTCCCCATTCATCAAGTCTATAGCCTTATTTTATTCTTTTTATATAGACTTTGGGCTTGAATTAGCTTCAAAGTCCTAAAGTAAGTTTACTTATTGGTTATTATACATGAATCATGATGACTTGATAGTTTTGAAATGACTGAAATTTATTCTCTTACATTTCCAAATTGATCAGCAAAGATTTAATCCTTCCCAATCCCTTTGTCTGCTGTGAGTCTGCTGACTGTTCAATTTTTTAACTCAATTCTACTCCAAAGTTGTACAATGTATGCCATCTCAGCCTTGAAAGGTTGTATGCATCTGTTTTCACTCAAGTGTGGTTCTCTTCAGTTATCTTTAATTTTAGACAATGAATATAGAGCCTCAAAAACTTGACGGGCATGGATCTTGTAACAAGATGAGACTTTTGGGGATAGATTTTTAATCGGCTTTATTTTTCTTTGTTTGTTTGTGGATGGTACTTGATCAACAAAATGAAAACTTTCATACACCCTAGGCTAGGAGGTAGTCATGAACTTGATCAAGAGTGTGAGTTTTTATTACAAGAAGTTTTAGCATATTCTTTTTCCCAACTTCTGATAAATCCAGTCAGTAAAGGATACAATTGGGAAACCTATAAAAGTTTGCCATTTTGATTCATCCTAACCAACTTCTTTACAAAGACAAAGTCTAGTATCAAGCCTATATCTGTTTGCTGGCTACAAACAGAGTTCATGTTGAAATAACTAATCCACTAGATCTGCCTGTTAGCGCTTTATATTGCATTAGATGCAAAAGCACACATTAATACATTAAAATTACTTATGGTTCATCTTTCAGTTTTTTAAAGAGCACGGGCTAGCTTCCATGGACATGTTTCAAACTAGTTCTTATTCTGAAGTGGAGGTACGTTGCTTGAAAATAAGTTTATATTAGAAGTTTAATGTTTAGAGAGTGAATGAACTTATGCATCGCTTGTTTTAGTACATGCCACAAATGCTCTTAATAGCCTCTTAATAACCTCAAATTCTTTGTTATCATCAAATGTAGCTTTCCAGTTAAGAGCTTTATATAAACATGTTGCAGTTTCAGGATATTAAATTCATATGCAAAAGGAAGGGAGGGAAGTTGAATTCAAATTTGTCACACAGTGAATGGTGTCAAACTGTTCAGTCTGAACCAGACGTGATTTCCATGTCTTTTATCCCAATCACATCATTGCTTTCTGGAGTTAATGGGAGTGGATATCTGACACATGCCATCAATCTATACCTTCGTTGTACGTACAAAACTTAATTTATTATTTACCTATTTCTTTTAAACAAATTTGTGGTTACCATCTGAACAATGATTGAAATTTCCAACAAATTTTGACTAAAAAAGTTCTGCAAAATGAAAACCATAGCTTATTGTTTGGCTGACAATGTGTTTCATTATCATTTTCTTGATGGGTATCGTCTATATTAATCATTCTGTTCATGATGAATTTGTCTTTCTAGTCTCCGGTTGACTTGTCTTGGCCATAAAAATCTTTTGTAAGGAAATGTTTTCCATTGTGCATATAAGCTGCATTTTTTAAAAGTATCATCCATCGTTAATAAGCCTTTTGGCTAAGCATTTCTAGAAATCTGATCTAGGGAAAGGCGTAATTGCTTGGCATCACAAAAGTAGGCACTTCTGATAGATACTATACACTTCTGGTCAATATCTACTATTTCTGTTGCTTGATTTTTTGAAATTACAGTAATGTCTTTGGCAACATATTGTAAGGAAGGACTATTTACTGAAATGAAGTCTGGTATAAAAGTGAATTTGCTTTCTCAGTTTGCTCCTAAGTAATTGGTGCAATGAGTGGAAATTCTACAATTTGATTAATTCTCACTTCTTGCAATCAAATATCCAGAGCAATCTTCGTTATCATGCTCTCACTTCTACTTTTCATGTTTGGAAGAGTTTCCATTAATAGATCTCTAATCTTCTGTGAAAAAATTTAGGAATTGACCAAAATTTTCTTAGTCTGACCATGTTCTCTGCTTTGATAAGACAAGTAGGTTTGTTATTATTCCAAGCATCATTTCCTTCCTTTATTCATTAATATTATATCTTAATTCCGTATGCATGCATACTTCATTTTGTGGCGAATTATCTTGTTGCATCCCTTAAATGCCAAGAAAAATCTTTATATTATGTGGAAGAACCAAATAATCTAAATGAGCAGTGAGGGTGTTTAATTTAACATCAGAGTTAGTTTTAGTATACAAGTCATCTGTTAGTATGAAGCAATTTTATTCATGAATGATAATACAAGTAGCATTGGCTTTTAAGGACCTTGATGTGATAAATTTAAAAGCATGATACTTGGAATCAAGAAAAGGTATCTAGCCTAGTTCAATTCATGGTACGCTGTTACAAGCGTTTGCATGAACTTCAAATCTCCTATTCATAATTTCAGTTTTGGGATTTCTTGTGGCTTGTTTCTTAACTTTAAAGTCCACCATTTAAGATAGTTGGAACTTCATTTGTGTTTTAACTCAATGGCCAAATTTGCCCCTATGCAATGGGTGAATGTTGTATTTTCAATTGCATTAAAATTTTCCATTATACTTTAATTTTAAGTGAACGGTGGATGTGAAGTTATGGAGATCGAATATTCTGTTATTGTAGAAATTCTCAGAAATTTTCCTGCTCTGTTACATTTTTGTCCTAAAATGATAAAAAATTAAATTTTGGCGAGATTCACATTGACCCATAATATAGTGCCAAACTTGGCTTTATTCCTCGGCTTTTTCTTTTATGTTTTCTTGGAGGATAGAAGTTTGAATGAAAAAGACAACATCACAGCTGTATATTTTAATAGAAGCATTCTTGCTTTGTCCCATAACTTGATTATTCAGGTTTTTTTGTCCTTATGTTATTGTGTCATTATCAAATCATCATTTCATTTTGACTTGACATGGTTTGTTGGTATCTGATGGTAATTTTTGTTAATGTAAAAGTTATAAATATCCTCAAGCTTTTCTTTGGATACAAAGGTTCATTTGGGATTATAATATGTATATGCATGTATCAATCCTTGTCCTTAAGATTCTGATCACTTTCATAAGTAAGAAAACAGCTAACACCTACTTCTCTAAATATCAATATCATTTTCAGCATATATTCTGAAGCTAAACTGATTTGTTATTTTTCTTTTTCAAAGAAATAGAAATTAAAGATAAATGAGTTGCTAGATTTATGTTTGTCTTCATTGTGCTTTTTGTTTGGCATTTCCAAAATTTGATTCTGGTATCAAGGATTAAAGCATTATCCATTTATGGTTTTTCCTTTTACATACAGATAAGCCTTCAATTGATGAACTACACCAGTTTTTGGAGTTTCAGCTTCCAAAGCAGTGGGCACCAGTATTTGGTGAGCTTGCCCTTGGTCCTCAGAAGAAGCAACAAAATAGTGCATCATTGCAGTTTAGCTTCATGGGCCCTAAGCTTTATGTTAACACAACACCGGTAATATTCCCAGTCTTTTATGTTACCTTTCTGCCTTTTCCAACGTGAAAACCCAGTGTTACGCTTGATAAAAACTAAAGCAGACACTTTGATGTATTGTCTCTGTGCCTGTGTGGCATGTTAATGCATTAGTTGCCACAAGGCTTTGCTTGGCAGAGTGGAAAGAAAATTAAAAGGATGGAAAATTAAAGGAGTAGAAAACTAGAAGGATGGAAAACATAATTTTTCTTTCCATAGGTGTGCTTGGTAGGAAAGATGGAAAAATGGAAGGAAAGTTACATTTCCTTTCCATACATTGCTTGATAGAGTTGAAAAATGAAAGGAAAGAAGATAAAACTTTCAAAAAATGCATAATTTTGAACTAACATACTCATCTCTCTCATTTTCTCTCCTCTCATCATTCCAATTTGGAAGGATTGATTTTTATGCATTAGGATGGAAAATGATCATCTCTCCTATTTTCTTTCCTCTTACTTTTCTTCCCAACCAAGAACACTCAAAATTTATTTTCTTTTTCCCCATTTTCACTCCCTCCTCAGATCCCTTCACTTTTCCACCCAACTAAGAACACCCTAAGTGCATGCCTTTGATGGAGCTTAAATGTGAACCAAATTAGAAAGCAAAAATGATGTATCATAGTCTATTTCTGTGCTAAGTTAATATCCTTACTCCCTTGTATGCTCTTTGATAGAAACCCTAAGTTACTTTAGATGTTATTTGGCCATAAAAGAGAAATGTCCTGAAATCCTAATGTAAGTTAAATATGGTAGAACTGATTTTGGAGTTGGAACTGGCTGTAAGACATCCACATGACCAAAAATGTGATAGCAAATTTAGAACTATATGTTTAAGTTCAGACAGCAGCAAAATAGCTATCATATATATAATAATATATATAGGCTGATTAACAATTGTTGGAGGATAAAAGAATTTAATTACACTCTAAAATCAGTACTCTGTTATTGTTGTTATAGGCAAGTTAAATATTTGGTAGACTTTGTGCACTAAAGATTATAGGCAAGGAATTTGTTTGATGTTACTTTATTATCAAATGATGGAAGCTCGGGCCTCTAGTCTTAGTTGTTTTTCCTCTATTTTTATTATGACATCTCGAGTTTGCTGTAAATAACATTTTGTTGTCATTGTCAAGGGAACTATAAACCATCTTGAAAATAACATTTTTTTCCTCTTCTTTTCCTGTAAAATATCCTTACTCTTAAACGGGTTTTGTACAAAAATAAGAAAATGCTTCTGAATTTTGTCAGTTCGTTGAAAGTCAATATGGCAATGCCACCGATGTTGTCAATAAGCTATTGTTATAACTATTGTTGTACTCATTTACTTTGCTTTGAGTTCCTTTGACAGGTTTATGTAGATAAAAAGCCTGTAACTGGCCTTCGGCTTTATTTGGAAGGCAAAAGAGGCAACCGCTTGGCAATTCACTTGCAGCATCTTTCCTCACTGCCAAAGGCGTTCCAGCTTGAGGATGGACCAAGCGTCAGTGTCTCTGATCCCTTGTCTGAACGCAAGTACTATGAGAAGGTTCAGTGGAAGAGTTGCTCCCATGTCTGCACGGCACCCGTAGAGGTTGATGATGATGTCTCTATTGTTACTGGTGCTCACTTTGAAGTTGGAGTCTATGGCTTGAAGAAAGTTCTACTCTTACGGTTGCATTTTTCCAAGTTAATAGGTGCAAAGGCCATCAAGCAGCCTGAGTGGGATGGCTCTCCTGGCTTGGCTCAAAAATCTGGGATTATCTCAACTTTTATTAGCACTCGCTTTACAGGTGCACAGAAACACGCTCCACAGCCAGCCGATGTCAATATAAATTCCGCGTTGTACCCTGGGGGTCCTCCAATGCCGAGCCAACCACCAAAAGTTCTGCAATTTGTAGACACAACAGAGATGAGTAGAGGACCCCAGGATTTACCTGGGTATTGGGTTGTCTCAGGTGCAAGGCTGATTGTTGAAAAGGGGAAAATATCATTGAAGGTAAAATACTCTCTCTTGACCATGATATTACCGGATTAGAGGATCTCAAATCGAACAACTTAGATCCGCAGTATATAACAGGTCTATTGTTTTGGTTCATTTCGCCTTTTGAATTTCCCTTCCCAAGCAATTTGGGTTAAAAGGTGAAATTGGTAGGCACTGGCTTGCAAGGATTGTCTGCTTGATGAAGATATGACAAGCTATTAAGTAGTTTTGGGATAAGATTGAAGATTTTTCCTTTATTTCATTTGTTATGTAGTAGGATTTGCAGAAACATTTTAGGATCATAAATTGCTTGCATTGGGTTTCTGCTCAAAGATTAAACTTGGTTTGGTAGCTGTATATATATATATATATATATATATATTGTTATGAATATAATAATGTATTCCCCAATCAATACCGTTCTTCTCTTCTATTTTCCATTTTATTGTTTCTTCTGGCGTAGGAGATAAAATAATAATACTATCATAATAATTTTGTTTCTTTATTGTTATTATTGATTAATTAATTATTGTTTATTTTAATAATTATTTACATTACTCCAAGTGTATTAATAATTATCTTATAAGTGTTTTTAATGATATTTAACAAATAAAATTTTATTAGTTTCATTTTATGAGTTTATATAAATATTTTAATTAATTAATTGTTTTGTAAGGGTAGGCTAGAAAATACTTTACCATCTAAGAATAAAAAAAACTAAGGTCATTTTTGTCTAAAATGGTTAATAAACTCGCTACTCTTTAATCTAGATTTGAGCCCCAATGAAAAATTTGAATTTGAAGTGAGTATGTGTTATAATCTATGTTGTCAGAATTGGATTGGACCGGTCGATTGGATAGAGAATTGATTGGATTGTCAGTTCGGAGAGGGGTTTTGAATTGATTGACTTGGGAATTGATATGAACTGATTTAACTAGATTTAAAAAAAATATATTTTTTTATTTTTTATTTTGAATTTTTAATAATTTTTTAATCAAAAAATTGATGGCTTGATCGATTTGACTACCAATTCAGTTTAAGAAGCATTGATCATAATTCACTTGTTTGTTTATTGAAATTTTTGAAGAATCTGGAGAATATAAGAAGATGAAGAGAAAAGTTTTGATAATTCATTCATGATAGAGAAAGAGTCATTACAACAATCCTTATACATGAAATTGTTGTAACGAAATTGTACTATCGAATTATTTTTAGACGGTTGGCATCAGCATTTTAGGGATTCTATGCTTAAAATCGTTCAACTGTAGATATCAAGGCTTTTCCTTCCGTAACATGAAAATTTGTTGGCCCTTTTTCTTTTTCCCTTTCTCGTTTCTTTTGCGTTTATATTTGATTCACTCTTCAAGCCCATTAGTTATTCTCGTCCATCTGCTACAGTACCTTACTCAGTCTCTTTGCCCTTTAATTCTTAGCCTTTCCCTGTCATAATTCAAAATCCTTCATTTCTTTTAGACTTATGACAATACCCCCTTCTTGATTCAATCCTTGTCCCCAAGGATCAAAGCCAATAAATTGGCTTTGCAAAATGGAGAAGTCCTCCCAAGTAGCTTGTCCAGGTCCCGAATTGATCCATTGGATTAATAGTATAGCTCGATTGTGACATTTGATGATGCGAGTATTGAGAAGCTACAGGATAGATTTTGTGTTACCCGTCCTCTCCAATCTTTAATAATGTCTCATTGGTCATGACTTTGTCCCCCACTTATTTCTTAAGCAAGCTTACGTGGAAGACCGGATGGATTTTGGCATCATCTGATAGCTTGAGTTGATAGGCCACTAATCTTATCTTCTTTTGAATTGTATAAGGCCATAGTAGCGTGCAACCAATTCCAGATTTTTCCTCAATGCCATAGATGATTATTTGTAAGGTTGCAGTTTCAGGTAAACTTGGCCTCCCACTTCAAATGTTCTTTCGCTTTGATGTTTGTTTGCATATACTTTCATTCGATTTTGTGCCCTTTGTAATTGTTCCCTTAAAATCTTGTTGAGTTTTTCCCTGCCTTACATCAACTACTATACAATGTCTACTAATTGATATCCGAGTCGAGAATAAGGGGTTTATACCCATAGAGGGCTTCAAAGGGAGTCCATACCAGAGTTGTATGGTGGTCGTTAAAATTCTACCACCACTCAGCTTATGGTCGCCAATTAGCCCAAGCTTTAGGTTTGAACAAACACATGCTTCTCAAATATTGTTCTATTCATTGGTTTAATCTCCTAGATTGACCATCAGTCTCTGGGTGGTAGGTTGTACTGAATAGCACTATTGTATTCAATAACACTGTTGTACTGAATAGCTGGAATTTAGTTATGGCATGTACAATAGAACGATGTTAAATGTATTTTCGATACATGTTATGAAAACATAGGTGCCATGGCTTATATTGTAAAATTTGCATTTTGGGATTTAGGCTGGTTATTGGTATATTTGAATGGGATATTGGATGTTGGTAGGTTATATGGCATATGAAAGTGATTTTAGGCATTAAATAGCAAAAATGTGCAATATGAGAAATTGCAGGGTTGACGTCGTGACAAAAAATTTCTCGTAGTCATGACAACCGATGTCAAGACGACGGGATATTGACGTCACGACGAGGCAACTCAGAGAGTGACGTTGTGACGAGGGATTTCCTTGACATCGCGACGAGAGACCGACATTGTGATGAGCTTCTAAGTGCTTGAGTGTTCATCCTTTTGTCCCAAATAAAGTTTTGTTTTGTCCAAATGTTTTCTAAAGCTTGTTTTAAGCCCAGTTAAGCAAGATAAACATATTCTTAATGTGATATGAATGTTTATTTGATAAGGTAATATTGAAGTTGCTCCAACAACGAATGTGACATCCTAGTACCTTGACTCGACGATTGGGTTGGGTGGAGGGGTGTTATATCATTTCTTAATTAAGATAATTATCATGAAACATCATGATAATTATGAATATTGGTGTTAGATTTTGATTTGTTAAGATTAATTTAACATAAGGTATTTTATTATTTAATTAATGATTAAGAAAATAAAAAGAAAAGATGATGGAAATTTCTCCATCTTTCTTTCAAGCTCATGTCTACCATCTTGAAGAAAAAAAATTTTGTTTTCTTTGCAATTTGATCTTTTTCCATTAAAATCTATCATTTTCACCTAGAAATTAAAGGAATTTTCATAACCACTAAAAAGGAAAAATGATAAGGAGACTATGGAAAGTAAGAATTTCAATTTAGATTCAAGTAATAGAAGTTGGAGGAGAGAGAAAATAAGCTAAAGCTTGATTCCAAGAGAAAAGGGTATGAATATTAAGGTTTTATATTGTTTTCAAGTTTAATTTTGTTAGAAAAGTATATAAAAGATGTTAAAGTGAAGATCACTCATGGAAAGTTTTATGTTTTGATATGATGTTCAAGAAAGAGATTTAGAAAATGAATCAAGTGATGAGGAAAAAGGAAGAGCAAGTGATTTGAAGTTGGAAAAGGTATGTACCCATGAATTCTCTTGTTATTTAAGGATTAAAATGTAGACTTAGTGAAGCTTTGTGGTAAATTTGTAAAATAAAGTGAAATAATTTAATATGTGAATAAGGAAAATATGATAAAATTTTAATGAATGTGGTATGAGATGATAAAATATGCATTAAAGTATTGTAAAAGAGGAATTGTGGAAAAATATAGAATTTTTATGATGACAAGGACTAAATTGTCAAACTTGAGAAAATATTTGGATGAAATAATAGAAGTGCAATACATAAAAAAAATTGATGTGAAACAATATATTGAGATAAATTATGTGATTAAAGTGTAACAAGAAATAAAATTGATTTAATATGATTAATTAGTGAATATTGAACTTTTATGACCAAAAGGTATTAAATTGAAAAGTTGTTAAAGTTTACAAGAAAATATTTGATAAGTGTTTCGATATCATTTGAGTTTTATAATGATTAATTGACGTGAAACCCCCGAAGTTGCTTTGGGGACGAATATAACATCCCAACGCTTTGACCTGATGTTCAGGTTGGGTATGGGGGTATTATAATCGAGCTTCAAGATGTTTAAAAGACTATCGAATCAATAACAGGATAGTGTGAGCTTCTTGATGATCCACTTGGCATGTTCCGCAAGTTGGCAATCTATAAGGAAAAAAGAGGCAACGAAATAAGCATATTGAATGTTTACTAAGTCCATATGAAATAACTTACCTTAGTATTAAAACATATTGAATGTTTACTAAGTCCATATGAAATAACTTACCTTAGTATTAAAACAATTTAAACATTCAAATGCTATCATATGCATACCAACAGTTCAACAAATATGTTAGTTCTTTAACATATCAAGAAATAAAACCAATCACGTATACATATTCAATATTTCAATGTAGCATATTATACCATCCAATTCATATTCATTTGTAAACATATGTAATCCATTTCATAATCAAACCATTTCAAAACTTTCATTTTCCTTAGGATTTCTTTTTCTATGCTGATAGAATCTTAGTAAATCAAACTCGGATATACAGGGCAATAGTGCTTACACAAGCTGACAATGATCAGAGTTGCTCACACAAGCTGACATATTTGCTCACACAAGATGACATTTTTGAACCGAGAATCAGCAACAAATGTTGGATCTCAAATAACCACGTAAATCCCTGATTGTTTTCATATTTGACCCTAATAGCATGTCATGCGTATCTTAATCCTTTACTAAGTTCACACGGGCAATATTATTATTTTCGTATCATTTTAGTCTCTGTAATATCATATACAAATCAAACATTCATTTAAGCATTTTATTTCATTTCATTTCAGTAACTTGTACCTATACATAATTGCTATACAGTTCATACTTTATAATTTAGTCCATAAGACGCCAAAATCAATCAATTCACATTTAAACAAAATAATAAGAAAATCAAATACAATCCAAATATAAAATGATAAAACAGTAAGTTCCATATGAACTTACCTGACAAACCAACAAACTAATAATCTTTAAGGACTAGTTAACAATTTTGTCTTTTCTCCGATTATCTTCAATTTGGTTTAATTCTTGATCTATACAAAATTTCAGTCCAATTTCTCAATTTAAACCATTTTATATCATTCGATCATATGCATGAATCAATTCAATTTCATTTTTTGAATGCCCCTAAAGTTTACATTTTATTCAATTTAGTCCTTAAAATCGAAATTGGCATAACTTTCAAAATTGAGCTTCGATTTTGAAATGGATCTCAATTACATCCATCTATACCCTCTATTACCTATAATTATAGAAGTTTCACACCAATTTCAAAATTTACACACTTTAGTCCCTATTAAATAATAAATTTTACGAGCTCGAACATCGAAAATGAGGTTTCAAAACCGCCATCTTCAACACCATTAAAAAATGAGTTATTACAACGAGGGCCTTCCTTTACTCTCTCAGCTCGATTCAATGGATTTTTTGGTAACTCTAATACCAAATTGTTATAACCCACTTGTTCGCTTATTGAAATTTTTGAAGAATTTGAAGGTTTAAGGAGAATAGAGAAGACAAGTTTTTGATAATTCATTCATGATAGAGAGAGTCGTTACAGCAATCTTCATACATGTAATTGTTGTAGCAAATTTGTAATTACATTGTACTATCGAATTGTTTTTAGACACTTGGCATCAACATTTCAAGGTTTCATGCTTGAAATCGTTAGTATCCTTCAGCTATAGATATTAGGCCTCTTCTTCTGTGTTTATCTTTTGTCCACTCTTCAAGTCCATTAGTTCTTCTTGTTCATCTGCTTTAGTACTTTACCTAGTCTCTTGGCCCATTAATTCTCGACCTTTCATTCCCTTAATCTATTCCTCATCATTTTCTTATTTTCTAAAATTAGGGTTCTTTTTTTCTCAAAATCCCTAATTTCTTTCAAACTCATGAAAATTTGTTTAAATCTTATCTCACGGATGTTATTCAATACCATACAATGGTTCGAGTGTAATTATTCCTATCTTGAAAGTTGTGATGCACAGATTTAGTGGTATCCAAAGGAAGTCTTGGGTCTGCTTTATATTCGATCGCACCAGTGGTGAAATGGTATTTTAAAAATGTATATTTATTTATTTAGTTTTACTGGCATTTAATATTCATTTGCAACACATGAAGACTAGGCATTAGAACAAACATAACTTAATTTTCTCACGAGCTCTTGCAACTCTAGTTATAAAAACTCGATTAAAATATGCCATAAGTCCTTGTACTCTTCGTAAATTTGAAATTTAATTTTTTTACTTTTATTTTTAGGAATTTAATCTTTCTACTTTTCAAATTTTAAAATTTTTATCTAACTGTTAAAATTTTTTTATTAAATTTAGGTTTTCAAATTTCAAAATTTATATCTAACTGTTAAAATTATTTTATTAAATTTAGGTTTATTACAATGCCATTATTTTATTTACTTTACTATCAAGTGAGTATTATTTTTCATTTTAAAATGTTGCATCAACAAATTTAACAAAAAAAAAAGTTAACTGTCAGAGTTATGTGACTCAAATTCCTGTTAAATAATAGATTGCTTGCATGTCAAGTTAAACAAAATAAATTTTCTTTCTAGAAGATTTAGTATTTATTAGTATAATATATTTAGTATTTATTAGTATAATTTATTTGACCTACGAATTTAGCCTATGAATAGGCTCTTTTACAACCTTAGAAAAGACACCCATTAAAAGATTAAAACTCATAACACTTTTAGAGAATTTTGTGTTTACGTTTTGAGAGTTCTTTATTTTTGGGTTTTGGCTTTAGTTTTTATCTCCATTTTTTGTACTCTTCATTCTTTTGCCATTATAGCAAAATTATCTTTACCCATGGTTTTTTATCCTCTTTGGAGGGTTTTTTTCACGTTAAATTTGTGTGTTCAATTTCTCAAATTCTTTCTCTATTTTTTACTTGTTCGTTACTTAATCGGGTTGATCCCCAACAAGTGGTATCAGGGCTAGTTCAATTTTTTGTAGATTAGCCCGTTTAAAGATGACAGCAACAAGGTTTGGCATTAAGAAGTTCGATGGTGTCACAAATTTCAATTTGTGGCAAGTTCAGATGATGGCAATTCTAATTCAGACTGGCCTAGAAAAGGTTGTTATCGTTAAAAAGCTTGTGTAACATCCCCTACCCGTATCCGTCACCGGAATAGGGTACAAGGCATTACCGGAGTTTACAGAACCATTTCTTATTAAACCGAGTCTATTACTATTCATTTCTTGATATATGTTATTACGTCCTTTTGATGGGTCCTCGAGGCCCAAAACATGAGTTAGAATCAATTCGGGACTAAATCGGGATCATAGGGACTTTTTCGTAAAATCCTAAAATTTTTCTCAATTCTAAGGGTCACACGCCCTGGTGGTGCAGGGACACACCCGTGTCGTGCAGGGACACTCCCGTGTGGCCAACACGCCCATGTGAATTACCTCGCTCTAGGCCATGTGGCTTCACACGCCCGTGTCCCTAGGCCGTGTAACTCTCTGATTTGTAATTCATGAACAAATTGAACTCACACGACCAAGGCACACACCCATGTTGCTAGGCCGTGTGGTTAATTTTATTTTTGAATTTAGGTGGAAGATTCACACGGCCATATCACACGCCCGTGTATCTAGGTCGTGTACCTCACACGGGTAAGGCACACACCCGTGTTTGAGCCCATGTTTTCAATCCTAGGCATTTTGTTTTGAAATTTTTAGATGCAGGGGACACACGGCCATGACACACGCCTATGTACCAGTCCGTGTGTCACATATGGCCTAGACAGACGCCCGTGTGTCTACCCGTGTGACAAAAACTAGGCTATATCCAAGCCTTGTTTCTCACTCATTTTCATCCAACACCTACACCAAATCAATTCATTTCTAACCAAGCAGTTTCAATTTAATTCCAAGCCATTTTAAACTAATTCTCAAGATGAAATCATACATAATCATGATTTAACCTTATTAACATACCAAAAACCAAGTTTCACTATCCATACCAATAGCTAGTTATACAACCATCCATTCAAGGTAAACTTTGGTATTAGTTTTAGCCTATACATGTCATTTTCTCAAAATATAATATCTTTATATACCGAAAAGACTGGGTTGATAGTGTGATGAAGCTTTGTCCAACTTTTAACCATCGAGCTCCCAAGCACTATAAAACAAGGGAAAAGAAACGGGGTAAGCACTTGGTGCTTAGTAAGTTCATGCAACAAGAATTAAACTTACCATATTTATCCAATTTATAACATCAAACATATACATATCCAAATATTGATTTTTCACCCTATCATAACAAACTCAATACTTAGGTTAGTCCTATAATCTTTATGTAACCATAACATATATAGATGATTGATGAGCTCATCAACTCATAATTTCATGTATTTGGCAACTTCCCGTATTTATCCTGTTGAATTTTTTAGAATTTCGATGGATTTTCAAGGGTACACTTTTAGTGTACAAATTCGGGTCCGTCAATTCATATTTTTCCCATATCAGAGAATACACTCCCGCAAACCTCATTTCTTACAGTGAGATTACCAGTACAGGCTAAATCCCCTATAACATATGCTCAAAGAGTATTGTTGGGATTACCAGTCCAAGCTAAATCCCCTGCAATGACAAATACTCTATAGAGCTTTGTCTAGATTACCAGTCCAGGCTAAATCCAAACCCACATATAATTTGGATTACCCGTTTGGGCTAAATCCACTTCACACATATTCTTCGGGAGAGTTTATATCAGGATAGGATCACCTGTCCATGCTAGATCTTTTTTACCGTCAATTCCTTTTTCCGTGATCCATTGAATTCCATTCCATTCAACTGGGATTTATTTCTTATTTTATCGAGTATGTCAATATTTATTCATTTATCATGTATTGAACATCCATAACACATTCATGTCACATAAACATACAATTCAAGCATTCAAGAATTTCATTCAAGTTACACGAACTTACCTCGATACTTGTTCATGTTTGTTATTGACTAATCTAATAGTTTCTCTTTACCACGATTTAACTTCGTATTTGTATCGTCCGGGTCTAAATAAATGAATTTAATCATCATATTCATCCAATTCATATTCCCATACATTCAATTTATGTTCTAGGAAAAATTACTATTTTACCCCTAAACTTTCCATTAATTCCAATTTCGTCCCTAGGCTCGAAAAATGAAATTCATGCAATTTAATCCTCTATCCAAGCTTAGCCAAATTCCCTATGTATCATATACAACACTTATTTTTCACAAAAATTAAAAATTTTCCTTGAATTTTGTAAGTTTACAATTTAGTCCCTTTTTCACATTTTCATGAAAAATCCCTTTGTAAAAGTTGTTTCTCTACCACCAATACTTCATTTTTCACCATAAATTGTCAATTTATAGCATATTCATCCATGGCATGAATTTTATACTTTGACATCTTTTCAATTTAACCCCCAAAATAGAAAGAACAAGTTGTTCCGATTACAAAAAATATAAAAATTAGTAAAAATGAGACATGGGAACTTACCAATTTAAGCTTGGTTAGAGACTTTTCTCTCTCCTAGGGCTTCCATAAAAAATTTTGGGAAGAAGATGAATAGTAAAATGATATCTCCATGTAATTAATTATCATCTTTTTAATTTCTCCTAAATTCCAATTTAGTCATTGCCCTTTTTCTCAAATTCCATGGATGAATCATCAATAGATTTTTCTATACACTCTTCAACGGCCTAATTACCTTATAAAGACCTCTAGTTTTCAATTTCATAGCTATTTGGTCCTTTTAACTTCTAGCACAAAACTTTCACATTTTATACAATTTAGTCCTTTTTCTAATTTACTTCTAAATCGCTAAAATTTTCCTATCGATATTTTCATACAACCTTTTTTATCACCTCATAAATCATGCAATAATATTAAAATAAATTTTCTTTTTAAGTCAAATTTGTAGTTACAAAACTACTATTTCGATAACCCTGAATTTTAGGCCATTACAACATGAGAATCTAAATCAGACAGAATGAGAAGAGCTTGATGAAAAGGTCCAGTCTGCAATCCAATTGTGCCTCGTGAATAGGGTATTTCAGGAGATATTGATGGAGAAAACCTCATTCAACTTGTAGAAAAGGTTAGAAACTCTTTATGCGACTAAGTCTTTAGCTAACTGTTTAGTGTTGAAACAACATCTATTTACGTTTTGCATGAAAAAATGTTAGCTCCTGAGATATCACATTAGTCAATTTATTACTCTTTTGAATGATTTAAAGAATGCTGAGGTTAAGATTGACGATGAAGATCAAGCTATGCTATTTTTATACTTTGTACCCTCTTCATACAAGTCTTTCAAGGAGACCCTGATTTATGGCAAAGACAAACTCTTATTTGAGGATGTGAAGGGTCATTTCTTGAGTAAAGACAAACTCGACAATTAGTTTGATTTGGATAGCAAGGCAGATATGTAAGCTTTCATTTTGGTAGAATCAAAGAAGCGAGACAAAATGTGTCGCTATTGTAAGAAGTTGGGTCAAGTCAAAGCAATTGTTATAAATTGCGAAATAAAAGAGTTGCTAAGAGTAACAAGGAAGATGAAACTGGTGCTAATTTGGTAGATGAAACCGATGATGATTTCTAGTTAGTGTCAACCAACGATAGCTCTGAGCTTACGTCCTAGTGGATCCTAGATTCGGGATGTTCTTTCCACATGTGTCCCAACAGAGAATGGTTCTCTACATATAGTTCGGTTAAAGGTGGAGTTGTGCGGATAGAAAACAACTCATCTAGTAAAGTAATCGATATTGGTATTGTTAAAATTAGGATACACGATAGGACAATTAGGACACTCTTAGATGTCAAGTATGTACCTGATTTATGAAAGAATCTCATCTCCTTGAGTATTTTAAACTTGAAAGGTTGTAGAATCAACATTGAGTTGATCAACATTAAGGTGTCTCGTGGGGCTCTTATTTTGTTAAAAGGTAAAAGGGCCAACAGTCTTTATATTCTAGAAGGTTCTACAGTGACCAGTGAAACTGGACATCCCTCATCCGTTACGAAGTCGAAATCAACTCGTTTAGAATGAAGGCAACTTGGTTATAGGAGGGGAACATGTATGATTGTTTCGTTGAAGAGAGGTTCTCTTTTAGATACAGGTTTTGAAAAGTTAGGGCACTGTGTTTGTGAAAATTAAACCTGAGTTAGTTTTGATTTGACAGTGCACAAGTCGAAGGCTAGAAGCCTTCTAGCTTCTAAGTACAGATTCGACTCAGTTAATTCCTTGCATAATTCAAGATAGGCCCGTGGTAAGCTTTGACAAAGATGGTGTTGTGAGAATTCGTGTCAAGGTGGAGATTGTTAGAGTTGTGTGACCCAAATTCCTGTTAAATAAAAGATTGCTTGCAAGTCAAGTTAAACAAAAATATATTTTCTTTCTAGAAGATTTAGTATTTATTAGTATAATATATTTAACATTTATTAGCATAATTTATTTGATCTACAAATTTAGCCTATAAATAGGCTCTTTTACAACATTAGAAAAGACACTCATTAAAAGATTAGAACTCATAACACTTTTAGAGAATTTTGTGTTTATATTTTGAGGGTTTTTTATTTTCAGGTTTCGGGATTTAGTTTTTATCACCATCTTTTGTACTCTTCATTCTTTTGCCATTATAGTAAAATTATCTTTGCCCGTTGTTTTTATCCTCTTTTGAGAGGTTTTTTCGCGATAAATTTGTGTGTTCAATTTCTCAATTTCTTCCGCTATTTTTTACTTGTTTGTTGTTTAATCAAGTCTATCCCCAACATTAACTATTGAACTTAATTTTTGAAATTTGAAAAGTAGACAGACTAAATTCCTAGAAATAAAAATACAATGACTAAAATTTAAATTTATGAAGAGTACAATGACTTATAACATATTTTAACTTGAAATTTCCTTTCGATGAAGGGTATTTTTACAAATATAACCCCACTTCAACATTTTTTTTATTTTATATAAAATAAAAAATTACAATATAATCAAAATCTAAATATAATAATTATACAAAGTTAATACATTATAAATCTTGTTATTATATACCAATTATATAAATTGTTTTTATATAATAATTTAATAAATATATAAATTTAATGATTTTAAATAAATTCATTTTTAATATACATATGGTTTTAATATTTTAATTATTATTTACTAAAAATACAATTATTATATTAAAAAAATATTTTAAGTTAATGTCTTTAATAGCCATTTTTCATTCTCACATTTACGCTACAACTGTTTTTAAATCTAAACACATATTTCATCACTAATTTTAATATCAACTTTACAATATTCAATCTCAACGCTACAGTAACTAATATTATTGCCACTATTGTTTTTAATCTTAGGGTCCGTTTGTTTACATGTAAAAGGTTTTACGGAAAATATTTTCTATATTTTTCTGTGTTTGTTTCACAGAAAACAACTTAGTCAATGGAAAATGACTTACAGGTCAACGTAAAATAAGCTCTTTTTCATGTAAAATGACTTACCCTTTTGAAAAGCTTAAGTCATTTTCCGGAAAAAAGTTCATCTATAGATAATTTTATTTTTATATAAAAATTAACTTAAATAAAACTTAATATTATTATATTGATAATAAATTTTATTTTTATTTTTAAAATATTTAAAATTATTAAAATATTATATTTTTCAATATTATTAAATAAAATATTATATTTTTCAATATTATTAAACATACATATTTAATTATTTATTTTTAGTCATATAATAAATTATTAATATAATAAATATAATTTATTATTTTCATAAAAAAATTTAAAAATAATTTTAAATTATATTATTCACATATTATTGAAAATATTCAATATTAATATTTTAATAATAAATATTCATTACAATTATACATATATTAATAATAAATATTTTGTAGTATCAAGGTTAAAATATGTCATAAGTCTTTGTACACTTCACAGATTTGCAATTTAGTTTTTGTACTTTTATTTTTAAGAATTTAGTTTATTTACTTTTCAAATTTGAAAATCAAGTACAATTGCTGACATCATTAAATTTTTTTTGTCAATTTTGTTGATGTTACATTTTTAAATAAAAAATACTCACTTGGTAGTCATGTAAAATGTCATTGTAATGAACTTGAATTTAACATAATATTTTTAATATATGCAAAAAAAATAATATTTTTAATATACGACAAAAACAATGTAAAATATAAAATTATATATAAAAATAAATTCAATTAAACAATAAAAAAATAAGAAAATATCAAACGTATGTTTGTTTCATTAAAAACAACTTTTATGAAATGTTTTTAAGAAATCTACCAAACAACAGAAAATATTTTACACAGATTCATCCAAACACTAGAAAATATTAATTTTTCTAGAAAAGTAAATCATTTTTTAAAAATCATTTTCTGAAAGTCATTTTCAGTGAAATAAATGGAGCTTTAATGGAGCAAATCCCATTGTTAATCCAAAGGCACCCTTAGAGTTCATTTGGATGGACGATGAAATTAAAAGCGAATGTGACAGTAAGATTAGTTACTATAATAGTGAAATTTGTTTATAATAATAATAAGATTAAAACTAATGATAAGATATGTGTTTGGGTTTTATTACTACTTCAATCATAATGGTAACTGCAAGATGAATCATAGTAAAAAGGAAAAATGACCATTAAAGAAATTAGATTAAAATATTAAAATGTGTGTATATACAATGAAAATTCTAATTTATGTTATTTTATAAACTTAATAAATAATTAAAATTTATTAAGATTATTTTTATGTAAAATCATATTTTTAATAATAATTAAAAATAAATAATATTTTTATTTATTTACATTATTTTTTAAATTAATAAATATTAATTTTATAATAATATATAAACTATTAAATTTTACATAAAAATAAAAATTCTAAAATTATTAATATATAATAAATTTTATTGCAATTTAGTTTTTAATTTAAATAATTAAAATAAAGGGTTATGATGGTAAAATAACCTTTAAAATGGGATCCTTTTTCCTTTTTTGGTGGAACCTAATCTAAAGGTGCCTCACCTTTAGTGAACCAAATACCAAATAATTTTCCTAAACAGGGTATTATACGTATAGCCCCCCAAGATTCCTTTCTACTTTTTTATGCTGCTCTTTTAACGCTTTGTATTTTTTTTTTCAGTATGGGAAAATTTATATGAAATATATAAATACATAAATTTATTATTACGAAATTTATACGAATTTATCATAAATAAATAAGTATTTATATGAATAATAAAAAATAAATTAAAAATAATTAATCTTTTACATATTTTTAATTATTTCTCAATAAAATTATTCTTTAACATAAAAGCAGTTTTAATATTATTTATTTTTAACATATTCGTAGCTTTAATATTTTAGTATTTTATATTTAATGATTTATTTATTATTTAGTATATTTTATTTAAAAAATATATAATTTTTACCAGCAAGCTGTCAGAAAAGTGAAAGTGTATCTTTCTCTAAATATTTGGATCAAGTTTGAATTTTGAAATCGACATTATTAGGAGTGTTATACTTGAGTATCACTTCAGTCTAAATAAGATTAAATTCAAACTGTAAAACAGATGAAAACATTAATGGTAGTACCAAAAAATAAATATAATTTTAAAAAAATATTTTTACTTTATTGTCTTTAATTATCATTTTCAGTTATCATCTTATTTGCTACCATTATGTTTGAATCCGAACATACATCACATCATTGATTTTAATTTTAAATCGTCGTTGTTATTTTTAAGGATTAATATTTGATGCATAGTTCTAATACACAATCTGTTAATAATAGGCTTAGTTCACAATTTGGCCTTTAAAATATATATGTTTTCTTACTTTGATACCTAAACTCTTTTTGTCCCAGTTTGGTACCTAAAGTATGGGCCATGTACAAACCCCAAATTGCCCGGGTTTTTTTTAAAACCTTTAAGTCCAAAATCCGATTACAAAAGGGCCTGAATTAAACAAAAAACCAAGATATATTAAAAGTCCAATTTTTAAAAGTACAAAATACAACCCAAGTATCCGGATTAACAGCCTGGACCCATTTAACTTAAACCTACCCAAGCCCTTTACAATTTTAACCCAAAAATAATCTTCCCTATTACAAACCCCTACCTAACCCACTACCTAACCCAATACAAATCAACAAATATGACCCACAATAATAACCCAAACCCGGAGCCCAAAATTAATCCCAATTTGGCCCAAACCACGTTAACCCAAATGAGACACAAACCTAAACCTAACAGTAGCTACCCGAAACCCTAGCTACCCCATGTGTGCCGCACCTTCGCCTCGGGCAAACCATCCATGCCTCGTCCCAAAGCGACTCGTCCTAAGGTTCATCACCGTTTCACCGAAATGGAAAAAATTCGGCCTTTTCCCTCGCTCGTTGACTCCAGGATAGACCTGCAGACGGAACAGAAACGGAAGCAAGAAAGAAGGCAAAGAAACAGAAGTAGCAAACAGAGAACATAGACAGAGACTAGACGAACCAAAAGGCAGCAAAAAGAAGGCAGAAAGTAGAAAATAATAAGAAACAATAGATAAAAAGAAAGCCTTTTGTATCTGGCTATAAAAAAAATAGGCCATAGAACCGATTGTAGGGGGGTTACGCATGTTATCGAATACAAAAATAGAAACGAAAGGTATTTTTCATTTTTAGTCGATTCTTACTTAAAATCTACTGCATATACATAATCTCATAACAAAAATAAAAACTTTTTACCTTTCGAAGTCGTCGGAGTCCAAAGTCGAACCATTTCGTCTAGATCTAGGCTTTAGTAGCCCTCGGTTGGCCGATTTGAAGGTATATTTGGGTTCAGGGGAGTTTCAAAAGGAGAAATGAGCCCCTTATCGTGCTCCGGCCACCGCGTACGGTGGTGAGCGCGACGGAGCTCGACGGTCCGATGACAGGAGCTTAGTCAGCCCCTGGGTCGGAGCTCGGAGGACCGGGAATCCCCTTTCAGAGAGTTTTCTCTCGTTTTTGAAGAAAATGCTAAAAAATGAAATTTTTGTTGTTTTTAGGTATTTATAATACCGATGAAACGGTGTCGTTTCGGTATGGCTTATGAATGGCCAGAACGGTGTCGTTCCATGGCTACAGATCAGCGTGGTGACCCGACCCGGGGAGGATCCGCGTGTTTTCGACTTTGGGTTTATTTATGTAGTAGATCCCTCCGCTTTTGTGAGGTGTTTCAATGAACTCCCTGGTCCCTTTTAATTTGGCCTCGTTCTTTAGCCATTGTTCTAATTTAGCCCTCACACGTTGAGTGACCCATACACGAACTACGTCGTTTCGAACGGGTGGGGAAAATTTCCTTTTTAGTCCTCGTTCTTCGTACGCGTGTTCATTCAGGCCCTTTTATTGTGTTTTTACCTTAAATTTGCCTCAAAAATTGGCTTTTTGTTTCGATTTCAGTCCCTTGTTTAGATCTAATTTAATTTTTGTGTTATTTTTACTATCTTATTTCACTTTTAGTATTGTCCTTATTATATTTATTATTATTATATTTGTTACTATGTTTTAAAATATATATATATATATATATATATGTGTTTTTAGCATTGTCTTATGTCATCTTTATTATCATTATCTTCGTTATTAGTATATTTATTATATTAATATTATTACTACAATTCTTATCTTATATTATTGTACTTAGTACAAATATTTTTTACTTAATACCCACCTACGTATTACGTTTTTAACATTGTGTTTTTATTACTTTATATATATGATGCACATATACTTTTAACACCATTATTATTTCTCACATATATATTTCATGGGTATACTTTTGACATTATTATTGTGTGTATATTTTTAGTATATATGTATATATTTATGTAGTTTTATTAATAAGTAGTTTCTAACATTATTATTATTCCTCATATGTACATACTGTGTATATTTTTAATGTTATATTAAGTACATTTTTATGTATTATGTTTTTTTATATATATATTATCCTGTGTATGTTTTCAATACTATATTATGTATATATTTTACATGTATTACGTGCATATTTTTTAAAACTACTCTTTATACATTTTTCATTCCTATTATTACGTGTATATTTTAATGTATATATATGTATAGCATTACTAGTATTTTAACACTATGTTTTCATTTCCTCACTTCTTATTACCACATGTTTACGTATGTATACGTCCGTCTTTATTTCATGTTTAATATTATTATTATCAAATTTAATATCGCATGCATTGTTATTGTTTTAATATTATTGCCATATTCATTATTTGTTTCAATGTGTTTCTAATTATTTGTTTTTACTTCATATTGATTTGTTTTCCTTTATTTTAAAACATCATTCTTGTTTTTTTAATTAATTTCAATAAATAAGGCAACGTATTGATTCAATACTAAGTCGTCGATTTCATCGTTATGTTGGGTGAATCGTATCGGCTCGTGTTGAAGACGAGACGTCCTTCTAAAAATCCAAAAAATTTAAAAACTCTTATCTTTTCAATCGGATCATGATTAAATGTTACATTGAGCTCGTATTTTTAAAAATCAAGACAACACGTATTTAATAAGATACCAATTTTGGGCGTTGTGGGGGTGCTAATACCTTCCCCGCACGTAACGACTCCCGAATCCTATTTTTCTCTGAAATTTGAACGTAGACCTAAACTCGGCCTTCTTTTTCTAAAAAATAAAATTTAAAGAAACGATTTATTAGGTGTCCGATCCCACCTAAAAAAAAAAGATCGGTGGCGACTCCTTTTTTAAATAAAATCAAATTTTTGGTTTTCTTTTTCAAGTTCCCAACAAATCGCCACAATTAGCGACCAAGCTAAAATTATTTTTTCATGTCGCTACAGGCCAATTACTAAAAAAAGTCCTTTTTAGATAAAATTTACAGAAATGGCCCGACTTTTCTATTAATTACGGGAATAGGCCGAATACCCAAAAAACGCGTCCACGTCAGCGCGATTTCGAGGTAAAAATAGCAAAACGCTTCCTCAAGGGAGTGTTTTTGCCCGTGTTTTTAATCCCCAACGATCAAAATTTTTTTGACCTTTTGGCCCCCAACGGTAAAAAAAAAGACCTATAAAAACCCCCTCCCCTTTAATATTTTTCACACACAAATCCTCTCCAAATCATCTCTAAAATTTCTCTAAATTCTCTCAAATTTCTCTAAAATTTCTCTCAAATTTTCAATAATATGCTCAAATTCTCTCAAATTTGTCTTTAATTTTTGCAAAAAAGCTCTCTTTACAATTTTTTTGAAATTGTTTTCTAAAATTTTAAAATTTCGATCGTGTTAGCAATGGCTTCTGAATTAATTCGTCTCGATCCTACACACATCTCTGTCGAAAAATGAGAATGGTAAGTGTTTATTTTAATTTTTCAATATTATTTAATATTTTTTATTTATGCAATTTTAATTAATTTTTATTTTATAATTTTTTTATAACAGTATGTAGATGGGGTGTTGCAATGCTATATCCGTACTATGTCTGCTCCTCCATCATCGTTGATAGAGAATTACCTGCGTGAAGCGGGTTTTTGGCACGTGGCCACAATAGGCCGAGGATGCAAGTTGGACCCGAAACTTATCAGTGCGTTGATAGAGAGGTGGAGACTCGAGACGCACACATTCCATCTGTTAGGAATTGACCCGATTAAGCAACGAACAAGTAAAATTAGCAGAAGAAATTGAGAAATTAAACGCACAAATTTAACGTGGAAAAACCCTCTAAAAAGGATAAAAAACCACGGGTAAAGATAATTTAACTATAATGGCAAAAGAACGAAGAGTACAAAAGATGGAGATAATAACTAAACCCTAAAAACCTGAAAACAAAGAACTCTAAAAACGTAAACACAAAAAAAAAATTCTCTAAATGTGTTATGAGTTCTAATCTGTAATAGGTGTACTTTCTAAGGTTGCAAAAGAGTCTATTTATAGGCTAAATTCAAAGGTAAAATAATAATAAAATAATCTAAACTAATTAGTGTTTGATTGAAACAAATAAACAGAGTTTAACTAGAAGATTACTTCTCAAATTTGACTAAAAATAGGAGTTATATTTAACAAATCTCCACATTGACTCATATTTCCACAACGCCATCTTTGCCAAAGCTCGCCACGAGCCTATCTTGAACTATGCAGGGAATTAACTGAGTCGAATCTGTGCTTAGAAACTGGAAGACTTCTAGCCTTCGACTTGTACACTGCCAAATTAACCCGGGTGTGATTATCATGAACACAGTGCCCTAACTTTTCAAAACCTGTATCCAAAAGAGAACCTCTCTTCAACGAAATGGTCATACCTTTTTCCCTCCTATGACCAAGTTGCCTCTGCTCCAAACGAGTTGACTTTGACTCTGTCATGGACGAGGGACGTTCGATTTCACCGGTCACTGTAGAACCTTCCAGAATATAAAGACTGCCAGTTTTTTACCTTTTAATAAAACGAGAGATCCACAAGATACTTTAATGCTGCTCGACTCGATGTTGATTTTGCATCCTTTCAAGTCTAAAATACTCAAAGAGATAAGATTTTTTTCGTAAATTAGGTACATACCTGACATTTGAGAGTGTCCTAATCGTCCCGTCGTGTATCCTAATTTTAACAGTACCAATACCAATTACCTTACTAGATGAATCATTTTCCATGCGCACAACTCCACCTTCAATTGAACTGTATGTGGAGAACCATTCTCTATTGGGACACATGTGGAAAGAACATCCAGAATCTAGGATCCACTCGGACGTAAGCTTAGAGTTATCGCCCGTTGACACTAATAAGAAATCATCATTGCTTTCATCGGCTAAATTAGCACCAGCTACATCTTCCTCGTTACTCTTAGCAGCTTTTTTATTTTGCAGTTTATAACAATCTGCTTTGACGTGACCTAACTTTTTACAATAGCGACACCTTTTGTCTCGTTTCTTTGATGCTACCAAAACGGAAGCTTGCCTATCTGCCTTGCTATCCAAATGAAGCTCATTGTCGAGTTTGTCTCTACTCAACAAATGACCCTTCACATCTTCGAATGAGAGTTTGTCTCTGCCATAAATCAGGGTCTCCCTGAAAGACTTGTATGAAGGGGGTAAAGAGCACAATAATAGCATAGCTTGATCTTCATCATTAATATTAACCTCAAGATTCTTTAATTCATTTAAAAGAGTAATAAATTGACTGATGTGATCTCTAAGAAGCTCACCTTCGTTCATGCGAAACGTAAATAGACGTTGCTTCAACACTAAACGGTTAGCCAGAGACTTAGTCGCATAAAGAGTTTCTAACCTTTTCTATAAGGCGGATGAGGTCTTCTCCATCAATACCTCCTGCAATACCGTATTCTTGAGGCACAACTGGATTGCAGACAAAGCCTTTTTATCAAGCTCTTCCCATTCTGTTTTATTTAGATTCTCAGGCTTTTTCCCGGTAACAACCTTTTTCAAACCCGATTGAACTAGAATTGCCATCATCCGAACTTGCCATTGATTGAAATTTGTCTCACCATCGAACTTCTCAATTTCAAACCTTGTTGCTGCCATATCTGAATGGGCTGATCTATGAAATTTGAACTAGCTCTGATACCACTTGTTAGGAATTGACCCGATTAAGCAACGAACAAGTAAAATTAGCAGAAGAAATTGTGAAATTAAACGCACAAATTTAACGTGAAAAAACCCTCTAAAGAGGATAAAAAACCACGGGCAAAGATAATTTTACTATAATGGCAAAAGAACGAAGAGTACAAAAGATGGAGATAATAACTAAACCCTAAAAACCTGAAAACAAAGAACTCTAAAAACGTAAACACAAAAAAAAAATTCTCTAAATGTGTTATGAGTTCTAATCTCTAATAGGTATACTTTCTAAGGTTGCAAAAGAGTCTATTTATAGGCTAAATTTAAAGGTCAAATAATAATAAAATAATCTAAACTAATTAGTGTTTGATTGAAACAAATAAACAGAGTTTAACTAGAAGATTACTTCTCAAATTTGACTAAAAATAGGAGTCATATTTAACACCATCGTTCATGCGGAGAGTGTACTATTGTCACGGGTCAGAGTTCGAAGCCCGTGACCATGGCACAAGATGCGCCCCATAGAGGTCTGTCGATAAGATGGGGATCATTTAGCCCATATGAGCTGGCCCGATTCAAGGAACTGTTGGATAAGCCTATCAGATTAAAGCCTGGTTGGCCCGATGACGAAGATATGGCAACTTAGGCAAATAAGGTAACTAATCTTGTAAGATATAGGGAATCATATCTTGTAAAGATTAGATAGGATTTGATATGGCATATCCTGTAAATCCCCTAAATTAAGGGATATAGTCGATCTCGTCCGTCGATGTAGCTTAATCTTGTCCGTCGATTTTGGGGGAGCTCAACTATAAATAGAGAGCCTCCCCCTCACTTGTAAATCATCCATTGTATGAGAGAATTCTTAAAAGTAATAGAATTTTGAGAGCATTTACTCGAATACTTTGCATGCGCCTTTCTGTTGTTCTTTTATCTTGCTTCTTTTGGCATTAAGTTGCTTCCGCTCTTCAATTGGTGCCTTGGAGGAGTTCTTAACGAATCCTCAATCGAGTTAAAGGCTGACTTAGGCGAGTTTAGGCGAAAAAACTATCTAAGGCTGCACGGGTTTACGTGTGAAAACTCTAGCCCCGTGACAAGTGGTATCCGAGCTAAAGGTTCGAAGGCACTGTTGGGATGTCGAAAGAAGTTGTGGGCCAAAGTGAGCCAATGGAGACTCGTGGAAGGGCCAGAAAAGTGAGTAGGTCGAGGGATTTATTGTCAGCTTTGGAGGATCGAGTCGTCACTCTCGAGGAGTCCATGGGGGATGTCAAGGAGAGGATCGGCGATGTCGACGATAGACTCATTGATGGGTTGCAAACTATGAAAGAGCAGCTCAGGGAATATGTGTGGGATACTATCAGTTCCTCAGAAAATAAGTTGGCGGAAAAGAATGATGTTCTCGAGGCTATGGTGACAGCTTTGAAGGAGGAGATCAATGAGCTAAAGGGGGAGCTCAAAATTTTCAAGGCTGCTATAGGCAATGGGATGTTGGCTTCGAAGCCGAAGCAACAAGCAATGGATGTGCCCAAACCGAAAGCGTTTAAAGGGGCAAGGTCTGCAAGTGAGGTGGATAACTTTCTTTGGGCGATGGAGCAATACTTCCGTGCGATGGGCATCGAGGATGAGGCAACAAAGGTAAACACTATTGCTATGTATTTTACTGACGTTGCTTTGTTATGGTGGCGACGTAGGTCCACTGATGTGAAACGTGGTGGGACCGAGATTGGGACCTGTGAGGAGTTTCAAAATGAGTTTAAAGCACAGTTTTACCCCGAGTATGCCGAGAATGAAGCTCGGGCAAAGTTGCGACGGCTTACGAAACGAGGCACGGTAAGGGAGTATGTACAAGAGTTTAGTGAACTCATGCTCCAGATATCTGATTTGAGCGAGAAGGAAGCATTTTTCTCCTTCACGGATGGGTTGAAGTCATGGGCAAAGCAAGAATTACAACGTCGCGGAGTTCAGGAACTGACCCAAGCCATGATGGTGGCGGAGTCCCTAGTGGAGCTTGTTCCAAGGAGAGACAAGCTTGAATCTTCCAAGCCCAACGGGAGGGGCAATGGTGGGTACCATGAGGAGGATAAAGAGGGACATAGCTATTATGGTAACGGTAGTAGCAGCGATGATGGTAATGAGAAACCACGAAATGGGAAGTGGAGACCCAACAGCCCGAAAGAAAAGAGGGGAAAATTGAGATGCTACTTCTGTAAGGGACCGCACATGGAGAGGGATTGCCCAAAGGTATCTTAAGTTTCGGCTATCAAAAGGAGTGATGAGCAGGAAGAAGCTAAGCCTACTGAAGGAAGCACATCGAGAGTCAGTTCGATTGTGTTTAGGGCGACACCTACTGAGGGTAAGCCATCGAGATTCAATTCGATGGTGCTCATTTCGGGGAAGAGGAATGGGAAGAAAGGGTTGATGTTTATAAACATCAACATTGCAGGTCAAGAAAGGAGTGCTCTTGTTGATACGGGAGCATCGGACCTATTCATATCAGAGAAGGCTACAAAGAAACTTGGTCTTTCGATTAGGAAATCGAATAAGAAGATCAAGACGGTGAATTTCGAGGAGGCCCCAACCCTGGGAGTAGTTCGTAACGTGGAACTACAAATCGACGAATGGAAAGGCAAGGAGGAATTTGAGGTAATCCAGTTAGATGATTATGATATTGTGCTTGGCTTAAACTTCCTTGACAGGATTCAGGCATGTCTGTATCCATGGGCCGATCAGATTCATATTGTCACCGGGCCGTTAACAAAGATTGTTTTACCGGTGTATCGAGATATGAAGGTTGGGACCAATGTCTTATCTTCAATCCAATTAGTCGAGGATATTTCGTATGGGAGGAATATTGACTCGATAGAGAGGATTGGTACGAAAGCTCCTTTGGAGGTGTTAGCAGCGCGAGGGATCGATATGAAACCTGCGGATTCAACTGTGGAGCCGACACCTATGGATAAGGTGGGTTGTTTATCGGGCTTCAAGGGAAAAGGAGCGATGCAAGAACAGTCGAGACGAGTAAATGCTACGAGTAAGGTACATTATAAACACATTGATAGTGTTTTGAATTCTGACTTGTTAGCTTGGCAAGGTCGTAGGGGCCCTTTCAAGGTTCGTAAGCAAGGAAACCGAAGGACTGTGGGCAATACGAAACCAAGGGATAAGAATCAAGGCGATTCAAACGGGAGCAAGTCAAATTCGGGGCAAGATAGAGCGAAGACTTCTTGCCAAAAAGATGTACCAACGAGGGAAACGGTTCAAGATAAGAATGGACGGAAGCCGGGGCAAAAGGTTCACAAGAAGGAACAACCCGATTGCAAGGCAAGTCGGGAAGTACCCAAGGCAACGGGAGAGATTCGAGGTGAGTCAAGCCAGTGCCATTCGGAAGTCGCAACGAGGGCATTGCGAGAATGGGTGGGGGAGAATGTCATGGGTCAGAGTTCGAAGCCCGTGACCATGGCACAAGATGCGCCCCATAGAGGTCTGTCGATAAGATAGGGATCATTTAGCCCACATGAGCTGGCCCGATTCAAGGAACTGTTGGAGAAGCCTATCAGATTAAAGCCTGGTTGGCCCGATGGCAAAGATATGGCAACTTAGGCAAATAAGGTAACTAATCTTGTAAGATAGAGGGAATTATATCTTGTAAAGATTAGATAGGATTTGATATGGCATATCTTGTAAATCCCCTAAATTAAGGGATATGGTCGATCTCGTCCGTCGATGTAGCTTAATCTTGTCTGTCGGTTTTGGGGGAGCTCAACTATAAATAGAGAGCCTCCCCCTCACTTGTAAATCATCCATTGTATGAGAGAATTCTTAAAAGTAATAGAATTTTGAGAGCATTTACTCGAATACTTTGTATGCGCCTTTCTGTTGTTCTTTTATCTTGCTTCTTTTGGCATTAAGTTGCTTCCGCTCTTCAATTGGTGCCTTGGAGGAGTTCTTAACGAATCCTCAATCGAGTTAAAGGCTGACTTAGGCGAGTTTAGGCGAAGAAACTGCCTAAGGCCGCACGGGTTTACGTGTGAAAACTCTAGCCCCGTGACACTATCACTCTAGAAAATGTGCAGTTACAATTGAGATTGTTGGTGGATGGGTACGCAGTGACTGGGTCCACTCAATCTACTGATTGGGATGCCGTATGCTACGAGCTTTTGGGTGCTGTTCCGGATAGAATTAAGGGAGGTCGGATCGAGATGGGCTGGTTACGAGACACATTCTCGAAGCCGGATGATGATTCTACAAAACTAAAAAGAATACGATATGCTCGAGCATATATTCTTCAGATTATTGTAGGTTATCTGATGCTGGACTTGTCCCGAAACCTCGTACATTTGAGGTGGCTGCTAAAACTCATTGATTTTAGGGCAGCCGGTGAACTTAGTTGGGGGTCTACCGTGTTGGCAACATTATACCGGGAGATATGCTGGGCGACGGTACCGAATAAAGCCAAAATTGGAGGTTGCCTATCACTACTGCAATCATGGGCACGATATTGGCTTCCATTTTTACGTCATCGAGTGAACCACCCACATACATTTCCACTCATAACGAGGTAAATTTTATAATAGATTTTACAATTATTATGTAGATTTAAAATATAATTGTATGCTAAAAATTTATTTAATTAAGTGGAACCATTCGACGAGTTATGTTGGAATACCGACCTCTCCAGAAGATATACGACTTCTATTAGACCAATGGTCGAAAGCACAAGTAAGTATTATATCGAAATATGTATACATAATAAAATAATCATTTCATAGATAATATTTAGTATTATGTATATAACTAATATTTTTATCATGTTCATATAGTTTCAATGGACACCATACGAGGATCCGGCAATTCGGGTGGTAATTCCAGATGAATTATTACAAAATCTGAACATTTGGCATGTGAAGGTCCCAATTGTGACATATGCTATCGTGGAGATACACCAGTCAGATAGAGTATTGCGACAATTTAGATTCTGACAACCGATTCCCGTGCAACCTGAGAAGCTAGATGATAAGCACGGAACTGACTTACGACAATTAAATACGAATAGGCCAAGATACTGGTCAGATTATACCGAAATATGGGAAAATCGGTATGATTATATACCTACTCGGGAACCGATCATTGTTCCAGAGTTGGCGTACGTGGCAGAATACATGCCATGGTTTAGGTATGTCAAACTCTGGCACACGAAACCACTTACGTTCATCTCGGACCGGTGGGAATACGTGTCTCTACACGTTGTACATGTGTTCTATTTTATACACATCATCCACATAGCTCATGGGATCCAAACAGAGATTTTGATAAGTTGTAATTGCATGAGCGCATGGATAACGGAGTGCGTCAAATCTCCCACAGTCGTAAGTCCTATTCTGCAAATGTACACGATATTGACCACCAGCAATACCTTGGTTCGGTATGACAAACTCTGTCACACGAAACCATAGGTTGTCGCGATCGTGACACACTGTGTACATGGTGTTCGCCCGAGCTTTGGATTTGTTAATTGCTTACAACACCTTCCGGCACCATACATGGCCTCCCTACATTTGGCCTTTATAACTCGCTGCTCACTTTGGAAATAATGCAGCTAAACGAAAATATGTCTCTCGTACAACTGATTTTATCGGCAAATGACGCGTTCCTTTTAGAATAGAGTTTATGCATTCGGCCAGGTTTGTAGTCATATGACCATATCGTAGGCCGCCGTCATATACTTGTGTCTACTGTTCAAAAGGTATGTTACAGAAGTAGTCCGCGCCTTCTTCGTTAACTGAATGCAAAATCGCCAGCATCTCATTAAAACGGTCCTTACTTATCTCATACCCTGCCAATATAAGTTCATAGCGAAAATTACATAACACTCATCCATTTATAATAATTTGAATATTACAAATGAAATTAATTAATAGAGAATAAGTTCTTTACCCATGTTGGTCACTTACCATCGTTCAGTTGTAGATCAATATTGCCCGTAGTAGTTGGACGCAACGTGCCTTAGGCAATACTGATCGTGTGCGCGGCTATAAGCTTCCATGTCGCTCAATTGCGGATAATATTCCAGTGCCCCGATTGGATATTATGCAAATATCAGGTTGGGGGCAAACATGCCTCCTCAACCTAGAAAGAAAAAAATCTCAGTCATCAGCTGACTCCCCCGATGTTATTGCAAATGCAATTGGAATGATTCTCCCACTACCATCCTCTGCCACAGCTAGCAATAGCCGATGGGTATATCTACCACACATAAATGTACCATCAATTTGTACCAATGGCTTGCAGTATAGAAATGCACCTCGACATTGCTTAAAGGTCTAGAAAAGACATTTGAACACTTGGCATCCACTGAGCAATCGATCATTGTAGTATGCAGGTGCCGTTTCAAGGTCTGTTATGCAACTTAGAACGTATCTCTCTAGCACCTGACACCACTACCACACTTTATTATATGAAGCATTCCACCAACTATACATTTTCTCCAATGCCTTCTGCTTAGCTATCCAAGCCTTGCGATAAGAGGGTGTATACCTCAATTGGCTACGAATATGGGAAATTAAGACCGGCACTGAAGTCCTGAGATCCTCATTCACCATCGGTAATATTAAGCTAGCTAACATACTTGAATCCATCTTAGGATGATCTTGTGAAACACCTGTCAACGAAGTACATTAAATAATGTAACATTACGTATTAAATAATGTAACATTACGTATTAAATAACCTTAAATATTGTACCTCCAACACATGTATGTGGACCTTTGTACTTTTTTATCTCTCACAACCATGTCCTTTTCCTCAACGAAGCCATGATTTTCCATGAACATGTACCGTCTTTCATCGCACACTTGGCCTCAAACTTATCGGATTTGGATTTAACCACATTGTAGTTAACTCCGTTCATGATGCTATGTTGTTTCAATACACCAAGAAAACTATTCTTATTGGAAAATTCCTTGCCAACTTCCAATTCACCCAAATCCAATGACAAACTTGCACGGTTACGCCTTCTGTGTGGTAGATCTGAAAACTCTAACGCATCATCTTCAGATAGATCGACATTATGCATGTGGGTTGGAGGCGAGTACGCCCTAAATCACGGATCTTCTTCTTCTTCATCTGAACCCCCTTCAGGTTTGGTTGGCACAGGCTCCGGTTCAAAAAATAATGCAACTTCTGCACCATCAGGCCCGGGCTCTCGAGATGGATCCACATCGGACTCGTCATCTGACCTACCATTAGCTGCAACGTATGAGGTCCCCTCGCCGGTGGACATCGTAGAGAGTACATCATCCCTTTTTCTAGACGTTTCATAACGTCCCCAATCAGATGTGGCTTGCCAACCAGTAGAAGTTGATGTTCCCCAGTACATATTCCCAGCATCAGATATCGATTCATTGATGTGCATATCTCATCCACTAACGGAATGTCGTGCAGGGGTTGTATATTTCGTACTGCTGCTAAACACTGGAGCTTCTGTATTTTGCCATCCACTAACGGAGTGTCCGGCAGGGGTCGTGTACTCCTCTCGAACAACAGTAGATGTTGAAGCTGCAAATGCATCATTTGGGGATGAAAATTGTACATATAACTTAAGATATGGTGCTCCACTAGCGAGATGAGTCTGCACCATGCCTCCAAGCCACGAGCACCTTTGATGTTGAACGAGTCGTATGTCACTGGATCAACAGAAGTACAAAATCGATACTTAATAGATAAAACTTTCATTGGCGTCGTTCCGAAGATTTTACGCCTAATTCTTTTGCGAAGTTCTGTCAAATCAATGTTCTGGTTAAAAACCAGTCGCGCTGTATTCTCCAATAAAAAAACAACACCGTTCTCGGTGTGACGAACCTCACCATCATAGTAAATAACAGCACTAATACGTTCACTCATTTTCAATTTCTATTCTTCTTAACCTCTCTATTTTTTTCTTTGTTGTGAGTTATGCAACCTGAGAATGAAATTTGGCTTATTTATAGCCTCAGGCCAAATAGAAAATACTGTAGCAAAAGTGCATCCACGTGGGAGCTTTTTTCATTACTTTTGCTGACAGTGCATCCTACTTGAAGTGTTTTTGACACTATTTGTTCAGAAACGTCTTCTCAAAATAATTTTTTTAGGAAGTACTGTAGCAAAAGCGCGTCCACGTGGGAGCTTGTTTCATCACTTCTGCTGACAGTGCATCCTGCTTGAAGCATTTTTGACACTGTTTGTTCAGAAACGTCTTCTCAAAATAATTTCTTTAGAAACCAAATCAATTAAAAAAACAAAAAAAAGTTATATTGCTAATATATATTTTTTCATAACCTTAAACACAACTACTTAAAAAATTAATCCATAATTAAATCTTTAAACCCTAAAATTAAAAACACAAATTTAAAATATATACTTTTTAATTACTAATTAATTTAATTAATTAACCATAATCCCTAATTTATTTGACTTAAAAAACCCTAAAACCCTAAAAAACTTAAAAACCTAAAAAGCCTGACCCTAAAAAGCTTGACCCTAAAACCACTAAACACTACAGCCCTAAAAACACTATTTGTTCAGAAACGTCTTCTCAAAATAATTTCTTTAGGAAGTACTGTAGCAAAAGCGCGTCCACGTGGGAGCTTTTTTCATCACTTCTGTTGACAGTGCATCCTGCTTAAAGCGTTTTGACACTGTTTGTTCAGAAATGTCTTCTCAAAATAATTTCTTCAGAAACCAAATCAATTAAAAAAACAAAAAAAAGTATATTGCTAATATATATTTTTTCATAACCCTAAACACAAAACTATTTAAAAACTTAATCCATAATTAAATCTATAAACTCTAAAATCAGAAACATAAATTTAAAATATATACTTTTTAATTACTAATTAATATTAATTAACCATAATTCCTACTTTATTTGACTTAAAAAAACCCTGAAACCCTAAAACACCTAAAAACCTAAAAAGCCTGACCCTAAAAAGCTTGACCCTAAAACCACTAAACCACTACAGCCTTAAAAACACTGTTTGTTCAGAAATGTCTTCTCAAAATAATTTTTTCAGAAAGTACTGTAGTAAAAACGCGTCCACGGGGGAGCTTTTTTTATCACTTCTGCTGACACTGTTGGTTTAGAAACATCTTCTCAAAATAATTTCTTCAGAAACCAAATCAATTAAAAAAACAAAAAAATTATATTGCTAATATATATATTTTCATAACCCTAAACACAAAACTACTAAAAAAATAATTCATAATTAAACCCTAAACCCTAAAATCAGAAACACAAATTTAAAATATATACTTTTTAATTACCAATTAATTTAATTAATTAACCATAATCCCTAATTTATTTTATTTAAAAAAATAAAAAACCTAAAAATCCTAAACCCTAAACCCTAAACCACTAATCCTAAACCCTAACCCTAAAACCACTAATCTTAAACCCTAACCCTAAAAAACATGGGCAAAAATGCTTCCTCAAGGAAGCGTTTTGCTGATTTTTACCCCGAAATCGCGCTGACGTGGACGCGTTTTTGGGGTATTCGGCCTATTCCCGTAATTAATAGAAAAGTCAGACCATTTCCGTAAATTTTGTTTAAAAAGGGCTTTTTTTAGTAATTGGCCCCTAAAGTATTCTTCGTTATATTTTTTTAGTCTATTTTTTTATAGATGTTAAAAAAAAATTTCTATAGTCAATCACAAAGCGTCACATGGTATCTTTATGTAAAAATAAATATTTTTTAATTAAATGTATATACACATTATAAAAACAAAAATATAAAAATTAAGAATGTACAGGCCAATTTTGGCCCGGGGCATACTTAGCCCACTATCCTACCCGAATTAGCCCCAAATTAAACCCCTAGAGCCCATTTACATTGAACTGACCCATTACAGCACTTAACCCAATTCCCCTAACCTACCCAGACCCGTTACCAACCCAAAACCAAAAAGCAAACAGAAGCCCACCTAAGCTAACCCAATCTCGAAACCCTAACTCTTTTGCAACTTGCTCTGACCGCCACTGTACCCACCGCCCATGTCAGCCACCAACTCGGGTCACATCCACCGCCTCTGGCCACCGACCCCAGCAACTTGTATCTGCAAGCAATAAACGGGAGAAGACAGCAACAGTAACATAAAATAATAATTTTGTAAGGGTTATAAAACCCGAATCAGATTCTGTAAGGAGTCTCCTTCTTGTTTTTTTTGAAAAAAGCAATACAAAGCAAAACTTAGAAACATTGAACTCTAATAACACAATAGCAGTAGCAGAATACCCCAAATCACAGGAGTGATATTCCCTGATCAGTGAAACCGAAAACAGGAAGCAAGGCCAGAAACGAAGGTTTTTTTATTCTATTTCGAATTTATTTTTTCTTTTTCTTTCTTCCTACCCACGAGCATGTGTATAAAAAAACATATAGTTATTTTCTAAAAAAAAAAATAAAAAAAGGCTGAAGATCTTACCTTTTCCCGGTGGCCGGCGCCGGCGACGGCACGGCGGTCCGGTGACCGGCCGGTGGTCGGACCGACCACCGGAAATCGCCTCCGGTACGCCCCCCTGCTCCCTCTCTCTCTTTTTTCTTCTTCCCCCAGCAGAAATGAAATTTTTTTGAAGGTTTAGGGCTATTTACAGCCTCTTGAAACGGTGCCGTTTTGGGGGCTGCGTTTTAGCCTCAAAACGACACCGTTTGACCCTAGCCCGATCCGTCCGACCCGACCCGCCTGAAGGTCCGCGTGTTTTCGAGCGGAAGGGCTAATTGCACTTTTAGCCCTTCCGCTTTTTTGGACCTACGCAATTAGGTTTTTAAACACTTTAATTTGACCCGTTAATTTACCCCATGTCACAATTTAGTCCCTTTGCCACGACGTCGTTTTAAACACGCGGGAAAATTTCTCCTTTGGTCCCCAAACCTCGTTCCCGTGTTCAAATAAGCCCCCCACGTTCGTTTTTTAATTTAAAATCTGCCCGTGAGTTTCGGTTTTAGTCCAATTTGGTCCCTTTTATTACTGTTATTATTTTTCTCTCTTTTATTTTTGGTTTATCATCATTAATATTATTATAATTATTATCAATATTATTATTATTATAAACATTATTATTATTATGATTATTATTATTCTTACTATTAGTATATTATATCATACTTAGTATTATCACTTTAGATATTATGGTTATGCTATACCTACTAACATTATTATTACCTACTTTTTAATATATTTACTAATATAACAACTATTATTTTATTATATTTATTGTCGATATTGTTAACAATAGTTTAGGTTATAATCAATATTTTAAATATATCCATATATAAGTATATTTATGATTATCAGTTATACCTAGGTATTAATATTTCTAATATATATATATTGTATATTTTTTCCTAACCGAGGTATTATATATATTCTTTAAATACCTTGTGTACAAATATATTTAATCCCACACTACATATACATACTTATAAATACTGCGTACCATACATATATTAATATTATTATTTATCTCCTTTATACTATCTTAAAAATATTCTTAACACTATATTACGTACATATTATATTTATACACATTTCAATATTACATACCATTTCATACCACCTTATATACATTTACTACTACGTACACATATTCTCGTATAATATATACATTTATTCCCCAATCTCATATCTATATGCCATATCTATATATATATATATTATGCATCCGATTTGTATATAAACATGTTTTCTTTCATTTTAGTAAGCCCTTACTTCTTACACCAATATTATAATATCGTTATACGTACATCTTATGCATGCATGGCTCTAATATCATATTATTCATATTTTCTATTGTTTTATCTCATGCTCAAATTTTGTTCTAACTACATTGTATAGACATATTTCCACCACGTATATACCCTTCAAATATACTCTTTTTATATCACCTTTTGTCGTGAATATTATCGCTATTTTAACTTGCTAATATTATGCTCCAACATTTCACTATGGTTTCGAAAGACATCATCCAAAATACTTTTAAAACGAGGCAATATTTTTGTGTTTAGAGACTCGGGAAATAGTGCCCTAACGTGCTGGGTTGCGATTTCTCGCTTATCTAAATACCTAAAATACCCTCCTAAACAAATTTTACAACTCGCGAGACAATTTTGGCTTCGTGGGATTTGAGAGCTTCGTGTCCAATCGTGCTGGATGTGACGTTCGTGTTCCTCCGAAACGAAAGAATCTCGATCTTTTTTAATCGTCTCGTCTTAATTCAAAGATGTCTTTAAAATGAGGCAATATTTTTTGTATTCAGTGACCCGGGAAATGGTGCCCTAACGTGCTGGGTTGCGATTTCTCACTCGTCTAAATACCTAAAATACCCTCTTAAATTTTGCAATTTGCGAGATATCTCTAGTTTCGAGGAATTCACGAGTCTCGTGTCCAATCGTGCTGGATATGATGTTCGTATTCTATCGAAGCAAAGGAATCACGATCTTTTTAACTCAAATAATTCCAGTTTCAAAAAAGAATCCTATTTTTAAATCTTTCCAAATTTCGACTTAAGACAGAAAATTGCTCAATTTGGTACCAATTTTGGGCGTCGCGGGGGTGCTAATCCTTCCCCGCGCGTAACCGACTCCCGAGCCCGTTTTCTCTAATTTTTCGTAGACCAAAGAGTTTTATAAGGTGATCCAATCACACCTAAAAGGATTGGTGGCGACTCCCCATTTTCATTTTTTTTAAGTCGACCTCCGTTTTTTCTTTTCAAAAAATGGTTACGACAGCTTGGCGACTCCACTGGGGACACCAAGAGAGTCAAGCCAAAATTGATCGTTTTCTGTCTTAATGTCTGAGTTGGAAATTTTCCAAAATATGATATTTTTACATGTAATTGTTGTGTATGTCTGTTATTTTTCTCGCACACATTGCATTTGCATGACCGTTGTGGTCACACCCTTAAGTGGGAGTGAGAAGCTACGCTTTCGTGAGGTTTTCACCTCCGCATGGGCTAGTGGATTGCTTCCGGGATACATCCGTACCTATGTGCTTCGTGAGATTTTCATCTCCGCATGGCAGTAGGGAAATGTGTCCCCCTGAACTGAACTTGGTCCATATGAGCCTATAATGGGTGAGGATCGAGGAATCTGCTGGTTCAGGTACCCTTTTCTCTAAGAACTGAAACGCATATAGTGTGCCTTAGGTGCCCGCCCTAGGTAGCACGGAGATGACCCTTAGTAACTACCCATGTAGGTGCTTGTTTATTTTCTTTGAATTATACCTGTTATATGTGATACTGACCCTTTCTGTTTTGTCATCATTGCATGTCATCCAGCATTTAAAGGTATCGATTCACGGTTCTATTTCTAAGTTAGAAAGTTTTGTAATGGGGAATGAATATCTTGATAAAGTGGAAGACAACGCTAACATACGGACATGGTCAGAAAAAGCCCAGTTAGAAAAAGGAGATAGTGTCGCCGAGGGGTATACGTCAGAGCTGTGGGACTTTACTCGTATCAGTTCGGCACAGAACGAGCTTCAGGAATTGAGAGACATTTGGACCCAATGGGATGATGAGGCTAAACAGTTGTTCTATCAGAATTACGGAGATCTTCCCTATTTGCTAGACATTAAGGTGGATAAGCATCTGTTTCGGGCTATGGTACAGTTTTGGAACCCTGCTTATAGCTGTTTTACACTCGGTGAGGTAGACTTAGTACCCACTTTTGAAGAATATACCGTCCTACTCCGCTGTTCGAGAATCCAAGACAACAAAGCTTATGTTAGGGCTGTAAATCTCCCAACTTTCGTGAAAAAATTAATGACTATTACGGGAATGAGTGAGCAATGGGCCGTAGCTCGAATCCAACAAAAAGGTGATAGCAAATGTATTCCGTGGGTGAGTCTAAGGGATTTGATATTGACGCACCCCGACACGAAGAGGAAGGTGGATCTCTTGGCCTTAAGTATCTACGGGTTGGCGATTTTCCCGAAGGCTATGGGGCATATAGACGAGGCGGTCACAGACTTATTCGATCGGCTCGACAAACAAGTCACACCCGTGCCTGCAATCCTAGCAGAAACATTTCGGTCCTTGAGTGCGTGTCGGAGAGCGGGTGAAGGCAGATTCATCGGCTGCGTACAGTTGTTGTTGGTTTGGTTCAACAGTCACTTCTGGAGGGTCGATAGAGGTCCTTGCCGAGTGTTCTTACAGGACTATTCTCCCTTAAAAGAAGCAGCAACTACAACAAGAAGGGACGACATCACGGAAGAAAGATGGATAGAGATACTGCGAAATCTCCGAGAAGAAGATGTTGTATGGAAAGCTCATTGGATGGCTCCTAAAGAAATCATTTATCGTTGCGGAACTTTTGATTGGGTACCTCTTCCTGGAATTTGGGGAGTTGTCGGCTATGCGCCATTGCTCGTTTTGAGGCAATACAAAGCCGAGCAATTCATACCGGCAACACGAGGTCTGGCCCAAAGTGAATTCTCATACAAAGGTGATAATTATAAAAAGAGGATACGAGAGATTTCTGACGCCTGGAAAAAGATTTGCTGCATGAAGGTTTTGACTGATGGCCCGGCGACGACCCCTGAGTACAAGGACTGGTTTAGCAAGAGGGCCAATGACAACATTCCAAGGCCAAGCTGGGAGACTGCCCGATCAATGGAGGAAAGCTTACGGGTGATCCCTTCAGAATTAGACCTCGTAAAGTTAGAGTTTGAGAAGAAAAATCTAGAGCTCGCCAAGAAGATAGAGAAGTTAGAAGAAGAAAAGATGTATCTGAGCTTAGATGTTGACGTCCAGAAGACTGAGGTTGAAAAGGTAAAGAAAGAAAAAAGGAAAATAGAAGAAGATCGAGATGACCTGAAAGAACGATACAAGAGAATGCAACTGTCAAAGAGGAGAGCCGGATTGGGAAAGACTGCTGAACAATGGCAACTAGAGGTTCGGGAAGAAAAATCCAAAGCCGACCGTTGGGAGAAGAAGTTCCAGGAAATGCGAACACAGAATCAAGCCCTGGAAAAGAACTTAGTAGAGAATCAGAAAGAGAATCAAGGACTGAAAGCTAAGGTAGCTGAACTCGGACGGTCCCTTCATCTTCATCGAAGTCGTAACTCTGCAGCCGAGTTAAAGGCAAGTCAAGACAAGATTGAGGAAATGAAACATCAGATCGAGGGGCTAGAGACAGCATTACAGGACTGTGGACTCCAGATTGAGCAGCTCGAAGTGCGAGAGGAGCACCGGAAGGGAGAGCTTTGCCATTTCCAAAATCAAGTCAGAGATAGAGATTACTTTATGGGGGAGGCCATAGTCCAGATTCGAGAAGTCGCCGATCATCTGCAAGACTTGGCAGTACAGGCCGATTTGTTAAGCGTCAAATACGAGCTGGAATCCGACCGAGGTCGGGAATTGGCCGCGTTGCTTAGGAAAATTAAGACTCTAGGCTTAAAGGCAAAGGCATATCTGTAATTAGCTTGTTGTAAAAACTTTTGTTCCTATTATCTAAAAAGGGTTGAAACTCTGGACCTAACGATGAAAGTGTCTGTAATCCGTTTTGTGTAAGGATTTTTGCTCCTTAAACAACGTTTTCTAAATTGAAACTGAATCGGGATCGATATCTTTTGCATTCATGCATTCGTATTGCATCACATCACATGCATTTAAACCGAAAAAACCCTGATTAGTGAAAGTTATTACAGAGAGAAGAAAAGAATCTGGAAACTCCACATCCCTACGGTACACGTGCTAAAACCAAGAATATGGATCAAAGATTCGAGCAACTCCAAAAGGAAATGCAGGAGCAATTGCAAGAACAATTGGTAAAAATACAAAACGATATGCGTGAACAGATGATGGAAGCTCAGAGAAGCATGGTGGCTGAGATGGCTCAGCTGCTAAAAGGGGCAATGGATAAGGGAAAGGCCCCTATGGCTACCACCGCGGAAGATAATGAAGATTATCCGCCAGGTTTCACACCACCCCGCACTCAAACGCAAACGGAGGCTCCCCTGCGAAGGCCGTCTGTCACCGTTAGGCCTCAACAGGGGCAAATTGATATTGGGATGCCTGTGAACTTACAAGACGGTTCGGGGTCTAACCCGTTGGATAATCCCATCAACTCACTCACCCCTGATTTGGACTTGGCTGAGAAGGAAAGGGAAAGGATTGAATCCTCAAGACAATTGGAGGAGCGCTGCAGGTGGCTGGAAGAAAAGTTTAGAGCTCTAGAAGGTGCGGATGGGCGACAAGGGATGGACGCCAAAGAATTTAGTTTGGTCCCAGACTTAGTCCTCCCCCATAAGTTTAAAATGCCAGAGTTTGAAAAATACAATGGGACTAGCTGTCCCGAAGCCCACCTCACTATGTTCTGTAGGCGAATGACAGGGTACGTGAACAACGATCAACTGCTAATTCATTGTTTCCAAGACAGTCTAGTCGGGGCCGCGGCTAAATGGTATAATCAACTGAGTCGCGATAGGATTGGCTCCTGGAGAGACCTAGCACACGCCTTCATGCAAGAGTATAGCCATGTGGCCGATTTGACGCCCGATCGAATCACTCTACAGAACATGGAAAAGAAGCATAATGAAAGCTTCCGACAATACGCACAGAGGTGGAGAGAGGTTGCCATGCAAGTTCAACCACCACTACTAGAGAAGGAAACTACCATGCTATTCATAAATACCTTGAAAGCCCCATTCCTTACTCACATGATCGGAAGTACCACTAAAAGCTTTGCGGACATGGTTATGGCAGGGGAAATGATTGAAAACGCCATCAGAGGTGGTAAAATAGAGGGAGAAACCGCCAAAAGGCCAGCACCAAGAAGGAAGGACAACGAAGTAAACAACGCGAGTGGTTACAACTCGAAGGCAATTACGGTTAGCCAACCGAGAGCGGCTACAAGTGGGCAGCAAGGGTCCCAAAAGCAGAAATCTAGTTCAAGACAGAATACTGAGAAGATACAGTTCACACCTATCCCGGTGACATATGAGGAGCTTTATCAGAGCTTATATGATGCCCACGCAATAGCTCCCTATCACTTGAAACCTTTGCAGCCCCCATATCCCAAGTGGTATGATGCTAATGCTAAGTGTGATTACCATGCCGGAGTACAGGGACATTCGATCGAAAATTGCGTTAGTTTCAAAAAGGCTGTGGAAAGGCTTATTAAAATAGGGGTCGTGAAATTTGACAATACCCCCAGTACGAAAAACCCGCTGCCAAACCACGGCAATCAAGGGGTGAATGCGATCGGGGAAATCGATGCAAGAAGGGTAAAAAAGGACATCGCTGAAGTAAGGACACCACTGAAGGTCATTTGGAGAGAAATGATAAAAAGAGGAATGTTGATCTCCAAAGAGAAAGATGAAAAAGCGAGGGACTATTGTGAGTTCCACCAAGAAAAAGGCCACGAGATTCAGGAATGTGGCGAGTTTAAGGCTCTGGTACAAAGCCTCATGGATAACAAGGAGCTGGAATTTTACGAAGGTAGCTTGAATGAGGGGGACGTATGCGTATTAGAAGGAACTCCGACAAGTCAAGGGACCAACCGGCCGAGAATCATCATCTCTCTACCGAAAAATAATGAGGTTGAGACGTCGATAACACCAAAAGTCATTATCCGTAAGCCTATTTCCTTTCCATATACGGACAGCAAAAGGGTACCCTGGAATTACGGCTGCAACATAACAATGCCAAAAGAAGGAGAAATAGCTAACGCTTCCAAGGAGACCCAAGCAGAAGGTTCTTACACACGCAATGGAAAGCGTTATGACGCGGGAGGCATCAGGATTGCACCCATGAAAGTAAAAGCCATAGACCCGGAGAAAGAGCAGGATACTGAAACACTCATTAATGAATCAGTGAAGGAGGAGGAGGCTAAAGAGTTTCTGAAATTCTTAAAACACAGTGAGTATAGCGTGGTTGAACAGTTGCGTAAGCAACCGGCCCGCATATCAGTGTTAGCATTGCTCTTAAGTTCAGAGGTACATCGTGAGGCATTGATGAAAGTGCTTAATGAGACATATGTTACTAAAGATATATCCGTCAACAAGTTGGATCGTCTTGTTAGCAACATAAGTGCTGACAATTTCATCTACTTCAACGATGACGAAATCCCACCGGGTGGCATGGGGTCAACTAAGGCTCTACACATCACCACTCGCTACAAAGGGTATACATTGCCAAGTGTGCTTATCGACAATGGGTCAGCCCTGAACGTCTTACCATTATCCACGTTAAATAGACTGCCAATAGACAGTTCTCATATGAAAGCATGCCACAATATAGTGAGAGCATTTGATGGCACGGAGAGAAAGGTTATGGGAAGGATTGATATCCCTTTAATGATCGGGCCGAACACATATGAAGTAGATTTTCTGGTTATGGACATTAAGCCTTCTTATAATTGCTTGTTGGGGAGGCCCTGGATACATTCGGCGGGAGCAGTGCCTTCCTCTTTACATCAGAAGTTGAAATTAGTGACTGACGGACGACTGGTGATCGTAAACGCGGAAGAAGACATCATAGCAACAGTTACCAGTAACGCACCTTATGTGGAGGCAGATAGAGAGTCTATTGAATGTTCTTTTCGCTCCTTAGAATTTGTCAATGCAACCTTTATTTCGGAAGGAAATAAGGTGCCATTACCCAAGATATCCAAAACTACCAGAATGGGCTTGCGGATGACAGTGGGAAAAGGAGCTTTGCCCGGAAAAGGTTTAGGCCGATACCTCCAAGGTGGGATTCGAGTCCCTGAATTAAGCGAGAAAAGAGACCGTTTTGGCCTAGGTTTTAGGCCAGACCACAGACAGAGAAAGAAGGAGATAGAAAAGCGTCAAGAAAGAAGGAAAGCGCGTCTGAACGGAAGAGAATTTGAGTGGGAACCGATGACATTCCCTCACATATCCCATACTTTTGTGTCAGGAGGGATAATTTACCCCGAGGTGGGGTCGCTCGAGGAAGGAAGCTATCACATCAACGCCATACACGATAAAGAGACTGAGCAAAAGAATTTGGAAGACATTCGTCCTTACGAACCGGGGAGCTCTTTAAACAATTGGACTGCTGAAGAACTTCCTGTAACCTTTAGGAACTTTACAGAGTAATTTTCCAGAACACTCTTGTTGCTCTAAAGCCTAGGAGTAATAAGATTTCGTTTGTGAAATAGGCTTATGTTCGGATATTTTGGTTTCAATAAAGAACACCTTTGTCAGATCGAGCAAACTTCTTTCATTCTTCTATAAACATTCTTTTGACCTTCTAATTTCATTATTTTTTAACTCATTCATAACATAAAAATAATCATTCTTAAATTCATTCATTCTTTGCACATTCTCTCATACCCCGCAGGTCCCTAGATATCAATGATATGAGCGACGATACTGCAGACCCTGAAGTCTCCTTTGAGCAAGACTTGTGTTCAGAGGAACCTCGAGATTTTGAAGATGACAGGGATTGTGATGTATCTCCAGATCTATTGAGAATGGTGAAGCAAGAAGAAAAGCAAATTCTGCCCTACGAGAAAGAGGCAACGGAGAACATAACGTTGGAAGAAGGGAAGGAGGTAAAAATAGGGACGCACATTACCAAGGAAACAAGGCAAGATCTTGTCGAGCTACTGAGAGAATTTAAAGATGTATTTGCATGGTCGTATCAGGACATGCCGGGGCTGAATACAAATATCGTGGTGCATCGTCTTCCTATAAAACAAGATTGCAAACCAGTCCAGCAAAAATTACGACGAATGAGGCCTGACGTTGTGCTGAAGATCAAAGAGGAGGTCAAAAAGCAGTTTGATGCTGGATTCCTGCAAGAGGTCAAGTACTCAGAATGGGTAGCTAACATTGTGCCTGTTCCTAAGAAAGATGGGAAGGTACGAATGTGCGTCGACTACAGAGATTTGAACAAAGCTAGCCCAAAAGACAACTTTCCCTTGCCACACATTGACACCCTGGTAGATAATACAGCGGGTTATTCATTGTTTTCCTTCATGGACGGCTTCTCGGGGTACAACCAAATAAAGATGCATCCTGAGGACATGGATAAGACCACTTTCGTAACATTGTGGGGCACCTTTTGCTACAAGGTAATGCCATTCGGCCTAAAGAACGCAGGTGCGACATACCAAAGGGCCATGGTGACTTTATTCCACGATATGATGCACAGGGAAATCGAGGTGTACGTAGACGACATGATTGCCAAATCTCGAACTGAAAAGGAACATATCGAAGCCTTGAGGAAATTATTCTTGAGATTGAGAAGGTTTCAGTTGAAACTCAATCCGGCAAAGTGTACCTTTGGAGTCAGGTCAGGGAAACTATTGGGCTTTGTAGTCAGTGAAAAAGGAATAGAAGTTGACTCAGACAAAGTCAGGGCCATACAAGAGCTACCGCCACCGCATACTCAGAAGGAAGTACGAGGTTTTCTTGGGAGGTTGAATTACATTGCTCGGTTCATTTCACAATTGACCGAGAAATGTGATCCCATATTTCGCCTTCTTAGGAAACACAACCAGGGTACCTGGGATGAAGAATGTCAGAATGCCTTTGATAAGGTCAAGCAATATTTGTCAAACGCTCCAGTACTATCTCCACCTAGTCCAGATAGACCGCTGATACTGTACTTGTCGGTATTCAGCAACTCTATGGGATGTGTACTAGGTCAACATGACGAGTCAGGAAGGAAGGAGAGGGCGATATATTACCTCAGTAAGAAATTTACTGATTGTGAAATGAGATACCCACCGATCGAGAAGTTGTGTTGTGCCTTGATTTGGACGACCCGAAGGCTGAGGCAATATATGTTGTATCACACAACGTGGCTAATTTCGAAAATGGATCCATTAAAGTACATGATGGAGTCAGCAGCCCTGAATGGGAGAATGGCAAGATGGCAGATACTACTTTCTGAGTTTGATATAGTTTATGTGAGTCAAAAGGCCATAAAAGGAAGCGCGATAGCGGAATTTCTGGCCAGTAGGGCTCTGGAAGAATACGAACCATTGAGCTTTGATTTTCCTAACGAGGAGTTGATGTACGTAGCAACTGCCGAGAGGTATCCATGGAAAATGAACTTTGACGGAGCATCTAACGCAGTAGGAAATGGAATTGGGGCAGTCTTAACATCCCCAGATGGAGATCATTATCCGTTCACATGCAAATTAGACTTTGACTGCACAAACAATATGGCAGAGTATGAAGCATGCATCATGGGAATTCGAGCTGCCGTAGAACGGAAGGTTAGAACATTGGAAGTGTACGGAGATTCAGCATTGGTGATCTACCAGCTCAAAGGAGAATGGGAGACAAGAGACCCAAAATTGATCAATTACCGGAGAGTAGTTCTAGGACTACTTGAGGAATTTGATGACATCACATTCAATTATCTCCCACGAGATGAAAATCAAATGGCCGACGCTTTGGCAACCTTGGCATCCATGATTAAAGCAAACAAAGAAGAGGATATGAAGCCTATTCAAATGAGCATTTTTGAAGCTCCAGCTTACTGTTGTAACGTTGAAGGTCAAGAAAGGGATGACCACCCTTGGTATCAAGACATATTACGATACGTGAAGAATCGGGAATACCCTGAACAGGCGACAGAGAATGAGAAAAGAACCTTGAGAAGGTTAGCTTGCGACTATGTACTGGATGGGGATATCCTGTACAAAAGAAGAAAAGATCAGGTACTTTTGAGATGTGTCGACGCTGTGGAAGCCAAGCAAATCTTGGAAGAAGTACATGAGGGCGTCTGTGGAATACACGCTAATGGCTTCACGATGGCAAGACAAATCATGAGATTTGGATACTATTGGTCTACTATGGAGGGAGATTGTATCAGCTATGCCAAGAAGTGTCATAAATGCCAGATCTATGGGGATAAGATTCATGTACCGCCTTCACCTCTGCATGTTATGACTTCTCCATGGCCCTTTTCCATGTGGGGCATGGATGTAATTGGCCCAATTTCGCCAAAAGCTTCAAACGGGCATCGCTTCATCTTCGTGGTCATCGATTACTTCACAAAATGGGTGGAAGCTGCGTCATATGCTAACGTCACCAAGTCGGCAGTGAGTCGATTTTTGAAGAAGGAAATCATCTGTCGATATGGAATGCCTGAGAAGATCATATCAGACAATGCACTGAACTTGAATAACAGCACGATAGCAGAAGTCTGCAGCCAGTTCAAGATTAAACATCATAATTCATCTCCTTACCGTCCAAACATGAATGGGGCAGTGGAAGCGGCCAACAAAAACATTAAAAAGATTGTTGGGAAGATGACTGAGACTTATAGAGATTGCCACGAGAAGCTGCCATTTGCACTATTTGCCTATCGAACGTCTGTTAGAACCTCTACAGGGGCAACTCCATTCTCGCTGGTTTATGGGATGGAGGCAGTGTTACCTATTGAAGTGGAGATACCTTCCCTTCGAATCTTGTCGGAAATAAAGTTGGATGAGGCAGAATGGATTCAATCGCGGTACGATCAACTGAACCTGATTGAAGAGAAAAGGCTAAGGGTAATTCGTCACGGTCAGATGTATCAGAAGCGAATGATGCGAGCTTACGATAAAAAGGTTCGTCCAAGAGAATTTTACGAGGGGGACCTTGTACTGAAAAAGATCCTTCCTATACAGAGGGACTTCAGAGGAAAGTGGATGCCGAATTGGGAAGGACCGTATGTTGTGAAGAAGGCTTTCTCTGGTGGTGCGTTGATTTTGGCGGAAATGGATGGGAAAAGTTTGCCCAATCCAGTGAATTCAGACTCAGTCAAGAAGTATTTTGTCTAAAAGAAGGGAAGCCAAGGTGAAAACCCGCAAAGGGCGCTTTGAGGCTTCTATTCCAAAAAAAAAAAAAGAAAAAAATTTATGGAGAAGCCAAGGTGAAAACCCGCAAAGGGCGCCTTGAGACTAAAGGGGTTTTGAGTCGAAAACCTGAAAGGGCGGCTCAAATTTCGAACGACATGCATCTCACTATAATTAACCTGACGAGAACTGGAGTACATTACGTACCGGGGTATCAACAAAGTACTTTGGATCTTCCGAACACATGTCAAACCCAAAGAAATTTTCATGGAGTTTGTATATAGAAACTCAAGCTACGATATCTAGGGCGTCTGACTTTTTGCCTTGTCCACTATCTTTTGATCTTCTCAAAGATTTGTTGTCAGATTAATTTCCTTTGTATCTTTGATGACTTTATTCGACTCTAATTGCCTTCAAAATTTTTTCCTTTCACTATTCATAAAATGTGTTACATTGAAATAACGATTGATGAACTGTAAATATCTTTACGAACGAAGTTCTGCATGTTACTCTGTAAAAAAACCCCTAATAATGCAAGAAACTAAAACAGAACGATTGTTTAAAGAACCCCTGGGTGTAAAGGTTGAGTACCCAAAGAAAACTCTCTTTTCAGTTCAAAGTGATGATCAGAAATTTCAAATAATTCGATCCGAGGAAAGGATCATTTTCGGCAGGTCATCATAGAACCAATTTGATTTGGGGTATACAAGCAGAGTGTAAATGACACCTCGAATGAAACTTGGATGAATGAGTAGTGATAGTCGAAATAAGATCACTCTCATAGCATTTTTGCATCATAGTACGCACAATTAGGAAGCATTTGACTCATTTCGATCATGGCATCCTAATCATTTGCATAAGCATAAACCTCAGGAAATCGATTCTACAGATAGATCCCCCAGTGGACAATGTAGCGAGATTGACGGAAACAGCAAATTCTATCAGATCTTAACCCCCTAAGCAGTAGGGTAACAGATCAAATTTCGGCGAATCTCATCTCCATACAGCAGTATTGGAGCAGATTTTAGCCACTCGCCTTAACTCCCTAAGCAGTAGGGTAACAGGCAAAGCACAGCAGATCTCATCTTCGCTGAACAGGAGCGGAGCAGGTCACATTCCAACAGATCTTAACTCCCTAAGCAGTAGGGTAACAGATCGAATTTTGGCGGATCTTATCTCCATACAGCAGTGTTGGAGCAGATTTCAGCCACTCGCCTTAACTCCCTAAGCAGTAGGGTAACAGGCAAAACAACAGATCTTAACTCCCTAAGCAGTAGGGTAACAGATCGAACTTCGGCGAATCTTATCTCCATACAGTAGTGTTGGGGCAGGTTTCAGCCACTCGCCTTAACTCCCTAAGCAGTAGGGTAACAGGCAAAACATCAGATCTTATCTTCGCTGAGCAGGAGCGGAGCAGATCACATACCAACAGATCTTAACTCCCTAAGCAGTAGGGTAACAGATCAAATTTTGGCGGATCTTATCTCCATATAGCAGTGTTGAAGTAGATTTCAGCCATTCGCCTTAACTCCCTAAGCAGTAGGGTAACAGGCAAAACATAGCAGATCTTATCTTCGTTGATCAGGAGCGGAGCAGATCGCATTCTATCAGATCTTAACCCCCTAAGCAGTAGGGTAACAGATCAAGTTTCGGCAGATCTCATCCCTCTGTACTGGCAGAAAGCAGATCGAAAAGATGTGAACAGATTGAAGCTACAAAACATACCTTTGAAGTTGCAGTGGATCGAACCAAAGCTACAAGAAGCGGTGGGCTAAATAGACTACCCGAACAAGAAGAGTACCGAAGAAGTCAAGACTCGGCAAGACCGGGCAAAATTGACCCTTTTTAAGTCTTTGCTCTATTCTCGTTACACGACAATGAGCAAAGAGGGGCAGCTGTACAGGCCAATTTTGGCCCGGGGCATACTTAGCCCACTATCCTACCCGAATTAAACCCCAAATTAAACCCCTAGAGCCCATTTACATTGAACTGACCCATTACAGCACTTAACCCAATTCCCCTAACCTACCCAGACCCGTTACCAACCCAAAACCAAAAAGCAAACAGAAGCCCACCTAAGCTAACCCAATCTCGAAACCCTAACTCTTTTGCAACTTGCTCTGACCGCCACTGTACCCACCGCCCATGTCAGCCACCAACTCGGGTCACATCCACCGCCTCTGGCCACCGACCCCAGCAACTTGTATCTGCAAGCAATAAATGGGAGAAGACAGCAACAGTAACATAAAATAATAATTTTGTAAGGGTTATAAAACCCGAATCAGATTCTGTAAGGAGTCTCCTTCTTGTTTTTTTTGAAAAAAGCAATACAAAGCAAAACTTAGAAACATTGAACTCTAATAACACAATAGCAGTAGCAGAATACCCCAAATCACAGGAGTGATATTCCCTGATCAGTGAAACCGAAAACAGGAAGCAAGGCCAGAAACGAAGGTTTTTTTATTCTATTTCGAATTTATTTTTTCTTTTTCTTTCTTCCTACCCACGAGCATGTGTATAAAAAAACATATAGTTATTTTCTAAAAAAAAAAATAAAAAAAGGCTGAAGATCTTACCTTTTCCCGGTGGCCGGCGCCGGCGACGGCACGGCGGTCCGGTGACCGGCCGGTGGTCGGACCGACCACCGGAAATCGCCTCCGGTACGCCCCCCTGCTCCCTCTCTCTCTTTTTTCTTCTTCCCCCAGCAGAAATGAAATTTTTTTGAAGGTTTAGGGCTATTTATAGCCTCTTGAAACGGTGCCGTTTTGGGGGCTGCGTTTTAGCCTCAAAACGACACCGTTTGACCCTAGCCCGATCCGTCCGACCCGACCCGCCTGAAGGTCCGCGTGTTTTCGAGCGGAAGGGCTAATTGCACTTTTAGCCCTTCCGCTTTTTTGGACCTACGCAATTAGGTTTTTAAACACTTTAATTTGACCCGTTAATTTACCCCATGTCACAATTTAGTCCCTTTGCCACGACGTCGTTTTAAACACGCGGGAAAATTTCTCCTTTGGTCCCCAAACCTCGTTCCCGTGTTCAAATAAGCCCCCCACGTTCGTTTTTTAATTTAAAATCTGCCCGGGAGTTTCGGTTTTAGTCCAATTTGGTCCCTTTTATTACTGTTATTATTTTTCTCTCTTTTATTTTTGGTTTATCATCATTAATATTATTATAATTATTATCAATATTATTATTATTATAAACATTATTATTATTATGATTATTATTATTCTTACTATTAGTATATTATATCATACTTAGTATTATCACTTTAGATATTATGGTTATGCTATACCTACTAACATTATTATTACCTACTTTTTAATATATTTACTAATATAACAACTATTATTTTATTATATTTATTGTCGATATTGTTAACAATAGTTTAGGTTATAATCAATATTTTAAATATATCCATATATAAGTATATTTATGATTATCAGTTATACCTAGGTATTAATATTTCTAATATATATATATTGTATATTTTTTCCTAACCGAGGTATTATATATATTCTTTAAATACCTTGTGTACAAATATATTTAATCCCACACTACATATACATACTTATAAATACTGCGTATCATACATATATTAATATTATTATTTATCTCCTTTATACTATCTTAAAAATATTCTTAACACTATATTACGTACATATTATATTTATACACATTTCAATATTACATACCATTTCATACCACCTTATATACATTTACTACTACGTACACATATTCTCGTATAATATATACATTTATTCCCCAATCTCATATCTATATGCCATATCTATATATATATATATTATGCATCCGATTTGTATATAAACATGTTTTCTTTCATTTTAGTAAGCCCTTACTTCTTACACCAATATTATAATATCGTTATACGTACATCTTATGCATGCATGGCTCTAATATCATATTATTCATATTTTCTATTGTTTTATCTCATGCTCAAATTTTGTTCTAACTACATTGTATAGACATATTTCCACCACGTATATACCCTTCAAATATACTCTTTTTATATCACCTTTTGTCGTGAATATTATCGCTATTTTAACTTGCTAATATTATGCTCCAACATTTCACTATGGTTTCGAAAGACATCATCCAAAATACTTTTAAAACGAGGCAATATTTTTGTGTTTAGAGACTCGGGAAATAGTGCCCTAACGTGCTGGGTTGCGATTTCTCGCTTATCTAAATACCTAAAATACCCTCCTAAACAAATTTTACAACTCGCGAGACAATTTTGGCTTCGTGGGATTTGAGAGCTTTGTGTCCAATCGTGCTGGATGTGACGTTCGTGTTCCTCCGAAACGAAAGAATCTCGATCTTTTTTAATCGTCTCGTCTTAATTCAAAGATGTCTTTAAAATGAGGCAATATTTTTTGTATTCAGTGACCCGGGAAATGGTGCCCTAACGTGCTGGGTTGCGATTTCTCACTCGTCTAAATACCTAAAATACCCTCTTAAATTTTGCAATTTGCGAGATATCTCTAGTTTCGAGGAATTCACGAGTCTCGTGTCCAATCATGCTGGATATGATGTTCGTATTCTATCGAAGCAAAGGAATCACGATCTTTTTAACTCAAATAATTCCAGTTTCAAAAAAGAATCCTATTTTTAAATCTTTCCAAATTTCGACTTAAGACAGAAAATTGCTCAATTTGGTACCAATTTTGGGCGTCGCGGGGGTGCTAATCCTTCCCCGCGCGTAACCGACTCCCGAGCCCGTTTTCTCTAATTTTTCGTAGACCAAAGAGTTTTATAAGGTGATCCAATCACACCTAAAAGGATTGGTGGCGACTCCCCATTTTCATTTTTTTTAAGTCGACCTCCGTTTTTTCTTTTCAAAAAATGGTTACGACAAAGAATATATATATTCTAGAAAAAAAACATATAAATTATAAAAATTATAAAAATAAAATTTACAAAAAAATATGATAATGGAAAAGAAATTAGTTGAAATTAATAATATTATTAAAAACTGTTAAAACTATAAAAAAATTGTAAAAAATTTACAAAAAGGTTTAAAAACATTTTTTTTTTAAATTTTAAAATATACAATAATAAAGTTCTACAAAGGTATTTAAATTTGAAGTTATTTTTGTAATTACTTGAAATTTAAATATTTTTTAAAATTTTATAATATTTTTTAATTTTTATATATTATTGACTTTTCAAAAATTATAATTATATATTTTAGAATTTTATAAAAAAATGTTTTTAAACTTTTTTTTCAAAAAGAATTATATATTATATATTTATAGGTTTTGGCTTTATTTACGATTTTGTCTATGAAGTATACCAATCGTTATTTATGTTTAACATTTTTTTTTTCACACCAATAACAATGTATCATTTTATTATGGCTTAATTTACAATTTGGCCCTTGAAGTATATTCATTTTCTCACTTTAATACTTAATATTTTTTGTCCCAATTTATTACCTAAAATATTAATTTCATCTGTTTTCGGTCCATTTTATAAATGCAATTAAGAAAAATCTGCTAGGCCACTTTGGCCAATGAAAAATTGTCACGTAACTTATTTTTTACCAATAAAAAAAGTCACATGATAATTAGATTTATTTAAAATAAAAATATTAAATATTTAAATATTAAAAAAAATATTGTTGACTTTAATTGGCTATTAATCGACCATTGACTAGCGTTGATTGGACATTGACCTACCATATGGCGCTATTAGAATATGCAATGTATCTTTTTTTTAATATTATATATTATATTGAGTAAAAATATAAAAAAATCATATATAATATATAAAAAAATTAAAACTTTTATTATAAAATTATAAAATATATAATTCTAATATTCTAAAATATTATTAATTTCAACTAATTTCTTTTAATGTATGCAAAAAAATGAACTAAAAAATATAACAAAGACATACTAAAAAATAATTACTACTGCAAGTATCAAAATGGTAAAAAAAAAATTAGATACCAAAATTAAAAAATAAATACATTTTAAAGAGCAAATCGTAAAATTAGTATAAAAAAATTATGCCTAATTTATGCCATCCTTATACATTAAAAAAGTTGATGTGATTGGGTGAAATTTGAATGTGGGTGGAAATGAATCCATAGTAGAGTGGTTAAATCAAAGAACCATGAAAAAATCAAGGCCATGGACTTTATCAAGTAAAAGTTGTCAAACATTTGGCACATGTTTTCACAATCAGACATATGTGGTGGGCCAATCTAATAAACCTTGTCTTCTCCTTCTCCATATATGACATGGTTTACACAAACAATTTCGACGACACCAATCAATCAAAAGCATACTAACACCTTAAAATCAATGTTAATCTAAATATTTATCATCTCCCACTTGCATTAAATGTTTATTTTTCTATAATATCTGTTACAAAAATGGTGTTTTTTTTAAAAAAAATTAAAAAAGAAAAAGAAAAGCCAAGTAAAAAGTGCCTCAACATAATGATTAGAAGGAGGTTTCGTAAGTAATCCAACTCGGGTTGTTATCTTTATCTCTTAATAGACGTCTCTGTTCATATCCTCTTTATTTATTTATATTAATAAGTTAACAGTCTCATAATCTAATAAACTTCTTCTGTAATCTGTACCCTTTATGGGATCTGGAGCTTCTTTAATTTCTCAAAGAAAAACAAGTACCCAAGCACACACCTTTTTCTTTTCCTACTCTCAAAGATGACAACTTTTCATCATTAAAGCTCAAGGCCTTACTTTGATAAATGAGTTTCAGTCCCATCTCTTGAGCTGTGAAGCAGATTTTCAAATCTAGGTACTTCTCATTTTTTTTACAATACCCGACAAACATTTGTTTTTGTATGTATTAACTTGTAGGTTTTTACCCCAGATCTTGCAATGGTCTGAGACTCTTCAGTAAAGCTGTTTTTTCTTTTGTTTTGGGGGGGGGGGGTGTCTTTATAAAGGGTAGAAAATGGCTTATAGCTTAGAGCAAAGGTTTTGGTGTCAGCGAGTTTTAAGGTTTGGGTTTGCATTTGTATGTGTGTGTTTGGGTGGTTACATTGTTGGTCCGACATCACTGTTGTGGCGTTTGAAGGACAAGTCAAGACCTCAGGTCTCATGTCTTCCTTGTGTTTGTGATTGCTCCTCCCATACAGATGACTTTTTTCTAACACCAGGTTTGTTTTTATCTGATCATTTGCCTTTCATTTCACTCCACCATGTCCTTAATTTTCATGTTCAGTATATGCATATTCGGATATGGTTATAAGAATACTATATATGTGTGTGTGTGATATGAGTTGCTGGATTTGTAAGCAGTCCATTACTCAGTTGTATAGCATAGTAGGTCGACAGTAACAATTAATCCGGTTAATTAGCATTGTTTTGACAGAACTAATGTATCTCCATATCTGTTTTTTTTTTCCGGGTTCGTGGTTGCCTCTCTCTACAACAATGTGTTTTCAAGTTGCGAACACCTTTCAGGGTTAATTAGCATTTTGGGAACACCTTTACCATTAAGGCCTATTGAAATTCTGTATTGAAGGTCTCAATTTTAATATATAGGTAGTGTAGTTTTAAGATGGAAGACATATGTTTGGAACACTCTGCATACTGAGAAACATAATGTTTTTTTCCTGATTAAACGGCCAGCATAGTAATTAAATTTGCAGTTTTGGCTACTGATTTTGCAATGTCTGCTAGTTTCGGATCGATATCTCTGAGGAAATCTTTGATATGTAACTCGAAAAACTTGCATTGAGTAATACTGTCTGTGATGCTTCTATAGGGGTATTGTTTGCATTTTGTCCCTCAGGTTTCACTCTCTATTAATTTGTGAGTTTATCATTTATTTATATATTGCAGGATTAGCCGACAACACATACTCAGGTCACTTCATTTGCCTATGCTTATGTTTTCTTGACATCATTAGGAACATTATACTTTGGGGCTTCATATATATAATCCCATATCCCATTCCATGTTATTCAAGCTATGTTCTTTTGTAGTGCAGGTTGTGGCCAAAACGATCCTGATTTAAACCAAGAACTGGAGAAGGATACTGTGGCCCTACTCTCCGAGGAGATTGCATTACAGAAGATCGTAAGCAAAGAAACCATGGACCGCACCTCGGCAATAACAATGGATGCCAAAAGAGCCTCCTCACACTACCAGAAAGAAGCTGAAAAGTGCAATGCAGGTGTAGAAACATGTGAGCAAGCCAGGGAATGGGTTGAAGCTCAACTCAGAGAGGAGCTCAAGCTGACTGCCTTATGGGAGCAACGAGCTGGGCAACTCGGCTGGAAAGATCGAAAAAGGGTATATACTTGACTGTCTATATATATGTACAAACTCATTTTTTGTTCATTTTCTATTAGAAATGCAAAAGCTTCATCCTCTTCCACTTGCATTCAATGTTGTTGGCTTCTTTAATTAAACAAAGGCAGTGAAAGCATTCTAGATATTTGTTTTCCCCATGCAGTCTTTATTTTGTGCTCTTTGTCATCAACATATAAGCTCAAAGTTTTAATGATGGTGGTTTTGATTTTAAGGAGTTTGTTTCCCATTGTTTTCATAGAAAGTAATTTGATTTTAAGGTCCGATTTGATGTTTGAGAAATCCCAAAAAGAAGGTAGGGAAACCGGAAAAATTAGGAAAATAGGCACTTTTCCTACCTCCTAACCACACCTAATTTAAATAAAATAATAATAATAAATCGATGGATAAATAAAAGAAATAAAACAAAATTGGTTAAAATATTACATAAGCACATGTGATCTTGATAAATTTGGAATTTACTTTTTATATTTTTATTTTTTATAATTTATTTTTTTATTTTTTGAATTTCAAAATTAAAGTTTAACTATTAATACTGACAAAATTATTTTATTAAATTTAGCTTCATTACAAAAAAAAAATAAATTAACAATTAGACTTGAAATATGAAATATAGAAATACTAAATTCCCATAAATAAAATTATAAGGACTAAATTCTAAATTTATGAAAAAAATAGGAACTTATGACATTTTAATCTAAAAAATCACCGCTATACATCTTTCCTTATTGATTCAAAAAAATATTTTTTTATTTAATTTAGGCTTAATGATAAATTTGTCTACTAAGTTTGCGTGTTTTATCAAAATGGTCCTAATTATATTTTTGAGTCTTTTTTACCATTAACCTTTATTATTTTTTTCAATCTGTTTTTTCTACAAGATTTAGTGAATAAATCAATGTTTCAATTTTTCTTTCTTTTCAAAAGTTTTCAATCTTTCATAGGTTTGGTTTGTTTACCGAGAAATTTTTATACTGAGTTAATTTTTTTAGATAATTACGTTTGTTTCCTTTAAATTAAGAGTTATTTTTTTAATTTAATGTATTATTTATTTTATTATTTTCCACATGTAATTATCTTATCAGGTTATCTTAGTAATAAATTAATCTCATTAAAAATATTCCACATATGAAATTCCACATCATTCCCGCTGAATTTTTTAACGGTACTTTTATTAAATTTGTTAGAAAAAGCAAATTGAAAAAAAAAGAACAAAGGTTGATGGCCAAAAAAGGCTCAAAAATACAATTAGGACCGTTTTGACAAAACATGCAAACGTTAGTGACCAAATTTATCATTAAGCCTTTAATTTATAATTAATTTTATAATGTAAAAATATGTTATAATTAAAATAGTAAAATTAACTTAAAAAGACACTATGTAAATAATGGTTTTTTACAAGAATTATTGATTATATTTTATTTATTTGAAAAATTAATTTTTTAAAGTATTTATTAAAAAATTATGAAATTTTATCAAATAATGTTCAAACTCTTTTTTTCAAAATAAAATTAAAAAGAAATAAAATCTAAATTAGTATGAAAAATATTAAAAACCGAATTGAATTATAATAAATGGAGAAAAACAGAATGTTGAAGCTTTTCTTTTTCATTCCAAATACAAGCAAAACCGGTGAATGGTTCATGCACTTTGACCAATTCAAATAGAGTCAATACGGGCTTTAATATGAAACCAACCAAAATTAAAGGCTCAAATTTAATTGGTTTCAAATAAAATATCTAAAACCAATATTTAAGGGTTCAATCCCACTCTTTTTACTATAATCATCAATTATACTAATTTTTGGACTCACCAATCCATTCAGTTTTTATTCCATGATGCTCATCATCTAACAAATAGATTTAGACCTCTAGAGAGGTTTGGCATCTCCACATTATATAACTTTTTTTGGTAATTTTATTTTAAAATAAGATGAATTGAATTTTATTGATTTTGTTTATCAATAGAAGAAAACGGGGGAAAGTGTGGTGTTAGTTCACTCAGACGAGTAAAAAGTCGTAAGAGAGATTCTGATAAATATTTATTGTTTTAAGGTGAGTTTTTATGAGGAATTGAAGTATCAGGTGAAAGCATACTATTAATAAGTAAGTTATCTTATTCTCTCTTAATGAATGCAATAACCTTGTATAATGGTGATTCAACATTATAGGTTAACTTAATGATAAATTATAGTTGTCTTCTTAATACAGAATCTTGCAATCACCTTGATAGAGTGAATGCAATAACCTCGTATGATAGTGATTCAACATTATAGATTAAATTAATAATAAATAATAATTATCTTCTCAATACAGAATCTTGCAATCACCGTGATGGAGTGATAAGTGAAGTGCATTGGTAGGTCGTAAGTGGTGTTTCACCTGTGGTGCAGGCGGTGCAGGCGAGGCGAGCCGAGCGGAGCCAAAAACAAATAACGTGTGGCTCCAGCTATTTAAATATTAAGGTAGTGGGAAGTGCTTTAAAGGCACACAAGGGGTTAACTTGTGGAAATTGACTTGGTCTTCGCCATTTTCTCTTTCTCCCTAAACAATCCCATTTCTGCATTTGATTTTTCATTTCCAGTCCACAAAAAATACACCATGGATTGGCAGTCTCTGGAACTCAAACTTGTCTCCTGTCGTGATCTCAAAGCCTTCAATTTCTTCCAAAAACTCTCTGCCTACTCTGTAGTTTCCATCGTCATCATCAACGAACAACCCAAGAAGAAAGAAGAACACCCGCAAAAGAAGCATATGCAGCGCCAGAAGACTGGTATCGCCAAAGGAGGCAAGAACCCAGAATGGAATCACGTGTTTGAGTTCGACCTCGAAAGCTTACCCCCCGAGGAATCCGATCATCTTTTCCTCAAGTTCGATTTGCGTGCTGATGGCTTGGTCAATAGAACAATCGGCGAGGTGCGTGTTCCTTTGAAGGCTTTGATAGATGATTTTTGTGGGGTTGTGAGGTTCGTCAGTTACCAGGTTCGTGACAGTGATGGGAAGCCTAATGGGGTGCTTAATTTTTCGTATAAGTTGAAAGGGAAGGTGAAAACGAATGGAAATTACGATGATTCTCCACGTCTAATCCAATCGTCTTCACCTGAAAAAAGCACCCAATATTCCTCTGACAAAATCGTTTACCCCAAAGTGGAAGTATATGATAGTAATAATCGATCATGGCGACGGGAAATTGTTCGGTACCCTTCACTGGACGATGCTTGTAATACTGGACCAGTGTTTCAATGGCAAACAGCAGCGACGGGGAGCTATTACAGTACTAGGAACATGGTAACTTTGGTTCCTGGAGGATATCTTGATCCATATTCAAGATCGTCACCAGTGGTGCAGCCTTCTGTTACATATTGGTACACAGTGGAGCCAACTATGCTCCAGTGATGATGATGATGATGATTATTGGCATCTATATATTGATGCCTAGAAGATCTGGCTTGTCTTCTTGATGCCAGTGTAGCACAATATGTCTTTTGTTGTATTAATTTCTCAGATTTTCTTATATAAATGAGGAAAGATTAAGCAAAGCTGGAAATATTTTAGAGTAGTCCAGTTTGGTAGGTTAATTTTTGCCCATAAGTTTTGGTGCCATCATAATTCTGAAAAGGAAGTGTGCTTGAAGGTGGCAAACAACATGAATATCAGATAGATGCTACAATTGAGAAACTTGTTTGGTATACTACTGCTCTATAATCATGCTATTTCGGTCTTCAACCTAGCTTAAATTTTTCATCATCTATTTCTATTAATTTACACTTTAATTAGTAGGGTTAACTACAAATATAGTCACTTTTAGTCACTTATGTTTAAAATATTACGTTTTTAATTATTTACGTTATCATTTTATTATAAAGCGGTCACTCTACTATTAAAATCCGTTATCTCCCTAACATTTGTCCTAGGTGGTAGTCTACATGAGTTTTAAATGCCAATTTGAATGTCTAGTTATTGGGATGAAAATAGGTTTTTAATTAAATAAATTTAATTTGGATTGCCATGTAGGACATCCAAGCTGGCATTTAAAACTTATTTAGATTGCCATGTGGGACCACCATTAAGGAGGTAACGGAATTTAACTGTAGAGTGATCATTTCGTAACAAAACGATAACGAAAGTGACTAAAACGTAACATTTCAAATATAAGTGACTAAAATATAATCTGAAGTAAACAAAAGTGACTATTTTTTATAATTTACCCTAATAATTAATTTAAATTATTAAACATATTTAATAATTTATTAAACATGATGCATTTAGCAGGGCAGGTGGAACTACCTTGCTTATAATATCAAGATTTGAAACTTAATTTCTGGGTGGCAGCTTCAACAATTGCTTAAACAAAGTGTTGCGCAGTAGAGGAATTAAATGGCAAATGAATGACTTGAAATTTCTTTTAAGGGTGAAATTTTGCTATTACTCCTTATATTATGTATAAATTGTAAATTTAGTCTATATATTTTAATTTTATATCAATTTTAGTAATTTTATATTTTGAATTCTAAAATTTTTGTCTTAATCCAAACAACAACAACTAAATCAGTTACGTGAAATTATGCTTTTAATTTTTTAATTTAATCATTTTTAATTTTTGTACTCTTTTAAATTTTATAATATAGTAATATATAATAAAATATATATATTTGGAGTAAATAAAATTGAAAAAATAAGATTGAAATTGAAGAAAGGGATATAGGTAGTGTAAAGTCCAAGTCAATTGTAAGGTTTGAATGGAGATGGGTCTCAAGGAATATTATATTATTAAATGTTATAAAAAAGTCCCATGTCAATGTGATGGCATTGAAATTTTAAGGGGCTGAGGGAACGCGGGACCTATGAAAGCATCGCAACTTCAAGACTTCAATGCCTTTCACCGTCTCTTCTTCTTCTTTGAGATGCTTTTTCTAGAATTACGCGTAATTGTACTCCCACTCCAAATTTTGGGGTTTTTTTTTTTAATAAATTTATTTTCTAATCACATTATTTTTTTTTGGATAAATCAATTTTGATATAATTGATAAAACAGTCGTCTTGACTTTAATTTAATAACTTAACTTTTAAAAAATGATAAACCAGTTACTAATATTATCAAAAGCAACAAATCAAACATTCACTAATATTTTTTATTACAAATCTAACAAGATAAATGACATGACCAATTAACTGATCACGTTAAACAAAGAACCGAAAAGTCTAAAATTTAAATAAATTTAAAAAAATTTGATTGGTTTAAGTTGAAAAGTAAAAGGATGGATTAGGTTTTACCTTTTTATCTTTTTCATCTTTTTCTCCCTCAACCTCTTTCTCCCTATGCTTTTTCTTCTTCTCTTCATCTTTTTTTACCACCTTTTTATCCTCGTGTTTTCCTTTTTTTTCCATCTCCACCTCCCTTGTCTTTTTTTTTTTTTTTTGTTCTCATCTTCTTCATCTTTGTGCATTTTCTCCTCTTTATTTTTATTTCTCCAAGTTCACTATCCTCGTGTTTTTCCTTATCTTTCTCTTTATGTTTCTCTCCCTTATCCTCCTTAAGCTTCGGTTTTTCCTTCTCTACTGATTTGGTCTTTATTTCTTCATGGTTTGGCTCCATATCCATCACCTTTGCTTTGAAATGCAATTCTTCCTTCTTCACATTTTTTTCCTTTTACTAACAATCGATTTAAATGTATCTTGCAACTCGGAAGCCTTTGCCACAAATTGAAACTCAAATATAAGTCCTTCCTAATTTTTCAATAAATTCCCTAAAAGAATGTCAGACATAAATAAGCACGGACAAAATACAACCAAACATGAACAGACTATAGAATTCATTAAAAGACACAACATGATGGTTGGTATTTTACAACTAATGGCATTACACATAAAAGCAAGTTTAGCACAAAACTTCAGATAGTAGAAGCATGATGTTCAAAGTTTCAAACATAAAAGTGATCCAGCTTTTATGCGAGGTTGAATTTGTGCCCTTCAACTAACTTGATTCTGAATACTTTCACTACCATCATGTGTTGACAGGAAGAGAAAAATAAACCACAAGGAGACCTCAAAAAAAGCTGTACTAATTTGATTCAACTGGATGAGAAAACCGACATTTCAAGAAAATATAATAGCTGGAAAATTAGTGGTAGCATAAAAGGTTTCAATGATAAAGCAACACAAATTTTTCCATACCTTTAGCGTTGTTTTTACTCCCTATACCTATTTCACTTCCAAGAAGAAGGTTAATATAGGCCGATGACATACGCATGCGTATAAGAAATGGATTTAGATATCATAAACATTTGCCAAACCTGATGCAACATTTTAACCTTGCACAATTAATCACACTATACTACTGCAAGGAACAGAAACTCCACTGCTACCAAATTCAGCCACTCTCCAATCATCATTACAACCCGTTCGACCTAGAGGACAAGCCATTACAATATTACAAACTCGAATTATTGTAAGAAGAGAGAAATTAAGAAGTTGCTGCTAGACCAATACAAAGGAACAATTTTATGAAGATGATTTAAAGGAAATGAAAGAAAAGCACATGCTTCTTGAAATATATTGATCAATTTCCTTAAATCTAAACTATGATTATGCTATTAACCAAAAGAACAATAGAACTTGTTATTCCTTCTTGGAAGAGTATCTACAGATTATTTCACAAACCAAGAAAAAAAAAAACAGATTCAATTTCCCATAGAAAGGATCAATAAAAATGGAACCCTTATACTAGCAAGCAATCAAAAAAATAAATGGGTAGAATAGATAAACAAGAAAGATGTTGAAACATCCAAATCCAAAGAGGTATGTACCTTGAGTGGCTAAGATGAAAAGAAAAAGAAGGCGAAAGACAAGGAGAACTGATTGTTTTATCAATTACGTCAAAGTTGAGTAACTGTTGGTGTAATTTACCATTTTTTTTTCTGATGGCAATAATAAATGAATGAGGCCATCTCCTCTAGAGATTTGTTGTTGAATTATATTTTATTTTTATTTAAAAAATAGGTAAAATAATTTTTGTATATTAGATTAAATAGCATATTGATCATTTTTATTAAAAAAATTTATTTATTTGTATAGTTAAAAATTAACGTAATTGATGGAATAATCAGATAGTGACATGTGACATATCACGCGTATTTCATGCTAGCATACAAAGACCGATTTTTAACAGTATTAATGAATGAAATTTTTAACAAAATGATCAGGTTGCTCTTTAATTTAATGAGTAGAGATTAATTTACCCATTTTTTGAATAGAAAAATAAAATGCAATTTAACTCCTAATATAAGGACTCCATAATATCAGACATCTCCTCATCTTTTTTTGTTATATTATAGTAATGTTTTTTTTAATATTTAATAGAAATAAGTGGGTTTTCAAACTACGATTCCAAATGGCCCTTAACACCAAATGAGAACCTATATAAGGGTCAAATATCTAAATTCAAAGCTCAACTAATTTTATTGTCCATAAATTTAAGATTTTGTTTAGTAGAATGGAAAAAGAGATGGAAACTTCAAAGGATGGAAAAAGCATTTCGGTAATGAGAGATTAGATTTGGGAGAATTGTTTTGAGATGGTTTACCAAATGATGTTGTAGGCAACATTACAGAAGCTAATGGGTATAAATTGAGTTGGGTTGAGTATGAGAAGTGGGTTTGGGAATAAGGAGAATGACAGCTTTATTGAGCAAGACATCCAAGTGAAGGAAACAAGATGGTTACCCGGAAGATCTTATAGAACAGCCCAGTTTTACCATCAATACCTGATGCGTTAAAAGCAACAATCTGGAAAACACCATCCTTAACTTCTTTTGTCATCAGGGGTTGGTTGAGGCAAAGGATATCATCTTGAGAGATGTGGGGTATATCCAAGTCCCTTGGGCAGTTTTGAATAACTTCTCTGCCCATATTAGCAGGACCACAAAAATGAAATTCAAAATAGTTGACAAAGATATGTTTTATAATCGTAGGTTCATTCACCCAATTGTTGTTGAGGTCCAGCATTGTAACAGCCCGGTTTAGACCCTAATCAGAACGAGTGGTTTTGGGACCACTTAATTGAGTTAAAATATTATTTTCATTATTTTAATAATGTTTACAGTGTGATAGTATTACTGTGTGAAAGTTTCGTATAGAAATTTTACCAATTAAATTGTTAATTTGGTAAAAAAGATTAAATCGCGTAAAGCGAAAACTATGTGTGCCATTAGTAAAATGACTTAAATGGCTTTGGCTTTTTAAATGAAAGGCCTTAAGTTGAAACTATCCCTTTTATTAAGTTAGTGGACATTTATGTCCATATATTTTATGATTATTAAATGGTTTTATAAAAGATATTTTATAAAAAAAATGGTTTATATATTATTATTATTTAAAAACAAAGCCATATTTTATTTTATCTTCTTCTTCATGCCGATTCTAGCAAGAAAGAACCACCATTTTTATACCTTATATTCGGCCATTGCTCTCTAAGTGATTAAGGTACGGTTTTAACTCCGTTTTTAATGATTTTTATGTTTTTGAGCTCGTTGCATCTAGGTATAGCTGACCCGTACCTCAATTTCTGAAATTGGTTGTGTTTTTGAAATGTAACATTGATGAGTACATGTTTGTTTAAATATTTCTTGATAAATTATTGATGGTTGTTTATAGATATACAAATTTTATAAAGAGATTTTTGATGAAATTGAGTATTTAGGATTAAATTCAAAAAGATAGAATTTTTGTGGTTAGAAATGTGAATAAAATGAAAATATGGGCTGTTTAAATACTATAGAAAATTTGGTTAAATACATGTATAATGGAATTTTGTGTATTTTTGCATAATTATGCATTAAGGACTAAATTGTTAAAGGATGAAAATACAATGGCTATTTTGCAAAATGGCCAAAATACTTGTATATGTATTTAATTAATTATGTTAGTGAATAATTGAGTTAAATTTGGTTAATTTAGATCAAGACAAATGAATTCAAGATTTTGATCGAGGAAAATTAGAAAGTAGACGAATAGTCGACGGATACATGAGGTAAGTTCGTATGGTTAAAAATTTAATTATTAGCTATTGAAATTGTTTAAATTGATGGTAATTGTATACATAATGAATAATTTATTAAAATTATCGGCTCTATGAATATGTTGCCGTTACTGAATTATATGATTAAATTGATACAAAAAAATTATATATTATAAGAAATGATGGATAATCGACCAAATTGTGATTATGTAATGGTAGATATGTTAAATGGCTTTGTACTATTATATTAATATTACATGATGATGGAATGCCATAATATATATTCGGTCTTGTGTTTGGAAGTAATGAAGTACTTTGGGGTTGAGTAAATGTACATTGGAGTAATTGAGTTTTATTATATGATAAATTAAATGCCTTGTATGTGGTAAGTTACTAAGCAAATATCTGTCTTGATTAAATTAAATAATATATATACATGTATGTGCCAAATTGAAATGTATAAAAAGTTAAGGTTGCCAAATGCAAATAGAGTTAATAAATTTGAATTGATGAATATTGAGTAATTGAATTTCGGCACTAAATGTGCGAGTATAAAAGGTTACGGATGTAAAAAAATTACACTAAGTGTGCGAGCCTGATTATTAAGCACTAAGTGTGCAAGCTTAAGTATCGAACACTAAGTGTGCGAATTCGATATAAAATGTTGAATAACTATTGGCACTAAGTGTGCAACTTTTCGAGTAATCGGGAATAGTTGAATGTATTTTTTTTTGCCTTGAATTTCTTAAGAAGTATTTATGATTTATAAATTTGAAATTTGAGCAGGTGAGTATCAAACCTATAGGGTTAATATTATTGATTGTAAATCTGTGTGATTGATAATGGTAAAAAAGGTTGCATGATAGATGTAAGAATTGGATGAGTAAAATGATATAATTATATATATATATATATATATATATATATATACACGATACCATTTAGTATGTTAAAATGTGAATGTTTGAGTTATTTGGACTAAGTTATGATATTGAGAAATTGAATGGAAAATGTATGATAATCGAATTTCTGATGATTGATAATATGCTTGAGTTGAATTTAACAAGTGATATTCAGGATTCTAGCCTAGCAAGCCTTGTGCTGGTGAAAAGAATCGGGCTTTATGCCTAGCAGGCTTAATGCCGGTGTATCAAAATTCAGGCTTTGAGCCTAGCAGGCTTTGTGTCAGTGTGATTTCAGGCTTTGAGCCTAGCGGGCTTTGTGCCGGTGTGATTTCAGGCTTTGAGCCTAGCGGGCTTTGTGCCGGTGTGATTTCAGGCTTTGAGCCTAACAGGCTTTGTGCTGGTGTGATTTCAGGTTTATACCTAGCAGGCTTGTTGCCGGTGAATTATAAAGAGTTTATGCTTACGAGACTTTGAGATGAAGTGATGATTTCATATTTTTAATGAGCTAAAATAAACAGGTATGTGATAGTTAGTTGTATTTGTGTAATACGATAAGTTGGTTAGTGTATTAGTGATGTATATGTTATATAAAATACGTGATATGTTTAGATAAATTATTACATGGTTATATAATCATATGATATATAAAATGTATGATTGTATAGAAGAAAAGTTAGATGGTACATGTATGAATTATTGAAATGAAAGATGATAGATGATATAGTATACATAAATGATAGATGAAATGATATGAGTATTGAAAAGTTACATGAGATCAATGATTTATATAGATGAATTGATACATGGTTTAAATGAAATATAGTTATGAAAAATGACATGATTTATATAGAAGGTATATTTGAAAATGAATTACTGATGTTACTGATGAGTTAATATTTATACGGGTATAATTCTGCTATTGGTTATATGAATGTGTTAAAGGTTATATGTAATGAAATAAATCGACACTAATGCTATGTGAATTCTATGATATTGATGTTGTATAGGTGATATGTGATATAAATGGTTTAGTTACATATATGGTACTTAGTATGCAAGATACAGGGTTTTCGATATTGATCTCAAGGGTTCAACTGTAAAGATGATGCTATGAGAATAGAAATGATGATACAAATCAGTACAGGTATACATGGTACACTTGACAAGTAAGTGACATTGATAAAATTTATATGACACGTGAGTAGATGTGATAAATTACACATGAATTACATGACTGTTAAGGAAATAAATATTAAATTAGATGAGGCTGGTTCAAAAGCAATCTTATTGCTTAAAATGACAAGCTTAATGTTAAATCTTTTATATAGTGCTGATAATTATGTGAGCTTACTAAGCTTATTAGCTTACTCTGTCTATTCTCTGTATTTTACAGTGATTCGAATACTCGCTCGGGTTGGAATTCATCGAAGATTTCATCACACTATCCAGGAGACAATTGGTATTTTTGAACTCTTTGAAATGGGGTAATATGGCATGTATAGGCTAGTTAATAAGTTGATTATATAGTCACTTGTTTATATGAATGTGAGATGAATTTTGAGTATTATGATCAAGCTATGTGATATGGCTTGATGTGAGAAAAGTTGGTTTGATATGGAGGCATTATATGATGTGTGTATTTAGTGGTAAAATTTACAATTGGCATTTTGGTTTCAATGATATGTGATTATGGATGAGTTGATAAGAATGGTGAAATGTGATTAATTTGTAAGTGGTATTTAGATGTATATATATGACTACATGAAATGGTTACTTTAGTATAAACTTATTTGTGATTCATGATATGTTGGATTAATGTTGAATGATGATGATGTTTGATAAGTTTAAAGTCTTACTGTTCTGGTTTGAGTTACAAGTTCGGTAATGTCCCTTACCTATTCCGGCGAAGGTTACAGGATAGGGGTGTTACAAGGATACCCCTAAGCTTAGCCCTAAGATTGAGCAATAACGAAAGCATTTTGTAAATCCAGCTTCTTCTTTTGAAGACTTGCTTGTTCCATCTCTGTGAGGAGCTTGTGATTTTGATTTTGCACACCAAGTTGAAAGAGGGGGATCCCTCAATTTGGGAGTGTAGCGACGAAAATTTTTAGCTTAGGCCGCTAATTGTGGCGATCTAATACCTTGAAAACGAATTTTAATTTTATGAAAGCAAAGGAGTCGCCACCGATCCTTTTTCTTAGGTGTGATCGGACACCTATTAAAACCTCTTTTAGCTGAAAAATTCGTTTTTTTTTTTAAGTAAAAAGGCTAAATTTAGGTCTGCGTTAAAGTCCAGAGAAAAATAGGGTTCGGGAGTCAGTTACGCGCGGGGAAGGTATTAGCACCCCCACGACGCCCAAAAAATTGGTATCTTTTCAAACATGCATTGTCTTAATTTTCAAAAAATACAAGTTCAATTTAAAATTTAGTCATGATCCGATCGAGATACGAGCGTTTTTGGAATTTTGATTTCTTTTGAAAAGGATATCCCGTTTTAACACGAGCCAATCATGATTCACCCAACAATAGCAATGAAATCACTGGCGTAATGTTAAAATCGGCACATTGCCTTATTTATTGAAATAAAAAACGTGAAAAATATATTTTTTTTAGATAATGAATGCTAAAATGGAAAGAAATGAAACATAAGAGTAGAAATATGACAAAACAACAATAAATATGACAATTGCGTTGAACATGAAATAAAAATTGAGTATATACGTAGTGAAAAGTGAGGTAAAAGCATAATAGTAAAATACTAACAATGCCATATACTTATATATATGTGTAAACACGTGAAAATATAATGTGGACGAAAAGTGTATATAATATTATGTTAAAACATGGTATAAACTAAGAAACACAATACATACATAATAATAAAAGAAAAATAAGTATATATATACACACATAATATAATATGCAATGCTAAAAATATATGTATAAGATACGAAGTACGCATGATAGCATTTAAAATATATATATGTATATACATACAAGGTGTGAGTATTAAAACCGATAATAATAACTATAACTATTAATAATATTACACAAATTCACGTATATTAAATATAGGTATATGATAATACTAAATATTCGTATAATATATATATATTAGAAATAAAAGTATTTACATAGTAAGCTATAAAATGATGATAAAACATATGAATAATATAGTATCAAAAAACATATATAATATTTATGTTTTTATACAAATGTATACGTATAATATAGTATCAAAATATATATAATATATACATAATATGATATTAAATTACGTGCAAAAGGTAGTATTAAAAGGTATATGAAATAATGTATAAATAATATTAGAATATATATATGCAAAATGTAAGACATGTCAAACATAGTAGAAGTAAAATAATAAAAATAATATAACAGAGAATTGATAATATACATATATATATACATGAACATGCATGCATTATAAAATATGGTAATAATATCTAAACATATGTGTATAATATAAGTTTATTAGGAATAATAATATGAAAAAACAAATATATATATATATGTATATGTATACAAAATTAACCTAAACCTAAAATAACATTAATAGTAAGACATGATAATAATAATAATGACAATAATAATAATAAAATTAACAATGATAATAATGATAATAATAATAATGATAATAAAGCTAATGTAAAAGAGCCTTTAATAGTAATAGAATAAATATAATACTTATATACATATAATAAGATATTTGAAATATAATCTAGTGTTAGTATATATGCATGGGGATAAAATAAAATACAATAATAATATTGTTAAAATTAATACTATATATATACATATATATAAAACATGCACATAAATACAAAACACTATTTTAATCTTAAAGATAACAATAATAATAATGATAATGAATACAATAATAATATAATTAAAATTAAATAACGAAAAAGATAATAACAGGACGGAATCGAATTAAAAAAGGAAGTTCTGGGTAAATTTAAAATAAAAATATAAGGAGGAGGGGCTATTTGAACACGGGTGAACAACTGGGGGACCGAACGAGCAATTTTCCACGCTCTTAAAACGCAGCACATCAGTGGGGGGGGCCAAATTGAAAACAGGGTAAATTTCTGGGCTGGATTACAAATAAAAAGGACCTGATTGCAGAACACCGAAAAAGCGGAAGGACCACGGTGGTAAATTGTCCATGTGACGTCACAACACGCGGACTTGGGGTGGGTCGGATCGGGTCGACCCGATCCGAGTTCAAAAGTATAAAAACCCCAAATTTTTGATTTCGGCTCATTTGTGCCGTGGAGAGAAAAAAAAAAGAGAAGAAAGGGGGGAGGAAAGGAGAGGGGAAGGAGAAGGAGAGAAAGGGGGGTCCGGGCTCCGGTCGCCGGACCGGTCACCGTCCGGTCACCGGCCGGTCACCGGCCGATGACCGGACCACTGCACGCCGCCGCTCGCCGTCGTTCCGGCCACCGTTCCGGTGGCCGAAAAAAGGTAAATTTTAGATTTTTTCTTGCTTTATTTTTTAGTTTTTTTATATTTTAAAATATCATGTTATTGCTATCATTATTGTCCTTATCTACGAAAAAAGAAATCTGGAAAATATTACCTTCGGCTTCTTGCTTTGATTTCCAGTTCAATCTGGATTGGGGGGTATCCCTTTGCTGCTATATTAATATTATTGCTCTTTTCGTGCTAAACTCTCTGATTTTATTTGTATTAGAAAATTTTCCAGTATATTGCTTCTATTTCGATAGAAATCCGAACCGTTTACATTGTGGTTTCAATCGGCTTTTATAGCCTTTCCTATTGTTTTACAGCTTGTTATTTTCCATCATTTCTCTACTGCCTTCTGTCCCTTTTTCTTTAAATGTTTGCAGGGAGCTTGGGCGGTGCTGAGAGCAGAATGATGTGACCGTGGGCGGTGAAGCAGCTGCTGGCAGAGGCAAGTGGGCAGAGGCGGCTAAGGCACAAGGGCATTCGGGCTAGGGTTTCTGAGTTAGGGTTTGGGTGTATTTGGGTTAGGCCAATTAGGGCCTGGGTATTGGGTTAAAATTTGTAATGGGTTTGGATTGGGTTTTGATGTGTTTTTTTTTTTTGTTTTTGTAACTTGGACTTTGAATGGACATTGATTTTTGGTTTTAATTTATACGGGCCAAAATTGGCCATTACAGCTGCCCCTCTTTGCTCATTGTCGTGTAACGGTAATAGAGCAAAGACATAAAGTAAGGCCAATTTTGCCTGGTCTTGCTAAGTCTTGACTTCTTTTGGCACTTTTCTTGTTCTGGTAGTCATTTTCTAGTCCACCGCATCTTATAACTTTGATTCAATCCACTGTAACTTCAAAAACATGTATCGTGGCTTCAATTTATTCACATCTTCAGCAATATGAGATTCATCGTCTTCGATCTGTTCATCCATTGCAGCTTCGAGGAGATAAGGTTTATTGTGACCTGCTCTTCTGCCACTTTAGGGAGATGAGATCTGGCATCTTCAATCCGCTCTGCTACAACTTCAGGAAGATGAAACTAGTAACTTCAATCTGCGCCTCTGCGATTTCACTGGGGATGCAAGGCCTACATCTTTGATTGGATCCCTTGTAACTTCAAAAAGGCACAATTTGTATCTTCAACTGGCTCCATTGCAGCTTCAAGGAGGCAAAATCTGATGTCTTCAATCAGCTCCAATCTTTATCCTTTATTGAGATGAAGTCAAAAATTGCTTGACCTGCACATTCTCGTAATATGGGTTAATTTTTGAAACATTAAAAGTGCCTTAGTGTGTGACTGAGGCTCAACCCACTTCTCGCGATATGAGTTGATTTTTGAAAAGCAAACGTTGAGAATAGCATTTGAAAATATCTGAACATGAGGTCCAAGGCTTAACTCACTTCTCGTGATATGAGTTAACCTCCGAGAAACAGAAATTAAGACAGAAATTGAAAAGTCTCAACTCACCTCTCGCAATATGAGTTGATTTTTGAACAGTAGAAATTAAAAAGCGGAAATTGAAAAAGATCAACTCACCTCTCGCAATATGAGTTGAATGAACAGAAATTAAAAAGCAGAAATTGAAAAAGATCAACTCACCTCTCGCAATATGAGTTGAATGAACAGAAATTAAAAAGCAGAAAAAGATCAACTCACCTCTCGCAATATGAATTGATTTTGAAAAAGAAACTAAAAGTACCTCAACTTGTCTTGAGGCTCAGCTCACCTCTCGCAATATGAGCTGATTTTTGAAACATAAATTAAGAGTACCTCAACGTGTCTTGAGGCTCAGCTCACCTCTCGCAATATGAGCTGATTTTGAAACCTAAATTAACAGGATTCGAAAGTACCTCGGCATGACCTAAGGTTTGACTCACCTCTCGCAAATATGAGTCAATAGCAGAAATTAAAAATACCTCAACGTGTCTTGAGGCTCAGCTCACCTCTCGCAATATGAGCTGATTTTGAAACATAAATTTAAAACAGATGTTGAAAACATCTTGCCGTGACTTGAGATTTGACTCATCTCTCGCACTATGAGTCAATAACAGAAATTAAAAGTACCTCAACGTGTCTTGAGGCTCAACTCACTTCTCGCAATATGAGCTGATTTTTGAAACATAAATTAAAGACAGAAATTGAAAATACCTCAGCGTGTCCTGAGGCTCAACTCACCTCTCGCAATATGAGTTGATTTTTTTGAAACATAAATTAAAGGTACCTCGGAGTACAAAACATATCATCTGGTGGAACTCAAGTATCCTTCCCTTGATTCTGTACAATTATCATCGAGAACCCTTTGTTCTGCTAGAATATCTGTATGTGTCATGCATGATGCAATCATGATATGCACATGTTTGTCTTAAATGCATTCATGTCTATATGAACATGTTATGTGCCTTGCATTTGTTTGTCGTGATCTCTTTTCTTCACGACTCTTGTAGCGATCTGGTCTCATTATTTCTTGACCTTTTCTTTTAAACTTCGTACTCGTTTCCCAATTTCACGAGTAACCTTTGTTTCTTGGATAGCACTCTTTTGCCCCATCTGAGCTTTTGTTCTTGCTTCCGAGCTCTTGTTTTACTTATCATAATGATCTGCTTTCATTGCTTGGATTCTTAAGTTTCTCTTTAGGCTTTGTATCCATCTTTTAAGCTTTACAAGTAATCTATGTTTCTCGGATATCACTTGCTTAGCGTATGTTGAACTTCTTGTTCCCACTTTGAGACTCTTGTGCCTATCAAGTTTTCTATCCGAGTAATATTCAACATTTCTTTTGTTCAGAGCATGTCATATTACTATTTATCAATTAAATAAACAACATAATGAGATGCATGCAAGTTGTCAGGTAGGTACAAGAAAGAGACTTCATAATAATTTCAAAGGTAACAAACAAAGAAAGTTCGCCAAAGATAAAAGTGTTATAAAAGAAAAGGAACCATATTGGTGGATACAAATGTTCTAGATATTCAATGCATGAACTCTGCCACGTTTCTCAATCACGAATCTTTCTGAGCAAGGCCTCTTGTGTAGAAGATCTCGAGCGTTTCAGAAATGCTTCATACTATAGCCTGGTCACTTGGCCCACTATTCAAAATTGCTTCTGCCCCTTGGGCCCAGGTTTGCTTTATTAGGACGCCCTTTCGGGTTTTCATCCTAATGTTCTGTGTTTGACCAAGGCGCCCTTTTCGGGTTTTCACCTTGATCTCCCCCTTTTTTTTTTTAAGTGTAGTATTTCTTCACAACATCGGAGTTTACTGGATTTGGTAACTCCTTCCCATCCATTTCTGTAAGGATCAAGGCCCCGCCAAAGAATGCCTTCTTTACGACATACGGTCCTTCCCAATTAGGTGCCCATTTCCCTCGCAAATCTTTTTGTATTGGGAGGATCTTTCTCAAAACGAGTTCTCCTTCGTGGAATTCTCTTGGCCGTACCTTCCTGTTATGGGTGGTGATCATCCGTTTCTGGTACATCTGTCCATGGCAGATTGCCTTCAAGCGTTTTTCTTCGACGAGATTCAATTGATCATATCGAGCTTGGACCCATTCTGCCTCCTCGAGTTTCGATTCCATTAAGACTCGTAGGGACGGTATCTCAACTTCAATGGGCAGCACGGCTTCCATCCCATAGACTAGAGAGAAAGGAGTTGCCCCTGTCGACGTCCTCACAGATGTGCGGTATGCGAATAGAGCGAATGGCAGCTTTTCGTGCCAGTCCCTGTAGGTCTCTGTCATTTTGCCGATGATCTTCTTTATGTTCTTGTTAGCCGCTTCAACAACTCCGTTCATCTTCGGGCGATAAGGCGAGGAATTATGATGTTTTATTTGAAATTGCTTGCACACCTCTGTCATCATTTTATTGTTCAAATTCAAAGCGTTATCTGAGATGATTCTTTCAGGCAAACCATATCGACAAATGATTTCCTTTTTCAAGAACCTACAGACAGCGGCCCTCGTCACATTAGCAAATGAGGCAACTTCTACCCATTTTGTGAAATAGTCGATGACCACGAAAATGAATCGGTGCCCATTAGAAGCTTTGGGAGAGATCGGCCCTATAACGTCCATGCCCCACATTGAAAAGGGCCATGGAGACGTCATAACATGAAGGGGAGAAGGAGCTACATGAATTTTGTCGCCATAAATTTGACATTTGTGGCACTTTCTTGCGTAGCTAATGCAATCCCTTTCCATCGTCGACCAGTAATACCCGAGTCTCATAATTTTTCTGGACATAGTGAAGCCGTTGGAGTGGGTCCCACATATTCCTTCGTGAACTTCTTCAAGTATTTTCTTGGCTTCAGCGGTGTCAACGCATCTCATAAGCACCTGATCTTTGCCTCTCTTGTACAAGGTGTCTCCATCAAGAACAAATCCCACTGACATTCTTCTGATCATTCTTTTGTCATTCTCGTTTGCCTGTTCAGGATACGTTTGATTCTTGATGTACTCTAAGATATCATGGTACCATGGTCGTCCATCAGCCTCCTTCTCGATGCTATAACAATGTGTAGGGACCTCGTATATGCTCATCTTGAGGGGCATTATTTCTGTTTCTTTATTTGCTTTGAACATTGAGGCTAAGGTGGCCAAGGCGTCAGCCAATTGGTTATCTTCTCGCGGGAAGTAATTAAAAGTTATTTCTTTGAAATCTTTGACCAATTCAGCCACCAGATAGCTGTACTTAATCAACTTTGGGTCTCTCACTTCTCAATCTCCACGGATTTGGTAGATCACTAAAGCTGAATCTCCGTATACCTCTAGGATCTCGATGTTTCGTTCAATGGCTGCCCGTAGTCCCATGATACAAGCCTCGTATTCTGCTATGTTGTTGGTGCAGAAGAATTTGAGTCTAGCAGTGAAAGGATAATGATCTCCTTCCGGTGATACTAAGACTGCCCCAATCCCGTGCCCCAGGGCATTTGACGCGCCGTCAAAGCTCATCTTCCATGGCGTACCCTTTGATGACTCACACTCTCTTTCTGTGATGCATATTAGATCTTCATCCGGGAAATCAAATCTCAGGGGCTCATACTCTTCGGTTGTTCGAGCCGCTAAGAAATCAGCTATTGCACTCCCTTTCACCGATTTCTGACTCACATAGATGATATCGTATTCTGATAACAGGATCTGCCAACGTGCCATTCTCCCTGAGAGTGCGGGCGATTCCATCATATACTTTATCGGGTCTAGCTTTGAAATCAACCATGTCGTGTGATACAACATGTATTGCCTGAGTCTCCGAGCTGCCCAAACCAAAGCACAACAGAACTTTTCGATTGATGAATACCTTGCTTCGTATTCTGTAAACTTTTTGCTAAGGTAGTATATCACCTTTTTTTTCTTCCCCGACTCGTCATGCTGCCCGAGTACACAACCATTGAGTTCTCGAACACAGTTACATACAAAATCAAAGGCCTCTCTGGGGTTGGTGGCACTAGCACTGGGGGGTTAGACAAGTATTGTTTTATTTTGTCAAAGGCTTCCTGACATTTCTCGTCCCATTCTCCAGAATTGTGCTTTCGAAGGAGTCGAAAGATGGGGTCACACTGATTAGTGAGTTGAGAAATGAATCGGGCAATGTAGTTTAGCCTTCCCAAGAATCCTCTGACCTCTTTCTGAGTGCGCGGCGGGGGTAGTTCTTGAATGGCTTTTATCTTTTCTGGATCTACCTCTATGCCTTTTTTACTGACGATGAAGCCCAGTAATTTTCCCGAGGTAACCCCAAATGTACATTTGACTGGATTAAGTCTCAGCTGAAACTTTCTCAGTCTTCCAAACAACTTTTTGAGGTTGACAATATGTTCTTTTTCTCCTCGGGATTTAGCAATCATGTCGTCAACATAGACTTCTATCTCCTTATGCATCATATCATGGAACAATGTCACCATGGCCCTCTGATACGTGGCCCCGGCATTCTTGAGCCCAAATGGCATCACCTTGTAACAGAACGTTCCCCACATCGTTATAAAGGTGGTTTTCTCCATATCCTCGGGAGCCATTTTGATCTGATTATACCCCGAAAATCCATCCATGAAAGAAAATAATGAATGCTTCGCCGTATTGTCCACCAATGTGTCGATATGTGGTAAGGGAAAATTATCCTTAGGACTTGCGCGGTTCAGGTCACGATAATCCACGCACATTCGCACTTTACCATCCTTCTTTGGCACTGGGACAATATTAGCCACCCATTCTAGATATCTGGAGGCTTGTAGGAAGCCTGCATTAAATTGCCTCTTGACTTCCTCTTTTATCTTCAGCAGCATTTCGGGCCTCATCCGCCTTAATTTTTGTTGGATGGGTTTACATTCGGGTCTCAGCGGGAGCTTATGAACCATTATGTCCCCGTCCAATCCCGGCATATCCTGATAGGACCATGCAAACACGTCTTTGTACTCATGCAGCAAATCAATCAAATGATGCCTGGTGTCCTCTGAGAGTGAGGTCCCAATCTTCACTTCTTGCTTATTTTCATTAGTGCCCAGGTTTATTGTTTCAACAGATTCTTGATGAGGTAGAATCTGTTTGTCCTCTTGTTCCACCAACCTTAGCAAGTCAGGAGACGAGACATAGTCTTTGGCATTTCCCTCATCCTCGAATTCTCCTAAACAAACTGTCCTTTCAAAGTCGATTTCAAGATTGGTAACGGGTTCGTTCATGTCATTGGCATCTGAACACCTGAAAATTGAATGGGAAAGAGAACACTATAGAGGGACATCCAAGTTTTGGCAACAACAAACAAAACATTATGGCATGGTATGAGGTAAGTGCAAGAACAGGCCATGAAATGAAAGAATAATTATGGAGTAGATGCAAATGCGAAAGGTTATGACAAAATGCTTCTTCATTAATATTCATTTAATAGATAAAGAGCAGACGTCAGCTCTTACAAAAGAATCCCATTATATTTAGGGACACAAAAAGTGAATATCGGATATTACTCTGAGGAAGACTTGTAAACCACAAGGAGATCTTCAGCGGTCCAATTGTTCAACACGTAACCCGGGGGACAAGGGCGTATATTTGAAACACTTTTACTTGCATCAGCTTCTTCATCAACGACATTTATACAAATGTTCTGGAAAGCCTTCTCAACGAGTAGCAACGGGCTGTGCACATTTTCTTGCCCTGGATACATGATCCCAGCGGATGTGAATGTCCTTGACAAATGGGGGTACTCGATGGGTTCCCATTCCGGTTCTCGTCCTAAAGTCCTCGCAACCCTTCTTTCTTGCTCCTTCTTCCACTGTTTCTTCAAGTGATGTGCATTCGGTTGGAATCCTAGACCAAATCGTGCCTTATGAGGTACTGGCTTTAAGGCCCTGACTATCCCTTGATGATGTCTTCCCAAACCTTTCCTTGCTCGGGCCCCTCTCCCTATCGTCAGCTTGATTCCCATTTTAGTATTCTTCGACAGCCTAGGCACGGGAATTCTGTTTCCTTCAGCCACAAATGTGGCGTTGACGAACTCAAAGGATCTAAAGGAGCATTCCACGGCGTCTTTGTTCGCTTCGAGGTAAGGTGTGTCTGCAGAGATAGACGCAACAATATCCTCTTCACCCTCAACGGTAACCAAGCAGCCATCCATGATAAACTTTATTTTCTGATGAAGGGATGATGGAACGGCACCGGCCGAATGGATCCATGGCCTCCCCAAGAGGCAATTATATGAAGGGGTGATGTCCATAACTTGGAACTCGACGTCATAGATATAAGGACCCACTTCTAGAGGGACCTCAATTTTTCCTTTAACTTCTCGTCTCGTTCCATCAAATGTCCTCACCGTGGAGTGACACGGCCTCAAGTAGGACAAATCCATCGGAATTCTAGAAAGCGTGGCCAGAGGCATAACATTAAGCGCTGACCCATTATCAATAAGCACGTTTGGTATTATATATCCCTTGCATCGGGTTGTTATGTGCAGTGCCTTCACGGAGCCTCTACCGTTCGGTGGTATTTCATCATCACTGAAGGTGATGAAATTATCAGCGTTCAAGTTATTGATCCACCTATCAAGCTTTTCGACCGATATATTGTTTGCTACGTAGGCTTGATTCAATACCTTTAACAAGGCATTTCGATGTGGCTCTGAGTTCAATAATAAGGATAATACCGAAATACGTGCAGGTTGCTTACTTAATTGTTCGACCACGCTGTACTCACTGTGTTTAATGAATTTCAAGAATTCCTGTGCCTCTTCTTCATTTACAGGTCTTTTAGTCTCTTGTCGTTCGGGTGGACTTTCTGATTCAACTTCAGCCCCAAACATGGGTGCCTTTCCCTTTTGTTTGGAATCATTATTCCTCTTTGCTGGTTCAACTTCTTTGGAATAGCATCTTCCACTCCAGGTAAAGTGACCAACTTCTCCGATATTTTTAGCCGTGCCTTGGGATTTTTCACTTTCAAGAGTGACGATATTAACATCGTACTTCCAAGGTATTGCCTTACTATCCTGGTACGGAAAAGGCGATGGCGCCTCAATTACCATTTTTGGTTTTACTGGTTCTTTCCTCGCATCATAATATATTATCAATGGTCGTTCAGCAGTGTAAGGGAGATCCGATGATTGACCATCAGAGGCACATATTTCTCCTTCATCGGCCTCTGTTCTTCCGTTGAAGATTTCAATCTCTTTGCTATCCATCATGCCTTGGAGTAGTTCTTTAAATTGCTCACAAGATTGGATATTGTGTCCTATGACTTCATGAAAGTCACAAAAATTTTGACTTTTCATATTTCTTTTCTCGGTTACTCCTCTAAGACGACAGAGTAACCCTTTTTCAAGCAACACCTCCCAGATTCTCTGCAAAGGTGTGCTTATTTCCGAAACGACTCTTCTGGTTTGCAATTCACTTATTTCCTCTACTGCACTTACATTTCTTTCAGCATGATTTGGGAACGGGTCTCCGGTCGCACCACTAGTACCGTCGAAGCGTAAGACACCCGCATCAATTAGTCCTTGGACTCTTCGTTTAAAGGCAATGCAGTTTTCCGTAGAGTGCCCCTGGTTCCCCGCGTGGTATGCACAGCTAGCATTAGGGTTGTACCACTTTGGGTACGGGGGTTTCAATGGTGCCATGTAATGAGGAGATATTAACTGTTTTTCCAAAAGCTTAGGGTACAGTTCCCCGTAAGATACAGGAATAGGAGTGAATTGGGGTCTCTCGGGGTTAGGCCTCGCTGGCCTTGGTTCTCCTCTAGGTTGGCATTGGGTAGAGCCGGCATTTTGAGGAAACGTGGTGGCTGGCCTCGGGTTGTTGGTTGCATAGACAGGGTAAGAAGGATAGGGAGGTGGTGGTTGGTAATAGGGGGCTTGTGGTTGATAGAAGTTTGGTGGCGGGTAATTTCGAGGTCGAAATTGATTAGGATATGGACTAGGAGCATAACGGTTTCCAGTTCCCACCATGTGGGCTTCCGGCTCTTTTTTTCTCATAGGCACTGCCTTCTTCGAACCTTCTCCTTCCATTCTTCCACTTTTAACCGCATTTTCTATTAGTTCACCGGATATGACAATATCCGAGAAGTCCTTTGTGGCGCTTCCCACTAATTTATCATAGAATGGCGCCTTCAGGGTATTGATGAACAGGACTGCTATCTCGGTCTTGGTCAATGGAGGTTCCACCTGAGCCGAGATGTCTCTCCACCTCTGCGCATATTGTCTAAAAGTTTCTGATGGCTTTTTCTCCATCATTTGTAGCGTCATGCGATCGGGTACCATATCGGAGACGTGTTTGTATTGCTCGCAAAATGCCACGGCTAGATCCTTCCAGGTTCGGATCCTTTCTCTACTAAGTTGGTTGTACCAGCGGAGAGCTGATCCGGTTAAACTGTCCTGAAAACAATGTATAAGCAGCTTGTCTTCATTGACATAACCAGTCATTTTTCGGCAGAACATAACGAGATGTGCCTTCGGGCATCTCGAGCCATCATACTTTTCAAAATCCGGTGCTTTGAATTTTGGAGGGAGGACCAAATCAGGTACCAGACTAAGTTCTTTAGCGTTTAGTGCCGAGAAGACTTCAATGCCTTCTATTGCTTTAAGTCTTTCTTCCAAACTTCTATACTTTTCTTGGACTTCATGATCCTCTATCCTTAACCTAGCGATTTCTGCGGGATCGTCTAGGTCTGGGACAGGTGGATCAACCGGAGCAGTTCCTGGGTTTGCCACAAATACTCCCTGCCCTACAGGAGGGGGTGTTACAGGCCGTTGTTCTACGCCCGCGGGTCCTCCCTGTGTGTATCCTCTATATGTCACGTGGGGCGGAGTAAACCCTGGAGGATAGGGCGGTTCTTGATCAAGATTCACAACTTCAGGGTTTTGTATAGGTCCCTTTCCTTTGACTAGGGCCGACATCATTTCCATCATCTTGGCCAATTGGTCCTTCTGTTCAGTGGATTCTTCCCGAGACCTTATCATCAACTCTCTCGTCTCCTGTTGCGACCTGGCTAACTGTTCCTGTAATTCTTTCTGAATTCTCTCCATCCTTTCAATTCTTTCGTTAAACTCAGCCTCCATTGCTCTAGCCTGTCGACGTGTTCTATACGTATGGTGTGATTCCAGGTTTACAATGTCACAACTGCGCATCATATGATTCTACTCTTAGCAAACGATCGTGGGATATGCAGTGAATGAATGAATGAATGAATGTATGAATGTTAATTATGAATGCACGTCAAATGTTAGTTATGGATGCATATGCAAAAATCGGTGTTGATTCCAGACAGCCCCTATCTAGGCATTTCATTAATCAAAAGAGTCTATTTACAAAACGTTTTTTCATCATTTGATTCAGCTTTCATACAAACTTCCTTGCTACATCGCCGTAATTCTTCACTCGTTCCAAGAATTCTGATATGCTCGATCTCTGTCTAGGCAGGAATTGGCAACTAAGACTCTCGGCTTCATCTGCTATTTGCATTATGTGCATGGCTGCCGTACGAATCTCGTTGATCAAGTATTTGAGATTTTCATCCTTTTCGCAGAGGGCTCTTTCGTAAGCGTGGGTATCTCTATCATACTGACCCTTCTTTTCTTCCAAAGCTTCCAAGAGAGTATCCAGTTGTTGTTGTCGGGCTTGTAGTGTGTCTTCTAAATCCCGTATCGTTTCTTTCAATTCTTGACGCTTAGCTCGACTAGTCATCAGTTCAACAGATGTAGCTTCATACTCAGCAGACTTCTTTCTTAACTCTATTGCAGCCCGTGCAGCCTTTCCTTCTTCTTTCTTTGCTTTTCCTTTCCAAAATTCCATCCCACCCTTGACATTACTCAATTCCTCTTTCCATTCCGCTGACGACTTGCCCAGCCCGCTGTTCTTTATGGCGCCTCTTAACTTTTTATTTTCTAGATGAAGATCTCTTAAGTCGTTTCTTACGACCTCGGCTTCTTTTTGCACATTCTCGGCCCTGGATCTTTCAATTTGAACATCGATCTTCAGCTGATAATTTTCTTCTTGAAGGGCACTAAGGTCTCGTAACATTTTTGTCTTTTCGCGTTCGAATTCTTGTCTCGCCGTCTCTAGCTCGGATGGAATTTCATTCGAAAAAGGATTCTGAAAGGCGTAATCTGCCGATGAGACTTGCAAACTACTCATCCGTTGCTTTCTCCATGCATTGTAGTCCTGGGTGATAGTGTCAGCATATAAAGCCAACTTCATCAGATGAATTCTTTTCCAAGCCTTTGCAGTGTCTCGGACTTTCTTCATATAACCTTCACCCGCAAAGACAAACTCTGACTGAGCCAGACCACTGGTGGCGGGTATAAACTGTCGTGAAGAGAACTGTCTTTGAACCAAAAGAGGAGCGTAACCAATCCCTCCCCACAATCCAAGTAGTGGTACCCAGTCTTGGTTTCCAACTTTGTATAACAAAAGCGAAGGGCGTATCCACGGCGCTCTCCATACTATGTCCTCGGCACGTAAGTTCTGAAACACTGGGACCCAATGCTGCTCAGTAACCTCCTTCGGCCACTCTTTCTTAAGGTGAGCTTCCAACAGAGCAAATGTCTTCGAAAACATGTGGAACGGTGTGCGCTCTACCTTCCAAAAGTGACTCAAAATCCAAACGTTAAGTAGCTGCGCGCATCCGATGAATCGTCCTTCCCCTCTTTTCCTGCAACTGCTCAAAGATCTGAAGGTCTCTGCTAGGATGGTTGGGGCAGGATTGATACCTTGCTTTAACTTTTCAAAGAAATCTACTACCGCTACTTCTATATGTCCGAGAATCTTCGGAAAGACAACCAAACCATAGATAGCCAAAGCAAACAAATTTATCCGTTTCAACATGTCAGGATGGTTTAAAACCAGGTCTCGTAGGGAAAACCATGGGACGCAGCTGATTTCATTCTTTTTCTTTATTTGCTTTTCGGCCCATGCATCGGTCATATCCGTCAGCCTTACTAACTTTTTCCTGAATGTCATCGGCTTGGGCTCTTTGACATATATTTTGTAGGTTTGCATGTTTTCGACACGCAGCAGAGCAGCATACTCCTCTATCGTAGGGGTCATATCTTCTTGGTTGAATGTGAAACACTGATACCCCGGATCCCAAAATCTGATCATAGCTTGAATCAATCTTTCGTCTACTTTGACAGCAATCAGATGGGCTATGTCCCCGTACCTTTCGGTGAAAATGCCCTTAGTATCTGAATCCCACTGATTCCAGATCCCAACCAAGTCTTCAAGGTCGTTTTGACGGACATTCACAGTCACCCGCTCGGGTAGATTGACAATGCATCCTTCTACCAGGCTGTCTCCCTTTTCTCTTTGAGTCCTCAAAGACCAGTCCCGAACCACGGTGTTTGTCTCGGTCGTTTGTACAATTGACTCTTCCATTTGAAACCCGTTTTTGGCAACTAATCTTTAGTCAACACCGTTCTATTATGATGCCTATGATGCACGATGAGGAATAAAACAAAGACAATCAAACTTGGTTAGTGATCAGATATAAATGAAAATAAATTAAAGCAATTTTAAACTATCCGATTCGATTTAATAGATAAATCCCTTCCCCTTATACAAAGTAAAAGTACAAAAGGTAAGAGGCATTTCTCCCGTGTGCCTATTTTGGTGTTTGCTAAACGGACAGAGGTTCGGCATGGCTCTAATTGGGTGGCTCGTACAGTTCATTATATGTGGTTTTAGGTTCTAGAAAGGTACCCGAATCGTCTGTACTGTCATCTACTAAGATTAGTACAGAACCTCGGTCATAGCCCATCACAGGCTTACGAGATCAATTCGAGGGATTACATTTACTTATGCTTATGCGGAGGGACGAGTTATCTCACGAAAGCATAAGTCATATGTAACCCGAAAGTATTCGCTAGCCTGTGCGGAGGGACGAGTTAACTCACGAAGGCGTAGCGTTTACTTTCACTTAAGGGACGGAGCCCGGGTATAGAGCTCATGTTATGCAACAATGCACGTGAACAGTGTGTGGGGAGAAACTCACAAACCTTTCGTTTTATTTTAAAAACTAGACTTAGAGAACCGAAGCTTAGAAATTTAGAGCTTCAAAACAAGTAGACAAGAAGTTAGAAAATATTTACAATGAGATGCGAGTGCATGAGTTTTCAAAAATTTGAGGGTCACGACTAAACATTAATTTGAAAAAGGAATTTCAAAAATTTTGACAACGCGTTCGATTTGATTTGACTCTCGAAAGCTTGTCCCCAGTGGAGTCGCCAGCTGTAGCGACGAAAATTTTAGCTTAGGCCGCTAATTGTGGCGATCTAATACCTTGAAAACGAATTTTAATTTTATGAAAGCAAAGGAGTCGCCACCGATCCTTTTTCTTAGGTGTGATCGGACACCTATTAAAACCTCTTTTAGCTGAAAAATTCGTTTTTTTTTTAAGTAAAAAGGCTAAATTTAGGTCTGCGTTAAAGTCCAGAGAAAAATAGGGTTCGGGAGTCAGTTACGCGCGGGGAAGGTATTAGCACCCCCACGACGCCCAAAAAATTGGTATCTTTTCAAACATGCATTGTCTTAATTTTCAAAAAATACGAGTTCAATTTAAAATTTAGTCATGATCCGATCGAGATACGAGCGTTTTTGGAATTTTGATTTCTTTTGAAAAGGATATCCCGTTTTAACACGAGCCAATCATGATTCACCCAACAATAGCAATGAAATCACTGGCGTAATGTTAAAATCGGCACATTGCCTTATTTATTGAAATAAAAAACGTGAAAAATATATTTTTTTTAGATAATGAATGCTAAAATGGAAAGAAATGAAACATAAGAGTAGAAATATGACAAAACAACAATAAATATGACAATTGCGTTGAACATGAAATAAAAATTGAGTATATACGTAGTGAAAAGTGAGGTAAAAGCATAATAGTAAAATACTAACAATGCCATATACTTATATATATGTGTAAACACGTGAAAATATAATGTGGACGAAAAGTGTATATGATATTATGTTAAAACATGGTATAAACTAAGAAACACAATACATACATAATAATAAAAGAAAAATAAGTATATATATACACACATAATATAATATGCAATGCTAAAAATATATGTATAAGATACGAAGTACGCATGATAGCATTTAAAATATATATATGTATATACATACAAGGTGTGAGTATTAAAACCGATAATAATAACTATAACTATTAATAATATTACACAAATTCACGTATATTAAATATAGGTATATGATAATACTAAATATTCGTATAATATATATATATTAGAAATAAAAGTATTTACATAGTAAGCTATAAAATGATGATAAAACATATGAATAATATAGTATCAAAAAACATATATAATATTTATGTTTTTATACAAATGTATACGTATAATATAGTATCAAAATATATATAATATATACATAATATGATATTAAATTACGTGCAAAAGGTAGTATTAAAAGGTATATGAAATAATGTATAAATAATATTAGAATATATATATGCAAAATGTAAGACATGTCAAACATGGTAGAAGTAAAATAATAAAAATAATATAACAGAGAATTGATAATATACATATATATATACATGAACATGCATGCATTATAAAATATGGTAATAATATCTAAACATATGTGTATAATATAAGTTTATTAGGAATAATAATATGAAAAAACAAATATATATATATATGTATATGTATACAAAATTAACCTAAACCTAAAATAACATTAATAGTAAGACATGATAATAATAATAATGACAATAATAATAATAAAATTAACAATGATAATAATGATAATAATAATAATGATAATAAAGCTAATGTAAAAGAGCCTTTAATAGTAATAGAATAAATATAATACTTATATACATATAATAAGATATTTGAAATATAATCTAGTGTTAGTATATATGCATGGGGATAAAATAAAATACAATAATAATATTGTTAAAATTAATACTATATATATACATATATATAAAACATGCACATAAATACAAAACACTATTTTAATCTTAAAGATAACAATAATAATAATGATAATGAATACAATAATAATATAATTAAAATTAAATAACGAAAAAGATAATAACAGGACGGAATCGAATTAAAAAAGGAAGTTCTGGGTAAATTTAAAATAAAAATAGAAGGAGGAGGGGCTATTTGAACACGGGTGAACAACTGGGGGACCGAACGAGCAATTTTCCACGCTCTTAAAACGCAGCACATCAGTGGGGGGGCCAAATTGAAAACAGGGTAAATTTCTGGGCTGGATTACAAATAAAAAGGACCTGATTGCAGAACACCGAAAAAGCGGAAGGACCACGGTGGTAAATTGTCCATGTGACGTCACAACACGCGGACTTGGGGTGGGTCGGATCGGGTCGACCCGATCCGAGTTCAAAAGTATAAAAACCCCAAATTTTTTATTTCGGCTCATTTGTGCCGTGGAGAGAAAAAAAAAAGAAGAGAAGAAAGGGGGGAGGAAAGGAGAGGGGAAGGAGAAGGAGAGAAAGGGGGGTCCGGGCTCCGGTCGTCGGACCGGTCACCGTCCGGTCACCGGCCGGTCACCGGCCGATGACCGGACCACTGCACGCCGCCGCTCGCCGTCGTTCCGGCCACCGTTCCGGTGGCCGGAAAAAGGTAAATTTTAGATTTTTTCTTGCTTTATTTTTCAGTTTTTTTATATTTTAAAATATTATGTTATTGCTATCATTATTGTCCTTATCTACGAAAAAAGAAATCTGGAAAATATTACCTTCGGCTTCTTGCTTTGATTTCCGGTTCAATCTGGATTGGGGGGTATCCCTTTGCTGCTATATTAATATTATTGCTCTTTTCGTGCTAAACTCTCTGATTTTATTTGTATTAGAAAATTTTCCAGTATATTGCTTCTATTTCGATAGAAATCCGAACCGTTTACATTGTGGTTTCAATCGGCTTTTATAGCCTTTCCTATTGTTTTACAGCTTGTTATTTTCCATCATTTCTCTACTGCCTTCTGTCCCTTTTTCTTTAAATGTTTGCAGGGAGCTTGGGCGGTGCTGAGAGCAGAATGATGTGACCGTGGGCGGTGAAGCAGCTGCTGGCAGAGGCAAGTGGGCAGAGGCGTCTAAGGCACAAGGGCATTCGGGCTAGGGTTTCTGAGTTAGGGTTTGGGTGTATTTGGGTTAGGCCAATTAGGGCCTGGGTATTGGGTTAAAATTTGTAATGGGTTTGGATTGGGTTTTGATGTGTTTTTTTTTTGTTTTTGTAACTTGGACTTTGAATGGACATTGATTTTTAGTTTTAATTTATACGGGCCAAAATTGGCCATTACAGGGAGTTGTAAGCTTTACTGCACTGCAGGTGCAAAGTCCACATAGCTTGAAATGTTCTATTACTTGACACAATCATCAATACATTATCAAAGTAAACAATTGGAATATTTAAAACGGAAACATTTATGCATTGGAAAAAGCTTTATCAAGTCGTTCCCACACATCATCATGTTATTGTAATTAGATAAGTCAATGAAGTTTGGGTATTTGACTAAAATGTTAAAATATATTGACGTAATATTGATGATCAATAGTATGGTCACACATAGGAGATTTACATTTTGACATGGTAAATTTTTTAATACATTTTTTAATTGTCACATGTCAAAATGTAAGGCTGTCATGTGTCACCATACTATTGGTCGTCAATGTCATGTCAGCGTATTTTAACTGTGTTAATTAGGTACCTAAAAAAGTACCAAGCTGACTTATGGTTTCCAAGTTTAAGTACTAATTAGGTCCAAAAAAAAGTTTAGGTATCAAATAGAGTACAAGTTACTAAGTTTAGATGCCTCCATACATATTAACCATCCAATGCACTATGCCCTTCTTTATGTCACCAAAAATAAAATAAAATAAAAATAATTTTAACAAGTGTTATTTGAAATAATAAAGATTTTTCATTGCTCAAAAGTAAAGATGTTCATGGGTCAGGTAGAGTCGGGTTCAAAACACGCCTAAGCATGATATTAATATATTTTATGTTTGTCCAAACTCAACTCAACCCAAAATATAGGCTTAAAATTTGGCTCAAACATATTCATATTTGCAAAAGATTAACCCAATATCATTTTAAACTTGCTCATATTATTTTTATTTTTTAAAAAAATATTTATATAATTTTATTTTTTATTTATTGAATTTTTTTATATAGTCATCTTAACATTATTTTTCGGTAAAAAGAAACAACATAGAGCATTTCATCAACCTATTAACATTAATTAGGCAATGAAACATTACGATCAGCAAGTATTAAATCTTGTACCGAAACCAAAGATTCTTTAAACAGTTGTCAAATTAAAAAAATCAACTGCAGCACACTTAGCCACATGATCTACAACCCTATTATGCTCCATTAGGATGTGGGACACTCTTATGTTCCATTTTCTTATGCAGGAGTTGATGCAAAAGTCTAAACTCCACCAAGCTGCTATTAGCGTCACCACCTGCTACCAGTAATTCTATTAAAAGAGCATTATTATATTTCACCTCAATTTTCCTAAACCCTTTTTCCCACGCTATAAAAGGGCCTTCCACCATCGCTCTAGCTTCAACTTTGAAAATAGATTCCTTACCCAATGACATCGTGTAACCACACAATCATTATGCATTTGAGTCTCTATGTACACTCCAATGGATGCATGAAATCCATTATTTGACACTGCCTTAACTGTATTAAGCTTTATCCAATCCTTTCCTAGACGAGACTAATTCAATGAAGTATTATATATTTAGTATATTTTTATTTTTTATGTGTTATAAATTACATAATATACATATAAATAATATAATATAAAGTATTATAAATTTAAAAATAAGCCAAGTTGGGCCTGACTCAAGCTTTGAATGTTCAACCATGAGTTCATCCATATTTTAAAGAGGCCTATTATTTTTACCCAATTTTTTTCAAATTGGACAAACTTTGAAGTTCGAACAAATAATGATACCCATGAATAAACTCACAAGAATTCATCAAATCATTGAAAATGGTTGAAAACAATCCTTTTAATGAAATTAGAATTTCATTACTAAACTAATTAAAATCAAAGTCAAAGAACCAAAATAATAATAATAATAATAATAATAATAATAACAATAATCAACTAATCACGTAATAAAAGATATTCATAACAATATAATCATATTTTTGTGATGTTGATGTAAACATTTATAGCCAAGGTAGGTAAAAGTATTAGAGAGGTTTTTTTATTAGGAGTTGTTTTTTAAAATTTTGGAAAACGGGATCGATTTGAAAAAAAATGAAATGGAGTCGCCACCGACCCTTTTTCAAGGTGTGATCGGGTCACATTGAAATTGATTGTTTTAACAAAACATCTTGATTTATTAAAATTATGACTTTGGTCTACGAATTTCAAAAAAAGGGTTCGGGAGTCGATTACGTACGAGGAAGGGTTAGCACCCTCGTAACGCCCAAAATTGGTACCATTTTGATTAATGTTTGTCCAAATATTGAAACCCTGAAAGAACTTGAAATGCAATTTTTGAAGAACATTTTGTTTGAATTGAGCTTTAAGATTCCCTCGTTTCAAAGGAACGAAATACCACCTCCAGCACGTTAGGAGATGCTATCTTAAAACCTTTAATTCCAAGTTCATCAATGGATTTTTTTAAAAACATGCAATTTAAAATGTTATTTAGTTATTTGGTCAAACGAAAAAATCGCAACCCAGCACGTTAGGGCAGAATTTCTCGATTTTCCAAATACTAAACATTGCCTCAAAAAAAGATTTTGAGTTCGTGGTTTGAAATTGTGTGAAAATTAATGTTGAAATTATGATACTAAAACACATTGCAAAGGCGCAACCAATTATCACAGAATAAAAATATACAACAGGATTACTTCTAAAACGAGCAATGATCATACATAGCATTCCACCCTTTGCACACCAACATTAACAAAAAATGAATTCACAATTAATACCAAACGAAATTTCATAAGCATAAAATAATAAACCCTAGCCCATATAAAAAGAATAGAGTTTGAAGTTGATAATGCCTAATAAAATACACGAAATACAATTTAAAATTAAGTATAAGAATTTAAATTAGAAATATATATATATATATATGGATTTTGAACCAACTACTTTATATAAAAAAAATGGTATTATATAATACAATTTAAAACGAGTTCTATAACCAATAAAAAAATCCAAAGATATACAATATAATGATAATGCATGTAAAAGAATGAAACCTTGCGAAATTTAGAACAATATATGCATATATATATATATACATATATTAATGAAATATTGGTATTTTAAAAGAATAAAAGTAACTTGAATTATAATATACAAAAGAATGCATATAAAAATGTTTTTTAAAAGAAATCTATTAAAAAATGTTCATACATGATTAACAAGATATATATGATAAAAATTAATAATATACAAAGCAATATAAGAGTAATAGAAATAATGATATATAAAACAAAAATTTAAATGTAAATGAAATGTATACATATAAATAATAGAAAATAATTGAAATGAACAAAATACAATTTAAAATAAGGTTTTAAGAAGAAATAAAGTATGCATATATATGTACATAGGTAAATCTAAAATAAAATACAAATATAAAATAATATAAAACTTAATATATATATATATATATATATCCATAATTTGTAAATAAACAAAACCATTCGATGGTGGTAGGAATAAAAATAAAACATATACAGGTAATCAAGGACTAGAAACGCAAATGTTCCAAGTATTAAAATGCTGCGTTGGTCGGAGACTAGAATGAAATTAATTTAAAATTCAAGGTTTAAAGATATAAATAGGCATCAGGCTATTAAGGACCAGGTTAATACGCGCGTAAAATTACAAGGGCTTCTTGGGAAATTATCCCGAACACCCAAAACGGTGCCGTTCAAACACTGGTCACTTAATAGCGCGAGGACTAAATTAAAATACCAACAAAATGAATGAGGCTAAATCAGAAAATAGGCTCAGGACCACATTGCATGACACCGCTAAAGCGGAAGGACCAAGTACACAAATATACCAATAAACAAGAACGCGCAGATCCTCTCCGGGTCGGGTCACTCGCGCGGGTACGGCCTCTAAACGACGCTGTTTTGGTCAATAATGGATCGTGCCAGAACGACGTCATATCCTAGCCTTATAAATACCGATACCCTAAAAAAATCATTTTGAAACCCTTTTTAAAAAAACTTAGAAGACTCTCTCAAAACAGCCATCGGCTCTACGAGCATCGGCCTATGGTCGACCACGCTCCGATCATCGGGTCGTCACTAACCGTCGCCTCCGTCGCCGTATACGATGGTCGAAGTTTGCTGAAAAGGTTCCGTCGACCTCTTAAAATCCCCTAAACCCGAATATAAACCCAAAACGTACGAAAAACCCCACCTAAAAACTAGATTCGAGCACAAACGATTCAGATTCCAGCTCCGATCATTATCCAAGGTAAAAGTTTTTGTTTTTAATTAGTTTCTATATGCATGCAGTAGATTAGAAGCAAAATAGACTGAAATCAGTGAAATATACCTCTGTTTTTATTTTTTTGTATTTCAAAAAAAATCGTAAGTCCTTACAAGGGTTTCGGGCTTCCTTTTTTATAGCCGAAAAGAAAAAATAGGTACAATATATTTAGTTTTTCCTTTTTGCTTTATCCTTGCGTGTTGGTGTTGTTATCTTTCCTGTTTTGGTTTGTTTGCAGGTGCAGAGGGAAGTCAACGGAGGTGAGTTCCCGTTTTGGTGCTAAGGACCCGACGTAGCCGAACCTCGGGTATTGAGGGAGCAGACGTAGCGGTGCATTAGGCGCTGGAGGTGCTGACGAGGCACGTAGGAAGGGTACGGCGCTAGGCAACCCTAGAGTTTCGGCCTGGCTGAGATGGGTTTAAGCATTGGGCCTATGGGGCCACCAAGGTTTAGGGCTAGGGGTTTATTTGTAATTTTAGGCTAAATATTTTAATCGGGCTTGTAAAAATGGGTCTGTTGGACTTTTGGACTAATGTAATTGGGTCAGGGTTAATCTATAAATGGACTTTTACTTTGGACCTTTAATATTTTAGTTCTGTTTAGTTTTGTTTGGGCCTAGGTAAATTTAGGCCCGTACAGCTGCCCCTCTTTGCTTATTGTCGTGTAATGGGAATGAAGCAAAGACTTTAAAGAGGGCCAAATTTGTATGGTCTTGCACAATCATGACCTCTTGGTGCTCATCTTCTTCAAGTACCCTCGTTCAGATCCACTGCATCTTCAGGGGTATGGAAAGTGTGGCTTCAATCTGCTCCAGTGTAATTTTGGGGAGAAGAGATTTGTAGCCTCAATCTTCTCTGCTGAAACTTGAAAGAAATATTGATCATCAATATAAACTCAGGGAGAATGGATTTGTAACCTCGACCTACTCCACTGGGATTTCAATGAGATAATGATTGGTAAATGATCCTGGTTGAACTGCAATTTCACTGGGCCTTCAAAGAGATAAGGATTGGTAATTGATCCTGATCTACTGTAATTCCACTAGAGCTTCAAGGAGAGAAGGATTGGAAATTGATCCTGATCCATTGTAATTCCATTGGGACTTCAAGGGGATAAGGATTGGAAATTGATCCTGATCCACTGTAATTCCACTGGGACTTCAAGGAGATAAGGATTGGAAATTGATCCTGATCTACTATAATTCACTAGGCCTTCAAGGAGATAAGGATTGGAAATTGACCCTGATCCACTGTAATTACACTTGGACTTCAAGGAGTTAAGGATTGGAAATCGATCCTGATCTACTGTAATTCCACTAGGACTTCAAGGAGATAAAGATTGGAAATTGATCCTGATCTACTGTAATCCCACTGGGACTTTTAGGAGATAAGGATGTCGCCATGTTGTCCTCTTGTAGACATGACCTGTAGAATTGGTTTTATGTGCTTATGCTTATGCAAAGTGATTAGTGTGCTATGATCAAAATTAATCGAATGCTCCTAACTAAATGTATTACGAATGGTATATGCGAAATGTCGTGAGAATGATCCTTTTTAATACTCGAGGCCTCATTGCTCGTATCACGCTGTTTTCTTGTTTGGCTGGTACTTTGCCAAAAACCTAAAGAAACAATCATATTTTGCTCAACTGCTTTGCCCTACTAACCTCAGGGTTTGTTCCATAAAGCTTGTACCATCATTAATCCATCCCACTGTCATTAAGGAATAAAGGATTTGTGCTATTTCTCAAAATAATTTATTATGCCTTCTTCGAGGTATCGAGCATGAATGCAGAATTTCTTCTTTAAAAGAGATTTTATTCTTGTCACTTGCTTGTTAAAGCCTTATTGCTGCTGTTTTGTCCAAAAATTCGAAGGAGTCTTCAATATTCGGACGCCCCTTTCCTAAATATTTCTAAACCTTAGATCTGGTGAGTTTTAAAAAAAGTTCTGCTTTAGGTTCTTATATTATTTAAAAGCCTCTAGAGTAATATACAGAACTTTTTCTATGAAAGTATTATTAGTTCATCGATCATTATTTTAATGCAATATGCTTGCAAAAGGTAATAACAATAGACAAGAACAAAATTGGTGTGAGGTAAATCTAAGAAAAACGGAAATAGAAGAAGTTAATTGAAAATGCATATCTTGAAAGGATCAAAGTATTCAAAGATAGCCAATACAATATGAATAAGAACAAACATTAGGTGCCCTAGATATCGCAGCCTGAGTTTCTCTGTATGAGCTTCTGGGAGACTGCTTCGAGTTGGACGTATGTCTAGGAGATCTTGAGTACTTTGTCGACGTAACCTATCCCTTCCTTGCTAATTCCAGCATAACAGGATCACTGCATATCACCATTTGAGACGCTCTTTCTAGGTTTTCCGCTCAAATCCCCTTTGGTCTCAAGGCGCCCTTTGCGGGTTTTCACCTTGGCTTCTCCTTTTTTTTGAAGGTCTTAAAGCGCACTTTGCGGGTTTTCACCTTGGCCTCTTTCTCCTTTATGCGTAGTACTTCTTAACTGAATCTGAATTTACGAGGTTGGTCAAACTTTTTCCATCCATTTCAGCCAAGATCAGTGCTCCTCCAGAAAAAGCTTTCCTTACCACGTACGGTCCTTCCCAATTTGGCATCCATTTTCCTTTAAAATCTTTTTGTATAGGGAGGATCTTTTTCAGTACCAAGTCCCCCTCATGAAATTCCATTGGGCGAACCTTCTTATCATAAGCTCGCATCATTCATTTTTGATACATCTGACCATACTGGATTGCCCTCAGCCGCTTTTCCTCAATCAAGTTCAGTTGATCATATCGGGATTGGATCCATTCTGCTTCGTCTAACTGTAATTTTGATAAAACCTGAAGAGAAGGTATCTCTACTTCAATGGGTAGAACTGCCTCCATTCCGTAGACCAGCGAGAAAGGTGTTGCCCCCGTAGAAGTTCTGATAGATGTCTGATAAGCGTAGAGAGCAAAGGGCAACTTCTCATGCCAATCTCTATAAGTTTCCGTCATCTTTCCCACAATCTTCTTAATATTTTTATTGGCTGCTTCTACTGCACCATTCATTTTCGGGTGATACGGCGACGAGTTATGGTGTCTGATCTTGAACTGATTACAGACCTCCGCTATCATACTGTTGTTCAAATTAAGCGCATTGTTTGATATAATCTTCTCAAGCATCCTATATTGGCATATGATTTCCTTTTTTAAGAATCTGCTAACTGCCGATTTAGTGACATTGGCGTATGAAGCAGCCTCTACCCACTTAGTGAAGTAATCGATGACCACGAAGATGAATCGATGCCCATTTGAAGCTTTTGGTGAGATTGGCCCAATGACATCCATGCCCCACATAGAGAAAGGCCATGGGGAAGTCATAACATGCAAGGGCGAAGGAGGGACATGAATCTTGTCCCCATAAATCTGGCATTTGTGACATCTCTTGGCATAGTTGACACAGTCTCCTTCCATGGTGGACCAATAGTACCCAAATCTCATAATTTGTCTGGCCATTGTAAAGCTGTTGGCATGGGTTCCGCAGACACCCTCATGGACTTCTTCTAGAATTTTCTTAGCTTCAACAGTGTCCACACACCTCAATAAAACCCGATTCTTTCTTCTTTTGTACAGGATATCCCCGTCCAAGACATAATCACAAGATAGTCTTCTTAATGTCCTTTTGTCGTTCTCAGTTACCTGATCGGGATATTCACGATTTCTCACGTATCACAATATATCATGGTACCAAGGGTGATCATCTCTTTTTTTTTATCCACATTGTAACAATGGGCCGAAGCCTCGTAGATACTCATTTGAATAGGCTTTACATCCTCTTGTCTGTTTACTCTAATCATGGAGGCCAAAGTGGCCAAAGCATCTGCCATCTGGTTTTCTTCTTGTGGGAAATAACTTAAGGTGATGTCATTAAACTCTTCAATTAACCCTGTGACTATCCTTCGATAATTGATCAATTTAGGGTCTCTTATCTCCCATTCGCCCTTTAGTTGGTAGATTACTAGCGCAGAATCTCCATATACCACTAGCGCTTTGATTTTGCGTTCTATGGCTGCTCGGAGTCATATGATACATGCTTCATACTCTGTCATATTATTTGTGCAATCAAAATCCAATTTGCAAGTGAATGGATAATGGTCTCCCATTGGGGATACTAAGACTGCCCCAATTCCATTGCCGACAGCATTTGATGCTCCATCAAAATTTAACCTCCAAAGATGATCCTTTGAGGTATCTTCCTTCACAGCCGCTACATATATTAGATCCTCATTGGGGAAGTCAAAATTCAACGACTCATAATCCTCTAAAGCTTTGCTAGCTAGAAAATCTGCTATTACACTCCCTTTCACAGCTTTTCGACTCACATAAACGATGTCGAATTCAGAAAGTAGAATCTGCTATCTGGCCATCTTGCCATTTAAAGCAGTTGACTCCATTATATACTTTAGTGGGTCCAACTTCGGTATCAACCAAGTCGTGTGGTACAACATGTATTGTCTCAACCTCTGAGTCGTCCAAATTAAAGCACAACACAACTTCTCAACTGGTGAGTATCTCATCTTACACTCAGTAAATTTTTTACTGAGGTAATATATTATTTTTTTCCCGTCCTGACTCGTCATGTTGACCCAGCACACATCCCATGGAGTTATTAAACACTGTCAAATACAGTATTAATGGTCTATCTAGGCGCGGAGGTGATAACACTGGGAGACTTGATAAATATTGCTTTACCTTGTCAAAAGCTTTTTGACATTCATTATCCCATATGCCTGGGTTGTGTTTCTTCAGAAGACGAAATATAGGGTCACATTTCTCAGTTAATTGTGAGATGAACCGAGCAATGTAATTTAGCCTTCCGAGGAAACCACGGATTTCTTTTTGGGTGCGCGACGGAGGCAATTCTTGTATAGCCCTGACTTTATCTGAGTCAATCTCGATTCTCCTTTTACTGACGACGAATCCCAACAATTTTCTAGATCTAGCTCTAAAAGTGCATTTCGCTGGATTGAGTTTCAACTGGAATTTTTTTAGTCTCAGAAACAGCTTCCTCAAAACTTAGATGTGTTCCTCTTCCGTTCTGGACTTTGCAATCATATCATCCACATAAACCTCAATTTCTTTATGCATCATATTATGGAACAAAGTCACCATGGCCCTTTGGTATGTAGCTCCTGCGTTTTTCAACCCAAACGGCATCACTTTATAACAGAACGTACCCCACAATGTTATGAAGGTTGTCTTTCCCATGTCTTGAGGATGCATCTTTATATGATTGTACCCCGAGAATCCGTCCATGAATGAAAACAACGAGTAGCCTACTATATTATCCATCAGAATATCAATGTGGGGTAAGGGAAAATTATCTTTCAGGCTAACCTTGTTTAAGTCTCTGTAATCTACGCACATTTGCACTTTCCCATCTTTCTTAGAGACAGGCACAATGTTGGCTACCCACTCTGAGTGTTTAATCTCTTGCAAAAATCCAGCCTCAAACTATTTTTTGACTTCTTCATTTATTTTTAGCATAATATTCGGCCTCATCCTTCGGAGCTTCTGTTAAACTGGCCTGCAATCCTCCTTTATGGGGAGACGGTGTACTAAAACATCAGTGCTTAAACCAGGCATATCATGATATGACCATGCGAAGACATCGTTGAATTCCTGTAGCAACTCAACGAGCTCCCGCTTCGATTCTTCGATTATACACGTTCCGACATTTACCACTTTTCCTTCTTCTAGCCTCATAGTCTCCACTTCCTCCTTATGAGGCAAAATTTATTTCTCCTCTTGCTCTACTATCTTCAACAAGTCCGGTGATAAGCCACAGTCTATGTCATCTTCAAAGTCCTCAGATTCTTCTAAACACGCATCTTACTCAAAAGGAGGCTTAGAGCTACTATCAGCATTACTCATGTCGTTGATATCTAGGGACCTATTGTAATTTCAAAAGAACATATAAAGAATGAATGAACTCAGGAGTAATTATTTGTATGGTATGATTATGAATAATTATGAAGGAACGATTTGAAGAGAATCAAAGAATCTAAAAGAATAAGAGAATATTTGCTTTGAATAATAGGAAAAATGTACTTCATTAAAATAGCGATGTTTGAACATGAGCCTATTTCACAAAAGAAATCTTATTGCTTCTAGGCTTAAAGCAACAAGTATGTTTTGAACATTACTCTGAGTAAACTCTAAATACTACAGGAATTTCTTCCACAGTCCAATTGTCCAAAACGCTTCCCGGTTCGTAAGGTCAGATATCTGCTAAGGTCCCTTTTTTAATTGTATCCTCGGATATGGCATTAATATAGACATTACCTAACCTTGCTATAATGTCTTCCCCTTTTGGCGCCTCATGACTGACCCCTCACGACACAAAGGTTTTAGATATGTGCGGGATTATCATGGGTTCCCACTTGATTTCTTCCCCACTCAAACGAGCCCTTCTTCTCTCTTGCCTCTTTTCCAAATCTTTCTTTTTCTGCCTCGGATCTGGCTTGAATCCTAAGCCAAAACGATCTTGTTTTTCTTTTAGTACTGGGGCCATGATCCTACCCTGAAGGTGTTTTCCAAGCCCTCTTCCTGGCACAGCTCCTTTTCCCACCATCATATGTAATCCTATTCTTGTGGTTTTAGAGATTTTCAGCACCAGGATTCTATTCCCTTCCGTGATGAATGTTGCATTCATGAATTCCAAAGACCGGAAAGAACATTCAATGGCCTCGTCACTCATCTCTAGATATGGTGCATCACTAGTTACTGCTGCGATAATGTCCTCTTCGGTATTTATTGTCACTAGCCGCCCCTCTGATACTAGCTTCAACTTCTGGTGCAGGGATGAAGGTACCGCTCCTGCCGAATGTATTCATGGTCTTCCTAGTAAGCAGTTATAGGAAGGCTTGATGTCAATGACCAGGAAATCCACCTCATAAGTAGTTGGGCCAATTAATAAGGGTATCTCAATTCTTCCTATAACTTTTTGTTGCATGCCATCAAATGCCTTCACTATGCTCTGGCACTCTTTCATGTGTGAACTATCCACAGGTAATCTGTTCAATGTGGATAGTGGCAATACATTTAACGCCGACCCATTGTCTATTAAGACCCGGGCAGTGTGTACCATTTGCATCTAGTGGTGATGTGCAAAGCCTTAATGGATCCTCTGCCGCCTGGCGGAATTTCATCATCGTTGAAGTAGATGAAGTTATCAGCACTTATATTGTTAACTAACCGTTCCAGCTTACTAACTGAGATATCATTGCCCATGTACATTTCATTCAAGACCTTCATTAATACATTTCTATGTACCTCCGAACTCTGAAGTAAAGCTAACACAGATATGCGTGCGGGTTGTTTATGTAGCTGTTCTATGACACTGTACTCACTGTGCCTCAAAAACTTCAAGAACTCCCTAGCTTCTTCCTCTTTTACTGGCTCATTGACAGGCGACTCAGACTTGCCTAACTTTTTCTTCTCTTGCTCTAACATGGGGGCTTTCCCTTTTACCAGATCGTAGCGTCTCCCACTACGAGTGCGAGAACCTATGTCTTGATCCTCCTTTAGGGCACTGGCTGAATTCTCTTTTCCCGGAATTGCCACGTTACACTCGTAGTTCTAGGGAACCCTCTTACTATCATTATAAGAAAAGGCTGCAGGTTTCTGTATTATCACCCTAAGTGCCCTCTGTGCTCCAGCTTCGCTATTATTGGCCCACGAAATAAAGACCACGGGTAATTAACTTTTGGGGTCTTTATTGTCGACTCTGTCGCGCATATGCCTCATCCCTCTTCAATTTCTTCATAAAACTCTATTTCTTTGTTGTCCATCAAACATTACACCAAGGCTTTAAATTCTGTACAATCTTGAATCTCGTGTTCTTTATCCTGATGGAGCTTACAGTATCCCCTCGTCTTCTCACAACCACCTTCGATATCTGAAGCAATTAGCTTCCTCTTCATCATCTCTTTCCAGACACGCCTAAGAGGGGTTTTTACTTCCGAGATATTTATCTTGATTTTTCTTTCCCTATTCTCTTCTACTACATTTACTCTATTATTAGTATTATTGGGTAACGGGTTTTCGGCATTAGGTGTATCATCCAACTTCACAATGCCCATGCTGATGAATCTTTCCACCAACTTCTTGAAGGCAAGGCAATTTTTAATCGAATGTTTGGTGATCCCTGCATGGTACTCACATTGAGTGTTTGAGTCATACCATTTGGGGTATGGAGGATACATTGGTTTCAGATAGTGAGGGGACACGACATGTGCATCAAATAAGTTTTGATACAACTCTTTGTACATCATTGGGATTGGCATAAAATAGAGTTTCTTATTGCTTTGCCTTGTGCCAGACTCTTTTCTTGATGACCCTTGATGCCCAATAGTCATTGCTTTTGGCTGATTGACGGTAATCGACTTTGAGTATCCCATACTCGCGTTATTCACTTCACTTTCTTTCTTCCTTGAGGCTGACCTTTTATTACTCTCTTCTGCACCTATCCTTCCACTCCTTATTGCGTTCTCGATCATTTCTCCCGTCATTACTACATCTGAGAAGCTTTTTGTTACACTACCTATCATGTGGGTGATAAACGGGGCCTTTAGAGTATTGATAAAGAGCATTGTGGTTTCTTTTTCCAGAAGTAGTGACTGAACTTGGATGGCAACCTCCCTCCATCTCTGTGCATATTGTCTAAAAATTTCATTCGGTTTCTTCTCCATATTTTGTAGAGTAATCCTTTCCGGGATCATACCTGTCACGTGATTGTACTGCTTCATGAACGCTTGTGATAGGTCTCTCCATGAACTGATCCTATCACGGCTCAATTGATTGTACCACCTAGATGCTGCCCCCGCCAAGCTATCCTAGAAGCAGTGTATTAGCAATTGGTCATTGCTAACATGGCCAGTCATCCATCTATAAAACATGGTAATGTGAGCCTTGAGGCAACTGGTCCCGTTATACTTATCGAATTCTGGAGTTTTGAACTTATGCGAAAGTACCAGATCTGGGACCAAACTTAGATCTTTGGCATCAACCCCACGGTAGCTATCAATGCTTTTCATCGCCTTGAATTTCTCCTCTAGCCATTTACACCTGTCCTCCAACTGTTTTGGCAGTTCTATCTTTGACCTCTCTCCTTCAGCTGTCTCATCTAAATCAGAGCCATTAAGGTTGATTGGGTTATCTCTTAAACCCGAGCCAATTTGATGATTCCCCGGCATTGACGTACCCGCTTGAAGTTGTTGCGGCCTAATAATAACAGAGGGTCTACGCAGGTATGCTTCATGCTATACCTGTGCATTAGTTGGGGTAAATCCCCCAGCCAAGAACTGAGTCAGCTGATTCATCATGTTGCTCTATGATTCTAACATTCGGTCCATCATGTCTTGCTGGATCTTGACCAGCTACTTTTGCATTTGATCTTGCATCTCCTTCTGGAGTTGCTCCAACCTTTCTATCCTTTGATCCATGTTTCTTGACTTAGTACGGGTACCATAACGGTGTTTGGTTGGTTGGTTTTTGGTAGTTTTCAGATTAACTCTCTCTCTGAAATAATTTCCATTTATTAGAGTCTTCTTTATGAACTTTAATGCATATAATGTAATGCAAATGCATGAAATGCATGAATGCAAAAAGGCGTTGATTCTAACTCAATTCCTTATAGAAAACTTTATTAGAAAACAAAAGTCTTTACATAAAATAAATTACAAATACGACTTTACCTTAATGCCCAGCACTTTGACTTTCCTAAGTAAAGAAGCTAACTCCCGTCCGCGATCCGATTCCAGCTCATACTTCACACTAAGTATGTCAGCCTGTATTGCTAGCGACTATAAGTGCTCAGCCACTTCTCGAATCTGTGCTATAGCTTCCCCCATGATATAATCTCTATCTCTGGCCTGACTCTGAGAATGGTAAAGCTCATCTTTCCAAAGCTCTTCATTCCCTTCTAGGAACTCAATATGGCTTTGGTAATTTTGCAATGCTACCTCTAATTCTTCAATTTTCTTTTTCATTTTTTCAATTTTGCCTAGACTCACTTTCAACTCCATTACAGAATTACGATTTCGATGAAGGCGAAGAGACTTTTCTAGTTCGACCACCCTAACTTTTAATTCATCTCTTTCTTTTTGACTTTCTAACATATTCCCTTCCAAAGCTTCATTTCATGCTTGAACCTCCCTGAATTTCCTCTCCCAATGCTCAGCCTTAGTCTGTTCTTCTTGCATCTCCTGCCTCTATTGATCTGAAGTTTTCCCTAGCCCAACATTTTTCGCTGAAACACGTAGCTTTTTATACTCTGACTTTAAATCCTCTAAATCTTCATCGACTTTATTTTTTCCCTTCTGTAACTTTTCAGCTTCTAACTTCTGAATATTCACATCCAATCTCAAGTTCATTTTCTCTTCCTCCAACTGCTCTATTTTCTTCCCCAGCTCTGAATTACGTCTCTCGAAGTCTTACTTTATAATTTCCAATTCTGATGGAGCTACTTGCAAATATTCCTCCACTGATCGAACTTCTTCCGAACTTGGTCCCGGAATATTATCATTGACCCTCTTACTCAACCATTTATTATATTCAAGAGTCGACATTACTCCTTCAGCCACTCTCTTCACCCGACGAACTTGCTTCCAAGCATTAAAAATTTCTCGAGCCTTCTTCTTACAATTTTCTTCCTTATACGAGAACTCTGAGTGAACCAACCCATGCATAGCTGGCACAAATTGCCTCGACCAATATTGCCTTAACACGAGCAAAGGGGCATAAGCAACAGCTTCTCAAATTCCTAACAAAGGGACCCAATTAAAACTCCCACATCTGTAGAGAATCTCGCTAGGCACCATCCACGGAGCTCTCCATTCGATATCATCTTTCTGAATATTCTGAAGTATCGTCATCCATTTCTCTTCTGATATATCTTCCCTCCTTGTCATGATTGATTCCTCCTTAATCGGCGAATAATCCCTGAGGAAAACTCTGCAAGAAACCTTATCCACTTTCCAAAAGTGGCCATAAAACCATACCATCAACAACTGTGCACAGCTAATAAACCTCCCTTCACCGGCCCGACGACATGCACTTAAAGACCTGAATGTCTCAGCCAGAATCGCAGGAACAGGTGTAACTTGCTTATCCAATCGGTCAAATAAGTCTGTAACTGCTTCATCTATGTACCTCAAGGCCTTAGCAAAAATAACCAGCCCATAGATACCCAAGGCAAAGACATCTAGTCTCTTCTTTTCATCAGGATGTGCCAAGACCAAATCTCTCAAATTTGCCCAGCAATGCACTTCCCATCACCATTTTGTTGCATTCGAGCTGTCACCCACTGCCCGCTCATTCCAGTAACTTTCATCAACTTCTTTACAAAGGTCTGGACATTAGCAGATCTAGAGTAAACTTTATCAACCTGAATCTTCGGACAACGAAACAAAGCCGTATATTCCTCCACAGTTGGTACCAGGTCCATTTTTCCGAAAGTAAAACAACTATAAGCAGGATTCCAGAATTGTGCCATAGCCCTAAACAAATGCTTGTCCACATTGACATCAAGCAAATAATGTATGCTACCATAGCTATCACAAAATAATTGCTTCATCTCATTTCCCCAACGAGCCCATATATCCCTCAACTCTTGAAGCTTATTCTGCATCACCCTAATTCGAGTAAAGTCCCATAGCTCCGATATATGCCCTTCAACTAAACTATCACCCTTTTCCAATTGCAAGTTCTCTGACCAGGCACAACAGTCGCATTGTTCACCACCTTATCAAGAAATTTACTTTCCATAACCAGCTCTCTTAGTAATCAAATGGGAATCGACACCTTTTAATATGATATGACATGCAATCAAGAAAAAAACAAATACAACAAGTTAGTATCACATAATAATATTTAAAACAAAATAAACAAAAATATCAGAACACCTAACTAGTTGATCACTAAAATCTGGCATGGCTCTACCTAAGGTAGGCTCTTATGGTTCATTACATGCTGTTTAGTTCTAAAGAGAAGGGGTACCTGAACCCGCAGATTCCTCAATCCTCACCCATTATAGGCTCATATGGATCGAGTTCAGTTCAGGGGAACACATTTCCCTATGGCCATGCGGAGATGAAAATCTCACGAAGCACATAAGTACGGATGTATTACGGAAGCGGTCCACTAGCCCATGCGGAGGTGAAAACCTCACGAAGGCATAGCTTCTTACTCCCACTTACGGGTACGGCCACAACGGCCATGCAATGTAATGCAAAGTTATTCTACAAAACTATAACACACAAATGCAACCATAGAAACATGATTTTTTTTTAAAAATCACTTTTCAAAATTCAATCAAAAGGACAAAAATTAATCAATTCATGGCCTGACTCTCAACCACTCCCCAGTGGAGTCGCCAAACTGTTGAAACCATTTTTAAAATTTTGGAAAATGGGATCAATTTTAAAAAAAATGAAATGGAGTCGCCACCGACCCTTTTTTGAGGTGTGATCGGGTCACCTTGAAATTGATCGTTTTAACAAAATATCTTGATTTATTAAAATTATGACTTTGGTCTACGAATTTCAAAAAACGGGTTCGGGAGTCGATTACGTACGAGGAAGGGTTAGCACCCTCGTAACACCCAAAATTGGTACCATTTTGATTAATGTTTGTCCAAATATTGAAACCATGAAAGAACTTGAAATGCAATTTTTGAAGAACATTTAGTTTGAATTGAGCTTTAAGATTCCCTCGTTTCAAAGGAACGAAATACCACCTCCAGCACGTTAGGAGATGATATCTTAAAACCTTTAATTCCGAGTTCGTCTTTGGATTTTTTTTAAAAACATGCAATTTAAAAGGTTATTTAGTTATTTGGTCAAACGAAAAAATCGCAACCCAGCACGTTAGGGCAGAATTTCTCGATTTTCCAAATACTAAACATTGCCTCAAAAAAAGATTTTGAGTTCTTGGTTTGAAATTGTGTGAAAATTAATGTTGAAATTATGATACTAAAACGCATTGCAAAGGCGCAACCAATGATTACAGAATAAAAATATACAACAGGATTTCTTCTAAAACGAGCAATGATCATACATAGCATTCCACCCCATGCACACCAACATTAACAAAAAATGAAATAGCAATTAATACCAAACGAAATTTCATAAGCATAAAATAATAAACCCTAGCACATATAAAAAGGATAGAGTTTGAAGTTGATAATGTCTAATAAAATACACGAAATACAATTTAAAATTAAGTATAAGAATGTAAATTAGAAATATATATATGAATTTTGAACCAACTACTTTATATAAAAAAATGGTATCATATAATACAATTTAAAACGAGTTCTATAACCAATAAAAAATCCAAAGATATACAATATAATGATAATGCATGTAAAAGAATGAAACCTTGCGAAATTTAGAACAATATATGCATATATATATATATACATATATTAATGAAATATTGGTATTTTAAAAGAATAAAAGTAACTTGAATTATAATATACAAAAGAATGCATATAAAAATGTCTTTTAAAAGAGATCTATTAAAAAATGTTCATACATGATTAACAAGATATATATGATAAAAATTAATAATATACAAAGCAATATAACAGTAATAGAAATAATGATATATAAAACAAAAATTTAAATGTAAATGAAATGTATACATATAAATAATAGAAAATAATTGAAATGAACAAAATACAATTTAAAATAAGGTTTTAAGAAGAAATAAAGTATGCATATATATGTACATAGGTAAATCTAAAATAAAATACAAATATAAAATAATATAAAACTTAATATATATATATATATATATATATATCCATAATTTGTAAATAAACGAAACCATTCGATGGTGGTAGGAATAAAAATAAAACATATACAGGTAATCAAGGACTAGACACGCAAATGTTCCAAGTATTAAAACGATGCGTTGGTCGGGGGCTAGAATGAAATTAATTTAAAATTCAAGGTTTAAAGATATAAATAGGCATTAGGCTATTAAGGACCAGGTTAATACTCACGCAAACTTACAAGGGCCTCTTGGAAAATTATCCTGAACACCCAAAACGGCGTCGTTCAAACACTGTTCACTTAATAGCGCGAGGACTAAATTAAAATACCAACAAAATGAATGAGGCTAAATCAGAAAAGAGGCGCAGGACCACATTGCATGACACCGCTAAAGCGGAATGACTCAGTACGCAAATATACCAATAAGCAAGAATGCGCGGATCCTCCCCGGGTAGGGTCACTCGCGCGGGTACGGCCTCCAAACGATGTCGTTTTGGTCAATAATGGACCGTGCCAGAACGACATCGTATCCTGGCCTTATAAATATCGAAACCCTAAAAAAATCATTTTGAAACCCTTTTTTAAAAAAACTTAGAAAACTCTCTCAAAACAGCCATCGGCCCTACGAGCATCGGCCTATGGTCGACCACGCTCCGATCATCAGGCCGTCACCAACCGCCGCCTCCGTCGCAGTATACGGTGGTCGGAGTTCGCTGAAGGGGTTCCGTCGGCCTCTTAAAATCCCCTAAATCCGAATATAAACCCAAAACGTGCGAAAACCCCTACCTAAAAACCAGATTCGAGCACAAACGATTCGAGTTCAAGCTCTGATTGTTACCCAAGGTAAAAGTTTTTGTTTTTAATTAGTTTCTATAAGCATGCAGTAGATTAGAAGCAAAATAGACTGAAATTAGTGAAATATACCTTTGTTTTTGTTTTTTTGTATTTCAAAAAAAATCGTAAGTCCTTACAAGGGTTTCGGGTTTCCTTTTTTATAGCCGAAAAGAAAAAATAGGTACAATATATTTAGCTTTTCCTTTTTGCTTTATCCTTGCATGTTGGTGTTGTTATCTTTCCTGTTTTGGTCTGTTTACAGGTGCAGAGAGAAGTCAACGGAGGCGAGTTCCCGTTTTGGTGCTAAGGACCTGACGTAGCCGAACCTCGGGCATTGAGGGAGCAGACGTAGCGGTGCCTTGGGCGCTGGAGGTGCTGACGAGGCACGTGGGAAGGGTACGACACTAGGCAACCCTACGGTTTCGGCCTGGCTGAGATGGGTTTAGGCATTGGGCTTATCGGGCCACCAAGGTTTAGGGCTAGGGGTTTATTTGTAATTTTGGGCTAAATATTTTAATCGGGCTTGTAAAAATGGGTCTGTTGGACATTTGGACCAATGTAATTGGGTCGGGATTAATCTGTAAATGGACTTTTACTTTGGACCTTTAATATTTTAGTTCTGTTTAGTTTTGTTTGGGCCCGGGCAAATTTAGGCCCGTACAGGAGTCAAATTTCATTTTGCCTCTTTACTCAAAAAGATGGGCAAACTACTCTTTATACATTAGATTAACAAGTAAAGTAATCCTTTCTGTTAAAATTTTCATTCATTTATATTGTTAAAAACTAGTGTGGTTAACAGAATAATCAGACAGTAACATGTGACGTGCCATATATACCTCATGATGACGTACGTGGATCAATTTTTAACAACAGAATTGGATCAAATGTTTAACAGAATGACCAATTTGCTCTTTGATCCAATGTATAAGGGCTAATTTACCTATTTTTTAATAAAAAATAAAAATGTAATTTAACTCTAAATATAAAAACTTCCATGATAATTTTACTGTCACTGTACTATATTACATATTAGAAGAGATAACAAATACCTCACCAATTGAGACATGCAAAATAATTATACATATATTTTTCTTCAAAATTAGTGAAATTAAAGTTTTGTTATAGTTATACCAATTCTTAGTTTTAACTATGTGTTTAAAATTTGAGGAGGTTAGAATAAAAATAATAAATTTGAAAAATAAAATTGAACAAAAAATTAGACTTATTTAAAATATGAGTCAGGGCTTGAACTCAAACACTCAAGATTCGAGTTCGATCTAATCCAGATGTTTTCTAAATTTATAATATATTATATTTTGCTTTATATTTATTATATAATTATACTGCATAAAATTTAAATCTACCTAGTAATAAAATTTTAATTAATAAAAAAATATGTGTATAATTATTAAATATTAAAGGGATAATGTCACATTTGGTACTTGTACTTTAATAAAATATCCAATGTGATACATGAACTATTAATATGTGTTTTATTATGATACATGTACTTTCATAAAATGTCTAATGTGGGGTACCTAGTGTTAACACCACTAGTGAGTTGTTAAACTAGCCAATGAAAATTGGACACGTAGAATTTTCTCCCTAAATTATTAAATCCATATGGATAATATAACATTATATGAAAAATTAAACAAAAAATCAATTTAAATTAAAAATAATAATTAAACATATTATTAATAAAAAAAGTAAATATTAAACTTAATAATCAAAAAACCATTCTCCGTTTAAATAAAGGTTCATTTTCTCTAAAATGTTTTTTCATTTAAAATTATTATTTTTTATTATCCATGAAAGTACATGCATTTTTATGTAAGTTTAGTAGTTACTTCTTCTTCTATTAACCATATGATTAGTTTTTTTTATGTTTTTAATTTATTTTATTTTATTTTATTTAGATTTCAGCATAATGTTATATTATTCATGTGGTCTTAATGATTTGGAAAAAAAATTTACGTGTCAAACTTTCATTGGTTGGTTTAGCAATTCATGTACCAAAACACATATTAATAGTTCAAGTACCGTAAGTACAAGTATCATACATAATAAAACACATATTGAACGTTTAGGTACCACATTGAACATTTTCAAGATACAAGTATCAAATGGGATATTATCCCAATATTAAATTAAAATTTATATAAATATCTTAAAAAAATAAAAATAAGGGTGGGTCTAAAATGGGTTTGGGTTAACCATTTACAAATATAGACATTCGACAAAATTTTAGACTCATATTTTGGGATGCGTCAAATTTGGGCAAATATGAAGTGTGTTACTATCATACTTAAGCTTAACCCGAAATCAACCCTTATATACCTTTAATTGTAGTTATTATTTATTCAATTATTGTTAAATTTGATTATTCAGAATAATCAAATATTCAATTTTTTTAAGTATTAATCATTTTCAAAATTTTTGAAAAGATTAATTAGACTCTTTAAAAATATTGTAATTTCTAATAAGTGTTTTAAAATTTTTAAAAAATTTAAGTATGCATCCAAAATTTAATGGCATCAAATATCCTTAACTTTTTTATTAAATTATAAGTTGGTCCATGAACTTTAAAACATTTTAATTGGGGTGTCAATCGAACCTTTCCATTAACCAAGACATTAAATGCTATCTTAAGTATCATTGTAAGGGATTTTTATCTAAATAATACAAAAAAAATTAAAAATTACTAAAATAATACACTAAATTTTTTATTTACCAAAATAATACAAAAAAAATTTTATTTACCAAAATAATACAAACAGTAAAAAAAATTGAAAATGAAAAAAAAAGACAACAGGTGGGGCCCACAAGCGGCAGCAATGGTGCCTCTCCCATAGGCTGCACCAATGGTGCCTCTCCCATAGGCACCACCTAAAACTCGTGTTTATTTTGGTCATTTGTTCGTATTTTTTCTTATTTTCGGATTAAAATCACTTCCAAAATAAATATTATTTTCGTATTTTATTATTTTTCCAAAATAAATACAATAATATAAAATAATAAAATACGAAAATAGTATTTATTTTGGAAGTGATTTTAATCTGAAAATAAGAAAAAATACGAACAAATGACCAAAATAATGGTTTTTTACTAAACTTATATAAAAAATATTAAAATAATACATTTGAAACATTATGTACTAAAATAATATAAAATAATAAAATACTAAAATAATATTTATTTTGAAAGTGATTTTAATCCGAAAATAAGAAAAAATATGAATAAATGACCAAAATAATGATTTTTTACTAAACTTATATAAAAAAATATTAAAATAATAAATTTAAAACGTTATGTACTAAAATAATATAAAAATAATAAAATACGAAAATATTTGGGTAAAAAACCTTCTTATAAAGGATAAAATACTATTTTCGTATTTTATTATTTTATATTATTTTAGTACATAATGTTTCAAATGTATTATTTTAATATTTTTTTATATAAATTTAGTAAAAAACCATTATTTTTGGTCATTTGTTCGTATTTTTTCTTATTTTCGGATTAAAATCACTTTCAAAATAAATATTATTTTCGTATTTTATTATTTTTTAAAATAAATACAATAATATAAAATAATAATATACGAAAATAGTATTTATATAAGTTTAGTAAAAAACTATTATTTTGGTCATTTGTTTATATTTTTTCTTATTTTCGGATTAAAATCACTTTCAAAATAAATACTATTTTAGTATTTTATTATTTTATATTATTTTAGTACATAATGTTTCAAATGTATTATTTTAATATTTTTTATATAAGTTTAGCAAAAAACCATTATTTTGGTCATTTGTTCGTATTTTTTCTTATTTTCGGATTAAAATCGCTTCCAAAATAAATACTATTTTCGTATTTTATTATTTTATATTATTGTATTTATTTTGGAAAAATAATAAAATATGAAAATAATATCTATTTTGAAAGTGATTTTAATCCAAAAATAAGAAAAAATACGAACAAATGACTAAAATAAACACGAGTTTTGGGTGGTGCTTATGGGAGAGGCACCATTGGTGCCGCCTATGGGAGAGGCACCATTGGTGCCGCTTGTGGGCCCCACCTGTTGTCTTTTTTTTTATTTTCAATTTTTTTTACTGTTTGTATTATTTTGGTAAATAAAAATTTTTTTTGTATTATTTTGGTAAATAAAAAATTTAGTGTATTATTTTGATAATTTTTAATTTTTTTTGTATTATTTAGGTAAAAATCCCATCATTGTAAACTCATGTGATATAAATATATACATATATAATATATACTTAGATGTAGAGGCGAAGCTAGGAAGTTGGTAGGGCCTTGGCTCCCCTAAAATGAAAATTTATTATTTAGGCTCTTTAAAAATTTTTTTAAATTTTAAATTGATAAATGTAAAATTATACTTTGACTCCCTTAAAATTATAAAAATTTGATTTAATCCTTTAAAAATTGTAAAGATAATAGACTATAAAAAATTAAAATTTTATTCGGCCCCCTCTAAAAAATTGTTTTGGCTTCGCCCTTGTTTAGATTTTGTGTTAAAGGAAAAAAAAACTTTTAAAATTTTATTGGCACTAGTTTTTTTTTTTTGTAATGTGTTTTATCCAAATTATCTATGCAATAGATATATATGATTACAATTTGATCTACATGTTATAAATATACTCTGCATTAAATTCGAAGTGACATTTAATGACTAAATTGACGGTTAAGCTAACAAAAGGACTTAATTGATACAATATTGATAATTGAAGGACTTAATTAAAATATTTAAAATTTAGAGGGGATCTAGAATTTTCATTTTAATGAGACAAAATTGAGGACATCACCTAAAAAGGGTATATTGCATGGTTTGATACTTTTCTTTGCAGGTTCCATACTTAGAATAAAAAAAGGGTATGCAGCCTTCACATATACTTTTCTTTAACATCCTCAGTTTTCTTGTTGCAGCTTGTTCCCTCTTTTTACTGCCTTTCCCTTCTCTTCTTAACGATTCCATTTATATAAACAAATAAGGAAGAAAGGAATTTCAGTCTCAATATATCCATTTCACGTTTGGGCACAAACAACAAAGCTCTGAGGTTGTCGTCTTTGTCTTGTTTGTTTGTTTGTTTCTGCCCCTACAAGACATGCTATGCCATTGCCTGCAATAAGGGACACATTGTAACACAAATGGCGGAATCGAATTGGGTTATCGAAGTTAATCGAAAACTCGAGAACATGGTGGATACTGAGGCAGAGAAAGAGCATTGGATGAAGCAATCAATCTACAGAGTGCCTGCTGCCATTGCTGAGCTTAACAAGAAAGCTTACATGCCTCAAGTTGTGTCCTTCGGTCCTTACCACCATGGCAAAGACCGTGTAAAGCCCATGGAGGATCATAAGAAACGAGCACTCCTTCATTTCCTTAAAAGATCCAACAAGCCTTTGGATTTGTTTGTGGAGTCTTTGACTAAAGACTTGCAGAAATTGAAGGAATGCTATGATTTGCTGGATCCTATATGGCAAGATGACGACAAGTTTTTGCAGCTGATGATTGTGGATGGATGTTTCATGCTGGAGATTCTACGCTCCGTTACTCATACAATGGATGATTATGCTCCAAATGACCCAATCTTCAGCAACCATGGGAAGATACATGTTATGCCATTCATTAAACGAGATATGTTGATGCTTGAGAATCAATTGCCAATTCCTGTTCTCTACAGCTTGGTTGCTGTAGATAGCAATGGAACTAAGGTTTACAATTTGGTAACTTTTTATTGAATATATATGTGAGTGTGTGTGTGTGTGTATATAACAGGTCTTACAATGTTGCAGGACGGAGAGTTCGTGAATAAACTTATACTCAAGTTCTGTTCCCCACATACGCCCATCTTGAACATGGGGCCTTGTTTGCACGTCTTGGATGTGTATAGGAAGAGTCTGATTCAAGACATACGGCCAGCACGTAAACGGAGAAAACGACTCCTTAAATATCGAAGCTCTTCGCACCAGGATGGTGACGATATCATTCGATCTGCAATGGAGCTTCAGGAAGCCGGAATCCGGTTCAGAAAAAGCAAGACCATGAGCTTTAAGGACATCTCGTTCCGCGGCGGTGTACTTAAGCTTCCAGTTATCATCGTAGACGATGCAACAGAGTCAATGTTTTTAAACCTAATAGCATTCGAACGTTTCCATGTAGGGGCAGGCAATGAGGTGACATCCTACATCTTTTTCATGGATAACATAATTGATAATGAGAGGGATGTGGCACTTTTGCATTCCACCGGGATCATTCAGAATGCACTTGGAAGTGATAAAGCAGTGGCTCACCTGTTCAACTCGCTGTCGAAAGATATAACGTTGGATCCAGAGAGCAGCCTGGATGACGTGCAGAAGAAGGTGAACAAGTACTGCAAGAAAGCTTGGAATGAATGGCGAGCTAACCTCATCCATACCTACTTTAGAAACCCATGGGCTATGCTTTCTTTGATTGGTGCCATCTTTCTTTTTGCCCTCACTATAGCACAAACTGTGTACACTATATATCCTTACTACCACAACTCTTCTCCCTCACCCCCTCCACTACTTGCTCCGCCACCTATGGCTCCTCCACCAATTGCTCAGCCCCCTACAGCTCCACCAATGGCCTCTCCGAAACATAGGGTTCCTTCACAATCCAATCGAACTCAACATTACTGGTAATAAGATATGCTGTTTGTGGCTACCCCCATCATGCGCAGGTTGGATTCATTGCAGATTTTTACAAGATTTTTTTTTTTTGAAGTAATTTGATGCATAATATTGATGACATTATAATATGTGTATACAAATAAGAAATAAGTGGATTTTGCTCTTTTACTGCATGATTCAGCACTATTATAAGAAGTGGTTATACATGCACTATTATAACCAAAGGGGATTTCACTTCTCTTCAAATCCTTAATATACCCTGTGAACTAATTCAATGTTATGATATGTTTTTATGTCAGAAATTTGTAAAATGTAAAGGGTTTTAACAGCAGAGTTAAAAGAATGACAGGAACAATGTTGTCATTTGCAAAACTGAGTAGAGATATTAGGCTTTTTGTCTGTGGGGTTGGTCATTAAAAGAGGAATGGATCAAAAAAAGGCTCCATCCCAGTTCCTCTTCTTCCCTCCTACATAATCCCATTAACCAACCATCCTATCCCTGCCCCTCAACCCAATGTTATTTTCATACTAACAACTTCTTATTAAGGCACCGGAGTTTAGCTGTGTATCCAACTCAGAATATATATATTAATCTTCTTTCCACTTGTTCACATACTTGAGGAATGCATTAGCAGGATTTTCCCTAGGCGGTGCCCGTACACGAGTTGATCTCCGCAGCACAGCCTCTTCCAAGGCAATCTTCTGAGCCAAATCCTTTGATCTTTTTTGGAGTTCCAAGCTGCAATGTCAAAACTCAGAAACCTCCATTAGATTGGGGATGAAACTAAGTCCATTTGTTCTACAAGGAAAACTAGTTGACATACTCACCTGATCCTAGGATAGAACTTTTCCAGCTGTTGTTGAAGAGCTCTCTCTCTCTCACCCTTTGGATTAAGTGAGCTCATAAGTGCATCAACCTGTCCATCAAGTTTTGGTTATAACTTTAACTGAAGAACCCAAAGAAAAAGAATCATTTTAAATATGTAACCTACCTCTTCCTTGGCACAATAATAGCCCCACTGCTTTGAATCAGAACTCTCAACAAATATCCTCCCATCTCGCCTAAACCACCAATACCTGTTATAGTCTCTGTCTTTACCTAAGGGATTGGTCCGGATGCTTCGTTTCTCCATCTCACGTTTAAAATATTCCTTCTGTTATAAAATAATGTTAATGAAACAACAATAAAGCAAAATATACATGAAAATAACATCAATTGGAGAGCAAGGATATGGGATTGAACCCTCTGTTCCCTCTTTTCTTTACTCTTCTTCTCCTGATCTTCCTTTTTTTCACCAGTTAGCTGTTTCTGTGCTTCCTTCTCATTTGAGTTTGTTATATTTTCAGCTTCGACTTTTGGATCCAAATTTTGCTTCTCTCCTTTCTTGGATTGCCCATTTAATTGCTTCCTGCTACGGTTACAAAAGAGATACTTCTTCTTCAAACAACATAACTAAGTTGCAACCCTAGCTCAAAATACTACTTGATCAAAAAGGGAAAAAAAAGGATTAATCTAAGATCCATTTGATTGATGATTTTACCATTTTCTTCGCACTTACTTTAATAAATAGAAAACAAATGGAAAGTAACAAATGCATCAAGTGAGCAGATCCTTGGTAATAATCTCAATGTTTAAAATATAAGCACACGTACCTATTAACAAATGCATTGCTTTGTCTAGATGAAATAACCTCCTCCACCATATCACCATTCTCTTCTCCATTTTCTGCCATATGTGGATTGCTTCCTGTGCTCTCCATACTGTTTTCCTTTACTACTAATCCATTAGACTCACCTTTCAACTGTTCTTTTTCTTCTCGTTTCTTTCTAGCATATTCCAAAGCTTCCCCTCTTACTGTGGCTCCAAGTGCCCGTCGCTGCTCAATTAGATCATCCAACTTGCCCCTGATAAGATCGGTTTCAAGGGCATGACAAACCAATTCGCGCAAAATCCCTAACTTAGCATTAGCATCCAGAAGGCCATAGTGCCCTCGCTTTATAGTGGTCATACAAGAGCATAATTCAGTAACATTGATCATTTCCAAGAAATCACAGACATACTCAGTCCAAGTGATGAGTGAAATCTGAAACAAAAACAGTCAAAAGACAAAGCATGAGCAACGGAGGCCCCACATGGGAGGAAAATAAAGAGATTTTCAAGCAAGAAAGGAAAAACATTTATCTACACATCTATGCGAATTTCAACAAGATTCTGACCTTCGATTTTCGTTTTTTGTTCTGTAAAGCCAATGAATATTCACCATCATCTTTTATGAGTATACGAAGTAGAGCTGAATGTGTTTCCACAATGAGAACCAAATTACTATCCTTGTGACAGATGGCATTTTCAAAATCTTCAAGAGAGAATGGCCATAAATTGAGCACCCTGCTAAATGAAGAGCAAAAATCCCAAACCATCAAAAGATCCCCAATACAATCCATTGGAACATTGAAATCCCTTGAAGGAGAGGGGCGATCGGTAAACAGTGGATCATCAGGACCAGGCTTCACCAGCAGGTCATCAATTGGATATTTGACAGGTTCGTCCTCAGGCTGATTATTTTCTGTAAATTAACATTAGAAGCAAGAAACAAAATAAGTGAATAAATAAACACAGTGCCATTGAATTGCTTACTGAAAAAAGGTGTAACTTTGCTCTTGCATAACCCAACATCCCACCCCCAAGAGAAGAAAAGCACTCACAAGAAATAAAACCAAGAGGAAAGAAATGTAAAAACTGAAAACTGTCAGGCCATAATCTCCACAACTTAATACAAGAAACTAAGAAAAGAAAAATGATGTTCAACTTGCACCAAGATTAACTATACCTTCCTTACTAGCATCAGGCTTCCCAGTTTCTCCTTTATTCCTTTTGGATTTCCCAGATTCTCCGTTTGCTTCCTGGACATGAGAATTTATGAGCCAAAATATAATATCATAAAATAAATATCTTAAAACGAATACCATAAACATGCATAACTACCCCAACATTGTTTCTATTCTCATTTTTCCTTTTCTTCATTCTGTTAACCAGCTGTCCACCTTGAAGAAAGAATTTGCTACACAACTCCTCTGGAAGATCCGTTGAAATACCATGTTTCTGCGCCAGTTTTTCATGAAGCACCCAAGGAATACTTCGGCATGTGGACTCCCGAATAAAAGACTTCAAAATTTTTCTGTTGAAGGGTGTTTTCTTCCACACCAGATCTTCTCCATGTAATATTGCATTTTCTGTTATTTTCTTATTTTCTCCAAGCAATGCCACCTCATATTGCGTTTTGCCAACACCATTCTCCACAATTTTTAACACTCTGCATGGGTAAAGACCATCATCCTTCTTTCCATACAATTCAGCACCCACAAACAGATCTTTCTGCAATTTTTTAGTCACTAGATCAGCAAGATCTCTCAATGATAGCATACCTGTGAGAAAACCACAGGTTATTTGACAGAGTTGCACAAAAGCAGTGAAAAGATTTAACAAGGAATTGAAAATAATGAAACTAAAAATAACAAAAGCACAAGTTCAGAAAGCTGAGTTTTTTAAAGGCAAATGCATAAAGCTCTTTTTCTTTTTTTTCCCTTTAAACAGCAGTTGAATTTTTTTAGTTTTCCTCAACAATATAAAGTTAAGATCCCCTGATCATTCATGACGTCATTTCTAGATTACTCTCAGCACCACAAACCTTTGCCACACAAGGATAGTGGCACATACAAAATATCATGCAATGATCAACTTAACTCAAGCCTAGAGAAGATATCTGTAGATCATGTGCAAGGGAATATATCCCTAAATCATAAGAACTTCAATAGTCACAATAATCAGAAATGAACCAAGAACAATCCAATCATGTATATTTATTGCAGCATTTTCTCATTGACAGATTCTTGTAAAAGGAAAAATGATTTTGGTTATAGTATATCTCACCAACTAGTTCTTCTAACCCCTAATAATCAAAATGCGAGAATTAGAGCAATCAAATATATCTTACATCTTATCAGTGTTAGTACACCTACACTTTATAAATTTATATGCACTAGTTAAAAATCAGCGCGGTGCATCACATCTACCTCAACTGAAATTATAACAGCTCAGACAAGTTCTGTAGCATTTATGAGTGACACAATTTTAGCAACATAATCATCTTTGACCATAATAAAATCTTTTTACTTCTATTCTTCTGTGTTCTACCTTCTACGAGACCAGATGTACAACCCAAGTATACTTCCATTTGATAAAAAAAAAAACATGTCAAATCACAACATTCTAAAATTCAAACGCTTCAAATTCCTAAAAAAGAAGATTTTATAATTAAAGTGTTCTAAAATGTAAGCACTTAAAATCCCTCAAAAGTTTAAAGCACTAACAACCCTAGATATTATGAACTAAAGGATAGTGAAAAATAGTCATGTCATCAACCCCAAGCACTTTGGTATTATTGATGTTATATGGTACATTTGATTGTAAAATAGCATTAGACTCTGAGGATTGTATCTCTTCTCTCTTCTTTCTCTAACTTTATTTTATTATTTTCCAATTAATAATTTTCATCGATCTTGATAACTTGAAAATACTATTTTAAAAATCTCAAACCTTTATATTTTCAAACCTTAACCCCAAATACAAACGAATAAAAAGAATTAACTTTTTTAAACACACAAAATTTTGGTAGAACAAATAATGTTAATCTCGCAAAATCAGAACACTGAAAATTGCTCCTAAAAGCTTACAACATCAAACTGATGTATCTTTTATTTAGACAATTAAAACAAACAGCATAACTGTGATACACAAATATTTCAAGTAAAAGTAACAATCATCCGATCGCTACTTTCTAATAGCTCAAACTTAAGAATCTTAAACCATCCCAAAGCTCATACTTTTTAAGAAAGCCAAGGTTTGAAACAACTAGGCTATTAAAACGAGAAAGGTTCTAAAAGGTACAATTATCAAAATTCCCCAGACCTTACCTGTATTACAATGAAATGCACCACTAAAGACTTCCCTATACAATATCTACAAACAAATCCATTGAAGTTGCTTTTCAGTAAAGGATACAACATTGCAAGTGGGTTGCTGTTATGAAAGGATATTAAACCCATTTCCACCAGTACACTAAGGGACTCAGGACTTCAATCAGCTATGTGCTACAACTACAATCCAATTAAGGTTTAAACCACATAAGAGAAAGATAAATGGTTCAAGATTTAGATCTGACTCAAGAATATCTCTTATGTCAGGGTAAATCAAATATTTCTGACTATAACTTATCCACTTAAATCAGTAACCGCAAAATACAAGCCAAAAATGAAGGTAGAAGCAAGAGAATAAGAATAACTACTAAAGCTTTAGTCAGCAAAGTGGTTGATTGGTTCTTACTAAATTGTATAATACGCAATGCAGGTGCCACAACATCATTGGGTAGCTGTTGAACCTTTTGAATTGCATGTTTTTCCGTCACCATGGCTTCTTCATAAGTCAAGTTAGATTTTCCAGTAGATTTGCACATCCAAACTCTCTGACGATATAAATTTATCCGGTTCAGATACTCTCTGATCTATGTTAAGGAAAACAAACATGCAATGACACCTCTTTTCAAAGATGGCTAGCTCATGAAAAGCAAAAGTTCAGAAAAAGAAAATGAAGCATATGCTTCTGGTCATTAGGAAAGAGAAGGCCTCCGATCTTGACAGAGTACAACATAACTGGAGTAGTGAGTGGTTAGAGGACTTAATAAAATTCATCGACGCAAACTCAAGAAAGCATGATATACACTTTTCCTTCTCACCTGGGTAAAAAATTTGCAATTCCTTAAACTGCAATAAGCTTTGCAAGAACTAGACAGAGGATAACATAAAACCCCATGAAAAAAAAAATAATGATTATAATTATTGAAGTACTTCAACTTAGGATACTGATAATCTCGAAAAATCTCTTTGGTGAATCGAACTTGGTATACAAGCTCAGAGGGCTCCAAATCTTCTGGTGGCTTTGCTAAATCAAAAGGCTTCCTCTTGAAGAGAGGCATTTTCCAAATTGCTTCCTCTGACAAATGCACCAAGACCACAGAATAAGAGATAATTCTGTGTCTGCCACCAAAGTCAACTAAACAAGCAGAAGACAGCAAAGATAACAGTCAACAAGCTTTTATTTTTCTCCATGATAAAAGCACCTAGCCTCGGATACAACACATTACCAAACCAAAGATACATAATTTTGAAATTGCAGTAATGCAAATCTTATTGGATGGAAATAATTAAATCAAAAAGCTTAAGTGATTTTTGCACTCAATCAAAATGTACAAGACAAAAGACTAAAAAGAAGAAAATGTTGTGAATCGGAATTTTCTACAATAACTAACAAGTGAAATTATGTAGAAAGTATTTTATTTTTCTACAATAAGCAAATCTTATTGGATAGAAATAGCAAGCGCAATGTAGTGTGGCGATGGACCCAGTAATGTACAATAGCATTGCTCCATTTTTTTAATTATAAAAAAAAAAAAAAACCCAAAACATAGTTGAATACTTGAATTCCCAGTTTTCCTTCATATCTTCCTTCAAAAATCAGAACCCAGAAAGACCCATTCAAAAAAACAACAATACCGCTCACAAGTCAAAGCCAGAAACCCTAAAATGTTCATGTCGATTTTTAAAAAATAAATAATAATCAAAAGTATTCAACCGACCAGAACAGGAATAAAGCAATTAGTTACCAAGCAATGTCATCTGATAGAATATGAACACTAAAATCTATGAAAACCCAAATCAAATAAAAAAAAGAACATATAAAAGAACCCAAAAAAAACAATGAAATTGGCCATAGTAGAACAAAAACTCAGCTTCCCGCCACAGCATAAATAAATAGTAGAAAAGGAAAAAGAACAATACTTTTGCATGCAAAAAAATCAATTGAAAATGCCAAAGAGGAATCAAAAGAAATAGAAATCTTACAAGGAATGTATTAAGCAGTGCGGTCGCAGTTTTTTTTTTTTTTTTTTTTTAAAGCTTGGTTTTTTTGTTAAGTTTTAAATTTTATTCGAAAGGAAAGAGAAAGTTCTCACGTTTTCTTTTCTCTCTCTTGCTACACTCCTCTCTCCTTGGAAGGCCGACGCTCCTCGTGGAAAATACATATATTTATTTAGACAGATGCCAGATTATTAAATTTGCATTTAGGTCCCTTAAAAATCATATAATTACTATATACCCACAATATGGGCAAAAAACCTAATTTTATATATTTGTTAACGTGTGCTTGTGTTAGGGGTTCTAACTTAAGTTTGGCAAACCGCGCGGTCTTAGGGTGGGTTTGGATGAACGACTGGATGCGATATGGTACATTTAACTTATTTTTTGTCTCACGTTGCAATATCGCTATAGTATCTAATTTCACGGCCACCGTTATTTTTACACTAATTGCAGGTAAATGCACCACCTATCCAAACTCACCCTTAGTTGGTTTTTTTGCTTGAAATTCATCTAAATCAACCTAATTCTCGAAAAATGAAACTAAAATGGAAGCAAAATCAAAAACGGAATGAGCAATGAAAAAAAGGCAAAAGAAAACAACAATAGAATACAATGACAATGGTACAAATGAGGGGAAAGCCTCAATACAAATCGAATTACATCAACGATTGAGATTAGTGTCTATTTATAATGTGAGTGTCTTAGGGGATTTAAACAATATACATCTTTATCCCTTAGTATTTACAATAATTACTCTGATAATTCTAGTTTTACTAGAGTGTTTTATCAAGCCACTAATGCTTCAAGTAAATGAGTTTATCCATGTGTTCCACAAATTGGATTAGTTCAACTGGGCCAAATAAGTCTCATTTAATCAGCTGACCTTTATGGGACACTCTGTGTGCATTCGTCACGGGCTTTAATTCGTGGCACGTGACACTTAGACACCACATAATAATTGGATGAAAATGTAACTACTGGTAGTTTGATTACAATAAATTGTAATTTTTTAGATATGATTGATTGACAAAGTGTAGTTAAATTGTAATTTTCTATGACGTGTTTGATACAAATTATAATTATATAGTTACATATATTTTTTTTAAAAATTATTAATTATTGTAAAAAAATTATTAATAGAATTTGAAAAAATCTAAGGAAATAATAAAATTAAAATTAAACCATCGTATGTAAAATATTTGTCTAATAAAGTAGTCAACAATACAATTACAAATAAAAATAACAAGGAAAATAAATATTATATGTAACTTTACCTAATTGCTCTAGCACTCCATATTTATTGGATTATTCCCTCTATAACAATTAACATATACTCGTTAATTTATTGGTCCTTGACCAATTTCTTAACTATATTATCAAGATCATTCTTGAGTAATTTCTTCATCATCTGAATCTATATAATTAAGACTATTAGGATCTACTTCTATGTACTTTTCAAAAATTGAATCATCATAACTCTACTTATGAATTAAATTATGGGCCAATTTAGTGTTATTGTTGCAGTTGAAAAAATGCTTTTGAAAAGCTCAATTTAAAATAAGTGTTTTTGAAAAGTGTTGTGAGAAAATGTAATTTGTTAATTTGAAATAAGGTGTTTAGCATGTCAATTTGAAATAAAGCGTTTAGCATTACTGTAAAAAAAATAACAAAATTCGATTTGATTTGAACTTGTGCTTATCAAGCTCCATAAAACATTCACTTTACCACTAAACCAAAGATATAATTTAATATGTTATTTACATTTTAATGTATGTTGTTGTTTTTTTTTACAACAATAAACTGATATTTATTAAATAAAAAAAAGGCTCGAAGTAGCTGAAAATAATTAAAGTAGCGACAGATTGAAAAGACAAAAAAATAAAGGAAAACAGGCAAACCAAATAGCATACAAGCACATAGGAAAAAACAAAACCACCACCGCATTAAGTCACCCTTCACCAAATACGAAGAGCCACCAAGAAATATCAGCCAAAACAAAACGTCTTCCTTACAGCAGAATCACTCTTTAGTCAAACAAGGGAGAGAAAAATTTTTGAAAACTTTTCATGGAGATTCAACAGAACTTTCTCCATATTCAAAGCATACAGAAACCTTCTAACTTCGTTGGACCCAAGCTGTCCAATCCGCAGTCATCACCATCCTCACTAATTCCGGCGGTTCATGATTCCAAAAATAAGGGAGCATTCGTCGACGACCTTCCAATGCTAGTGTATGTGTTGTCCTATTGACTGCCCTGGGCACAAAAAGGTAAGAAACATTCTCAAATTGTCTCTCAAGAACGCGAATACTGTTGATAATCGGTCTTAGGAGAGATCTATCATCTCCTTCTGAGTTGAGTTTTTTTATTGTCGTCAGAGAATCCCCTTCCAACAGTAACCTCCTAAAACTCTTTTCAGCTGCAAAAAGCATAGCCCTTTCACATGCCTGAGCTTCAGTAAGGAAGAATCAATAATGTCTCCAGAAGAGTAAGCACATGCACCCATAAAACTGCCATTCACTATTTCTTGCTAACATGGCTGCAAAAGAAATTTTAGACTCTCTTAAAATGAAGCATCAAAATTCAATTTAATCATACCACTATCAGGGGGATGTCATAGATGATGCATTATAGTAGTAGAAAAAGATTTCAGTTTCGTTTGGCACAAAGAAATCTCTTGGCAATATCCTTGAATAAAACCAAGTAGATCTTGCATATGAAATTTTAAACCTTCATAAACCAATTTATTTTTTTGTGCCATAACGCCCAGATAGAGATAATTAGAACATGTCTATTACTGATATCACCGCAAGAAAATTGTTAACTAATCTGCCTTTATAACTTGAGGTATTCCCATTCATAAGAAGCCTGATGTTAGGAGAGGCCCAGAGTTGCTGTAGAACGCCGCCACAAGTCCACATAAGATGGTCAGAATCCTCCGGAGCTTCTTTATAGAGAGGGCAGTCAACATCAACATGCAACCTTCTTTGAAATAGATTGGTATAATGAGGCACATAGTTGTTAAAAAGTCACCACATGTGTATTTTGATTTTAGCGTGGATATGTAAATCCCAAAGTAGTTTATAAAAATCTCTGTATTTAACAGTAGTGAAAGAGTTGTAATCATTAACCTGTAATTGATCTGTAATCAAAACACGATACTCGCTCTTCACGGAGTATTCCCCAGTAGCCTCGTGTTGCCAGACCAATATGTCATGCGTTCTATGACAAGCCAGTGGAATGGAAAGGATACAATTCATTTGGTCTTCATCAAATAATCTGCAAATCACCTCATTTTTCTAGGTATTAGTCTCAAGATCAATTAATTGGTTAATAGTAATCCAGGAAGTATTAATGCTTTGGACTGCTAACCTATTATTTCCATGACTAGGCAACCAATGATCATTCCAAATATTCACACTATTCCCACTGCCGATACGCCAAACAAGCCCATCAGCAATCAACTCCCAAGCACTGCATAAACTCATCCAGGTAAACAAAGGGTAAGATCCAACCTTAGCTGCAGATATTTCATGCTTTCAATACCTTCGTTAATAAGCAATTAGGCTAGGTAAAAATACACCATATTTTTTTTGCTAATAAGGCTCGATTAAACAAGAACAAATCCCTAAAACCTATTCCACCAACACACTTGGGTTTGCACAAGGCATTCCAATTACTTCAATGAGCCCCTTTCGCTGTTTTGTTATTAGACTACCAGAACTTGTTTAGCTTACGACACAGCATCTTTGGTAAGGCAAAACACTATATAACATATACGGGGATGGCTTGTAAAACGGATTTGATAAAAACTTTCTTACCTCCCATCAAAAGATAACGCAAGCCCTATCCATCCATCCTTTTTCTAAACTGATCAACAAAATGAACAAAAGCCCACCTCTTTTTCCTTCCAATCATCATAGGCAAGCCCAAGTACTTCCCCGGATTTGTAGCTACCCGAACACCTAATATGACAGTCACTAACTCCTTAACACTAAGCTCCACATTAGCACCAAAATAGATAAATGCTTTATCGAAATTCACCCTTTGTCCTGATACCTGTTCATATTTCGATATAATATTTTGCACCGTATTAGCTTTCTCTCCTGACGCATCTCCAAAAAGAATATAATCGTCTGCAAAAAACAAATGATTAAGCGAGAATTTTTCTCTGCCGATAGGCGTACCCCGCATTAAATCTTTCTGTTTTACTTCATGAAACAGCGTTGAAAAGCCCTCTGCACAAGGGAAAAAGAGATAAAGGGCTAAACGAATCCCCTTGCCTCAAACCTCTCGACAGTGAAAACTACTCACTCGTTTTTCTGTTAAGGCCTACCGTATAAGAGATAGAACACACGCACCTCATAATGAAAACAATCCAATCGGTATAAGAACCCAAATGACTCATCATTTCAGCCAAAAAATCCTACTCGACACAAACATATGATTTACTCATATTGAGTTTAAGCACAAAATTCCCTTTTCGACCTCTTTTTTTTTATTTTGAGAGAATGTAAGACCTCATTAGCGATTAACACGTTATCCGAAATATTTCTTCCCGGAATAAAAGTCCCTTAAGATTCATTAACACACACCCCCAATAAGTCACTCATGCAATCCACCAAGACTTTTGCAATAATTTTATAAATTACATTACAAAGACTTATAGGTCGGAATTGGGTGACATTTTTTGGTTTCTCAACTTTAGGGATAAAAAAAATATGGGTTTTATTGATTTCTCCTATTTCAATTTCACCTTTCAAAATTGATAAACAATAATTAGAGACTTCATGACCAATTATATGCCAATACATTTGGTAAAAGATTGCTGGAAAGCCATCAATACTCGGGGCCTTTAAAGCAATCATCGACTTGACAGCATGTGTGATATCCTCCTCTGTGAATGGTTTGAGGAAATCATCATTCATACTATTAGTAATTCGCTTCTCCAGAGTCCCAACAAATGTTCGTCATCACTCGTATCGGTAGCTGAAAATAAATTCTCAAAATATTTCGAGGCAAGCTAAAGCATTTCTTCATTCGTTGAACCCAACGCACATTCTCTCCTTCCAAACCCGTAATCTTATTGCGATGGAAACGCTGAACCGCAACTTTATGAAAATAACTAGTGTCCGATTCTCATTTTGTAACCAGTTCGCAAAGGCTTGTTGTTTCCAAAATAATTCATCTTTATAAATTTCCAAATTAAGGCCTACTTGAACCTTAGTTATTTCAGCTAAGACCTTATCAGATGGATCCCTACCATATAGTTCTTGTAGATGCTCTTCAAGATTTAAACGATTTTCCTTTTGCTCCATTCTTCTTCTTCAACTCCAATGATGAAGGCGCTGTCCCATATTCATAAGTTTGACTGAGACATTTCCGGAAATATCATCCCAATTTTATTTCACCTTATCCTCAAAATCATGTTCTAGGCACCATTTAGCCTCAAAATAGAAGACCCTAGGTTTGGATTGTTGAACATCTTTGCACCGTCTGCTTGTGTCCAAAAGAATCAAACAATGATCCGAAAAAGAATGCCTCAAGTGCTCTAATTGGTAACATGGAAAAATGGACATCCATTCAAAAGACGCGACCCCTCTATTAAGCCGTTCCCAGATATTAGTCGACAAAAAATGACCACGCTCCTACGTGAACCACCTACCAACAAAACTCAAATCATTAAACCCACAATCATGTAGCACATCACAAAAATCAGACATTTGGTGTTCTCATCTAAGCTGTCTGCCCTTCTTTTCAAAAGAATTTATTATCTTATTGAAATTACCGACCACCAACCAAAGGGTCATTTGATCTTGACTAAGCTGTCGAAGCAACTCCCAAGACTTATTTCTTTTCCTCTCATTAGGATTTCCATAAAATCCTGTTAAACGCCAAACTTCACCACAGTCATTATCATGAACCTCAACATTAATATGATAAGAAGAATAGTTCTTAAGCCAAATCAACAAATTCCCTTTCCATCGAATGGAAAGACCACCTTTAGAACCAATAGCACCAATATCAATACCATTTTCAAAACCACACTTCAAATGCACCAACTCCATCTTTTTTTAACTTAATTTTGTTTACATAAGAAATAAAATTTCGGGATTAATGGCTCTCAATTTATTCTTGGGCCTACTAACAGTCCGTGGTGTCCCTAACCCACAAAGGTTCCAACTTAGAAGTTTCATTGCAATCGGCTGCTCTGCCCAGTAGAGCCAACCGTTAAAACGAGTGAATCTCCTTCAAGATTATTCCCCGTAGTATAAATTAAAGCCTCCACTAACCTTTGTTTTTTCTTTCCTTCTAGGGAAATAAGAGGATCATTTTCCTCAGTCAACACCAATTCCATAGGCCTCCTAGCATTTTCAATCCAATTAAGATCCTTACTGCCCAACTTATGTCAATTATTATCCCCCATAAAAGAAATCTTTTGACCAAATTTCAAATCAACATGATTGGAATTACGCGACAGAATCTCCATCACCCCCTAGAATTCACCCAAAATCGTGTTTTTCCACTGAATTTTGGCTCATGAAATTTCTTTCCATAATCACCTTACTGTATTCAGAACCGTCTGGTTCCCTGAGCCACCTATTCACTATGGGATCCCGATAGTGCCCCGCCGCACATTACGAAATATCTCATCCAAAAACTATTTTTGATGGATCAAGTCGGGTACAAAATTGGCAGAAGCTCTCTCCATAGCCCAATTTACTACAAATGAAGCAGAATAAACTCAATTTCTCATACCGAAATCGAGCATAAACAGTTCTTTCTTTTTCGGTTTGAATATTCTTTTTTCCTTTTTAATGAGAGGGACACGTCCAATCTGACTCAAATGCGCATGAATTTAGTAATCCCTATGGTCGGAATGGAAGTGTCATACTCCAGAAACTGTCCCAAAAATCCCCAAACTGTTTCGCCATTGTTTCCGTCATCAAACCTGGCGACAAATCATGTATTTGGACCCAAAACTCAGATAAAAATAACAAGACTACTAACGGATCTTCCCCCCACTGGATTTCGTGTAGAATAAGTAGATGATTGTTGAAGAACCATGGTGTGCCAAAAAGCATCCGTTGCACATCCACTGCGTGAAAGAACTGAAAAAGAATCCTTTTATCCCCTATATCTGAAATATAAATCTCCCCAATGGAATGCCAAAGATCGGTCATAGTATTACGCAAGGACGGGAAGTGTCCAACACTATCTGTCAAATATCGACCTACTAAACAAAATTGATAGCTCCGATCCACCGCCGAATCCTCCTCATGAAACGCCTCCTCCTCCTCATCAAGTAGATGCAGATTGGCCAAACCCTCTTCCATCACTCAAAAACCAAGATCCCAACCTCAAAAAAAAAAAAGAAACGAAAAAAAAACTAGGATAGAACAAGAACACGAATAGAAAAATCTCGTGTCTAAAGACAAACAAAAAATCCTGTGTCAAAAGACAAACCCTAAGAGACCATTGACTATCAACTTTTTAAAAAGAATTGAATTTTTTATTGTATGTTATTTTTAAACACACATTCGTGTTCTAAATTTATAATTTTCACACGCATATGCCTGTGATAAAATATCTAACATTAATTATGTATTTGATTAAATTAGTGTCACAAATTAACTCAACATCAACTCAAAATTGATGAAAACACCATGATAAACAATTTAATCTATTTTTTTAGTAATGCATATATTTCACGTGTTACTATTAATTAGTTTCAAACCATAAATTTCATTATTTATTATATATTATTTTTAAACACACATTTATGTTTTAAATTTGTAATTTCCACACACGATTATGATAAAATTTTTAATGCATTTATTAATAGTATAGATGGGTGACATCCTTACTTTATGAAAAACAAAAAAGTTGAGAAGTTAAGTATTAATTTTTGGTAATTCAATTTTTCAAAAATCAATGCAATCCAACTATTATCTCCCTTAACAATCAATTCAATTTATTATCTCCCTGAACAATCAATTCAATTTAATTGTTGCTATTCAACTTTGGTATTATCAACCATGTTAATTTATCTATTTTCTTCAAAAATATTTTAACATTAAGATACATGAAATATAGATTTTAAATATTTTTTTTAAAAAGTTAACATAAATTATGTGTAAAATTAATGATAAATTAAAATAGTACAAAAATTCAAATATAATGATAAATGATAGTTAAATAATTTAATATAATAATACATCTAATATAAATTAATCTAAATATTCAAATAATTAATATAAATAAAGATATATTGATAATTTCACTTTAACACACAAAAGCTAAAACCCAAAAACACTTAAATCCTAACTCTTGCGATTGGATGAGGAAACACTTTTCAACCATAATTTTGACTCCAAAAGCTAAGTGTTCTTCGTTACTTTTGTAGTTGAAAAATACTTTCCCAACCTCAAACGCAATGAAATGCGGGTCTTAAAATTTGTAGGGTCTATTTGTAGTACATGAGCTTTATCTTCACAATTCTATACGCTAAATTAATAATGCTAGTTATAGATAAACAAATACCTCATATAATCATACAACAAAACTAATGTTTATACAACTCAAATATCATGTAGGTGCTATACAAACAAATCTCGACTGGCTTGTAGGGCTCCCACCAACAATTTTGTCACTTTCAACATTAACAGCTTCACATAAACCATAAACTATTCACTTTAAACAACAATTTTACCTAATGATTGTTTTCCTCTTAAGAAAGAGGTGGGAAGGTTTAAAACCCCCCCTTCTCCATCGCCCAAGCCCTTGTACCTCTCATATGTACCAAATGAATGGCAAATTCAAGTCTGCTACACTTAATTAGAAGTTCCCAAATATAGCCAAGAATCCTCCCTAAATGAAGCAAATGATTTTCAAATGGTAGAGCATGTCAAAATAAAAAGCTCAGAGGATTTAACCTATTAATCTATGGTCCATACAAATCTATGAATGTCAAGAAACTAGAGCTTTTGAAACAAGAGTAGCAGCATGTCCTAAACTGAAGCAAAATTATCAAGGTGTCATTACAACATTTCTAATTTCAGCATGTAATCTTGATTCTTGAGTTAGTATACACTCTAGCAAAGTTTTGGAGCAATTTGAGTGAGAGTTGCCAAAAGTATTGAGTGCCTTACTTTTTGTTAAAAAAAAGGATGGGATGCTCTAATACTCGAGTGTGAATTGCCAAAAGTATTGGTTGTACATGAATTACAATGCACAAAGAAGTATGGCCTAGAAACAGATTCAGACCCTATACCACTAAGAACTTTAATACAATAAATGCAGTAAAACAGACAATATTTATAGTAGAAGTACTGTGTGAAAAGCTCACAACGACATACCTCCATCCCAATCTAATGTCTCGTCTCATCTACTCATGTTCATATTACAAACTAAATGGACATATGAACTTGCAAAAGTAAAAAAAGCCAAACAACCTACTTAGAAAACTGAAAAACTGATATGAGGCGAAGAAAACAATGTTATGGGATTATAAGTTTCTTGCCAGCATAGATGGTATCCACTGTAAGGCCGTTGGCCTCTTTGATGGCATCTATTGACACCTGAAACCAGATTATCAAGTCAGAATTTCATCTTGGATTCTATTGGCGAGGCTGGAACTATACAAATTTTGTATCAAAGTTCAAATTATCAACTAAAACTAAGTTCAAATTATCAACTAAAACTATCTTTTGTTTCATTGTAAACTTTTTCTAGATTCAAAGTTTAGCCCATTAAAGCTAATTTTTTGTTGTTAAAAAGCTGAACGAAGTAAGTTTGATACCAAAATCTTAATCTAATACATTTGGATTTAGAGCACCAAATGCTAAGCAAAACAGAACATAGCAAATTTGAAGTGGTTGCTCGTCAAGTAAATTCCAAATCATGTGAATACGTATTATCTCATTTGGCACTGTTTGCTGTTGCAGCAACTTAGATATCTTGGATTTGAACGCGCTTAAGCTAGTGACATCCTCCAATTTAGAGGTTTGGGGGTTAAGAATAATTTTAAGAGTTGTATAAAAAAAGAAAGGCAATAATACCCCATATTTTCTGGACAGACCCCAAAGAGTATCTCCTTTCACAACGTCTATAACTCTTTGCGAGTATTCTGGTGATCTTTGCTCCGTATAACCACCTGCTTCCTACAATAAACGAAGAGACCAATTAGAAAGTAAACAAGAATCCTCAAACATGCTTGAATTAAATTCCCCAAATCTGAAAATGTTAATAACAAATGAAATGCGGGTTCTAAAATACCTTGGTGATAATAGGTTCTGAGACAGGAGGAGGTGGGGAATCTCGAGTCGGCTGAGCCGGAGAAGGCTGAATCGACTCAACCACTGGCCGTTGAGGTACTGCAGTTGCATTTCTCTCTTTGTTGAAAGGGTTTAGGGTTTTAAGGATGCTCATAGCGATTCCGGAGAAGACGATGAAGCCAGCGGTTTTAGCCACGGCCGCTTCCTTGCTACTGCCGGAGTGCTTATCGTCGTCGTTGGAGGCGGCGCGTGGGCTCGACATCCGATCGTAATGCAATCTGCGGCGATTTCTTGGAATGAGATAGTAATCGTGTTCGGTGTAACATGGGAGTGTGATCTATGGCACAAGCCACGCGCCTCTAAATGAGAGGGAAAATACATTGATTGCCTCTAAATTGGGAGCGTGATCAATGGCACAAGCCGCGTGTCTAAATTTAAAAATAGGGTAAAATTTTTCATAGATCCCTGTACTCTTCATAAATTTAGAATTTAGTCCATCTACTTTTATTTTTTGGGGATTTATCCTTTTATTTTTCAGATTTTAAAATTTAGGTCTAATTATTAACCCTATTAAATTTTTTCTCCAATTTGTTAATGTAATATTTTTAAATATAAAATATTTACTTAATAATCATGTAATTAAAAAACTGAAATTACAATCAAATTTTAATTTTTTTCCCTGTCTCCCACTTTCGCACTTATTTATACCTAGGAACAATAAAATTAGTAAGTTTTCTCCTCAATTTTAGTTAAAATATTATTAATAATATGATAGATAATAGTAGCCAAATGTTTAATTAGAGAATTGATAAGTTATTATTTGAGTTTTGATGGTTGGAATCTTAAGTGAAAAGGGTTTGAATTCGAATTTTAAATATCTTCCTTAATTCTTAATTATTTAGAGCATGATTAATATATTTTGTGTGATTCATTTACATGCGATAATGAGCATGTTTGATATAAGTTGTTTTAGTAATATAATATGATGCCATACATTCGAATTTGATGATTGAGTCAAGTGTGGGGTTTTATATTAAAGGAATATTTTAAAGTTCAAAATCAATTTATAAATGGCATAATGATAAATTTAATCTTCAATGTTTACATTTTCTGTCAAATTAACCATTATTCTTTTTTGAGCTAAATCTAACCTTTAACCTTCCAAAAAAGAGTCAAATAATTTTTTTTAACAAAAATGATGACCAAAACATTAAATTTTAACATTATTGACGAAACAACTTATATGACGGTCTATATACATATTATGCTAACATAATATTTATCGTACATGTCATGTCAATAAATAATTCAAAAATTATTCTATTTCATAATGTATTTCCACTTTTTTAATTATATAAATATTTCTTTTTAGACTATGACTATTTAATTTCACTATTAAACCCATTTTTATTCTATTTTCGTAATCCCATTTTGAAATATTACAGGATTTATTTAAAGTATAAATCTATTTAGTTTACTTTTGTTTTTAAGTCAGGTGTATTTCTCAATTCTTTCAATTTAATCCTTAAATTCAGTTTTGGTTTTCATAATTAGATCATTATGAATTATAATTTAGGTTTTAATTTTTAGAAGTTCTTTATTTTTTAACTAATTTGTTTGATGTATAACTATTATTTATTAATATTTTAAATGTATATTTACTTTTTTTTTAAATTCACATACAACATATATCATATAAGGATAATAATGTAATGATTCATTTATATAAATTATAAATAAGACTGAAATAAATGGTTTCAACAATTGAGGATGTGCCAATCCACCACTAAAAATACAGAGCCAATTCACCTGCTGCTCTTGCTTTAATCTAATCCTTTGAGCTGCACGGAAACTTATACCTGTTCTAAAATATAGTACAAAAGGGTATGAACTATGAAATGAAATTCAGAACAATGCAATCTTCAATCGATTTTCCCCAAAATTTAATTTCCCCCCCCCCCCCCAAAAAAAATAGAAATAGAAATAAAAATAAGAGATTTTCCCCAAAATTGTTACTTAAAAAGTTCCAAAACATGGTTAAATAAATACCCATTGACACTCACCCTCTTTTATCCATGAGATACAAAGATAAGACAACAATGATCTGAAAAAGTACACAAGTCATTAGAACTTACCCTAAATCATCACCAGAAATGACAATCTGTTTTCATTCATTCAAATCCTTCGCCTTGTTCTTTGAATGAACTCGATGCTTCTCCTTTTTCCCCCCCATGCCTGATACACTTTTCTTGGAAACCTTGCGCTCGGAGGGCAGTTGAACTTGTTTTAACTTCATCTTCACTGATCTCACCATCGAAGACAAGTTATGCCTCTCCTTTGAAGCTAAAATATCGGAGTTCTCATGCTCGGCTTTGTACATTCCAGGATCATCAGTTGAGAGCTGACCATCAGTGGGTATTTTTGTGTCCTCTGCAGCCAATTCTTGCTGTTCACCTTTCTGCAGCTTTTTTGCTATTTGTCGAGCATAAGTTGCACTCCTGCAACAAAGAACAAACAAGCTTTTTAGCCAAGCAACAATCCCAATAAAAGACCCAGAAACCCTCGGAATTAAAACTCAATGCAGTGCTAATGATGTTGGTAAATCAACATACCTTGAATGACCTAGTTATTTATCTTACATCTTTTCTAAATCACACAAGAACATATATATATTAGCTTTTTCATGATTAAATTACAAGTTTACTGTTACCTTTTGTACCGCGGGTCAGTGGGATCCAAAGCAAAAAGAGGTGATGTAAAGAGAGCAGAAAATCGAGGATCATCTTCGACAACTGGTATTTTTTCCACATCCAACACTTCTTTTTGTTTTTTCCCCTTAGCCTTTTTAGCTTTTAGATTGTATCCCTTAAGACCAGTATCAGCTCCTTTGTCATCAGTGAGTAATAACTCAAGTTCTGCTCTACTTGCTTCAGCTTCCTTCTCCGTATCTTCATGTTTCTTCCTTTCTTTCTTACTCTTTTTTAGAGAAGGCTCTTCAACAAAAAAGTCATCAGCTTCTTCTGTAGCTTCTTCTATATCAGTATCGTCAGTCTCATCCTCTGATGAATATTTAGATTTATTTTTCTTGGCCTTCTTTTTCTCCCGCCTTTTCCGGAGATAGGCCTCCCAAACTGTTTCTGCTTGCTTATCTTTCTTCTCCAGAATACGCTTACTTATATCCTCCAGGCCAGTATTGAAAGTCACTTCCATATCCTGGCCACCCTCCTCACCATCTCCATCAGAACCATCACCAGACTGGAGTAAGGCTCGGTATAAATCTCTTTTCTTATTTTTCTTATCAGGTTGATCCTTACTGGCGTCTTCGTTCTCATCATCATCGTCGTCACTGTCACTCTCATCAGAAGCCAGAAACTCCTTTAACTCCAAATCAGCCAGCTGCATGAAAACATAAGCAGTATTAAGTTAGACAAATGTCGAGGAATTCCAAAAAGAATGGAGTGCAAAAAGCATAGATGATATTTTCTTCTTGCCACGACTGTTTCACTGGTTTCAACATCCTGAGTATTAGTTGTTGTCAGAAGTGTAATTTTGCCATAGCACATAAAAAGAATGAAATCCAAGAAGAGCATAAAGACTTTAAATCCAATTTAAACACAATCATAAGCCATTGACCACCAAATTAACTGCTAAAATTTAAAAAACTGAAAGAAAAGAACAGCCAATCACTTGGTCAACAAAACGAAGAAGCATTTTGAAATCTCATATTTGGAGAAAATCCTGAAAGCACCTTCTAGAAGGACCTCCAAAGCCAAATAAAAAAAGAACTGAGTGGATTCATTTTGCTAAAATTTCATCCCAACTCATATTTAAAGCACCTCCTACAAGATAACTCCAAAACAAACCAAATAAAAGAACAATATAAAGGACTTCACAAGAAATGTTTAATTGGATTTCTACCACTAAGTCAGTAGAAAGGAATACCAAACCAAAAAAAAAAAAGGGGAAACATATGCCTTAGAAAGAATTTCACAGACAACAGATGAACCATTAAAAGTAGCTTTGGTTACAAACTATGCAAACTAACCTGTTCATCATTGAGTTTTCGTTTCAAAATCTTCCCTCGTTGTGGTTCATCTTCATCCCATGAAAGATTAATTTTACTTTGCTGCAGTGCTTGGGTTTGGAAATTTAAACCCTCATAATTTGCAGGTGCCTGAGCAAAAGAAGATATTTACATTATGTGGTAACTCGTAGTTTAGTTAGCGCAAAGGCTACAAAATTAGTCAACATTTAATAATAATGGCAGCAATGGCAACATGGAACTAATTTCTAGTTGCCTTCAATTTGTTTAGATCTCAATAAAATCATGCAAAAACCTCAAACCCATAAGGAGGATGAATGTAATGGTCAAAGTGACATACCTCAACTGCTACATCACGGGGTTCATGTTTAAATTCCATAGAATCAGGAATGAATCTCAAATCAAGCACATTTGATGACCTTTCAAACTCAGCTCCATCACAACTTTTGTACAAGTAATCTGCTGTTGCACTAGAATCACATTCTACTACTGCATAGTAGTATCTGGAAGGACAATAAGTAATGAATATTAAACAAAAGGAATTGTAAAACATCAGTTTGAAACATATAAATATCCATTTGAAGAGATAGTCACAATAAGAACAAACACCTAAATAGAAACTAAGCTTAAGAAAATATTGTTCAGATTGGACAAGTCAGTATTTCAACAATTCACTGACCATCAAAAGAGTCTTTAACAATTACTAACGAGACAGAAAAAAAAGAAAGAAAGAGAAATATAACAGATAGAATGGGACCAGTAAATTGACAATTAGCAGCAATCACCTTAGCCTACTTCTCTCATATTCACGCAATTTTTCATTATCAATTTCATCATCACCATCTTCATCATTATCCTTACTTTCACCATCAAATAGGCCTACTGGTCCATGAATTTCCTCCTCTTTCATGCGCTGAAGTCCAAATTCAGATGGATAAACAGCGACTGAAATAATTTGTCCATCTTTCGGGAGAAATGAGCTTAACATTACATACAAGTCAGCAGCCTACATATAAAAAGGGTCAGATAATTAGTCAGAACTCAACCCTATATACAGTTTGTTTACTAACAAATTACAAACCTTGAGACCCTAACTGATCATAACCAAAGTGAGAAGATGAAATTCATAGATACAATTCAGCTCATTAGTATCCTGTACAATAAGATCTACTACAATTCTAAATCTCAAGTTTTCACCAAAAGTAAAGAAAAGAGAGAGTATGTGAGAATTGAGAACCAATATTGAGATCAGAGAAGCAGCAATGCCCAAAATACTAGCATGATAACCACAGGCTAGGATTCTGAGCAATCTTTTTCCCGAGAAAAGCTTAACAATTACTCTCTGACTTCAATGTTGAATCGGAAAGAACTAGGAAACACCATAATGCAAAAGAAAAAAATTCTTATGATCAAAGTGTCATGATTAAGCGACGTTCAATGAACTTCTTTTCCTTTGCTTTTTTTTGTTCTTTTTAAATTTTATTTTAGTCAATCACTTCGTACTGATTGAAGCAGGCATCATTCTATAAAAATAACAACAGCTTTTAAAAATAAAACCACAATGGTACTTTATTAGATCCTATTCAAATTAAGACTAAATAAACATGACACAAAAAGAACCAATACTATGAAAATATTCAATGAAGGTAAACATGACACAAAAATTTCTTTAATTGGATCTCATTTGCAATTATGTAACCTCAGACTACAGCGACATATTAAATCGAATTAACATAAGTTAAAATACAAACGCAGGTACCATGACATACTCTAATTAAATTACATAAACAGGAAAAAATACCAAGCAAATCCCTTCCCTCAAAGAAATTATAATTTCAAAAAAAAAAGGAAATACACATGCATTTAAATAAATAACTCAAAGATAAACTTTAATAGTTATTAATTGGAATACTATATCAACTTTCTATATTTCATTGGCAATCAGCATTTAGAGAACAGTTTAAGCTATTGCACCATACCTAGCTTTGAACAAACTACAATGACATACCTTAACATGCCTCCAATCCATATTCACAACCGCAAGCCTGCGGGTTTCCTTTTCAATCATTGGGATATTTTCTTTCTGGAAAAATAATCAATATAAAACAATACGATTTTAGTAAAATAAATGAACACCAATCAATAGCAGCTTTTAACTTGGCAGATTAGTTTATCACAAAGTTAAAATTCTGCTTCTTCATATCTTAATTCTTGTACCTTTTAACTAGAAAACACCAGTTATTAAGCTTAGCAGCAAAATCAAACTAAAACAAAGATAATCAATATCAAATAAATTCAATACCCTATCTCATTTCCTTAATCCATAATCAATTAATTGAAATCAAAATAGAATAACCAAATATATTAGACAAAGGGTACCTGTATTTCAGGCTCTCCATCCTCGTAATCTATATCAATATCTTCCTCTTCGGTAGTGGAACCGGATTCTGATATTTCCTCCTCTTCCAACTCCCCATCGCTGTCCATTTGAGGCATTTCACTAGTATCACTCTCCTCCTCAGTACCATCCTCTTCACTCAGAGCAGCTTTCTTTCTCTTCTCCTCTTCCCCTTCTTCTTCTTCAAGGTGATAATAATGGCGAAGAGAGCTCTGGGTGTTTCCCTTCTTGGGCTTCCCTCGCTTATCTAAAGGCGCTGAAGATGAAGCAAATCTCTTGTCAGTGAACATCCGATTGAAACGAGAATCAATGACAACCTTTGTCTTGCGTTTCGGGACCTTCTGAAAACGAGGGTCCGAGTGTAGAGAAGCAAATCGAGCATCCTTAATTATCTTGCCACCGCCGCTTTCCTGATTGTTGTTGCTATGGACAGAATCAGGTTTGTTCTTGTTCTTAGTTTTGGCCTTGTGGCCTTTGGTTTTGGATCCCATGCTTGATTCTAATTCTAAGCTCGCTCCACTCACCGGATTTTATTGCTCTGCTTCATAAACAAAGGGTTTCTCACAAATACTTCAAAAGAGCAAAAAGCTGAATTTATCTAAGGGTATATACGAAGATGAAAAACCCTAATCTTCCTCCAACTTTTATTTAAATTAAATAAAATTCATCTATATAACACTATTATTTAAATTATAATTAAATTTTTTTCTTCTTATAATTGTCACCGACATTTATATTTTCGTCTTGATGTCATTGAACTAATTATTTTTTAAAAAATATAAAAAATTATTAAAAATATATCTTTTAAATTTTTAAATAATTTAAAAAATCTTTATTTTTAAAATAATTTTTAAAATTTTTAAAAATTAATTAATTATTAATGTGGCATCCACATGTATGTCATGTTAATAAAGTTATGTGCATTTAAAAATCTTTTTGAACTTCTGACCATCAACACTACAGAAGATTACATTAAGGGCATTTGAGTTCGTATTATCAAGTCTCTCTTCTTCAATGGTCCAACTAGTCTCAACTTAGGAGTTTTGACACTAGATACATCAATGGTAGGGGGCTCCTAACTATTGAGAATTGATCTCCATGTCCTTTCATCTATAGACTTTACGAAAACATTTATTCTTACTTTCGAATAAGTATAATACGCTTCATCCAATATAGGAGGTTGTAACGGTGAAGAACCTTCCATCCTAAGCAAGTATCGCCCCCAGGAACACCACTAATTATGTTACGTGGGAGGCTCTCATTCTAATTGTTGGAATCTACACTCGATATTTGTTTATAAAAAGTAGAGTGTGTAAGTGATGACTACAATGATCACTTTCACTGTAATAAAATAGAGAAAACAAGAACATATCAAGTTGTTTATGTAGTCTTGTTTCCCTACATTTACGGAGTCTAATTCAATAAGTAAATTTGTTATCTTTAATTTCAACACAACAAATGATTTAAGTCCTATCACACCCCAGTATGTGCTGAGTTGGATTTTTAAAACCCTATTACTGAGCATCAACAAAAGGAAGCTCAATGTATTGCAATACATTCGGGACTTGAAAGCTGAAGGTCCTCTTTGGATTTTTGTCAAAAAGGGGAGTAGTGATATAAGGGGGATTTTTTGTTGAAGTTTTAGTGGTAATGTTTTAAAGGAGTTTTTATTTGGTCATTTAACTATAAACATTGTTTCTAGTGAAATATGAACTTGTTTAATTAATTGCTCCTTGTTTTTAGTTGTAATTACTTTTTATTGCTCCAAAATGTCAAATAGAAAAGTTATTAAGATTTAGAGTATTGTGTAGACACAATAGCTTAACTTATGACAATTTTGGAAACCACAACATTTTAGCATAACACTTGCTTTAGTTTTTTATTTTTTACTTTGTCTTCGTATTAGTTTGTTTGATGTAATATGTAACAGAAATGGTAATGATTGATAAATACAAATATTTAAGAATTTAATCTTCATGTGATGAGAAAATAATACATAAAATAGCCCATTTGATTTGAAGTCCACGTAAGATAAAAGTGTAAAGAGACTTGCAATTTTTGAAGATAATGCCATTAACATTGAAGAGAGATTTTAAAGATAAAACAACTTTGAACTAGAGGATATGATTAGAATTTTTTTTTAAACATAAATAGAATATAAAGGAGCTTATTGATGACATTGAGTTGGTAATTTAAATGATCTACATACCGACCTAAGTGATAGATTTTTGTGAGTGAATGGTAGGATCAATTTTTTTTGTGTGTAAGGAACTATTTTGTTGAATTGGCCATCTTCAAATGATTTTATAAAGTGATTGCTAAAGTGGGTAGCAAGAATCACACTGAGATACACAAAGTAGGCAATTGCACCTTAAGGGTTGAGTTGAACAAATCATTGTTTTTTTATATTGTGCTAATATTTGTGAATTGATTGTCTAAGTAAAACTTCACAAAACATAGGTTAAGTTCAAATTACACAATTGATTTGGTAAACATCCTATATTTCACAAGCTATAATAGAAAAAATTAGGAGGAGGATCAACAACTCAATCACCATTGTTTGATGGATTTAACTATTTTTATTGAAGAACAAAAATAAAAATATTTATTAAATTGAGTTGTTTACTCTAATTTAAACATGTGCTGAAGTAAAATTATATAATTAAATTTAACCATCAATCATATTAATAGTATTTATAAATATTAGCTTTATTTAATTTATACAAAATATAACTATGGAATTACTTTATCTTTTTTCTTTTAAATATTTAATATCTTTTACAATTTCAAACAATCTTACACGTATACATTTTAAATTTTTATACTCATTATCATTGAATTTTTTTTGGTGAAATCATTATCATTGATTTTAAAATTGGTAATGTAGTGGCCCATTTTTACCATGCTCATATTATAACCAAACAAAAAACCAAAAAACAATAAAATTAAAATCCAAGTCAAACAATGTCCAGTCCATTTAGAGATACAACCCAAATTCATTTAACAGACCTACCACTTAACCCCTATCCAATTAATGGCCCAAAATTACAAAAAAAACAAATAGCCTAAATTGAAACCTAGCCCGATAGGCCTAAATGCCTAAACTAGTTTCGGCTAGCCGAAACTCTAGGTGACCCTAGCGCCGCGTTTCTCTCCTGCTAACCACGTGCTTCCGTAGCAAGCCCAGCGCTCGAGGATCGGCTCTGCCCGTTCGTTGCACCGAAGTGGAAACCCTCTCCTCGTTGACCTTCACTCGACCTGCAAACATACCCGAATAGGAATAGAAACAATAACACGCAACAGTGGAAAAAACGAAAGAGAAAATATATATTTTTACCTTTTATTTTCAGCTATAAATAGAAGCCAGAGACGTATTGTAAAGACTTACGTTTTTGAAATACAAAAGACAGAAAATACAGAGGTATATTTCACATATCTTCGAACTATTTTGCCTCAAAATCACTGCATATACATAGAATAAGAATAAAAACTTAAACTTTACCTTCGTTGTACGATCGGAGTGCGAACCTGAAACGTTTCTGTGTCGTTTGTGTTTGTTAGAGAGGGATTCGGGGGTTTTTAGGTTCAGATTCAGGTTTAGGGTGTTTTAAAAGGCCGATAGAGCCTTTTCCGAGAACTCCGACCACTATATACGGTGGCGGGTTCGACGGAGGGCGGTGGCCCGATGACGGAGCAGGGCCGGATTCTGGCCAGTACTCCTAGGGCTTTTCAGAGGTCTCTTTTCTGTTTTTTTTTAATAGGCTTAAAAACTAATTTTTTTTTGTAGAAATTTTGGTTTTAAAGCCGACCTACACGACGTCGTTTTGGAATGGGTTACTAAAACCCAAAACGGCGTCGTTTTACGGCTAAAATCCACGCGAGTGACCCGACTCGGGGATGATCCGCGTGTTTTCGTTTATTGGTCAATTTGCAAACCAGGCCCTTCCGTTTTTGTGGTATTTCACAATAATGTCTTGCGATCAATTGCAATTCGGCCCTGTATTTTGTTATTGTTTCAATTTAGCCCTTAGGCTGTTGAATGGCTAGTACCGAAACGGCACCGTGTTGAGGGTCTGGGATAATTTCCCAACGAGTCCCCGCAAGTCTACGCCCGTGTTGGTCTGGTCCTTAACAGTCTGATATTTATTTACATTTTAAGCCTTGATTCTTAAATTAGTTTCATTTTAGTCCCTACCACCATCAAATGGTTTTTGTTTATTTACAAATTATATATATATATATATATATATATTAAGTTTTATATTATGTTATATTTGTAATTTATTTTAGATTTACCTATGTACATATATATGTATTGTCGAAACCATTTTTTATTAAAACAGGGATCGACTTTTGAAAACGAAAGTTGGGAGTTGCCACCAATCCTTTTTTTGAGGTGTAATTGGGCCACCTTATAAAACATTTTGGTCTACGAATTTTAAGAAAACAAGTTCAGGAGTCGGTTACGTACGAGGAAGGATTAGCACCCTCGACACGCCCAAAATTGGTACTTGATTGATTAGTTAGCGTCTTGATGTCGAAAATCAAAGATTTGAAAGGAATTTTTTAAACGATCCCCTTTTTATCAACTTTTAAAACATTTAAGTAGGTCAAACATGTATCAAAGACTCTCCCACCTCAAGGTAAAATGTTACAACCAGTACGTTAGGAAATAATACTTTTGACCCTCGAATATGAGCGTGCCCTTAAACCATGTATTTTGACCTTAAAAGGATATTCGAATATTCGAAGCAAACAAAGAAGCGAAACCCAGTACGTTAGGGCACGATCCCTGAATTCTTCAAATACCAAAAATTGCCCTTGTTTTTAGAAATCAGAAAATGAATTGGTAAAAAGGATATTCAAATATTCGAATTGAACGAAAAAAGCGACACCCAGTACGTTAGGGCACGATTCTTCGAGCTCCCCAAAGTATCGAACATTACCTTTATTTTGTGAACAATAAAAGATAAGTCTTTGAATAAAAATGAGTTTGGGCGGTTGAAACTTAACTAAAGAAATGATAACATGCAATATGAAAACATGATGACAGTGTATATATTAGTACTTAGAGTATAGTAAATATAAGGAGGATCTACAATAATTATAATAATAGCAATAAACATAACAAACATAGCAATAAAGATATTAACGATACAAAAACGCATAATAAAAATGAAAATAATATGTCGATAAAAAACTATGGTATATAAAAAATAATAAAATAATATAGTAGGTCTATTAATAATTATATTAGAAAAACTTTAGCGACAAATATATACATATAAAAATTACAAATAGGAATAGTAAAATAATGAAAAAAATATAATAAATATGAAAAACTATATTAAAAACAATTAATTTTTAGTAAAATATATATATAATGAAAAAAAATAAGTATAATAAAATAAAAAAAAACTTTAGTAAATATGCATATATGGTAAAATGATAGTAGTGAATGGTAAAATAAAAAATATGGAAAAACTATATTAAAAATAATTAATAAAAAATATATAGAAGAAAAATAATAATAATGTGATACTTTAAAATAAATAGTACAAAAGAAATAATTATTAGTAAACATAAATAATATAGCCAATGGATATAAAAGATCAAAATAATTAACTTTTAAAAAAGATTAATACTAATAATATAATAGTTTAAAATAAAGTGTAAAAAAATGATTATTATAGGAACAAAAATAATATACAAGTAATATAATAGATATAATAATAGTATAATAAAAATAATATAATAAATGGTAGGATAAAAAAACTGAAAAAAATAATAGTAGGATATAATAAAATAAAATAGAAGAATAATATTACAAACAAAAAAATAATTAATTTTATGCTAAAAGCGTTTAAATAATCAAAATGGGGCTTAATTGAAATTAAAATGGGAGTTTTTGGGCCAAAATCAGAATAAAAAAGGTTAGGGGGACCGAAATGGAAAATATCCCAAGCCTCCTAAACACAACGTTTCAGCTTGTACCAAATTGAATCGGTGCACAAATATTTGGGGCCAATTTTAAAAAAAAGGAAAGAAGCACAAAAGGGCCCAATCAAGCGACCGCACAATTGGGGAGGACCTAATGCGAATAAAACCAAAAAAATAAAATGGGGCTATTCCCCTTGCAATTAAAAGCAGAATAAATGATGGCTGTCTGCCATTTTAAAACTAAAATTAAGGAAACCCCCCCTTTCTATTTGCTGAAATTGAAAGGAAAACAAAGGGATTTTCACCCTTTTTTCTTCTGCTAGGGCCACGAACCACGCCCATCATCGCAACCTTCAACCGCCGCCGCACCACCACTGGATTTGGTGGACAGCAGCACGCACGGGAGTTCAGGTAAGCCCCTCCTTTCTCCTTTAAAACTTTGTTTTATTATTTTCAAAAGTAAGAAAAAAAAAGGAAAAAATGTAGATGCACAACAAAAGGGGTAAAAACCTTGAAAAAATAAAGAACTATAACACCTTTGATTCTATTGGATTGTACTAAAAGTTTACTCAGAAATCTGCTATACTTTTCTGTATTTTCTCTTGATTTCGTTGTAAAAAAAAGGGGTCCATTTCATTGTTTACCATGGCTTTTTATAGCCTAAAAATCAAATAAAAATCTCCTATTGCCGTTTGTTGCAGATATATCGGAGGCGTGGGGACATGGGACTGCTGGTGGCCTGAGACGTGCGGCATTGGGACTTTTGGTGGTGCGGCGTGGAGGGTTGCTGCTGCTAGGGTAGCTTAGGTCTTTTGGGGTATGGTTTGGTTTAAGAGCATTGGGCTTTAGCTTTTTGGGTTGCATATGGGTTAGTTTTATATTGGGTTTAGTTTTTAGGTGTAAATGGTTTTAATGGTGTTGGGCCAGGTAAAATGAGGTCCAACATGTATACTTTACTTCTCCCTTAGAACTTTATTGAAAATTGTATTTTGTTTATTTCAATTATTTTGTATTAGTTATGTGTATGCATTTCATTTACATTTAAATCTTTTTGTCTTATATATCATTATTTCTATTACTCTTATATTGCTTTGTATATTATCCATTTATATCACATATATCTTATTAACCATATATAAACCTTTTTAATTGATATATTTTAAAAATCATTTTTATATACATTCTTTTGTATATTATAATTCAAGTTATTTTCATTCTTTTAAAATACCAATATTTCATTAACATGTGTATATATACATACATTGTTCTAAATTTTGCAAGGCTTCTTTCTTTTTACATGCATTATTATATTGTATATCTTTGGATTTTTATTGGTTACAGAACTTGTTCTAAATTATATTATATGACACTATTTTTAATTCAAAATCCATATATGTATTTCTAATTTAAATTCTTATACTCGATTTTAAATTGTATTTTCTTTGTGCAACTTACTTTAAACTTTTACGTGTTCTTTGTCTTAAATCCATGTAAATTGTTTAGTTTAAACCATTTCACGTGGCATTTCCTTATATTTTTCATTCTAAAAGTTGTTGGTAGTTGTTTAACTTTAAGATTTTATATATATTGTTTCACACTCTTTTACATATTATTCCTTTCAAACCTATTTCTAACCTTTTATATTAATAATTAATAATCCTTATATGATGGATTAAGTTGTGTCTAAATTAGTTATCTTTTAAATTATTTCATACACAAATGCTTTACCCTTAAATAGTTTTGGTGTAATCTTAGTTTTAATTACTCTTTGTTTTATATTTGTTTCTATATATCATCTTGCTCCATGTGCCTTAAATCGTTGATATTGGAATTATATTAAATGATTGTTACTATCATGTGATTTGTATCTCTTAATTCCTATTGGTTAGTGGCCGTAATGCATTAGTGCAACTTTTGATGAATGGATTGATGTCTTGTTTGATATATTATTATTCCACTATATTTCATTAAAAAAAATCGTATTATAATATCAACTAAGTTTTGAAATCATTTTATCCGTAAGCTCTAAAATAAAGCAACGCTCGTGTTTGGGAAATTTGAGAAAATCGTGCCTTAACTCACTAGGTTCCGATTTTTCTCATTAAACTTAAGCCATCGAGTGTCCTTTTAAAACTCGTAAGTTTTCAAATAAAAACTTACTCTCGAGAATTTAAGGCATTGCGTCCTAACTCACTGGATGTGACGTTTCATTTTTTCGAGATAAGATTTTTAAAAAATCAAGGCAATACTTTATGTTTTGGAATTTGGAAAATCAAGCCCTAACTTACTAGGTTCTGGTTTTTTTCATTCGACCCAAAATAATCAAGTATCCTTTTTAAATTTAAGCACATGAAATTCCTTTTTATAAAAGAGAGACAAGCTTAATTTCGGAAAATTGAGATGTTGCATCCTAACTTACTGGGTACGGCATTTTATTTCTTTGAGATGAGCGAGTCTCGATTTTCATCTTGGACTATTCAAACGTTATTTTAAATAAAAGGATCGTATTTTAAAATCTTTTCAAACGTTCGACGTTAGGACATTAAGTAATCAATTAGGTACTAATTTTGGGCGTTGCGAGGGTGCTAATCCTTCCTCGCACGTAACCGACTCTCGAACCCGACTTCTCAAAGTTTCGTAGGCCAAAATCTTTGTTTTAGTAAATTAAAACACTTTATTAAAACGACCAAATTTTACGAGGTGACCCAATCACACCTTATAAAAAAGATCTGTGGCGACTCCCGTTTTAATTTTTGTTTTTAAAAACCCCAAGTCGATTTCCCGTCTTTTTATAAAAAATGGTTTCGACAGGTAAAATAAACTAGGTTTTTTCTTTAAAAATAAAAGAAACCAATCTATCTAAAATTTATATCTTTCAATTAATAATATGCCCTATATAATCAATCTGAAGGTAAGACAAGCTATATTTGATTGATACTTCCGCTTCTCTTAAAAGAATTTTATTTGCAAATTGACCCCTAAGCTATATCCAATTCTCAATTTGGGATTTAAAATTCTTTTTGTAAAAAGAAAACCTAAATTATCAATTTTGTTTCCATTTATAAAAAACCAATATCAACCTATAAGAACGTGAAACACAAAACTTTCTTATTACATTTTGGGATAAAATGATAGTTTAAGAACTATTTTTAACAAGAAAAGAAAAGAAAAAACCCTTCACATATCACACTGAGAATTGGGGTATAATTTAGTGGTAAATTTGCTAGTAAAAAGTAAATAGATGGAGGGAGAAAAAATATCATCTACCATAACTACATATTTAAACTGAGTTTCATGAAAATTAGTCTCAGTTCCATTCAGTGAAAAATGATGGCATTAAATATCTTCCACTTTTTTGGCATAAATGAAACCACCGCAAGCCAAGTATATACACACACACATACAATGACAAAATACAGATATTGAGCTTATTGAAATTCACTTCTTGAATGTGATCACATAAACAACCGGACTACACCGTGATTCAAATCAAATCTCACCATAGCAAATATGTATCATGAATTTCTTAAGAATAATGTCAGCCGAAAATGATGACAATCTAACTGACTGACGTAAAACTAGGTATGTGATATCCTGTAGTTTAAGAAGAAAAAGGATAATGAGAACTTGATGAATCATTTCATACTGACTTGCTTACCCTGTTGCTTTAATTTGAGCAGCAAAATGTCAAAAACTTTGTCTCACTTCTATTAATTCACCACCAACATGTTGGAAGTAAACTACGAGCCCAGCAGTTGTTGATGTGACGACCCTGAGAGATTAATGCTCAGTATTTCCACTAAATGACTGAATTTTTATCAGGCCCTAAATGCGACATGCAACAATCTCACGAAATTGAGGTATAATGTGAAAAATACCGATGGTGAATCCAGAAATTAGTGTACAAAGAAGAATTCATTTTATCAAGGCATTAGAAAGGCTTACTAGGTTCATCTTTATGAACATCATGTGATCTTTAAAGCTCCGTAGCTACATCATCTTAATCCTCCATCTCGTCAAGGATGACATACTTAGCGGCATGATTAGCTGTGAGCGCTATTGCTGCTTCATTTTCTTCTAGTTTGCCCTTCTGCAGCTTTAGGTATCTTCAAAAGAGGATGAGAAAAACAGCATAGGTTAGCCACAGAAGGAACCAGGGAGCACAACAATAAAAACACTCCGAAATTACTACAGTGAATTCTAAAAGTAGATTGGGCAAACAAATCCATGTTAAAAGGTAAATGCCAAATGGAAACTGTATAGCTACATCAAATAGTAGTAAATAGTTCAATTTCAATATAATTTCATATCTTTGGTTGAACTTGAATGCGTAGAGAAAAAAACTTGTCATGACACATCAATTGGTTGTAAATCCAAGAATGTCGAATTCATGACTCGTTGAATTAAGAGACCATGATGGACAGTTACAGGAAGGTGAGAATTGAAAACGCAAATTTTCTCAGGGATTTTTGCGGGAAATTGGAAATAGATGCAATTAGGGTTAAAAATTTGGTATTCAGATCTAGTTAAGAATAAATTTGAAGTATTGGCATGGTAACAAAACTGGCAATTCAAATCAGGCTGACATGTCAATTTCCCAAGAATACAAGTTGAAGAAGATAAAAGGGTTAATATGTAAACTGGCTCTCGAATCATACACCTTTATAGGTTGACCCAAGAAAAATTCACAATAGACCAATGCCATGATATAAAATGCTTAATGCTACATGGTTTGAGCAATACTACATCACCACGTCAATTCAATTTTTTTTTCTTTTCTAAACACTAAAATGGCAATGGCTAGACGCATGACAATTTAATATAGATCAACTAAGCCAGATCTACATTTTATGTAATATCATGAGTCCATCGGGTTAACTCGCCAGATATAAAAGCTTCACTGCCTAATAGTGTTTTTTTTTTTTTTTGTTCTTTTTTTCTTCTACCAAATAAGGTGCATAGTTTGAGGCAATTTACATATTAAACCAAGATAAAAGTAGCCTTAGTTGTTGTAAGCCTCAGAAATCCTAGGGACAAGATAGCCCCCATCCTTTCTGGTGGTTGGAGCTGCAAATATTTGTACCTCTCCTAATATCTCATATCTCATAGTTTATTACAAAGCATAATATGTTCTCCATGACTGTTCCCTAGCAACAATAAAACGTCGCTCCAAAAATAAACTAAATGAATAAAATAAAGAACCCAAAATATGTATTTACGAAGCTTGAGATTGATAGCGACAATAAAAGAGAAAATCTAAAGTTTGTACAAGTTAATTGGCCAAGTGTGCAAGTCAAGTATTCGACAGGTGGTGGAAATTACACAAGAAATATAACAATTAAGTACACCAACTTAATCAATTAATTTGGTACACCAACTCATAATCGACAATAGATTCTGGCATAAGTTAAAAGCAGAAAGAAACACCCAAAATACCAAGACCAAAGATAAAAATTCTTACTACAAATGACATACAACATTCCTAAATCCTGGAAAAGTTCAATACCTTTAGGGGTGGGAGCAAAGCTATCTAATTGTATGCCTTCACTTAATAAAGAAATGATTCCTTATGACTAAAACCTCCAAAACTTGGGTTTTTTATATGAACAACGGCAGAATTTCATTAACTAATAAAATAACAAGATATCCAAACAAGGAATTAGAAACATGTAAATGTGCTTTAATCAACAACACCAGACAAAGCTTAGGCTTCTGTAATACACAATCCAAGAAACATTGCCTTCGTATAAATTCATTATCTCTGCCACAAGTGCTAGACTATAAGTAAATGTTTTAGAACTTCAGAAAATTTGAAGGAATATAGCTAACTACAAGTTTTTGCACAGGAGTGAGTGCCTAAAGAAAGAAGAACCGGCAAATTCAGAAAGTAGATTTATTGACCACTTACTTGTACCAGTTGAATAAACTGACACCAACCATGATAGTGAGGAGTCCAGCACCTTTTAACCACGTAAACTCATCATGCAAGTAAAATACGGCAACCTGAATGAGTATTAGAAAATAATTAGGGTAAACCACTACAAATATATGGTAGAAAAATAAACAACAAAATCAGCATGAATAGTAAAATCAACAGGAAAATAACATAATGCATGTGAAGACTGACACCACAAGACTTGAGAAGATTTTGTTGGATAAACTAAAGGGGGTTAAGGTTCCACTTCCAGATCCAATACAAGCCAAAATATTAGTGAAAATCAAGTGACACCCGGAAACAAGCCATTAAACCATCCATCCCGGACCATTCATGACCAGGTTGTTAAAAATGAAATCTGATAAACAATTTCTCCTCCCTATGAACTACCTCAATTAGGGAACTCAGTCATCACCCTGCATTTAAGTAAAATTCTCGAGCAACTCTAGTCATTGCATAGAAATGAGACAGTTGAACAAAAAAATTCTCAACTTTACTCTAGACTTTCTTAAGCTCGTTGCATTAATACATGATTAGTCATACATCGGAAAATGGAGGAATGGAGTTTCACAAGGCCAACTAATAATATGTAAAATTTAATGGACTGAAATCCACTGGCATGGAGAAATAAATGTAAAAACAGACAAGAAGTGATATGTAAGAAAATAAGATGTGTGACAAATGGACTGATATCTGCTGGCATGGAGTAATAATTTCAAACTATTCTTTTTTGGAGAGGAGGTTATAAAAATTAAGGTGGAAAAGCGAACCCTGTCAAAACAACTTCCTTCAAATCAAACTAGTCTAACTTGAATAGGCTAAAAGGTCTACCACCCAAACCTGATGCAATTTAAACTCCGTAAATTCAGAACTGATCCTTATCTGAAGTTAGGGTGTAAAAATAGAGCCGTAGGTTAGCCAAGATTCTAGCCGGGCTCAACTTGACTAAATATTATCAAGCACAAGAATTATTGATTGAACTCTGCTTTGGTTATGCCGATCTGGCTCAATTTGAACTGTGTGGTTCATTTTTGCCATTTCCGCATAACTTCTAAAGTTACATATTGATATGCATAATTATAAAACAACAAAAATAAGAGTCCCAAATGGTATGACTGCCAGCTCCAAGAGAGCTATCTGCAGCATGCACAGGTAATAATTCTTTGAACCAGCAGTGGCTCCCAACTGTATCTTAAATTGATGAATAGCATGAACTACTCTATGAGTACCAGAGTAAAAAAGAAAATGAGATTACTGACGAGACAATGCTTTCTTTCAAGGACTCACATATGCAATTTTAACAACTTTGGACCATACTCGGTCACAAACAAAAAGTCAGAATGCTACGTGAGCCTTTTAATAAAAAGTCAAGTTTTGCAAAACCGTTAAAAACAAATATGTGTGTGTATGTATGTGTGTGCATGTAAAGAAAACTATGTACCAAAATGGTGACAGCCTCCTTCACAACCCCAGCTATTGTCACTGTAACTGCGCTTGTTATAGAAACAAGGATGTACTCTGTTAAAACCTGCAATACGAAGAAAGCCTAGCTTCTTCAAGCCACAAGAGAAACATTTTTTATTCACTATGTTACCTGTTTATTAAAATATTGTTTTTATTATAAAAATAAAATTCTAATACAGAAGTTACGATATTATGTGTTAATCGTCCATATGCAAGACACGTGAAGCATAGATTACTATACTTAGAAAGGAAACTAAAGGGAGAAAAAGGGGATGCTTCAGCGTAAGCATAGGTTCCTACCATAAAGAATGCGAGTGTTCCACCAAAAAGCATCAAAAAGCAGCTTCGAGCAATATGCCATGAACTATTAAAATAACTGTTCTTCGTGAATTGATCCCACGGGTCCAACAGGAGAGAAAGAAGAGCTGTCACAACAGCCATTACCGGAGTCACGTAGCTCATGAAGGTAAGTGGGTTCTTCAAACCTAGAAAAAATTAAATAGTTAGACCATGCTGTAAAATAAAATCAGAAGAACCAACAACAAGAAGAAAACCAACTTATGTAAGGCAATCAGATAATTTTTAGTGACACCACTCATAATCTATCACTATATACAAATTAAAATTCTCCATTCAATAGGCATTAGAGAAAAAAAAAATTCTAGAATATCATTATCAAAATGAGAACTAGAACTTCAGGATTGCCAACTCAGCATCCACACCAAACATATCCTCCTTATAAACTATATCAGCTCGAGACAGAGATTGTTATAACTAAATTACACCAAACTTTTTAGCAGCCAGATATTGTATGCAGAAATCAATTGATGTAACCATATCTCACATATATGACTTATCAGCAGAAAGAATATAACCTAGGATATATTGTAGCATGCCCTGAGAACTAAATATTGCAATAGAAAAATTTCTCTTATGGTACTGATGATAAAAGATTTCTCATGTTTAAGCAAGCTCAAAGGAATGTTATTCCTTCTTAGACAAAGGAACAAATAACACAAACTCAGTCATCCACTCCAGAAAAATAAAATAAAGTACAATCCTTCTAGCAATAACAGTGAGAATGGATAATGATAATATCATGTGATGCAAAGGTACTGATCAGAAAACATAGAACAGGGTATTTAAATAACATGGTGATGTACAAATTAAAGGAGGAAAATGATGAACTTAAAAAGAAGGGAACAAGAGAGAGAGAGAGGGACTACCTACCATAGGCTTCTTTCTTTTGAAGGTAGCCCATTCCGGATAAAGTCAAATTGGACGCAATAAATTAAACAAATCAATGTAATTAGTAAAAAGAAAAAAGAGAAGAAGAAATAATTTGAAAATAAGATCAAATAGTCGAACTCTAAGTCTAACATAGATGTGTACATGGGCCGGGCCGGGCCGGATTCGGGCTGGGTCCAATTAAAAATTTAGGCCCGTTCATTGGGCTTGGGCCGGACCCAAAAAATGGGCCTAAAATTTTGTCCAAACCCGGCCCATATAAAAATGCTAAAATCCGGGCCCGGTCAGGCCCGCCCGTATTAATTTTTATATTATTTTATATAATTTTAAATATATATAATACATCAAAAATACTAAAAAAATCAAAATAAATATTTTTCAACAAATTGAAAATAAATTTTAAAAAATATGTAGACTTAAATAACACTAAAATAAGTGTAACTTAACAAGCAAATGCCTCTAAAATAATAACAAAATTAACAAATGTCTTTAAAATAATAACAAAATTAACAATAAAGTAAGTTTTATACAATATCTAAACAATAATAACAAAAAAATAACAACATAATAGTAAAATGGTAGCAAAATAGGGAGAAAAACAATAAGAAAATAATATTTTAAAAAATAATTTTTTTTGTCCTTTAGTAAATTCGGGCCGGGGCGGGCCGGGCCAGGCTTGGTCCAAAAATGCCTTACCTGAGCCCGGCCCATTTAAACGGGTCTTATTTTTTGTCTAAGCTCATTTTTTGGGCCTATATTTTTACCCAAACCCTCCTATATTTTGAGCGGGCTTTCGGGCCGGGCCGCCCAGCCATGTACACCTCTAGTCTAACATATAATGTAAAAAGGAAATAAATCAAAGCCATACCTGCAAAAGTATTTGAGTCATGCACCAGCGGAATCCAGACATAACAGCCGCAAGCATGACAAAAACAAAACCCCAAAACTGAAAACCTGTCTCCTTTGAAACTGGAATAAGAAAGATCAAATTTCATAAGTTCGGTAACTATTTGACACTGTAAGAGAGAGAGATGCAACGACATAAAAGAAACTGTCACAACAGGCTCAAATATTAGACAAACTCTATGTAGAAAGTTATTTAGTCTGTCAGAATGATTTGGTCGATTAAGGACCAATTTACCCTTGGGATGAGATTGTAACCGTGTAGATAAAAGTGCAGTTGTTAAAATTGATAATTCTTAAAAGAATGGCAGCAATGCAATAAGAAATAAAATGGCCGTTAGAGATATAATGAAAAGAAGATTTTAATAAATTATATATGCATATCTAATTTTATTTGACATTTGAAATTATCATAAATAATCATTTAATCATTATATTAAATAAATGATTTTCTCAATATATTTATTAAATAAAATAAAAATAAATAGTATGTACAGAACAAGAAACTAAATCATTAAAAAAGATATTTTTTTAAAGTGAGTTTTAAAACTGATTTCAGCATTTCTATCATGAATTTACACTGGTTACTACAAAAATGATTCATCACTTTCATTTCATTGGACTAGAAGCATAAGTTTATGAGAATTTTTAAGCAGCTATTATAGTTCTATGGATTCTATGAAGCAACCCTAGCCCATCTATGAAACCTGAGAAAATGTAGTCACGAATCCGAAGTTTCCTATCATTTTCTTCTTTCCTACTCCCTCCATCACAACAAATTGAATGCCATCTTTTTTACAGGTATCACCAAAATGTCAACTTTCCCAAAATGGATCACGTTTTTCCAATGTTTCCCTTACTGAAATATGAAGTTTATATGGATATCTCTAGCTTTTATAAAACTTGATGGTAAATTTATGAAGGAACATAAGCTTCATTCCTAAAATTTTGAGCTGTTTGGAAAATGGACATTCAATTTGAGATGCTGGAAATATTTTTATTGTCACTTCTGTTACAGATTACAAATCATTCCTATATCACTCTTTTAAGGCTCAGAACAGACAGAAATCACTCCCTATCAAACTCATTCCACACTAACTAAATAATCATCAAACTCAACCCAAGCCCTAACCTGCTTTTCGCAGGTCCATTCATAGTACCTAGATAACCTTCTAAATCTTCAATTTCTCTCTTCAATAGTAACCCAGTATTAATCGCTTAAGGTCCCTAATTCTAGTCATCATCCCAATCCTTTCGACATCAACAAAGCCTCCCTTCAAATCTTACATCATTCATACAACCACAAGAACTCTAGTGAGTTTTATATTCAAGTCAATAATGATATGACAAGAATCAAAGGAAGACAAATAAAATGTCCACAATGTATTGCTGCATTGATTAGTATATAGTTTCCAAAACGCTTGAAAACTTTAAGAAAGGTGAAAAGAAGGGGATACTCCAAAAAGAGAGAAGCAAAACAGATATCTACTCACTAGTGCCTTTCTCCTACTTCATCTTTAATAATTTGAATAACAGAAAAATACATACAACCAAAAAGGTGCTAAATATACACATAGAAATCGAATTGCTTGTAAGAAACATACAGAATGATGAGAATCCATACCTGTTAATAGAATCCCAACAGAGATTACCAAGATAATTCCTAAAAGGTTAAGGCTTGGAGACTCCAACCTTATAAATAAACATTCAACAATAATATCAGAACAACAAGGGGCATAGGAAAGAATACAATGGATTCTCAGAAAAACAGAAAATGGAGCAGCTGGAATAAGATATATCTGAAGACAACTTGCAATATGTGGTTATTCAGAGCATGTTACGTGGACTCTTCGCTTTAACTACCTGTGTCTGACTGTTCTGACACTTCCTTATATAAACAAATCTGATACTATGATCCTCAAAACTAATGTAGAGTATTGTCAAAAAGATTACATACCAGTGTATGAGACTCTATTTCAAGTCCATGTAACATGCCTAATCCCCAGGCTAAAGTGAGTTAATCTTATAAATATAAAACAGCACGGGCAGATTGAGTTACCAAATTGATATGTTCCTTTCTCATCCCTAATAATTGTAAAAACAAACAAAGCTCCAAACATGATCAAGATAAATCATACAAAGAAAATTTTAAAATATAAGATCAAAGTTCTAAGTGCGGTCTAGTGTAAAAAGTGAGAGTACAACAAACTCAAGGAAATGAACTGAAGTAACTATCTCAGAGTTACGCAATAAAAATCTCAATAAAACCAACAAGACAACAGCCCTTTCAATCAAAATTGGAATCCAAGTTCTATTTTAGTCCATCAACCAATGTGGTTAGCACTTCAGCAAATAATAAAAGCTCAACAAAGCCTTAATTAAACAACTTTAGGTAGATGCATGTACTAAGTCAAACTATGTTCTGGAATATTATTAGTTCAATAACTTCACATTTTGGATGCATTCACCAGCATTTGGTGTAGACTAAATAAAAACATAATTTCAAAGTTTCATCATCCTTTTTTTGTTGCTTTAGATCTTTCAGATGATAAACCCCTTGACCAGACAATATGGATAACATAGGTTCAAGTGGAGGACTCCAACTTGTTTCAGAAAGGTGAAAATTACTTGAGCTGACATCATATTGGTGCTAATTCTAATGCAAATTTAGGTCACATTGATTTACTAATTTGTTTTCATACATACATCTGAATGCCTCCAACAGATCATTTAGGAAAAGGAATCTCTCAATTACCCATCCTGTATTCTAAGCAAAATTAACCACACCTTTTAATTCAGCTTGAAAATCAGGAACATAGCCTATGGTGGTAAACCCCTGATCATTTCCGTGGAAAAATTTTCAGCACTCAAACTCTTTTGAACAACCCAAGCCATCACAAGTTTACAAAAGAGGCCAGTTTTCAGACAAGCAAAAAATGGCTGTCTAGCTAAAAGGGCCTGTTTGAAAATGGATAAGCAATGGGTTAAAGCCAACATAGGAATCAGTACGAACCAAATTTGTAGGCCCATTGCATAAGGTCGATTAAATACAATGTCCAATGACTCCTGGGATAGGTTCCTGATAGAGTCAGTCCCTAAGGGCCCAAGCCAATTACTAACTAAGCTTATATATAAATGTAACAATGCTTTTGTTTATTTTTCTATGAATTCAATCCTGGAAATATAGTATCCCGCTTTTTTTAACCACCCAAGGTTTCGTTATATTTTGAAATCAAGAAATTGGTACTGGAGCTGGTGGCATTCAAGAACAATTACCTAATCTATGTTTGCGAGTTTTTATCGATGATTTATTGGTTGAATCGAAAGAATTAGGAGAAGAAAGCCTTATGGATAATGAATGAGAAGATCGAATGGAAAAATAAATGATTTTTTTGGTTAGACACATAGAATTGGTTAAGCATTTTATTCAAACAAATATAAATACATTCTAATAAAAGAAGTTATGATATGTAGGTATCTTTTCTATTGTGTCCAATTAATCCTAGAATGATTATTCAACCCTCACTAAATGGGCAATATTAGTATCGCCATGGCAAGGGAAGGGGGGGGGGGGGGGAGAAGCAATTAAGAAAAACAGATGATGTAATGGTTTCAAGATTCTAACAAGCATAAATTATAATTTTCTTAGCTCTAAATTTACAAAAGAGAGCTTCATCCCAAAATCTATAGACATATATATAGACTGTTCAGTGCCATCCAAACGTGAGCAATCGACATGATCAATTTGAAAACTCACCTGAATGCAAAAGCGAATAGGAGAAGAAATATAGGAGTTGCAGATTTACACTGTAGGGTACAAAGTAAAAAAAAAAAAATAGTCAACACAATCTAGAAAAGAAAAATAAAAAGACACATTCACAGATTTGGAGGAGGTAATTTAGTCAAGATGAGATTAAATATTCATCACAATATGGAGTATAGAAAAGTTAACAAACCATTGTGGCAAAAGTAACAGATATGAAAACCAGGGATGCGTTGCTCAGGTTAACATCCAGTGCTGTTGAAAGAGCCGTAGGTACAACTGTGAAAGGCAAAGTCCATCTGTACATTAGTTGATAGAAAAGTTAATAAGTTACAGAGAAACACACAGGTTTTAACCATAGAAGAACAGAAGATTAGTATTTTAAAACACTAACTCTAAGTGAACATATACACGCAAGTGCCAGTTCACATTATAAAGAAGCAGAAAGAATATATGCTTGATGAATTACCTTTGTAGAAGTAATCTCTCCGTGTCATTGGATCAGTAGGGAGAAATTTATGAGACCAATACCATGTGATCAGTTTTGATAAAACAGCTTGCATGGTGAAGTGGACAGTATTCATCAACAAGGGAGCTGGAAACTTCCCAAGGTCATCTCCCAACAAGGTTTTGTTGTACCTGCTCAAGGAAAAATTATAAGAGGATATATGAAAAAGCTTCAAAACATTTGGTATCAAATTTAGCTATGATGCTGCTCTGATTAATTTAAAATGAACTTACAACGTCAAAAATGTGCTGAAAGTGTACCATACAAGTATAAAGAACAAAGTCTTCAACACATCCACAAGAGCAATGGAGCTGTCAGAATTCAGGGGCAATGCTTTTGGACTCCCAGTAGCAATGTCTCCATCATCACAAATATCTGATGATCCTATATTCAAAGCAGATTCATTTTCGATATCAAAATGTACATATTCCCCAGCGCTATCTCCTCCTTGTATATTGTCCACGGTACTATCACCATTCAAGTGCATACTTCGCTCTGGAAATTTATTGAATCTAACCCCTTCTACAATCATGTTTTGTAACTCACTCTGATTAAGCATAGGCAACTCAAAATCAGAGTTTTCCGCAGTGGTACTGGTATTCACTGAATGGTGTTCCAAATGAATTGTCCCATCTTCATCAATCCAGAGAGAGAAGGAAGAGTCCCTGTGAAGACCTGAAGCTTGATTTCCACTCAGAGTATCAGTTGTCCCTGTGCATTCAACTTTTTCTTTATTGAAACTACTCTTTACCATCTCCTTCGCTATTCTCAGTTAGAGCCATCTATGCACCGGATTAGAAAACAACGTGCCAATGTCCAGTTAGTGCCTTGTTTTTTGATCAATTATGCAATGTGTGAACGATATACCGGGCATCAGATAAACCAAGAATCAACCAAATACAATAAAAAAATTCTGCCACTCTACTTATTTTAGATCATCCAAATTCCAAAGACCTCAGTTGACACCTATTGGAATCAATTATAACGGAAAAATATAGAACCGTACAGCTTCATTTAAAAGAAAAGGGTGAAGACAATACCCAAAATTGAAAATTTTTAATTTCCATCCACCATCAACAACCTCTTATTATTTTTCAGAAAGAAAATTCGATATCATTCACAGCATTAAATCAACTTACTAGAAAAATAAAAAGAAAAACCTCCCCATCGTTTAGATTATCCTATACAATAAATTGAATTAAAGAAAAAAAGAAAAGCTCAATAAACAAACCAGCAAAAGGAATTGAAAAAAGAATGTACTAAAATAAATCCAAAAAACAAAATGCATTGAATCAAATCCATAGAAGCTCAATGCAATGCAATTCAACAGTAACATAATAAATTACAAATGGAAAATGCAACCTGATCAAGTGTTGATGAGATCCAAATACGTGAAGAAGAATGAGAAAGAGAGGATGTTCAACAAGAGATCTGATTTGGTGATGAATGAAGAAGGATTATGGGAATTAAAAGTTGATAATGGAGAATGTTGGTACACAGTCGTTTTTAGGCCTACGTTTGAGCGTTGTTGTCTGTTGTTGGTTTCTGCTTTGACTCCAAACGTAGATTCAAAGGCACAAATATGATTTTGGGTTAACTGCATTAGTGTCCCTAAATTATTCTCTAATTTTTAATTTGGTCTTCACACTTCATGATTTGCTGATTGAGTCTTTAAAGAATCAAAATTGTATCAATTGAGTCCTTCTGTTAGATTAGCTGTTAGTTTCAACTTTAAATGCCAGTTCAGGTCTAACCTATAGCATATTTAAAACACATAAATTAAATTTTAAATTAATTTGCACTTATCACATTGATAGTTATTGGATTTGATGTATTAAAAAATAGTCCTCTTAAATTTCAAATTTATTATCTATTTTTTATTAAATATATTAGATTTAGGATGTCTACGTAGTAGACACAACATGTTTAAATTTTGATCTACATGTTTTAGATATGATCTCTATTAGATTCGATTTGACATTTAAAACTTAAGTTGACGAGGTTAAATTAAAGAAAGGACTTAATCGATAAGATGTTAATACTTTGAAAACTTAATTAAAATATTTTAAAAATTTTAAGAAACCATTTAAAACCTGAATCATATCTTAAGGACATTCCTTAGCCCAATTTTCAATTTTTCTTATTTTTATTAGGTTAAACTGTCCCTAAATTTTGGTCAAATTTATGTTTTGGTCACCAAAAACTTACGTAATAATTATTAATATTATTAAATTGCTACATTTTTGCCACTCATCCATTATCTCTGTTAAAACGATAAAAATGACACGAGACATTAATTTAAATGGTTAATAACTAATTTGATCCCTAAAATATATAAAAAATATTATTTTGATATTTTAAATATTTTTTTAATAATTATTCTAAAAAAAATTAAAAATCTTAAAAATAAATTAAAATTACTAAAAATATAAAATGTATTATAAAAGTTGCAAATAATTATTATAAAAATATATTAATATTAAATAAAAATAGTTATATTAATATTAAATAAAATAAAAAAACCCTCCACATCCCCACTCCAACCCACCCCACTCCTCTCCCCCAACGTCTCTCCCTCCCTGCCTCACACCGAGGGGGAAGAGAGGGTGGAGAGGATTTTTTATTTAATTTTAATATAATTATATTTATTTAATATCAATATTTTTATAATAAATATATATAATTTTTATAATACATTTTATAATTTTAAAACTTTTAAAAAATTATAGAATAATTATTAAGAAAATATTTGAAATTATCAAAATAATATTTTATTTATAAATTAGGGACCAAAGTGGTTATTAGCCTTTTAAATTAACGTGTCACATCATCATTTTAATGGGAATTTACAGCTGAGTGGAAAAAATGTAATAATTTGATTACATTAATGGCTATTATGTAAGTTTTAAAAGTCGGATGGCCGAAACGTAATCTTGACCAAAGTTCAAGGACAATGGGTGTAGATTACCCTTTTTATAATTAAAAAAAAAATCTCTTAGTGTAAACTCCCCATATAATCACCCAAGTTTTAGCTTGTTTCTATTTTGGTCATTAAATTTTTTGTCAACTTAGTCAATCATGTTAACTCAATTTCGCATTTTAGTCCCTCTACCATTAAACTGTGTTTAATGTGACTATGTATAATAAATAATTTTGCCTTCAATATTTATCTATTTTATTAATTTAATCCCAATCTTAAAAAAAAAAAACTCTTACATGTTGCATTCAATAATTCTTGTAATATGTTTTACCTCTTCAACATCTCTTATCTCATAACATTTAACCTTATCCTTTCATCCATTTACTCATAAAACTGGTGATTTTACTTGGCTTAGAATGGTGTATTTTGAGATAAATATGGGAGGTTTTTATCCTGGATAATTATGCTATTAAAATGATAAATTTATCTTCTCAAAGCTGTTTTATTTTGTCCATAAATAGGTAACCTGCATCTTTTGAAAAGAGCGTTTGTGTTGCATTTGCCAGTATCTTTATTGTTAATTTTCATTTGCATTTACCACTCATTTCATAAGTTTTATTGAAGTGCTGTTAAACAGTTGTAAGTGAAGGATTAGAAGTTGTGTGATCCAAATTCTTATAAAATCCGTATAGAAGTTTACTTTCTCTATTTGTTGTTGATTAGAATAAGGTGTTTTAATCTTACTGGATTACTTTTATTTAACTTTGATTAGAATAAGATTTTTAAACTTATAACTCTTGTATCATTCAAATTCGACATAGTGAATATTAAGGTGAGTGGTTATTACAAGTTGACTTCTTGTGTAAAGGTAGATTGAATTTTAGCCAACAAATTTTTAGATCAATTGTTGAATAAACCATTCATTGAGTAAGGCTCTGCAGAACAGGATTGTTCCCGAACTGCCTCACCATTTACTCTCTTTGCTTATTTCCTTTGTTCACTGTTTTATTCAAACTCGTGTTTGGACATCAGTTGGGACATTAGTTTGACTAGGAAGTAAACTAATTGCTTTTACATATTACTTGAATTTTTAGTATCATGGTCAAATGAATAAATTTGTAAATATATATTGAGAGTTAAATTTGTTGAATTTTAAAAAAAAATTAAGAATAAATTAATAAAAAGGGTAAACATTAAGTGTTAAATTTGTTATTATATGAGGCCACACCAACATTCTATTTGGTTACCAAACACATTGTAATGATGGAGTGACTAGAATGCGAAATTGATTAAATGAGAGTGATTAAATTAACAAAAAGAATAATAATAAATATTTTATAGTATAAAATTTGAATAATTTAATTATATAAATATGTGTGTTTAAATTATGCTTAACTTCATTTATCCCTTTCAATTTTAATGTGTCACTATCTACTCTCATATATGTAATTTAATTTAAATTTTAATTAGACATAATATATATATGATATTAATTATTATAAAATATTATCTTAATATAAAATAAATATTGTTTGTCAAGGAAATGATACTCTAATATTTTATAGTTAATATATTTATTTCACTATCAACAATTTTTAAAAAATTATTTCAGGAAAATTTATCAAACAATCCGCAGAATCATCGAAAGATTAAAAATATCAATTATTTTAAAAAATAATCAATCCAATTTGCAGTAATTATTTTTAGCGAAACAAATGCAACAATTAAATAGCTATTATGAAGAATTTATTTTATGGGTCATTCTCACCACATCATCTATGGTTCCTTTCCAAATATTTAATGATATTTTAGTAATTTTTTTCATGTCATTGATATAAAATTTTAATAAACTTTTTACCCTGAACTCCAACTTCAAGATTCGAGGTTCAAGATAAAAAAATTATCAAAATTATATATCAATGATAAAAAAAAATTATTAAAATATTATTTTAAATAATTGAAAAGGATCCATAAATGATATGGTGGGAAGGGTCTGTAAGTTATTTTGATTTTCTCCTCTGTTTGGACACTATACCAAGTGTGGCTTGATTGCAATTCATCGACTCCTATTTTTTAAAATTCTCCAACTACCTATAGTAGATAACTCTAATTTTCCCATTGCCTAATTTTTAATTAGTATATCTCCTTTGTCTACTTTCATTGTATTCAAATTTGGTTTTCTTCAAGTAAATGTTTAGTTGAGGAATGAAGATTTGAGAATTAATACTTACATATCTAGAGGTAAACATGCAAACACCACCAACAATATAATTAAATTCACATTTGGTCACTAGCGAAACGATATTTATAGAGAAAGAATGATTGCAATATGTGGTTTTACGCATAACTACATTTTCCCCATATTTTGTTTTAGTTTTGTCAAGATAGAGTTGTTAAATTTGTAGCCTTGGAGTTGATTATATTTGTTTCAATATGGTCCAACCATGGTAGAAAAGTTTTTCATTTGGAAAGTTAATGGTACATACTAAGTTACTAACTTTGTAATTCACATTGCTTATCCCTACATGCTATTTGTCAGCATTTTGTCAAATTTACTCCAATGTTATGGATAATTTTTAGAAATTCCATTTCCACAAATAGAACATGAACCTTCAACTTGAAGATCTTAAGTCTAAATTTTTGGCATGGGTTATAGGCATCTTCGTTTGTATAGTTCAATATCTATTACAGTATAAAAATTTGTTACTAGTTAAAATATATTAAATAAATAAAATATTTTTTATTGATTTATATCTATGTATAAAAGTACGAGTTTTGAAATTTTTTTGAACTAAAATGTATTATTACTTATTATATGATAATGACATTTTGTATAAAAGAGAGATTAAACTAGTGTAAATCTATAGAATATTACACTACATTAGGAAGATCTTCAAAAGCTTCATGTAGTATTTGAAGGATTTCATCTAGTGGTTGCTTGAATATATTTTTACCAAACGGTGTTGAGAACACCATCTTTGCCAAACCATCCGCTACCCTGTTGTCCTTTTTGAATACATGTGTCAATCGTGTCGTCCAATCTTGCTGAAGTAGGTCCTTAATGGTGCGTATCACTACTGAGCAATCCTGTTTCTCTCCAGTTGCTTGAATTTATTGAATAGCTTCTTTACTATCTGTCTCAAGGATTACATTATTCATGTCAAGACTCCATGCAATTTGGAGCCCATCCAATATACCTCATAGCTCTACCATGATCACAGAGCAACACCCAATAGTTCTTCTGAACCCCACAATCCAAAATCCAGTATGATCACGAACAACTCCACCCATAACAACATTCCCTGAATTCTAACACACAGCACCATCCATATTCACTTTTATTCAACTATCCTTAGAAAATTTCCATTTTATAAATTTCCGTGGATCAGAATGAACTTGTCCCCTACTGTAATCCATTCCAAAAGTAATTTAATAGCACATATAAATTTTTTTGTTTTACTTTCATATTTTTATTCAAGTACATATGGTCACAAGTTATTAATATTATTTTTATATAAAAAATTTAATTATACTTATTTTATTAATATTCTTTTCCTTAACATTACAATTATTATCACTTAATTAAATTTTGGATCCATATTAAATTATTACTTAAACTTTGGGTCCATATTAAATTACTATTTAATTAGTATATTTTAATACTTTTCAACAATCTTTTTATTAACAACTAAATGAATTAATCCAAAAGTTATAATTTTCTCTGTAACACCCCTTACCCGGGTTCGTTGCTGGAACCGAGTACGAGGCATTACCGGACAATATTACAACCAAACATACAAAATCAAACCATGAAATTTTGTTCCAAATTAAAAATTTTTCGTAATATATCATATAATCCTTAAAATGGGCCTAAGGGGTCCAAAACATGATTTGGGAATGGTCCGGGACCAAACCGAGAACTTGAAATTTTTTTTGAATATTTAGGTAAAAAACAGGGCACACGCCCGTGTGAGACAGGGACACGCCCGTGTGGGAAGGCCGTGTGGTCACACATGCCCGTGTCCCCTACCCTGTCGAATTATTGGAAAATTATTTTTCATTTCGAACCTACAGGGGTTTTCACACGGCCGCGTGTGGCCTCACCGTGTGAAAAACTGGGACATTCTGTTTATGACGTCAGCATACAATTTTGGTCACACGGCCACGGGACATGCCCGTGTGACCAGGCCGTGTGACGTCCTTAGTCTCCGAAATTTTCATGCAAGGTTCACACGCCCTACATACATGGCCGTGGAGGCTGGCCGTGTGGCCCTAAGTTAGACTATTTTCCAAGCCATTCTTGTCCCAAAACACATACAAATTATACCGATTTTATTACCACATTCCATGCACATTTTAAGGCATCTAAATGATCTCATTTAACCATCAATCATCCATTTCAACTAACCACACACAAACACACCAAACATTCCATGAATTACCTCATAAGGATATATAAATAACCAATATCATCATTGGCCAAATCACATGGCCTTAATTACAAAATGACTTAACCATTGACAATTGCCACAATATAGCCAAACCAACATGACATTTACAACACAACTAAGTCCCTGTACATGCCATAGTCCAAAAGAGTACATATTACAATACCAAAAGAACGTTGTGGATAGTGTGGGCGATCCTCCGACGCTTCTCGATCTCTGAGCTGGCTTGACTACTCTATAAAACAAGAGAAAAGAGAAAAGAGTAAGCTTTTGAAAAGCTTACTAAGTCTATATGCAAATAGATAATATCATACCAACATTTTTAATATCATGAGTCATATCTCAACATATCAACTTACCACCTTATCTTACCATTATCCATATACACATCAAGCATAATATTTTCATTTACTCAAATTCACATGTACCCTTTCACACATATGCAATTTCCCACAACATCTCTTGCTCATATAATTACACCTGCACTTATACACCACATAACCACACCAATATCATTTGTAAACTTTCCTGTTGAACCATTCGAAATAACATTCGATACTCAATGGTTTCAGCACATAGCTCCACCAACACATGATCCGGCTCTTGTGTACACATGGTGAACTCTCATCATCACCCTTATCACCCATGTGACCTAGCCATTATATCCCGTAGTTCTCGTGTTTACATGGTGTCCAACACTTGGAATCACACATGCAACCTAGCTACGCATATCATAGCTCTCGTGTCTACATGGTATACATACAATATTACATATGTGACCTAGCTCTATATGTCAAAAGATCCCGTAGCTTTCTTGTACACATGGTATACACCTCGTATTACACATGTGACCTAGCTACACATAACATCTCGTAGCTCTCTTGTACACATGGTGTCCTACCTTCGGAAACACACATGTGACCTAGCTACACATCTCCGTATCTTTTGTTTTTCCGATAGTTCAATCGGGAACACCAAATTTCCATAATTCACCAAATCATAAAAGTTATCCAACATTTTCCATATCATACAATAATTCACATTTATGAAATTAAAATAGATGTAATACTTACATATAAACTTACCTCGATAACAAAATGCAATAATTTTGCAATTTAGTCTTAAACCTAGCCCTTGCCTCGGTCAAGGTTGATTCATCGATCTTCTCGATCTATAACGACACATTTAGCTAATTTAATAATCACATTACTCAAAACAACCCAAAATCTTCCTATAGCAATTTTTGTAATTTGACCCCTAACTTTCTCAATTCTACACTTTATTCCTTAGGTTCGGTTTATGATTCTCATACAATTTTCATGCATTTCAAGCCCAACCAAACCACTTTTCCTCTTATAACAACCCCCAATTTCTATCATTTCACAACTTATGCACCTCACATTTCATCTTTTACAAATAAGTCCTTTTTACTATTTTCACCAAAAATCACCTAGTAAAAGTTGTTCATCACACTTTAAACTTTCACATTCTACCACTAGCCATCAAAATACATGCATGTCATTCATGGGTAAAATTTTAAACATCAACCCTTGCTTGAAATAGTGGTAGAAATAGCTAGAACAAGTTACGAGGATTTCAAAAATACAAAGAACATTAAAAACGGGGCTAGGAGGTACTTACAATCAAGCTTGAAAGTTGGAAGAAACCCTAGCTATGGTGTCTCTTCATATTCGGCCAATGGAGTAAGAAAGATAGACAAATTTTGACTTATTTTCCCTTTTATTTCTTTTATTAACTAATGACCAAAATGCCCTTCATTAAAAACCTTTAGTATTCGACCCTTCCTTGGGCATTTTTGTCCAAAAAAAGTTAAAATAGTTAAATTACCATATAAGGACCTCTAATTTAAAATTCCAATTCAATCAAGTACCTTTATGGATTAAAACCCATATTTTTCACCTATTACAATTTAGTCCAACCTACCAAATTGGACATGCAAACATTAAAATTCATGCACCAAAATTTCACATAATTATTCAAACACCAAATAAACATCAAAACTTAATCGGAAAAATATTTTAGATCCCAGATTCGTGGTTTCGAAACCACTATTCTGTTTAGCCCCTAATTTGGGCTGTTACATTCTCACATTTTGATTGAATCTTTTACATGAATATATATGAAAGATGGCATATTAACTCAATATCGTGAAGATGTATAATTTGCATTTTTTTTATTACGTTGTAGGTATAATTGTAAGCGTATACATATATTATATTTAATTATGGCTTAAAATTATCTTCATACTAAAATTTGATATTGATGGAAAAATATATATTATAACAAAAGAAAATATAGACATTTACCTAGTGATACCAAACGTGTATGACTTGCTAAAAAAGAAAAAAAAAGAATATCTCGAAATGTTACATTTCAAAGAAAATAAATGAAGTTTTACATACCAAACTTTGAAATCGTATTCCAACTATTTAAATTCCATAAGAAGTGTTAATCTTTTCCATCATACCAATTTTTTTTTTTGGATAAATGAAAGGGTAGTTTCAAAGTAATCTATCTAATAAGGACTCACGAATATTTAAAGAGCTTATGAGTATAAGTTTAGTACAAATCACAAGTAATAAATGTCCGATCAACTAAAACTTGAATCAACACTATTCAAAACAAAATAAACTGAAAACTAGGATATATTTGAATATAGACTAAAATAAACTAAGAAAGAACACACTTATGTCACACATGATGAAACTTGAACTTGAGTCGCTAAAATTTGAAATCCCCAACCTTTCCAACACAACTAAAGCATCATTTGTAGCACTCCTCCTTATAGATGTTTTGTCTTTTTACAATAAAAAAACTTATACATATCTAAGAGTATATAGATATATGAATATGTGATCTATTCTACAAATCAATTTATCTTTATGAAAGAAGCATCGAGAATATGATCGGTATAAGATTAGGTTAAGAAATAGATTTGTGGGGTGGTGAGATTTGCAAAAGGAAATGGATGAGCTAAGGGACACTAGAGTTGACACTACGGTCACTCTCTGATTCTATAGTCAATCTTTGGATTCAAAGAGAAAGGAAAAAGATAGAAGATGATGAATAGTGAATGTAACAAAAAATACCTTCATAGGCTTTTTTTTTTTAATGCTTACATTGTCATTGCCTCTAATGTGATAATCCTTTTAATCTTAGGGTCCAAGGTGCCTTAAGATTGACTCCTTTTTCTTTCATTTGTTTGCCTTTAGAGTGTTTGATCATGTTAGTCCTTTGTCTGGCATCCATCCTTTGTGGCGTCAGACCTTTGTCTCTTTGATGTTGAGTCTTTGATAGCTGAGTTTGTTTTTTATTGTTACTTATCTATTAAAATATTTTAAGGTTAAATCACTTTTTGGGGTCTGAATTTGATAACTTTTCTCACATCGAGGTGTGAACTTTTTTTTGTCTAAGTTAGGCGCCGAGCTTAGCAATTGTTTCCACATTGGGGCTTGAACCTTTTTTTTTTACTAAGTTAGTCCTTGAAAACTCTAAAGTTTAGGCCTTAATGTGGGAATAACTGCCAAGTTCAAGGGCTAACTTGGACAAAAAAAGTTCAAGCCCCAATGTGGGAATAGTTGCCTACTCTAGGCCCCAATATGGGAATAATTATAAAATTTAAGAGCTAATTTGACAAAAAAAATATCAAATTTAGGGTAAAAATAGTTATTTAACCTAATATTTTATGGTGGCCTTTTGGGCCCTTTTCATTATTGGGCTTTATAGTATATAAAAAACTAGTGAGAGAAAAATTAATTAAAACGAAAATTGACCTAAATCGAGATATTTAGATGGTTTATGAAATGCAAGTTCAAAAATCATAATTACTCAAAATTTAATTGAATTCTGTTTTCATCGAATATATAATTAATTTTATTTGTTTATGATATAAAAATAAATAATTTATATTTAAAATAATGAAAATAATTTAAAAATTCTTAAAAATTTATTGTATTTTAGAAATATTTATGAAAAAGAATTTGAAATATTGTCAAATAAATAAGTCCAGAAAAAAATCAAAATAAAAAAGTAATATAGAAAAATCGAAAACCGACTTGAGTTAAACAGATTATGATGGATGGTTCAAAAATTTAAAAATACCCTACTTAATCAAACTGATATCACCCGAATATAAAAAAAATAACCCTCAATTCAAAGTGAAAATTGTTGCTAAAATAAATAAGAGAAAGAAGATAGATAAACGTAAACCAAAAAATACAGAGTCCTCTAACCTAATATCCTTACATCATAGTATGTGGCAGAAGTAATACATGGTTAATAGCATAGCTCACTTCTATCACTTAACCTACGCTAAATTCTTTAATCTGGAGAAAGCAGCTATGTCAGGTAATCTAAACTGACTGGATCTCTTGTGCATACGATGATGTATCCGGAACTTCGGTTAGAAACCTTTCCCAGAAGCCATCGTTTACACTACCTGGCACGGTATAACCGGTCCCCACTGCTTCTGCCTGGTTCTTTGAGGCCTGATCGGTCTCCAGTGGACTAGCATATTGGGAGTTTAGGCCAATTCCAGGAGGCTTTGGGTTGAGATTTACGACATGGTGAAATGATGGTGTAAGGATAGGATGATAAGCAGGGGCAACCAACTCAGGTGATGAGTTAATATCGGTTGAATAAGGGGAGCAATGGTGTGATGAAGGTGAGTAAAGTTCACCATCCATGTCATAGTCCCCTGAAGATGTCTGTATTTCGGTAACAACAACAGGAGAAGGCCGTAAGGATGTCCCGAAATCACGCACGTCTTCACCTATAGTTTCTCCGATTTCGAGAAACAATGTTTCCCAACATCTTATAGATGATTCCAATTCTTCAATCTGTTTCAAGTCCAATCCCATGTTTGCATTCAGAGAAGCCAAACTGTGAAGATCTTGTATGTTGCATTCATCATTGAAGTCGTTACAGTTCAATAACTTTCTCTTTTTGCCATGAAATTGGGACAGAACATGGGGTTTGTCTATAATCCTAGCCAACGAGACCATCACTCGTCGTTGTCGATCTTCCATGTTCCGAAAACGCTCCGCTAACAGCCTTACTTGACACCGATATTCCTCGTTCTCTTTTTGATGACCCTGCAACTGTAACTGAAGCCGGTTCTTGTCGTCACTCAACATCTTGATCACTTGCTCAAATTCCTTCTTCTCTTTCTCAGTCAATGGCACACTAGAGCTTCCTTGCCGGTTCAAGGAATGACTATGGATCGGCTTGCGTCGATAAATGTTCTTTAAAAGATGTTTCTGCCCTCTTATGAACTCCTCGTTTGCAAACTCCCATTGATCAGGATCTATCTTTCTGAATCCCTAATAAATAACAACAAGTGCCAACGTGAATCAAACAATGGAACCATTCACTTAGAAAAACACTATAAAACAGGGTCCTGCCCTGTTTGTTCAATGGCATAACCTTAAACTAAGCATGTTTTATATGTATATGAAGGTAGTAGAGATTAAAAGCAAGTGAAGGAAACATTACATAGGTGTTGAGCTGACGGACAAAGCTTGAGAAGTTATTGTGCTTGAAATATCTAGGGAGCAAATCTCTTGAGAAATCTGGGGGGTTCCATACAACGAAACTGTAACCAGTTTCACTCCAAGACACCAACGAATCAGTCACTGGATCATCCACCATCTCGTATGTCTTTGTAAGAAAAGGCGGCGGCCCATTACAACTTCCCTGCGATCCTTCCATTTCATTCAAACTCAAGCATATGCCTACTTTTTTCTTTTTCTTTTTAAATAAAAAAAAGTCAAAACAATTGAGATTTACAGAAGCTAAATCGAAACCAGGATCACTTCCACTGAAAGCACGTAAACCTTTAAACCCTAAAAACCTTTGAAGAACAATCCAGAGGAAAGTAGATATTCCTTTATCCCATGTAAAATTGTCAAACAGGGTTGGATTATGAAAAGAAAAAAGGGAAATTTTCCAGGAAAATAATCTAGAAAGGGTATTGAGGAAAAAATATGAAGTTAAATAAAAAAACCAAACACGTGGGTGGAAGTTTCTAATCCAATCCAAAATAAAAACTTGGGGAAAAAGCAAGAGGAAGAAGATGATGAGAGAGATAGGAAACAGTGGGTTTATTAATTATACAAGTCTTATGACTTCGTAACAACAACCATTTGGAGGGGGCGAGGTCCATGCCTTTATAGTGTTCAAACATCCAAAAATTCAAAGATTCAAAGCTTGTAAGCTTTATAATGGGAGTCGTTGGTCGTTCTGAAAATTCACAAGGGAGAGAGGGCCAACGAGCAGAGTGGGTTTCTTTGACTGCAGCCATGGTTTAATCATCCTTTTGGAACTCTGACTTTGACCACTCTAAACCAAAATTAAATCTAACGTCTCATAATCCTCCACGTCGCCTTCCTAATTATAGGATTAACGATTAGTGTTACTCTTTTATTTTTCCATTGACGTGGAAATAATTTTCATATTCCCATCGATTAATTAAGCTAATTAAGAAAATGTAATGTAGAAATGTTACTGCCTAACAAAATGATTTGACTGATCATGATTCCATTCACAACTATTTGTTTGCAAATTTTAAAAATAAATAAATAAGACATTTAAAATGATAAAAATGTAGTTTTCATAAAAAAATGTTTTTTTAAACATTTTTCAAAATTTCTATTTTTATAAAGTAAAATATTTGAAATTTTACATTCTGATAAATAAAAAAATGGTTCGTTGGGGATTTGCTCGGTTTTTTACGTTAAATTATTGGGTATTCTGGACAGGTTGATAGTCCTACGAGTATTAGGTGGTATCACATGTTTCTAGAGAAACTAATCAGGTTGCAGATTGAATTGTCAAGATGGTACATGGTGGCTCAGAGGATATCAATGTGATAACAGAGGCCCACAACTTGATCGAAGACCTTGCTAATGATAAGTCTAAGAGTTTATTCGAATTAATCAATATAATTTAATTTCCTAAATTTTACTTTTCCTCTAAAAAAATATTCAACTACATATGTATCAACATTTAATTTGTTGTTCAAAAATAATAAATTAAGATAAGTATTAGCATACATTTTAATAACCATAAATTATTACATTATTGCTTAGTATGATTTATACAACAAAAAATAATCATACAAGATTATTTTTCTAAATGAAATATAAATATATTTTATGTATGTATTTTACCTTTACTTCAATAGTATCACTTATTAATTTTAATATTTGGTTAAGTATAAAAATGGTCATTAAAATATTGTTCATGTTCTATTTTAATCACTAAACTTTTATTTTGGCCACTAAACTATATGAAATCAAATATTTTCGTCATCGAACATCAACAACTTTTTGAAATTTGATGGAAGTGTTGATATTGGTTTTTTATTAGTCTAATATCAAATTTTGTTCTCTAATGTTTATATATTCTATCAATTCGATCCTAAATACAAAAAAATTCAATAAATTTAGTACTCAATGTTTACAAAATGTCATTTTAATTCAAATTCTAAAAAAAGAATCAATAAATTTAGTACTCAATTTTTATAAAATGATTTTTTTCAATTTTTAAATTAAAAAAAAAACAACCGTCAAATCTAATATAATAAATGTAAGAAATTATTATCAGTTTAAAAAATTTCATGGAGTCGTTTACATTACAGCCACAACTATCTAAAAACACTTAACTATAATAATACAAGAGTTAATGAAAAACTGAGTAAAATCTAAAACAATCAATCTTGTCAATCTTTTCACGACTTTTAATGTATACTAAAAATTCTTTTTTCCTATTTTTTTTCTGCATTGGATTTAAATTATTATTTCTCATTAAATAGATCTTCCCAAAAAATTCTAGAAATATAGTTTTGTGTTTTTGAGAAATTGTGTACTTTATTTTGTTATCTAGGTTCACACCAAATTTCATTCTCGTACTCTACTTGTGGTTTATTTGTGATTCTTTTTTTCAATTTCTTGTGCTTGAAAAAGGGTCCCAAAAAAGTTTTTTTTTTTTTATGCTTAAAAATAAGATATTAATGATTTTTTTTAGTATCATTTCTAGTTGTGTATAAGGCAGTTCAAATTTGTGTGTTTAGCAAAGGGTGCGAGGAATCATTGGCATAAGCTATATTTACTTTTAAGGTCTTGCCTTGTTTTGGGGTTAACCCAAAGTTAAAACCTCATTTTGGAGCTAAGAGATTAGTTAGTGGTGATGAGAATCATTCTTTTTTTTTCTTTGTAGTTTATATAGGTTTGGGTGTTGGGTGTTTTAAAAAAAAATACAAGATTTTTAAAAAATAAAATTTGTCATTTTGTAAATGTTGAGAGCTACTTTTATTGAATTTTTAGAATTCGAACTAAAATGACAAATTTTGTAAATATTGAAGGCTAAATTTGTTGATCTTTTTATATTTAGGATCAAATCGATAGAATGTGTAAACATTATAGGGCTAAATTTGTTATTAGACAAATAAAAAACCCATGTCAATACTTCTATCAAGTTGCAAATGGTTCTTAAAAATATCTGATTTTGTATAGTTAGATGACCAAAATCTCTAATTTCAGGGCAATACATTAGTAACCATTTCTGTACTTTCCCCTTAAAAACTTTTAGTTCTAAAATATTATGTTTTGTTATGAATATCTTATTAAGTGATTATCAATCAAGATCAAGATAAGTTTTGATGTATTTTAAATTCTAATAGTCCTTAGAATTAGATCGCTACTTTATTTATACTTCTTATACCTATAAATAGAGACTTTAGATAAGTTTTATAAATATTCTCATTGATCAATAAAGTACGCTCTCTCTTTTGCTCTCACATTCTCTTTGTTCTTTATTCTCTGTCTTTTATTTTATAACACGTTATTAGCACGATTCTCTTTTAATTGTTTTTCTCCATAAGTCATAGAAATTTTTCCCTTTCACCAAGTCTTACTGTAACAACCCTAACCCGTATCCGTCGCCGAACTAGGATTAAGAGGCATTACTGAACATTTCCTAACATATTACATACATAGCATATGCATCATCAAATCACATTCAATCATATTCACGATGTCCCTTAAATAGGTCTACGAGACCTTAAACATGCTTTAGAAAAGGTTTGGGACTAAATCGATCTCGTATAAAATTTTTCAAAAAATTTCAAATTTATTTCAAAGCAACAGAGGTCACACGCCCGTGTGAACAGGTCGTGTGCCTCACACGGCATTAGACAGACCCGTGTGTCTAGGCCATGGCGAAACAAGGCATACATACTGACTTAGGTCACACGGCCAAGGACACGCCTGTGTGCCAGGCCGTGTAAAATCTAGAAGGTATACTGACTTGGGTCACACGGCCAACCACATGCCTCTGTGTCAGCCTGTGTACCCTTTCGAAATGGCCCACATGCCCGTGCATTAGGCTGTGTGCTAGGCTATGTCAAAACCTGTAGGGTATATAGACTTAAGCCACACGGCCAGTCATACACTCGTGTGTAAGGCCGTGTAGAGCACCCAGGCTCAATTCCAATTAGCCTTCGAGTAACACGGCAGAGACACATGCTTGTGTCCCTGTCCGTGTGGGCAAAAATATGCCATTTGCAAGGCCATTATGCCACCCAATTTGGGTCATCCCTACAAACATCAAATGACACATATTTCACAACCAAAATGCAACCAAATTAATACCAAATCAAGCATTATTCATACTATAACATCATCATTCATTTCCATACATAATTCCAACTCAAATTGCATCCATTTCATGAACCAAAATCATACTAAATTCACATGTTTCATGCTTCATTTTAATCCCTTCCAAAACATACCAAATCCTTACCATTTCAACCATGAAATATACCAAATCAACTTCACAACAAACTCACCAAAATAACCATTTCATTAGGCCATATATGAACACATTATAAACATCATATTTCATCACATATCATATACCAAAACAAGTTCAATATCATCATTATTCTCAAGCCACATCTCATGGCAAGATTCACAACTTAAACATACCATAACTTCACTAGCCTATACATGCCATACATTAATATTTACAACATCAAAAGTACCAAAATATCGTTTGATAGTGTATGAAGATCCTTGATGATCCCTGAACTCACGGTAGCTTCAATAATCTATAAAACAATGAAAACACACACAAAGTAAGCTTTCAAAAGCTTAGTAAGTCATATACAAATAAATTGGACATATAAAGCAAAATATAAGCCATATTATCCATGAGATCCATAGCAAAGCACATACACAAGCTTCATAATTCACATCTAAATCACTTGTTCTCAAATCACTTGCATATAACCTCATTCTTTCTCATGCAATTCACATGTAAATCTTTTGTAAACATACTCACCTTTCATTCTTGCATGTCATAAACATTTTATATATACCTGAATTGAATGCTCATTTAAATATTCGTTCATTTCTCGATAATTCCTATTGAACCATTTGGAATCAATAAGGATACTCAGATAGCTCATAAAGCTCATACAATGCATATCCCAGATATGGTCTTACATGTTATCAAATATCGAAGCCACTGTTCCAGACAGGGTCTTACACGAAATCATATATGATGCTGATGTCTCAAACATGGTCTTACATATAATCTCTGATCGATGCCAACGTCCCAGACGTTGTCTTATACGATATCACATCTCGGAATCCTATGTCATGACATATGTATCCTATACTATTCCTATGGTTCATATATGGCTTTCGGACGTCGTAACACTATCAATACTTTCTCAATTTCACATATTCATCTTCCATAGCCATTCAATACATTTCAATATCATATAAGCATTAATAATCCAATTCAAATACATTTATTTGCATATGAACTTACCTCGTACGAAAACGAATGGATAGGAATGACTATTTCACCACTTTTGACTTCCCCCGATCTAATTTCGTTTTCTTTTGTTCTTAATCTAAATAAATTCAAATTTGACTTATTTAAGCACTCAATCATTTAATTCAATCCACAACACACAATTAGGGCATTTTTACACATTGGCCCCTATAATTTCCTATTTTGACATTTTAGTCCTTATTACACAAATACACAAAATTCACATTATCACATTAGACACAAGCTTGGTCGAATACCATATGAGTCCTTAGCAGCCCATATCTTTCATTTATTTTACATTTTAACCCCTCAGTTTCTTATTTTCACAAATTAGTCCATAATAAGTAAATTCATCAAAAATCACAATACAAAACATGTTTATCTAATACCAAGCTTTCATATTTCACCATTTAACATCACAAAACTCATGAATTCATCAATGCCATTTCACAATATCATCAACAATTTTAGAAATTAGGGTACGTGCTAGCTAGTACTCAAAGTAACGATCACAAAAACGTAGAAATCATAAAAAACCGAGCTCAAAACATACCTCAATCAAAGCTTCAAAGGACCGACCCCTAAAACATATTCTAAGCTTCCTTTTCTTTTGATTTTCGATGAAGATGATGATAAAAATGGCCACCATATTGTTTGGTTTAATTAATATTAACTTATTAATCAATTTACCATTTTAACCTTTAATTAAAACATTAAAAATCACATAATTCAAGGTCATTTATGTCTATATCCGCTATCAATGGTCTAATATCAACATAAAGACCTTTCATATAATAAGCCATGACAACTTAGCACTTTAAACAAGTAGAATGCAACTTTTGCATTTTAGGCGATTTAGTCTTTTAGTCAAATTAACCACTTAAACGATAAAATTTTCACACGAAACTTTCACACATATCATATATCATGCTGTAAACACGAAAAATAATATTAAAATATTTTTCCAATCTCAGATATGTGATTCTGAAACCATTGTTCCTACTAGGGTCTAAACTGAGCTATTACACTTACCCCTTTCAAGCAATAACCAATGCAATAACCGGTCACTCAAATTTGTTACTCAAGCTATTGTTGATTGCCTTCTAGAGTCACTGTTATTTTAGTCTTCAATTGAGGCATGTGTATTATGGGTAATTATTATGCAAAAAAAAAATTTATATAATCATTACGTAACATGTTTTTGTCCTTTGTTGATTGATTTTTGGTAAACTTATTTTATGCAAAATATTGTTACTTTAAGATTTCTTTTAAACTAAGATTATTTTATTAAATTATAATATGTATGATATTTGGATGATTAAAATTTTTTATGATTAAATTATTAATTATTAAATATGCTTGAAATTATTGTATTATATCTTTTAAATTGAATTTATAAATATTTGATTAGAGCATCATAAGATTTTATAACATATATGTGGTATTGAAATTTGGTACAATGTGTATTAGATAACTTTCAAGTATCGTACATGGAAATCTTGATTTTGTTTATTAAATGATTTTTTTACTATTAGTTTATAAATGTTATTAAAAAAACAAAGTTGTTTTACTACTTGTAATAGTGCTTATGATAATAGCTATGGTGATAATAATGGTGTTAAAGAATCTCATATATATTTTACTATGATTTATTTATTATATCATGCTTATTATAATTGAAGATTAATCATGACAACAAGAATAGATAGGTTTTGATTTGAAATCCATGCATGTTTTGCGATGGTGATTATAAAATAAAGAATCAGTAGAGGCGTTTAGAAGTCCGTCCTATCAAATTTGTTGTATTCTCTGAAGTGAATGCAAATATAAAAAAAATAAAAGATACAATCATGGACCACTAAAAGTGGAAACATAGTAACAAATGAGAGAATAATGAGAGTTCTCAAGATAACTCTTTAAAAGGTAAAGATAACCTATGTTACCAATGTGATATGAAAGATTATTTGGCCACATATGTGGTGTAAGCTCAAATATTTTGTTTCTGTTAATATTTTTTGAGAAAGGATATGAGAATGTAGTAATGAATTCTATCATTACAAATATAAAATATTTATCTTATTTGGTACTAAAACAAATAAATATTATTCCAATACTTGATAGTACAAAATTAGTTGAAAGCACCAGAAAAGCTAAATATTAATATCTAAAAAACACAAAATTTGTGATGGTTAATGTAGTTGTTTTAAAAGATATTTGTTATTGTAACACCCCAAATTTCCTGAATTCCGGCTTTTGTGAATTTTTAGTATAATTTTTTTTGTTTGTTTTGTTTATGTTTCTATAATAATTTGACACAAATATCTGTCTACTTCAGTGGTTAAGTGTTTTGGGTGTGTTTGGGAGGTCCCAAGTTCAAGCCTCAACTTGGGTAAATTTTGGCTTTTTAATGAATAAAGCCTTAATTAGGTTCAATAGGCTTATGTTTTATTGGTTATAAAAGCATTTCAGAATGGGCCTGCTGGTCTAGTGGATAAGTAGAGTGTTGGAGTGTTGGAGGTCTTGTGTTCAATTCATGGTGTGGGCATTATTTTTATGCTCGTTTACTCAAGTGAGTTTGAGTTGGATTAAAATTCTGATAGTGGAGTGTTTGTTGGAGTGATTCAAGGAGAGTGGGATAGGGGAATTACTAGAAAATTTGAGTTGGTTTTATTTTTGTCGAAATCCCCAAAATTTTCTTTTCTTCTAACGACAAATTCATCTTCTCCATTTCTGATTTCTTTATCAGTTTTTCAACCGAAATTTCTTTTCTTTTCCTAGCTTTCTTCTTTAGATCGTTGTTCTCGCTCTAGCAAGCTTTTGTGATACTTAGACAGGGTTCGAGCGGTTGGTAAGTTTTCGTCTTAAAACTCGAACGTTACTCTGGTTAAGTGATTAAAAGAGGTTTTATTATTGTTTAGGAGCCAATCGGGAGGCTGGTACTAGCATTTCATCGGCTTGAATCGGGGTGTGCTCGTTGCGATAGCAGTAAGTCGACTCTATGATTTTGGGATTAGTTGTTAAGACTCGATTTTGGGTTCTAAAAAGTTGGAATATTCTGATTATTAGGTATTGGTGGTCTCAGGGTTGCAAAAGCATAAAAAACGAACTAGGTGTATACTCCGATTACACAGAAAACAAGATTCAGAGAAAGCCGAAAAGTAATCTGTCGACGCGACACAGGCATGTGGATTACCCGTGTGGTAGGCTGTGCGGCGGTACACGGCCGTGTGAACGACGAACCAAGCCGTGCGCTTATAACACGGGCGGCCGTGTAAAGGCTAGCGAGGCCGTGTGCGAGACACGGGCTCTGCCAATTGGGTCATGTGGGTCACACGGGCGTGTGGGCCTACACGGGTGAACCACAAGGGCGTGTAGGATTTTAGGCCAGGCAATTTGGGCCGTGTAGGCCACACGGGTGTGTGAAACCACACGGGCAGGCCACATGGGCGTGTGAGCTCATTTTTTTTAAATGTACTATAAGGTTGCACGGGTGGCCCAAGTTAATTGTGACCTGTCGTAGGGTCAGTAAGGATATTTTAGACCCCTATTCTTGTGATCTAATATTGTGATGTATGCACTTAGCATGTATATCTGCTCTGTTCTGAATATGAATATATGTCTGTTAATTTGTACTATAGCATACCATTCTTGTATGATGCATTACATTGAAGTGGGTTTGATGAAGTTGAAGGAAGTATCTGAAAGGATTCTAAAGGTTATTATCTGGCAGCTAAGCTGCATATCTCTGATTTGCGCCGCATTTCGGTACTATATGGTGTGTAGTGATGGAAAGGTCAATTTTATCCCCTATTTGGTGTGTTGGGCTGAGTAGGTCGATTTTATCCCTACATGGTGTGTTGGGTTGGGCGGAGTTGGTGTGCAAGATTGGTGGGTATGTTATTGTTATTCTAATATGTTATGCATGCTATATTATGATGGGCTAAGGCCCTAAGCCCGTATCTGATACTGTTTCTGAGTGGGTTGAGGCCCACACCGATTCTGTAAAGGGCCTAGGCTCGAATTATCTGTTATTTGTTATATGTCTGTATGCATGCTGTCTGTGGGGATTTACACACTGAGTTTACGAAAACTCACCCTTTATTTGTTTAATCTGTTTAAGTAACCCCCAGTGGTAGGCGGATCGGTGCAGCGGAGGACTGTACAATGATTACTGTCGCATATACACTGATTTTACGGTCTTTAAGCTTTTACTGTCTTATTTATTATTTTAGGAAATTTTATTGTAATTTTGGGCTTGAGACTTTCCTTTTGGTTTAATTTGGGATTTTAACTGCTTATTAGGGTTTTACAACTGAAACATAGTTAAGTATCGTTTTCCTAAAATAAGCTACGATTTTCATAAGTAAACATGAATTCGAAAAGTATTTTCAAAGCTTCCGAGAAAAAAAATTTAAAGCCAAACAATCAGAAAACAAATTTCCTGACTTAAGTAAAAGATAATAACTGGATCGATTTCAATGTATTAAACGGTTTTCATAAACACTTCCATGTAACATCGTCAAAGTCGGCCATAATGTCCAGGCCGAGTTTGGGGTGTTACATTTAGTGGTATCAGAGTTAAGTTGCAAAACTCGATTGTGGATTTGGGTTCTGAAAGATGGGTTTTTAAAGGAACGATTTGTAAACGTGTTGAAATATTTTTGGAATAAGTATGTAGTTCACCGAGTCTCCAGTGCCGATCCTATAAGTTTTTCTGAAACTCTTATAAGTATTATCTGAAAGTATGATTAGTTCATTCTGAAATTCCATTTGGGTCTGTCTGAAAATACTGTTAGCATGCTATGAAACTACTGTAGGTAGTATACTTTACTGAAACACTCTAAGTAGTGTAAGCTGAAAACTGAAGTAAACTGTGATTTGCGATAACAGACTCTGGAACATTCTGATACTATATTGCATAACATATTTTTTAATAACATATCAAAACTGTAAACTGATTTGCATAAAACTGTTAATACAAATAAATATCAAAATTTACTATGAGCATACGTGATACTCGTGGACGGGGTACTAGAGGCTGTGATGAGGTCGTAGGGGGCTCGACCTGAGTCTTTAACATCTAGTACAATTTTAAATCTCGACACTAGCGAGACGCCCGCGTCACGTGTTATAGAGACTGGGTCAGGGTCTCATGATTGTGAGGCTGGGGAAGACGCACTGTCCCAAGTCATGTTACGGGTATTGGAGAGGGTCGCTGGGCCCAACACTGGATCTGGGGTCATGGGTTGATTACGGAACGACTATGATCCAATGGGGCTGAGCTATTCAGGGGCATCACTAGAGTTGCTCCTAACGTAGCCGAGTACTGGATGGAGGCCACAGAACGCATTATGAATGACTTAGATTTCACTTCTGAATAGAAGCTCAAAGGGGCAGTGTCTTTGCTTCAAGATGAGTCATACCAGTGGTGGTTGACGGTTAAGGAGGGCACTCAGCTCGACCGAATGACGTGGGATCTATTTAAGACGGCTTTCTAAAGTAAGTATGTGGGAGCCAGCATACGGATGCGAGGCAACGTGAGTTTCTGAATCTCACCCAAGGTGACCGTTCTGTGGCTGAGTATGAGGTCGAGTTCCTAAGATTGAGCCGATATGTGAGAGGTATGGTGGCAACAGAATATAAGCGCTGTGTTCGGTTTGAGGATGGTCTCTGGGATAGCTTGCGCATTCTAATAACTCCTCAAAGGGAGCAGAATTTCTTTGCGCTAGTTGAAAAGGTGAAGATCGCCGAAGAGGTGAAGCGCACTGAGCGTCAAAACCGAGACAGAGGGAAGGCTAAGAAGGATACAGAGCCTTCGAATTCTGGGATGAGGCCTAAGAAAAAGGCTAGGTCTGATGTGCCCGTGAGAGTTGGGCCTAATGTTGCACCTACTGGGGTGGTAATTTGTCAGTACTGTAATAGACACTATTCGGACGAATGTTGCAGAGCTACTGGGGCTTGTTTTAGATATAGGTCTACTGCACATCGTCAGATTCTGTCATAACATCTAGACCGGGTTTGAGGTGTTACAGTTATAATGGGTATTATATTGGGATTGTGAATGAAAAAAAGATTATATTTCATACGAATCAAAAGAGGATTGGGTTATTAATTTATATTTATTACTCTTGTTATAAATTAAATTTATCGTGACTATATTTGTGATCTTCTTTTGTCATCATCCCCGTTAAGGGTTTAAAAGCAAAATATTTGACTATGAAAGATCTACTTATGAGCAATAGAATATGGTTGTTAGGAATCGACCTGATTAAGCAACGAACAAGTAAAATTAATAGAAGAAATTGAGAAATTGAACACACAAATTTAACGTGGAAAAACCCCTCCAAAGAGGATAAAAAACCACGGGCAAAGATAATTTTACTATAATGGCAAAAGAATGAAGAGTACAAAAGATGGAGATAATAACAAAACCTGAAAAAACCTGAAAACAAAGAACCCTCAAATCGTAAACACAAAATTCTCTAAATGTGTTATGAGTTCTAATATCTAATAGGTGTAATTTCTAAGATTGTAAAAGAGCCTATTTATAGGCCAAATTCAAATGTCAAATAATAATAAAATAATATAAACTAATCAATGTTTGATTGAAATAAATAAACAGAGTTTAACTAGAATATTATTTCTTAAATTTGACTAAAAATAGGAGTCATATTTAACAAATCTCCACCTTAACTCATATTTTCACGACGCCATCTTTGCCAAAGCTCACCACGAGCCTATCTTGAACTATGCAGGAAATTAACTGAGTCGAATCTATGCTTAGAAACTGGAAGACTTCTAGCCTTCGACTTGTACACTGCCAAATCAAAACTAACCCGGGTCTGATTTTCACGAACATAGTGCCCTAACCTTTTAAAACTTGTATCCAAAAGAGAACTTCTCTTCAACGAAACGGTCATACATGTTTCCCTCCTATAACCAAGTTGCCTCCGCTACTCCGTAACAGACGAGGGACGTCTAATTTCACTGGTCACTGTAGAACCTTCCAGAATATAAAGACTGCCAATTGTTTTACCTTTTAACAAAATGAGAGATCTACAAGATACTTTAATACCGTTCGACTCAATGTTGATTTTGCATTCATTTAAGTTTAAAATACTCAAGGAGATGAGATTCTTTCGTAAATCAAGTACATACATAACATCTGAGAGTGTCCTAATCGTCTCATTGTGTATCTTAATTTTAACAGTACTAATACCAATTACCTTACTAGATAAATCGTTTCCCATGCGAACAACTCCACCTTCTACCGAACTGTATGTAGAGAACCATTCTCTATTGGTACATATGTGGAAAGAACATCCCGAATCTAGGATCCACTCGGACGTGAGCTGGGAGTTATCGCTTGTTGACACTAACAAGAAATCATCACCGCTTTTATTGGCCAAATTAGCACCAGCTACATCTTTTTCGTTACTCTGAACAGCTCTTTTATTTCACAGTTTATAACAATCAGCTCTGACGTGACTTAACTTTTTACAATAGCGACACCTTTTGTCTCGTTTCTTTGATGCTACCAAAACGGAAGCCTGCCTATCTGCCTTGCTATCTAAATAAAGCTCATTGTCGAGTTTGTCTCTACTCAACAAATGACCCTTCACATATTCAAACGAGAGTTTGTCTCTTCCATAAATCAGGGTCTCCTTGAAAGACTTGTATGAAGGGGGTAAATAGCACAATAATAGCATAACTTGATCTTCATCATCAATATGAACCTCAACATTCTTTAATTTATTTAAAAGAGTGGTAAATTGATTGATGTGATCTCTAAGAAGCTCACCTTCATTCATGCGAAACGTAAATAGACGTTGTTTCAACACTAAACGGTTAGCCAAAAACTTAGTCGCATAAAAAGTTTCTAACCTTTTCCATAAGGCGGACGAGGTATTCTCCATCAATACCTCCTGCAATATTGTATTCGCGAGGCACAACTGGATTGCAGACAAAGCCTTTTTATCAAGCTCTTCCCATTTTATTTTATTTAGATTCTCAGGCTTTTTCCCGATAATAACCTTTTTCAAATCGGATTGAACTAGAATTGCCATCATCCAAACTTGCCACAGATTGAAATTTGTCTCACCATCGAATTTCTCAATTTCAAACCTTGTTGCTGCCATATCTGAATGGGCTAATTTATAAAAATTGAACTAGCTCTGATACCACTTGTTAGGAATCGACCCCATTAAGCAACGAACAAGTAAAATTAGCAAAAGAAATTGAGAAATTGAACACACAAAATTAACGTGGAAAAACCCCTCCAAAGAGGATAAAAAACCATGGGCAAAGATAATTTTACTATAATGGCAAAAGAACAAAGAGTACAAAAGATGGAGATAATAACTAAACCCCGAAAAAACTCGAAAATAAAGAACCCTCAAAATGTAAACACAAAATTCTCTAAATGTGTTATGAGTTCTAATCTCTAATGGGTGTAATTTCTAAGGTTGTAAAAGAGCCTATTTATAGGCTAAATTCAAAAGTCAAATAATAATAAAATAATCTAAACTAATCAGTGTTTGATTGAAACAAATAAACATAGTTTAACTAGAATATTATTTCTCAAATTTGACTAAAAATAGGAGTCATATTTAACAATGGTAAATCTATCTAAAGCTCGTTATGGTTGGATGCACCTGAAGTTATAAGTTTTTTTTTTTTTAAACTGTGTTATAACTCTATAGTATTCAGAATAAATTCTCAAAATTACATGGAAAAATACTACTGATGAAAACCTTGCAAAAGAGAACTTATTTAACTTTTCATGATTCAAATGTGCTTCTATGGTAGCAATATCATGATTTTTTTTTACTTATGATTGAACAAAAGTTTTTAACCACAAAACCTAACCATTCCTTGAAGAGAATGTAAGAATATGTAATAATTTCGAAAGACATAATCTTTGACGTGGATATAGTAAATTGGACTATAATAATAGTCATGGGGGTTTTCTAGAAGAGGCCCAAGATATAATTAATAAGTAAAACTCCAGAAGAGATTCAAGTACCTAAAATTGAAGATTAAGATAATGAAAATAAGAGATCTCGATAAGTTATGTCGATTCGAGAAAATGTAGAATCAAATAATAAAAGTGGTCGACAATGATTTTGCATGCAATATTATTATTGAAATAATGAAATAAAAGGAGGATCTTGAATATAAATCTATTGAGAAATATATATATGGAATAAATTAATCAAAACAGAAATACGCAACTCAAGTACAATTAAATTCGTGGAGTTTTTGGACTAGTAGTCCAAATATCTAAGGTATAAAGCCAATGAGGGAGCAAATGAAGTAGTTTTGAAAAAGCGAAATAAAAATATGAAGTTTTTTTCTAAGTCCTGGTATTGATTATGAAAAGATATAATATTCTTTTGTGGTATATTATTATTACAACCTTAAGTCTAATGGTTAACATTTAGATATATTATTTTGACAATTCATAAAAGATTTAACTTAAGTCTAATGGTTATTGTTACAACCTTTTATGAGCTACTATATAGTAAAGTTTATATTTAAATTCTTAAAGGATTTAGGATGCTAGAAGCATATTGAAATTCTCGGGAAATTGTTCATTTATATGAATTGAAATAATTGAACATATATGATAAATAGTAGTTGAAGGAGGATTATAAAATGATCCAACATACCTATTTGTGTTTTTATAGAAGAATCATGATTAAAGTTTGCTATGATTATTGTTGAAACTCCTAAAGAGATCAAAATATATTTCCCCTAAATTTTCCCTCACTCATGACTTTCAAAAGAATGACGATATAAATGCTTAGCAAATACGTTCAAATAGTCATTTGAAAAACTAGTATTCAAGATTGAATACGTAGAATATGAGAAAGTATGTGATGTTTTCATGAGGGGGAGTAAATACGATCTGTACTCTTTTTCCCTTAACCGAGGTTTTGTCCCATTGGGTTTTCCTGGTAAGGTTTTTAATGAGGTAGCATATTATTCGTATTATAGATATGTGTAGTTTTCCTTCACTAGGATTTTTTCCGCAGAATTTTCATCTTAGAAAGGTTTTAATGAGGCACATTATCTACCAATGAACATTTAAGGTGTAGTGTTATGAATATTTTATTAAGTGGATGTCCATCAGGATCAAGATAAGTTTTGATGTACTTTAAATTCTGATAGTCATTAGAATTAGATATATACTTCATTTGTACTTCTTATACTTATAAATAAAGATTTTGGGAAGCTTTGTAAATATTCTCATTGATTAATAAAGTACACTCTCTCTTTTACTCTCTCGTTCTCTTTATTTTTTATTCTTTGTCTTTTATTTTATAAAATGTTTAAATTTATTTATCATTTTATTAATAAAATTTATAAAAAAATATAAAAAAATATAATATAATATAATATAATAAAATATTGTAGCAACCCAAATTTTACGGTTATCGGAAAAGTTTATTTTTGGGTCTCCGTTTCTGAAAAATCAATTAGTAAATATTTATTAAAAATATTTACGAAGTTAATCGAGTGATTAATTAGAGTTTAATTAAATGGATTTAGCTTAATTAAGGATAATTTGATAAAAGGATTAAATTGAATAAAGTATGAAAGTTTAATTATAGATTAAAAGAAAATAAAAAGGACCAAAATGAGAATTATGCCATTTAGCAAAGTGAGCGGGCATATAAAGTAAAAATCTAAGATTTTTACTTAGATTTTAGTTATAAAATATATATATTTATTAGTAATAAATAATATTAAATTAATTTATTATAATTACATTATAAGATATTTATATGATAAATAAATTAAATTGTGACAAGTGTGTGATAAAAATAAAAAAATATGTGTAATAAATATTATACATACATTTGTAATATATGTATGTATATATTTATTATTGAAATAAATTAAATAAAAAAATTTGAAAGTGAATTGAATACCCTATTAACAGTATCGGGCTAAGTCAGATATAGTTGGCATGCCATAGGATATAGAAGAGTACGAGTTTTGCCGGCTTACTGATCAGGCACTTATGTGCCGAATACTATTACTGTTACCGTTATTGTTACCGATTCGACACTTTGTGTGTCGAATACTTTTACTATTACCGTTACCAATTCAACACTTTGTGTGTTGAATACTGTTACTGTTACTGTTATTGTTCCAGATTTGTTTTTATTTAATTTATTTCATAATATAATATCAATTTAACAATAACAATAACATTAATATTTACTTAAATAATAAATAAATACATACATATATTACAAATGTATGTATAATATTTATTATACATGTATTTTATTTTTATCACACACTTGTCACAATTTAATTTATTTATCATATAAATATCTTATAATATAATTATAATAAATTAATTTAATATTATTTACTACTAATAAATATATATATTTTATAACTAAAATCTAAGTAAAAATCTTAGATTTTTACTTTTTATGCCGCCTCACTTATGCTAAATGGCATAATTTCCATTTTGGTCCTTTTTATTTTCTTTTAATCTATAATTAAACTTTCATACTTTATTCAATTTAATCCTTTTATCCAATTATCCTTAATTAAGCTAAATTCACTTAATTAAACTCTAATTAATCACTCAATTAACTTCGTAAATATTTTTAATAAATATTTACGAATCCATTTTTCAGAAACGGAGACCCGAAAATAAATTTTTCCAATAACCGTAAAATTTTGGTTGTTACATTTCTCCCCCTTTAATAAATTTCGTCCTCGAAATTTACCTGAAAAGAGGTAGGGGTACAGAAATCTCATTGTGTCTTTCGGTTCCCATGTTGCTTCCTCAATATTATAACTTCATCTACTCAAGCTAGTTTCTCAATCAGTTCTTCCTTACACAATAAATCAAATTGAATTTCAATATCCTCTGTCGAAGTAACATGTAAAAGATCTGTTCTTTATCATCTAAGCATCAAATCCTGAAAAGCCCTATAAATTTTCTGTAATTTCGGAGGTAAAACCAAACAATATGTCACCGATCTGACTTTTTCTGCAATTTCACATGACCTAATAAAACAAGAACTCAATTTCCTTCTTCTTCTTTTTTTTTAACCCGGTCTCAAAATTGTCTTCCAAGATGAAACTTTAAGAAATATCTATCACCAACAAAATACTCGATATTCTGATGTTTCAGGCCCACATATGATTTCTGTCTGTCAAAAGCTACTTTCAATCTATCTCGATCACTTTCACTTTTCTTCAGTTTCACGAATCGAACAGCTCCACATATTCCTTTTCTCATTGTATTCAATCAGATATTATGCAGTTTTACATTCACTATCATATAGAGCTTCATACCATGCTAAAAACTGTTATCGCGTACCCAGAACTTCTTGTACTTATTCAGAATAAAGTATGCAGACTTCACCATACCCTCAACAATTATTCAAATTTCATCTTTCCTTTTCGAAGATAGAGATGATTCCAATTCAAACCCATAGAAATTCTATCCCATTTCCATTCTGATATCATCACTGTCTGTAATAATTCTGGAAGTATCATTATCTGATGTTCAATTTTATCTTGTTGACATATAAACATTTATATACAAGTTTAAAATATCACTTTTTCATTCTAAGTCATCAGCACATTTGTTTCAAATCACTGTATAACTTATTCCTTCTAGAATGCATAGACATGATACCACTATAAATTTCATGTAATTTCTTTTGTATAAGCCTCTGAATTCTTCGGTACAACTTCTGTCTCTAAATAACAGGCAATCATTAGATCCAATCTGAAATTTTTAGTCAAAAGTCATATGAATACAATACCTATTTAACCGGTAACTCGTTATCACATTTCTGAGCTCTGCAGATCTACTATAGAGAAGTCGGTTTAACTTTTATCTCAACTACAATTAAGCTATCTTCAAATAATAACAGTCAGATGTTCATAACTCATAACACAAAGCAAAACTTTCAATTCTGAATACACATAACTTCATTTACCTTTCCTGAATGATAATCAGTTATCAAATTATGATCTTTTTAATGCAAGGACAATAGCCATCATTTCCAAATCATGTATCCAATAATCCTTTTCATGTGATTTTAACCTTCAGTAACATAAACTATTAGTTTACCTTCTTGTATCAAAACACTGCTATCCCTGTAAATCACAAGTTTCTTTACCGAATTCCAGACTAAACTAGAACTAGTGCTTCAGTTAACTGAGCTTTCAACTAATCAATACCTTGCTGACATTTATCAGATCATTCCAATTCCACATCTATGTAATATATTTGTTTGAATTGATTAATAACTTTCAAAATATCAACTTAATTTCATCAAAACCTTATTCCAAAGCTTCTAAAACATAAAAATTAAGTAAAAATGGCTAAATTAACTTACCTATTTAAACTTCAAGCTTCAAACCTTCAATTTTCCCTTTTTTTCTTTCCTTTCTTTCTTTCTTTCCTTCCTTCTATTTCGTTTCTTCTATTCTGTTTCTTTCATTCTTTTTCTTTTTTTTTTATATATAATAGTTTAATGAAAAAAAAAAGAAAAAGAATGAAAGAAACATAATAGATGAAACGAAACAGAGAAGGAAGGAAAGAAAGAAAGAAAGGAAAGAAAAAAAGGGTAAATTGAGGGTTTGAAGCTTGAAGTTTAAATAGGTAAGTTAATTTAGCCCTTTTTTCTTAATTTTTATGTTTTAAAAGCTTTAGAATAAGGTTTTGATGAAATTAAGTTGATATTTTAAAAGTTATTAGATTTCTAAATATGGTTTATATTGAATAAAATGATGAATTAGGGATTAAATTGATAGAAATTCAAGTTAGAAGTGAAATAATGATTGAATTGTAAAGTAATTCATAAGTTTTATGCTTTAGGGACTAAATTGAAAGAAATTCGAAAGTAGGAATTTATGGGAAATTAGAGAGTTGAAATTTGATTTTAAGTGATAGTTAAATGAAAAAAATAGATAATAAATTGTAAAGAAAACAAGTTAGTTTGGATTGGGATTAAATTAAAAGTTATGTAAATATTGAGTTGAAATTGGAATAAATAAAATGAAATTGTATATTGATGAATTTTAATTATTAAATTTCCGTAGCTAACATTGTGCCGAAAACCTCGGTTAAACAAGGAAAGAGGTAAAGTCGACGGAGGTTAGCCCAGAAATTACGGTTTGTATTTCTATAATCCGAACTTGATATTTAATTGTTGAAATTATTATTTATTATGTATGGTAAGTGCATTGAGATGATTATTTGAATTGGAGTGAACATTGGTTGAAATTGAAAAGTGAATTTAATTTTTAATTTTTGTATTTTGATTAAACATTATGGTAAGTAATTAAGGTGAGAATTATTTGTATTGTGTTTTACAATTGAATTGATTGATTTAGTATGTGATATACGTGATTGATGTGGAAATTGATTATTGAATGTATGTTATATTAAAAATTAAATTGATTGGGAATGTGATGGAATAAATATGAATATGTGATTATTGTGGAATTTGAATATTTGTTATTGAAAAGTGAATTGAATTGTATTGAGTTATGAATTTTCGTGATTAATTAAAATGTGTATTGATTGAAAAAAAAATTTGAAAGTGAATTGAATACCCTACTAACAGTATCGGGCTAAGTCGAATATAGTTGGCATGCCATAGGATATAGAAGAGTACAGGTTTTGCCGGCTTACTGATCAGGCACTTATGTGCCGAATACTGTTACTGTTACCGTTACTGTTACCGATTCAACACTTCGTGTGTCGAATACTATTATTGTTACCGTTACCGATTCAGCACTTTGTGTGTTGAATACTGTTATTGTTACTGTTCCGGATTTGTTTCGATGAGGTACTCTGTGTACCGTACTGCTACTGTTACTATTCTGGCTTCGGCCGATAAGTACTATGTGCTACTCTGGTGTGTTTGGTTGGATCTGTGTATCCGTCCGAGTCCGAGTCATGTTAATAGGGGTAAATAAAGGTACTGAATAATTATCTGCTACTGAATAACTAACTGTTACTGGATAATTGACTGCTACTGCGTAAAAAAATTGTTACTGAATAATTGATTATTACTAAATAATTTATCGTTATTGAATAATTGACTGTTAAAGAGTGACTGAATATTATTAAACAACTAATTGTTATTGAATGATTGAATGTTACTGAACGAAACTGAAAAAAAATTGATCGATACTGAAAATTATTTACTGATATTAAATAGTGAACAGAAGTATAAATGAGACATATGAATAGAAAATATTATTATTTAAATGATTGTGAATTTATTTTCGAAAGCTAATTGGGTTAATAGATGATAAAAATTGAAGGAGTTATAAATGATTTATCTATGAATTGTATAATTATACAATTGTATATGACATATGATTTTTAAGTATTTGTTATATTTTCATTTTATTAAGTGTTCGGATTATAGAAATACCATTGAGTTCATACTCTGCATACGGTTGTTTCTGTGCACAGGTTAAGTTAAAGCTAGATCGTTGAATTAGCATCCTAGGCCAATCCCGAATTCAATGAGGTAAAGAGTGTTAATAGTTGGTAATGGCATGTACCTAGGATGTTTTATGTATGTGTCGTTTTAGATTGTTAAAGTATTGATGAAATAAGTAGAATTAAGCTTGGTAATGGTATATAATAGGACTTGACTAATTTAGTATGAATTTGAATCATATTGATAATATATGATAAGTGATTGGAGTTGAGTATTGGATAATATATAAAATGTCTAAATTTAACAAGTTTTGAGCATATTTAAATGTGTTTAGATGGGTTGAACATAGGTATTTTATGTAAATTGTCTAATAGGTCCGGTAATGCTCCGTAACTCTGTTTCGGCGACGGTTTGGGGTTAGGGGTGTTACAAATATAATATATCTAAATTAACACAATAAAGCTATACATTGTAGGGGTAAAAAACTAATAATACAATAATGTTAATGGGGGCTTCTTGATTCATATAAAATATCTATAAGTGTATTAGAATATAGCCTATTATGTTTTTATAGGAATATACAGGCAGTTTTAATTCAATTTGTAATAATAAAACCTAATTATAATATCAACTAAAGTAAATTTTAATAAATTTTTAAATTTAAAATTTTTAGATATTTTGATTAAATTATACAGAAAGAAATAAATGTAGTTATTCACATTGTGTATTTTCTTCGGTTGGAGTAAGAGAAAAAGTAGAAAGAGAGCGGTGGCGAAATGGAATATTGAAAGAGCCATGTGGCGTAGAGATTGAAAGGGAGTGCTAGAAAGCTTGGTTTGAATCCTCGTCAATAAAATCTTTAACCATCATCAAGAGAAGAGATACAAAAAAAAAAAAACGATAGTTTGAGAATCCATTCATCACTGTTTCCCGTATTCCATTGAAGACCCTCCCTTTGCCAATGCTTCTCAAAGCTGAATCCAAGCAATAAAAGTTCAAAATATAGGTACCTTTTAAGTGAGTATAAACTATATCTAGGTTATTCATTATTCTCTAAGTCTTCCTAGACTATTCAAAACCCTAAAAACCTATGTTAGCAACTTAAAAGCAAAACATTGTATGACATATGTTAGCAAAAAGGATGTTGCTAAGAGCACAAAGAAATTGGTGCTCAAGTTGGTAGGCATTTCTCCAGGCACTAAATGAGAAACTAGAACACACAAAACACAAGAAATGATTATGCATTTTGGTTCCCTACATCTGTGGAGCCTAACTCAATGAGAACTATACACTCTCTTCAACAATTACAAAGTGAACCTACTTCGAAGAAACAATACTTTCACCATTCTGAACACTCACTGTGATCACAACAAGTAAAATCACACCAACAAGTTTTAAAAACAATACTCTTACAAAAGTATTCTCACAATAATAGATTAAGTGCCTAATAATCAATACATTTTCCTATGCAAGTCTCTCAAATATATAAGCATGATTTCGAGACTTGTTTATAGTAAAAGATCTAATGCAATCCCATTAAAGCAGTAATTCCATCAATAATAATACAATAGAATAATAACATAACAATAAATATGGACTTTTGGCAGCTCAACATCATAATCACGATCCAATTTAAAGTCCATAATCTAAGGGATTGCTTTGAGGAATTTCGAGCCAAATCAATTACCAATATACGTATTCCTTAGCAACATGATCTTCTATAACAGGCTTGATATTCACTAAGTAATCAACATAGCCCAAATATAAGGTTCAATAAATTGTCAGCACCTAAATTGTTAGTTTCATATTTTTCAAAAAAATTGAATAGCATAACAAAAGCTTTAAATAACACTTCTTCCCTTGCTTATGATAGTAGTTTTTTTTTCATTCATTACTCAGTAAAGTTAAACAATAAGAGGAAAAATGCTAAATTTGAGAAATATTCATTTTTTTAATTGGCTAAATAGGCTATTTTTTCAAGATTTAGAGAAATAGGTCGATTTTGGAAAGAGAGTGTGAAAGCACGCCCAACTAATGGTCATTTTCATAATGGTGTAAATTCAAACGTACCAATGATAAAATTTTTAAACAACCCAAATGTTATTTTATTTTCCTTTAAATATCAAGCCATTTTTCATTCTTTTCACTCAAATTCAACTCTCTCTATTCTCTATAAACTATCAATTCTCTTAATTTTCTCAAGATTTGTTCGAAAATTTCCAATACATTTGTATAAAAATATTACAGTTTTATTTTATTATTTCGATTAAATTTTCACGAATGGCAAGTTCTCTTATTTGTTTCAACGACAAGTACATTTTTGCCACTCAATTGGTAATAGTAAGGAAAAATTTTAAGTTTCATTATTTTAAATTAGGTTAATTTTAAAATTTTTTAATTTCTAAAATATTTTAAACTATTTTATTTTGTTGATATAAACAGGCAAATGATTGTGTTTTGGAGGGGTTCATACATAATTTATCAAAGAGCCTAAACAGTGAAATTCGTGGTTATTTGCAAGATGTAAAATTCTTATATGCATCTCATATGTTCGAGGGCTATAAACTGGATCCTACACTTATCAACACATTGGTAGAAAGATGGGGACCTGAGACACACATATTTCATCTTCCATGCGATGAGTGTACAATCACACTCGAGGATGTAGCTTTACAAATGGGTTTAATGATGGATGGGCTAGTCGTTATGGGGGTAATGGTCATTCTCGATAAAGAGGACCTTTACAAGGCATTTTTGGAGAAAGTGCCGAACAAGTTTCAAGGTGGCTAGATAGAGATGAGATGGTTGAAAAATAATTCAAAGACCTTTTTTTGAACGTGACTAATGTAGTTAAAGAACAATACGCCCAAGCATTCATCTTGAGGTTAGTCGGAGGCATTCTAATGCTTAATAAATCTCAAATTTTGGTACACATAAGGTGGTTACTACACCTAGTGTAATGCTCTAATTTTCGGGATTTTTCGAGATTTTTTTGCAATTTTAGTGTGAACATGAAATTTTGTTGTTTGGTTATGAAATTTATGTTTTAAGTATGCTAGTGGACCTTTAGAAGGCCCAAGCCTAAATTTAAACCCGGTAGAATTATCGAATTTTAGACTTAAGGAGAGGGGGCCTTTGTTATGTGGGCTTTTAAGAAAAAGTGAGTAAGATAAGACACAAGTGAGCCCTTGGTAAAGTGGCATTGTGGGGCCACTTAAAGCCTAGGAAAGTGACGTGTAGATGTTGTGCAAGGGCTTGGGTTCAAGTCGCATGGTAAGCAAGCTACTATTTTATTTTATTTTATGCATGTGCCAGTCATGTGGTGAATTTCAAGTAGAACTCTGTTGGAGAGAGTTTGAGTTGCTCATGAGATTAGATCAAGGAGGATAAAGGGGAGAGAATATAGGAATTTGAATGGGAGCTAGTGGTGGCCGATTGTAGGAGTCTTGGGAGAGCAATTCGGTATTTTGTGGAAGGGAATGTGCATTCAACTAGGGCTTTAGGGGTTGCACTTTCGACAATTAGGGTGTGTGCCGACATTGGTAAAGGATAAGCCTTCGGGATTTGGCACTTAGGGGCTATTGTTTTTAGCCGAATAGGTATAGAGCCTTAGGTTTCTTTTCTTCCTCCTCCTTTTTACTAAAAACCGAATCCTAGACCTCTATACTCTCATTGTGCCAATTTTTCCATAACCAAATCTACTCTTCTCTTCTCCTCTCTTCTTTACTCTCACTTCATTTCTTTTTAATTTTCATAAAAACCGAACCCACTTCTTTCTTTTCTACCTTCTTCTCAAGCCTACTAGTCGACTACCACCAAAAGCTGAAGTTGTGTTATCGTTTTCTCCCTTGATCGAAACCCCACTCTTCTTTCAATTCACTCAGTCGAATCTCACACTCCCATACCCCTTATCGACACCTTCTCTTTTCCATTACAACTCTTACCTTTCTCTTTTTCATTGTACCAAAAGCTAAAATCTTTAAATTCATAGTGATTCGGGATCTAAACCTCTAGATCTATACTCTACTTATACTGTAAGATTAGACCCACAGCGGATCTGAGATTGGAAAGGTGTTGGAAACTCTTCTGTCAAGTACATCTTTGGTGGTAAGTACTTGGATCTTGTTTTCCATTAATTAGTGATTCAAGAAAAGCCGAAAACCCCTAAGTTCATGGGGTGGCTGTCGATTAGGGTCTTAGTGGTTGATCATTTTGTTTGTTATGTGTTAGTGCGGATTAAAGGCTACCGATCGAGGGGTGTGTGGAAGGCTAGGACCGTTGGTGTGACTAGATCTAGATCTAGTCACTGATTTCGGCAAATGTAAGTACTCATGTGATTAAGGGGTGGTTGTCGATTGTATATAGGGCTAGGTAATGATAGTTTCGGTTGAATGTTGGATTAACGGTATGTTTTCAAATGATTTTAGGATAATCACATGGGAGATCTCACTATAGTAATCGCAAATCAGGTGTGTAAACAAACACCCTCTAGTAGACTAATCGGCAAAAGCTGAAAAGCCGAAATGCTGAAATTTCAGCATTTCGTAGGCTTGCGAGCGTGCGAGCACTCATGGGTCAGTTGAGACTGGTAATATCAGTTGTCGCAATTGGTAAGATAAACGTGTGCGCGATTTCGTGCACCTCGGTAAATTTGGGCCTCGAGGGGCTGAATTTGGGCCCAATGGGCTTACGGGCCCATATGGGTGAAGACGAGCGGTAAGCGAGTTCTGGTATTTTATAGGTTAAAACTGTTAAAACAACTGTGAAATTTGGGCTAAGTGGGCCAAAATAGCTAGTGGACACTGTAGGGCCTATTAGGGGTTTTAGGGCCCAATAGCGCTAAAGTTGGTAAAGGGGCTAGATCAGCCACTTAGGTGAAAATTGGACTGTTAACCACTATAATAAGCATGAAACCCTAAAAACTGGTATAATTACTTAGGTAAAAATTGGACTGTTAACCACCGTAATAAGCATGAAACCCTAAAAACTGGTATAATTACTGTAATACCCATTAAGGGTAGAAAATTACGGTTTTACCCCTAGGTACAAAATGACCATTATACCCCTAGGGTTAAATTTGACTGAAATGCATGCTATTTTTATCTGTTACTATATGCCATGACATGTTATACTGTTGCATGAGACTGGGTTATTGATGGAGGAAGTGCTAAGTGGCATTGCCACGTTTACTGAAAGGGGCTTTGCCTCGTTTTACTGTTAGTGGATTGGCCACATTTTCTGATTAAGCAGCTATATTGCGACTGTGGTGTGTAAGGCTGAGTGGGTTGAGTTATTCCCCACATGGTGTGTAGGGCTGGTACGAGTGGTGTGTAGGGCTGGACATGGGCTGGGCTTTGCATACATGCATTATTTCTGTTCTGTTACTGTAATGGGCCTATGGGCCATACTGATAACTGAATAAGGCTAAGGCCCAGTTAAACTGTATCTGAATAGGGCTAAGGCCCAGTTAACTGAAACTGAATAGGGCTTTGGCCTAGAGAGTACTAAAACTGGATAGGGCTTAGGCCCAGTAAGCTTGAGCTGATTTGGGCTCTGGTTGGGCTATTCTTTACACACTGAGTTTCCAAACTCACCCATTCCCTTTCATCTATGCAGGTGAGCCCTAGACTAGTGGACTTGGAGCTGGAAGGATTCAGAGTGGCCACGAGGACTGCACATGGTGGTTTTTAATTAAGTTATTTATTTACATATTTACTTAAATTATTCTCATTTCAGTTTTTAATTGTAATAAGGCTGCTCTTAAGTATTTTTAATTTGGTTTTTATTCCATATTAGGAATTATTTATAATGGGTAGATTAAGGCTGCGCGGGTTTTTAATTAAAATTAAACAACGTTTTCAAAATGAAACACATGTATCGAATGAATAACTAATGGACGAACAAGATCTTGTAACAAAATAAATTTTAAACTGGTAGTGGATAGGAGGATCATAAACTAAACCTGAAATTTTCTTATCAAACTATAGCAACGGTTTTGCATAACTCACCCTAATCGCAATAACTAAGGATGAGTAATCCGTCATTGATGTGACACACCTGACTTGGCTGTAACGTCTGGGCCGGGTTTGGGGTGTTACACCTAATCGACTTCAAAGAATGCAATCAACTAAGTTGAGGATCAGCCGTGTTGGCCACATTGTACAGGGAGATATGTTGAGCGACGGAACCAGATAAGATGTCAATTAGTGGTTGCCTGCTCCTGTTACAGTCATGGACGTGGTGGTGGCTACCATTTTTATGTCCCCGAGTAAACGACCCTTATACATTCCCATTGGTGATAATGTAAAATTCATATGATAATAATATATATTTACCATAGTAGATGTTTGTTTGTTATATGTTTGAATTAACATATTGTTTAAGTAGGTAGAACCATGGCCGAGTTATGTGAGACTACCAAAGCATCTCGAAGATATTCGATTGTTGTTAGATCAACGCTCGGAAGCTGATGTTAGTTATTGAATTTTTTAAACCTATAATAATTACGTAATGATTTGGAATTTAAAATTTTGTAACTAACAAAATTTATAATTGTGCACTATAGTTTGAATGGATGTTATACGCCAATCCAAATATCATAGAATGCATCCCGCCCAAATTTTTTTCCATTCGAAGTATGTGGGATGCGAATGTGTCATTGATAGTTTATGCGATGGTGGAGATGCACGAATCGAATTGGGTGATGTGAGAGTTTTTTGCCTGCACTGCAAGACATCGAAACATTGTGCAAGCTTGATTTGTAGGGGGAAACCGACAAAAATTGGCTAGAATTCCACAAGGAGTATATCAAAATTTCAAATTGCAAGATGGATTTCATACCTATTCATGAACCTTTTTTCACATCGGACATGACAACCTCTATCGAGTACATACCTTGGTTTAGACTTGTTGACAAGCTATATCTACTATCGGTGGAGGCGAGAAGTAGGCAAATTTATCCGAAGAGGCCACAATGACTGTCCTAGCATCATAAGTCCGGAGCAGGTGCTGTGACGGGTTCGTCATCAACTCTAACACAAAAAGAGGCACCGATGTTTGCACCACATCTCGATCAATTCCCTTCTTAGATTCCTATTCCTTTCACAAACCTCATGTATTTGTCAAAAGCACCGCATTATGCACCACACTATGCACTATCGCAACATCCTGCATCTAGACCTCCTGCAGGTGTGTATTTCGCGACACCTCTGCCACCAATATATTACACATCGATGCCGACATCAATGCTAACGTATCTATTAACAACAATGGTTCTCGGATATTATACACAATCGGGTTTTGCGACATCGTACGATTATTCATCAATAGTGTCACAAACACCTACTGTGTCATTGTTTTATCAAGGTGGCTTATCGTCACTATACTCAACCATAAAAGAAGGAGATGGAGACGAAGATGAAGACAGAGGTGAAGATGAATATGAAGACGAGGGTTGAGATGAAGATGAATACGGGGGTTGAGATGAATATGAAGAAGATGAAGATGATGATCATGACCAAAGGGAAATGCTAACACCCTAAGTTTTATGTAGAAATTCTACCCGCAATCGTCAGTCACCACCCTGTGGCACACATTTGACTCGATGACGTCAATGATATACTTTTCATTTACTTTTTATGATGTAAATATAATTGATATAAATAAATATGATCAAATTTTTTATATTTGTGTTGCAACTCATTATTGTCTTTGTTAAATTTTAATCTATATTGTACGAAATTTTCTATATATAATATTTGTTATGAAACATATAATGGCCTAAAAGTTAGTGGTGTTGGAAAACATGATTTCATGACCTCGTTTCTGTAAACCAAATTTGAATACTTTTATTAAATATTTACGGAGTTATATAGTAGACGAATTGAATTTTGGATAGATAATTTTGTCAAATTAGTGATTAATTAAGGTATAAGGACTAAATTGTAAAAATGGTAAAAGTTTAATCATTAGAAAAATTTTAAGTGGAACATAAAGTAGGGTTTAAAGTGGTAATTTTTCCATATATGAATGTTAGTAGATAGTGGTAAATACAACTGAAATACAAAAAAAGAAAAAAGAATGAACGAATGTTAGTACAAAAAAAAAGAAACATTGTAATCAATTTCTATAGAAAAAATATCTTAGCGACGTTGAATCCTCAATGCATCCTTCAAATGTTGACATGTTGCATTTGTATGCCTTGTGTTCCTACAATAACCGCATAACCTTTATTGATTGTCCATCTTCCTAACATCCATATTGGTGCATATTTGAGTAGAATTTAGACAACCTTTTAGGAGGCAATGCAAGTTGATATTCGATGCCATATCGAACAGGGCGTTTGACACTGGGGGCCATATACTCTCATTTGGAATGGGTGGGAATTCATATATTCATATGTTTTGTATGCCTTCCAGTCTGTACATATCATTAATATAAGACGTATACTATATTCATGCATTCAAACATGCAAGAATTGTATGTGCGCATGAGAATCGAAGTGCTTGGAATCTCCTACAATCGCAGGTTCGTTCTAGCAGTTAAACATGGTATGCTGCCCCTAACATGTCATGGTCAGGTCTAGTTGTTTCAGATTTGTGGTCCCGAAACTATTGTTCCGATTTTTATCGAAAACGGGCTGTTACATTAGTGTACTCTGTGACTTGAAATCTCAGGTTTGGACACGAGTGACACACTACATACATAGTGTTTGCTCTCCATGCATTTCGTCTAATTTCTTTCATGACATCTTCGTACCAACCGTAATCATCCACTATCTGTCCAGCATATGCCTTAGCCCACTTTGGAAATAAGGCTACCAAGCGAAAGTGTGTTTCTTTGAAAATCGAGGTTATCAGCAAATGACGTGCCCCCCTTCAATATGAAATTGATGCATTCTACTAGGCCGTTGTCATGTGCCCATATCGTAGACCCCCATCATACGATTATGTCCACTATCCGAAGGGTATGTTAGCAAGGTATGCCACGCTGTTGTTGTTGATGGCGTGCAAGTTGTCCAACATTTCATAGAAACGATGTTGGACAAGTTCATACCCTGTTGAGAAAAGTATACCCATTAATGCAAACAATGAACGAAATATGATATAGCATGATTGTGAAAATAGTAGCCTAACCCTAATAACTAACCTTAACCCTAAAAAAGTCGATGGCCAAGGAGAAAGAGTGTGAAAGCGCGTCTAATTGGGCACATTTTCACACACCCTTTCCAAAATTGGTCTATTTTCTTAAATCTTGGAAAAAAAAAGACCTATTTGGCCAATTAAAAAAATTGACATATTTAGCCTATTTAGTCGAAGAAAAAAAAATGAAGCTTTTGAAAAATACATACTTTTGAACTAACATACAGCTCTCTATCATTTTTTCTCCTGTTATCGTTTCAATTTGAAATGATTGTTTTTTTATGTATTAGAAATAGAAATCACTATCGCTTTTATTTTTTATTTTTTATTTTTCATTTTTCTTCCTTATCAAGTACACTTAAACTTTGCCGATTGAGTTTTAACTCGATTGGCATGGACGTTGTTGCCAGTACAGGAGGATGTGGGTTCGAGTGCATTGAAATACATTATCCTCCTATTTATTGGTTGGGAAGGGGCCATGAGTAATTTTAGACTTTATATGAAAAAGAAAAATTATAATTAAAACGTATAATAATATTGTTAAAAAAAACACTTAAAATTTATTTATTTTTCTACTTACTCTTTTCATCTTTCAACTTTTTCACTCAAAAAAAAAACACCCTTAATTCATAGGTGACAAGAACTTGTTGAAATTGACCAAAACTCCCTAAAACCATGTTTATAAAAGTGAAGCAGTCTTACTATTTACCCAAAATTTCTAGAACTAAGATTTGTTTGACATTGTGAGTAGCATATGAAGAGTTGTTTGAGATCCTTTCCTTATTGAGTCCACTATCATCTCTTTTATTATTCTTAAACTAAAATGTCATTTGGTCGATCAAAGTTAGATTTACTGATTTTTATTATTAGTTTCAACCCATACACAACTCTCCCCGTCATCAATTACATCAATAATTCTTTCATCTCCATCACCGCTGACGTACTCTTCTTTTATAATTAAAAAGATAAATCCTCCAGTAGCTCACATTCTGACTAGTCTAACTTCCATTATGCATTAACCCCCAATTTTAAATTTACTAAATTAATATTATTTTTGATATTAATATAAATATTATTGTCAATATAAAAGGACGTGGATTCGAGTGCGCTGAAATATATATTTATGAGTTGGGAATGAGTTATGAATAATTCTAGACATTGTGTCAAAAATAATTCAATATCAGTTTTTTTATTAGAATAATATTTTTAAAATTAATTTATAAAATAAATAGTTTTAGATTATTTTTCTTTTAAAATCTACATTTTTCAGAAGGTATTTGATATCTCTTGGGTATTAATTCTCCACGTACTGCATGTTCTTTAATCATTGAAACATAAAAAATTAAATACACTAGTTGGAACTCCACACCTATAGATGTTGAGTATTTATTGGCTTTAATTCGAGACAACAAATTTTCAAATAAACTATAATGACCCAATTTTAACACTTCTTATTGGTGTCGAAGCTAGTCAACAAACATTAATCTAGAAATTTATTAATCGTAGGCCCAGCCATTTCTTTTTTTTTTTTTTTATTTTCACACAAAATCCAAAACCCTCCATTAAGAAAGCTTCTTTCCTATTCTTAAATATAGAATTCTCTTACTTTAATCCAATATTAAAAATGATTGGATTGAGGTTTCAACGTGAACACATAGTTCATGTTAAAATTACTCAAGTTTTAGGTGAAAATTTTAAAAAGAAAAATCAATTTAGCCTTTGTGAAAAAGTACATTGATTTGATATCGCAAGTGTAAAGGGTAAAAGAGACAAAAAAAAATAAATAAATAGAAGATTAAAATAATTTTTTTTATAAATTAGAAAGAATTTTATAAAAAAAATCCTACAATATTAAGTGCATGATATTAAAATCTTGTCTTGAAAATTTCATTCTTGGGTTTATAAGCTTCATGTACATTCTTCAATTGGCTATAACTCTGGTATGATCAGTCAGCTGTCCACCATTGATTTCATAACACAAAATCATTCTCCCTTTTTCGTATGGGAAAAAGAGAAAGGGTTTCATGTGGTTGATTTGTTTGCGACTTTCAGTCCTGTTTTCCTTTTTTGACTTTTGACTTTTGTCTTTTAGTAACTTTTTATGTATGTTAGTTGTTTTTTAATAAAATTACATGAAAAATGAGTAACGCCTACCAATCAACCAAACAAACAAAATCCGTTGCCATTGGGACTAAATTGAGCAATTCAATAAAGTAGAAATGTTATTTTTGAATAAGGATAGATTTGTATAATTATAACTTAAGTTAATATTACATCATTTTTCTTTTATTATTTAATTACACTCTAACAAAAATATGACTATTTATAAACTTTTTAGAAAGTATTCACAAATAATTTAAAAAATAAATATCTTTATAATTCACGTGATCAAGTTGTATTGATTGAATCCAAAACATTGATTAACGCGTTGGAGGTGCATCAAGGGACCACCTTTGACATCCCACTATCTCTTTTCTTATTTTTGCCGGCCCCGCATCATCTTTTAATGGTGTCCTTCACCTTCAGACTATCAACACAAATTTATAAGTTTGTTTTTTTGCATAAGATGTAAATTTCTTTATAATTTATATAATCAAGTTGTCAGACTGATTGAACCTAAAACATTGACTAAGGCGTTGGAGGCGCCTCAAAGGACCACCTTCCATGTCTCACAACCTCTCTTCTTATCTTTGGAGGCCCACATCATCCTTTAATGGCATCCTTCACCGCCAAGCTATCAACACAAGTTTATAAGCTTCTTTTCTTGCAGACAAGATATTTTAGTATTCTCTATGTCTGTTTTGCAGTCCATATTTAAATTTCATGGCTGTCCCTTCTAATAATATCGTCTTCAATATTCAAACCTATATTTTCTCTTTTAAAATCCAATATACTTTACCATAATACTTAACCATTTGTCGGTTTTTGCATACCAATATATTCATACCTAAAAATCTATTGAAATGTTTTTAAAGTTTTGTGTATTCGACCTAAATGATGATTTGTGGGCATAGGATTCATGCTACTGAGGGGATGACTGATAGACAACCACCATAAGTTGTTTATATTTGTAAACTATAGCATATAATTATTGCTAGAGTTTGCTGATATGATAATATTGCTTGCAGGCATAGGGTGATGATAGGAGGACACATTAATGGTCAATGCTGAATTCTTAGTTGTGGACCAACCCTCGACATACAACGTCCTATTTGGGGGACTATAGGTGGAAAAGGATAAGTAATTTTGGCCACCTTTAGTATAATTGTCAAATTCCCAACTCTTCGAGAAACTGGTTTCATAAAAGAAAATCAACCGACAATTAAACATTATCATATCTTATCATTATAGCTAACATGGTAAGAAAATTTCTCGAAAAATAATAATGTTAGAAAATGTAAATTAATCAAAACAGACATTGAGGCGTGAGACATTATCTTTAAGGCTTTTTTATGCTTTTAGAATACAATAAAATCTTAAAACATATGAAGCATAATAGTGAAAATAACAAATAGATGTATTTTCTTATGAGATACCTTTCATATGATTGCATATTTTAATTAGATATATAAATTTTCATGTGATAACATAATACAAATGTTAGACCGACAATAATTAATTATAATTAATTAAAAATTCATAAAAATAAAAAAAATTAAATTGGTTCAACATGTTCAACTGTTGATTTTTGACACAATTTTCGATTTTTATCGATTTCGAGCAATTTTCGATTCAACCAGTTCAACCACTTTATTAGAACTAATATACCGGTTGGTTCTTTGTCCATTTTATCCGACCAATCAATCCAGTCTTATTTGAAGAACACTGGTCACATCATTAAATATGAAAATTATGCATAAAATTTAATTTAAGGTGCATTTTAATACATGTATTTTGATTTTCGATAATTATACATATTAAATTTTAATTTTGGTTTAAATATATTTATATTTTTATTAAATTTTACACATTAAAAAAATGAATACATCAATTGATTTTATATTATATAAATAATATCATTTGTGTATGTAATAGGTAAACACAAAATGGTGTTATATCAATAATAATAATACTCATGGTTTGTGAAAATCAAATTAAACTGTCATTTATAAAATTATACAAAATAAAAGTTTATATATTATTTTACATGTTGAACTAAAATTCATGTATAATTTTAATATTTATCCCTAATAAATATTAAACCAAATATCTGTCCATAGATAGAGCAAAGTCGCACCTTAGTTCAAAAAAAAAAAAAGAAAGCCCGAGCCAAGAGCGTAGCTGAGGGGTGGTTGGCAGGGGCTTTGACCTTCTTTAAAATGGAAAATTTTTCATTTAGGCTTGTTAAAATTTTTAAAATTTTAAATTAGTAAAAATAAAATTACACTTTGGCCCCTAAAAATGATAAAAAAATAATTTAATCTTTTAAAAATTATAAAAAATTTAACTTAATTTTGACCTAAAAAATTTTCTGACTAAGCTTGAATTTAGTTTAACCAAATTCATTTTACTATTTACTCATTCATAAAATATAAAATATGTTTTAAATTTAAATTATAATTTCTTTTATTATGGAAATGGAATTTGGGCTTGGCTGGGTTGATCCAAGATAAAAAATCCTTATCGGGCTATAGACAAGTTTAGAAAAACTATATGGGATGGATTGGGCACATCCAACAGCAAAGACTTGCCAAGGGGAAACGCACCCACTGTCAAGCATGGAGTATCCGGGAGGTCCACATCAAGCCCAAGTAGATGGACAAAGTTTTGTTTCCAATACCTATAAAATTTATTTAATTATAATTTTATTTTTAATATTAAATATGGGCTATTACAATTTTATAATAGAGTCTGGCCATTTTGAATTTTAATAATTTCATATTATCTTGAATTATATTTATATAAAATTAACATTGCTTCTCATTTTTCTTTTGAGCCGAATTCTTCCCTTAATTATTAATGGAATAAAATAAATATTAATCCTGTCTCTGAAAGAATCCACCAAAAAGGGAAGGTATTCCAATGCAATAAAGTTACATAGTGTCTATTTTTTATTGATAAAGGAGTATATTTCTATGGGTTTGCCTTGGTATCGTGTTCATACTGTTGTATTGAATAATCTGATCGCTTGCTTTCTGTTCATATAATGCATACGGCTCTGGTTGCTGGTTGGGCCAATTCAATGGGTCTATATGAATTAGCCATTTTTTATCCCTCCGATCTCGTTCTTGATCCAATGTGGAGACAATGTATGTTCATTATACCCTTCATGACTCGTTTAGGAATAACCAATTCATGGGGCGATTGGAGTATTACATGGGGACTATAACAAATCTGGATATTTAGAGTTACGAAGGTATAGCCGGAGCACATATTTTGTTTTTTGGCTTGTGCTTCATGGCAGTTATCTGGCATTCGATATAGTGGGATCTAGAAATTTTTTGTGATGAGCGCACAGGAAAACCTTCTTTGGATTTGCCCAATATTTTTGGAATTCATTTATTTCTTTCTAGAGTGGCTTACTTTGGCTTTGGCACATTTCATGTAACAAGATTGTATGGTCCTGGAATATGGGTGTAGGACCCTTATAGGCTAACTGGCAAGGTCCAACCTGTAAATCCGGTGTGGGGTGTGGAAAGTTTTAATTCTTTTGTTCCAGGAGGAATAACCTTTCGTCATATTGCAGCAAAGGCATTGGGCATATTAGCGGGCTTATTCCATCTTAGTGTCTGCCTGCCCCAACATTTATACAAAGGATTACATATGGGAAATATTGAAACCGTCCTTTTTAGTGGTATAGCTGCTGTCTTTTTTGTAGCTTTTGTTGTTGCCGGAACTATGTGGTATAAAGATTGAAGGTGGTTCACATGATAGTGCTAAGTCATTGATTGTGTAAAAGGATCGGAAAGAATATTCTTAGAGAAAAAGAATCTAATCTCTTAATATGTATGTAGAGAGATTATAAATAGAGGATGCATAGGACTCGCCTGTTCTACTAAGTAAAGGTAAAGGCAAGGTCAGGGAAAGCTTCGATACTGTGCATGTAGATGTGTTAAGTTGCAAGCCCGGCCTGGGGGTCGTTTAAAGGTGCGACAGCCCAGGACCTAAGGCTGAAAGGGGTCCAATTTTTTTTTTAACTTTTAAAAGTAAAAAAAAAATTACCAACTTTTAAGGGGCTTTAGATTTTTTTTAGCTTTTAAGTGCCCGGAATTTTTTTACCAACTTTTAAGGGACCTAAAATTTTTTTCTCCAACTTTTAAGAAATTGCTTAGTGCCCCGAAAATATCAAGAATGAGTCTGGTAAGCTGCTACACATAATTGCACTCCATTTTAAGAGTTAGTGTTGGAGTCTAGAGATATGACATGATTTGACATGAGCCTCCCTCGGATTAGATCTCCTCATGATTTTGCAATAGTCACTTGGCTTAAATTTTTCCCTTTTGTTTGGGTGGTTATTTAGTGATACACTTTTGGGTGAGGGAAAATTTTCTTAGTGTTTGTAAACTATATGGAGATAAAATGCCAAGTTTTAAGCGATAAGTCTAATTGAGGAGATAGCAAATATAAGAGTTAAAATTGGATAATGTGCTTTAACGCACTTAAATCTACGTCATCTTATATTGATAATAATGTATATGTCAATTGAACTATGACTTAATCGGGCTTTTGATTTTGAAATAAACTCGAATTAGATAAGATACTAATTTTTAAATGGATGGGTTATATTCATACTTTTGGGTTTTGGAAGTTGATATGTTGTTGAGCTCTAATCTTTCTATTTGTTTAACCTTTGAAAAGTTGCATAGACCCTTTACGTTAGAGATTCCCTATTTTCTCACCATGTCACCATGTCTTTTTTTCAATCTTTATATATAGAGAGAAAAAGTGAAAGACGAAAGAAAAGAGGGTCCATTTTCCACCTCATTGGTGATTCCATTCCCTTTTTCATGCCAACTCTGATGAAAAGTGAGATTTCAATCCCATAATTAATTAAGCTTGTATTTAAAGTCATTTTGGAAGTTGGAGCCAAATCATCAACAATTGAACATGATTATCACTTATCTCTCAATCCTTGGCTTAATCTTGCCGTCATCTCTTGTAGATTACTTTTTCATATCACATAATTATTCCTGTAGGATTTAATTTTGTAAAGAAATATATGTAGACCAAGCCACTATGGTATAGTTTAAAGACTCCATATAGGATTCAATTGTATCTATTATTCTATAATAATAATAATAATAAAAAAACATGAAAAACACTGTAGATGTTTAAGTTTTAGCGATTAACACATGGCCTTTTCTTTTTCCTACTAGGGTGAGAGAAGAAAGAATGCAACATCTCAGATTGCGAACAAATATAGATTTTATCTCTAATCTTCTTTTTTGCTTCAAATCTTCAACTTTTTTCATAAAAATAAAAAGATAGATAATGACATTGCGATTCAAGTTGCCTAAGATGATGTAGAAGCTGAGCAGAATTATTAAGCTGGGGTGTGGCCTTTTCCATGATGTATTGCCATGGACATAAACGTGGCATCCCGCTGTCTACGTGTTGCGGAGAGGAATATGAAATTGAAGATGCATACCACCTATTTTGGGAATGTCGTCATGTGCAGGTTGCTTTCACCTCCCCTTCATTTTTGTGGATTAAAGTTTCTTGACTGCAATGATATTATCAATAATTTGGTGATGCTTTCAAAAACGAAGATGAGCTTATGGGCGGCATTGTTCGATGATGGATTGCCATGATGGATGTATTTAATTAATTACAAGCATAATTTGTAGTGTTCACAGCAGCTGCCCAAAATGAAATTTGGGGCTCATAACAGTTAGCTAGGCTTAAGTGGCATAAGCCACGGTTGGGGTATCCTTAGTGTTAAATGTCGATTTGAGTCTTCCACGTAGTGGCCATACAATGCCCTATGGAGCAGCGACGGGAGTTGGCAACGCCCTGACCCTCCTCTAAAATCACAAATTATTATTTTAGTCTCTTTTGAAATGATTTGTTTAATAGTAAAAACGCAGTTTGATCTCTCTTTAAAGATGAAAAATAAAATTTAATCATATACAAAAATAAAATTCTACTTTGATTCTTTTAAAATTTTATTATAATTTTATTTTGTCCCTCTAATGATAAACTTTTAGTTTCATCTCTACGACGGAGCTGTCTTGAAGGATCATGATAGGGTTTTAATTGTTTCTCTTATGTTTCATTATGCTCTGCGAAAATATATTAAAGGCAAGGGCGAAGCCAAAACAATTTTTTAAGGGGAGCCGAATGAAATTTTAATTTTATTATAGTCTATATCTTTATAATTTTTAAAGTATTAAATCAAATTTTTTATAATTTTAAGGGGCCAAAGTGTAATTTTACCTTTACTAATTTAAAATTTTAAAGGACCTAAATGGCAATTTTTCATTTCAGGGGGAGTCGGGGCCTATGCCAGTCCCCCTGCCGTAGAATCGCCTTTGATTAAAGGGTCATTATTTGATACATTGACAATTAAATTTTTTTAAATTCGAACTTAAAAAACTGTTAAATATCCTCAATTGATAATTTAAAATATAAAAATTAAATAAATAAGATACATCACAATTTCTTAAGGATGCTTATAGAATTAAAAAAACCCTATTATTAATATACCAAACAATATTCCTATAATAAATTATCATGAAATACACTACTAAAAAAAACCCTCCAAAAATAAGGGTGGAAGTTAAAATGATGAAATAATCTCTATTTATTTATGGAAAAATGTTTTCCTAAAAAAATTTATATCTAGAATGTATATAAAGTCGTTTTGGGAGAATAAAATGACTATTTAACCCATTAAATAAATTGAAATTCAAAAATGAAAATCTTTATCTACCATCCAAATATGTAATTACTGTACATAGTTTAACATGGAAAAAGTAAAAAAAAAACATTTCTCTACTTAAATATTTTGCATTTGGTAAAAAATCATTTTTCATCCAAAAAGTGTTTATTTTGCATTGGTTAGTGTAAAGAAAAGCTATCAAATTTTCTTCCCACTATTATTAAAAAAAATTGAAACTAACAATTTGGTATTAGAGGAAGTGTCCACTTTTCTGTCCACCAAATCTGCGTAGTGATAGTTTCTATATTTAGGTGTTGACAAATTATTGAACTTTATATTTAGGCTATGTTGATTTCTTGGTGAACATTTAGCCTGTTATGAAAGATCATGTTGTTATGGAGTATGAATATTGAGAATTGATTTGGATAAAAATTCCTCCAAGCAATCATTTGGATTATGGACTTCAAATTGGATCGTGATTCTGAACTGTCAAGAGTCCATATATATATATATATATATATATATATATTAAATGTTATTATATTGTATATTCTATTAATGAAATTATTGTTTTATTGGGATTGTATTAGATCTTCAATTGTAACAAAATCTTGAAATCATGTTTATATATTCGAAAGACTTGCATAGGAAATTTTCTAAAATCAATTTCGAATTTTTTATGAGTTTTCCTGAAAATCTTGTTAAACTCGATAAATCTTGAGCATCGATAATAATTCTTGCATTTTTGTCAATCAAAAAACCATTGTAGGTATCCCATATCATATTTGGACGTGAGGATCATTGTACGAGACCTTGGAAGTCAAGTGTTTGTTCTTTTACGAGAAAATAGAGGCAAAATCAAACCTAGCCCAGACCACATGGCCTGCCACATGGTTGTGTCTCCGTTGTAGCTTAATTTTTGTATTTTTCACAAGGCCATGTGCCCCTGTTTATTAAATTTTACAGTTTTGCCTAGAATTTTATGTTTTGTGCATATTAGTCCTTGAATGGTTTCCGAATTGTTTTTAGTGTTTAATTTATGCAATTAAGTACCTGATAGTATGAATAAGGCATGAATCCTTGATTTAAATGAATGTATTAATATTAAATATATACCCAATTGCATGAACTGTGAGTAATCATGTTTATTGTATCGGTACTTATGATTTTTCGTATAACACACCTTAAGACACTGCCAAATGGAACCTTTGAAGAATATATGATTTTTCTATTTAATTAATTGGTTGAAAGCATATACATTGCTGCAATATTTGATTATTTTTTGCCATAATATTTATTCCGTTATGATCTGTTTTAAGCATGTCCTATTTTGTTGCATAGGTTGGGACGAATTGTAAAGGAAAGTTCTGGCAGACTATAAAGATGCAAATCTGGTGGTTCTTCGACATATTATCTGGCAGCTTTTTTATGCAAAAATGTTGTGTATTTACAATCATCTAGCAGCGTTAACCTGCAACATTGGTGATTCGTCCACCCATTATCTGACAGCTTTTATTTGCAATTATGTTGTATATTCACAACAGGTTGACAACATATTAACTTGCAACATTTGGTGGTTCATCCACAACCCGATGTGTAGGATGGACGAGTTCTGGAGAACTCGTATGATGTGTAGCGGTGGGATAGGATCTTATCTATTAAACCAAACCCGTTTGCATTCATAAAGCGTGTGCTTGAAATTTTGAAAATTTCTGACATGATATGGTATATGTGTTTTTGCTTATACATTGTAAAAATTGTTATGTTATTTTGATATATTGAATTTGCTAAATGTGATTTCAGCTATGTAATTTGAAAGAATATGCTAATCGGTTGCTTTGGTTGTCTTGTGATGGAACTTACATTGAGCTTTTATAGCTCACCCCTTTAATTTTATTCTTTTCAGATAACCCACAAGATTAAGACCTAAACTCGACATTCGGAGGGCTCGACTTGGAATATTGATTTCTATATAAAATTATTTAGATTGATTATTTTATAATTTCAGTTATTTGAAACTATATTAATATTATTGTGGCATGTGACTTAACTTACGATTTTTATTTAGGCATGCATGACATTTAAATCATTTAGACTATTAGATTATGAATTTTATCTAATTATGTATGAAACATGATTTTTATTAAAATTACGTCAATATTTTCTGCTGCTAAATTATAAATGTGTTTTGTTAAGAAAGTAATTCGGATTTTCAACTAAGTTTCTAATAGTAAACATCGTTATAATGAAGATGTTAAACTTAATCGTTTTTCTTAAAACTTTTGAATTTTCTGAAAAGAGACTAAAACTTCCTTCTAAAATAAACAAATGTTTGAAATTAACTATTTTTCTAAAACTCCGATAATTCTGTCAAGCCATTTCGATGGCCGATGTAATCTTCCGAATACGGGTATAATGTCTAGGCTGACTTGAGGAGATTACATTTGCAATTGATCTTCCAACCATACTTACAATTTCATGCAAGATGCCTTTCTTAGACAAGACTTCACACAGGCTTAGGATTCAAACCCATGCAATAACACTAAGAAGATACGGTTGTGCAGTCATGAATGACGTTGACTACGCCTGAATTATTAGGTACTGTCCTGTCAATGTATAGCTAGTGTTGAGGTAGTTAAACTGCTGAGCAGTTATTCTGTTAAATAGCCGTTATGCTGTTATACGTGTGTATTAAATACCATGCAGTGGAACTACGTTAATGACATATGAAAGAGAAGTAGTTTTCTCAAACATGTCCAAACACCACCATGGACCATTTGACAAAGCCTTCATTTTCTAAACCCAAAAGTTGAATCGTTTGTTATGGCTTCCAAATAGCACCGTAACCAATCTTTCTCCCCAACAGTTTAATTTATGTCATTTTCACTATATTTTGCTCCATAAGTGAATGAACTCTTTTCGAGAATTTAATTGTAGGTACACCATCAATCTCTCTTATAACTACATCTCCTTCTAGTAATTCAATATCTTCATCCTCAATAGGGATATTTGACTCTACATTCATATTCATGACAGTCATAAGTGTATATTGAAAAGAAGTTTTCTTCGTCAATGCCATTGGTTCCTCCACGACCATCCATTATCACCTAGTGGTTCATTCTCTCTTTTCCTAACTTTTTTTTGTGGCACTCCCTACAACAGATGTAGGGGATGGCACTTTTCCTCGATCACCATCGTCATAAGAGGGAGAGCATTTTTAAGGGTCGACACCCTCTTTTTTTGTAATAGCTTTATTTGTTAGCTTTTTAAATATAACTCTAGTGACACATGTTATCGTACCAATTAATAATAATTTTTTTCAGTATATTAGCCTAATTAGTACCCAATCCGAAGTTAACTCATGAATCAAATTATTTTTTAAATTTTATTTTATTTTTAAACAAACTAAAGAAATATTTTATCAATTATTGTTATTTCATTTTAAAAGAAAATAAGAGATTAGTCCCGTACATTCATTCACTCTAAGAATAAATTAGAGACGGATTCAAAAATCTCAATCACTTGATTGAATATTAATACCTATTTGTTCAAACTAAAATATTTTTTTTTGGTGTATTACAATAATAGGGTAAAGCCCGAACAACAAATGTGACTAGTATGACTCAAATTCTGACTACACCTGAGGCGGTGAACACATTTAACCAAGCTCTAATCCGCATGTTAAGTTGGAACCCAATTTAAAAAAAATAGTTTTTAATATTATTTATATTCAAAATATTTTAAATATATTATATTGTAAATAATTTATATATAAAGTAAGGTATATAGTCATTTTAGGAAATTTTTAGTTCTCGATGAAGACAAGTTGTATGGTTCATAAGTTAGACATTAGCATTTTGGCTAGATTAATGGTGTGGGTCCTGTTTGTTTAAATTATATATATTCTTTAAAATTAAATAACAAAAATAAAATTATTGTTTAAAACATTTTCATAAATTGTTACAAATATAAGTAGGGGTGAAGTTAAAAAATTTTTAATGGTTGAAATGAAATTTTAAATTTTAATAGTTTATATCTTTATAATTTTTAAAGGTTTAAATTAAATTTTTATAATTTTAAGAGGGGCCAAAGTATAATTCAACTTTTATTAATTTAAAAATTTAAAATTTTCTAAAAGGTTAAAATAATAATTTTCCATTTTAGAGGCTGAGCCCTTGCCCGCCCCTAAAATAAGAAATCTTTTAATAATAATGTTTAAAAATTAAACTCTTTGCGAAACAAAATAAAAATAAAATTATAAAAAAATGTTTTCAAAATTAAAGGAATTTAAAATAAAAAAATTAAATTGTAAAAATTACAAAAATTTTAGAACAGAATAAAAGATAAATATATTTCCTACTAAACATAGGGTGAGTAGCTGAAAAAATTATTTAAAAATCCTAATGTCTTAGATTATTGATTTTAGTTTCTTTTCATACATTTAATTTAAATTTTATTAATTTTGTTTTCTTCTCATACATATAAATGTTATATTACCATGCACACATTATATGAGTGAAAAAATTATGTAAATTAAAAATCTTATCATACGTATACGTGTCACGGGATTAGAACTTTAGTTTGATAAATTGACGATCTTAAGTGATTTCTTGGATTCAAATCTGCCTAAGTTAGTATTATTCTCAAAAAATGTGACTTCTCGCAGGAATACTCTAAAGCATCGAAAACAAAGCGGAAGCAAATCCAAAAAGAATAAAGAACTTGTATCGAATAAAAAAGTCAAAAGAGAATAATAATACATCAAGTGTTTGAGTAAATGCTCTCAAAAGTATTCTATTACTTTGAAGGATTGCAACTGAATGATTACAAATAAGAGGAAGACTTCTGTTTATAGTTGAGCTCCCTTAGATCTAACGGTGCAGATTGAATTACATCAATATTTGATATTATTGCCTATCTATAAGATGAGAGTCCTAAAGGATTTAAACTCTATGCAATCTTATCCCTTAAGATTTACAATAATTACCATGGTAACTCTAATTTTACTAGAGTGTTTTATTTGGTCACCAATGCTTCAAATAGATGGAGTTATTCATATGTTTCATGAATTAGGCCAGTTCAAGTTGGTCAAATGAGCTACATTTAATCATTTTACCTCCATCAAACATTCTGAGTGCATTCTTCACGGGCTTTGATTCGTGGCTCGTGACATATGCGTGTGGAAACCACATATTTAGAATACAAACCTGTGTTTAAGAATAACATACAATAAATAATGAGACTTATGGTTTGAAACTAATCAATCATAATGAGACTTATGGTTTGAAACTAATCAATCATAATAATACATGAAGTATGTATGATATTAAAATAAAAAATTAAATTAAATTATGCGTAAAATGACATTTAAACACATAAATACATCATATAAATAACATTAAATGCACTACAATTATTTATCATGATTTTTTCATCAATTGTGAGTTAGTGTCAAGTTGACTTGTGACATCAACTCAATTAACAACATCATTAATATATTATTAATATATATAAATGGTGAAGATAATAAATTGTACATGTTAAAAAATAGGTATAAAAATAATAAAATAAGACTTTGGTTGAGTGATAAATTTAAAATTTTACTAATTCAAATTACGTGAGTTCAAATCTCACGATATCATTTTTTTTTGTTTTTGTTAAAATGAAAAGGCTAAAGTACCTTAAAATAATATAATTTATTTTAATTACGGAATAACATTTTTGTAATTTTTTAATCGAGTTTGTATCTAGTCAACTTGTGACATCAATTCAATCAAAAGTTTTATAGATAATATATTTATATAAAAATTAGATAAAGCTTTGGTTGAAGTAGTAATGTTAAAAACTTATAAATCCTAATGTCTTGAATTCAAATATGATCATATAAAATTTAATCAGGAGACAGGAGTTTTATAGATAATATATTTATATAAAAATTAGATAAAGCTTTGGTTGAAATAATAATGTTAAAAGCTTAAAATTCTTAATGTCTTAAATTCAAATATGATTATGTAATTTTTTTTATTAATTTTATGAAAAATATTTTCATAATTATGAGTTAGTTTGGACAAAATAGAGTAATTAAATAAAAATGCAAGGGTATTAATTACACTTTTTTGTAATTATAGAGAATTGTAATTCCCTAGACATGTTTGACTGATAGAGTGTAATTACATTGTAATTTCTTATATCATGTTTGATAGTACAAATTGTAATTACACAGTTACATAATTTATATATTTTTTAAAAATATTAATTACTATAAAAATTATTAGTAAGGTAAAATAATTTCTAAACAAGTTACAAAAATTAAAATTAAAATCAAATCATCATATGTATTATTTTAATTTAAAAATAGTTAATAATACAATTATTAATAAAAATAGCATGGAAAATAAACATCATATGCACTTTGATCTAATTGTTCTAGTGCATATTTGTTGGCTTATTCCCTCTTTAATATTTAACATATGCTTCTTATGATCATCTATGAGCCCTTAACTGAGCTCATCATCATCTGAATTTGAATCTGCACTATTAAGATTATTAAGACTTCCTTCTTCTATATACTTTATGAAGTATGAATTATCTCAATTTCACGTATAATTGAAGTTATGAAATATGCAAAATGCTAGTATGACACAACCTTGTTTTTTTTTATGATATATTAAGGTGATGTTGTTAATATGAGAAATATTTTTTTAGAACAACAAATGTCTTCTCAACTACATTTCAAAGCTTTGAATGTTTCAAATTAAAGAGTTCACGAGTTATCGATGATGCTTATGTCTGACACCATTCTATCAAATGCTATCATACCCCATTATATGGTGCAAGAAAATATTTTTCTATTTGCATAATTAGCATTGACCTAATGGTATTTGAGTTCATAGTCCAAATGAGCTACGACTTCAATTATAAAAACTTATATAAACTTAATTTGGAGAAAGCCTCATAGTAGGTTATCTCCCATAAATTAAGTAAAAAATAATATAAAATTTATAATATATAACTTTATAAAAAAATGATAAATTGTATATATATTTTTTAAAAATATGAATAAGTATATTATTTTTATAATATATAGCATCGACATATAAATAAGTTATGTCCATACTTGGTCATAATTTTTTATAAATAAGTATATTATAACACTTTTATAATCTGTAAGTTATTTTTCATAATAAATATTTTTACCATGACTTTAGAAATATTTTAGGATTTAAATATTTTTTATTATAACTTTATAAAATACACAATTTATTTTTGTAATATATATTTTTTAGGATTTATAATATAATAATTTTTTTCCATAATCATCCCAAACACCCATACATGTTCATGCTTATAATATAAATTTTATAACTTGTATCAAAAAAATTTTAAAATTGAATTTAGGTTTAATTACGTGTATAATTACTCTAATTCTCACCTTCCCCTAAGAATTAAGAAATGTAATTGGGTGCTCCAATTACACCCAATTCAACGAGACCCATAAATTATAATGGTTAGTTAAACATGCTACTTTATTTAATTACAAATAATTACACCCAAATTTATTGATTAAGTCACTTTTCAAACACTAATAAAAAATATTAAAAGCATCAATTCTAATAAGTTTAAATGATAATTTGTTTTTAACAACAGTAGACATGTGTGTAGTTAGATCTATTCATGGGTTGAGTTATCTATCCAAGCTCAAAGGCCTGCCCGAAATGCGAGAGGGTTTAAACTTTCAAGGCTCGAGCTTTCAAGGCTTGAGCTTAGCCTGATCCGTTTTTAAATTAGTAATATTTTATATTATGTTATTTTTATATATTACGTAATTTATAACACATAAAAATTAAATTTATTATATACTACTAATATGAACATTGAAAAAATATTAAGATGACTATATATAAAAATTTAATAGATAATTTATTATATAATTAAATATTAAATTAAAAATAATATAAATATATATTTAGATTTTTTAAAAATAATATGAGCGAACTTTAGACGGACTTAAATTAAGTATTTATAAATATTAACGAGTTTAGATAAAATTTTAAATTCATATTTTAAGCGGTGAGAATTTACCTATAAAAACCTGTAAATATGATAGAGAGTAAAAGGAGATTTCTGTTGTATAGTCTATAAAACGACAACGAAAAGATGATGTTACAGTTGAGTATATAAATTATATATAAAAAAAACAACATTATCACAAGAAAGATTCTAAGTAGGTTTTACAATGTGGTAATCCTCCCATTAATTGAGGGAATATAGACACATGTCCTGATGTTGTCACAAAATTTGAGGGAAAGTCGGTACGCACTAACATGCTTTTCGCCTCCCAATCTCATTTGTCCCTCCCTTCTTATTCCCACCTCCAATTCTCATGGCCTTTTTCAATTTATAAATAATATTCAAATTTATATTTTTTTAACAATAATATTAATATTAATCAGATTAAGATTGAATCAATTTTTTAATTTAAAAATTATAGATAAGCAAAATAATATTAAAAGAAAGTACGTTTATTTAAATGTTTCATTTAGTTTAATTCTAAATTTAATTAAAGTTTAGTCAATTATTGAAAATTATTTAAAAAAATTTGTTCCATAGATGATTAATTTACGTGTCTAATTAGAAATGTTCATGGGTCAGGTTCAATTAAAAATTTAGGTCATTTTCTTAGACTTGAGTTGGCCTAAAAAATAGACTTAAAATTTTATCTAAGTTCAATCCAATTAAAAATGCTAAAACCCTCGGCCTATTTTTTTTATATTATTTTTTATATACTTTTTGAATATATATAATACATCAAAAATACTAAAAATATTAACATAAATATTTCTTAAAAAAATAAAAATAAATTTTAAAAAATATGTATACTTTAAATAATACTAAGATAGATGCAACTTAACAAACAAATACCTCTAAAATAATGACAAAATTAACAATAAAATAAGTGTTATACAATATCTAAATAATAACAACAAAATAGTGATAACATAATAGTAAAATGGTAATAAAATAAAAAATAATAAAAAATAACATTAAAACAATAAAAAATAGCTGTTTTTATTATCCAAACTTATTTTTTAAATTTTTATTTTTATTTAAACTCTCGTGTGGATCGGATGGTCTAATTAAACAGTTTTATGGCTAACTCAATAAAAATATTGTTATAAATATATTTTTAACTGAATTATATTTGGTGATTGTAGAGATGTATTAACAGTTGAGGGTATTTGAGTCATTATATTACTGATATTATAAGAAAAAAAAATCAGGTAATAGTTAATCAGCATAGTAATAAATAGTGGGGGGCCTTCTGGGAGATTCTTAAACTTTACTCTTTGCAGTTGCAGTGCACACATTTTTGTTGTCAGTGAGAGAAGTTTCACGGTTTCCCTGTGTTTAGGATCAGAACAAGCCAAGCCTCCAACCCCAAATGAGCAAATGAAATATCATTGCAGGAGGAGACCACAAGAGAGAAAAATGTCAGTCCCAACCAGCGTGTCACCACCATTGCTTGTTAGTGTAGCTGTGATGACGATGATGTTTTCAGGGCTGGTTTCAGTGGCTGAATCTGCAATAGGGGTGAACTGGGGGACAATCTCATTCCACAAGCTGAAGCCATCCACGGTGGTGGATCTGTTGAAGGACAACAAGATTCAAAACGTGAAGCTTTTTGAAGCTGACCCATTGGTGCTAAGAGCTTTGATGGGGAGTGGGATTCAGGTCATGGTTGGGATACCCAATGAGATGTTGGCTGCTCTCAGCTCTTCCCCTGCTGCTGCTGATTTGTGGGTTCGCCAAAATGTATCTGCTTATGTTGGCAAAGGTGGTGCTGATATCAGGTAATTAAACAAGTTCGTTCCCCCCCCTCCTTATTTGGCCATTGATTTTGTTTTTGCTTTGGTAGATTCACCTTCACATCAACTACATTCAAAGAATATATGATTAAGGATCTCTTAGGTGAATCCATATATGTTATGATTTCTTTCTTTTCCAAACTTTTGTGGCCACTACACTGTTAGGCTTACAAAATATTGTAGAATGATTTTAGTACCCCATAGACAAGATCACTCTAAGTTAGAAGTGATATGAGAAAAAAAACTACTTACTATGTTTAAAGCTTTAAGGGATCTACCAAAAAAAATGGGGGGAGAGGGGGGGGGTTATGGGAATAATCTGATATGTAAGTAGCATACGTCATCATTTAGAGTGTGCTTGCTGGAAACTGATTGTTTAAATTCAGGTCATATATGCTTAAAAGGTTCCTGGTATTAATTTGTTGATCTTAGCAGCAGTTAATTATATTAGCACTCTCTAGTAGCTGCATCGTTCGGATTTGTGTTTTATCAATCAGCTTCCCCAGTATGGATTTCTTATAGGCTTATGCAGCGGCACACTACCGTACAACCTCAACGGTTTTACTATTCCCCATAGAAAGCTGCTTGAACAACACTTCATACTTTTAACCTACACAAATTATTGATTTGATGGTATAAAAAAAGTTATCTCCTTGACAAGTTATTTCATTAATGCCATTCTGATATTTGGATTACAATGTCTTTTTTGTTACTGTGTTCACTGTCTATGTGGTTGTCGATTTAGTCTCAAAACAACGTGTCTACGGAAAACTGGTTTCCATAGATTAAAGTTTTCCTCTGCTTAAGTAGTGCAGATGGTCAAGAAGTTTAAATCCATTATCTGCATAGGCATTTGTATGGGAAAGTTGGGTGAGCTGGTCTTTGGACGAGTTGAATGAACACCTATTACCCAACACGTAGTAATTCCTGAACTATATCTTTTTCACCAAGGGACAGTAAAAAAGAGAAACAGGTAGGATTTTAATGCATCTATTGCTATGAAATTAACCTAATGTTTATGAAAGCATGGTAGGAAATTGAAGTCGTTCGTTTCTGTAAATATATTATGCGCTAGTGCAAGTCACATTTCCTGAAGTTAATTAATTCTGGCTGTACTGACAGGTTTATTGCTGTCGGAAATGAACCTTTCCTTACAAGTTACAACGGTCAATTTCAGTCCTATGTAATCCCTGCTATGGCGAATTTGCAGCAGTCTCTGGTCAGAGCAAATCTTGCTGGATACATAAAGTTGGTAGTTCCTTGTAATGCTGATGCCTACGAAGGCAATGTTCCTTCTCAAGGGGCATTTCGACCGGAACTGACTCAAATTATGACTCAACTTGTTTCTTTCCTAAACTCAAATGGTTCTCCATTTGTTGTTAATATATACCCATTTCTAAGCCTCTATGGGAACTCGGAATTTCCACAAGACTATGCATTCTTTGAGGGTACTACACATCCTGTTATAGATGGTGCAAACACTTACACCAATGCATTTGATGGAAATTATGACACATTAATTGCGGCCCTCAGTAAAATGGGATACGGGCAGATGCCCATAGTTATTGGGGAAGTGGGCTGGCCTACAGATGGTGCGGTCGGTGCTAATCTCACTGCTGCTGAGGTTTTCAACCAAGGCCTCATTAAGCATGTATTAAGCAACAAAGGAACCCCTCTAAGGCCGGCTGTTCCACCCATGGATGTTTATCTTTTCAGTTTACTTGATGAAGGGGCAAAGAGCACCCTTCCAGGGAACTTTGAAAGGCACTGGGGGATTTTCTCCTTTGATGGCCAGGCTAAATACGCACTAGACCTTGGTTTGGGAAACAAGAAACTAAAAAACGCCAAGAATGTTCAGTATCTCCCGGCTAGATGGTGTATTGCCAACCCGAATAGGGATCTCTCTGAAGTGGCAAATCACATGAAGCTTGCTTGTAATGTTGCGGATTGCACAACGCTCAACTACGGGGGATCATGTAATGCGATTGGAGCAAAAGGAAATGTGTCATATGCATTCAACAGTTACTATCAGCTGCAAATGCAGAATGAAAAAAGTTGTAATTTTGATGGACTTGGTATGGTCACTTTTCTGGACCCTTCTGTTGGTGATTGCAGGTTTCTTGTTGGTGTGACTGATACCAGTGCAAGTTTTAGACCATATCAAAGGTGGGTTGTTGGCTGTATTTTGATGTTATGGCAAGTCTGGGCCTTTAGGGTGTGAGAGAAAAGCAGTTTCTAGGTGGGTTTTTCAGGGTCCCCTCGTATGAAGCTGATAGTATCGACATAGAGTTATTTACATATATATATATATATATATATATATATATATATTCAAATGATTGCAGATTTATGTAGTATACTATTTTTCTGTATAAAAAAAAATCGAACTCATGGGTTTAATTTAGATAATATAATATTTATGTAGGATAGGAGTAGTATGTGGATGCCATGACTACCCATATTTCATAACTCATTGTCTAAACACCCAACCAAATAAATCCTTTTTTGGCTTATCCCTTGGATTGTATCTTAATTAGTGAAAACCTAAGGTGTAAGTTCTTATTCTTGGAGAATCACATTGTTAACCTAACATTAAATTAATTATTATCATGACACTCCACTCAATAATTAACATTACTATATATACAGGTTGAGGAATTGCCAAGTTATAGTATTAAAAAAAGAAGGATGATGATTGTGTTTGTATTCCTATCTTTTTAAGTTTCAGATGAGGGTTTTACTCATTGTTATAACTAAATTAAAATTACAATTGCAAAAAAAAAAAAAAAAAAAAATAAAAAAATTGAACATTAAATAACAATCAAATAATAAAAATATTCAAAATACCTAATTATCTTTATTGAGCCTTAATACCTAAATTGCCCTTGCTAATTTTTAATAAATATTTAAATTATCTTCTTTTATAAGGGGTTATCCAGGGATAGAATGTAGTATCATATTAACTATAGATTTTCTATCAAGTTTGTTACCACTTTACTTGTGGTTCAGACAACACCTTTAATAACTTTGCAACATGTTTGGATTGATAAAAGCAGAGGAAAGCAAAGTAGGAGAAATGATTTCTCTTCCTTTTCTTTGGATAACTTTTTATTAAGTGAGGGAAATGAGTAAATTTGAGTTATACGTGGATTTTTAAAAATATTTAAGGTTTTAGGTTTTTTTTTTTTTTTGAATATTTAGAGAAATAGGTTTGATTTTGGAAAGAGAGATCAAGATGTATTTTTATGCTAACTCAACTGAAAACGCATCCTGCTAGACGTGTTTTTTTTTTTATTTTTCTCTAAAATTGACTTATTTCTTTAAATGTCAGAAAAATCAACCTAAAACCTTAATTATTTTCTAAAAACGACATATACCCCAAATTTACCCAAGGGAAAAATAAAAGGAGTTGATAATCATTTGCTTCATTTTTTCCCTTACTTTTTAGTACCCAATTTGAGGGAAAATGAGAGGAAAACAATTGTCAAAATTTTGTAATATTTAAAAGATTATATTTTGTTCAAATATTTAAAATTTTAATTTTTTTATATTCTTCATGTCTGTATTATAGTCTATGTTTAAGGTTCATAACTGTCTCTTCTAATAATGTTGGTTTCCAAGATTTGAACATGTGTTTTTTCTTAGAAGTATAATGTGTATTATCATTGTACCTAACTAAACTTGTCCACGGGCCGGGTAAACTACTTGGCCTGTTATGCTAGATTTGAAAAATGATTTTTTGCACCTCAAATTAAGTTGACCCGTATTTAATTTAAATAATAAAAAATATTTTTAAAGTTTTAATTTAATTATAAAAAATTATAAAATATCAATTAAAAATATATTTTAATATTTTTTGAATAGTGAAATAAGCTTTAATGAACTTGGGCTTGAAATTTTCTTTTTTTTTTAATTGAGCCTCGACTCAATTTATAAACATCTCTAGACCCAATACTTATGGAGAAAATTTGTACTTAAAAAATCATAGGAGTTTATTTTGTTATAACCCCATATTTTCATTATACCATTCTTTTATATATTTTTTGGAATATTAGATTTTTTTTTAAATTGTGTTAAAAAAAGTAAATTACATGTAAAAAATTTTCATTTTAAACATTAAAATAAAAAAGTTGTAATTCAGACATTCACTTTATATAATTTGATTATTTTGGTCCCTCTTATTAAAATTCAAAAGGAAATGATGTTAAATAATAAGCAAAATATAAATTTGAGAGCACTATTATTATATTTTGCTTCAAATTCTGCTATTGAACCACAATCAGTTGGCAACCTTCAAATTGAATCCCTTCTTTCAGCTTTCTAATAAAATCTTCACATTACTCATTGACTCAACTTCTTCATCTTCATCTTCATCCTCCTCCACTGAAACACCCTCATTTGATCTATCTTCTTCACCTTCATGTTCTAGTTCTACAACCAAGGCCACCTCTTCTTCTCTTTGATCATATTCTGCAACAACTGTCTCTTTTGAAATGGACCCTTTTGGCTCTGCCTCTGGTTCTGTTTGATTACCTCCCTTGCTCATCTTCACAGCCTTTTCAGCTTTAATGCCAGTCTCTACACTACAGCTACTGATCAAACCAGAGCTGGTGGCAATTAAAACAAGCAGCCCATTGCAAAAGCAGAAACAAGTAATTCGCGCCCACATAAACTAAAGAGTTGTAAGCCTTATGCCAAAGCTTGGAAGTTGCATATAAAGGGGTGGGATAAGATAACGGAACGAAGTGAAAATGGGAGCAAAATCTTGGTGGCTAGCTTCAGCAAAGGAGAGGTAGTGATGAATTCTCTGTTTTTTGTTTGTAATCTCCATACTTTTTATCTTCTCTGTTGGGCTATGGAAAAGGGATCGGGAAAAAGATTCGAAGAGCTTTAATAGTTGAAGAAGAGAAACAGAGAGGAAGCATTTGGAGGTAGATTCATGACATTAGCTAAAGGGAACAGATAGATGAAAATGTAGAATGGGAAAATTATCAACCCCAAATTCTTTCTAAATTTTTAGTGAATTTTTCTGGGGAGTGTAATGTTTTTGCAATGAACGTTATGACGATGAAACAAAGAAACCAAAGGCCTAATTTTTAAAATAATATTATTATTTAATAGAATAATCCATTTTACTTTAAATTTTAGATTTTATTTTAACGAAAGTGATCTGTGAATTTTTAAATTATATATTTTTTATTTTAATGTTTAAAATGAAATTTTTTTATACTTGGATTAGCCTTATGTTCATTTTCTTTTTTGGTACAATTACATTACATTACATTCAACAAAGGGGAAAAATGATGATACACATAATGATTCAACCTTAAATCTCATGCTAACATAGCTAACAACAATCATCACCGCAGCATACTTTGCCACATCGAAGCATGAAAGGTTTCCCAACGAAATAGCAGCACCGACACCCTGCAAATATCATCATTATCATCGCCTTTAAAGCTGCATTCTTAAATAAATGAATGGAGTACACCCACTTAATCAAATATATTATAATAATATAGAATAGATATACGTACCTTGGGGATAAACAACTTGTTGGGATGTTCCCAGACGAGCACCGGCAGTTGCACTTGCACACAAAGTAATGGAGAAAACGAGTAAAATCCACATGAGACAAGTCAGAACGGTTCGCCCTCTTGCCATGGTCTCTTCTTTTCTACCTCAAAACTTGATGATCAAGTAATTAACTCATCTCTTTCACCTCTATTTATACTAAAAGTTGGGTCACTTGGGAAAGAATGGATGATCATAAAGAGAGGGATTTTTTATTAAGTAAAATAAATTCACAGCCTTGTCTTGGCATGCAACTTGGCTGCCATTTTTATCACACATATGATGGGAGTGGATAGAAATATTTTATATTAAAAAAATATACTTATAAAAATATATCAATAAATGATTATTAGTGGAGTGGCAGGATTTTTTTTTATATAAATTTATTAGTATTGTGTTCGATTTTTAAATAATAATTTTTAGTTTTTTTATTTAAAGATTATATGAAAAGATGAAAATACCCTTATAAAAATATTAATTACTATTTAAAGTAAAAAAAATTTAATAATTTTACAGCTGAACTGATGTCAAATTGACTCATAACATTAACTCAATCGATCATTTTATATATAATATAGATATATAAAGTGAGTTTATCCTCTTGTCATTGCACCACTTTTAATGGAAGGGACAAGCAATACCAATAAAATATCCAAGGGATTGCTTTATTTAGATATACACAAGAGACCAGTGTGACTTAATTTGCTGTAGATAACAAATTTTGTGTTGATCTTGAACGAGCAAGTAGAGCTATATACTTTGAATATGGCACTACCCAACAATTTACTTTTCGAGGCTAATGTTGTAAAGCAATGCATATTAAAAATCAACTAGTTTTTGTGGGCTAGACTTTGAAATACTTTCTTCTTATCCATTTTGCTTCATACAATTTGTTATAAAAGAATATGAAGCCCACTAAAATTAATCTAATAAGTGATTTTCAACATTGATAGGTCTTCATGTCTTTTAGGAAGGCAATAGAAGTGTTGATATGCAACGCAACGACAATGAAGTTAGATCCATTGCTAACATGAATGATAAGAGCTATGACTCCAATTTTGTTCAATATCTTGATATTCTCGACTTTATGTTATTGATGCTGATGCAATCGAAACTTTTATGTAAAATAATAATATGAATTTATAAAATTAAGTCTACCATTTACTAATAATTTTCAACAATTACTTATGGAAGTGTTTATGTTGAATTCACATTGCGAAGAAGATAAACAAAGAATAAAAATTTTAAAGGAGAATAAAAATGATGAAAAAAAATATATTCACCATATATAATAACATTACAAAGAGTAATTTATGTTAGACAAACGTTAGTAAAATAACAATAATATAAAAGTTTTATATTAATCACAAGATTGAACAAGAACAATATATATAAAATAGAAAATAGAAAATAGAAAATAGAAAATAGAAATAAAATATAATAGGAATATTATATTTGTAGTTGAGGCTTGTTTAGATAGTCTTCTTAGGACAGATTCGGCCGCTCCTTTGGTGCTGGAGAAACGTTGGTCGACTGTCCCCCAGGATACAACAACAAGATGAGCACGACAATAGCCTTGCCTTCGTTTATCACCGAAAAAAGGTTTGAAAATATGCAAGAAAAGATATCTCAAAATTTTAGAAAATTTCAGTGTGTATATTTCCCTGCAGATTCTTTGGTTTTTAAAATAAATTCAAGGGAAGAATTTTGGATATCTTTGACTAATGGAGCCAAAACGTGTTCGTGAATTAGGGAGCCATTTAATCCTAAATTAACGTTTGAATTAAAGACTTTAACTTCTTTTAATTCCAAAAAGATAAGCTCTATTGGGGAAAATTAAGATTCCATATTGAATCAAAAATATCCGCAAGCTTGGAAGGTTCGACCAGTTCGAACATTTTGCGTTGCCCATGTCATGCAACCTCGACGGGTTTGGATTCGCAGCCCCTATGCGCGAGGGAGAGTATTAGTTTAGTCATTCAATAACCACTAAGTTGGTTAACATATATATACATATTCCACACTTGATATCTAACCAATGTGAGACTAAACTTTCCATTTTTCTCAACATAATTCACAAGTGGCTTACTTTGAGCATCAATTTCTCATTCATCATTCAACCATTTTAAGCATATGATATACTGTTGTAAAGATTACATGGAGTAGAAAATAAAATCATGGTTTTATGATTCAAATCTCCACCTTTAGAAATCAAGAATATGCCTCAAAGCTTCCAAAAAATCTATTTTTCCAACAGTTTATATACAGCTTTTCTACCTTCTAACTACCTCTAACAATATTACTAACAAACTAATTGTATTAACTTCTTTCTACACTCTCCCTCAAGTTGGGGAATGATATATGTCTAACAATCCCAACTTGCCTACCAAATTTTCATGTTGTTGTAGGCTTAAACCTTTTGTGAAAAAATCTACTAGTTGGTCTTTGGAAGAAATATGCTATGTTATTCAAACTAATCATTTTTGTATCTTTTCTCCTACAAAGTGGCAATCAATATTGATATGCTTTGTTTGTTCATGATACATGGGATTGACTGTTATTTGCATTGCTACTTTATTGTCACAAAACAATGTTGTTAGTTCATCAACTTTAACTCTCATTTCTTGAAGCAAACCATTCAACCACACAATTTTTACAACTATAGTGGCCATGCTTCTATATTCAGCCTTTGCTAAAGAACGTGACACAATAGTCTATTTTTTAAACTTCCATGATACTAAAGAATCTCTTAACTTTACACAATAGCCATTTACAAACTTTCTTAACATTGGAAAAGCTATCCAATCAGAATTGCAAAATGCTACTAGTTTGGTTGATCTACATGCATAAAAAACAACCCACTTCTTAAATTCTTTTTAACGTATCTAACTATTTGAAGTACAAGCTCATAATGTGATCTCTAAGGTATTCGCATAAACTGGCTAAGACGTTGCACTAAGAAAGCAATGTTAGGCTGAGTACGTGTTAAGTATAAAAGCCTTCCAATTACCCATTGATACAAAGTAATGTCTGTCATGATCTTATCCTCTATATTACCTTGTACCATCTCATCATATTCCACAGAAGTTAATATTTGATTGTGCTCCAAAGTGGTAACTGCCACCTTGGCTCCCTTTAAATTAATATCCTTTATCAACTCAAGAGCATATTTTTTTTGAGTTAACACAATCCCATCCTTTGTCTTGTCAACTTCATTACCAAGAAAGAACTTAAGATCACCTAAGTTCTTCATCTTAAAAATCTGATATAGAACCTGCTTCAGCTTATTAACCAGTTGATTATCATTTCTAGTAATCAGCAAATCATCTACGTATATTAACATCATTACTATTCGATCTCCTACTTTCTTAATGAAAAATGAGTAATCAAACATGCTTTGAGAATACCCATTAGATAAAAGAGTGTTGGTGAGCTTGATTTTTGATTGTTTGGATACTTGTTTTAACCCATAGAGTGATTTTTGCAATCGGTATACTTTTCTCTCCTTCAAGTGTGAAAACAGGAAAGGAGAATCAAATAAACTTCCTCATGCAAATCCCCTTGCAAAAAAGAATTATGCACATCCCTTTGATATAATGGCCAACCATGTTGAGCAACAAGCACAATTATCATCCAAACTGTTACCTATTTAGCCATTGAAGAAAAGGTCTCCTAATAGTCAACACCTTCTTGTTGAGTGAAACCCTTCCCAACAAGTCATGCTTTAAGCCATTCTACGGTCCTATCCTAATTTTATTTGATTTTATAAACCTATTTGCAACCAATGGCTGTTTTACTAGGGGTAAATGAACAACATCCCATGTGGCATTGACTCTAGTGCTTGAATTTCTTTCTTCATGGCTTCAATCCATCGTTTGTTCTTAATGGCCTCACTATAGGTTTTGGGTTCAACAAGACTAGAAGTTGAAGAAGTAAAGTGTTGAGTATGAGTAGGGAGATGAGTATAAGTTATACAATGTGAAATAGGATATTGACCTATAGCAAGTGAACAAGAGGAATATGATTGAGAAGAGAAAATATAATCTTTCATCAATGTAGGGGCTTTAATGGTCCGGGAAGTACGTTGTAAAGGAAGATCTTGTGAAGGGATAGGTAAAGAGAAAAAGGACCAAATAAAGAAGATGATGGTAACATGGATGTACAAGGTGAAGGTTGAGTTGAGGGGCTAGATAACGTGTCACTAACAAGTAAAGAAGTAAGCTATAAAAAAATAAGTGTATATGGGTCAACAATATTATAAGGTGGTGGGAGATGTAGCAGCAGGTGAATGTGGCGTGACAAGTTGTAAAGTAAGAAAGTCAGAGTAAAAAAAAAAAAAGGAGAAGAAGTGACAGAAAGAAAAATAGGTTGGTGTGTGATAAGCTATAAAAGTGGCATATTTTAATCCTATTCTTAATGTGTTTTTGGATGATTAATTACACAAATTAGTGAATTTGATAATCCTAATACTTTAAATTCATGTTTTTATACTTAGAAGAGTATTTGGAAGTGAAAGGATTGAAAAACGAGCCAAAATCAGACAAATAGAGCAATTTTCAGGATCCACACTTCTTGGACATTTCCACACGGGCTGGACACAAGCTCATATAAGCTACATAAGCTGGCCACATGCCTATGAGCCCTTGCTGATTTCGCACTTTGCTTTCAAAATACGTGGAAAAACCTAATTTTTAGGCTTTCTAAGCATTCTAAAGACTATAAATAGCAATTAGAAGAATAGAGAATGGGGCAATCAGAGAAGATCGAAGAAAACACTCGAACAACACTATCGAAGCCAACTCGAAAGTTGATATACATCAAGATTGAAGATCTCCTTTTAATTTCTTTCGAATTTTTATTAAGTTTCTTTATGTCTTATGGTTTTTCTGGCTTTGAGATGTTTTCATTCAGGATTATGAACTAATCCCCTAGATACCTAGGGAAGATGAAACCTATTATTTAATTTCTATTTTACACGATAAATACTTGATTCTTATTCTCAATTATGCTTATTTCTAGTTTTAATATTTCAGGATATTAATTCATGTTTAATGTGCTTATTTTAGTGGAGCAAAAGTCCCTGTTTAAAGAGTAGATCTAGCATAATTGAGTGGAGTTGCATGCAATCTTAGAAATAGGATGACAGAAATCTACCAGATTAGAGTCAAATCTAATAGGGGAATCCATAAACTGAGTTAATGCGACGATAAGGGTTTTAATTAGAAAGAGATTTCAATTAATCAACCTAGAGTCAGTTTAATCAACCTAGAGTCAGTTGTTCTTACTCTTGAAAGATATATTAACATAATTTATGGATTTCTACAGATCAAGACATAAGTGAATAAATCGTTTAATTTAGATTCATAATAATAGGTGAAGTCTAGTGGATTCTTTCCTAGGTATTGTCTGTCTTATTGGTTATTATTCGATTATTTCCTTGATTTATTCTCTGTTGTGTTCTTAGATAAAATAGTTTAGTAATTGTAGATTAAACACAATCACTTCAATTTGTCGGCTAAATAATAGAAAAATGGTAATTACTAGTACTTTTAGTCTTCGTGGATACAATATTCTTTACTCACCATCGTAATACTATTGTTCGATAGGTGCGCTTACCTTTGTCGTATTTATAGTTAGTGTAGTGATTATTAAGTTTTTGGCACCGTTGTCGGGGACTAAAATATTAGGAACACTCGATTTTTATTAATTTAACCATTTTTATTTTTATTATAATTTTTATTTTCTAATTTTTCTTTTGTTTGCTTCTGGCAGGTTCCTTTAGTACTGAGGAGATGTGTGATAATCAAAATAATCAAATACCTCATGTAGTTGCTGCAAATCCTATAGCTCTTGGTCTTGTTCCTCGTACTACGTACGATTATGCCAAGCCCACTTTAATTGGGGCAGAATCAAGTATTGTGAGACCTACGATTGTTGCAAATAATTTCGAACTAACACCAAACACTATTCAGGTGATTCAATAATTTGTTCAGTTCGATGGTTTGCAAGACAAAAATCCATATACTCATTTGGCCAGTTTTCTGGAAATCTACGATACTTCCAAAATTGATGGCGTCACTGATGACGCTATTCGCTTACGGTTATTCCTTTTCTCATTGAGGAACAAAGCAGTGGTTGTACTCTTTACCACGAGGTTGCATAACTACATGAGATCAAATGACCGAAAACTTTCTACTGAAGTACTTCTCACCAGCTAAGACAGCCAAGTTGAGGAATGTCAGCTTTTCCTTTGTGCAGATTGATTTAGAAACGTTATATGATGCATGGGAGAGGTATAAGGATTTATTAAGAAGGTGCCCTCATTATGGGTTACCTCTATGGCTACAAGTACAAACCTTTTACAATGGTTTGAACCCCTCAATTAGGCAACTAATTGACGCAATAGCTAGTGGAACTCTAAATAATAAAACACCTAAAGCGGCTTATGAATTTATTAAGGAGATGTCACTGGATAATCATCAGTGGTAAGTCATGAGGATGAAACCGATGAAAGTAGCCGGTGTCTTCAATTTAGATGCGATCACCATGTTATCAAACCAAGTAGAAATATTAAACAAGAAATTTGATGATTTATATCTTTTTATGCAGGTAAATCTAGTGATGAAATGCAATGCAAATGGAGGTGGAATAAATAGTCCAAAATATATACCTTTCTGTCCTAGCACGGAGAATGAGCATATCAATTATATGGGTAAAAATTCTTGAACTTAAAATAACCCTTATAGTAATAACTACAATGTAGGTTGGAGAAGCCACCCAAACTTCTCATGGGGTGGTCAAGGAAACCAAAGATCACAATCTCTTTTAGGCTTACAATAACCTTATCAACAAGAGAAGAAGTTGAACCTTGAAGAGATGTTGGCAAAATTTATTTCAGCGTCAGAGAATCGTTTTCAAAACACCGAGACAACTTTGAAAAATTAGCAAGTATCAATTCTTAGGCTCGAAAATTAGGTTAAACAACTTGCTAAATTGGTTTCAGAAAGGCAACAAGATAATTCACCTAGTAACACCGATCCCGACCCAAAAGAGCATGTGAAAGCAGTTACATTGATGAATGGGAAAGTGTTGGCTGAACCCAAAAAAAAGCTACAACAGGAAACTGATAAGGCAAATGATGGAGTAAAACCCGGAGAAATTTAGACACCAGTAGTTCAAGAATATAAACCACTGATCCCATATCCGGTAAATTTGAGGTAAGACTGCAAATTCTTAAACTTTTTAAACAATTATATATTAACTTACCTTTTGTTGAAGCTATTTTGTAGATGCTTATATATGCAAAATTCTTAAAAGAGTTATTAAGCAACAAAAGGAAGTTTGAAGAACTATCCACTGTGGAATTCATTGAGGAATGTTCAGCTATTCTCCAAAATAAATTGCCAACTAAGCTGAAAGATCCAAGAAGTTTTACTATTCCTTGTTTTATTGGTAGTTTAAATATTGAGAAAGCATTAGCTGATTTGGGTGTAAGTATTAATTTGATGCCTTATAAAATGTTCAAGCAACTGGTCTTGGGGAACCAACAACCACTAGGATGAGTATTCAATTAGTTGATAGATTTGTTAAATATCCTAGGGGTATCATTGAAGATGTACTTGTGAAGGTAGATAAATTCATATTCCCTGTTGATTTTGTTGTGCTTGACATGGATGAGGGTAGTGAGATGCCTTGTATTTTAGGTTACCCCTTTTTAGCCATTGCTAAAGCTGTCATTAATGTGGGTAATGGTAAACTTGTGCTTAGGGTAGGTGATAAAAGAGATCACTTTTAAAATCTATGATGCCATGTGATTCTCTAGAGAACAAGATGATTCTTATTATTTTATTGACTCTATTGATCATGTTATTCAAGATTCATTAAAGGAAATTATTCATAAAGGCACATTGAAACTGTGTCTTGTTCAAGGAGAGGAGGTACATAGCGATGATAAGGTGATAAGTGAGGTGAAAATTGATTTAGATTCTAACAAATCTTCACTAAGATAGAAAATTATGAGGATATTGAGGTAAACAATGAATTAAAATTAAAACCTTTTATTGAAGAACCTCCCAAATTGGAACTGAAGCAATTACCAAATCACCTAGAGTATGTATTTCTTGGAGACAATTTTACATTACTAGTGATTATTGCTTCAGATTTAAAGCCAAATGAGAAAGATGAGTTATTGCAAGTGTTGAAGGAACATATAAGAGCTATAGCCTAAAAGATTTTTGACATCAAAGGGATCAATCCTTCTTTTTGCACCCATAAAATTTTAATGGAAGATGAGTACAAACCATGTATGCAAGATCAAAGAAGGTTAAATCTTAACATGAAGGAAGTTGTTAAGGCTGAGTTAGTTAAACTTGTAGATGCTAGAGTTATTTATCCTATTTTTGAAAGTGCCTAGGTAAGTCTTGTGCAGGTTATTCCAAAGAAAGGAGGCATGACTATTGTGGCCAACAAGAAAAATGAGTTGATTCCAACGAGAACAGTCATAAGATGGAGAGTTTGTATTGACTATAGGAAGTTAAACGACGCCACAAGGAAAGATCATTTTCCTTTACCATTTATAGATCAAATGTTGGAGAGATTATCTGGTCACATGTATTATTGCTTCCTAGATGGACTTTTTGGCTACTTCCGAATCCCGATAGCTCCCGATGACCAAGAAAAAACTATATTTACATGTCCATATGGTACGTTTGCTTATCGAAGAATGTCTTTTGGATTATGTAATGCTTATGCTACTTTTCATTGTTGCATGTTAGCAATATTTGATGAACTTGTAGAAGACATTATGGAGGTATTTATAGACGGCTTCTCAGTATTCAGTAATTTTTTCCATCCTTGTCTTAAAAATTTAAAACGAGTTTTAATGAGATGTAAGGAAACGAACCATATGCTTAATTGGGGAAAATGTCACTTCATGGTTCGAGAAAGGGATTGCGTTGAGCCATAAACTTTCTAATAAAGGGATTGAGGTTAATAAAGCAAAAATTGAAACCATCGAAAAACTACCTCCTCCTAGTTCAGTTAAGGCTATTCGAAGCATTGTAGGGCATGCTAGATTCTATAGAAGATTTATCAAAGATTTTTCTAAAATACCTAAGCCCTTAACTAATCTGCTAGAAAAAGATGTGCCATTCAATTTTAGTCATGAATGCTTGGAAGCATTTAATATTCTTAAGGAAAAATTAACTAATGCCCCAATTGTGGTTGCACCTAATTGGAATTTATCCTCTGAACTATTGTGTAATGTAAGTGATTTTGCAGTTGGTGTAGTTCTTGGATAGCGAAGAGACAAGCATTTTCAGCCAATATATTATGCTAGCAAGACTTTGACAAATGCACAAGAAAATTACATTACTACAGAAACACAATTGCTAGCTTTGGTTTTTGCATTCGATAAATTTAGACTATATTTAATATTGTCTAAAGTTATTGTTTACATTGACCATTCTACTCTTCACTATCTTCTAACTAAATCGGATGTAAAACCTCGACTTATAAGGTGGATTTCATTATTACAGGAGGTCGATTTGGAAATCCAAGATAAGAACGGAGCTGAAAATCTTACAATAGATCACCTTTCAAGACTAGAGAATCCCTACCTTAAGGAGCTTAATGAGAACGAGATAAATGACTCGTTTCTTGAGGAACAACTCATGGTTATAACCAGTTCTGAAGTCCCTTGGTTTGCGGATATTGTGACTTACTTAGTCACTAACATCTTACAAAAAGGGTTGACATATCATCAAAAAAAGTGATTCTTTGCCGATATGAAAAATTATTTTTGGGAGGACCCTTTTCTTTTTCGTGTATGTGCAGATCAAGTAATTCGAAGGTGTGTTACAAATTCAGAAGAGAATAAAATCTTGAAAAATTACCACTTAGGACCGACAGGAGGACATTATAGTGGAATTAGGACAGCACATAAAACGCTTGAATTAGGTTTTCATTGGTCCACACTTTTCAAGGACACTAACATGTGTGTTGCTTCTTGTGATAGATCCCAAAGAAGAGGTAATATTTCTAAATGTGATGAAATGCCTCAAACTTATATACTTTCATGTGAAATTTTTGACATCTAGGGCATTGATTTCATGGGCCTATTTCCTAGCTCTTTTGGTAATAAATGCATTCTAGTAGCAGTTGATTATATGTCAAAATGGGTAGAAGATCAAGCTTTACCTACTAATGATGGTAGAGTGGTAGCTCGGTTTTTTAAGAAGCTCTTTTCTCAATTTGGAACACCTAGAGCGATTATTAGTGATAGAGGTACACATTTTTGTAATGTTTAATTTGATAAGGTCTTTTAGAAGTATGGAGTGCATCATAGAACGGCGACCTTTTATCACCTTCAAACTAGTGGGCAAGTTGAAGTTGTGAATCAAGAACTCAAACGTATCCTAGAAAAAATTGTCGAGTCAAATAGAAAAAAATTTGTGGAGTCAAATAGAAAGGATTGGGCTATAAAAGTAGATGATGCTTTATAGGCTTATAAGACTGTGTATAAGACACCCATAGGAACCTCTCCTTACAGACTTGTATATGAAAAGAGTAGTCATTTACCGCTTGAACTCGAACATAAAGCATTTTGGGTAATAAAATTTCTAAAATACGATCTTAAACTTATAAGTGAGAAGAGATTGATGCAACTAAATGAGTTAGACAAGTGGCGAGCCAATGCTTACAAGAACTCGAGACTTTATAAAGAAGTAACAAAGCGATGCCACGATGCTTGTTTGAAGTAGCCCAAACAATTCACAGTTGGGGATCATGTCCTTTTTGTGACAGCCCTATTTTGGCCCTAATAGGAAAAGTGGTTTCGGGACAACGAAACCGAGTCAGAAAAATTTTTATATATTATTTTCTATGGTTATTATATGTTAATTTTCATACGTGAAAGTTTCGTGTTTTAATTTTGTCGTTTGGATGTTGAATTATTAATTAAGGATTCGATTGCATAAAAGAAAAATTAGAAGGATATTGTGTGAGTGCCGAATTGTGGTTGTTCTTTTATGTTGGAGGGTTTAAGGAACAATTAGACCAAGGAAACTTTGCATGGACACATTCGGCCATCACTTAGTGGAAAGGTAATGATATAACTAAGGCTAAAATTGGAAATGGTTTGTTAATGTTTGATAAATGAAATAATCATAAAAAAATAAAGCCACATTACTCTTGTTTTCGCTGAAACTAAAAGAAAAGAATTGAGGAAGAATTTTTGAGCATTCGGCCACTTGAAACCTTCAATTCAAGGTGATTTTTATCTTTATTCTTGTTAATTTTGGTATATTTATAATCTATGTTCAATCCTTTCAAAAGCCCATGTTGAAATTTTGAAATTTGTTGAAGGATGTATATTCAGTCATAGAGGAAAATTAAGTTGAATTTGATTGTTTGTTTAAGTTGAATAGAGAAATGGATGAATTCATAATCATAAGGGAGTAAATTAGTAGAATAATGAGTTAGAAGGACTTATATGTTAAGAGATTACTTTCGGTTTAAAAGTACCATGGATAAATTTGTTTATGTTAGTTTGTGTGCACTTGGATTGATTTATAAGGATTTGGATATGCTAGGGAGTATTCGGCTAAAGTACAATAGGCAGAATGTTGAATATTTACATGTTGAAGATGATAGGGCCGAATTGCTAATGTTCGATTTTGTAAGGGCTGTTATGTGATTTTGTTTTAGTTATATTATGTATAAATAATCTTTTAGTAATGTTAAATGGATGTTTTGTATATTGTAATTTAGTAGATTTGTTATTATGGAGTTAATTCGTGTATTATATTGATTTGAAGAGTGTTATAAGTACATTCGGCCTAAATGTTTCTTTGGTAAATGTATATTTGGTTTGTTGTATATGAATTTAGGAGTTAAAGTAATTTAATTTTGAGGATTAAAAAGCCGAATGTGAAGATTTGTAGGGGTTAAATTGGCAAATTTTCTAAATGTTTATTTGGGATTTAATTTCATAAATCAATGTTGTTAAATTTTGCATATGTGATATATTTGAATAAAAATAATTTGGTTAAATGATTAAACAAGTTGATTTGTTTAATTTAGCTCAAGAACAAAGGGAACCAAATTCGGATAAGGGGAAGGCGAAAATAGTCGAATAGTCAATTCATAATTGTTCGACAACATCCAAGGTAAGTTTAAGTAATTGAATATGTGATATACCTTGAAAATTAGATGTCCTTTGCATATATGTACATATAGCCGAATGTAAGGGTGAAATGGAAGAAAAATAAATGACATGTTCTATGGTTGAAAGGTAAGTATGGAAGAAAGTATGAGTTCAATATATATTTATGACCAAGTGGCGAATTTTGTTATGAAATTAAGATGTTTATAGGTGTTGAGACCGAATGGTAAATTATGAAATGTAATAAGATGTTTGAATGTGCTATATTCGAATAGTGCTAAGTTATTACTATGTGGTTGTGCTTTGTGGAAATTTTTAAAAGTAAATGTTTAAATGTGAACAAAAATCTTGAGATTTGATTCCCATATTGTTTTCGGGCTTGTGGCCTAGCAAGCTTTAAGCTGGTGATTATTTTCTGGCTTCAAGGCTAGCAGGCGTAATGCCGGTGAATGATTATCAGACTTAAAGTCCAGTAGGCCTTGAGCCGGTGATAAATTCAGGCTTATGCCTAGCAGGTTAAATACCGGTGAATTGTTCCAAGTTTTTGAATATAAACTTCAAGTTGTTACAAATGGAAAATAATGAAACTTGAGGCATAAGATTATGTACAGAATCGGCTTTATAAAGGTAAGTTTATATTGATGTTCAGTAAAATAGTTAACTTGGCTATAAGTGGTTCAAATCATCTTTTGTGAATGGCTTAGGAGAGACCTAAGTGAACGAATGTGGTGAGTATAATGCTAACTTGAAGTTGAGTTAGGTACGGCTTATAAATTCTATTTATTTTTTTCTTGTATATTCAACCATGTGTACGAACATTTGAATGGAGGTATAAATGATTTTGTAATGAGGATGTTATGTGAATCATGTGAGTAATGTTAACTAAGGGTTTTGTGCATTCGGTCAGTATAGCTCTTGTGTGATTGTATTAGGTTATTGAATAAATGTGATAATTTGAATGTTATGTGTTTCATGATTTGTAATTACTTAATACTTACTAAGCTAATTAGCTTACTTTGAGTGTCCTTGTTATTCTGTTTTATAGATTTTTGGCTGAAAGTTACGAGCTCGGGGATCAACACTGAAGTCATCCACATTATCGTCAAACCTTCGGTACTTTTAAAGTCTATATTTCGAACTATGGCATGTATAGGCTAAACTTTCTTGTGAACTTTTGGTACTTGATGTGTATAAAAGTAAAAGCCATACGAATGTGGCTTCCTTAATGTGTTTGTATGGTTTTAAGCTTTGATCTAAGGTTGTGTTTGGTATGTATATACAAGTCTTGGTATTTTGGTTAGGTTAATAATTATACTTGAATGGTTTGTTTTGATATTTATGAATGTGATGGATAAGTTATTTCGGTCTTGTAATGAGACTTAAATTAAAGAAAATAATTATTCATATTCGGCTATTAGTATAAACAAGATTTTAGTTAAGATATATGTGTGAATGGTGACATTTGATTTATTATAACTTTGTGAGTTGTATTTTTGGTTTTATATTGATTATAAAGCTGGCCCTTTAGCTAAAACTTAACATGCAAGAAGTGGTTGAGTAAATGGAATGGAAATTTGAGTTAATACTTATTAAATAATTAAAAACAAGGTTTGGTTTTGGTTTAGAAATTTACCAAATGAATAGTAAATTTTACGACATGTGATTTCAAATGTGTATGTTTGAATATGCATGTTATGAGATTGACGCATTGGTGTGAAAGGTTAAATTATGATATAGGAAAGGTTTCTTATATGTGTATTTTTGCATGAGTGTAGCAGTAAGTAATATGCTGATTTAAGTTAATTGTAATATTATCTTTATTGAATAGTAAGTTTAACATGTATTATGAATGAAATCTTTGTTTGTTTTAAGGGACTCGTTTATGTGTTTGTGAATTATTCTTATGTCGTGTTGGCCAAGTAATGCATTGTAACCTACTCCAGCAACGGTTACAGGTTATTAGGGTGTTACACTTTTATACAATTCAAAGCTTAAATTATTTCCTGGAAAGCTGAAATCAAGGTGGTCAGGTCCATTCGTGGTACAAACCGTTTTCTCGTATGGTACAATAGAGGTAACACGTCTAGAAAATGACACATTAAAGGTAAACAAACATCGACTCAAATTTTATAGTGGTGACGATTTTAGAAATAATAGAAAGGAGCTTTGGCTCCAAGAACCACTGTAACAATACATCAGGTAGGTCGATGTTAGAATTTAAATAAACGCTTCTTAGGAGGCAACTTGAATGTGTAAATTTTTATAATTCTTTTAATTCCATTGCATGCTAATTTAAAATCTTAAAAAAAATAAAAAAATAAAATAAAAATGAAATGAAAAATGTGTGTTTTTGACCCACACGACTTGGACATACAGGTGTGTACTTGGCTGTGTGGATCTTGGGACTTAATTTTTTAAAAATTCTAAGGTTGCATGGCCTGAAATAGTCTACATGACCGTGCAACATAGCCTGGACACATGGGCGTGTCCTAGGCCAGGTGAAACCTGGAGTTAATTATCTAGCTGGTAAATTGAAGGAGTTTGTTTTTAATCTAAAATTAACCAAACTAATTATTAAGAACTCGACAGAGAATAAAGTAAGAAAATAGTCGAATAAACCAATTTATAAAGAATCCACCTAGTATTCACTTATTATTTTGAATCTGAATCAATCAATTTATTCACTTGCCTTGATCCGTAGAAATCCCTAAATTATATTAATATCTCTTTCGAGAGTAAAAATAACTGACTTTAGGTTGATTAATTGAAATCTCTTTCTAATTACAACCCTTTTTGTCGCATTAACTTGATCTATGGATTCCCCTATTAGATTTGACTCTAATCCGGTAGATTTATGTCGTCCTATTTCTAGGATTGCATGCAACTCCACTCAATTATGCCATATCTACTCTTACAAAGGGACTTTTGCTCCACTGAATTAAGCACATCAATCATGAATTAATATCCTGAAAACATTAAAACATGGAATAAGTACACATAATTGAGATCAAGAAATCAAGTATTTATCATGTAATTCAAAAAATTAAATAAAAAGATCCGTCATAGGTTTCATCTTTCCTAGATATCTATGGAATTTAGTTCATACTTTGGAAGGAAAACATCTCAAAATTAGGAAAACAAAACATAAAGAACCTAAAAACTTCTGGAGAAGTTGACTGGAGATCTTCAATCTTGAAGGAGATCTTACTTCTGAGTTGATTCCAACAGCATTTTTCGAGTACTTTCTACGTTCTACTCTGCGTCCTCCCTTTAGGCCTTCTTCTAGTATGTATTTATAGGCTTTAGAATGCTCAGAAACCCTAAAAATTGACTTTTTTCACTTGATTGGGAAATATGGATCGAAATTTAAAGGATTAGGAGCATCAAATTCACTAATTCTTGTAATAAATCATCCAAAAATATGCCAAGCATGGGATTAAAATATGTTACTTTTATGGTTTATCAACTAATTTTTTCAATTTTAAATCAAGTTAGAGAGTTACACAGGCAATCATATGACATAGTGCGAGACACGATCGAGCCATACAGGTGTGGCAGAAGCGAATGAGAGCACACACGACTTTGACACACGGGTGTGTCCAAGGCCGTGTGAAGTCTGGGTTGAAAAATTTTATTGCACATGGGCTGGCAAAGCCCTACAAGGGTAAGTGACACGACTGTGTGGCCCAACACCAACCTTTCACGACCGTGTCACCCTTAAAACCTTAGCCCCATTTCTGTTTCTTTGTTTTGTCTTCTTCCCCAACTAGCCCCTAACCCTAGCCACTGTTCCCAATTTCTTCCCCTAGTTCGACCACCATTCCTCCCTAGTCACCGCCGAACCACTTCCTCATTAGATGGGTTTCCTCACAGCACTACCGACTACGCCCCTACACTCTAGCTCCTCCTTTTTCCTTTCTTCTTCTTTCCTCCATCGCTGACCCACCTTCGAAGAAAACGCTTACTCTATTGGCCCCACATCCTTCATTTCTGCTACCTGATTCCTCCTTCTTCCCCCTCACCGTTGAAATTCGCACACCTTCACCCCATCCGAGCCCTTTTTCTTCGCTGAGCCACACGTACCAGACCAGTCGCACCCCCTACCAAGCCCTTCTCCCTTTCTTTCCCTGTTTCCCTCTCCGGTACCATTCACTATCAAACAACCCACGTGCACGATTGCCCCACACCACCCCATCGTCCTTCACTCAGCCTCATCGCACTCCATCGTTGTGCACCTCCGGCCACTACCTGCCCCTGCGTTGGTGTTTTTCCCTATTTTCCTATTTATTTTATTTATTAATATTTTATTTCTTTATTGATTCATTTTATTTTATTTTATTCCTTTACTTCTTTTTATTTAATTTAGTTATTTACCTTATTTAATAATTTTATTATTATTTGGTTATGTTTTTGACTGCTCTTTTTGTTTTTATTTCTTATAATATTATTTATTACAACTTTTATATCTGTTTAGGTTAGTAGTTATTTTTACTATTATTATTTGTTCCTTTTATTCTTCTAATTATTTCTTTAAGTGTTTTTTAGTTTCTACATTAGTTTATTTTATTTTATCATTCCTTATTGTTGTTATTATCTCTAGTTGATTCATAATCATTTACTTATTTGGTTTTTGCATGATTTAGTATTCATACATGCCACTTTCGAAGTAGATTTCTATTTTGACTGCTTCGATTTTGATTTGTCGACCTTTTGTTTGCGTATTTTGTATACATGTATTTTTTAAACAAATTGGTTTAATAAGAATATCCAGTAATTATATTAATATCCTTTTTATATTGTCCTCAATGGTTTTTACACGCAAAATAAAATGGAAGCAAATATTGACTTATTGGTTATCTAACGTTTAACTAGTACTAAATGGTATTATGTGGTTAGATCGTAATATCAAAAGACAACATATATTAGTAAATGAACGTAAACATGTCCTAAGTCTAATAAAAAATGAGAAAACCTATTGAAAGACTAATATGCCATATATCAAGTCCAATTGAGGAGATGCCTTGTCTTGAGTATCGGAGCGGATGACTCTTAGAAGATGGAGACTAGATATGGCTAACAGTACATCGGACATGACCCAAGGAGAATAAGTCCTAGATCTATTTATGAATTTATTCACTTGTGACATTCACAGTATGATATACCTTAATCCTGAGTGGGTGGTAGACTATGTATGCATGACTTATATACTTTAAAGTAAGTATAAGTTTGAGTTCAAATAGATAAGGAATCGAAAGGCTGGTGCGTTGAGTATACAACTATTGCACTATGTAGCATAATTCACAATAGGGGAATTCATAGCCCAATCAATGGGTAAATGATATTCTCTCATTGGTATTACATGATAGATAAAAAGTAAATGTGGTCATGAGTCATTTGTCTTTGTGATAAATGACTTGATTACTATTTGATAATAATTGACTTTTCATGAAGGAAGATGTAATGATTACTGTGAAATAATATAGGATCATATTGGGAGAAGATGCGACAAAGGGATGAGGGAGACGTATGATGTTGCGAGGAATAAAATGTAGAAACCATTTTTGTTTTTACCAATCATCTTGACTTGTCCATAGCAAAGGTTCAGAAGAATACAAAAATAAGGTTAAAAAAACAGAAAATAGTTTAATTTGTAAAAGTGGAAATTAAATTGAAATTAAAATCAGATACATGAAACACATTAGTAAATTGAGCTTATAGAAATAAAGTGTAAGAACTAGTACATTTAATAGGAACGAACTTTCCAGTGGGCAATTGAACCAAAGAAGGATGTGAAGCACACGAAACAAGATCATCAAGATACTAAGCATGAGATATCATATGGTTTGTTGCCCCAGATCCAAAATCCACCGAAAGGAACATGGTGTAGTAACCATACCTGCCATGTGTGCTTCTACTCCTAAAGAAAACGACTCATTCCCAAGTAAGTCAATATCTGCTAATACTATACATGAGAGAAAATAGCTGTTGATTGTGAAGCAATGGATGGTGCAACATTCTTAACAAAACCTTCAATTGTAAAAACATTAGTAACAGCAGATGCCTGAGATTTTTTCTTTGTAAACTTAAAGTAGGAGGAAACCAAATAAGTTTCTAACAAAACTCTTGTTTATGACGTTGAATCTTACAATGGTCACAAATCCCATTAAATTATTTCTTCTAAGATCCTTGCTGCACATTCGAAAAATACAACATTGTAGGCTCAAGGCAATCGTACTAACTCAATTATAAAAGTCAAATAATTATAGCTTAATTATACAAGTCGAATCACTACAGCAAAACAGACATTTAGCGGCGTTTTTAGCTGCGCTTGAAATAAAAACGCCGCAAAAGTTGTACATTAGTGGCGCTTGAAGAAAAACGCCGCAAAAGGTTAGAGCTATAATGGCGTTTGTAAATAAAACGCCGCAAAAAATCACTATTAACAGCGCTTATGAAACAAACGCCGCAAAAGAATGAGCATTAGTGGCGCCTTTTGGAAAACGCCGCTATATGTCGAACATTAGTGGCGCTTTTTCAAAAACGCCACAAAAGTGTTGAACAAAACGACGATGTTTATAGTTGAGCTATAGTGGCATTAGCGGCGTTTTTATATATCGAGAATTAGCGGCGTTTTTTAAAAAAGCTGCAAAAAAAATATTTTAAGAATTATGGTTTTAAGGGTTAGGCTATTAGGCTTTAGGGGTTATGGATATTGATAAAAAGTTAATTTATTTTAGGGTGTAGGTAAGCATTAAGATTCTATTTTAATTACTTTTGTCCATTGTAATATATATTTAGGGTTTAGCTAAGTTTAATTTATGGTTCAGGGAAAGGATACTATTGAAAAACTGAATGTACAACATTTGGATTTTTTTGAGATTCATGCCATGTTGTACTACACCCATATTATTTAATATAATAATTTTAAATAATATTATTTAAAACAATTTTAAAGTTGCTTTGGTATATGTGACTGATTGTTTTTTAATTTATATATTAAATAATTTCTTATATAATCGTAAAATAGATAGTATTAATTTAATATATTTTTTGTTTAAATTAACTTGTAAACAATTAATGTTTTATTTTATTTAATAAGAAATTAAGTCACATATATATTTATGTTTGGGGTACTTTTTGAAACCGGTTTAAGGTTTAAGGATACTGTTTGAACTGAAGAACATTTGGATTAATTTTATTGAGATTCATGCCATTTTGTACTATACCCATATTATTTAATATAAGCATATAAAATATATGTTTTGTACTACACTAACATTGGCGACACGAATTCCCGAAAATATGGTCAAGGATTATGGTTTAGGGATTACGTACTGTTTAGAGTTTAGGGTTAATGATAAAAAATTAATTTATTTTAAGGTTTAGGTAAGCATTAAGATTCTATTTAAATTACTTTTGTCCCTTGTAATATATATATTAAGGGTTTAGCTAGGGTGTAAGTTTAATTTAAGGTTCAAGGAAAGGATACTGTTGGAACTGAAGAACATTTGGATTTTACTAAAATTAATGCCATTTTGTACTATGCCCATATTATTTAATATAAGAATATAAAATATATGTTTTGTACTACACTAACATTGGCCACACGAATTCCCAAAAATATGGTCTAGGATTATGGTTTAGGGTTTACGGTTTTTAGAGTTTAGTGTTTGGGTTTTATGGTCTAAGGTTTATAGCTGAGGGTTTATATGGTTTTGGGGTTTGGAATTTGGGGTTTGATGTTTGTGGTTTAGAGTATCGAGTTTAGGGTTTAAGGCATTGGGTTTAGGGTTTAATTTTGGATTTTAATTTAGAATATAAATATAAATAAGATAAATATAAATTATTATTTTAAAAGAATATATATCAAAATGGGTTAAATCCCAAAAGTATACATGAAAAGTGGTTTAGTGTGCAATTGTGTACATGAACTGTAATTTGATCCAGATCTTGTAAAATATTAACACAATTATTGATATAATTAATATTATTTTTTATGTAATTTATATATTGCATACATAATATTTATATTTATTCAATATAAAAATATATTGATGTATTTATTTTTTAAAATGTGAATTAAATCAAAATTAAAGTTTCAACTATACTTAGGATTTAAAGTGTAGGTTTATGGTTTGAGGTTTAAGGTATATTGTTGAAAACTGAAGCATTTGGAATTTACTCAGATTCTTGCCATTTTGTACTACACCCACATTATTTGATATAAGTATATAAAATATATATTTTGTACTACACTAACATTCGCCACACTGACATTATTTAGATATAATTTAAAAGAATTATAAACAGTTTTAAATTTTGTTCAATTTTTAAATATTTACTAGTATGAAAGGCATTAGTAGTGTTTATATAAAAAAAGCCGCAAATGATAGGAAATAGCAGGGTTTTTATACAAACGCCACAAAATGCAATTTTACATTAATAAAAAACTGCGTCGTCTTGAGTGGAAATATTAGTTGCATTAGCGGCGTTTCTACAAAACGCCACGAACAGTAATTTTATTTTCATTTAGAATGGCGTCGTTTCTAGTTGAGAGAAAAGTGGCTGTAGCAGCGCTTTGCTGAGAATGCCGCAATAGGTCCCTATAGCGACGTTTGATTTAAAACGCCGCAAATGAGTCTACTCAAATGTCGACATTTTCCGTGGCAATATTTCTCGTATTAGTGGCGCTTTGTCCAAAACCCCGCAATAGGTGTCATTTAGCGGCGCTTTTTAGAAAAGTCGCAAAAGGGTAGTCCAAAACACGTCATTTTCGGTGACGATATATGTTGTATTAGTGGCGCTTTATATAAACGCGGCAAATGAATCGTTCTAAATGCCACAAATTGTCACTTACTCTTATTTGAAACGGCGTCATTTTTGTCCCATGAAGTTTATCCCCGTATACCTGAAATCACTACAATTTTTCGCTAAGTCATTTCCCCTATTTTAGATTCTTTGTTTCCTTAAATCCCTAAAATAAAGAACAACTCTTTTTTCCCCAAATCCTCCTTTAATTCCCCAAACCTGAAATCCCTAACATTTTCTCCAAATCCATTTTTCCCCATACTTTTTTTCCCGAAATTAGTTCCTCCATCCCCAAAATCCCTAACTCTTTTCCATTTCCTCTCGTCTAGCTTCCTGTGAAAGGTAAAGCGGCTCTTTTAGCTACCCACGCTTTCAATGGTGTATTGATTCTTATTTGCTTTGTTCTTCAGTATTTGTTTCTCGATCAAATTTTAGCTATAAGTATCTCTTTTCCATTCCCTTTGCTTTATTTTTTTATACGTAATGAATTTTTGTATAAGATGAATATGTTTTCTAGTCTTACTGTATGTTGAGTTTTCAAGGATGTTAGAATGTATGAACTTGTCTGGAGTCGGTGGATTGTTGGCAATGACATTTTTCTATGTTTAAGCCGTATCTGTACATATGCGTATTTATGTCTTTCTTTTCTTGCTGCAATAGCTAGTAGTATGGTACGGTAAATTAGTAATAATTTTTAAGTTTTTAGGGGCTTGTATATATATATATTTATGTAGTCGAATATTATATTTTTTTTACATTTCTCGATACTCTGTTATGTAGATATTTCATGCTTAAGATTTGAATATGGTTTCCGTTCATAGTGTGAAATAAATTTTTATTTTTGTTTGGGTAATTAATTTTCTCAGTGGATATGAACCATACCATGTGTTTCTTTTATGTGGAGCACTGCTTTGCTCCTTTGAATTTGGAACTGATAGACTGTTGTTTGATATTAATAATACTTTGTGGTTGTTGAACTAATAATACATTCTAGTTCCTCAATGAAGTAATCATACTGGTTTAATTTGGTATTTTCTTTGTTGTTAAGTGTGCTTATTGATTGTGATTCTGCTTATTTTTCCTTTTACATAGGCTTCTCTTCCTATGCTTACTTTTTTATTCAGTTGGTGTGATTTCTTGGTAGATAATTGATTCTGCTATCCTCATATTCAGCATGGTATTCATATCGCTCATATTCTTGAATTTTTGGATGGTCTCATTAGGGGTATATTGATGTTGTATGTTTATTGAAAATTTTGGTTTCATTTGTTGATTCTATAGCTTCCTGATGAATTTGTTTGTGTTAGCAATACCTGTGGCTGTCAAAATGAATATGATAATATTATAGCACCCTTACCAATAGAGGGTATAATGATAAAATAGTTTCTCTTGTATGCTTTGTTTTTATTCCTCAATAGCATAAGTTATGTAGTTTTAAAAGTATTTGACAAGAGTGGCATCTTTGATCATTATATGCTTAATATTTATTACAGGGATAGTGAGTTAATCTAGTTTTCAACTATTATGGTGCACTTGGTAATCCATCTCCCTCGTGAAGCAATAATTGGTGGACCGGTTTTCTATCGATGGATGTATCTTATAGAAAAGGGCTAATTTATTTCAAAGCTATTCATTCATTAACCTCTATACCTTTAGTTACAAATTTTGATAATATTGTATATCGCGTTTAGGTTCCTATGCAAATTGAAGTCTTATTATCGTAATAAGTGTTATCCGAAAGGATCAATTGTTGAAGGTTACTTGGCAGAGGAGTGTATGACTTTCTGTTCTAGATATTTAGAAGATGTTGAAATAAGATTGAATAGACCAAGTAGAAATGCTAAGCTCAATGATCTTAACTTGGCCGAAACTTATTCATTTCAAAGTTATGGAGAACCAATCTCGTTCACGCTCCCGAAGATTACAACATCGAAAGATTAATAAGTTATTCACAGAATCTTCTCATGAATGGTTAAGCTAAACGGTATGCAACTGAACCTTTCGTTGACAAATAATAATATATTCTCATAGCATTTATAATTACTCAATTTACTTTCGATTCAATAGGTTTAGGGTGGGAAGGACGTTAATGACAAAGTTAAATGGCTTTCCCAAGGTCCGAATAGAGTAGTAAAAAATTATAGTACCTTCATCATCAATGGATTTAGATTTCATACAAAATATCACGAGAGATTGAGGAGAACTCAAAATTGTGGAATAGTTGTTAATTCTTCAATTACAAGTTATGCTAGTGCTAAGGACAGTAATCCTGTTGAGGGAAATATGGAGTATTATGGACTTCTTACTGACATTATTGAGTTGGATTACTATGGAAAATGGAAAGCTGTCTTATTTCGATGTGATTGGGCTGATGTTAATATTGCTCGCGGAATTAAAAAGGATCAATTTGGTTTTTCAATGGTGAATTTCTCTCGATTGATTCACACTAGAGAACAATTGATAGACGAGCCGTATGTATTTTCTTCTCAAGTGAAACAAGTTTTTTACTTGAAAGATCCAACTGATAAGGGTTGGTACGTTGTACTCCGAAACGCCCCTAGAGACTTGTTTGACATGGACAATGGAAGTAGAGATGACATCGTCAAAAGATTAGAAACTTTGCCTTTTCCAGAACAAATCTTAAATGAAAATATCCGTAGTACTAGTACACAATTTCAATGGGTTCGTTAGGATGTGGATGAAGATATTTACGAATTATGATGTAGTTAGATTTTACGATTTTTTAATTATACGTAATATTATAATTTAAATCTTGGTCTTGTTATATATTTTAACTATTTTATATGTACTATTGTTGTTGTAATTTGTCACTAAAATTTCAACTATTTTATGTGTATTGTAGAAAAATGCATAGAAGAAGATTACGAGATCTAAGTATTGTCCAAGATACTCCAAATTCGGAAGAAGCAAATAGTGAACAGCAGGCAGCTATTGGATCTTCAAATGCTCCGAAGACACTTGACGAGCCTTCAGAATTTCAAAGTATTGTTAAATTTATTTTACATGCGTGTTGACTTTTATTATTGATTTATTTTTCAATTTCAATATAATAATATATCATTTTTCAGCTGAAAGTGGTAGGACGTACAGAGGTTGAGGATGTACGCTACTTAAAAGATTTATACGACTTAAATCTTGTCGAGCGTGTCAAAGTAAGTAGAAACAGTTATGGTCAGCCTATTGGATCTGAAGCTCGACTTTTAGCAGACTATTTGAGCATTATAGCACGAAATGCCAATATGTTGCTCATCAACTACGAATCATGGCGTCAAATGCCTGATAGCAACAAAAATCAAGCTCTCGATAATATTAAGGTAACAAAACGTGAATGTAATTTATAATAATTTGGTTTAAGTTTCATTTATATTTACTTTCTAAACTTGTGTTTTTTTAGGAGAGATTTGTTTTAGAGGTTTCAGATGCCTATATCAAGAAGGCATTGGGAAAAAAAATGGAGAGACCATAAAAACACTTTGAAGAAAGAATATTTTAAGAAAGATATTAGCCTCGAAGAAAAATTGCGAAATGTTCCATCGGGAATGCAAAGATACCAATGAGAAGATGCGGTTAGATTTTAGAATTCAAAGAAATGAGAGGTATTACATACTTCCAAACTCATATAATTATTTTGGTTTATAGTATTTACTATATACGTAATAAAAATTTCATAATGTAGGACCGTGAGCAAGTTGGAACAAGTAGCAGGCAAAAACAAAAATTCATGCACACGACAGGGTCAAAAAGTTTTGCTTGTGCAGCTGAGGCCGAGGTATTTTGAATTTATTAATTCTGTCAAATATTAATGAATTTCTATTAAATAATATTTTTACTATTATATTGTAGGAACTCTCGTCTGGTTAAAAAGTTAGACGCCTTTAGCTTTTTTGACATTATGCATAGGAAGAAAGATGGATCTCCAATGACATCCGAAGCTAGAGAAATTATGGTATATTTACTTAATAAAAATTGATTTATTATAAATATTTATAATGTTTAATTATAATGGTTTAATTCGTCGTTAGTAGTTTTAAATAATTTTAAGTTATGTTGCATTCCTTTTTATTATATATTTCATTTTTAACTCTTTGATTGATTTATTAGGAGAAACTACAGGATAAGAAGGCGGAGTATGAAGCGATTGCTTCGACCGATAGTTTTGTTAATCTTGAGGACATTGATAACATAATTATTATTGAAGTTTTGGGTCCTGAAAGGTATGGTCGGGTTCGATTTCAAGGATCTGGTGTTAACCTGGCCCAATATTTTGGATCCAGCTTGCAGCAATACATGCCTTCCGGGAGTCAAGCTCAAGCTGAAATTCAAAGGTTAAGAGATCAGATAGCTCAGATGCAAGCGAGCACAGTTGAGCAAATTTTTCAACTTAAAGTAGAGGCAGCATCGAGAGAAGATGAGGTTTAAAGAAAGTTTGAAGAACTCTAGCTACAACTTAGAGTGGAGGCAGCAACGAGGGAGGCAAACGAGAGCAAAAAGTACGATGAACTCCAGCTACAACTTCAAGTATGATGAAGATGTTCAGCAGTCGCAAAAGCTGCCATCTTAGACATTTGTTTTATTTTAACTTTTAACATTACATTGTAAGAATATTTTGAATTATACTTTATTTATAATTTATATCATATATCTTTCGTATAATTTTGTATCATTTAGATTTGCTATTTTTGGTTGAATTTCATGCTATATTTGCTATTTTTGGTTGAATTTCATTCTATATTTTCTGTTTTTGGTTGGATTTAATGCAGGAAGGGTTGGATATTGGTGAAAAATGTATATAGCAAATCAGCCAAAGTTAGCGGCGTTTGTAGCAAAAGTGCCGCTAAAGATCATGACTTTTAGCAACGCTTTTGCTACAAACGCCGCTAAAGGTCATGATCTTTAGTGGCGTTTTCTTCACAAATGCCGCTAAAGGTCATGATCTTTAGCGGCATTTTTTTCAAACAAACGCCACAAATTTTAGCGACGTTGTCTATAGCGTCCTTTTTTGCCGCGCTTATGAAAATGCCGCAAATAGTTTTAGGCCAAAAAAACGCTGCTAAAACTCTGTTTTCTTGTAGTGAATAATGCCAATATATTGGAGACTTAGTTATTGTTTTATGTACAAGAGATAGAGAACACTAATCTATTCATGAAAGGAACTTGTTTTTGTTAGTAAAATCAGTTTAGAAAATAATGTTCTCAAGCATGATAGAAGTTTAAAATTTTTCTTAAAATCGAGCCATTTTGATATTTATAACAATAAATTACAATTAAAATTGTATTTGTGCTTTGCGCGAAGGCAAACTAAGTCATTTCCCGACTTTCAACGATTGATCTTCTCTACTATCCTTGAACTCTGAATTTATTTGATTGTGGACTCAAACAAATTGAATAAGTGCACAGAATGAGAACTTTGTTTAACTTTTAGTAGGAAAGTTAATTCTCTCTATAGACCCGCAACTATGAGTATTCTTGTGAAAATTGAATTTATTCTTAAAATAAATTACCACTATTTTTTGATAAAATATTAGTCCTCAAAAAGTATACGTCAGTTGGCTAACTCATAGTACCTATTTATAGAGAGATAGTACAAGAGTTTTGTTCGAATAATGTCTAATTAAATAATAATATTTTAATAGAAACTACAAGTTCTATCTAAAATAGAATTAAGAGGGCCACGTCATGCCCTAATATACACTAGAGTTTGCTGCCTCTTGTATTTGATTTCATATACTCATTTGATAATTAATTTTGGAAATCATTGACTTTCTTATTATAAATAGATTTCATATACTCATTTAATATTTAAGTTTCAAATATAATTAAGTCACCCCTTAAAATTATAAAATATTAAAACTAGACATTGGGTTCTCCTAAATATGTATGTGCCTTGTTTACATCGTTCGTATGGAGTAGCATGTATATATATATAGACATTGGGGTATGCCACTCAAAGTGTTTGTTTACATTGATCATAGTACATCCACGTAGAGAAGCATGTATAAAATTCATAATATGAGAATATATAGAAAAGACAACTATGGTTTAAGTTATGTTTATGCAGTAGGGTAGGATGCTTGCATTGCAATGCCACAAAGCCCTTCCTTTGCATCCACATCTCTTTGCATCCTAATGTAGCCTTCTTCACCCCAGCTACTGCCCCAAGAGTTCTTCACCAACCAATACTTAGTCCCACCATCCTCTCCATATCCAACAGCCGTCACTCCGTGGTCCAGATCGGTGCCACAACTTCCCGAAAACACACCACCCGAGTAGAACTGGAAGTCGAACCCCCCGGCATCGATGGCAACAGAAACAGGTTGGTTGGCAACGGCCTTCTGCAATGCATCTTCACTATTGGCAGGCACATCTTCAAACCCATTTATCTTAGCCACATGGTCGGCTTCTTCGTTAGTATTGCATGTGCCATCGACTCCCTTGTAGGGGTAAATGGATTCGGTTGTTAGGCCTTTGTTCTTCTCGATGAATTGGAATGCATCGTCCATTAGACCACCTTCGCAGCCTTGATCCTCACCCTTGGTGTCACAGTCCACCAGTTCCTGCTCGGACAAGGAAATTAAGTTTCCTGTTGTTAGCTTAGTAACCCCTTCCACGGCTGCCACGGCCGAGAACGCCCAACAGCATCCTATATTTCAGCATCACATGATCGAGACACACACATAGTTAGAACACAACATAGACAAAGAACAAAGCAGAGTAATATTTTAGTAATGTTTCTGAGAACAAGAAATTAGAGCAGACCGCATTGGCCTTGGTCCTTGATAGGTGTAACAGCTCCTTTCTTTCTCCAATCCACGGTAGAAGGCAATGAGGTCGCGTTCTCGTATTTGAAAGTGGTAGCCGTGTTGGAACACATATGGCCCTTGAACCCATTTCGAGAAGCAGTGAACTCTTGGTTGGTTAGATCTGCAAAGTGGTTCACACCGAGCTTGTACGGCTTGTTGTTGGCAGCATTGAAAGAGTCGATGCGTGCCACATTTTGTTTGAAAATCTGGAAACGCTTTTGCCCCTCGTTGGTGTCCTTGTAAACTCGTCCGAATTGTACCATCCATTGTTGATGCCTCTCGTACATGGATGCATCTTCAAGAGCAGTGCGGGATGTGGCTTCACATACACCCAATATGAAGAATAGTAAGGCCAAATAAAGGAATTGAAGATGAAGGTGGTTTTTGGAAGCCATGGTGGAAGAAGAGTTTGCGAAGAAATAGAAAAATGAAGAGGCACACCAAATGTGATGAATTCCTAGACTTATATATAGTCCAATTCTTTCCCCATCTTGGCTTTCTGCTGCGTGCCCTGCAAAGTCTTGTTTATGATAATTATTTTGATAAATAATTAGAAAAATGATAAGGCACACCGACTGTGATGTATTCTTAATTTGGAAACTATATAGTCCAGAGTCCAAAATGTTGCGATGCATGTTTGAGGTGTTTTCAGGACACATATCTTGTCTATATGCTTGCCCTTCAACATCCTATGATAAAGACCCATTGTCAGCATTGTTTGATAAATTAATCTAAATCAAGTGCAGTTTATTTGGAGACTTAATTTGTAGTTAATCGTATTAATGCAATTGGGAAGCCGGAGGAGTCTGATTTTGTATTCCAAAGCCCTCGCATGAATGAAACCAAACAAAATTGCTATCTCACCCTGCCGTCTCGTTCATGTCACCCAAAAACATGTGCAATGTCATGTTGGATTATCACCTTTGAGCATCACCCAAAAATATAATTAAAAAATAATATGACTACTTAAGTTGTTAACTACTTAAGTTGTTAACTTAAAATGAAAGTGTCTAATTACAATGATCATTACGACTTGATACTGTACAAATTGTAAAATAATAATAATATTAATGAAGAACACCAAAGTTTGTTTATGTAAGTCGGTTTCCTTACATTTGCAGAGCTTAGCTTAGTGAGTAAACCAAAGTTTGTTTACGTAAGTCGGTTTCCTTACATTTGCAGAGCTTAGCTCAGTGAGTAATTCCACTATTTTTAATTTACAATACAACAAGTGAATCATGCTTTATCACTCCCCATGTATAGAGATCTTACATTTGTGTTTGACAAAACACGTTAGCGAACAAAGATAAATATAAATAATTATATGAACAAATAAAACAACTTATATAAGCAAATATTTATATAATAAAATTATAATTTGATCACTAACAATTTTTTTGGTCACCTAACTGTTAAGCGGCTAATCGTATCACATTTTTAGTTTATATAATAACAGTTTTTTCTAAGATTTTATGCTTTGTATCAATTGCACATTGATTTCATACAAAGTTATTAAAATTTGATTTTTAAAAAAAGTAAAAAAAATTCTCAAAAACATTGAAAATAAAAAAAATTAAAAAAACAAAAATATATGAATTTTTTTAAAAAGGTAAAGTGATAGAAAATTATGGAAAATTCTTTTTAAAATCTCCAAATTTTCTCTCTTTGTATCATCTATATAAAAATAATGCTGGGGATCAACCCGTATAAACAACCAAATAGAAAAGGTTGAGAAGATCGAACAGAAATTTTATGTGGAAAGCTTCTTTGAATGGGATAAAAGCCACGAGCAAAGTAGGGTTCGACTTTTCACTAAATAAGTAAACAAATGAGAGTACAATAGGGAGAACATAAACCTAAATGTACTAAACGTACAAACCCAAAACCTTAAAAACAAAGTTCTAACTCTCATAAAGAAAACTCAAAAACAAAATCTTTACTTTCACAGAGTTCTCTCAAAAGGGATACAAAATTTTCTCCATAGTTACCACGAAAACTATCACCAAAACTTATCTACGACTATATCTTGTCGCCACCAAAACAAAGTACATCTTTTATTGCCTCTTAATTGACCTTTCAAAATAGGGATACAATGACCCCTTTTATAGATAAAGATTGTTGGAACATTTTTAAATATTTATAGTGTTCCAATAACTATAAATGAATAGGTGTAATTAATCAAAAGATTATATTATTTGATTTTTTGAAAAAGAATTATAACTATTTAAATAATATTATATGAATAGTTATAATATTAAATCAATAATTATGTGTTTATTTTAAAGATATTATTATTTAGAAAGACACCTATTGATGAAAGAAGTCTTTATGAAGAGACATGAAAGTTTGTATAAATAGGAATGAGATTTTATTTGGAAATCATACCAACAAAATCTAATATTCTTTCTTTCCTTCCTTCATTTTCTAATATTATTAGATTTATCTATAAAGTATTATTGCAGAAATCCTTTATAGAAATTGAGTTTCTTGTCATACATTGCTCAGTGTGTGGTGGGCTATTCTCGTCAGTGCAAAACGCAAATAGTCATTGGCTTTATTGTATCCTCAAGGTTATTTTGCTTGGAACTCGTTTGCACACCGAAGATAGGTTGGGGCAAATATAACCTTAAAGATAGTGGCTTGATACACGCATTAGAGCCTTGTTCTATTTCTTCCTCTGTTTGAGTTCTGTTCGTATGTTCGAGATTTTCCTCATCGAAGATTTATACTAACAATTTTAAGGTTATATTTCATGATGACTACCATAACACATGAAAGTGGAACACTAAGGAAGTTGGCTTCCAATTTTGTCAAACTTGATCAGTTTGATGGTGGCAATTTTCGACGATGGCAGAAAAAGATGCACTTCTTATTATCAACTTTAAAGATTGCTTATGTTTTAGATACTCCAAGACCTAAAGAGAATGAAAATGAATATATTGTTGCAACCTGAGAAAGGCAAAAATGGGACAATGCTGATTACATGTGCATCGGCCACATATTGAATGGTTTATCTAATGGTTTGTTCGACACCTACCAAAATGAGGTCACTGCTAAAGAATTATGGGACAAATTGGAGACAAGTTACATGACCAAAGATGTTACAAGTAAGAAATTTCTTGTCATTCATTTCAATAATTATCAAATGGTTAATGGTCGTTCTGTTATGGAATAATTCTGTGATATTGAAAAGATGCTGAATCAATTCAAGCCATATGATATGAAAATGGATGAAATGATTGTTGTATCCTTCATGATAGATAAACTTCCTCCATCTTGGAAAGACTTTAAAAGAAGTGTAAAACATAAAAAAGAGGAAATATCTCTTGAGGCTTTGGCAAATCATCTTCGTATTGAAGAAGAATATCGAAAGCAAGATCAGAACCTAAATTCTGAAAATGCCAAAGTGCATGTTACGGAGGAAGTATAGACTACTAAACCATTCAAGAGAAAGTTCAAACAGACTGATGAGCACCTAAGTTCAAAAAGAAACAAAAGGGCTAATGCTATCATTGGGGTAAGCTAGGATATTTCAAAATTGAATGTCGATTTTTAATGAAGAAATCATATTCTAAGGCTGATAATAATGAAAAGTTCGTTGTAATGATATCTGAAATTAATATGGCACAAGTTGATAATATATGGTGGATTGATACCGAAGCAACCAAACATGTATGCAAAGATAGAAGCATGTTCATAAAGTTCACACAATGTGAAAATGACAATGTCTTGTACATGGGAAATTCTTCCACCATAGCAATCAAAGGCAAACGGTCTGTTGAACTACAATTCACTTCTGAAAAGGTTTTAACCATAAATGATGTATATTATGTACTAGAAGTTAGAAAGAATTTAGTGTCTAGGAGTTTGTTGAATAAGTTTGGTTTCAAACTTATTTTTGAGGCAGATAAGTTTATTTTGTCTAAGGAAGGAATTTTTGTAAGGAAAGGGTATATGTAGAGAATATGTTCAAAATAAATATTATTAATAAGAATAAAAATACTATTTCTACTTATATGGTTGAATCTTTTTGTTTACGGCATTATAGATTAGGTTATTTGAATTATAGAAAATTGAATAACATGTATAAGTTAGACTTAATTCCTGTTTTTAATAATAATATTGAAAAATGCAATACATGTATGTTGACTAAAATTACAAGAAACCCTTTCTCTAAGGTTAAAAGAAAAACAAAATTGCTTGATTTGATACATAGTGATTTATGTGAGATGCATAATACTCCTACATTAGGTGGAAAGAAATATTTTGTTACTTTTATTGATGATTGTTCTAGATATTGTTATGTATATTTATTACATTCAAAAGATGAAGCATTTGATAAATTTAAAGTTTATAAATCTGAAGTTGAACTTTAGTGTGAATCATTTATCAAGTGCTTAAGATCGGATACTATAATCCAAGTTATTTTGAATCCACTGGGATTGTCCATCAAGTTTCAGCACCTTACACACCACAACAAAATGGTGTAGCTAAAAGGAAAATAGAGTCTTGACTGAAATGGTAAATTCAATGTTATCATATTCAGGTTTTGGACAAGGTTTTTAGGGAGAAGTTGTTCTAATAGCTTGTCATATATTGAATAGAGTTCCTAATAAGGAAACTAAAATAACCTCTTATGAACAATGGAAGAAAAGGAAACCAAACCTTAATTATTTGAAGTTTTGGGGTTGTAGAGCTATTGTCAAAGTTCCAACACCTTCGAAAAAGTAGAAGGGACCTGGCGCTACATCTTTGAGCACAACCACCGAGATACGACACTCGTTTCTTCAATTTTCACAGGGATCCCAGGAGGAGCTCTTTCAGATCCTTAGGGTGAGACCCCTTGGAGTTGGACGATGCATCGATTGGCCCACCTTAGAACAAGTCCAACTTGTCGACGCAGTTAGAGCCCTCCTCACTACCGACCCATGGGGGCGCTTCTTTGACATCGTCGAGCCGACATACCACGAGCTTACCTTGGAACTATGTTCCACATTCCACCTTCAGACGGTTATGTCACAGTTCAATGATCCTGAAGCAGTTCAGTTTCATCTCGGTGGCTTGGTACGCCAATTAAGCGTCCCAGAGTTTGGAGTCACTTTGGGATTTTATACAGATGAGTTCATGGATGATGACGACTTTTCTGATCTCCATCAACACATCCATTATTCTCCTTCCGCCTGTTGGAGGGCCCTAGTCTCTACTTCAGCCACATATAATCCCAATCACTCCAAGGCGTGGGCCTTGTCCCCTTCACTATGATACCTATACGCCATCTTCGCACATACTCTGATAGGACGACGAGAGAGTACCAATGTCGTCAACACTCACGACGCCTATTTTTTTATGAAGCATGGCGTACGGGCACGTGTTCGATCTAGCATGCTTCATCACCCTTACCATTCGAAATCAGATGGAGGAGGGGAGCCATCTGTATCGGTCCTTATGTGACTTGACTTGCATGACACTTCGGCCTCCTTAACACAGTGGCGCAGTCCTCATCGTTCACTCTCATCGGCTAGATGTCCCCACATGGCATCTCTAGCATGCTCCATATGAGGATGATTGAGCGTCGTTGTGAGATCGATCCTCCTTAGTACCGTCTTATCCAGTCCACCGAGCAGGATGACCCAGCGGATATTCTTGATGATGTCCCTCTATCCCATGAGGATCCACCTTCTCGGCCACCGCCTATCCATAGACCAGTTCATACAGCTGTTTCATTCACTAACATCTCTGAGCGCCTCACTAGATTTGAGTATCAATGCTTCTAGAGATTTGATCACATTGATGCTACTCTACAGCAGATTTGTCAGCACATCCACATCACATCGCCACCACCACCACCTCATGACCCTTCAGGCGATGAGGACTTTTGAGACCACCTAGTTTTCTTTTTCTTTTTATCTTTATTTTTAATTTTATGTTTCTTTATCTTTATCTTTATTTCTACTTTTATGTTCTACAAAACTATATTAGTCTATCTTGATATTCTTTTTTATCTTTATGGCTGTTTCTTCATGAGTAACCATGCTAATATATACCCCTAAAAATACTATTGATGCTATCGCAGTCAAAGAACTCAAGAGCTCAAATCCAACTCTAATAGGAAAGGTCCTCCACGACTGCCATGTCCTGCTCGATCAAGACCAAAACCACCATAACACTGAACAACATGATCACATCTCCATTTAACATCTCGATTTTGGAAACCAACCTCTACCATCACCGGAGTATCCTACACCACCTCCACCTCTACTGAGTTCATCATATATCTTATTAGCTACCTTACCAACGTCGCTCTCACTACTCCAATGATTCATCCAAAATTCAGGAAGTTTCACTTTTCTCCCTCTCTTATGATTTATGTTTATATTCTTACTTATATTTGTACATTGAGGACAATGTACATCTTAAGTTTGGGGGGTTATTAATTTCATTATCAGAAAATCCTTGAATCTTGTCTTGTTCTCAAGTCACTTTCTCATATTACTGTTAGAATAAAACTCTGATTGATTTATGATTTTTATTGATATGTTTTGGATTAAGACATAGGTATTTATGCTTTAATTATTCGAACTCTAAGACATCAGAGAATCAAGCATGATAAGTTGAATTTTTAAGAATTAAGAATTTCTCTAGGTTGTCTCCCCAAAGTTAGTTATCATATTGAAGTTTGAAATTCACAGGATTGACATCAAAAGCCATAATTTTTGTGAGATTTTGAACCTTTAGAGCATATATCCTTTCTTGGTCACTTTTATTGTTGCTATGAGTGTGTTAATATTGATTTGTATTTCTAAAACTTACTTCAATTATACATGTCGAGACCACACCATTGGTTTGATATACCGAGATGATAAAGACACCTAGGTTTAACTCACTCACTCCATAAAAGCCTACCTTTATAATTAATCCTTAATGAACCCCCTTGAGCCTAACAAACCATCTATTGATCTACCCTCAGTATTAACCTCTAACCTATTATTGTTGAAATCCTCTTAATTACTTTGATCCCCATTTTTTGTCGAGTTTTGAGTTGAATAATTATCTAGCTATTTTCTCCTCTTTAGTTAGTAAAGTTTAAATACTTGATTTGTTCTTAAATTTTTTTTTTAGTTTAGCATACTATTATGAAGTTATGTGCTCTTAAATCTTAAAGATGTTATTCATGAAGAAAGGCTCAATTCTAGAATTATTCAGTGATGAAATTTTTCTAGCTAGGTAATTTTTCAGTTTAATCTCGATTCTAACCCTCTTTTTCAGCTTGTGTCCACACCCTAACTAAAGCCCCATTGCAACCCTCTAAAAGACCTTTTAATTGGTGTATCATCTAATTTTATAGTGGTAGAGATTTGATTTTCATGCAAGCCTATGGTAATAACTTTTCATGTTGACTAGTGAGTGCTTAATTTCTGAACCCTAAACACTTTGAGTGATTTGAATGAATCTTTAGTGAGGATGTCAACTCTTGTTAAGTTTTAAATTAACGGTGATTACTTAGATAAGGGAAGATACCTGTGTTTCTGTGGTAAAATAATCAACTTGGATTGTTTGAGACTTTGGTGCTCTTTTAGTTGAATTCTCAATGTATAGTTACTTGTGAATTAGTTCAAAACATTATTAATAGGAAATTATGAATTAAGAAGAACAAATTTTGATTGTAAGTTGAGGATATTGCTTGAAGACAAGCAAAGGCTTAAGTGTGGGGGTATTTGATAAACCATAATATATACATATTTTTATCCCATACTTGGCACATTTATGGATGATTTATCATTAGAATTGAGGAATATGATGCTCCTAATCCTTTAATTTCATGTTTTATACTTAGGTGAGCATAATAAAGAGAAAAGAGCAAGGAACGGGCCAAAAACGTGCAAAATGGGCCCAAATTAGCATTAACATGGCCTAAGGCATTTTTACATGGGTAAACCACATGATTGTGTAGATTTATCAATGTTGAACACGGCTTGAGCAACCTCACACGAGCGTGTGCCTATCGAGCCCTGCTTCAATTTCACACAGAAAAAGCTAATTTTTGGGTATTTTGGGCATTCCAAAATCTATGAAAATAACCTAAGGGAGGAACAAAGGGACACACAGAGTAGAAAGCAAGGAATTACACTTAGAACGCCGATTAATTCATCTCAGAAGCAAGGATCTACATCAAGACTGAAGATCTCCCTTCAATTTCTCTCGAAGTTTTTGGGTTCTTTATGTTTTGTTGTTTTCCCAATTTTGAGATGTTCCCCTTTACAATTATGAACTAAATCCCCTAAATACCTGAGGGGGATGAAGCCTAAGACGAATCTTGTTATTATTTTCTGAATCATATGATAAATACTTGATTTGTTCTTATTGGTTTTTAAAATATGTTAATATTTTAGGATATTAATATAAGTTGAATGTGCTAATTCAGTGGAGCAAAAGTCCCTGTCTAAGAGTAGGTCCAACACAATTAAGCGGAGTTGATTGCAATCCTAGACATAGGATGACGAAAATCTGCCAGATTAGAGTCAAATCTAATAAGGGAATCCATAGATCGAGTTAATGTAACACTAGGGGTTTTAATTAGAAAGAAATTTCAATTAATCAACCTAGGGTTAATTGTTCTTAGTCTTGAAAAAGATATTGACATAATTTAGGGATTTCTACGGATCAAGTCAAGTGAATAAATCGTCTAGTTCATTGTCTAATAACAAGTAAAGTCTAGGTGGATTTTTCCTTGGGTATTGTCTTAATCAATCAATTTTCCAAAAGTATTTTCCAAAATTTACTCTCTGTCACGTTTTAGTTTAGTTAGATTTTAGTTTAAAACAATTCCCCTTTATTTCTAGGCTAGATAATAGAAAGAAAGTTATTACTAGTATTTTTAGTTCCTGTGGGTTCGGCATTCTGGTCTTGCCACTAAACTATACTACTGTTCGATGGTGCGCTTGCCTTTATTGTGATAATAGTTAGTTTTTATGTACGATCATATTACTTGACCATCATAAATATCACACATCAAGCAACTACACCCATGGATCCTCAAATAAAATTAGTATCTAATGTTGGTAGGAAAATTGATCAATTGGAATATGCAAGTCTTATTGGTTGTCTTATGTACATAATGACTTCAACAAGACAAGATATTGCATATGCTGTTGGGAAATTAAGTAGGTACACAATTAATCCAAGTAGTTTGCATTTACAAGCTTTGAATAGAGTACTTAGGTACTTAAAGAAAACTATTAACTATGGATTGTGTTACAATGGATATCCTCCAATTTTAGAAGGATATTTAGATGCTACTTGGATTACAAGTTTGGAAGATCATGCATCTACTAGTGGATGGATCTTCATTCTTGGTGGATGAGCCATTTTTTGAGGTTCCAAGAAACAAACATGTATTATTGATTCCACCATGGCAGCAAAATTTATTGCATTAGCCGCTGCATCTAAAGAAGCAGAATGGTTAAGAAATTTACTTTATGATGTACCTTTATGGCCTAAGCCAATTTCACCTATTTCTATCCATTGTGATAGTGAGGCTACTCTAGTAAAGGCATATAACAAAGTATATAATGGAAAGTCTAGACACATTGGATTAAGACATAGTTATGTCTGACAATTAATCTTTGATGTAGCGATCACTATTAATTATGTGAGGTCAAGTGAAAATTTGGCAAATCCTTTGACAAAAAGTCTTGCTAGAGATGTAGTAAAAAGGACCTCAAAAGGGATGGGACTCAAGCCCATTAATTAGAGTCTCCCATGATGGAAACTCGGCTCAACGCTTGGTATAATGTCAAGTCTTGAGTTTAATGAGACAAAGTACATAATTAGTATGTGACTGTTAGCAATATAAATAAATCTATCCTAAGATTAAAGTGCTAGGTACCCGTAATGATAAGGGGAGGATGAGTAATGTACTCTTAATAGACCCATAATATAAATATGTTAGAGTGTTATAATTACGGGAACACTCTTGATAGGATCTACTTATATGAGTGGAAGTGTGGCCGCTTCTAGGAGCTCAAGGGCTTGGCTCTGACAGCACTCATGAGAAGAGGACACAGGCACATGGCCATAATAGTGTCCCTAGATACTATGCATTGACCGATGTTGAAATCATTGTGTGAGATGTGTTATGTTAATCAAATGAAATAGTTGGTTCAAAGCTTAGTCTACTATACAATTTCATTAACTGTAACATGTTTCCACTAAGTGAATGTTCAATCGTAAGATACCTTCATTTATTCAAATTGATTTCCAAGAATATTAAAATCTAAAATATTTTGAAAAGGGGGGAGATTGTTGGAACATTTTCAAATATTTATAGTGTTCCAATAACTATAAATGAATGGGTGTAATTAATCAAAAGATTTTTGATTATATTATTTGATTTTTGAAAAAGAATTATAACTATTTAAATAATATTATTTGAATAGTTATAATATTAAATGAATAATTATGTGTTTATTTTAAAGATATTATTGTTCAAAAAGACACCTATTGATGAAAGAAGTCTCTATGAAGAGACATGAAAATTCCTATAAATAGGAATAAGATTTCATTTGGAAATCAGACCAACAAAATCTAATATTCTTTCTTTCTTTCCTTCATTTTCTAATATTATTAGATTTATCTATAAAGTATTACTGTAGAAATCTTTTATAGAAATTGAGTTTCTTGTCATACATTACTCAGTGCGTAGTGGGCTATTCTTGTCAGTGCAAAATGCAAATAGTCATTGGCTTCATTGTATCCTTGAGGTTAATTTGCTTGGAACTCGTTTGCACACAAAGATAGGTGGGGGAAAATATAACCTTAAAGATAGTGGCTTGATACACTTCTTGTAGCCTTGTCCTATTTCTTCTTCTGTTCGAGTTCTGTTCGCGTGTTCGAGATTTTCCTCACCGGATATTTGTACTAACAAAGATTAGTGGTCTAATCCAACTAAAATATCCATGAAATAATTAGAGTTTAACTGGGAAAATATAATATAGTTTAACTGGAAAAGAAACCTGATTTATATCGGGAACACGTTGCCACGTCGCAACGTCCCCATTTGTGTTGTTACAATGTCGTCTGTCGTTGCAACGTCGGGAAGCTTCTCATCATGATGTCACCGTCTATTCGACCGAAAATACAAGGCACAACTCACAAATATCCACCTTGACTTGTATTTACCATACCTTCTTCTCCATGCCCCGTCACGGCCCGAACTCGATCTTTGAAGAATGTTAACCAAGCCCAAACCATTCTTGAACTTGGAAATTGAAAGACTCTTATTCTTCAAATCAAGGTTGTATAATGCAACCAGGGCCACTGATACACTAACAGACATATGCTTCACAACAAGAGAGAAAACATCGAGCAAATCAACTCCCTCCACTTGATTGTCACCCTTTGCAACCAATCTTACTTTAAACATTTTGCTTTATCTGGAACTACTACAATCTAAAATCTTTGATACCATTGAACTTTTTGATATCTAAATTTGCTAACACCATCCCTGAAAAGGTCAATTGTGGAATCCAAACCAAGCTATGTTACCAATTTGTTGGGGATTGACCCGTATAAACAACGAAAAGAAAAGGTTGAGAAGATCAACACAAATTTTACATGGAAAATTCCTCCGAAAAGGATAAAAACCACAAGAAAATGAGGTTTTGGCTTTTCACTAAATAAATAAACAAGCGAGAGTACAATATGAAGAAAATAAACCTAAATATACTAAACGTACAAACTCAAAACCTCGAAAAGAAAGCCCTAACTCTCATAGAGAAAACTCAAAAATAGAACCCTACCTTTCATAGAGTTCTCTTAAAAGGGGTACAATATTCTCTCCATAGTTACCACGAAAACTCTCACCAAAAATCATCTGCGAGTACATCTTATCACCCAAAAAGAAAAGCCCTGCAGTACTACCTCTTTTCTTGCCTCTTAATTGACCTATCAAAATAAGGATACAATTGCCCCTTTTATAAGCTAAGATTAGAGGTCTAATCAGACTAAAATATCCATCAAGTAATCAGAGTTTAACTGGGAAAAGATAGTAGAGTTTAATTGGAGAAGAAACCCAATTTATATGGGGAATATGTTACCACGTCGCAACGTCCACATTTGCGTCATCACGATGTCGTCTGTCATTGCAATGTTAGGAAGCTTCTTGTTATGACGTCGCCATCTGTTCAGCCGAAAATACAAGACATAACCCACAAATATCCTATACCCATTCTTTAAAAAATATTCAAAATTAGTAAAGATTTATAAAAATGATAAAAATCTTAAAATAATTAAAAATTATAAAAATTAAAATCTAACTATCCTAAACTCATGTAACATATACAGTTCCAAAGTTGCTGAGAATAGCCTTTGACTCCAAATAGATTCATCATTAAAGTTCACTCTCTTTCTACTTTTTTGGGTCTTAAGTAATGGTGTTGGAGTCTTTTTTAAATTGAATAGTGCATTATACACACACACACACACACACGATTTTCAGGGTGTTGAAGGGAAACGTGGTGTGAGTAAAAAGACAAATAGTGGAATGTTCAGAAGTATTGGGTCAATGCTACCAAACTACCAATGCCAATGTGGAGGTGCATACAATGTATTGCCGCTCAAATTCTAACAACTCAAATGAGCTTGGAACTAAATATACCAATTACAAGCCTAAAGGATGGAAACTACAAATGCCTTTCCACCTTCTCCAATCCATAAAAAAAGAAAATTTTAATCATTTTTTATTATTTTTTCATAATTTATCTATTTTTTTAAAAAATTGTATAAGTTTAATTTTTTTAAAAATTTTATATAATTTGTTTCTAGAATTTCAATATTTTTACAACTTTTTATTATTTTTATATCTTAATTTTTTTAAAAATATTTTTTAGAATTTTATATGTTTTAAATAAAACTAGAGTGAAATTGTCGAAAAGTATAAATGTTAAAGGCTAAAATTTTCATCATACTAAAAAAAAAAGTGTCATTGTTAGCCAAGTGTAAGGTGACCTAAAAATAAAACAAATTCCAAAACATTTGTGAAACAATTGAGACATGAAATGTAACAATTGGTACAGTTGGGGTTCCCTAATTATTGAATATTTGATTTTGCAATATAACTAAGTTATCCCTTGAAATTATAGAATATTAAAAATAGACATTCCACTTGTACGGCTTGTTGTTTAAATCTGCAAATTGGTTCACACCAAGCTTGTACGGCTTGTTGTTGGCAGCATTGAAAGAGTCGATGCGTGCCACATTTTGTTTGAAAATCTAGAAACGCTTTTGCCTCTCGTTGGTGTCCTTGTAAACTCGTCCGAATTGGACCATCCATTGTTGATGCCTCTCGTACAAGGATGCATCTTCAAGAGCAGTGCGGGATGTGGCTTCACATAAACCCAATATGAAGATTAGTAAGGCCAAACAAGTGAAATGATGATGCAGCTGGTTTTTGGAAGCCATGGTAGAAGAAGAGTTTGCGAAGAAATAGAAAAATGAAGAGGCACACCAAATGTGATGAATTCCTAGATATATATATATATATATATATATATAGTCCTATTTTTTCTCCATCTATTCTTGGCTATCTGCTGCGTGATGAAGACCCAATATGAGAATTGTTTTCATAAATTAAAATGAACTAGCTTTTAAGTTGATCTGAAAGACTTATAGTATATCGTATTATTGATAAATTGGAAAAATGGGAAGGCACGCTAACTGTGAGGAATTATCTATCCTTGGTGTCACTATCAAACAAAGAACCAAAAACCAATTTTTTCAAGTAGGCAATGGACACCCTTTCTTATGAATTGAAATAAATTATCTTTTTCGGTTTTTCTAACAATGTTACTTACACATCCGTAGATCATAGGCTTAGAATTAATGTTGTTAGGTGAAGGATATGAAGAGTTTTGAAAATCGCTCAAAAGTGTAGGGTGCAATGATAAATTACTTTGCACTCGTTGCATTTTCAGCCAATCTATATGTTAGGAAGACTTTGACAAATGCACAAGAAAATTACATTATTACAGAAATAGAATTGCTAGCTGTGGTTTTTGCATTCTATAAATTTAGATCATATTTAATATTGTCTAAAGTTGTTGTTTACACTGACCATTCTGCTCTTCGCTATCTTTTAACTAAATCGGATGCAAAACCTCAACTTATAAGGTGGATTTTATTATTGCAGAAGTTCGATTTGGAAATCCAAGATATGAATGGTGTAACACCCCTATCCCGTAACCGTCGCTAGAATAGGTAAAGGGGCATTACTGGACCTCTACCTCAGTTCAGAATAGTAAATTTTTAAACATATAACAAATATCATCACATTTCAGTAAATATCATTCATTCATATTCATAACATACTTAAATCTAGCATATAAAACTTAATACATGTATTTGGGACTGATTTGATAACAAATGAAAAAGATAGGACAACTTAGAAAATTTTTCTAATAAGGGTCACACGGCAGTGTCCCAGGCTTGAACAGATTGGAACCGATGATTGTTTGATGTTTCGAGGTAGAATTTGTATACCAAGATATCCAAAGCTTATACAGAAAATCTTGCAAGAGGCACATAGTGATAATTTATCTATTCATCCGGGGAGTAACAAAATGTACCATGACTTGAAACAGTTGTATTGATGGTCAGGTATGAAACGAGATATTTTTGACTTTGTGACTAAATGTTTGATCTGTCAACCAGTTAAAGCTGAACATCAAGTACCTTCAGGACTGTTATAGCCAGTAATGATATCTGAGTGGAAGGGGGACGGAATTACGATGGATTTCGTCTCAGGATTACCCCTATCTCTGAAGAAGAAAGATGCTATCTGGGTTATTGTTGATCGTTTGACGAAATCTGCACATTTAATTCCAGTGCATACAGGGTTCTCTCTTGACAGACTAGCTGAGTTGTACATTTTAGTGATTGTCAAATTACACGAAGTTCCAGTCTCTATTATTTTGGATAGGGATCCAAGATTTACATCATAATTTTGGAAGAAATTACAAGAAACTTTGGGTACGCGGTTGCATTTTAGTACTGCAATTTATCCTTAAATCAATGGTCAATTTGAGAGAGTGATTCAGATTCTTGAAGATATGCTTCGTTGCTGTGTTTTAGAATTTGAAGGCAACTTGGAGAGATACTTACCATTAGTTGAGTTCGTGTATAACAATAGTTACCAGTCGAGCATAAAGATGACACCATATGAAGCTCTATATGGTTGTAAATACAGAACTCCATTATACTGGACCGAGCTTAGTGAGAAAAAGATTCACAGGGTTGATTTGATCAAAGTGACTGAAGAAAAAGTGAAAGTAATTCGTGACAGTTTAAAAGCAGCTTTAGACCGACAGAAGTCATATGCAGATTTAAAATGTAAAGACATTGAATTCCATATCAGTGACAGAGTGTTTCTGAATGTATTGCCATGGAAGAAGATTCTTTAATTTGGGCGCAAAGGGAAATTAAGTCCGCAGTTTATAGTATCATATGAGATTATCGAGAGGATAGAGCCAGTAGCATATCGACTAGCTTTACCATTAGAATTGAAAAGATTTATAGTGTGTTTCATGTATCTATGCTAGGATGGTATAGATCAAACCCTTCGCATATAATTTCACCAGCGGAGATTGAGATTCAGCCCGATATGTCGTATAACGAAGAACCGATCAGAATCTTAGCTCGAGAAATAAAAGAGTTGAGAAATAAAAGAATAGCATTAGCAAAAGTTCTCTAGCAATGTCATCGCATCGAAGAGGCTACGTGGGAACCCAAGGAAGCTATAAGAAGGCAATACCCTAACCTATCTTCTGGTAAGATTTTCAGAGACGAAAATCCTTAAAGGGGGAGAGTTGTAACAACTTATTTTTAGTGAAATTAGAATAGTGGTTTTGGGACCACAAATATGAGGTCAAAATATTTATTTTAGTATTATTTTGAGGTCTACAGTATGATAGTTGGATTGCATAAAATTTTCGTTAAGAAATTTTATTGTTTGAGTGCTCAATTTGTAAAAAAGGACTAAATCGCGTAAAATGTAAAACTTGTGTTCTATTAGCTAAAGGTTTCTAATAGCTATATAACTTTAAAGTGGAGGTCCTTATGTGATAATTAGACCTTTGATATGTTGAGTGGACAAAGATGTACATAATTTAGATGATTTTAAATTTTATAATCAAGGTTAATTAAGTAATTTGTTAAATAAACAAAGTAATAATAAAAGAAAACATAGTCACCATCTTTCTTCATCTTCCTCAACCAAACTTAGGCTTAAGGAAAGCTATTTTTGAAGCTCCAACATTCGGCTACACTAGGTCCATGCATGTAAGTGATTTTTGACTCGGTTTTTAATGATTTGTTATGTTTTTTAGGTCGTTATAGCTTAACCTGGCTAGCCCAAGGACTAATTTGCAAAAATGTTAAAGTATGTGAGTTTTTCCATTGATGAATATGTGTGAGCTTTCTAGTTTCATGATAGATTATGAATGTTTGATGAAAGTTAAACAAGTTTTGTAAAGTGATTTTGGTTGAAAATGTCAATTAAGGATTAAATTGAGAAAAGCGAAAATTATGTGGTAAATGTGTGAATCAATGAAAAAATATAGGCTATAATAAGCATAGAAGAAATTCGACTAGCATGGGTTAAGGTTAAATTACATGAATTTGTTTTTTTATGAGATAATGACTAAATTGTAAATAGGTCAAATGTTTAGGGGTAAAATTATAATTTTACCATTATGTGAAATTGGATTGAATTGAATAGAATGTGAATAAAAGTAGTTAAATTTTATTATATAGATTAAGACAAATGAAGTACGAATCTAGATTGGGGAAAAGATAAAGTTTCGGACTAAACGGTTGTTTTCATCATCTAAATTTGAGGTAAGTTCGTATGTTTAATAAGCATTATATCATATGTGTTTAATTTCTTAAATTATGTAATTGTAATAAAATGACATAACGAAAGTTATCGACGACGCATCGACAAAGAATAGATTCCATTTGAACCTTAAGAGTAGATAGGATACAAAATGACATGCCATTAGGGTTTACCGTGATTATGTGATTTGGGTGCTAGTCCTGTACATCCTACCGGTGGTTGAGTTTTTCGACATGTGTTAGGAAAGCTTGTGTGAGCAGCACCGTATAGCTACGTCTTGATCGTCAGCTTATGCGAGCAGACCCAGTGATGGTTCGAGAGTGAGCATTATATGAGATATGTGATAGAGGTGGTTTAACCATGTATATGGCACTTAGTGTGCAAGATACCTGAGTATCCGATATTATTCTAAATGGTTCAACAGGCAAAAATGATAGTACGAAGGTATAAGAGCTGATATGGATCAGTTCAGGTACTCATGGTAAGTTCAATAAGTAAGTGATAGGTAATAAATTCATATAACAAGTAAGTGATATTTGATGAATTCATATATGTGATTAATATGATTGAGTTATTATGCAAATCTTGGAATTGAATGAAACTTACTTATGTTTCTTTAAATTTGTGAATGAATAGTATGATATACCTATTAGCCATACAAGCTTAGTAATTTTCATAGCTTACTTTGTTTTCTTTTTCTTGTTTTATAGTGAATCAGAAGCTAGCTTGGATTGGAAGTCATCGGAGATCTCATCACACCACTCAGTAGTTGTTTTGGTACTTTTGGACTCAATATATTTTGGTTATATGGCATGTATAGGTCTATTGGCTAATGAAGCCTATATGTTTTGATATGTGGTTAGCCATGTGATTTGGCTTAATTTGATATATGTGTTGACATGTATATATATGAGTAGATGGCTTGATTTTGAATGAAGTTTGATTGCCTTGAGTGTGTCTAATGGTTGTAATGGAAATGCCTAGTTTGTGAATTGGTAATTTGGTATTTGTTGGATGAATTGTTGAATTGGTTTACATGTTATGTATTAGGCATAAAAGTGATCATATGTACTTGACCATATACGTAAATCTTTGGAAGTAATTAGTATACTTTTGAATGGTTAATTGTGATGCTTATGAGTTTTGCGATTGTTGGTATTGAAATGGCATGTTTAGGCTTGATTTTTATTGATTAAAGGCTTATTTAGATTGTGGTTATATGATTTTGAAGTGTGTAGGTTGGTACCAAAATTGGGTGAGAAACGTGGCTTAGAAAATAGCCAATTTTCGTCCACACGGGTAGAGACACGGGCGTGTGTCTCAGTTGTGTGTGGCACACAGTCAAGTGACATGGCCGTGTGTCCACTGTAATTTTTAGTGAAAGCAAGTTAGTGAGTTACACGGACTAGTCACACGGGCATGTGGTTTAACACCTTTAACCCGTATCTGTCGCCGGAAAGGTGATAAACGATAAATTATACATATTTTTACACCATGCTTAGCTTAATTTCTGGATGAATTATCATTGAATTTGTGGAAATTGGTGCTCTTAATCCTTCTATTTCATGTTTTATACTCTGGAGAGCACAGGGAAGAGAAAAGAACGAAAAATGGGCCGAAAACGGAGAAAATGGGCCAAAGTGTAAAAAGAACACGGCCTAAGGATTCCCCACACGGTCGTGTCCCACGACTGTGCCACATAAGATCCAACACGGCCCAGCCCCGACAAGCACGGCTAGATCACACGGCCATGCCACCATCAACAGTCTCACACACGACCTCTTGCTGTGGCACACGGGCGTGGCACACGGGCGTGTCCCTGTCGTGAGGAAGTGCAATTTCACTCGGATTTGGACACTTAGAGGTTAAGAAAGGCATTCGAAAGCTCTATATAAAGACCCTAGGAGGCAACTCTAAAGGGTGTGCCTTTTCTCCCACAAGAAAGTGCCGTATTTCTACCAACACAGAGAGTGAAAGCAAGGAATTACTTGAAGGGAAGCCGATTGATTCATCCGAGAGGCCGAACTCTACATCAAGACAAAGGATCTCCCTTCAAGCCTTCAGGGGTTTTTGGGTTCTTTATGTTTTGTTATTTTTATTCTTCTAAGATGTTTTCTTTATTAAATATGAACTAAATCCCCCAAATACTTGAGGGGGTGAAACCTAAGACAGATCTTGTTATTATTTTATCTTGAGTTATATGATAAATACTTGAATTATTCTTAATTATGTGTTCTTAATTCTTGTTTTAATAATCCTAGGTATTAATTCAAGTATTGATGTGCTTATTCAGAGGAGCAAAAGTCCCTGTTTAAGAGTAGATCTAGCATAATTAAGCGGAGTTGTATGCAACCCTAGACATAGGGCGACATAAATCTGCCGAATTAGGGTCAAACCTAATAAGGGTATCCATAGATTGAGTTAATGTAAGACTAGGGGTTTTAACTAGAAAGAGATTTCAGTTAATCAACCTAGGATTAGTTGTTCTTATCCTCGACGGAGGTATTAACATAAGTTAGGGATCTCTACGGATCAAGTCAAGTGAATAAATCGTCTAGCTCAAGAATTGATAACAAGTGAAGTCTAGGTGGATTCTCCCTTGAGTATTGCCCAAATTAATCAGTTTTTCCTAAAGAGTTTTTCCCCAATTTACTTTTTGTGCATTCATAATTTAGTTTTAGAATTAGTTTAGTTTCATAAAAACCCCTTTTATTTCTAGGTTAGATAATAGAAAGAAAGTTAGTACTAGTACTTTTGGTTCCCTTGGGTACGATATCTCGGTCTTGCCACTAAGCTATACTACTGTTCGATAGGTGCGCTTGCCTTAAAGACGTGATAATAGTTAGTTTTTTGGTGCGATCATTATTATAAATTTTATTACTTCATATCATGCATATCAAGTTTTTGGCGCCGCTGCCGGGGAACTGAAATATTAAGAACACTCGATTTCTATTACTTTAGCCATATTTATCTTTATTTATTTTCAGCTTATTTTTATTTTTATTTCTATTTTTATTTTATTGAAATTTTCTTTTCCTCTAGGTTTCTCTAGTTTATGACCCAGAAGGACCACTGCTATTCGACGAATACTTGGAAGCAACAGTTCGCAGAACTCGTAGAGAGATCAGAAGAGGTCTACATTATCCAGAACAAGGACAAGAACAAGAGCAAAAACCTATGGAAGAGATGGAAACAAATTAGGACAATCTACCACCTCCCGCGATAGCCGCGCAACCAGTGAACCAAGATGATGCTCCTCGTACTATGTATGATTATGCTAAACGTAATTTGACTGGTACTCAATCTTGTATTATTAGACCTGCTATTGCTGCTAATACTTTTGAGTTAAAACCTAATACTATTCAGATGATACAACAATTTGTGCAGTTTGATGGTTTACAGGATGAAGATCCAAATTCACACATAGCTAACTTTTGGGAATTTTGTGATACTTTTAAAATTAATGGCGTCTCTGATGATGCCATTCGTCTAAGGCTATTCCCATTCTCTTTGAGAAATAAAGCCAAATAGTGGTTAAATTCTTTACCACGAGGATCAATCACTGCATGGGAACAGATGACCGAAAAGTTCTTACTTAAATATTTTCCTCCAGCTAAAATAGCTAAATTGCGAAACGATATCTCTTCTTTTGTGCAGATGGATTTAGAGACACTTTATGATCCCTGAGAGAGATACAAAGATCTGTTGAGAAGATGCCCTCACCATGGGTTACCTTTGTGGTTACAAGTTTAGACCTTTCACAACGGTTTGAAACCATCAACAGGGCAAATGATCGATGCAGCCACAGGAGGAACAATCAATAACAAAACACCCGAAGCAGCTTATGAGTTTATAGAAGAGATGTCACTGAATAACTATCAGTGGCAAGTCATGAGGACAAAGCCGACAAAAGCTGCAGGAGTTTATAATATTGATGCTGTCACCATGCTTACTAATCAGGTAGAACTTTTAAATAAAAAGTTTGATAATTTTGTTGGTTCTATGCAGGCACAACCAGTGATGCAGTGCAACACAACTCAAGGAAATATGTTCAATCTAGACTACTCCTCTAATGGACATGGGATGGAAATCGAGCAAGCCAATTATATGGGTAACAATTCTAGACCTCAAAATAACCCTTATAGTAACACTTACAATGCAGGTTGGCGGAATCACCCCAATTTTTCATGGGGGGACAAGGAAATCAATGACAACCACCTCCTTCGGGATTTCAACAACCACCACCACAATAGGAGAAAAAGCTGAACCTTGAAGAGATGTTCACCAAATTTATGGCCATGTCAGAAACCCGTTTCCAACATACCGAAACGGCACTAAAGAATTAACAAGCATCCATTCAAGGGCTCGAAAATCAAATTGGTCAACTTGCCAAATTAATATCCGAAAGACCACAAGGTGGACTACCGAGCAACACTGAGCCAAATCCTAGAGAACATGTTAAGGCAATTACTCTAAGGGATGGTAAAATATTGGCTGAGCCTGAACAAAAACCTGTTCAAGAATCCACAAAAGACAAAGTAACAGAAGAGGAACCCAATGAAAGTACTCCACCAACACTTAAGGAGTATCAACCACCTATACCATATCCGGTAAAGTTGAAGAAAGACCGTACAGATGCTCAATTCGGTAAATTTCTTAAACTTTTTAAATAGTTACATATTAACTTGCCTTTTGTTGAAGCAATTTTGCAGATGCTGGAGTATGCAAGGTTTCTTAAAGAACTACTCACAAATAAAAGGAAGTTGGAAGAATTAGCCACAGTGGAACTCAACGAGGAATGCTCAACTATTCTCCAAAATAAACTGCCGGCCAAACTAAAAGATCCAGAGAGTTTTACTATTCCTTGCTTAACTGGTAGTTTAATAATTCATAAAGCTTTAGCTGATTTAAGTGCTAGTATTAATCTAATGCCCTACAAAATGTTCAAGCAACTAGGTCTAGGGGAACCAAAACCCACTAGGATGAGTATTCAATTAGCTGATAGATCTGTTAAATACCCTAGGGGAATCATTGAAGATGTGCTGGTAAAGGTAGATAAATTTATATTCCTGATTGATTTTGTTGTGCTTGATATGGACGAGGTTATTGAGGTGCCTTTAATTTTGGGACGCCCATTTTCAGCTACTGCTAAAGCTGTTATTGATGTAGGGGATGGTAAATTAGTGCTTAGAGTTGGTGAAGAAGAAGTTGTTTTTAAAATCTATGGTGCTATGAGATTTTCTAGAGAACAAGATGACTCCTGTTATTTTATTGATGTTATTGATTATTTTGTTCAAGACAAATTTTAGGAAATTTCTCTTGCAGACATGTTGGAATTGTGTCTTGTTCAAGGTGAGGGGATAGATGAAGCCACCACTGAAGTTAGAGAAGTAATGAAGGAGTTAAACTCTAATGAACTTGTCACGAGGCATATAAGTTATGAAAGTATTAATATGAATGATGAACTGCGACAAAAACCTTCAATTGATGAACCTCCTAAATTGGAATTAAAACAGTTGTCTGACCATTTAGAATATGCATTTTTAAGAGATGATTTGACATGACCAGTAATTATCGCATCAGACTTAAGTATTGAAAAGAAAAAAGAATTACTTCAAGTATTAAAAGAACACAAGAAGGCTATAGCTTAGAAGATTTCTGACATTAAAGGAATTAGTCCTTCTTTTTGCACCCACAAAATTCTAATGGAAGATGAATATAAATCATCGGTGCAAGCTCAAAGACGATTGAATCCCAACATGAAGGAAGTCATAAAAGTCGAGGTAATTAAACTTCTAGATGCAGGCATTATTTATCCTATTTCTGACAGTTCTTGGGTAAGTCCTGTGCAGGTTGTTCCTAAAAAGGGAGGCATGACCGTAGTATCCAATGATAAAAAGGAGTCAATACCTACAAGAACAGTCACTGGATGAAGAGTTTGCATTGATTATAGAAAGCTGAATGACGCAACTCGAAAAGATCATTTTCCCTTACCTTTCATCGATCAGATGTTGGAAAGATTATGAGGTCATAAGTATTACTGTTTCCTAGATGGCCTTTCTGGTTACTTCCAAATCCTGTTAGCTCCAGAAGACTAGGAGAAGACGACATTCACATGCCCATACGGTACGCTTGCTTATCGTAGAATGCCTTTTGGATTATGTAATGCTCTTGCTACTTTTCAGCGATGCATGCTAGCTACCTTTAACGAATTCGTGGAAGACATCATGGAGGTATTTATGGATGATTTTTTGATTTTCGATAATTCTTTCCAAATTTGTCTTAATAATTTAAAACGCGTTCTGATAAGATGTGAAGAGACGAATTTAGTGCTTAATTGGGAAAAATGCCACTTTATGGTTCAAGAAGGTATTGTCCTAGGACATAAAATTTCTAGTAAAGGGATAGAGGTAGACAAAGCAAAAATTGAGATTATTGAAAAATTACCTCCCCCTAATTCGGTTAAGACTATAAGAAGCTTTTCAAGACATGCTAGTTTTTATCGCAGATTTATTAAAGACTTTTCTAAAATAGCTAATCCTTTGACGAATTTACTAGAAAAAGATGTGCTTTTCAACTTTGACCAAGAATGTTTAGAATCTTTTAACACTCTCAAGGAATTAGTCAATGCCCCGATTATGATTTCACCTGATTGGAATCTTCCTTTTGAACTAATGTGCGATGCAAGTGATTTTGCAGTAGGTGCAATTTTGGGACTGTGAAGAGACAAGCACTTTCAATCGATCTATTATGCTAGCAGAACTCTGACAGCCACACAAGCAAATTATACGACCACCGAAAAAGAATTACTAGCTGTTATTTTTGCATTTGATAAATTCAGATTTTACTTAATATTGTCAAAAGTCATCATTTATACTGATCATTCTACTCTTCGTTATTGATAAACGATAAATTATACATATTTTTACCTCATGTTTAGCCTATATTTTGGACGAATTATCATTAGATTTGTGAGAATTGGTGCTCTTAATCCTTCTATTTCATGTCTTATACTCAGGAGAGCATAGGGAAGAGAAAAGAACGAGAAACGGGCCAAAAACGGAGAAAATGGGCCAAAATGAGAAAACAACACGGCCTAGGGATTCACCACACGGCCGTGGCACAAGGCCGTGCCACATAAAGTCCAACACGGCCCAACCCCGACAAGCACGGCCAGACCACACTGCCGTGCCACCATCAACAGGCCCGCACATGGCCTCTTATCGATCCACACGTACGTGGCACACGGGTGTGTCCCTATCGTGAGGAAGTTCAATTCTACTCGAAAAAGGATACTTAGGGGCTAAGAAAGCCATTCTAAAACTCTATATAAAGACTCTAGGAGGCAACTTCAAGGGTGCGCTTATTTCCCGCTAAGGGAATACTCTTTTCTCCCAAAAAGGAGCGCCATATTTCTGCCAACACAAGGAGTGAAAGCAAGGAATTACTCCAAGGGAAGCCGATTGATTCATCCCAGAAGCCAGAATTCTACATCTTAATTTAATAATCCTAGGTATTATTTCAAGAAACTGATGTGCTTAGGCAGAGGAGCAAAAGTCCCTGTTTTAAGAGTAGATCTACCATAATTAAGCGAAGTTGCATGCAACCCTAGACATAGGGTGACATAAATCTGCCAGATTGGGGTCAAACCTAATAGGGGGATCCATAGATCGAACTAATGCAACCTAGGGGTGTTAATTGATAAAGAAACTTTAATTAACCACCTAGGATTAGTTGTTCTTATCCTCGACGGAGGTATTAACATAGGTTAGGGATCTCTACGGATCAAGTTAAGTGAAGAAATCATCTAGTTCAAGAAGTTAATAACAAGTGAAGTCTAGGTGGATTCTCCCTTAAGTATTGCTCATATCAATCAGCTTTTCCCGAAAGTGTTCCCCAATTTACTTTTTGTGCACTTTTAGTTAGTTTTAGAATTAGTTTCAACCAATCATCTTTTATTTTTAGGCTAGATAATAGAAAGGAAGTAAGTATTAGTACTTTTGGTTCCCTTGGGTACGATAACTCGGTCTTGCCACTAAATTATACTACTGTTCGATAGATGCGCTTGCCTTTAAAATCATGATATTAGTTACTTTTTGGTGTGATCAATTTTTATAAATTTTATTACTTAATATTGCGAGTATCAAGTTTTTGGCGCCATTGCCGGGGAACTGAAATATTAAGAAAGCTCGATTTCTATTACTTTAGCCATTACTATATTTATTTATTTTCAGTTTTTATTTATTTTTATTTTTATTTTTATTTTATTCTATTTTTTTCCTTCCTTTTTCCTTCTAGGTATTTCTGGTTTATGACTAGAAACAACCCAGTAGGACCATTACTTTTTGACGAAGATTTAGAAGCGACAGTTCGCAGAACTCGCAGAGAGATCAGACGAAGCCTACATAATCTAGAACAAGGACAAGAACAAAGGCCAGAACCTACAGAAGAGATGGAAGCAAACCAAAACATTCCACCACCTCCCGCAATACTCGCGCCACCAGCAAATCAAGAAGAAGCTCCTCGCACTATGTATGATTATGCTAAACCTAGTTTGGCTGGTACCCAAACTAGCATTATTAGACCTACTATTGCTGCTAATAATTTTGAATTAAAACCTAACGCTATTCAGATGATACAGCAATTGGTGCAATTTGATGGTTTACAGGATGAAGATCCAAATTCACACATAGCCAATTTTTTGGAACTTTGTGATACCTTTAAGATTAATGGCGTTTCTGATGATGCCATTTGTCTAAGGCTATTTCCATTCTCTTTGAGAAATAAAGCTAAACAGTGGTTAAACTCTTTACCACGAGGCTCAATCACTACATGGGAACAGATGACCAAAAAAATTTTACTTAAATACTTTCCTCTAGCTAAAACAGCTAAATTACGAAATAATATCTCTTCTTTTGTGCAGATGGATTTAGAAACACTATACGATGCCTGGGAGAGATAGAAAGATCTTTTGAGAAGATGCCCTCATCATGGTTTACCTTTGTGGCTACAAGTTTAAACCTTTCACAATGGTTTGAACCCTTTAACAAGGCAAATGATCGATGCAGCCGCAGGAGGAATGATCAACAATAAAACACCTGAAGCAGCTTATGAATTAATTGAAGAGATGTCACTGAATAACTATCAGTGGCAAGTCATGAGGACAAAGCCGAAAAAAGCTGCAGGAGTTTATAATATTGATGCTGTCAATATGCTTACTAACTAAGTAGAACTTTTAAATAAAAAAGTTTGATCATTTTGTTGGTTCTATGCAGGAACAGCTAGTGATGCAGTGTGACACAACTCTAGTAAATATGTTCAATCCAGACTACTCATCCTATGGACACAGCATGGAAACTGAGTAAGCCAACTACATGGGTAACAAATCTAGACATCAAAATAACCCTTATAGTAATACTTACAATGCAGGTTGAAGAAATCACCCCAATTTTTCTTGGGGAGGACAAGGAAATCAAAGACAACCACCTCCTCCAGGATTTCAGCAGCAACCACCACAACAGGAGAAAAAACCGAATCTGGAAGAGATATTCACCAAATTTATGGCCATGTCAGAAACTCGTTTCCAAAATATCGAAATGGCACTAAGGAACCAGCAAGCATCTATTCAAGGACTTGAAACTCAAATAGGCCAGCTTGCCAAGCTAATCTCTAAAAGACCGCAAGGTGGGTTATCAAGCAATACTGAGACTAACCCTAAAGAGTAACTTAATGCCGTAGATACGATAGATAATGAGGGGTTAACCAAAACCAACCCAGCGCCATACAAGGAGCCTGTGGTAAGTAAAGGAAAGAATGAGGTAAGTTACAAAGATGAAATTACCAAAGAATTTAAACCTCGTATCCCATACCCAAACGCGCTAAAGAAAGACAGCACAGATGAGCAATTCAGTAATTTTCTTAAACTCTTAAAGAAATTACATATCAACTTATCGTTTGTTGAAGCAATTTCGCAGATGCCAAAGTACGCAAATTTTTTAGAAGAACTTCTCACAAATAAAAGGAAGTTGGAAGAACTGTCCATAGTGGAACTCAACGAGGAATGCTCAGCTATTCTCCAAAATAAACTGCCAACCAAACTAAAAGATCCAGGGAGTTTTACTATTCCTTGTTTACTTGGTAGCCTAGACGCCAAAAATACTTTAGCTGACTTAGGGTCTAGTATAAATGTCATGCCTTATAAACTGTTTAAACAACTAGGTCTTGAAAAACCTAAGCAAACTAAGATGAGCATTCAACTGGCTAATAAAACTATTAGGTTTCCTAAGGGAATAATTGAAGATGTGCTTGTCAAAATTGATAGATTCATATTCCCAGTTAACTTTGTTGTTTTAGACATTGATGAGGATAGCAATGTACCCTTAATTCTAGGGCGACCCTTTTTAGCAACTGCCAGAACAATAATTGATTTAGGAACAGGTGAACTTACACTACTTGTAGGTGATGACCAAGTTACCTTACAAGCTCGAAACTCAATTAAAACTGTTGATAATAATATAGTCACGAGTCCTTGTAAAAACACTGAACTCACCACCCAACCTTCTGTGTAGGATACACTCCACATAAAGGCAACCCAATCATAGACAAGTCCATCCCAAGGAGATGTACCTGAAAGGCGAATGCTTCAGATCGAGGAATTAGATGAGTGGCTGAACTATCATGAAAAACCCAAACTATGCCAAACCAACCCAGAGCATCACGAAGACGACCCTCAGGTAAAAACATATCAAATCAATGTAGGGGATAAGGTAATCTTAAGGGAAGACGACCCTCAAATCTTTAATTCAAAAGAACATATAAGTGACATACCCTACTTCACGGTAATGAAAATCTTCCCCTATGGTACAGTAGAGGTAAAACATCAGTCACTCGGCACTTTTAAGGAAAACCACAATCGCCTCAAATTTTATGTTGATAATAAAATTTTAAACAGGATAGAAGAGTATTAACTCTTCAAGCCACCGTGACCGAACAAACTTGAGAAAAGTCAAGCTTAGACTATAAACAAGTGCTTCTTGGGGGGCAACCCGAGCACTGACTTAATAAATTCTTTTAAAATTAGGCTTTCTAATACATCAACTAACCCCTGAATGCAGGTTTTTCGAGCCACACGGCCATGCCCACGGGCGTGCCTCAGGCCGTGTGTACACTTTGAGCAGAGACACGGCTGTACGACACGGCCATATGCCTCAAAACACCTCGCAACACGGGCATGTGTCTCTAGCCAGGCGCGCCAAAATCCCTGGGATTTTTGTTTTTCCATTTTATTTTATTTTATTTTTTCTTTATTTGAATTTTAGTATTCTCAGAACTAGTTTATGTTATTTCAGTTATTTTATATCGGTTATTTCCTAACGAGTAATTATTCTAATCCTGAAATACCTAAAATCCCTTAAGTGCTATCGTAGTTTCAAAACCATGAACTTCAAGTATTCCTTCCTCCAAGACAGCTTTCACAATTCAAAGGTTCCATCCAATATTTAGGGAGTTTTACTTCTCTCCCTAACTTAAGATCTTGTGCTTCTATTACTATTAATGTTATCTTTGCACATTGAGGGTAATGTACATCTTAAGTGTGGGGGGGGGGGAGCTCACTTTCATTCTTTATATTATCTTTGAAATCCCTGAAAATTGCTCTCAAATTTTGAATTCTCCGCATTATCTTCAAATCTCTTGTTAGGAATTAATTCTGATTGATTTATAATTTTTATTGATGTGTTGAGAATTAAGACATAGGTACTTATGCTTTGATTATTCAAACTTTAAAACACTAGGGAATCAAACATGATAAGTTGAAATTTTTGAGAATTTAAATTTTTTCTAGGTTATTTTCCCTAATTTTAAGTGTTATCTTGAAATTTGAAATTCACAAGATTGACATCAAAAGCCATAATTCTGGTGAGATTTTTGAGCCTTTTGAGCATAAATTCTTTCGTGCTCACTTTTATTATTGCTTTGAGTGAGTCAATACTGATTTGTATTTCTAGAACTTGCTTCGATTATACATGTCAAAACCACATAATTGATTTGATACACCGAAATGATAAAGGCACCTAGGTTTAACCCACTTACTCCATAAAAGCCTACCTCTATAAATTAACCCCTAGTAAACTCCATTGAGCCTAGCAACCCATTCTTTGACTTACCTCTAATAGTAACCCATAACCCATTTTTGTTGAATTCCATTCAATTATTTTGATCCCTATTTTTGTCGAGATTTGTGTTAAAATTATTATCTAGCTTTGTTTTCTTTTTCAGTTGTAAAGTTTGTCAATATTCAAAGTATTGTACTTAAATTGTTCTAAAGAACAGAAAAAAAACAAAAAAAAGACAAAAAAACAAAAAAAATGTGTATATACATTTAATTCAGTTGTAATCTGTAATAGTGCAATAGTTTTTGCATATTTCTACAAGCTTCCAAATCCAGAATGATGTCATCATAAGGCTTAGCTCTAGGAATATGTTCCAGTGATAGAGATTTCTCTAGCTAGATGATTTTTCAATTCAATCTCGATTCTAACCCTCTTTTTCAGCTTGTGACAACACCCCTAACCAAAGCCCCATTACAACCATTAAAAGACCTTTTGATCGATGTGTCGTATCAATCTATAGTGGTGGAGATTTGATTTTCTTGCAAGCCTATGGTAATAACTTTTCAGATTGACTAAAGAGTGCTTAATTCTTGAACCCTAAACACTTTGAGTGGATAGAGTGAACCCTTAGTGAGGATGTCAAAACCTGTTGATATCAATTGAGAGATGATTACTTAGAAGAAGGGAAGAAACTTATGTTTCAATGATAAAATTCTCAACTTAGAGTGATTTAATCTTTAATGTTCTTCTGATTGAATTTTCATTGTATGACTGATATGCTCGCGATATTAAGTAATAAAATTTATAAAAACTGATCACACCAAAACTAACTAATATCACGATATTAAAGGCAAGCGCACCTATAGAACAGTAGTATAGTTTAGCGGCAAGACCGAGTTATCGTACCCAAGGGAACCAAAAGTACTAATACTAAGACCGAGTTATCGTACCCAATGGAACCAAAAGTGCTAATACTTACTTCCTTTCTATTATCTAGCCTAAAATAAAAGAGGATTGGTTGAAACTAATTCTAAAACTAACTAAAAGTGCACAAAAAGTAATTGGGGAAAACTTTAGGGAAAAGCTGATCGATATGAGCAATACTTAAGGGAGAATCCACCTAGACTTCCCTTGTTATTAATTTCTTGAACTAGATGATGTCTTTACTTGACTTGATCCGTAAAGATCCCTAACTTATGTTAATACCTCTTTCGAGGATAAGAACAACTAGGCCTAGGCTGTCAACTAAAGTTTCTTTATTAATTAACACCCTAGGTTACATTAATTCGATCTATGGATCCCCCTATTAGGTTTGAACCTAATCCGACAGATTTATGTCGCCTTATGTCTAGGGTTGCATGCAACTCTGCTTAATTATGGTAGATCTACTTTTAAAATAGAGACTTTTTCTCCTCTGCCTAAGCACATCAGTTTCTTGAAGTAATACCTAGGATTATTAAATCAAGAATGAAGAACGCATAATTAAGAACAATTCAAGTATTTATCAAATAATTTAAGAATAAATAATAACAAGATCTGTCTTAGATTTCATCCCTCTCAAGTATTTGAGGGGTTTAGTTCATAATAAAGAAAGAAAACATCTCAGAAGAAATAAGATAACAAAACATAAAGAACCCAAAAACCCCTGAAGGAATTTAAGGAGATCCCTAGTCTTGATGTAGAACTCTGGCTTCTGGGATGAATCAATCGGCTTCCCTTGGAGTAATCCCTTGCTTTCACTCCTTGTGTTGGCAGAATTATGGCGTTCTTTCTTGAGAGAAAAGAGTCTTCCTTTAGTGGGAAATAAGCCCCCTTGAAGTTGCCTCCTAGGGTCTTTATATAGAGTTTATAATGGCTTTCTTAGCCCCTAAGTATCCTTTTTCGAGTAGAATTGAACTTCCTCACGATAGGGACACGCCCGTGTGCCACGCCCATGTGGTTTTGATAAGAGGCCGTGTGGGCCTGTTGAGGGTGGCACGGCCGTGTAGCCTGGCCATGCTTATCGGGGCTGGGCCGTGTTAGACCTTGTGTGGCACAGCCGTGGTCGTTTTCTCATTTTGGCCTATTTTCTCCATTTTTGGCCCGTTTCTCGTTCTTTTTTCTTCCCTATGCTCTCCTGAGTATAAGACATGAAATAGAAGGATTAAGAGCACCAATTCTCACAAATCTAATGATAATTCATCCAAAATATAGGCTAAACATGAGATAAAAATATGTATAATTTATCGTTTATCAATGACTACTTGTGAATTAGTTTGAAACATTATTGATAAAGATTGTAAGTTGAGAGGAATGATTCTTAATTAGGGATTGAGATTTTGCTTGAGGACAAGCAAATGTTTAAGTGTGGGGGTATTTGATAAACGATAAATTATACATATTTTTACCTCATGTTTAGCCTATATTTTGGATGAATTATCATTAGATTTGTGAGAATTGGTGCTCTTAATCCTTCTATTTCATGTCTTATACTCAGAAGAGCACAGGGAAGAGAAAAGAACGAAAAACGGGCCAAAAATGGAGAAAATGGGCCAAAATGAGAAAACGACATGGCTCAGGGATTTACCACACGGCTGTGGCACAGGGCCGTGCCATATAAAGTCCAACACGGCCCAACCCCGACAAGCACGGACAGACCACACGGCCGTGCCACCATCAACAGGCCCGCACACGGCCTTTTATCGATCCACACGGGCGTGGCACACGGGGGTGGCACACGGGCGTGTCCCTATCGTGAGGAAGTTCAATTCTACTCGGAAAAGGATACTTAGGGGCTAAAAAAGCCATTCTAAAACTCTATATAAAGACTCTAGGAGGCAACTTCAAGGGTGTGCTTATTTCTTGCTAAGGGAATACTCTTTTCTCCCAAAAAGGAGCGCCATATTTCTGCCAACACAAGGAGTGAAAGCAAGGAATACTCCAAGGGAAGCCGATTGATTCATCCCAGAAGCCAGAATTCTACATCAAGACAGATGATCTCCCTAAATTCCTTCAAGGTTTTTGGGTTCTTTATGTTTTGTTATCTTATTTCTTCTGAGATGTTTTCTTTATTAATTATGAACTAAACCCTTCAAATACTTGAGGGGGATGAAACCTAAGACAAATTTTGTTATTATTTATTCTTGAATTATTTGATAAATACTTGAATTATTCTTAATTATGTGTTCATTATTCTTGATTTAATAATCTTAGGTATTATTCTAAGAAACTGATGTGCTTAGGCAGAGGAGCAAAAGTCCTTGTTTTAAGAGTAGATCTACCATAATTAAATGGAGTTACATGCAACCCTAGACATAGGGCAACATAAATCTGCCGGATTAGGGTCAAACCTAATAGGGGGATCCATTGATCGAATTAATGCAACCTAGGGGTGTTAATTGATAAAGAAACTTTAATTAACCACCTAGGATTAGTTGTTCTTACTGAAAAAATAAAAATTAGAAATAAAAATAAAATAAAAAATTGAAAATAAAATGAAAAAAGAAAATAAAAGAGAAGATAAGAGGATTAGAGAAGTCTAATCCTCAGATGGTCCTAACGGTGGTGGCAGTGATGAAATGTGGAGGTGCTGACAGATCTGCTGAAGAGTAGTGTCGATATGGTCAAATCGCTGAAAGCACTGCTGCTCAAGTTGCGTGAAGCGCTCAGATATATCAGCATAAGAGGCTTCCGTGTGAACTGGGCAGTGCGGTGATGGTGGCTCAGTGGGGTGTTCCTCTAGTGGTGGGACATCGTCAGTAATGTCCTCTGGGTTCTTCTGCTCGGTGTCTTGGAATAGTCTATGTTGTGGAGGATCGGTCCCTTGTCGTCGTTGGATCATCCTCATGTGAAGCATGGTTTGGATGCCCTGCGGGTAAATCTGACCGACGAGTGTGTAGGAGGAAGTCTGGGCCGCGGTATTGAATAGCCCGAAGTAGTGGGCTAGGCGAGTCACGTACGGGCCTATGCTGATCACCCCCTTTCTATGCCTCTCCGTTTGATGTTGGATGGCAAGAGCGATGAAGTAAGCCAGGTCGAAGACATGGTCGTGTGCCATGCTCCATAGAAAGTAGGTGTCGTGGGTGTTGACGACGCCGGTGCTCTCGCGCCGCCCGGTGAGTGTATGCGCGAGCAGGGCATGAAGATACCTCAATGATGGAGATAAGGCGGTCGCCTTGGAGCGATTGGGGTTGTACTTTGATGCTACCGGGACTAAGTTCTCCCAACACTTAGAGGGTGAATAGTGGATGTGGCGATGAAGCTCAGAGAGGACTTCTTCTTCCAAAAATTGCTCCGTGTATAGCCCCAGTGCGGTACCGGACGCTAAGTTGTTGAATAAGGCCTCTGATAAACACTAAATTATACATATTTTTACCCCATGTTTAACCTATATTTTGGATGAATTATTATCAATTTAGTGCGAATTGGTGCTCTTAATCTTTCTTTTTCATATCTTATACTCAGGAGAGTATAGGGAAGAGAAAAGAACGGAAAATAGACAAAAAACGGGAGAAAATGGGCCAAAATGTGCAAACACACGGCCGAAGAAGTCACCACACGGCCGTGGCACACGGCCATGCCACACAAAGATTACACGGTCCAGCCTCGACAAGCATGGCCAGGCCACACGGCCGTGCCCCAATCGACAGAATCTCACACAGCCTCTTGTCGAAGCACACGGGCGTGGCACACGGGCGTGTTCTAGTCGTGAGGAAGAGGAATTTCACGCAGATATAGATGCTTAGAGGCTAAGAAAAGCTCCCCAAAGCTCTATATAAAGACCCTAGGAGGCAACTCTAAGGCTGTACTCTTTTCTCCCAAAAAGGAGCGCCATCTTTCAGCCAACACAAGGAGTGGAAGCAAAGAATTACTCCAAGAGAAAGCCGATTGATTCATCCCAGAAACCGGAATCATACATCAAGATAGAAGATCTCCCTAAATTCCTTCAGGGTTTTTGTTTTCTTTATGTTTTGTTATTTATTATCTTCTGAGATGTTTCTTTTCTTAATTATGAACTAAACCCCCAAATACTTGAGGGGGATGAAACCTAAGATAGATCTTGTTATCATTCATTGAAGTTATATGATAATTGCTTGAATTGTTCTTAATTATGTGTTCTTCATTCTTGATTTAATAATCCTAGGTATTACTTCAAGAAATTGATGTGCTTAGAGTAGAGGAGCAAAAGTCCCTATGATAAGAGTAGATCTACCATAATTAAGCGGAGTTGCATGCAACCCTAGACATAGCGCGACATAAATCTACCGGATTAGGGTCAAACCTAATATGGGGAACCATAGATCGAATTAATGCAACCTAGGGAGTTAATTAATAAAGGAACTTTAATTAACAACTTAGGCCTAGTTGCTCTATGCCTCGACGGAGGGTTTAGCATAAATTAGGGATCCCTACGGATCAAGTCAAGTAAATAAATTATATAGTTCAAGAAGTCAATAACAAGTGAAGTCTAGGTGGATTCTCCCTTGAGTATTGCTCATATTAATCAGTTTTCCCGAAAGTTTTTCCTCAATTTACTTTTTGTGCACTTTTAGTTAATTTTAGAATTAGTTTAAATCAACTCTATTTATTTTTTGGCTAGATAATAGAAAGGAAGTAAGTACTAGTACTTTTGGTTTCCTTGGGTACGATAACTCGGTCTTGCCACTAAACTATACTATTGTTCGACAGGTGCGCTTGCCTTTAAGGTAGTGATATTAGTTAGTTTTGGTGTGATCAGTTTTATAAATTTTATTACTTAATATCACGATAGCTGTATCAGCCTCCAAGGCAGAACTGAATTGTCCCTGGATTATCATATTGGGACATTACGGTTTGTAGGTGGAAAGTGGAACGGAACTCGAGGGTGATTTCGAGGTATGTAGGCTCCACAATTTGGAAGAATTACTCCCATGGGTCCGTTATCAGCACGGTTCGAAACGCGTCGCTAGGTGGACTTGCTCTAAGGCGGGCCAGTCGATACATCTCCCTACTCCGAGGGGTCTCGTCCTTAGAATTTGAAATAACTCCTCTTGGGAGTCTTGTGAAAACTGAAGGTACGGGTGTCAGACTTCTGTCGTGGGTCTAGAGGATGGGCCACTGGGCCCTTTACGTTTCTTTGAAACAGGTACTGCAACTTTCTTACCTCGAGATGATGACATGGTACCTAAAAGAAAATGGGCATGAGTTAGTTGTAGCGAAATTATAAAAAATAAACACTGAATTAATTGATTAAGACTAGTACCTATGTTAATGCACAAATAACATGCTATTTTACCTAAGAGTGGAGATGAACATAATATGGGTATTTGAACAAAATGCCTAAAATTTAAAGGCTTAAGATATCTTAAAATGGCAGCAAAAGATTGTTCTAAATGTCATGAGGGATGTTTCTAGAGTAATCATGCTAAATGGGTAAAAATCATGCAAATAATCATGCTAATAACTAAATAATGAAATCATTAACAAATAATTTAACGAAAAACATAAAAAAATTAAAGGACAAATAAGAAATAACAAAAACCAAAACCAAATGAATGTTTTTAGAGGCTGGGCACGGGCGTGGATGGAGTTGAACGGTCATGGTATGCTTTCCACGGGCGTGGGGGCAGTCTTGTGCGGGAGTGGCGTCGATTTGAAGGCCGACGGTGGGGTTAAGGATGTCTGGTAGGAGTTTTGGGTGGAGGATTTTAGGGTTTTAATGGAGAAGAAAGTTAATAGAGCCCTGTTTATATAGGATTTTGGGTCACACGGGCATGGCACACGCCCGTGTGACTCTAGTTTTGCCCGTGTGGTTTGAAATTTGGGGGTTTTTAGAGCATCGGTTGCAATTCACACGCCCGTGTTCCTAGGGCATGTTGAGGCACACGGCCGTGTCGCACAACCGTGTCCTGCAATGTTCGCTTCTCCCACAGCTGTGTAGTAGGTCACATGCCCGTGTCTAAATTGACAATGTCAACACAGTCTTAGGGCACGGGCATGTTGAATGCCCGTGTTTAGATCTACACGGCCATGTCGCACGGTCGTGTCATATGGTTTAAGGCCTTGTCCGAATTGATAGTGTTGGCCATGGCCACATCGCACAACCGTGGCACTTTGTCGTAGCCCGTGTTTCTGGAAAAAATTTTCCTTGCTTTATACACTGCCAAATTGCATGATCGTGTCTCTACTTATAGTGTCCACATGGCTTTAGGCGCGCCCGTGGGTATGGCTGTGTGGCCCTAAATCCTGCATTTAAAAAGGGTTAGTTGATGTATTAAAAGACTGAAATAAAAGGTTACCAAGTTAGTGCTCAGGTTGCCTCTCGAGAAGCGCTTATTTATAGTCTAAGCTCGACTCTACTTTTCAAACGGTCATGGTGGCTCAAGGAGTTGAAACTCCTCTCTCTTATTGTCACAATACGGTTTAAGTCGAGTGTGGTTAACCTTAAAAGTGTCAAATTGAGAATGAGTTACCTCGACTGCACCGTATGGAAAAATGTTTACTACCGTACAGGGCATTTCTTCATCAAGCTTATATGTGGCAGTTCGAGGGTCTACATCTAGTTCCTTGATCGGTGGCTTCCGCTCTTTGTGGGTAGTTTTATCCTTGCATGGGTTAAAACGAGGCTCATTTGTGTCTTTTAAATGTGTTTCCTGTAACAAAGATGAAACCATATGATTAGTCTTAATTACAGAGTTTATAGAATTACCTTCATTACTTGATGTTTTGATTGAGTCACGAGCCTGAAGAGTAATTGTCTCACCACCTGCATGTAATGTGAGTTCTCCTGTACCAACGTCAATGATAGTTCTAGCAGTTGTTAAAAAGGGCCGTCCTAATATTAAAGGAACATCACTATCCTCATTCATGTCCTAAGATTAACTACGGATCAAATCAAATAAAGAAATCATCTGGTTCAGAGTTAGATAACAAGTGAAGTCTAGGTGAATTCTTCTTTAGGTATTGCCCTCATCAATTAGTTTTTCCCAAAAAGTAATTTCCCAACTTTCTCTTTGACGTTCCTTTAAGTTTAGTTTAATTAGTTAATTTAGAAACAAAACCCCCCGTTTATTTTTAGGCTAGATAATAGGAAGACAATCATTACTAGTACTCATAGTTCCTTGGATTCGATATTCCAGTCTTGCCACTAACTATACTACTATTTGATAGGTGCACTTGCCTTTTATCGTGATATTAATTAGTTTACAGGTACGATCAGATTTTATTACTTCATCAAATCACAATCAGCAATCCTAGACATAGGACGATGAAAATCTGCCAGATTAGAGTCAAACCTAATAGGGGGATCCATAGATTGAGTTAATGCAAAACTAGGGGTTTTAATTAGAAAGAGATTTCAATTAATCAACCTAGGGTTAGTTGTTTTTATTCTCAACGGAGATATTAACATAATTTAGGGATCTCTACAGATCAAGTCGAATGAATAAATTGTCCAGTTTAGAGTTAAATAACAAGTGAAGTCTAGGTGAATTCTTCCTTGGGTATTGCTTTTATCATTCAGTTTTCCCAAAGTAATTCTCCAATTTGCTCTTTGTTGCATCCTTAGTTAGCTTAGAATTAATTAGTTTAAAGAAAACCTCCCTTTATTTCTAGGCTAGATAATAGGAAGAAAGTTATTACTAGTACTTTTAGTTCCTTGGATTCGAAATTTCGGTCTTTCCACTAACTATACTACTATTAGATAAGTGCGCTTGCCTTTCATCATAATAATAATTAGTTTCAAGGTACAATCATTGTTATTACTTCATCAAAATTACAATCAGTGTTTTGGCACCGTTGCCGGGGAACTAAGATATTAGGAACACTCTATTTCTATTACTTTAGCCATTTTTACTTTTATTGCAATTTATTTTCTATTTTTATTTTTAGGCTTTACTAAAATTATCTTTTTGTTCTTCTCTGATAGGTATCTCTAGTTTATGACTAGAAGAAACCCGTCAGGACCACTATTGTTTGATAGCGATTTAGAAGCCACAGTTCGCAGAACGTGAAGAGACATAAAGCGAAGCTTACAGTACCCATAACAAGGACAAGGAATCTATTGAAGAGATGGAAGCAAATGAAAACAATCAGCTACCTCCTGTGGTAGCTACAGATCCTGTGAATCAAAATCCTATCCCTCGTACTATGTATGATTATGCTAAGCCTAATTTAGCTGGCACTGAATCTAGTATTGTTAGGCCTGCTATTGCTACAAATAATTTTGAACTGAAACTTAACATTATTCAAATGATTGAACAGTTTGTTCAGTTTGATGGTTTGCAGGATGAGGATCCTAACGCACGTTTGGCTAACTTTTTGGAATTATGCGACATATTTAAAATCAATGGTGTTTCTGATAATGCCATTCGCCTTTCGTTATTTCCCTTTTCTTTAAGAAATAAAGCTAAGCAGTGGTTGAACTCTCTACCACGAGGGTCTATCACTACTTGGGAACAAATGACTGAAAAGTTTTTACTTAAATATTTTCCACCGGCTAAAATAGGAAAGTTGAGGAATGATATCTCTTCTTTTGTGCAGATGGATTTAGAGACATTTTACGATGCTTGGGAGAGATACAATGATTTATTGAGGAGGTGTCCTCACCATGGGTTACCTTTGTGGCTACAGGTTCAAACTTTTCACGACAGTTTGAACCCCTCAACAAGACAGATGATTGATGTAGCTGCCGGTGGAACTATCAATAACAAGACACCTGAGGAGGTTTATGAGTTTATAGAAGAGATGTCACTGAATAATTATCAGTGGCAAGCCATAAGGACAAAGCCGCAAAAAGCTGACGGGGTTTTTAATGTTGACACAGTCACGATGCTATCTAATTAGTAGAACTTCTTAATAAAAAGATTGATAGTTTCGTTAATTCTACACAGGTACATCCAGTGATGTAGTGTGACTCAAATCTAAGAGGTGTGAACAATTCTGAGTACCCCACTTATGGACATGGCATGGAAAACAAGCAAGCCAACTATACGGGTAATAATTCTATATCTCAAAATAACCCTTATAGTAACACTTATAATGTAGGTTAGAGAAACCACCCCAATTTCTTATGGGGTGGTTAAGGAAATTAGAGACCACCACCCTCTCTAGGCTTCCAACAACCACCTTACCAGCAAGAGAAAAAGTCAAACCTTAAGGAAATGCTCACGAAATTTATCTCTGTATCAGAAACTCATTTTTAGAATACCGAGACGGCACGTAAAAACCAACAAGCTTCCACTCAAGGACTTGAAAATCAAATTCGTCAACTTGTCAAGATGATATCTGATAGACCACAAGGTAGTCTACCGAGAAATACTGAACCCAATCCTAGGGAGCATGTTAAAGTAGTCACATTAAGGAATGGGAAGATGCAAACTGAACCTGAAAAGAAGATACCACAAGAACCTAACAAGGAGAATATCGAGGAGACTGAGCCCAAAGAAAAAACCCCACCGATACTCAAGGAATATAAGCCATTCATTCCATACCCAGCAAAGTTGAAAAAAGACCGCATGGATGCTCAATTTGGTAAATTTCTTAAACTTTTTAAATAGTTACATATTAACTTACCTTTTGTTGAAGCTACTTCGATGATGCCCACGTATGCAAAGTTTTTAAAAGAGCTTCTAACAAAAAAAAGGAAGTTTGAAGAACTATCCACAGTGGAACTTAACGAGGAATGTTAAACGATCCTTTAGAACAAACTGCCAACTAAATTGAAAGATTGAGGAAGTTTTACTATTCCTTGTTTAATTGGAAGTCTGAATATTGAAAAGGCATTAGTAGATTTAGGTGCCAATATTAACTTAATACCTTATAATGTTCAAGCAACTAGGTCTAGGGGAACCAAAACCTACTAGGATGAGTATTCAATTAGTTGATAGATCTGTTAAATATCCTAGGGGTATCATTGAAGATGTATTAGTTAAGGTTGATAAATTTATATTCCATATTGATTTTTTTGTAGTTGACATGGATGAGGATGTTGAGGTACCCTTAATCCTAGGGCGTCCATTTTTAGCTACTGCTCGAGCTATTATCAATGTAAGGGATGGTAAACTAGTGCTTAGGGTAGGTGATGAAGAAATTATGTTTAAAATTTATGATGCCATGCGATTCTCTAGGAAACAAGATGATTCCTATTATTTTATTAATTCCATTGATTATTCTGTTTAAGACTCTTTTCAGGAAATCGCTTCCAAAGACATGCTGGAACTATGTCTCATTCTAAGTGGGGGAGAGGACGAAGTCACCACTGAGATGGAAAAGGTAATAATCAATTTAAACTCCAACCTCCCCTAAACGAACCAATTATGAAGGTTTTGAGATTAATGGGGAATTAAGACAAAAGCCCTCTGTTGACGAACCTCCCCAACTGGAATTGAAGCAATTACCTAGACACTTAGAATATGCATTTTTGGAGATAATTCTACATTACCAATAATTATTGCTTCAAATTGTAGCCTAAGGAAAAAGAGGAATTAATCCAAGTGTTAAGAAAACATAAAAGAGCCATAGCTTGGAAAAACTCTAACATTAAAGGAATCAACCCCTCTTTTTGCACCGATAAAATCTTGATGGACGATGAATATAAACCATGTGTGCAAGCTCAAAAGAGATTGAATCCCAACATGAAAGAAGTAGTCAAGGCTGAGGTAATTAAATTTCTAAATGCTGGAATTATTTATCCTATTTTTTACAGTGCTTGGGTAAGTCTTGTGCAGGTTGTTCCTAAGAAAGGTGGCATGACTGTTGTTGCCAATGAAAAGAATGAATTAATCCCTACAAGAACGGTAGCAGGTTGGAGAGTTTGCATTGACTATAGGAAATTTAATGATGCCACTAGTAAAGATCACTTACCATTGCCCTTCACTGATCAGATGTTGGAAAGATTGTCAGGACATATGTACTATTGCTTCTTTGATGGACTTTTCGGTTATTTCCAAATCTCGATTGCTTTTGAAGATCAAGAGAAAATGACATTCACTTGTCCATACAGTATGTTTACTTATTGTAGAATGCCCTTTGGATTATGTAATGCTCCTATTACTTTTCAGCGTTGCATTCTAGCTATCTTTGACGAACTCGTGGAGGACATCATGGAGGTATTTATGGATGACTTCTCGGTATTCGGTAACTCTTTCTATCTTTGCCTTAAGAATTTAGAACGAATAAGGTGTGAGGAAACAAATCTTGTTCTTAATTGGGAAAAATACCATTTTATGGTTTAAGAAAGTATTATGTTAGGACACAAGATTTCTTGTAAGAAGATAGAAGTTGATAAAGCGAAAGTTGAGACCATTGAAAAACTACCTCCCCCTAGTTCAGTTAAGGCAATCAGAAGCTTTTTAGAACATGCTGGGTTCTATAGAAGTTTCATTAAAGATTTTTCTTAAATAGCTAAGCCTTTAACGAAATTACTAGAAAAAGATGTACCCTTCTATTTTGATCAGGAATGTTTAGAAGCATTTAATACTCTCAAAGAGAAACTTACTAATGCTCCAATTATAATTGCACCTAATTAGAATTTACGTTTTGAGCTAATTTGTGATGGAAGTGATTTTGCAGTAGGCACAGTTCTTGGACAGCGAAGAGACAAGCACTTTCAGCCAATCTATTATGCTAGTAAAACTCTAAAAGCCACACAAGAGAACTATACTACCACAGAAAAAGAGTTGCTAGATGTGATTTTTGCATTTGACAAATTTAGACCATATCTGATATTGTCTAAAGTCATCGTTTATACTGAACACTCCACTCTTCGTTATCTTTTAACTAAGTTTGATGTGAAACCCAATTAATAAGATGGATTTTATTGTTGCAAGAATTCGATTTGGAAATACAAGATAAAAAAAAGCTGAAAACTTGGCAGCCGATCACCTTTCCAGGCTTGAGAATCCACATCTCAAGGAACTTGATAAGGCCGAGATAAATGACTCGTTTCCTAAAGAACAACTCTTAGTCGTATCTGAACCTGAGGTACCTTGTTTTGCTGACATTACAAATTACTTAGCTACTAATATAACCCTAAAAGGGTTGACACATCAACAAAAGAAGCAATTCTTTACTAATGTGAAAAACTACTTTTGGGAAGATCTTTTTCTTTTTCGTACATGTACAGATTAAGTCATTCGAAGATGTGTTACAATAATAGAAGCAAACAAAATCCTGGCACACTGCCATTCAGAACCAACAGGAGGACATTACAGTGGAACTAAGACCGCCCATAAAATACTCGAATCAGGTTTTTATTGGCCCATATTATTTAAGGACGCCAACAGGTATGTTACTTCTTGTGACAAATGTCAACGAACAGGTAATATCTCTAAACATGATGAACTACCTCAAACATATATGCTTGAATGTGAAATATTCGATGTATGGGGCATCGATTTCATGGGTCCATTCCCTAGTTCATTTGGAAATAAATATATCCTAGTAGCAGTTGATTACATGTCTAAATGGGTAGAAGCCCAAGCGTTACCTACTAATGATGCTAGAATGGTAGTGAGATTCCTTAAAAAACTCTTCTCTTGATTTGGAACACCTACAGCAATTATTAGTGATAGAGGAACTCATTTCTGTAATGCTCAGTTTGAAAAAGTCCTAAAGAAATATAGGGTGCACCACAAAACAGCTACCCCTTATCACCCCCAAACCAGTGGACAAGTCGAGGTAGCTAATAGAGAGCTGAAACGTATCCTAGAGAAGACAGTAGAGTCAAATAGGAAAGATTAGGTGATAAAAGTATATGATGCTTTATGGGCTTATAGAACTGCATTCAAAACTCCCACAGGAACATCTCCCTCTAGACTTGTTTATGGGAAAAGTTGTCATTTACCCTTTGAACTAGAACATAAGGCGTTTTAGGCTATCAAATTTCTAAATCTCGATCCTAATCTTATAGGTGAAAAGAGACTCATGCAGTTAAATGAGTTGGATGAATGGCGTAGTAATGCCTATGAAAACTCACGCCTATACGAGGAAGCCACAAAGTGGCGCCATGATGCTCGTCTAAAGCAACCCAAATAATTTAAAACTGGCAATCTCGTCTTGCTTTACAACTCAAGGCTTAGACTATTCCCTGGAAAACTAAAATTAAGATGGTCAGGCCCATTCATAGTTCAAAGTGTTTTTCCCTACGACACAGTTGAGGTAACACATCCAACTCACGGCACTTTCAAGGTAAACGGTTATCAACTCAAACTATATAATGGTGACAATTTTAAGAATGATAGGGAGGAGCTTAGGCTCCACGAACCCTCGTAAAGAAGAAATCAAGATAAGTCGAGCTTAGATTCTAAATAAGACTTCTCGGAAGGCAACCCGAGCACTAACATTATTGATTTCTTTAAATTCAGTCCTTAAAACATAGATTTCTCAAAGCTACACGACCAGGCACATGGGCGTGCCTAAAGCCGTGGCCACAACATTGATGGAAACACAGCTGTGTGAAAACAGAGGGAAATTTTTCCCAAGACACAGATTTCGATAAATTGCCACTTTCGTCTGAGAACCTGCCAAATTAACACGGGCGTGTGACACGCCCATGCGACATACCTGTGTCAATAGGCCGTGGTTGAAACTAAAAAATTAGCACGTGCGTGTGACACGCCCGTGCCTAACACCCGTGGCCACACCATAAGTCCACGAAACACACGGGCTAGGCCCAGGACACACGGGCGTGTGCCAGGGCCGTGTGCCCAATCCCCTATCTTAAACAACACCACCACCACCTCATGATTCATCTGTCGATAAGGACATTTGAGTCCAGTTTCTTTTATTTTTAATTTTATTTTTATTTTTAAGTTACATGCCTTCTTAATTTTCTTTACTTTATATCTTTCTGTTTTCTTGTAAATACTTATATTTTGCACTTTGTTGAGTAATACCTTAATTCTTCCCACAATTGTGTTTTCCTCAATAGCCTAGAATCATGAACTTCAAGTAGTCCTTCCTCCAATTCAGCTTTCACTATTCTAAGGAATTCACCAAGAAAATTCAAGGAGTCTCGTTTCTATCCCTCACTTATGATCTATGCTTATATTTTTACCTATCCTTGTACATTGAGGGCAATGTACATCTTAAGTGAGGGGGGACTGACTTTCACTTTTGCATTATTCTCAAACCCCTGAATCTTGTCTTGTCTTTCAAGTCACTTTCTCATATCACTATTAAAATGAATTCTGATTGATTTATGATTTTTATTGATATGTTTAGGATTAAGACATAGGTATTTGTGCTTTGATTATTCAAACTTTAAGACATTAGAGAATCGGGCATGATAAGTTGAAATTTTTGAGATTTTGAAATTTTCTAGGTTATTTCCCCAAATTTAGGTATTATCTTTAAACTTGAAATTCACAGATCGGCATCAAAAGCCATAATTTTGGTTAGATTTTTTAGCCTTTTGAGCATACATCCCTTCATGCTCACTTTTATTGTTGCGTTGAGTGAGTCAATATTGATTTGTTATTCTAGAACTTGCTTCGATTATGCATGTCAAGACCACACCATTTATTTGATATATCGAGATAATAGAGGCACTTAGGTTTAATCTACTCACTCCATAAAAAGCCTACCCTCATAATTCACCATTAGTGAATCCCCTTAAGCCTAACAAACCATTTATTTTTTTACTCTTAATATTAACCCATAAACTTGTTTTTGATTCTTTAAGAATTTCCCTCACTCTAATTTGATCATTATTTTTGTCGAGATTTGAATTGACTAATTATCTAGCTATGTTTTCCTTTTCAGTTTGTAAGTTCATAAAATATTCGATTTATTCTAAAAAAATAGTATATATATTTCAGTTGTAATTCAATGTTTCACATATTTCTATTATGAGATTCTGATTTTTAAACGATGTTATTCAAAAGGCTTTATTCTAGGAATATGTTTCAGTGATAGAGATTTTTCTAGATAGATGACTTTTCAGTTCAATCTCGATTCTAACCCTCTTTTTCAGCTTATGACTACACCCCTAACTAAATCCCCATTACAACCTTGTAAAGACCTTTTGATCGATGTTTCATCTCAATTTATAGTGGTGGAGATTTGATTTTCATGCAAACTTATGGTAATAACTTTTCATGTTGACTATTAAGTGCTTAATTTTCAAACCCTAAACACTTCGAGTGGATAGAGTGAATCATTAGTGAAGATGTCAACTCTTGTTAATTTTAAATTCAAGGTAATTACTTAGAAGAAGGGAGAATGCCTATGTTTCCGTGATAAGATTCTCAACTTATATTGTTTGAGACTTGAGTGTTCTTTCAGTTGAATTATCAATGTATGATTACTTACGGATTAGTTTGAAACATTATAAATAAGAACTATAAGTTGAGAAGAATGATTTTTAATTGTGAGTTGAGATTTTGCTTGAGGACAAGCAAAGGCTTAAGTGTAGGGGTATTTGATAAACTGTAATTTATACATATTTTTATCCCATGCTTAGCATATTTTTGGATGAATTATCATTAGAATTGTGGAATTTGATGCTCCTAATCCTTTAATTTCATGTTTTACCCTTAGATGAGCATAAGGAAGAGAAAAGAGCAAGGAACGGGACAAAAATGAGCAAAATAGGCCCAATTCAATAATTGACACGGCCTAGACATCTATACATGGGTACATCACATGCCTGTGCTTATTTCACAGCTTTGAACACGGCCTAAGCACGAGTCACACGGGTGTGTCCCTGTCGGGACGAATTTTAATTTCACACAAAAAAGCTACTTAGGGGCTAAGAAAGGTATTCCAAAGTCTATATAAAGATCCTAAGAGGCGACTATAAGGGTGTACAGTACAGGGGAGCCGACACGAAGGGTAGAAGGCAAGGAATTACTCAAAGGAAAGCTGATTGATCCATCTCAGAAGCCAGGATCTACATAAAGACTGAAGATCTCCCTTCAATCCTTTCAAGAGTTTTGGGTTTTCTTTATGTTTTGTTGTTTTCTTTACTTTGAGATGTGTTCTTTTATAGACATGAACTAAATCCCTAAATACCTGAGGAGGATGAAACCTAAGACTAATCTTGTTATTGTTATCTGAAGTATATGATAAATATTCGATTTGTTCTTAATTGTGTTTTTAATTCTTGATTTAAAATTTCAGGATATTAATTCAAGTCAAATGTGCTTATTTAGAGGAGAAAAAGTCCCTGTTTAAGAGTAGATCCAACATAATTAAGTGGAGTTGATCGCGATCTTAGACATAGGACGACAAAAATCTACCGGATTAGAGTCAAATCTAATAGGGGGATTTATAGATCGAGTTATTACAAAACTAGGGGTTTTAATTAGAAAGAGATTTCAATTAATCAACCTAGGGTTAGTTGTTCTTATTCTCGACAGAGATATTAACATAATTTAGGGATCTCTACGGATCAAGTAGAATGAAGAAATCGTCTAGTTCAGAGTGAAATAACAAGTGAAGTCTAGGTGGATTCTTCCTTGGGCATTGCCTTTATCATTCAGTTTTCCTAAAGTAATTCTCCAATTTACTCTTTGTTGCGTCCTTAGTTAGCTTAGAATTAATTAGTTTAAAAAAAAACCTACCTTCATTTCTAGGCTAGATAATAGGAAGAAAGTTATTACTAGTACTTTTAGTTCCTTGGATTTGACATTCCGGTCTTGCCACTAACTATACTACTATTCGATAGATGCGCTTGCCTTTCATCGTGATAATAGTTAGTTTCTAGGTACGATCATTACTATTACTTCATCAAAATCACGATCAGTCTTATGTACATAATAACTTGTACAAGACCAGATATTACATATGTTGTTGGGAAATTGAATAGGTACACAAGTAATCCAAGTAGTTTGCATTTCCATGCTTTGAATAGAGTACTTAGGTATTTAAAGAAAACTATTAACTATGGATTGTGTTACAATGGATATCCTCCTGTTGTAGAAGGATATTCGGATGCTTGTTGGATTACAAGTTTGGAAGATCATGCACCTACTAATGGACGGATCTTCATTCTTAGTGGAGGAGCCATTTTTTGGGTACATGTATTCTTGATTCCGCCATGGCAACAAAATTTATTACATTAGCCACTGCATCTAAAGAAGTAGAATGGTTAAGAAATTTACTTTATAATGTACCTTTATGGCATAAGCCAATTTTGCCTATTTCTATTCGTTGTGATAGTGAGGCTACTCTAGCAAAAGCATAGAGCGAAGTATATAATGGAAAGTCTAGACACATTGGATTAAGACATAGTTATGTTCGATAATTAATCTTTGATGTAGTGATCACTACTAATTATGTGAGGTCAAGTAAAAATTTGGCGAATCCCTTGACAAAAAGTCTTACTTGAGATGCAGTAAAAAGGACCTCAAAAGGGATCGGACTTAAGCCCATTAATTAGAGTCACCCATGATGGAAACTCAACTCAATGCTTGGTATACTGTAGAAATACTTTATAGAAACTGAGTTTCTTGTCCTACATTGCTCAGTGTGTAGTAGGCTATTCGCGTCAGTGCAAAACGCAAATAATCATTGGCTTCATTGTGTGCTATAGGTTAATTTTCTTGGAACTCATTTGCATACCGAAGATAGGTGGGGGCAAATATAACCTTAAAGATAGTGGCTTGATACACGCCTTGGAGCCTTGTCCTATTTCTTCTTCTATTCGAGTTCTGTTCATGTGTTCGAGATTTTCCTCACTAGAGATTTGTACTAAAAAAGTTTAGTGGTCTAATCCAACTAAAATATCCATGAAGTAATTAGAGTTTAACTGGGACAAGATAACATAGTTTAACTGGAGAAGAAACACGATTTATATAGGGAATACGTTGCCACATCACAACGTCCCCATTTCCGTTGTTACAATGTCGTCTGTTGTTGCAATGTCAAAAAGCTTTTCATCATGATGTCACCATCTATTCGGCCGAAAATATGAGGCACAACTCACAAATATCAACCTTGACTCGTATTTACCATACCTTCTTCTCCATGTCCTGTCACAAGCTGAACTCGATTTTTGAAGAATGTCAACCAAGCCCAAACCGTTCTTGAACTTGGAAATTGAAAGACTCCTAGTATTCAAATCGAGGTTGTATAATGCAACTAGGGCCACTGATACACTAACAAACATATGCTTCACAACAAGAGAGAAAACATCCATAAAATCAACTCCCTACACTTGACTGCCACTGATAAACCGTAAATTATACACAATTTTACCTCATGCTTAGCCTAAATTCTGGATGAATTATCATTGGATTTGTGGAAAGTGGTGCTCCTAATCCTTTTATTTCATGTTTTATAGTTAGGTGAGCATAAGGAAGAGAAAAGAGCAAGGAACGGGCCGAAAATAGGCAAATTAGGCCTAGTTAAATAATCAACATAGCCTGGAGGTTCGCCACACGGCCGTGCCACTTTAACAGGCTCGAGCACGGCCTGGTAGTCGATCCACACGGGCGTGTCCCTATCGTAAGGAAGTTCAATTTCACTCAGAAAAGGCTGTTTAGGGGCTAAGAAAGCCATTCTAAACACTATATAAAGACCCTAGGAGGCAACTTCAAAGACACACATTATTTTTCCGCCAAGACGGGGAGTTAAAATCAGGGAATTACTCGAAAGGAAGCCGATTGATCCATTTCAGAAGCCAAGATCTACATCAAGAAAGAGGATCTCCCTTCAATCCTTTCAGGAGTTTTGGGTTTTCTTATGTTTTTTTATTTTATTTCTTCTGAGATGTTTTCTTTTATAATTATGAACTAAAACCCCAAATATCTAAAGGGGATGAAACCTAAGACAAATCTTGTTATTATTATCTAAGCTATGTGATAAATATTTGATTTGTTCTTAATTGTGTTTTTAACTCTTAAATTGATATTTCCGGGATATTGATTTAAGTCGAATGTGCTTATGTAGAGGAGCAAAAGTCCCTGCATAGGAGTAGAACCAACACAATTAAGCGGAGTTGATCGCAATCCTAGACATAGGACGACGAAAATCTGCCGGATTAGAATGAAATCTAATATGGGGAGCCATAGATCGAGTTAATACGAGACTAAGAGTTTTAACTAGAAAGAGATTTCAGTTAATCAACCTAGGATTAGTTGTTCTTATCCTCAACGGAGATATTAACATAAATTAGGTATCTTTACGGATCAAATCAATGAAGAAATCATCTAGTTCAGAGTTAGATAACAAGTGAAGTCTAGGTGGATTCTTCCTTAGGTATTGCCTTAATCAATCGGTTTTCCCAAAAACAATCTCTCTCTTTACTCCTTGTTGTTTCTTTTCAGTTTAGTTTAGATTAGTTAATTTAGAAACAAAACCCCCTTTTTAATTTTAGGCTAGATAATAGGAAGAAAGTTATTACTAGTACTCATAGTTCCTTGGATTCGATATTCCGATCTTGCCACTAACTATACTACTATTCCATAGGTGCACTTGCCTTTTTATTGTGATATTAGTGAGTTTCCAGGTACGATCAGATTTTATTACTTTATCATCATCACTCGAGATCATGATCAAGTTTTTGGCGCCGTTGCTGAGGAACTAAGATATTAGGAACACTCAATTTTTATTACTTTAGCCATTATTACTTTTATTTATTTTCAGTTTTTTTTTGTGCTTTTATTTTTATTTACTGAAATTTTCTTTCTTTCCAGGTATCTCTAGTTTATGACTAGAAGAAACCCAGTAGGACCACTACTTTTTTACAACGATTTAGAAGCTATAGTTTGCAGAAATCACCGAGAGATAAGAAGAAGCTTGCAATACCCAGAACAAGGACAAGAAGAAGAGCCAGAACCTACTGAAGAGATGGAAGCCAATCAGGATAATCAGCTACCTCCTGTAGTAGCTGCAAGTCCTGTTGATCAAAATCCTGCTCTACGTACTATGTATGATTATGCTAAACCTAATTTAGTAGGCATTGAATCTAGCGTTGTTAGGCCTACTATTACTGCAAATAATTTTGAACTGAAACCTAACACTATTTAGATGATATAGTAGTTTGTTCAGTTTGATGGTTTGCAGATTGAGGATCCTAACTCGCATCTAGCTAAATTTTTGGAATTATGCGATACATTCAAAATAAATGGCATTTCTGATGATGCCATTCATCTTCAGTTATTCCCATTCTCCTTGCAAAACAAAGCTAAACAGTGGTTAAATTCTTTACCACGAGGGTCTATCACTACATGGGAACAAATGACCGAAAAATTTTTGCTTAAGTATTTTCCTCCGTCTAAAATAGCTAAGTTAAGGAATGATATTTCTTCTTTTGAGCAGATGGATTTAGAGACACTCTACAATGCATGGGAGAGATACAAAGATCTCTTGAGAAGGTGCCCTCACCATGGATTACCTCTATGGCTACAAGTTCAAACTTTCCACAATGGTTTTAATCCCTTAACAAGGCAGATGATTGATGTAGCCGCCAGTGGAACAATCAACAACAAAACACCAGAAGTAGCTTACGAGTTTATAGAAGAGATGTCACTGAATAACTATTAGTGGCAAGTCATGAGAACAAAGCCACAAAAAGCTGCCGGAGTTTTTAATATTGATGTAGTCACTATGCTTTCTAATCAAGTATAACTTCTTAATAAAAAGATTGATAACTTTGTTGGTTTTACGCAGGTACACCCAGTAATGCAGTGTGACTCAATTCAGGGAAACATGTACAATCCCAATTACACATCCTATGGACATGGCATGAAAACCGAGCAAGCCAACTATATGGGTAATAATTCTAGATCCCAAAATAACCCCTACAGTAACACTTACAATGCAGGTTGGAGGAACCACCCCAATTTTTCATGGGGAGGACAAGGAAATCAAAGGCAACCACCTCCTTCAGGATTTCAACAACCACTGTTCCAACAAGAGGAAAAGCCAAACCTTGAAGGATTGCTCACAAAATTTATCGCCATATCAGAAAATCATTTTCAAAACACCGAAACGACACTGAAGAACCAGTAAGTATCCATTCAAGGACTTGAAACTCAAATAGGCTAGCTCGCTAAGCTAATTTCTGAAAGACCACAAGGTGGGTCATCGAGCAACACAAAAACTAAATCTAAAGAGCACGTTAAAGCTGTTACACTAAAGAGTAGGAAAACACTAGATGAACATGAAAAGAGAGTATTACAAGAGCCTGAAAAGGAAAAAGTTAAGGAAGCCGAACCCCAAGAAAGCACTGCACTAGTACTCAAGGAATATAAACCACCTATCCCATACCCAGCAAAATTGAAGAAAGATCACATAGACGCCCAATTCGGTAAATTTCTTGAACTTTTTAAGCAATTACACATTAACTTACCTTTTGTTGAAACTATTTCACAGATGCCAACATATGCAAAATTTCTGAAAGAACTTCTTACAAACAAAAGGAAGTTTGAAGAACTGTCCACAGTGGAACTTAACGAAGAATGTTCAGCGATTCTCCAAAATAAACTCCCAACAAAATTGAAAGATCCAGGAAGTTTTACTATTCCCTATTTTGTTGGTAATTTAAATATTGAAACGACATTAGGAGATTTAGGTGCTAGCATTAACTTAATGCCCTATAAAATGTTCAAACAACTAGGCTTAGGGGAACCAAAACCCACTAGGATGAGTATTCAATTAGCCGATAGATTTGTTAAATATCTTAGGGGTATCATTGAAGATGTATTAGTTAAGGTGAATAAATTTATATTCCCTATTGACTTTGTCGTGTTAGATATGAATGAGGATGTTGAGGTACCCTTAATCTTAGGACGACCATTCTTAGCCACTGCCAGAGTTGTTATTGATATAGGAGACGGTAAACTTGTGCTTAGGGTAGGTGATGAAGAGATTGTGTTTAAAATTTATGATACCATGCGATTTGCTATGGAACAAGATGATTCCTGTTATTTTATTGATTCTATTGATCATTCTGTTCAAGATTCTTTTCAAGAAATCACTATTAAAGACACATTGGAACTATGTCTCATTCAAAGTGAGGGAGAGCACGAAGTCACCACTAAAATGGAAAATGTAATAACTGAGCTAAACTCCAACGAATCTTCTCCAAGACAAATAGGTTACGAAGGCATTGAAATTGAGGATAAACTAAGACAAAGACCCTCTATTGACGAACCTCCCAAACTAGATCTCAAACAATTACCCAAACACTTAGAATATGTGTTTTTAGGAGACAATTCTACACTACTAGTCACTATTGCTTCAAACTTGCAACCTAAGGAAAAAGAGGAATTAATTCAAGTGTTACAAAAGCATAAAAGAGCCATAGCTTGGAAAATTTCTGACATCAAAGGAATCAGTCCTTCCTTTTGCACCCATAAAATTTTGATGGAGGATGAATACAGACCATGTGTGCAAGCTCAAAGGAGACTGAACCGCAACATGAAGGAAGTGGTCAAAACCGAGGTAATTAAACTTCTAGATGCTAAAATTATTTATCCTATTTCTGACAGTGCTTGGGTAAGTCCTGTGCAGGTGGTTCCTAAGAAAGGTGGCATGACTGTCGTTGCCAATGAAAAGAATGAATTAATCCCTACAAGAACTGTCACTGGTTGGAGGGTTTGTATTGGTTACAGGAAATTGAATGACACCACGAGAAAGGATCACTTCCCCTTACCTTTCATTGATAGATGTTAGAAAGACTATCAGGACATATGTACTACTGCTTTTTAGATGGACTCTCTGGCTATTTCCAAATCCCGATAGCTCCTGAAGATCAAGAGAAAACGACATTCACTTGTTCATACGATACGTTTTCTTATCATAGAATTCCTTTTGGATTATGTAATGCTCTTGCTACTTTTCAGCGTTGCATGCTAGCAATTTTTAATGAGCTTGTTGATAAACAATAAATTATACATATTTTTACCTCATGTTTAGCCTATATTTTGGATGAATTATTATCAATTTAGTGAGAATTGGTGCTCTTAATCCTTCTTTTTCATATCTTATACTCAGGAGAGCATATGGAAGAGAAAAGAATAGGAAATGAACCGAAAATGAGGAAAATGGGCCAAAAATGACATAATACACGGCCCAAGGAATCACCACACGGTCGTGCCACACGGCCGTGCCACATGAAGATCACACGGTCCAGCCCTCGACAAGCATGGGCAAGCCACACAGCCATGCCAAATCACACGGCCTTTGTCAAAGTCACATGGGCGTGGCACACGGGCGTGTTCTAGTCATGAGGAAGAGGAATTTCACTCAAATTGGGATACTTTGAGGCTAAGAAAGGCTCTCCAAAGCTCTATATAAAAACCCTAGGAGGCAACTCTAGGGGTGTGCTTATTTCCCCCAAAAGGGAAGTATTCTTTGCTGCCAACATAGAGAGTGGAAGTAAGGATTACTCGCAGGGAAGCTGATTGATTCATCCCAGAAGCCGGAATTCTGCAGCAATATAGAGGATCTCCCTAAATTCCTTCAGGGGTTTTCGGGTTCTTTTATGTTTTGTTATTTTATATGTTCTGAGATGTTTTCTTTCTTTATTATGAACTAAACCCCTCAAATACTTGAGGGGGATGAAACCTAAGATAGATCTTGTTATTTATTCTTGATTTATATGATAAATACTTGAATTGTTCTTAATTATGTGTTCTTCATTCTTGATTTAATAGTCCTAGGTATTATTTCAAGAATTGGATGTGCTTAGAGCAGAGGAGCAAAAGTCCCTGTGATAAGAGTAGATCTACCATAATTAAGCGGAGTTGCATGCAACCCTAGACATAGGGCGACATAAATCTGCCAGATTAGGGTCAAACCTAATATGGGGAACCATAGATTGAATTAATGCAACCTAGGGAGTTAATTAATAAGGGAACTTTAATTAACAACTTAGGCCTAGTTGCTGTACGCCTCGACGGAGGGTTTAGCATAGATTAGGGATCTCTACGGATCAAGTCAAGTAAACAAATCATATAGTTCAAGAAAACAATAACAAGTGAAGTCTAGGTGGATTCTCCCTTAAGTATTGTCCATATCAATCAGCTTTTCCCTAAAAAGTTTTCCCAATTTGCTCTTTGTGCTTTTCTTAGTTAGTTTTAGAAGTAGTTTAAACAAACCCCTCTTTTATTCTTAGGCTAGATAATAGAAAGGAAGTAAGTAATATTACTTTTGGTTCCCTTGGGTACGATAACTCAGTCTTGCCACTAAGCTATACTACTGTTCGATAGGTGCGCTTGCCTTAAACGTCGTGATATTAGTTAGTTTGGGTGTGATCAAGTTCTTTATAAATTTTATTACTTCATATCACGCGATATCAAGTTTTTGGCGCCGTTGCCGGGGAACTAAAATATTACGAACACTCGATTTCTATTACTTTAGCCATTAATATATTTATTTATTTATTTTTATTTATTTATTTATTTTTGATTTTTATTTTGATTTTTATTTTCTTCTTATTTTTTTCTAGGTTTTTCTAAGTTTATTTTTTATTTTTATTTTATTTTCGTTCCTTTTTTATTTTTCTAGGTTTTTCTAGTTTATGACTAGAAACAACCCAACAGGACCATTACTTTTTTACGAAGATTTAGAAACTACAGTTTACAGAAATCACAGAGATATCAGACGAAGCCTACATTATCCAGAGCAAGAACCTGAACACGAGCCAAAACCTACGGAAGAGATGGAAGCAAATCAAAACGTTCCACCACATCCAGCACTACCAGCAGAACCAGTAAACCAGGATGAAGCTCCTCGAACTATGTATGATTATGCTAAACCTAGTTTGATTGGTACTCAAACTAGCATTGTTAGACCTGCTATTGCTGCTAATAATTTTGAACTAAAACCTAACACTATTCAGATGATTCAGCAGTTTGTACAGTTTGATAGTTTACAGGATGAAGATCCCAACGCTCATTTAGCAAACTTTTTGGAATTGTGCCATACTTTTAAAATTAATGGCATTTCTGATGATGCTATTCGACTAAGGCTATTTCCATTCTCTCTGAGAAACAAAGCCAAACAGTGGTTAAATTCTCTACCACGAGGCTCAATCACCACATGGGAACAGATGACAGAAAAATTTTTACTTAAATATTTTCCTCCCGCTAAAATAGCTAAATTACGAAACGATATTTCTTCCTTTGTGCAGATGGATTTAGAAACACTCTAGGATGCCTGGGAGAGATACAAGGATCTTTTGAGAAGATGTCCTCATCATGGACTACCTTTATGGCTACAAGTTCAAACCTTCCACAACGGTTTGAATCCATCCACACAACAAATGGTTGATGTAGCTGCAGGAGGAACAATTAATAATAAAACACCAAAAGCAGCTTATGAATTTATTGAAGAAATGTCATTGAATAACTATCAGTGGCAAATCATGAGGACAAAGCCGACAAAAGTTGCAGGAGTTTATAAAATTGATGCTGTTACTATGCTTACTAATCAGGTGGAACTTTTAAATAAAAAGTTTGATAATTTTGTTGGTTCTACGCAGGTACAGCCAGTTATGCAATGCAACGCAACTCCAGGAAATATGTTCAATCGAAATTACTCTTCTTATGGACATGGCATGGAAACTCAGCAAGCCAACTATATGGGTAACAATTCTAGACTTCAAAATAACCCTTATAGTAATACTTATAATGCAGGTTGGCAGAGTCACCCCAGTTTTTCATGGGAAGGACAAGGAAATCAAAGACAACCGCCTCCTCTAGGATTGCAACAGCCACCATTCCAACAAGAGAAAAAGCCAAACTTTGAAGAGATGGTCACAAAATTTATTGCCGTATCAGAAACACGTTTCCAAAACACCGAAACTGCATTGAGGAACCACCAGGCATCCATTCAAGGATTTGAAACTCAAATAGGCCAGCTTGCCAAGCTAATCTCTGAAAAACCGCGAGGTGGGTTATCAAGCAATACTGAGACTAACCCTAAGGAGCAACTCAATGCTGTGGATACAATAGATGATGAGGGGATAACCAAAACCAACCCAAAGCCATACAAGGAGCCTGTGATAAGTAAAGGAAAGGATGAGGCAAGTCCCAAAGATGAAATCGTCAAAGAATTTAAACCTCGTATCCCATACCCAAACGCGCTAAAGAAGGACCGCACAGATCAGCAATTCGGTAAGTTTCTTAAATTGTTAAAGAAATTACATATTAACTTACCTTTTGTTGAAGCAATTATGCAGATGCCGGAGTACGCAAAATTTTTAAAGGAACTTCTCACAAATAAAAGGAAGTTGGAAGAATTGTCCATAGTGGAACTCAACGAGGAATGCTCAGCTATTCTCCAAAATAAACTGCCAACCAAACTGAAAGATCTAGGGAGTTTTACTATTCCTTGTTTATTTGGTAGCCTAGATACCAAAAATGCTTTAGCTGATTTAGGAGCTAGTATAAATATCATGCCTTATAAACTATTTAAACAACTAGGTCTTGGAAAGCCTAAGCAAACTAAGATGAGCATTCAACTAGCTGATAAAACTATTAGGTCTCCTAAGGGAATAATTGAAGATGTGCTCGTCAAAATTGATAAATTTATATTCCTAGTTGACTTTGTTGTTTTAGACATTGATGAGGATAGCGATATACCCTTAATTCTAGGGCGACCCTTCTTAGCAACTGCCAGAATAATAATTGATTTAGGAACAGGTGAACTTACACTACGTGTAGGTGATGATAAAGTTACTTTACAAGCTCAAAACGCAATTAAAACTGTTGATAATAATATAGTCACGAGTCCTTGTAAAAACATTGAACTCACCACCCAACCTTCTGTACAGGATACACTTCACATAAAGGCAACCCAATCACAGACAAGTCCATCCAATGGAGAGGCACCTAAAAAGCGAACGCTTCAGATCGAGGAACTAGATGAGTGGCTGAAATATCATGAAAAACCCAAAATATGCCACACCAACCGAGAGCATCACCAAGACGACCCTCAGGTAAAAACGTGTCAAATCAAGGTAGGGGATAAGGTACTTCTAGGGGAAGACAACCCCTGAATCTTGAACTCGAAAGAACATACAAGTGACATACCTCACTTCACGGTAATGAAAATCTTCCCTTATGGTACAGTAGAAATAAAACATGAGTCACTTGGCACTTTCAAGGTAAACCATACTCGACTCAAATCTTATGTTAATAATAAAATTGCAAGCAGGATAAAAGAGTATCAACTCTTCAAACCACCATGAACGAACAAGCTTAAGAAAAGTCGAGCTTAAACTATAAACAAGCGCTTCTCGGGAGGCAACCCGAACAATAACTTAATAACTTTTCTTTGTTTAAAATTTTTCTAGTATTTTTATGCAGCAACTAACATTTTTTATGCAGAAATCTAGGCCACACGGCCAGCCACACGGGCGTGCCTAAGGCCGTGTGACATCTTAAAACAGAGACACGGTCGTGCACCTAGACCGTGTACAAACAGAACAGAAGTTTCCCAAAAGCACGGGAGGTCGACAAATCAACATGGCCGTGTGATATGGCCGTGGCAACTTTACGAATTCCACACGGGCTATCAACAATTTCCCACGGCCGTGCGACATGGCCGTGGCAACCCTGCAGTATCAACACGGGCTAAACACGAGACACACGGGCGTGTGCCTCTATTCTCTCATTCGGTTCTATTTTTTTCTCATTTTTTTTCCTTTATTAGTTTCCTTTTCATTTCAAAATTTATTTTTATGTTTAATCCTTTTAATCATTACAGTATTAGTATTTTTTAGAACTTAGTTTATTATTTTTCTGTTATTTAATTTTCTATCTTTCATATCGGCCAATCCCTAACGAGTAATCTCTAGTAATCCAAAATTTCCACGACTAATTAAATATTTCCATAGTTTCAAAAAAAAGGAGGTCTACAGATCATATTCGAACGGAAATAGGACCACCCCTGCCACAATTACCGACTCTTCCTCACAAATTCATCCTAAATTCAGGGAGTTTCAATTCTCTCCCTATCTTATGATATTATACTTCTCTTGCTATTTATATAACTTTGTACATTGAGGGCAATGTACATCTTAAGTGTGGGGGAGAAGCTTACTTGAAATCTTTACATTATCTATGAAAATCCCTGAAATTGTACTTCATGCATTGTTCTTAACTAATTCTCAATCTCCTATTAGGAATTTATTCTGATTGATTTATGATTTCTATCGATATGTTGAGAATTAAGATATAGGTGCTTGTACTTTGATTATTCAAACTTTAAAACATTAGGGAATCAAGCATGATAAGTTGAAATTTTTGAGAACCCCAAAATTTTTTTTTTTTGCATAAGTTATCTTCCCTAAATTTAAGTATTATCTTGAGATTTGAAATTCGCAGGATTGACATCAAAAGCCATAATTCTGGTGAGATTTTTGAGCCTTTTTGAGCATACATTCTTTCGTGCTCACTTTTATTATTGTTTTGAGTGAGTCAATATTGGATTGTTATTCTAGAACTTGCTTCGATTATACATGTCGAGACCACATCATTGATTTGATATACCGAAATAATAAAGGCACCTAGGATTTAACCCACTTACCCCACAAAAAGCCTACCTCCATAAATTAACCCCTAGTAAACCCCATTGAGCCCAACAACCTTTTCCTTGACTCACCCTCTAATTATTAACCAATAACCCATTTTTGTTGAATTGCATTCAATTATTTTGACCCATATTTTTGTCGAGATTTGAGTTGAATTTTTCATCCAGCTTTTTTTTTTCTCCTTTCCAGATTGTAAAGTTTTATTCAATTTATTACATTACTTGAATTGTTCTTAAAAAAAAAAAGAAAAGAAAAAAAATATATGTACATACAGTGAAATTCAGTTGTAACTTGTAATAGTTGAACAAGTTTTTGCATATTTCTATTTTAAGGCTACCAAGGCAGAAATAATAGTATCATAAGAATTAGCTGAGAAATATGTTCCAGTGATAGAGATTTTTCTAGCTAGATAATTTTTCAGTTCAATCTCGATTCTAACATTCTTTTTCTAGCCTGTGACAACACCCCTAACCAAGCCCTGTTACAACCATTACAAGACCTTTTGATCAATGTATCATATCAAACTTTAGTGGTGGAGATTTGATTTTCTTGCAAGCTTATGGTAATAACTTTTCAGGTTGACTAAGGAGTGCTTAAATTTTGAACCCTAAACACTTCGAGTGGATAGAGTGAACCTTCAGTGAGGATGTCAACTCCTGTTAATTAAGATGGAGAGATAACTACTTAAAAGGAAGGAATAGACTTATGTTTTCAATGATAAAATTCTCAACTTAGAGTGATTGAGTCTTTAATGTTCTTCTGATTGAATTACCCATTGTATGACTACCTGTGGACTAGTTTGAAACATTATTGGTAAAGATTGTAGGTTGAGAGGAATAATTCTTATTTAGGGATTGAGATTTTGCTTGAAGATAAGCAAAGGCTTAAGTATGGGGGTATTTGATAAACAATAAATTATACATATTTTTACCTCATGTTTAGCCTATATTTTGGATGAATTATTATCAATTTAGTGAGAATTGGTGCTCCTAATCCTTCTTTTTCATATCTTATACTCAGGAGAGCATATGGAAGAGAAAAGAATAGGAAATGAACTGAAAATGAGGAAAATGGGCCAAAAATGACATAACACATAGCCCAAGGAATCACCACACGGTCGTGCCACACGGCCGTGCCACATGAAGATCACACGGTCCAGCCCTCAACAAGCACGGGCAAGCCACACGGCCGTGCCAAATCACACGGCCTTTGTCAAAGTCACACGGGCGTGGCACACGGGCGTGTTCTAGTCATGAGGAAGAGGAATTTCACTCGAATTGGGATACTTAGAGACTAAGAAAGGCTCTCCAAAGCTCTATATAAAGACCCTAGGAGGCAACTCTAGGGGTGTGCTTATTTCCCCCAAAAGGGAAGTATTCTTTGCTACCAACATAGAGAGTGGAAGTAGGGATTACTCGCAGGGAAGCTGATTGATTCATCCCAGAAGCCGAAATTCTGCAGCAATATAGAGGATCTCCCTAAATTCCTTAGGGGTTTTCAGGTTCTTTTATGTTTTGTTATTTTATATCTTCTGAGATGTTTTCTTTCTTTATTGTGAACTAAACCCCTCAAATACTTGAGGGGGATGAAACCTAAGATAGATCTTGTTATTTATTCTTGATTTATATGATAAATACTTGAATTGTTCTTAATTATGTGTTCTTCATTCTTGATTTAATAGTCCTAGGTATTATTTCAAGAATTGGATGTGCTTAGAGCAGAGGAGCAAAAGTCCCTGTGATAAGAGTAGATCTACCATAATTAAGCGGAGTTGCATGCAACCCTAGACATAGGGCGGCATAAATCTGCCGGATTAGGGTCAAACCTAATATGGGGAACCATAGATCGAATTAATGCAACCTAGGGAGTTAATTAATAAGGGAACTTTAATTAACAACTTAGGCCTAGTTGCTGTACGCCTCGACGGAGGGTTTAGCATAGATTAGGGATCTCTACGGATCAAGTCAAGTAAACAAATCATATAGTTCAAGAAAACAATAACAAGTGAAGTCTAGGTGGATTCTCCCTTAAGTATTGTCCATATCAATCAGCTTTTCCCTAAAAAGTTTTCCCAATTTACTCTTTGTGCTTATCTTAGTTAGTTTTAGAAGTAGTTTAAACAAACCCCTCTTTTATTCTTAGGCTAGATAATAGAAAGGAAGTAAGTAATATTACTTTTGGTTCCCTTGGGTACGATAACTCGGTCTTGCCACTAAGCTATACTACTGTTTGATAGGTGTGCTTGCCTTAAACGTCGTGATATTAGTTAGTTTGGGTGTGATCAAGTTCTTTATAAATTTTATTACTTCATATCACGCGATATCACTTGTGGAGGATATCATGGAGGTATTCATGGATGACTTCTCGGTATTCGGTAACTCTTTCCAAATTTTCCTCAAAAATTTAGAACGAGTCTTGATAAGATGTAAAGAAACAAATCTTGTTCTTAATTGGGAAAAATGCCCTTTTATGGTGTAAGAAAGCATTGTGCTAGGACACAAAATTTCTAGTAAAGGGATAGAAGTAGATAAAGCAAAAGTTGAGACCATTGAAAAACTACCTCCCCCCAGTTCAGTTAAGGAAATTAGAAGCTTTCTAGGACATGCTGGTTTCTATAGAATATTCATTAAAGACTTTGTTAAAATAGCTAAGCCATTAACGAAATTACTAGAAAAAGACGTACCTTTTAATTTTGATCAAGAATGTGTAGAGGCTTTTAACAATCTCAAAGAGAAACTCACCAATGCTCCAATTATAATTGCACCTGATTGGAATTTACCTTTTGAACTAATGTGTGATGTGAGTGATTTTGTAGTAGGTGCAGTTCTTGGACAGCGAAGAGGCAAGCATTTTCAGCTAATCCACTATGCTAACAAAACTCTAACAGTAGCACAAGAAAACTACACTACCACAGAAAAAGAATTGTTAGCTGTGGTTTTTGCGTTTGACAAATTTAGACCATATCTAATATTGTCTAAAGTCATCGTTTATACTGATCATTCCGCTCTTCGCTATCTTTTAACTAAGTCTGATGCAAAACCTCGATTAATAAGATGGATTTTATTGTTGCAGGAATTCGACTTGGAAATACAAGATAAAAGAGGAGCTAAAAACTTAGCAGTAGATCACATTTCCAGGCTTGAGAACCCACATCTCAAAGAACTTGATGAAGCTGAAATAAAGGATTCGTTTCCCGAAGAACAACTCTTAGTCATATCTGATTCTGAGGTACCTTGGTTTGCTAACATCGCAAATTACTTAGCTGCTAACATAATCCTAAAAGGGTTGACACATCAGCAAAAGAAGTGATTCTTTACTAATGTGAAAAACTACTTTTGGGAAGACCATTTTCTTTTTCGTATTTGTGCAGACCAAGTCATTCGAAGATGTGTAACAACAACTAAAGCGAAAAAAATTTTGGAACACTTCCATTTAGGTCCGACAGAAGGACATCACAGTGGAACTAAGACCGCCTATAAAATACTTGAATCAGGTTTTTATTGGCCCACATTATTCAAAGACGCCAACAGGTATGCTATTTCTTGTGATGAATGTCAAGGAATAGGTAATATCTCTAAACGTGATAAAATGCCTTAGACATATATGCTTGAATGTGAAATATTCAATGTGTGGGGCATAGATTTCATGGGTCCATTCCCTAGTTCATTTGGAAATAAATACATCTTAGTAGCAGTCGATTAAGTGTCCAAATGGGTAGAAGCCCAAGCCTTACGTACTAATGATGTTAGAATGGTAGTAAAATTTCTTAAAAAAACTTTTCTCTCGATTTGGAACACCAAGAGCAATTATCAGTATAGGGGAACGCATTTCTGCAATGCTCAGTTTGAGAAAGTCTTATAGAAATATGGAGTGTACCATAGAACAGCCACCTTGATAAGTGATAAATTATACATATTTTTACCCCATGCTTAGCCTAATTTCTGGATGAATTATCATTGAATTTGTAGAAATTGGTGCTCCCAATCCTTTTATTTCATGTTTAATACTTAGGTGAGCATCAGGAAGAGAAAAAAGCAAGAAACAGGCCAAAAAGAGGACAATTAGGCCCAATTCAGTAATCAACACGGCCTGGAGGTTTGCCACACTGCCGTGCTACTTTAACAGGCCTGAGCACGGCCTGGGCCTCGATCCACATGGGCATGGCACATAGGCGTGTCCTTGTCGTGAGGAAGTTTAATTTCACTCAAAAAAGGCTGCTTAGGGGCTAAGAAAGCCATTCTAAACTCTATATAAAGACCCTAGGAGGCAACTTCAAAGACACACATTATTCCTGCCAAGATGGGGAGTTAAAAGTAGGGAATTGCTCGAAGGGAAGCCGGTTGATCCATCTCAGAAGCCAAGATCTACATCAAGACAGAGGATCTCCCTTCAATCCTTTTAGGAGTTTTGGGTTTTCTTATGTTTTGTTATTTTATTTCTTCTGTGACGTTTTCTTTTATAATTATGAACTAAAACCCTAAATACCTAAGGGGATGAAACCTAAGACAGATCTTGTTATTGTTATCTGAGCTGTGTGATAAATATTTGATTTGTTCTTAATTGTGTTTTTAACTCTTAAATTGGTATGTCTGGGATATTGATTTAAGTCGAATGTGCCATGTGGAGGAGCAAAAGTCCCTGCATAAGAGTAGATCCAACACAATTAAGCAGAGTTGATCAAATCCTAGACATAGGACGACGAAAATCTACCGGATTAGAGTCAAATCTAATATGGGGAGCCATAGATCGAGTTAATGCGAGACTAGGGGTTGTAACTAGAAAGAGATTTCAGTTAATCAACCTAGGATTAGTTGTTCTTATCGTCGACGGAGGTATTAACATAAATTAGGGATCTCTACGGATCAAATCAAATGAAGAAATCATTTGGTTTAGAGTTAGATAACAAGTTAAGTCTAGGTGGATTCTTCCTTAGGTATTGCCTTAATCAATCAGTCTTTCCCAAAAGTAATCTCCCAGTTTACTCCTTGTCAGTTCTTTAGTTAGTTTAGTTTAGTTTACAACCAAACCCTCTTTATTTTTAAGCTAGATAATTGAAGGAAAGTCATTACTTGTACTCATAGTTCCTTGGATTTGATATTCTGGTTTTGCCACTAACTATACTACTGTTCGATAGGTGCACTTGCCTTTTATCGTGATATTAGTTAGTTTCTAGGTACGATAAGATTTTATTACTTTATCACAATCACGGGATCAAGTTTTTGGTGCCGTTGTCGGTGAACTAAGGTATTAGGAACACTCGATTTCTATTACTTTAGCCATTTCTATTTTTATTTATTTTCAACCTTTATTTTTATTTGTTTATTTTAATTTTCTTTGCCTTTTCCCTTCTAGGTATCTCTAGTTTATGACTAGAAGAAACCTGAGAGGACCACTGCTTTTTGACGACGATTTAGAAGTGACAGTTCATCGAACCCACTGAGAGATAAGAAGAAGCTTGCAATATCCAATAGAATGGCAAGAAGAAGAACCTGAACCTACTGAAGAGATAGAAGCAAATCAGGATAATCAGCTACCTCCTGTAGTAGCCGCAAATCCTGTTGAGCAAAATCCTGCTCTGCGTACTATGCATGATTATGCTAGACCTAATTTAGCAGGCACTGAATCTAGCATTGTTAGGCCTACTATTGCTACAAATAATTTTGAACTGAAACCTAACACTATTCAAATGATATAGCAATTTGTTCAGTTTGATGGTTTGCAGGATGAGGATCCTAACTCGCATCTAGCCAACTTTTTGGAATTATGCGATACATTCAAAATAAATGGCATTTCTGATGATGCCATTCGTCTTAGGCTATTCTTATTCTCCTTGAGAAACAAAGCTAAACAGTGGTTAAATTCTTTACCACAAGAGTCTATCACTACATGGGAACAAATGACCGAAAAATTTTTATTTAAGTATTTTCCTCCAGCTAAAATAGCTAAATTGCAGAATGATATCTCTTCTTTCGTGTAGATGGATTTAGAGACACTTTACGATGCATGGGATAGATACAAAGATCTCTTAAGAAGGTGCCCTCACCATGGGTTACCTCTGTGGTTACAAGTTCAAACCTTTCACAACGGTTTGAATCCTTCAACAGGACAAATGATTGATGCAGCCGTCAGAGGAACAATTAATAACAAAATACCAGAAGCAGCCTATGAATTTATAGAAGAGATTTCACTGAATAACTATCAGTGGCAAGCCATGCGAACAAAGCCACAAAAAGCTACAGGAGTTCTTAATATTGATGCCATAACCATGCTTTCTAATCAAGTAGAACTTTTAAATAAAAAGATTGATAATTTTGTTGGTTCTACGCAGGCACACCCAGTAATGCAATGCGACGCAATTCAAGGAAATATGTATAATCCTGATTATTCCTCATATGGATATGGCATGGAAACCGAGCAAGCCAACTATATGGGCAATAACTCTAGACCTCAAAATAACCCTTATAGTAACACTTACAATGCAGGTTGGCGGGACCACCCCAACTTCTCATAGGGAGGACAAGGAAATCAAAGACAACCACCTCCTCCGGGATTTCAACAGCCACCATTCCAACAAGAGAAAAAGCCGAACCTTGAAGAGATGCTCAAAAAATTTATTGCCGTGTCAGAAACCCATTTTCAAAACACCGAAACAACACTGAAGAATCAGCAAGCATCTATTCAAGGGCTCGAAACACAAATAGGCCAGTTCTCTAAGCTAATTTCTAAAAGACCGCAAGGTCGGTTACCAAGCAACACTGAGACTAACCCTAAGGAGCAACTCAATGCCATGGATACAATAGATGAAGAAGGGTTAAACAAAACCAACCCAGAGCCATGTAAGGAGACTGTGGTAAGTAAAGGTAAGGACAAGGTAAGTAATAAAGACCCAGTCATCAAAGAGTATAAACCTCGTATCCCATACCCAAATGCGCTAAAAAAAGGCCGCACAGATGAGCAATTCGGTAAGTTTCTTAAACTCTTAAAGAAATTACATATCAACTTACCATTTATTGAAGCTCATTCGCAGATGCAAAATGCTGTTAAGTTTTTAAAAGAGCTCTTGACAAACAAGCGGAAGCTAGATGAAAAATCTCATGTGGAGCTGAATGCAGTATGCTCAGCCATTCTATAGAATAAGCTACCCAACAAACTAAAAGATCCAGTGAGTTTTACTATTCCTTGTTTACTTGGTAGCTTAGATACCAAAAATGCTTTAGTTGATTTAGGGGCTAGTATAAATGTCATGCCTTATAAACTGTTTAAACAAGTAGGTCTTGGAAAACCTAAACAAACTAAGATGAGCATCCAATTAGCTGATAAGACCATTAGATTTCCAAAGGGAATAATTGAAGATGTGCTTGTCAAAATTGATAAATTTATATTCCTAGTTGACTTTGTTGTTTTAGACATTGATGAGGATAGCAATGTACCCTTAATTCTAGGGCGATCCTTTTTAGCAACTGCTAGAACAATAATTGATGTAGGAACAGGTGAGCTTACACCACGTGTAAGTGATGACAAAGTTACTTTACAAGCTCGAAACTCGATTAAGACTGTTGATGATAAGAATATAGTTATGAGTCCTTGTAAAAACACTAATCTCACCGCCCAACCTTCTGTGTAGGATACACTCCACATAAAGACGACTCAACCACAGACAATCCCATCCAAGGGAAACGCACCTGAAAAGTGAATGCTTTAGATTGAGGAACTAGATGAGTGGCTAAACTATCACGAAAAGCCCAAAATATGCCACACCAACCCAGAGCATCACCAAGACGACCCTCAGGTAACAACGAATCAAATCAAGGTAGGGGATAAGGTAATCTTAGGGGAAGACGATCCTCGAATCTTGAATTCAAAAGAACACACAAGTGATACACCTTACTTCATGGTAATGAAAATCTTTCCGTATGGTACAGTCGAGATAAAACATGAGGCACTCGGCACTTTCAAGGTAAATCACAATCGACTCAAATCTTACGTTGATAATGACATTGTAAGCAAGATAGAAGAGTATCAACTCTTCAAGCCACCGTATCGAACAAGCTTGAGAGAAGTTGAGATTAGACTATAAACAAACGCTTCTCGGGAGTCAACTCGAGCACTAACAAGTTTGATTTTCTTAAAATTTTAACTAACCCCTTAAAATGCAAATTTCCAAGACCACACGACCAGACATACGGGTGTACTTTAGGCGTGGACACCCCACGGGTAGAAACACGGCCGTACGATACTGTCGTGGCCAAACCTGTCCATTCATACATGGGCTTGTGATTTCAAACACGGCCGTGGGTGAAGCAAACACCAAAAGGCATAACCATGCTATAAGGCCGTGTGACTCAACACGCCCATGCCAGAGAACCGTGGACGAGATTGAGAAATTACCACGGGCATAGGACATGCCCGTGCCAACCAGCCGTGGCCCCACTGATAGGAACACGAAACACACGGGCTAGACCTAGGCCACACGCCCGTGCCCACAGCCGTGTGCCTAATTCCCTATTAATTTTATTTTATTTTTATTTTTATTCTCTTCACTTTATATTTTTCCTTTTATTTTACACTTCACTTCTTATCGAGCAAAACTTAAAATCCCCACGCAGTTGTGCTTTAAGTTACCCAGGATCATGAACTTCAAGTAGTCATCTCTCCAATCCAGCTTTCACTACTTGCAAGGAATTCATCCAAAATTCAGGGAGTTTCACTTCTCTCTCTATCTTTTGATTTTATGCTTCTATTGCTACTAATGTATCATTGTACATTGAGGGCAATGTACATATTAAGTGTGGGGGGAAAACTTACTTTCAGTCATTGCATTCTCTTCGAACCCTTAAAAATTTTTACAACTAACTTTTGCATTGTTCTCAAAATTTTCAATTCTCACTTTCACTCTTTGCATGAGTCTCAATCTCCTATTAGGAACTAATTCTGATTTTTATTGATATGTTGAGAATTAAGACATCGGTACTTATGCTTTGATTATTCAAACTTTAAAACATTAGGGAATCAAGCATGATAAGTTGAAATTTTTGAGAATTTAAATTTTTTCTAAGTTATTTTCCTTAATTTTAAGTGTTATCTTGAGATTTGAAATCCGTAGGATTGACATCAAAAGCCATAATTCTGGTGAGACTTTTGAGCCTTTTGAGTATACATCCTTTCGTGCTCACTTTCATTGTTGCTTTGAGTGAGTCAATGTTGATTTGTTACTCTAAAACTTGCTTCAATTATACCTGTCGAGACCACATCATTGATTTGATATACCAAAATGATAAAGGCACCTAGGTTTAACCCACTTACTCAATAAAAGCCTACTCCATAAATTAACCCCTACTGAACCTCATTGAGCCTAACAACCCATTCTTTGACTTATCTTAAATATTAACCTATAACCCGTTTTTTGTTGAATTCCATTCAATTATTTTTTATCCCTATTTTTGTCGAGATTTGAGTTGAATTATTATCTAGCTTTGTTCTTTTTTTCAGTTTGTACAGTTTGTAAATATTCAATTTAGTGAAAAAAATTGTATATACAGTTAATTTAGTTGTAATTCATATTTCAGTTATAGTTCAATATTTTTGCATATTTCTATTATAAGCTACCGAATCCAGAACGATGTCATCATAAGGCTTAGCTCTAGGAATATGTTCCAGTGATAGAGATTTTTCTAGCTAGACAATTTTTCAATTCAATCTCGATTCTAACCCTCTTTTTTTTAACTTGTGACAACAACCCTAACCAAAGCCCCATTACAACCATTGAAAGACCTTTTGATCGATGTGTCATATCAATCTATAGTGGTGGAGAATTAATTTTCTTGCAAGCCTATGGTAATAACTTTTCAGGTTGACTAAAGAGTGCTTAATTTTTGAACCCTAAACACTTTGAGTGGATAGAATGAATCTTTAGTGAGGATGTCAACTCTTGTTGATTTCGATTGAGAGGTAATTACGTAGGAGAAGGGAGAAAACCTATGTTTCTGTGATAAAATTCTTAACTTAGAGTGTTTGAAACTTTAATGTTCTTCTGGTTGAATTTTCATTGTATGATTACTTGTGGATTAGTTTGAAACATTATTGATAAGGATTATAAGTTGAAAAGAATGATTCTTAACTGTGAGCTGAGATTTTGCTTGCGGACAAGCAAAGGCTTAAGTGTGGGGGTATTTGATAAGCGATAAATTATACATATTTTTGCCCCATGCTTAGCCTAATTTCTGGATGAATTATCATTGAATTTGTGGAAATTGGTGCTCCCAATCCTTTTATTTCATGTTTAATACTTAGGTGAGCATAAGGAAGAGAAAAGACCAAGGAACAGGCTAAAAACAGGGAAATTAGGCCTAGTTCAGTAATCAACATGACCAGGAGGTTCGCCACACAGCCGTGCCACTTTAACAAGCCTGAGCACGGCTTCGGCCTCGATCCACACGGGCGTGGCACACGGGCGTGTCCCTGTGGTGAGAAAGTTCAATTTCACTCGGAAAAGGCTACTTAGGGGCTAAGAAAGCCATTCTAAACTCTATATAAAGACCCTAGGAGGTAACTTCAAAGACACACATTATTCCTGCCAAGACGGGGAGTTAAAAGTAGGGAATTACTTGAAGGGAAGCCGGTTGATCCATCTTAGAAGCCAGGATCTACATCAAGACAGAGGATCTCCCTTCAATCCTTTCAGGAGTTTTGGGTTTTCTTATGTTTTGTTATTTTATTTCTTTTGAGATGTTTTCTTTTATAATGATGAACTAAAACCCTAAATACCCAAGGGTATGAAACCTAATACAGATCTTGTTATTGTTATCTGAGCTGTGTGATAAATATTTGATTTGTTCTTAATTGTGTTTTTAACTCTTAAATTGATATTTTCGGGATATTGATTTAAGTCGAATATGCCTATGTGGAGGAGCAAAAGTCCCTGCATAGGAGTAGATCCAACATAATTAAGTGGAGTGTATTGCAATCCTAGACATAGGACAACGAAAATCTATCGGATTAGAATCAAATCTAATATGGAGAGCCATAGATCGAGTTAATGCGAGACTAGGGGTTGTAACTAGAAAGAGATTTCAATTAATCAACCTAGAATTAGTTGTTCTTATCCTCGACGGAGGTATTAACATAAATTAGGGATCTCTACGGATCAAATCAAATGAAGAAATCATCTGGTTCAGAGTTAGATAACAAGTGAAGTCTAGGTGGATTCTTCCTTAGGTATTGCCTTAATCAATCAGTCTTTCCCAAAAGCAATCTTCCACTTTACTCCTTGTCAGTTCTTTAGTTAGTTTAGTTTAGTTTACAACCAAACCCTCTTTATTTTTAGGCCAGATAATAGAAATAAAGTCATTATTAGTACTTATAGTTCCTTGGATTCGATATTCCAATTTTGCCACTAACTATACTACTGTTCGATAGGTGCACTTGCCTTTTATCGTGATATTAGTTAGTTTCCAGGTACGATCAGATTTTATTACTTCATCACAATCAAGAGATCACACCCCTTACCGCCCTCAAACCAGTGGACAAGTTGAAGTAGCTAATAGAGAGCTAAAATGCATCCTAGAGAAAACCGTACAAGCAAATAGAAAAGATTGGGTAATGAAAGTAGAAGACATTCTATGGGCCTATAGAACTGGTTTCAAAACTCCTACAGGAACATCGCCTTATAGACTCGTTTATGGGAAAAGTTGTCATTTACCCTTTGAGCTAGAACATAAAGCATTTTGGGCAATTAAATTTTTAAACCTCGACCCTGATCTTGCAAGTGAAAAGAGACGTATGCAGCTGAACGAATTGGACGAATGGCGTTGCAATGCATATGAAAACTCATGCTTATATAAGGAAATCACAAAGTGACGCCATAATGCTCGTCTGAAGCAACATAAACAATTTAAGCCTGGCGATCTTGTTTTGCTGTACAACTCAAGGCTTAAATTATTCCCTGGAACACTAAAATCGAGATGGTCAGGCCCATTCATAGTCCAATGTGTTCTTCCCTATGGCACAATTGAGGTAACACATCCAAATCAAGGCACTTTCAAGGTAAACGGTTACCGACTCAAACTATATTATGGTGACAACTTTAAGAATGATAGAGAGGAGCTTAGACTCTACAATCCCTCGTAAAAGGTATAGGTAAGAAGTTGAGCCTAGACTATAAACAAGCACTTCTTGGGAGGCAACCTGAGCACTAACAAGTCTGATTTTCTTAGATTCATAACTAACTCCTTAAAACACAGATTCCCCAGGACCACACGACCAGAGGCACGGGCATGCCTAAGGACGTGGACATCCCATGGTTTGAAACACAGTCGTGCGATACTACTATGGCCAAACCTGTCAATTCATACACGGGCGTGTGATTTCAAACACGGCCATGGAAGAAGCGAACACCAAAAGACACGACCATGCTATATGGCCGTGTATCCAAACACGCCCGTGCCAATGAGCCATGGGCAAGACTGAGAAATTACCACGGGCATAGGACACGCCCGTGCCGACCAACCGTGGCCACATCGATAAGACCATAAGACACACGGTCAACCCACATGCCACACGGGCGTGCGCCACGGCCATGGGGCCAAATCTCCATTATTTAAATTTTAAATTTTAAATTTTTATTTTCTTTACTTTATATTTCCCTTTTCCCGTTATTTTTAAATTCTTATCGAGTAATCCTTGAAATTTACACACAGTTGTACTCATTCTCTTCAATCACCCAGAATTACGAACTTCAAGTAGTCTTTTCTCCAAGTCTTCACACCTCCAACTCAAGGTCCAAATACTCAGGGAGTTTCACTTCTCTCCCTATCTTATGTTTTCATGCGTCTATTTCTACTAATGTATCTTTGTACATTGAGGGCAATGTGCATCTTAAGTGTGGGGGGAACTCACTTTCAGTCGTTGCTTTTTCTTCAAACCCTTGAAAATTTTTATCACTCTCTGCATTAGTCTCAATCTCCTATTAGGAATTAATTCTGATTGATTTATGATTTTTATTGATACGTTGAGAATTAAGACATAGGTATTTATGTTTTGATTTCAAACTTTAAGACATTAGGGAATCAAGCATGATAAGTTGAAATTTTTGAGAATTTAAATTTTTCTAGGTTACTTTCCCTAATTTTAAGTGTTATCTTGAGATTTGAAATTTGCAGGATTGACATCAAAAGCCATAATTCTTTGAGATTTTTGAGCCTTTTGAGCATACATCCTTTCGTGCTCACTTTTATTGTTGCTTTGAGTGAGTCAATACTGATTTGTTATTCTAGAACTTGCTTTGATTATACATGTTCAGACCACATCATTGATTTGATATACCGAAATGATAAAGGCACCTAGGGTTACCCCACTTACTCCATAAAAGCCTACCTCCATAAATTAACCCCTAGTGAACCCCATTGAACCTAACAACCCATTCTTTGACTTACCTTTAATATTAACCTATAACCCGTTTTCTGTTGAATTCCATTCAATTATTTTGATCCCTATTTTTGTCGAGATCTGAGTTGAATTATTATCTAGCTTTATTCTCCTTTTTAGTTTGTAAAGTTCATAAATATTTAATTTATTTGTATTTGATTTGTTCTTAAAAAAAATGTGTATATAGTTAATCCAGTTGTAATTCATATTTCATTTATAATTCAATATTTTTGCATATTTCTATTATAAGCTTCCGAATCTAGAACAATGTCATCAAAAAGGCTTAGCTCTAGGAATATGTTTTAGTGATAGAGATTTTTCTAGTTAGATGATTTTTCAATTCAATCTCAATTCTAACCCTCTTTTTCAGCTTGTGACAACAACCCTAACCAAAGCCCCATTACAACCATTGAAAGACCTTTTGATCGATATGTTATATCAATCTATAGTGGTGGAGATTTGATTTTCTTGCAAGCTTATGGTAATAACTTTTCAGGTTGACTAAAGAGTGCTTAATTTTTGAACCCTATATACCTTGAGTGGATAGAGTGAATCTCTAGTGAGGATGCAACTCTTGTTGATTTTGATTGATAGGTAATTACTTAGGAGAAGGGAGAAAACCTATGTTTCTGTGATAAAATTCTCAACTTAGAGTGTTTGAGACTTTAATGTTTTTCTGGTTGAATTTTCATTGTATGATTACTTGTGAATTAGTTTGAAACATTATTGAAAATGATTATAAGTTGAGAAGAATGATTTTTAATTGTGAGTTAAGATTTTGCTTGAGGACAAGCAAAGGCTTAAGTGTGGGGGTTTTTGATAAACTGTAAATTATACATATTTTTACCTCATGCTTAGCCTAAATTCTGGACAAATTATCATTGAATTTGTGGAAATTGGTGCTCCTAATCCTTTTATTTCATGTTTTATACTTAGGTGAGCATAAGGAAGAGAAAAGAACAAGGAACGGGCAGAAAACGGGCAAATTAGGCCTAGTTCAATAATCAACACGGCTTAGAGGTTCGCCATAGAGCCGTGCCACTTTAACAGGCTCGAGCACGGCCTGGTAGTCGATCCACACAGGCATGGCACACGGGCGTGTCCCTGTCATAAGGAAGTTCAATTTCACTCGAAAAAGGCTACTTAGGGGCTAAGAAAGCCATTCTAAACTCCATATAAAGACCCTAGGAGGCAACTTCAAAGACACACATTACTTTCCCGCCAAGAGGGGAGTTAAAGTCAGGGAATTACTCGGAGATAAGCAGGTTGATCCATCTTAGAAGCCAGGATCTACATCAAGACAGAGGATCTCCCTTCAATCCTTTCAGGAGTTTTGGGTTTTCTTATGTTTTGTATTTTATTTCTTCTGAGATGTTTTCTTTTATAATGATGAACTAAAACCCCAAATATCTAAGGGGAATGAAACCTAAGACAGATCTTGTTATTGTTATCTGAGCTATGTGATAAATATTTGATTTGTTCTTAATTGTGTTTTTAACTCTTAAATTGATATTTTTGGGATATTGATATAAGTCGAATGTGCTTATGTAGAGGAGCAAAAGTCCCTGCATAGGAGTAGATCCAACACAATTAAGCGGAGTTGATCGCAATCCTAGACATAGGATGACGAAAATCTGCCGGATTAGAGTCAAATCTAATATGGGGAGCCATAGATCGAGTTAATGCGAGATTAAGGGTTTTAACTAGAAAGAGATTTCAGTTAATCAACCTAGGATTAGTTGTTCTTATCCTCAATGGAGGTATTAACATAATTTAGGGATCTCTATGAATCAAATCAAATAAAGAAATCATCTGGTTTATAGTTAGATAACAAGTAAAGTCTAGGTCGATTCTTCCTTAGGTATTGCTTTAATCAATCGGTTTTCCCAAAAGCAATCTCTCTCTTTACTCCTTGTCGTTTCTTTTTAGTTTAGTTTAGATTAGTTAATTTAGAAACAAAACCTCCTTTTTATTTTTAGGCTAGATAATAGGAAGAAAGTCATTACTAGTACTCATAGTTCCTTGGATTCCATATTCCAGTCTTGCCACTAACTATACTACTATTCGATAGGTGCACATGCCTTTTTATCGTGATATTAGTTAGTTTCCAAGCACGATCAGATTTTGTTACTTTATCATCATCACTCAAGATCACGATCAATCACCCTTTGCAACTAATCTTCCTTTAAACACTCTACTTTATCCGGAACTACTACAATCTAAAATCTTTGATACCATTGAACTTTTTAATATCTAAAATTGTTAACGCCATCCTTGAAAGGGTCGGTTGTGAAATCCAAACCAAGCTATGTTACCAATGTGTTGGGGATTGACCCGTATAAACAACGAAATAAAAAAGGTTGAGAAGATCAAACACAAATTTTACATGGAAAATTCCTTCGAAAAGGATAAAAACCACAAGCAAAGGAGGTTTTGACTTTTCACTAAATAAGTAAACAAGCGGGAGTACAATATGAAGAAAATAAACCTAAATATACTAGACGTACAAACCCAAAACCTCAAAAATAAAGCCCTAACTCTCATAGAGAAAACTCAAAAACAAAACCCTAACTTTCATAGAATTCTCTCAAAAGAGGTACAATATTCTCTCCATAGTTTCCACGAAAACTCACCAAAAATCTTCTGCAAGTACATCTTATCACCAAAAAAGAAAAGCCCTGTAGTACTACATCTTTTATTGCTTAATTGACCTGCCAAAATAGGGATACAATGGCCCTTTTTATAAGCTAAGATTAGAGGTCTAATCAGACTAAAACATCCATCAAGTAATCAGAGTTTAACTAGGAAAAGATAGTAGAGTTTAATTGGAGAAGAAACCCAATTTATGTAGGGAACATGTTGCCACGTCGCAACATCCACATTTGTGTCATCATGATGTCATCTTTTGTTGCAATGTCAAGAAGCTTCTTGTTGTGACGTCGCCATTTGTTCGACCAAAAATAAGAGGCACACCCCACAAATATCCTATACCCATTCTTTAAAAAAATTCAAAATTAGTAAAGATTTATAAAAATGATAAAAATCTTAAAATAATTAAAAGTTATAAAAATTAAAATCTAACTATCTTAAACTCATCTAACATATACTGTTCCAGAGTTGCTGAGAATAGTCTTTGACTCCAAATAGATTCATCATTAAAGCTCACTCTCTTTCTACTTTTTTGGGTCTTAAGTGATGGTGTTGGAGTCTTTTTGAAATTGAATAGTGCATTATATATACACACACGATTTTCAGGGTGTTGAAAGGAAACGTGGTGTGGGTGAAAAGGCAAATAGTAGAATGTTCGGAAGTATTGGGTCAATGCTACCAAACTACCAATGCCAATGTGGAGGTACATACAACGTATTGCCGCTCAAATTCCAGCAACTCAAATGAGCTTGGAACTAAATATACCAATTACGAGCCTAAAGGATGGAAACAACAAATGCCATTCCACCTTCTCCAATCCATAAAAAAAGAAATTTTTAATCATTTTTTATAACTTTTTCATAATTTATCTATTTTTTAAAAAAATTGTATAAGTTTAATTTTTTTTAAAAATATATATATAATTTGTTTCTAGAATTTTAATAATTTTTATAACTTTTTATCATTTTTATATCTTAATTTTTTAAATATTTTTTAGAATTTTATATGTTTTAAATAAAATTAAGGTCAAATTGTTGAAAAGTATAAATGTTAAAAGCTAAAATTATCATCATACTAAAGAAAAGTGTCATTATTAGCCAATTGTCAGGTGACCTAAAAATAAAACAAATTCTAAAACATTTGTGAAACAATTGAGACATGAAATGTAACAATTGGTACAATTGGGGTTCCCTAAATATTGAATATTTGATTTTGCAATATAACTAAGTCACCCCTGAAACTATAGAATGTTAAAAATAGACGTTCCGGTTCCTTAAATAAGTATGTACCTTATAGTGTTTGTTTACATCGTCCATATGGAGTAGCATGTATATATATAGACAATGGGGTATGCCACTCAAAGTGTGTCTTTACATTGGTCATAGTACATTCACGTAGAGTAGCATGTATAAAATTCATAATATGAGAATTTATAGAAAAGGCAACTATAGTTTAAGTTAAGTTTATGCAGTAGGGTAGGATGCTTGCATTGCAATGCCACAAAGCCCTTCCTTTGCCTCCACCTCTCTTTGCATCCTAACGTAGCCTTCTTCACCCCAGCTACTGCCCCAAGAGTTCTTCACCAACCAATACTTTGTTCCACCATCCTCTCCGTATCCAACAGCCGTCACTCCGTGGTCCAGATCGGTGCCACAACTTCCCGTAAACACACCACCCGAGTAGAACTGGAAGTCGAACCCTCCGGCATCAATGGCAACAGAAACAGGTTGGTTGGCAACGGCCTTCTGCAATGCATCTTCACTATTGGCAGGCACATCTTCAAACCCATTTATCTTAGCCGCATGGTTGGCTTCTTCGTTGGAATTGCATGTGCCATCGACTCCCTTGTAGGGATAAATGGATTCGGTTGTTAGGCCTTTGTTCTTCTCGATGAATTGGAATGCATCGTCCATTAGACCACCTTCGCAGCCTTGATCCTCACCCTTGGTGTCACAGTCCACCAGTTCCTGCTCGGACAAGGAAATTAAGTTTCCTGTTGTTAGCTTAGTAACCCCTTCCACGGCTGCCACGGCCGAGAACGCCCAACAGCATCCTATATTTCAGCATCACATGATCGAGACACACACATAGTTAGAACACAACACAGACAAAGAACAAAGCATAGTAATATTTTAGTAATGTTCCGGAGAACAAGAAATTAGAGCAGACCGCATTGGCCTTGGTCCTTGACAGGTGTAACAGCTCCTTTCTTTCTCCAATTCACAGTAGCGGGCAATGCGGTGGCGTTCTCGTATTTGAAAGTGGTAGCCGTGTTGGAACACATATGGCCCTTGAACCCATTTCGAGAAGCAGTGAACTCTTGGTTGGTTAGATCTGCAAATTGGTTCACACCAAGCTTGTACGGCTTGTTGTTGGCAGCATTGAAAGAGTCGATGCGTGCCACATTTTGTTTGAAAATCTGGAAACGCTTTTGCCTCTCGTTGGTGTCCTTGTAAACTCGCCCGAATTGGACCATCCATTGTTGATGCCTCTCGTACAAGGATGCATCTTCAAGAGCAGTGCGGGATGTGGCTTCACATACACCCAATATGAAGATTAGTAAGGCCAAACAAGTGAAATGATGATGCAGCTGGTTTTTGGAAGCCATGGTGGAAGAAGAGTTTGCGAAGAAGTAGAAAAATGAAGAGGCACACCAAATGTGATGAATTCCTAGACATATATATATGTATATATATATATATAGTCCTGTTTTTTCTCCATCTATTCTTGGCTATCTGCTGCGTGATGAAGACCCAATATGAGAATTGTTTTCATAAATTAAAATGAACCAGCTTTTAAGTTGATCTGAAAGACTTATAGTATATCGTATTATTGATAAATTGGAAAAATGGGAAGGCACGCTAACTGTGAGGAATTATCTATCCTTGGTGTCACTATCAAACAAAGAACCAAAAACCAATTTATTCAAGTAGGCAATGGAAACCCTTTCTTATGAATTGAAATAAATCAGCTTTTTCGGTTTTTCTAACAATGTTACCTACACATCCGTAGATATACCAGAAACCTATGCTCCCATCCCTCTATGTATGTGCTTATAATTTAATTAATTGAAGTCTTAAATGGTTTGGGCAATGAAAGGGACTTAGGCGAGGAAGGACTTTGGAGAAGAGGGAGTGTACTAAACAGCTATGGATTGCGTAATGATATAGTGTCCATTTGGAGATAAAAAGAGAGGTCCAAGTGCGTGAATGATGGGAATAGAAACACCTACTACTTCGTAGCTAGAGCTAGAAATAACAGTATTCATAGGCTTAGAATTAATGTGGTTAAGTGAAGGATATGAAGAGTTTGAAAATCGCTAAAAAGTGTTAGGTGCAATGATAAATTACTTTGCACTCGTTGCGAGTACTTAATTTTAGTTTTGAAAATATATTATTGAAAAGGAAACCATAAATCTCAAAAGAATCATACTTCATAAAAAGTTTAAACTTTAAGTATAGTTTATTTCAATGGGAGGATGATTTATTAAATTTGCCATGGTGTAAATTGAACAGGGTGAGGGTTAATGATAGGGCTTGGGATAGAATTGTTTGGGAATTAGATAGTAAGGTATGTATTCGGTTAACAATTTTACTTTTCCTTTGGAAAAAAGTGAGAGCAGGTGTTGCTAGTATGATTTGGTCTAGTTGAATATCGAAATAGGTATATGGTAAGATTTTAATTCAAATGTATGGGCAAAATTTAAGTCTCAGATTAGATGACTTAACTTAAAGTAATTAAGCGATTTAATTTTCATTCTGTTTTCATTTATTCAGTTACTCGATGGACATACCATAGCAAAAGTTGATTTTAATCTTTCTTCTACCTATTAAAGTTACACATAAAACTAATAATTTGTTTTAGTATGAGATGTACACCTTCTCCAAGTAACTAAGGAGATAAATAAACATATAAAATAAAAGAATTATCCACACACAATCTCCATTTTGACATTCGAAACAAAGCCTTAATCTCCAAGCAAGCTAATGATTTACAGTGTAACACCCCATACCCGGTCTAGTCATCGGACCCGAGTTATAGGATATTACCACTATAAAAATTAACACTGTTCACAATCAATCAAACATAGACAAAAAGATCATTTTCATGCTATTCAATTATATCGAGACCTAATTCACACTTACAAAACATTTAAAACAAACCAAGAATAATTCTGGATTAAATTGAAACTTTTATAAAAATATAGGTAAATAGTGAAAACATGAGTCACATGGCAGTGTGGCCAAGCTGTGTGACAGGGCAGAGATCGTGTGGTGCAGGGACATGGCCGTGTGGCCAACCATTTGTCCTGAATGGCCTTACTATAAGATTGGGTTCAACAAGACTAGAATTTGAAAAAGCAAAGTGTTGAGTATAAGGAGGGGGATGAGTATAAGCTATACAATGTGAAATAGGATATTAACCTATAGCAAGTGAACAAGAGGAATATGATTGAGAAGAGAAAATATAATCTTTCATCAATGTATGGCTTTAATGGTATGGGAAGTACATTATAAAGGAAGGTCACGTGAAGGGCTAGGTAAAGAGAAAAAGAACTAAATAAAGAAGATGAGGGTAACATGGATGTACAAGGTGAAGGTTGAGTTGAGGGGCTAGATGATGTGTCACTAACAGGTAAAGAAGTAGGCCATAAAATAGTAAGTGTAGGTGGGCCAACAATATTATAAGGTGGTGGGAGATGTAGTAGTAGGTGAAGGTGGCGTGACAAGTTGTAAAGTAAGAAAGTCAAAGTCAAAAAAAGGAGAAGAAGTGACAGAAAGAAAAATAGGTTGGTGTATTATAAGCTATAAAAGTAACATATTTTAATCCCATTCTTAATGCATTTTTGGATTATTAATAATGCAAATTAGTGAATTTGATGCTCCTAATCCTTTAAATTCATGTTTCTATACTTAAGAGAGCATTTGGGAGCAAAAAGAGTGAAAAATAAGCCAAAATCAGACAAATAAAGCTATTTTTAGGATCCACATTCCCTAGGCATTTCCACACGGGTTGGACACACACCCGTGTGAGCCACACGGGCTGGCCACAAGCCCATGAGCATGTGTTGATTTCGCACTTTGCTTTCCAAATACGCGGAAAAACCCAATTTTTAGGCTTTCTGAGATTCTAAAGACTATAAATACCAATTAGAAGAATAGAAAAAGGGGCAATTAGAGAAGATTGAAGAAAACACTAGAGGAACACCATCGGAGCCAACTCGGAAGCGGATCTACATCAAGATTGAAGATCTCCTTTTAATTTCTTTCGAAGTTTTATTGAGTTTCTTTATCTCTTGTGGTTTTTCTAGCTTTGAGATGTTTTCATTCAGGATTATGAACTAATCCCCTAGATACCTAGGGGAGATGAAACCTATTATTTAATTTCTATTTTATGCAATAAATACTTGATTATTGTTCTCAATTATGCTTATTTCTTGTTTTAATATTTTCAGGATCTTAATTCATGTTTAATATGCTTATTTCAGTGGAGCAAAACTCCTTGTTTAAGAGTAGATCTAGCATAATTGAGTGGAGTTGCATGCAATCTTAGAAATAGGACGACATTAATCTACCGGATTAGATTCAAAACTAATAGGAGATAAATAAACATATAAATTAAAAGAATTATCCACACAAAATCTTTATTTTCACTTTCGAAACAATGCTTTAAACTCCAAGCAATCTAATGATTTACAATGTAACACCCCATACCCGGTCTAGTCGTCGAACCCGAGTTACAGGATATTACCACTATAAAAGTTAACATTGTTCACCAATCAATCAAACATAAACAAAAAGATCATTTCCATGCTATTCAATTAGACCGGGACCTAATTCAAGCTTACGGGACATTTAACACAAACCAAGAACAATTCTGGATTAAATTGAAACTTTTACAAAAATATAGGTAAATAGTGAAAACATGGATCACACAGCCGTGTGGCTAAGCTATGTGACAGGGCAATGACTGTGTGGTGTAGGGACATGGCCGTGTGGCCAAACCATGTAGTAGAGCTTAGACCGTGTAAGAGGAGACACACGGTCTAGAGAATGTAACCGACTGGTTCCGTGTAGATCTAAAATGTAACAGCATATTTTTGGTCAAATCAGAACAGTGGCTTCGAAACCACAAATCTGAAGTTAAAATATTTATTTTATTATTTTAATAAGTTTTACAGCATGATAGAATTACTGTGTGAAAATTTTATTAAGAAATTTTATTGTTTGAATGTTTAATTCGATAAAAAGGACTAAATTGCGTAAAGCGTAAAAGATGAGATCTATTAGTTAATTGCACTAAATCACTATGAAATTAAAAAGTAGAGGTCTCAAGACTGTAATTATACCCTTGTTTATGATAGTGGACATTTATGTCCATAGTTCAAATGATTTAAATGGTTTAATTAAAAGGGTAACAAGGTAAATTAGTTATTAAAATTAGAATTAATAAAACCAAAATGATATTTTTGGTATCATGTTCAACCTTTTGTCAAAATTTAAAGAAAGAAGAACACATTTTTGGGGCTCACATTCAGCTAAGCTTAAATTCTTGACTAAGGTACGGTTTTTGCTTGGTTTTTAATTATTTCTACGTTTTTAAACTCGTTACAGCTTAGTCTAGGTAGCTCGTACCTTAAATTTTGAAATTTCTAAAGATTTTTAATGATGCCATTGTTGAGTACTTGAGTATTTTGAAGTTTCTTGATAGATTATGAATTTTGGTTGCTAGATATACAAGTTTTATAAAGTGATTTTTGACAAAAATGTCAATTAGGGATTAAATTGAGAAATGTTGAAATATTGTGGTTAAAAGTGTGATTAATTAGAAGATATGGGCTGCTAGTATCATCATTAAAATTCGACTATATATGGGTTAAAGGGTAATTGCATAAATTTTCCATTTTGTGTAATAAGGACTAAATTCCGAAGGCTATGAAATATTAGGGGCAAATGCATAATTTTGCCAAAATATGAAATATGTACTTAATTGAATTGAATGGAAGTTTGAATGAGTGATAAACCATAAATTATACATATTTTTACCTCATACTTAGCCTAAATTTAGCTTAAATTAATGTTGTTAGGTGAAGGATATGAAGAGTTTGAAAATCGCTCAAAAGTGTAGGGTGCAATGATAAATTACTTTGCACTCATTGCATGTTCAGCCAATCTATTATGTTAGGAAGACTTTGACAGATGCACAAGAAAATTACATTACTATAGAAAAATAATTGCTAGCTGTGATTTTTGCATTCTATAAATTTAGACCATATTTAATATTGTCTAAAGTTGTTGTTTGCACTGACCATTCTGCTCTTCGCTATATTTTAACTAAATTGGATGTAAAACCTCAACTTATAAGGTGGATTTTATTATTGCAGGAGTTCGATTTGGAAATCCAAGCTATGAATGATGTAACACCTCAATCTTGTAATTGTTGCCGGAATAGGTAAAGGGGCATTACTAGACCTATACCTCAGTTCAGAACAGTAAACTTTTAAACATATAACAAATATCATCACATTTCAGTAAATATCATTCATTCATATTCATAACATACTTAAATCTAGCATATAAAACTTAATACATGTATTCGGGACTGATTTGACAACAAATGAAAAAGATAGGAAAACTTAGAAAATTTTTCAAATAAGGGTCACACTGCAGTGTGCCCAGGCTTGAACAGATTTGAACCGATGATTGTTTGATATTTCGAGGTAGAATTTGCATACCAAGATATCTAAAGCTTATACAGAAAATCTTACAAGAGGCACATAGTGGTAATTTATCTATTCATCTGAGGAGTAACAAAATGTACCATGACTTGAAACAGTTGTATTGGTGGTCAGGTATGAAACGAGATATTTTTGACTTTGTGACTAAATATTTGATCTGTCAACAAGTTAAAGCTGAACATCAAGTACTTTCAGAAATGTTACAGCCAATAATGATATCTGAATGGAAGGGGGACAGAATTACAATGGATTTTATATCAGGATTACCCCTATCTCTGAAGAAGAAAGATGCTATCTGGGTTATTGTTGATTGTTTGACGAACTCTGCACATTTAATTCCAGTGCGTATAGAGTTCTCTCTTGACAGACTAGCTGAGTTGTACATTTTAGTGATTGTCAAATTACATGAAGTTCCAGTCTCTATTATTTCGGATAGGGATCCGAGATTTACATCACAATTTTGAAAGAAATTACAAGAAGCTTTCGGTACGCAGTTGCATTTTAATACTGCATTTCATCCTCAAATCGATGGTCAATTTGAAAGAGTGATTCAGATTCTTGAAGATATGCTTCGTTGCTGTGTTTTAGAATTTGAAGGCAACTTGGAGAGATACTTACCATTAGTTGAGTTTGTGTGTAACAATAGTTACCAGTCGAGCATAAAGATGGGACCATATGAAGCTCTATATGGTTGTAAATGCTGAACTCCATTATACTGGACCGAGCTTAGTGAGGAAAAGATTCACGGGGTTGATTTGATCAAAGTGACTGAAGACAAAGTGAAAGTAATTCGTGACAGTTTAAAAGCAGCTTCAGACCGACAGAAGTCGTATGCGAATTTGAAATGTAAAGACATTGAATTCCAGATCAGCAACAGAGTGTTTCTGAAAGTATCACCATGGAAGAAGATTCTTCAATTTGGGCGCAAAGGGAAATTAAGTTCGCGGTTTATAGGGTTATATGAGATTATCGAGAGGATAGGGCCAATAGCATATCAGCTAGCTTTACCATTAGAACTTGAAAAGATTCATAACGTGTTTCACTTATCTATGCTAGGATGGTATAGGTCAAACCCTTCGCATATAATTTCACCAGCAGAGATTGAGATTCAGCCTGATATGTCATATAACGAAGAACCGATCAAAATCTTAGCTCGAGAAATAAAAGAGTTGAGAAATAAAATAATAGCATTAGTAAAAGTTCTCTAGCAACGTCATGGCATCCAAGAGGCTACGTGGGAACCCTGAGGAAGCTATGAGAAAGAAATACCCTAACCTATTTTCTGGTAAGATTTTTAGAGAAGAAAATCCTTAAAGGGGGAGAATTGTAACAACCCATTTTTAGTGAAATTAGAATAGTGGTTTTGGGACCACAAATCTGAGGTCAAAATATTTATTTTAATATTATTTTGAGGTCTACAGTATGATAGTAGGATTGCATGATAGTTTCGTTAAGAAATTTTATCGTTTGAGTGCTCAATTTGTAAAAAAGGACTAAATCGTGTAAAACGTAAAACTTGTGTTCTATTAGCTAAAGGTTTCTAATAGCTATATAACTTTAAAGTAGATGTCCTTATGTGGTAATTAGACCATTGATATGTTGAATGGACGAAGATGTACATAATTTAGATGATTTTAAATTTTATAATCAAGGTTAATTAAGTAATTTGTTAAATAAACAAAGTAATAATAAAATAAAACATAGTCACCATCTTTCTTCATCTTCCTCAACCGAACTTAGGCTAAAGGAAAGCAATTGTTGAATCTCCAACATTCGGTTACACTAAGTCCATGCATGTAAGTGATTTTTGATTCGGTTTTTAATGATTTTTTATGTTTTTGAGGTCGTTATAGCTTAACCTAGCTAGCCCAAGGACTAATTTGTAAAACTGTTAAAGTATGTGAGTTTTGCCATTGATGAATATGTGTGAGCTTTGGAGTTTCATGATAGATTATGAATGTTGATGAAAGTTAAACAAGTTGTGTAAAGTGATTTTGGTTAAAAATGTCAATTAAGGATTAAATTGAGAAAAGTGAAAATTATGTGGTACATGTGCGAATAAATGAAAAAATATAGGCTGCAATAAGAATAGAAGAAATTTGGCTAGCATGGGTTAAGGTTAAATTACATGAATTTGCTTTTTTATGAGATAATGACTAAATTGTAAATAGGTCAAGTGTTTGGGGTAAACTTATAATTTTACCATTATGTGAAATTGGATTGAATTGAATAGAATGTTAGTAAAAGTAGTTAAATTTTATTATATGGATCAAGAAAAATGAAGTACGAATCTAGATTGGGAAAAGATAAAGTTTTGGACTAAACGGCTGTTTTCCGTCATCTAAATTTGAGGTAAGTTCGTATCTTTAATAAGCATTATATCATATGTGTTTAATTTCTTAAATTATGTAATTGTAATAAAACCACATTACGAAAGTTATCGATGAGGCATCGACAAAGAATAGATTCTATTTGAACCTTAAGAATAGATAGGATACAAAATGACATGCCATTAGGGTTTACCGTCATTATGTGATTTTGGTGCTAGTCCAGTACATCGTTCCGGTGGCTAAGTTTTTCGACATGTGTTGGGAATACTCGAAAGCTTGTGTGAGTAGCACCGTATAGCTATGATAAATGCTAATTTATACATATTTTTACCTCATGTTTAGCCTATATTTCGGATGAATTATTATCAATTTAGTGAGAATTGGTGCTCTTAATCTTTCTTTTTCATATCTTATACTCAGGAGAGCATAAGGAAGAGAAAAGAACGGAAAATGGGCTAAAAACCAGAGAAAATAGGCCAAAATATGCAAATGCACGGCCCAAGAAGTTACCACACGGTCGTGCCACACGGCCATGGCACACAAAGATCAAACGGTCTAGCCCTTGACAAGCACGGCCTGGCCACACGGTCGTGCCACCCAAGTATTCCAGAACACGGCCTCTTGTCGAAATCACACGGGCGTGGCACACGGGCGTGTTCTATTCGTGAGAAAGAGGAATTTCACTCGGATTTGGATGCTTAGAGGCTAAGAAAGCTCCCCAAAGCTCTATATAAAGACCCTAGGAGGCAACTCTAAGGGGTACTCTTTTTCTCCCAATAGGAGCGCCATCTTTGTGCCAACACGAGGAGTGAAAGCAAGGAATTACTCCAAGGAAAGCCGATTGATTCATCCCAGAAGCCAAAATTCTACATCAAGACTGAGGATCTCCCTAAATTCCTTCAGCGGTTTTTGGGTTCTTTATGTTTTGCTATTTATTATCTTCTGAGATGTTTCTTTTCTTTATTATGAACTAAACCTCTCAATTACTTGAGGGGGATGAAACCTAAGATAGATCTTGTTATTATTTATTGAGCTATATGATAATTGCTTGAATTGTTCTTAATTATGTGTTCTTCATTCTTGATTTAATAATCCTAGGTATTACTTCAAGAAATTGATATGCCTAGAGCAGAGGAGCAAAAGTCCCTGTGATAAGAGTAGATCCACCATAATTAAGCGGAGTTGCATGCAACCCTAGACATAGGGCGACATAAATCTGCCAGATTAGGGTCAAACCTAATATGGGGATCCATAAATCGAATTAATGCAATCTAGGGAGTTAATTAATAAAGGAACTTTAATTAACAACTTAGGCCTAGTTGCTCTATGCCTTGACGGAGGGTTTAGCATAAGTTAGGGATCTCTACGGATCAAGGCAAGTAATCAATTATATAGTTCAAGAAATCAATAACAAGTGAAGTCTAGGTGGATTCTCCCTTGAGTATTGCTTATATCAATCAGTTTTCCCGAAAGATTTTCCTCAATTTACTTTTTGTGCACTTTTAGTTAGTTTTAGAAATAGTTTAAATCAACTCTCTTTATTTTTAGGCTAGATAATATAAAGGAAGTAAGTACTAGTACTTTTGGTTCCCTTGGGTACGATAACTCGGTCTTGCCACTAAACTATACTATTGTTCAACAGGTGCGCTTGCCTTGAAGGTCGTGATATTAGTTAGTTTTGGTGTGATCAGTTTTATAAATTTTATTACTTAATATCGCGAGCCGTTATCAAGTTTTTGGCGCCGTTGCCGGGGAATTGAAATATTACAAAAACGCGATTTCTATTACTTTAGCCATTACTATATTTATATACATTTATCTATTTCTCTTTTATTTTTATTTTTATTTTTAGTTTTTATTTATTTATTTTTATTTTCTTTTAAATTTTTGAATTTTCTTTACTTTTTCTTTTTAGGTATTTTTAGTTTATGACTAGAAACAACCCAACAAGACCACTACTTTTTGACGAAGATCTAGAAGCGAAAGTTCGCAGAAATTGCAGAGAAATTAGATGCAGTTTACATTATCCAGAACAAGAACCTGAGCAAGAGCCAGAACATACAGAAGGGATGGACGCGAATCAAAATGTTCCACCACCTCCAACACTACCAGCAGAACTAGTAAACCAGGATGCAGCTCCTCGCACATGTATGATTATGCTAAACCTAGTTTGATTGGTACCCAAACTAGCATTATTCGACCTGCTATTGCTGCTAATAATTTTGAATTAAAACCTAACACTATTAAGATGATTCAGCAGTTTGTGCAGTTTGATGGTTTGCAGTACGAAGATCCAAATTCACATTTAGCAAATTTCTTGGAATTTTGTGATACTTTTAAAACAAATGGCGTTTCTGACGATGCCATTTGCTTGAGGCTATTTCCATTCTCTTTGAGAAATAAAGCCAAACAGTGGTTAAATTCCTTACCACGAGGCTCAATCACTACGTGGGAACAAATGACCGAAAAATTTTTACTCAAATATTTTCCTCCAGCTAAAACAGCCAAATTACGAAACTATATTTCTTCTTTTGTGCAGATGGATTTAGAAACACTTTACAATGCATAGGAGAGATACAAAGATCTTTTGAGAAGGTGTCCTCATAATGGTCTACCTTTGTGGCTACAAGTTCAAACCTTCCACAACGGTTTAAATCCATCAACCAGACGAATGATCGATGCAGCTGCAGGAGGGACGATCAATAATAAAACACCTGAAGCAGCTTATGAATTTATTGAAGAGATGTCATTGGATAATTATCAGTGGCAAGTCATGAGGACAAAGTCGACGAAAGCTGCAGGAGTCTATAATATTGATGTTGTTACTATGCTTACTAACCAAGTAGAACTTCTAAATAAGAAGTTTGATAATTTTGTTAGTTCTACGCGAGCACAACCAGTGATGCAATGCGACGCAACTCAAGGAAACACATTCAATCCAGATTTCGCATCCTATGGACGCAGCATGGAAACTGAACAAGCCAACTATATGGGTAACAATTCTAGATCTCAAAATAACCCTTATAGTAATACTTACAATGTAGGTTGGAGAAATCACCCAAATTTTTCATGGGGAGGACAAGGAAATCAAAGACAACAGCCTTCTCCTGGATTTTAGCAGCCACCACCGCAACAAGAAAAGAAGCCGAATCTTGAAGAGATTTTTACCAAATTCATGGCCGCATTAGAAACCCGTTTTCAAAGCACTGAAACGACACTGAAAAATCAACAAGCATCAACTCAAGGGCTTGAAAACCAAATCGGTCAACTTGCGAAGTTGATTTTAAAAAGACCACAAGGTGGATTACCAAGTAACACTGAGCCAAATCCCAGAGAACATGTCAAAGCGATTATTTTAAGAGATGGAAAGATCCTAGCAAAGCCAGAAAAGAAGACTATTCCAGAAGCTTCAGAAGAAAAGGCAGAGGAACCTAAGGACAACACTCCACCACCACTCAAGGAATACAAACCGCGCATCCCATATCCTGCAAAATTGAAGAAAGACCATACAGACGCTCAATTCGGTAAATTCCTTGAACTTTTTAAACAATTACACATTAACTTACCTTTTGTTGAGCGATTTCACAGATGCCGAAGTATGCGAAGTTCCTTAAAGAACTTCTGACAAATAAAAGGAAGTTGGAAGAATTGGCCATAGTAGAACTCAACGAGGAATGCTCAGCTATTCTCCAAAATAAACTGCCGGCAAAACTGAAAGATCCAGGGAGTTTTACTATTCCTTGTTTGATTGGTAGTTTACTTATTAATAAAGCCTTAGCTGATTTAGGTGCTAGCATTAATCTCATGCCTTACAAAATGTTCAAACAACTAGGACTAGGGGAACCCAAGCCCACTAGGATGAGTATTTAATTAGCCGATAGATCTGTTAAATATCATAGGGGAATCATTGAAGATGTGCTAGTAAAGGTAGATAAATTTATATTCCCTGTTGATTTTGTTGTACTCAACATGGATGAGGATATTGAAGTACCTTTAATTTTGGGACGTCTATTTTTAGCCACTGCTAGAGTTGTTATTGATGTAAGAGATGGTAAATTAGTGCTTAGAGTTGGTGAGGAAGAAGTTGTCTTTAAAATCTATGATGCCATGAGATTCTCTAAAGAACAAGATGATTCTTGTTATTTTGTTGATTTTATTGACTATTTTGTTCAAGATAATTTCGAGGAACTTTCTCTCACAGACACGTTGGAACTGTGTCTTGTTCAAGGTGGGGGACAGATGAAACCACCATTGAAATTGATGAAGTAAGGAAAGAGTTGGATTCTAATGAAATCATCACTAGGCACATAAGTTATGAAAATATAAAGATGAGTGATGAATTGAGACAGAAACCTTCCATTACTGAACCCCCTAAATTAGAACTAAAATAACTGCCAGATCATTTAGAGTATGCCTTTTTAGGGGAAGAATCACCTTTACCAGTCATTATCGCATCCGATTTAAGCATTGCAGAGAAAGAGGAACTACTCCATGTGTTAACAGAACACAAATGTGCTATAGCTTGGAAAATTTCAGATATCAAGGGAATTAATCCTTTTTTCTGCACACACAAAATTTTAATGGAGGACGAATTCAAACCATCAGTGCAAGCCCAGAGACGATTGAATCCCAACATGAAGGAAGTTGTAAAAGCCGAGGTAATTAAACTTCTAGATGCAGGTATTATTTATCCTATTTCTGACAGTTCTTGGGTAAGCCCTGTGCAGGTTGTTCCTAAGAAAGGTGGATTGACCGTGATGTCTAATGACAAGGAAGAGTTAATACCTACAAGAACAGTCACAGGATGGAGAGTTTGCATTGATTACAGGAAGCTGAATGACGCCACTCGGAAAGATCATTTTCCATTGCCTTTTATTGATCAGATGTGGAAAGATTGTCAGGTCATATGTATTATTGTTTCCTAGATGACCTCTCTGGTTACTTCCAGATCCCGATAGCTCTAGAAGATCAGAAGAAAACGACATTCACATGCCCATACGGTATGTTTGCTTATCGCAGAATGCCTTTTGGTTTATGTAACGCTTCTGCTACTTTCCAGCGATGCATGCTAGCTATCTTCAATGAATTCGTGGAAGACATCATGGAGGTATTTATGGATAATTTCTCAGTTTTCAGTAATTCTTTCCAACTTTGTCTTAATAATCTAGAACGTGTTTTGATAAGATGTGAATAGACAAATTTAGTGCTAAACTGGGAAAAATGCCACTTTATGGTTCAAGAGGGTATTGTTTTAGGACATAAAATTTCTAGTAAAGAGATAGAGGTAGATAAAGCAAAAATTGAAACTATCGAAAAATTACCTCCCCCTAACTCAGTTAAGGCTATACGAAGCTTTTTAGGACATGCCGATTTTTATCGCCGATTCATTACAGATTTTTCTAAAATAGCTAAGCCTTTAACAAAGTTGCTAGAAAAAGACGTGCCTTTCAATTTTGACCAAGAATGCTTAGAATCCTTCAATACTCTTAAGGAAAAATTAACCAATGCACCAATCATGATTTCACCCAATTAGAACTTACCTTTTGAGCTAATGTGCGATGCAAGTGATTTTGCAGTAGGTGCAGTTTTGGGACAGCGAAGAGACAAGCACTTTCAACCAATCTACTATGCAAGCAGAACTCTAACAGCTACCCAACAAATTATACTACCACAGAAAAAGAGTTGCTAGCTGTTATTTTTGCATTTGATAAATTTAGATCTTATCTGATTTTGTGAAAAGTCATTGTTTATACTGACCATTCTGCTTTTCGCTATCTTTTAGCCAAAAACGATGCAAAACCTCGACTAATAAGATGGATTCTGTTGCTACAGGAATTCGATTTAGAGATAAAGGACAAGAAGGGAGCATAAAATTTAGCAGCAAATCACCTTTCAAGATTGGAAAACATGCAGCCAACGTATCTTGATAAGATAAACGACTTGTTCCCTAAAGAACAACTCCTATCCTTAGCAGATACAACAGTACCTTGGTTTACCAATTTTGTAAATTATTTAGCAGCTAACATAACCCCAAAAGGGTTGACACATCAATAGAAGAAGCGATTATTCGCTAATGTGAAAAACTACTTTTGGGAGGATCCTTTTCTTTTTCGAATTTGTGCAGACCAGGTTATTCGGAGATGCGTTACTGAAACAGAAGCATACCAGATTCTAAATCATCGTCATTCAGGACCCACAGAAGGACATCACAGTGGAGCTAGAACTGCTCATAAGGTACTCAAATCAGGCTTTTACTGGCCTACACTTTTTAGAGATGCCAACAGGTATGTGATCTCTTGTGATAAATGTCAACGAACAGGTAACATCTCTCGACATAATGAAATGCCTCAGAACTATATACTTTCATGTGAAATATTTGATGCATGGGGTATTGATTTCATGGGTCCATTCCCTACTTCATTTGGGAACAAGTACATATTAGTAGCAGTATATTACATGTTGAAATGGGTGGAAGCCCAAGCCCTGCCTACTAATGATGCTAGAATGGTAGTACGATTTTTAAAAAAACTTTTCTCTCGATTTGGAACACCCAGGATAATTATTAGTGATAGGGGTACTCATTTTTGCAATGCCCATTTTAAAAAAGTTTTAAAAAGGTATGGAGTACATCACAGGACAGCTACCCCCTATCACCCACAAACCAGTGGTCAAGTCGAAGTAACAAATAGGGAATTAAAACGTATCCTAGAGAAAATAATAGAAACAAATAGAAAAGATTGGTCAAGAAAAATAGACGATGCATTATGGGCCTATAGAACTGCTTTCAAAACACCCATAGGTACATCTCCCTATAAACTCGTCTATGGAAAAAGTTGTCATCTACCATTTGAACTTGAACATAAGGCATTCTGGACTATAAAACTTTTAAACCTTGATTTCAAGCTTGCAGGTGAGAAAAGACTAATGCAGTTAAATGAACTAGACGAATGGCGTTGCAATGCCTACGAAAACTCACGACTATACAAGGAAGCCATGAAGCAACATCATGATAAACAACTGAAACAACCTAAGCAGTTTAAATCAGGTGATCTTGTCTTACTCTACAACTCGAGGCTGAGACTATTCCCTGGAAAACTCAAGTCAAGGTGGTCAGGTCCATTCACTGTCCAAAATGTCTTTCCATACGGCACCATCGAGGTAACTCACCCTAACCATGGTACATTCAAGGTAAACGTCCATATGCTTAAACATTATAGAGGTGAGAATTTTACAGAAAATAATGAGGGGCTTCGGCTCCACGAAATTCCGTCATGACACATCTAGGAAGAGTTGAGCTTAGACTCTAAATAAGCGCTTCTCGGGAGGCAACCCGAGCACTAACTTAGTAACTTTTCATCTATTTTGTTTTTAGTATTTTTCATGCATTACTCTAACCCTTTTTAATACAGAGATCTAGGACCCCACGGCCATGCCCACGGGCGTGTCTCAGGCCGTGTGCACCTTGTAAACAAAGACACGGTCGCGTACCAAGGCCGTGTATAAACAGAGCAAAAATTTTCCCAAAACACAGGCTACCGATAAAACCCCACGGCCGTGTGATATGGCCGTGGCGACCTTTCGACTTTAACACAGGCTACCATCAACACCCCATGGCCGTGCAACATGGCCATGGTAACCCCGCAGCATCCACACGGGCTCACACAACGCCACACGCCCGTGTTCCCAGATCGTGGAAGACACTGTCAAATTTCACACGGCCGTGGAACCTATCACACGACCGTGTAAAACACGAACATGATCGCACACGGCCGTGTATACCATCACACGACCGTGTGAGTAACGAAGACCTGATCTCTCACGGCCGTGCGAATCAAGTACACGGGCGTGCTCATCAAAACTAGGCGCGCCATAACCACCGATTTTTGAAAGACACGGGCAAAACACGACTCACACGGGCGTGTGACATGCCCGTGTGAACCAAAAACTATAAATAAGGGGCCACTATTCACCTTCCCTTTCACTCAAACCCTAAATTCTCTCATCCAAACTCCTCCCCAAACCACCACTAGTGCCGCCACAGCCCTCAAAACACCACCATACCTGAACCCAGCCAACCCACGCCCGTGTAAACTCCACCCACGACCGTGCACCCTCAATTTCAGTTCTATTCTCTCAATTTTTCTCATTTATTTTTTTATATCTCATTTTCATTATTTATATTTTTAATTTTGCTTTATTCTTTACGATAATTCAAGCATGGAATTAGGAAAAATAGGATGAATAATCTAGAATAGTATAGAATATATTAGGATTGCATGCCACTTAATTTCATTTTTGCTTGCAATTTAGATTTCATTTTCTTTGCCATTTAAACTCATATTTGCATGCCATTTTGTCATATTTTTAGTATATATACATACCAATAGTTATTCATTTTGTTACAAGTTAATATGATTAGATTCTACTATTTAGGTTAATCCTCATTTTTATTTTTTAGAACACTGTCATTTTAATCTATATTTTACTTATTATCTATCTAGTTTAATTTCAATAATTAGGACTAATGCTTTTGTTATTTTATTTTAGATACCATGTCATCATCGCGTGCTAAGAAGGCTGCTGTCCCCGTCTCCAAAAAATAAAAGGAACCGGGAAGTTCATTATCAAGGCCCACCTCTGAGGCGTGCCACCCATTCCTCACATTTTCGCTGGACTCCCAGGAGGAATGCTATCAATTACTCTGGGCTTGAACTATTTCTATAGGCCGATGCATCGATTGGGAGGCCCTCGAGCAAATAAGTTTGGTAGACGACGTCCGAGCCCTGTTGACTACCAACCAATGGGACCAGTTCTTCCGAATTGTGGAGCCCACCTACTTAGAACTCACCCTCGAGTTCTGCTTCACCTTCCACCTCTAGACCGTAATGAATAGATTCAACGATCCAGGTACGGTCCAATTCTGTTTAGGAGGTCTCGTTTGACAAATGAGTGTACCAGAGTTTGGCACGGCCCTCGGTTTTATACCGAGCAGTTCATGGCAGAGGATGACTTCCCTACCCTTTCTCGTCGCATCCATATCCGGCTCGTCTACTGTTGGTACGAGATTGCTCCGGGGCGGCAAGTTTATAACCCCAGCATCAGTAAGGCGACCGCCCTCGCTCCTTCTTTGAGGTACATTCATGCTCTCCTCGCTCACACTCTGACAGGTAAGCGAGAGAGTACAGGATTCGTCATGGCTAATGGCCACACTATCGACCTCGCATACTTCATCGCGCTTGCCATGCAGTACCAGACTGAACAGCACCAGAAAGGCGTCATAACTATGGGCCCTTACATCACAAGACTAGGCCACTACTTCGGCCAATTCAACACTACGGCTCAAACATCCTCCTATATTTTCCTCGGCCAGATGTCCTCGTAGGGCATCCAGAGCATGTTGCACATGAAGATGATAGAGTGACGACCAGGTGGCGGCCACTTTCACTTCCGCATTGTCCAAGAGGGTGAAGACCCAAAGGACATTGCTGATGATGTCCCACCACTACCGGAGGAGGATGAGCCCGCTGAGCCACCATGCCCCAGACGACCCACCCAGGCAGCAGCCTCACATGCTGACATACACGAGCGCCTAGACCGATTTGAGTGACAATACTTCCGGTGCCTCGATGATATCGACGCCACTTTGGCGCAGATATGTCAGCACTTGAGCATCACCCCGCCACCGCGTGATCCATCCGAGGACTAGATCCTCTTATGTTATTTTCTTTTTCTTATTATTTTTATCTTCACATAGATTTGAACACTAATCTTTATTTTTATCTTTTCTACTAACTTTGTTTTTCTTTTTTTTAGTTTATTTATATTTTCTTTCATTTCATCTTTTTCATTTTTTGCATATTAGTATTTTTAATATTTTTTTGTTTTATTTATTTTTCATAATGGCCAACCCCTAACAAGTAATTTCTATTGATCCAAATTCCCCACGACTAATAAATCCATTCGCAGTTTCAAAGGAGCTCTACAGCTCAAACCTCTACGAAAATGGGAACACCGTGCCACAACAGCCGGCTCTTCCAAGCCCAATCTCTGTCTCACATATTCATCCAAAATTCAGGGAGTTTCATACCCTTCCTACCTTATGATTTAATGCTTATATTGATACTAATGTTATCTTTGTACATTGTGGGCAATGTACATCTTAAGTGTGGGGGGGAAAACTTACTTTCATTACATTTGAAATCCCTGAAATTTTTTTTCAACTGATTACATTGTTCTCAATAGCATTTTCTTCAGTCTCCTATTAGGAAATAATTTTGATTGATTTATGACTTTTATTGATATGTAGAAAACTAAGACATAGGTGCTTGTACTTTGAATATTCAAACTCTAAAACATTAGGGAATCAAGCATGATAAGTTGAAATTTTTGAAAGCTACAATTTTTGCATAAGTTCTTTTCCCTAATTCTAATTGTTATCTTGAGATTTAAAATTCACAGGATTGACATCAAAAGCCATAATTTTGGTGAGATTTTTGAGCCTTTTGAGTATACATTCTTTCGTGCTTACCTTTATTATTGCTTTGAGTGAGTCAATACTAATTTGTTATTCTAGAACTTGCTTTGATTATACATGTCGAGACCACATCATTGATTTGATATACCGAAATGATAAAGGCACCTAGGTTTTAACCCACTTATTCCACAAAAGCCTATCGCCATAAATTAACCTCTAGTAAACCCCATTGAGCCTAACAAACCTTTTCCTTGACTCACCCTCTAATTATTAACCAATAACCCTTTTTTTTTTTTTAAATTTCATTCAATTATTTTGACCCCTATTTTTGTCAAGATTTGATTTGAATTATTATTTAGCTTTATTCTCTTTTCCAAATTGTAAAATTGTAAATTCCCAGATTATTGTACTTGAATTGTTCTTAAAAAAAAAAGAAGTATTAATTCAGTTGTAATATAGTTCAAATAGTTTTTGCATATTTCTAGTCTAAGGCTACCAAGGCAGAATTGATATTATCCTAAGGATTAGCTTGGGAAATATGTTCCAGTGATAGAGATTTTTCTAGCTAGATAATTTTTCAAGTTCAGTCTCAATTCTAACCTTCTTTTGCAGCCTGTGACAACACCCCTAACCAAGCTCCATTACAACCTTTAAAAGACCTTTTAATTGATGTATCATATCAATTTATAGTGGTGGAGACTTGATTTTCGAGCAAGCCTATGGTAATAGCTTCTCAGGTTGACTAGAGAGTACTTAATTTTTGAACCCTAAACACTTCGAGTGGATAGAGTGAATCCTTAGTGAGGATGTCAACTTCTGTTAATTAAGATGGAAAGATAACTACTTAGGAGAAAGAAGAAAACTTATGTTTCAATGATAAAATTCTCAACTTAAAGTAATTGAGTCTTTAATGTTCTTTTGATTGAATTTTCATTGTATGATTACCTGTGGATTAATTTGAAATATTATTGATAAGAATTGTGAAGTTGAGAAGAATGATTCTTAATTAGAGATTGAGATTTTGCTTAAGGACAAGCAAAGGCTTAAGTGTGGGGGTATTTGATAAACGCTAATTTATACATATTTTTACCTCATGTTTAGCCTATATTTTGGATGAATTCTTATCAATTTAGTGAGAATTGGTGCTCTTAATCTTTCTTTTCATATCATATACTCGGAGAGCATAGGGAAGAGAAAAGAACGAAAATGGGCTAAAAATCAGAGAAAATGGGCCAAAATGTGCAAACGCACGGCCCATGAAGTTACCACACGGCCGTGCCACACAGCTGTGCCACACAAAGATCACACGGTCCAGCCCCCGACAAGCACGGCCTGGCCACACGGCCGTGCCACCCAAGCATTCCAGAACACGGCCTCTTGTCAAAATCACACGGGTGTGGCACACGGGCGTGTTCTAGTCGTGAGGAAGACGAATTTCACTCAGATTTGGATGCTTAGAGGCTAAGAAAGGCTCCCCAAAGCTCTATATAAAGACCCTAGGAGGCAACTCTAAGGGGTACTCTTTTTCTCCCAATAGGAGCGCCATCTTTCTACCAACACGAGGAGTGAAAGCAAGGAATTACTCCAAGGAAAGCCGATTGATTCATCCCAGAAGCCAGAATTCTACATCAAGACTGAGGATCTCCCTAAATTCCTTCAGCAGTTTTTGGGTTCTTTATGTTTTGCTATTTATTATCTTCTGAGATGTTTATTTTCTTTATTATGAACTAAACCTCTCAATTACTTGAGGGGGATGAAACCTAAGACAGATGTTGTTATTATTTATTGAGCTATATGATAATTCCTTGAATTATTCTTAATTATGTGTTCTTCATTCTTGATTTAATAATTCTAGGTATTACTTCAAGAAATTGATGTGCCTAGAGCAGAAGGGCAAAAGTCCCTGTGATAAGAGTAGATCCACCATAATTAAGCGGAGTTGCATGTAACCCTAGACATAGGGCGACATAAATCTACCTGATTAGGGTCAAACCTAATATGGGGATCCATAAATCGAATTAATGCAACCTAGGGAGTTAATTAATAAAGGAACTTTAATTAACAACTTAGGCCTAGTTGCTCTATGCCTCGACGGAGGGTTTAGCATAAGTTAGGGATCTCTACAGATCAAGGCAAGTAATCAATTATATAGTTCAAGAAATCAATAACAAGTTAAGTCTAGGTGGATTGTCCCTTGTGTATTGCTCATATCAATCAGTTTTCCTGAAAGATTTTCCTCAATTTACTTTTTGTGCACTTTTAGTTAGTTTTAGAATTAGTTTAAATCAACTCTCTTTATTTTTAGGCTAGATAACATAAAGGAAGTAAGTACTAGTACTTTTGGTTCCCTTGGGTACGATAACTCGGTCTTGCCACTAAACTATACTATTGTTTGACAGGTGCGCTTGCCTTTAAGGTTGTGATATTAGTTAGTTTTGGTGTGATCAGTTTTATAAATTTTATCACTTAATATCACGAGCCGTTATCAAGCTACGTCTTGACCGTCAACTTATGCGAGCAGACCCAGTGATGGCTCGAGAGTGAGCATTATATGAGATATGTGATAGAGGTGGTTTAACCACGTATATGGCACTTAATGTGCAAGATACCTGAGTATCCGATATTATTCTGAATGGTTCAATGGGCAAAGATGATAGTACGAAGGTATAAGAGATGATATGGATTAGTTCAAGTACTTGTGGTAAGTTCGATAAGTAAGTGATAGTTAATAAATTCATATAACAAGTAAGTGATATTTGATGAATTCATATATGTGATTAATATGATTGAGTTATTATGCAAATCTTGGAATTGAATGAAACTTACTTATGTTTCTTTAAATTTGTGAATGAATAGTATGATATACCTATTAGCCATACGAGCTTAGTAAGCTTGACAGCTTATTTTATTTTCTTTTTCGTGTTTTATAGTGAATCAGAAGCTCGCTCGGATTGAAAGTCATTAGAGATCTCATCACACTATCCAGTAGTTGTTTTGGTACTTTTGGACTAATTGTATTTTGGTTATATGGCATGTATAAGTCTATTGGCTAATGAAGCCTATATGTTTTGATATGTGATTAGCCATGTGATTTGGCTTAATTTGATATATGTGTTGACATGTATATATTTATGAGTAGATGGCTTGATTTTGGATGAAGTTTGATTGCCTTGAGTGTGTCTAATGGTTGTTGTGGAAATGCCTTGTTTATGAATTGGTAATTTGGTATTTATTGGATGAATTTTTGAATTGGTTTATATGTTATGTATTAGGCATAGAAGTGATCATATGTACTTGACCATATAGGTAAATATTTGGAAGTAATTTGTATACTTTTGAATGGCTAATTGTGATGCTTATGAGTTTTGTGATTGTTGGTATTGATATGGCATGTTTAGGCTTGATTTTTATTGATTAAAGGCTTATTTAGATTGTGGTTATATGCTTTTGAAGTGTGTAGGTTGGTAACAAAATTGGGTGAGAACGTAGCTTAGAAAATAGCCTATTTTCATCCACACGGGTAGAGACACGGGCGTGTGTCTCAACTGTGTGCGACACATGGTCAAGTGACATGGCCGTGTGTCCACTATAATTTGTAGTGAAAGCAAGTTAGTGAGTTACACAGACTAGTCACACGAGCATGTGGTGTAACACCTTTAACTCGTATCGTCATTGGAAAGGGTTATAAGGTATTACCGAACTTATACCACACTTTAAAGCATTCATTTTTCATTACATTTATCAAACTCTAACAAATATCATTTATATACGCTCACATCATCCTTAAAACGAACTTACGAGGTTTAAATCATGCATTCAAGACTAAACCAGTAACTTAAAAACAATAAGGGATAACATAGAAAATTCTTAAAACAGGGGACACACGCCCGTGTGAACAGGCCGTGTGTCTCACACGAACAAAAGACATGCCTGTGTCTCAAGCCGTGTAGACATTCGAAATGGGATAACATGGCCGTGTCCCAGCCCGTGTCCTACCCCGTGTAACTCTCTGACTTAGGTCACATGGTCGACCACATGCCCGTGTGTCTAGCCCGTGTGCCTGTTCGAAATGGTCACACATGCCTATGTGCCAAGCCGTGTACTAGGCCGTGTCAATCTTGTAGGGTATACTGACTTATGCTAGATGGCCAATCACACACCCATGTGTGAGACCGTGTGGAGCATACTGATTTGCTTCTAAATGCAAAACAAGGGGACACACGACCGTGTACCATGACCATGTGTCACACACGGTTGAGACACATGCCTGTGTCTCTGCCTATATGGATGAAAATAGGCTAGTGATTAAGCCACATTTCTCACCCAAATGATATTTACCTACACCAAATCGATAAGCATATAATCAAGGCATAAATTGACATCCATTCCAACCAAAACAACATCAACTATTCCGAATTCATTTCCATTAATTCATGTGCAACAACTTCACATATGACCATTCAAAGTATATCAATTTCACTTTCAATAATTTCCTAGTAGGATACATTCAAATTAGCATCATTAGTGTCTGAAATCACATGCATATTATGTTTCAAAACTCAACCATTTGGTCATTTAATATCAATCCACAACCAAGCATTTCCAAAGCAATTATACATCACATATCAATATGACCATTTGTTCAAATATATACATAACTCAAAAACATGTATCAGGTTAAGCCAAATCACATGGCTTTAGCATACCAAAACATATAAACTTCACAAACCAAAATGACCATTCACATCATTTTCTTAACTAGCCTATACATGTCATATTTACATATTTCATAAAGTTTTAAGGTACCAAATCATCAACTGGATAGTGTGATGCGAGTCTCCAACGTCTTCCAAATCGAGCGAGTTTAAGTATCTCTATAAAACATAGGAAAGAAAATAGAGTAACCTAAATAGCTTAGTAAACCCGTATAATATAGAATTAAACTTACCCCTCATTTATAATTTAAGCAAATAAACTAGCATAACCCAATCAAATGGTTCAAATACCTATCATATGAATACATCAATAGGTTAGTTCCGTACTATACACATAACCATCATTCCAATAATAAGGAATTCGGTTAGCATTCAAGCCCATGTACTTGTATCTTTCCATCAATACTATAATTCATCATATAACATCAATTTTGTGCATTTCGAATAACTCTTGTGCCAAACCGTGCTTAATCATAAAACCTATAATAGTATTATGCCTGTTGAACCAATTAGAATATCGATAGATACACGGGTGGTACACACTAAGTGTACTAATTAGTAATCCGTCAATTCCTTATCATATTTGCTCTTTCGAGCTATAATCGGTAAGCTCCTCCTGAGCTGATGGACAGTAAGCTCTATCAAGCTGAAAATAGTAAGCTCTTACGAGTTGAGATAGCAGTAAGCTCATACAAGCTGCAGTGATTCTACAACAAATGTTGGATCTCAACCGAACGGTAACCCTAGTGACAAGTCACTCGTACCCTACGAATTCCTATGGTTCAAACGGGACTCGGTATTCAATAAATTTCATTAATTAGGCATTTAATACATTAGTATCTTAATTTCTCAATAGAAATACATACATTTCAATCAAGTACACATAATTAAAATTTGATTCTAATTATACGAACTTACTTCATATCGCTCAAATAACAACTATCGGCTAATCGTCAACTTTTCTTTTTCCCCAATCTAATTCCAGTATTTGCTTATCTTGATCTATAATATATCAAATTTAGCATATTCAATAACCATTCTATTCAATTTACTCCAATTTACATATTTAGGTAAATTTACACTTTTGCCCCTAATATTTCACATTTTTACAACTTAGTCCTTGTTGCATAAAAATACAAATTCATAAAATCTAACTTTTACCCATGCTAGTCGAATTTCAAGTTAATCCCTCGCAGCCCATACTTTTCATTTATTCACACTTTTGACCACAAAATTTCAACATTTCTCAATTTAATCCTTAAATGATATTTTTTACTCAAAGTCACTTAACAAAAGTTATTTATCTCTCATTAAACCTCCATAATCTATCATCAAACATTCAAGCTCTTATATATTCATCAATGGCAACATGCTAAATCTTTAACAATTTTAAAATCAGAGATACGGGCTAGCTAGATTAAGTTACAACGATCTAAAAAACGTAAAAATCGTTAAAAATCGAGCAAAAATAACTAACCAATTGATATTTGCGATATAAAGTAATAAAATTTATAATAATGATCACACCAGAAACTAACTAATATCATGATTTTATGGCAAGCGCACCTACCGAACAGTAGTATAGTTTAGTGGCAAGACCGAGATATCGTACCCAAGAGAACTAAAAGTACTAGTACTAACTTTCTTTCTATTATTTAACCTAAAAATAAAAGGGGTTTTTATGAAGACTAAACTAATTCTAAAACTAAACTAAGAATGCACAAAAAGTAAATTAGGGAAAAAACTTTTTGGAAAAACTGATTAATTTGGACAATACTCAAGGGAGAATCCACTTAGACTTTACTTGTTATCAATTCTTGAGCTAGACGATTTATTTACTTGACTTGATCCGTAGAAATCCCTAATTTATGTTAATACCTTCGTCGAGGATAAGAACAACTAATCCTAGGTTGATTAACTGAAATCTCTTTCTAGTTAAAACCCCTAGTCTTGCATTAATTTGATCTATGGATTCCCTTATTAGGTTTGACCCTAATCTGGTAGATTTATGTCGCCTTATGTCTAGGGTTGCATGCAACTCCGCTTAATTATGCTAGATCTACTCTTAAACAAGGACTTTTGCTCTTCTGAATAAGCACATCAATACTTGAATTAATACCTAGGAATATTAAAACAAGAATTAAGAACACATAATTAAGAACAAATTAGGTATTTATCATATAACTCAAGATAAAATAATAACAAGATCGATCTTAGGTTTCATCCCCCTCAAGTATTTGAGGGATTTAGTTCATATTTAATAAAGAAAACATCTCAGAAGAATTAAAATAGCAAAACATAAAGAACCCAAAAACCCTTGAAGGATTGAAGGGAGATCCTCTGTCTTGATGTAGAATTTGGCTTTTGGGATGAATCAATCGGCTTCCCTTGGAGTAATCCCTTGCTTTCACTCTCTGTGTTGGCAGAAATAAAGCACCCTTTTGAGGAGAGAAAAGTACATCTTTGTAATTGCCCCCTAGGGTCTTTATATAGAGCTTTTGAATGCCTTTCTTAGCCTCTAAGCATCCTTTTCCGAGTGAAATTGCACTTCCTCACTACAGGGACATGCCCGTGTGCCACGCCCGAGTGGATCGAGGCCCAGGTCGTGGTCGGGCCTGTTAAGGTGGGACGGCCGTGTGGTCTAGCCATGTGAGTTAGGGTTAGGCCGTGTTAATGCTCAAAGTGGCACGTCCGTGTGGTAAATCTCCAGGCTGTGTTGATTATTGAATTAGGCATAATTTTCCCGTTTTTGGCCTGTTTGTTGCTCTTTTCTCTTCCTTAAGCTTACCTGGGCATAAAACATAAAATAGAAGGATTAAGAGCACCAATTTCCACACATTCAATGATAATTCATCCATAAATTAGGCAAGCATGAGGTAAAAACATGTATAATTTATCGTTTATCAAATACCCCCACACTTAAGCCTTTGCTTGTCCTCAAGCAAAATCTCAACTCACAATTAAGAATCATTCTTCTCAACTTATAACCCTTATCAATAATGTTTCAAACTAATCCACAAGTAATCATACAATGAGAATTCAACTAGAAAAACATTAAAGATTCAATTACTCTAAGTTGAGAATTTTATCATCGAAACATAAGCTTTTTCCCTTCTTCTAAGTAATTATCTCTCAATCAAAATCAACAAGAATTGACATCCTCACTAAAGATTCACTCTATCCACTCAAAGTGTTTAGGGTTCAAGAATTAAGCACTCTTTAGTCAACCTAAAGAGTTATTACCATAGGCTTGCAAGAAAATCAAATCTCCACCACTGTAGATTGATATGACACATCGATCAAAAGGTCTTTTAATGGTTGTAATGGGGCTTTGGTTAGGGGTGCTGTCACAAGCTAAAAAAGAGGGTTAGAATCGAGATTGAATTGAAAAATCATCTAGCTAGAAAAATCTCTATCACTGGAACATATTTCTAGAGCTAAGCCTTATGATGACATCATTCTGGATTTGATAGTTTAAAATAGAAACATGCAAAAATATTAAACTATAACTGAAATATGACCACTAGTTTGTTAGTGATAGGGGGTAGCTATTCTATGGTGTACTCCATATCTTTTTAAAACTATATCAAATTGGGCATTGCAAAAATGAGTACCCCTATCACTGATAATTATCCTAGGTGTTCCGAATCAAGAGAAAGGCTTTTTTAAGGAAACATACTACTATTCTAGCATCATTAGTAGGTAGAGCTTGGGCTTCCACCCATTTTGACATGTAATCTACTGCTACTAGTATGTACTTATTCCCAAACGAAGTAGGAAATGGGCCCATAAAATCAATACCCCATACATCAAATATTTCACATGAGAGTATATAGTCTTGAGGTATTTCATTGTGCTGAGAGATGGTACCTATTCTCTGGCATTTATCACAAGAGGTCACATACCTGTTGGCATTTTTGAAAAGGGTAGGCCAGTAAAAACCTGATTCGAGTACCTTGTGAGCAGTTCTAGCTCCACTGTGGTGTCCTCCTGTAGGTTTCGAATGGCAATGCTCTAAAATTTTATATGCTTCTGTCTCTGTAACACATTTTCGAATGACTTGATCTGCACAAATACGAAAAAGGAACGGGTCTTCCCAAAAGTAATTTTTCACATCAGCAAAGAATCACTTCTTTTGCTGAAGGGTTAACCCTTTTGGGATTATGTTAGCTACTAAATAATTTGTGAAATTAGCAAACCAAGGAAGGGCAGCCTCTGCTATGGCTAGGAGTTGTTCTTCAGGAAACAAGTTGTTTATTTTATCAAGGTCCTTGGGGTGTGGATTTTCCAATCTTGAAAGGTGATCTGCTGTAAAATTTTCAGCTCCTTTCTTGTCTTTTATTCCTAAGTCGAATTCCTGTAACAATAGAATCATCTTATTAATCGAGGTTTTACATCAGTTTTAGTTAAAAGATAACGAAGAGCAGAATGATCAGTATAAACGATGACTTTCGACAATATTAAATATGATCTAAATTTGTCAAACACAAAAACAATGGCTAGCAATTCTTTTCCTGTGGTAGTATAATTTGCTTGTGCGTCTGTCAAAGTTTTGCTAGCATAATAAATCGATTGGAAGTGCTTGTCTCTTCGTTGCCCTAAAACTGCACCTACTGCAAAATCAGTCGCATCACATATTAGTTCAAAAGGTAGATTCCAATCAGGTGAAACCATAATCGGAGCATCAACTAACTTTTCTTTGAAAGTGTTAAAAGACTCAAAACATTCTTGGTCAAAATTGAAAAACACATCTTTTTCTAGTAATTTTGTTAAAGGCTTAGCTATTTTAGAAAAATCTTTAATAAATCTGCGATAAAAACCAGCATATCCTAAAAAGCTTCTTATGGCCTTAACTGAATTAGGGGGAGGTAACTTTTTGATGGTTTCAATTTTTGCTTTATCTACATCTGTCCCTTTACTAGAAATTTTATGTCTTAGGACAATACCTTCTTGAACCATAAAGTGACATTTTTCCCAATTTAGCACTAAATTCGACTCTTCACATCTTATCAGAACGCGTTTTAAATTATTAAGACAAATTTGGAAAGAATTACCAAAAATCAAAAAATCATCCATAAATACCTCCATGATATCTTCCACGAGTTCGTCAAAGATAGCTAACATGCAGCGCTGAAAAGTAGCAGGAGCATTACATAATCCAAAAGGTATTCTACGATAAGGAAACGTACCATATGGGCATGTGAATGTTTTCTTTTCCTGATCTTCTGGAGCTATCGGGAATTGGAAGTAACCAGAGAGGCCATCTAGGAAACAGTAATACACATGTCCTAATAATCTTTCCAACATTTGATCTATAAAGGGTAAGAGAAAATGATCTTTTCGAGTTGCATCATTCAGCTTTCTATAATCAATGCAAACTCTTCATCCAGTGGCTGTTCTTGTAGGTAGTGACTCATTTTTGTCATTAGACACTACAGTCATGCCTCCCTTTTTAGGAACAACATGCACAGGACTTACCCAAGAACTGTCAGAAATAGGATAAATAATGCTTGCGTCTAGAAGTTTAATTACCTCAGCTTTTACGACTTCCTTCATGTTGGGATTCAGTCGTCGTTGAGCTTGCATCGATGGCTTATATTCATCTTCCATTAAAATTTTGTGGGTGCAAAAAGAAGGGCTAATTCCTTTAATATCAGAAATCTTCCAAGCTATAGCCTTTTTGTGTTCCCTTAATACTTTAAGTAATTCCTCTTTCTTTTCAGCACTCAAATCTGATGCGATAATTACTGGTAATGTAGAATCATCTCCTAAAATGCATACTCTAAGTGGTCAGGCAATTGTTTTAGCTCTAATTTAGGAGGTTCATCAATCGATGGTTTTTGTCTTAGTTCATCATTTAACTTGAGGCCTTCATAGCTTATGTGCCTTGTGACAATCTCATGAGAGTTCAACTCCTTCATTACTTCTTTTACTTTAGTGGTGGCTTTATCTTCCTCCCCACCTTGAACGAGGCACATTTCCAACGTGTCTTCAAGAGTGATTTCCTGGAAATTATCTTGAACAAAGTAATCAATAACATCAATAAAATAACAAGAATCATCTTGTTCTCTAGAAAATTGCATAGCATCATAGATTTTAAAGACAACTTCTTCTTCACCAACCCTAAGCACTAATTTACCATCCCCTATGTCGATAACAGCTCTAGCAGTAGCTAAAAATGGGCGTCCCAAAATTAAAGATACCTCAATATCCTCATCCATGTCAAGCACAACAAAATTAACAGGGAATATAAATTTATCTACTTTTACTAGCACATCTTCAATGATTCCCCTAGGATATTTAACAGATCTATCAACTAATTGTATACTCATCCTAGTGGGTTTTGACTCCCCTAGACCTAGTTGCTTGAACATTTTGTAGGGCATTAGGTTAATACTAGCACCTAGATCAGCTAAGGCTTTTTCAATAATTAAACTACCAATTAAGCAAGGAATAGTAAAACTCTTTGGGTCTTTCAGCTTGGCTGGCAGTTTATTTTGGAGAATAGCTGAACATTCCTCGTTAAGTTCCACTGTGGCTAGTTTTTCCAACTTCTTTTTATTTGTGAGGAGTTCTTTTAAAAACTTTGCATACTTCGGCATCTGCGAAATTGCTTCAACAAAAGGTAAGTTAATATGTAGCTGTTTAAAAAGTTCAAGAAATTTACCAAATTGAGCATCTGTGCGGTCTTTCTTCAACTTTGCCAGATATGGTATGGGTGGGTTGTATTCTTTAGTTGCTGGTGGAATACTTCCTTTAGGTTCTGCCTCCTCTACCTTGTCCTTTTTGGAGTCTTGAACAAGCTTCTTTTCTTATTCAGCTAGGACTTTCCCATCCCTTAGAGTAATTACTTTGACATGTTCTGTAGGATTTGGCTCAGTGTTACTTGGTAGTCCACCTTGTGGTCTTTCTGAAATTAACTTGGCAAGCTAACCAATTTGATTCTTGAGCCCTTGAATGGATGCTTGCTGATTCTTTTGTGCCGTTTCGGTATTTTGAAAACGGGTTTTTGATACGGCCATAAATTTGGTGAGCATCTCTTCAAGGTTCGACTTTTTCTCTTATTGTGGTGGTTGTTGTTGAAATCCCGGAGGAGGTGGTTGTCTTTGATTTCCTTGTCCTCCCCATGAAAAATTAGGGTGGTTCTGCCAATCTGCATTATAAATGTTACTATAAGGATTATTTTGGGGTCTAGAATTGTTACCCATATAGTTGGCTTGCTCAGTTTCCATGCTATATCCATAAGAGGAATAATATGGATTGTACATGTTTCCCTGAATTGTGTCACACTGCATCACTGGATGTGCCTGCGTAGAACCAGCAAAATTATCAAACTTTTTATTTAAAAGTTCTACTTGATTAGAAAGCATGGTGACAGCATCAATATTAAAAACTCCTACAGCTTTTATCGGCTTTGTTCTCATGACTTGCCACTGATAATTATTCAGTGACATCTCTTCTATAAACTCATAGGCTGCTTCGAGTGTTTTATAATTGATTGTTCCTCATGCGGCTGCATCGATCATTTGCCTTGTGGATGGATTCAAACTGTTGTGAGTGTTTTATAATTGATTGTTCCTTATGCGGCTACATTGATCATTTGCCTTGTTGATGGATTCAAACTGTTGTGAAAGGTTTGAACTTATAACCACAAAGGCAACCTATGGTGAGGGCACCTTCTCAAAAGATCTTTGTATCTCTCCCAGGCATCGTAAAGTGTCTCTAAACCCATCTATACAAAAGAAGAGATATCGTTTCACAATTTAGTTATTTTAGCTGGAGGAAAATATTTAAGTAAGAACTTCTCGGTCATCTGTTCCCATGTAGTGATTGAGCCTCGTGGTAGAGAGTTTAACCATTGTTTAGCTTTATTCCTTAAAGAAAAAGGAAACAGTCAGAGGCGGATGGCATCATCAGAAACACCATTGATTTTAAAGGTGTCACAAAATTCCAAAAAGTTGGTTAAGTGTGAGTTGGGATCTTCATCCTGTAAACCATCAAACTGCAAAAATTACTGAATCATCTGAATAGTGTTAGGCTTTAATTCAAAATTATTTACAGCAATAGCAGGCCTAATAATACTAGATTGAGTACCGGCCAAATTTGGTTTAGCATAATCATACATAGTTCGAGGAGTTATTTTGGTTCACCAGTTCTGCGGCTATCATGGGAGGTGGTAGATTGTCCTGATTTGCTTCCATCTCTTCCGTAGGTTCTGGCTCTTGTTCTCGTCCTTGTTCCGGATAATAAAGGCTTCGTCTGATTTCTCTACGATTTTTGCGAACTGTAGCTTCTAAATCCTCGTAAGAAAGCAATTGTCCTGCTGGGTTTCTTCTAGTCATAAACTGGAGATACCTAGAGGAAAAGAAAATTTTAGTAAAATAAAACTAAAAATAAAAATAAATATGGCTAAAGTAATAGAAATCGAGGGTTCTTAATATTTTAGTTCCCCGACAACGGCGCCAAAAACTTGATATTCGCGATATAAAGTAATAAAATTTATAATAATGATCACACCAGAAACTAACTAATATCACGATTTTAAGGCAAGAGCACCTATCGAACAGTAGTATAGTTTAGTGGCAAGACTGAGATATCGTACCCAAGGGAACTAAAAGTACTAGTACTAACTTTCTTTCTATTATTTAACCTAAAAATAAAAGGGGGTTTTATGAAGACTAAACTAATTCTAAAACTAAACTAAGAATGCACAAAAAGTAAATTGGGGAAAAGACTCTTTGGAAAAACTGATTGATTTGGACAATACTCAAGGGAGAATCCACCTAGACTTCACTTGTTATCAATTCTTGAGCTAGACGATTTATTTACTTGACTTGATCCATAGAAATCCCTAATTTATGTTAATACCTCCGTCGAGGATAAGAACAACTAATCCTAGGTTGATTAACTGAAATCTCTTTCTAGTTAAAACCCCTAGTCTTGCATTAATTCAATCTATGGATTCCCTTATTAGGTTTGACCCTAATCCGGCAGATTTATGTTGGCCTATGTCTAGGGTTGCATGCAACTCCGCTTAATTATTCTAGATCTACTCTTAAACAGGGACTTTCGCTCCTTTGAATAAGCACATCAATACTTGAATTAATACCTAGGAATATTAAAACAAGAATTAAGAACACATAATTAAGAACAAATCAGGTATTTATCATATAACTCAAAGTAAAATAATAACAAGATCTGTCTTAGGTTTCATCCCCCTCAAGTATTTGAGGGATTTAGTTCATATTTAATAAAGAAAATATCCCAGAAGAATTAAAATAGCAAAACATAAAGAACCCAAAAACCCCTGAAATATTGAAGGGAGATCCTCTGTCTTGATGTGGAATTCGGCTTCTGGGATGAATCAAATGGCTTCCCTTGGAGTAATCTCTTGCTTTCACTCACTGTGTTGGCAGAAATAAAGCACCCTTTTAAGGAGAGAATAGTACATCTTTGTAGTTGCCCCCTAGGGTCTTTATATAGAGCTTTGGAATGCCTTTCTTAGCCTCTAAGCATCCTTTTCCGAGTGAAATTGCACTTCCTCACTACAGGGACATGCCCGTGTGCCACGCCCGTGTGGATCGAGGCCCAGGCTGTGGTCGGGCCTATTAAGGTGGCACGGCCGTGTGGTCTGGCCGTGTGAGTCGGGGTTGGGCCGTGTTTATGCTCAAAGTGGCACGGCCGTGTGGTGAATCTCTGGGCCATGTTGATTATTGAATTGGGCCTAATTTGCCCATTTTGGCCTGTTTCTTGCTCTTTTCTCTTCCTTAAGCATACCTGGGCATAAAACATGAAATAGAAGGATTAAGAGCATCAATTTCCACACATCCAATGATAATTCATCCATAAATTAGGCAAGCATGAGGTAAAAACATGTATAATTTATCGTTTATCACCAATTAAGCTTCAAAGCTTGGCCGAATGTAAACCTTCAACAATGGCTATTTCATTCTCAAGTTTCGGTGGAAAAAACAAAGAAAAGATGACGACTTTAATTTATTTTTATCTATTATAACATTATTAACAAATTTACAAAACTAACCTCTAAATAATCATTTAAACTCACATAAATATTGTCCATAAATGTCCACTTACCCATGGAATGGTATATTTATCACTTAAGGACTTCCAATATTTAATTTCATTGCTATTTAATACATTTAACTCATAGAATTTAACTTTTACGCTTTACGAGATTTAGTCCTTTTTACCAAATTAAAATCTCAAATTGTAAAATTTCTTTACGAAACTTTCACACAATAATTATATGCTTTAAACTTTAATAAAATAATAAAATAATTATTTTGACTTCAAATTGGTGGTTCTGAAACCACTGTTCTGATTTGACCAAAAACGGGTTGTTAAATGTGGTTGGCTATGTGACACAAGTCAGAGAGTTACACGGGGTTGGACACGGTCTAAGACACGGCCATATGATCCCATTTTGAATGTCAACACGGCCTAGCCACACGGGTGTGTGTTCCCTGTATTTAAAAATTTTCAATGTTTTCCCAAAATTTTTAAAAGTTTACGATTAAGTCCTGAATTGTTTTAAATGATTGTTTTAGCCTCGAAGGCTCGTATTAGGGACTATATGAATGTATGAGAATGAATTATATTTGGATATGAGAAATGAATGTAAAATGTATGATTAATTATGTGATAAGTTCGGTAATGCTCCGTAACCCTAATTCGGTGATAGATACAAGTTAAGGGTGTTACACGATATTCCCTACTTACCATAGCTATATTATCATTCGATAGGTGCAATTGCCTTTGTCATATTTATCGTTAGTTTAGTGGCTATCAATTGAAAGAGGAAAGTTAAAAGGAAAAACAAATTCATGAAAGGTAACATCACGATTCACAAACTAACATTTAGTCTCAAGATTAAGCAAAATGTAACCTTTTTGAACAATGGAGTGACCCATAAGAACCAAAGGAATCAAATGAGGGGATAATTTATCCTGAATATGAGGGTTCTTAGCATAACAAAGATAATAAAAAACTTTTAAATGCGACAAATTGGGGTTTTTTTATAGAACATTTCAAAGGCACCTTTCCACTTCAACGTTGAAGTTAGTAATCAGTTAACAGTATAGTAGGCAAGTAAAACACAACCACCCTAATACTTAGTAGAACATTGGATTGAAATTTAATGGCTCATCAACATCTAACAAATGATGGTGTTTGCGTTCGACAATGTTGTTTTGTTGAGGAGTGGTAGTACAAGAACTTTGATTTATAATTCCCAAAGATAAGAAAAAAGAGGAGCATTTAGATTGAAAATTTTTGTTTTATTTTCTCCTAAAAATCTTAATCTTCATTGAAAATTATGTTTGAACCATAGCAATAAACTGTTACAAAAGGGAAATGGTGTCACATTCAAGAGTAAGAAGATAAATCCTTGTCATACATGTAAAATCATCAACTAAAGTAAGAAAAAAAAGGATGACCAGTATGTGTTGGAGCTTTATGATAACCCCATAAATCAAGATAAAGTGAGGAAAAAGGAGCATCGACTCTTGAATTACAAATGTGAAAAGATTGTTGGATCTAATGCCCTAAGTATACTATATTTATTTTGTATACTTGTATTTTTCAAACAAGTTAGTTTAATAATATCCATTAATTGCATTAATATTCTTTTTATATTGTCTTCAATAGTTTTTACACGCAAAACAAAATGGAAGCAAATATTGTCTTATTGGTTATCTAACATTTAACTAGTACTAAATGGTATTATGTGGTTAGATCATAATATGAAAAGATAACTTATATTGGTAAATGAACCTAACTATGTCCTAAGTTTAATTAGAAATTTGAAAACCTATTGAAAGACTAATATGCCATATATCAAGTCCAATCGAAGATGTGCCTTGTCTTGAGTATCAGAGCGGATGACCCCTAGAAGATAGAGACTAGATGTGGCTGACAGTACATCGGACATGACCCAAGGAGAATAAGTCCTAGATCCATTTATAAATTTATTCACTTGTGACATTCACAGTGTGACATAACTTAATCCTAAGTGGATGATGGACTATGTATGCATGACTCGTATACTTTAAAGTAAAAGCTTTAGTTCAAACATATAAGGAATCGAAAGCTGGAGCGTTGAGTATACAACTATTGCAGTATGTAGCATAATTCACAATAGTGGAATTCATAGCCCAATTAATGGGTAAATGACATCCTCTCATTGGTATTACATGATAGATGAAAAGTAAATGTGGTCATGAGTAATTTTTCTTTGTGAGAAATGATTTGATTACTATTTGATAATAATTGACTTTTCATAGAGGAAGATGTAATGGTTACTATGAGATAAAATAGAATCATATTGGGAGAAGATGCGACAAAGGGATAAGGGAGACGTGTGATGTTGGCAAGAAAAAAAATGTAGAAATCATTTTGCTTTTTACCAATCATCTTGACTTGTCCATAGCAAAGGTTCAGAAGAATACAAAAATAAGGGTAAAAAGAAACAAAACAGTTTAATTATATAAATGGAAATTAAATTAAAATTAAAATCAGATACATGAAACACATTAGTAAACTGAGCTTATAGAAATAAAGTTTAAGAACTAATATGTTTAATAGGAACGAACTTTCTAGTGGGCAATTGAACCAAAGAAGGACATGAATCACATGAAACAAGATCAGCAAGATACTAAGCATGAGATATCATAAGGTTTGTTGCCCCAGATTCAAAATCTACCGAAAGGAACATGGTGTAGTAACCATACCTGCCATGTGTGCTTCTACTCCTAAAGCAGAACACTCATTCCCAAGTAAGTCAATATCTGCTGATACTATACGTGAGTGAAGTTAGGTGTTGACCGTGAAGCAATGGATGGTGCAACATTCTTAACGAAACCTTCAATTGTGAAAACATTAGTAGCAGCAAATGCCTGAGATTTTTTCTTTGTAAACTTAAAGTCAAGAGGAAACCAAATAAGTTTCTAACAAAAATCTTGTTTATGACGTTTAATCTTACAATGGTCACAAATCCCATTAAATTGTTTCTTCTAAGATCCTTGCTGCACATTCGAAGAATACAACATTGTAGGCTCAAGAAAATCATACTAACTCAATTATAAAAGTCAAATAATGTATAGCTTAATTATGCAAGTCGAATAATGCCAATATATTGGAGACTTAGTTGTTGTTTTATTTATAAGAGATAGAGAACACTAATCTGTTCATGAAAGGAACTTGTTTTTGTTAGTAAAATCAGTTTAGAAAATAATGTTCTCAAGCATGATAGAAGTTTAAAATTTTTCTTAAAATCGAGCCATTGCGATATTTAAAACAATAAATTACAATTAAAATTTATATTTGTGCTTTGTGTGAAGGCAAACTAAGTCATTTCCCGACTTTCAACGATTGATCTTCTCTACTATCCTTGAACTCTGAATTTATTTGATTGTGGACTCAAACAAATTGAATAAGTGCACAGAATGAAAACTTTTTTTAACTTTTAGTAGGAAAGTTAATTCTCTCTATAGACCCGTAACTATGAGTATTCTTGTGAAAATTGAATTTATTCTTAAAATAAATTACCACTATTTTTCGATAAAATATCGGTCCTCAAAAAGTATACGTCAGTTGGTTGACTCATAGTTCCTATTTATAGAGAGATAGTACAAGAGTTTTGTTCGAATAATGTCGAATTAAATAATAATATTTTAATAAAAAATACAAGTTCTATTTAAAATAGAATTAAGAGGGCGACGTCATGCCCTAATATACGCTAGAGTTTGCTGCCTCTTGTATTTGATTTCATATACTCATTTGATAATTAATTTTGAAAATCATGGACTTTCTTATTATAAATAGATTTCATATACTCATTTAATATTTGATTTTGAAATATAATTAAGTCACCCCTTAAAATTATAAAATATTAAAACTAGACATTGGGTTCTCCTAAATATGTATGTGCCTTGTTTACATCGTTCGTATGGAGTAGCATGTATATATATAGACATTGGGGTATGCCACTCAAATTGTTTGTTTACATTGTTCGTAGTACATCCACGTAGAGTAGCATGTATAAAATTCATAATATGAGAATATATAGAAAAGGCAACTATGGTTTAAGTTATGTTTATGCAGTAGGGTAGGATGCTTGCATTGCAATGCCACAAAGCCCTTCCTTTGCATCCACATCTCTTTGCATCCTAATGTAGCCTTCTTCACCCCAGCTACTGCCCCAAGAGTTCTTCACCAACCAATACTTAGTCCCACCATCCTCTCCGTATCCAACAGCCGTCACTCCGTGGTCCAGATCGGTGCCACAACTTCCCGTAAACACACCACCCGAGTAGAACTGGAAGTCGGACCCTCCGGCATCGATGGCAACAGAAACAGGTTGGTTGGCAACGGCCTTCTGCAATGCATCTTCACTATTGGCAGGCACATCTTCAAACCCATTTATCTTAGCCGCATGGTTGGCTTCTTCGTTAGTATTGCATGTGCCATCGACTCCCTTGTAGGGGTAAATGGATTCGGTTGTTAGGCCTTTGTTCTTCTCGATGAATTGGAATGCATCGTCCATTAGACCACCTTCGCAGCCTTGATCCTCACCGTTGGTGTCACAGTCCACCAGTTCCTGCTCGGACAAGGAAATTAAGTTTCCTGTTGTTAGCTTAGTAACCCCTTCCACGGCCGCCACGGCCGAGAACGCCCAACAGCATCCTATATTTCAGCATCACATGATCGAGACACACAAATAGTTAGAACACAACATAGACAAAGAACAAAGCATAGTAATATTTTAGTAATGTTTCTGAGAACAAGAAATTAGAGCAGACCGCATTGGCCTTGGTCCTTGATAGGTGTAACAGCTCCTTTCTTTCTCCAATCCACGGTAGAAGGCAATGCGGTGGCGTTCTCGTATTTGAAAGTGGTAGCCGTGTTGGAACACATATGGCCCTTGAACCCATTTCGAGAAGCAGTGAACTCTTGGTTGGTTAGATCTGCAAATTGGTTCACACCGAGCCTGTACGGCTTGTTGTTGGCAGCATTGAAAGAGTCGATGCGTGCCACATTTTGTTTGAAAATCTGGAAACGCTTTTGCCTCTCGTTGGTGTCCTTGTAAACTCGTCCGAATTGTACCATCCATTGTTGATGCCTCTCGTACATGGATGCATCTTCAAGAGCAGTGCGGGATGTGGCTTCACAAACACCCAATATGAAGAATAGTAAGGCCAAATAAAGGAATTGAAGATGAAGGTGGTTTTTGGAAGCCATGGTGGAATAAGAGTTTGCGAAGAAATAGAAAAATGAAGAGGCACACCAAATGTGATGAATTCCTAGACTTATATATAATCCAATTCTTTCCCCATCTTGGCTTTCTGCTGCGTGCCCTGCAAAGTCTTGTTTATGATAATTATTTTGATAAATAATTAGAAAAATGAAAAGGCACACCGACTGTGATGTATTCTTAATTTGGAAACTATATAGTCCAAAGTCCAAAATGTTGCGATGCATATTTGAGGTGTTTTCAGGACACATATCTTGTCTATATGCTTGCCCTTCAACATCCTATGATAAAGACCCATTGTCAGCATTGTTTGATAAATTAATCTAAATCAAGTGCAGTTTATTTGGAGACTTAATTTGTAGTTAATCGTATTAATGCAATTGGGCAGCCGGAGGAGTCTGATTTTGTATTCCAAAGCCCTCGCATGAATGAAACCGAACAAAATTGCTATCTCACCCTGCCGTCTCGTTCATGTCACCCAAAAACATGTGCAACGTCATGTTGGATTATCACCTTTGAGCATCACCCAAAAATATAATTAAAAAATAATATGACTTTTTATTTGTGAATTAAAAATATATGTTAGCTTGTTTCCATGGGCAAAGAATTTGGTCCACGAATAATATATATAACGGTTCAGAACTAAAGTTGTAAATTGCTTAAGTTGTTAACTTAGAATGAAAGTTTTTAATTACAATGATCATTACAACTTGATATTGTACAAAATGTAAAAAAATAATAGTAATAATGAAGAACACCAAAGTTTGTTTACGTAAGTCGATTTCCCTACATTTGCGGAGTTTAACTCAGTGAGTAATTCCACTATTTTTAATTTATAATATAACAAATGAATCATGCTCTATCACTCCCCACGTATAGAGATCTTACATTTGTGTTTGACAAAACACGTAAGCGAACAAAGATAAATATAAATAATTATATGTGTAGCGACGTAAAAATTTCAGCTTTGGTCGCTAATTGAGGTGCTTTATTGAAAATTTGGAAATCAAAATTTGATTTTATTTAGGAAAGGGAGTCGCCACCGATCTTTTTTCTAGGTGTGATCGGACACCTAATAAAACCTCTTTTTAACAGAAAAAAATTCATTTTTGGATAAAAAGAAGGCCAGGTGTAGATCTACGTCAAAATTCTAGAGCAAAATAGGGTTCGGGAGTCGATTACGCACGAGGAAAGTATTAGCACCCTCGTGACGCCCAAAATTGGTATCTTATTAAACACGCATTCTCTTAATTTTCAAAAATACGAGTTCACTTTAATATTTAATCGTGAGCCGATCAAAACATGAGAAATTTCAAGTTTTTGGTTTTTTTGAAGGATGTCCCGTTTTTAACACGAGCCAACATGATTCACCCAACATAGCGATGAAATCACAGACTTAATGTTGAAATCGGTACATTGCCTTATTTTTGAAATTAATTAGAAAACATGAATAAAGATCTTTAAAATAATAAATCATAAATGGATAAACAATGCAAACGATGATGTAATTAATGAAAAATATTAATATGGAATATATTTTTTTGAAATGATAAAAAACTAATAAGATTATTGTAAAAAAAATGCAAATGCAAATAATGATATTTACAAAAAGGGAAAATAAAAACAGAAATAATGTACTAATATAAAATAAGAAAAATAATATATTTGGTATGAATAATATAAAATAATAATATGTACATAAAATAAAAATATATATATATACATACACATGTAATAAAAATATGTACTAATAGTAATAATAATAATATTACAATAAAAGAAAATATAAAAAAATGTACATAATAATATAATAAGGAAAAATGTTTACAACAATAATACAAAATAAAAATATGTATGTAAAAAAATGAGAGTGCTAATATAATAATAATAAATGAGATTAAAAATACGAAATCAAATATAATTTACTGTAATAATATATATAGAATAATAGTGAGGAAAATAAAAATAAAATATAGAAGTTGGTAAAAATAATTTTGAAAATAATCATTAATTCTACAAAAATATATGTAAACGTATATAATAAAAGTAAATACAAATACTAACAATAATAACAATAATAGTAAATATAATAATAATAATAATAAAATACAGAAAAACAAGTATGATGAAATAATAATATTAAAATAGATTGATAATTAATAATAGTGAATATTAAGAATAATAAATATAATAGTAGAAATAAATATTAAAAAAAACTAAATGTAATATACTAACTGTAATATAGTAATGATACAAATAATAATAACAATAATAGTAGTAATAATAATACTAATACTAATAATTAATATAATGGTAATAAAAATAAATACAATAATAATAATAAATATAATAATAATAATAATAAATACTATAATAATATTAACGAAATTAATGAAAAAAAATAACAACAAAACTAAAAAGATTAAATTGAAAATAAAACAGAAGATTCGGGGAAAAATTAAAAATAAAAATAGGAAGAAAGGGCCTTAATGCAATGCGCCAAAACAGAGGAGGACCAAAAAGGAAATTTTTCCTTCCCCTCAAAACGCAGTGCTTGGCCTGGGACTAAAATGAAAAGCGCAACAAATTATAGGGCCAAATTAAAAATTAAAAAAATTAATTGCGTAACCTTGAAAAAGCGGAAGGGCCAAACGCGCAAATTGCCCTTCCGCACAAAAACACGCAGATCCTGGCCTGGAGCGGGTCGGGTCGGTGCATGGGTAAGGGGGCAAAATGACGTCGTTTTGGAGGGTTTAAGATCACCCCAAAACTACGTCGTTTTGGAACCCTATAAAAGCCACTAAACCTTTGAAAAATTCATTTTTAACTTGTGTTTTAAAAAAAAAAAAAACTGAGAGAGCTTCCCTTTTGTCTTTGGTCGGGGAGATTTCCGACTGGAATCCAGTCGCCGTCGCCGCCTCGAGCCACCGTCGGTCGGCCACCGCACGGTGGCCGGAAATCGCAACAAGGTAGTTTTTTTTTTTTCGCTTTAATAATATATGTTATATTTATGTAGATTTGTAAATAAAAGAAGAAGAAAGAAAAAAAAAAGAAATAAGAAATTCGATTTAAATAAAAAAATCACCTTTTGCTTTCGATCTTGTTTTTTTTTTTTTTTTTGATGTTAAGATCCTTGATTTGGTGTTTAACCCCTTCTTTTCGTTGAATATATGTTTTGAGTGTTGTTTTTAATCACTGTTTGTGTTTGAATGAGGTTTTTCATTTATGAACAACTGCTGACCCGTTTACAAAAATATAGATTGGCTTTTATAGTCATTTACATTGCTATTTTTCTATCTTTCTGTCCCATCTTCTTTCTTTTGCAGGTGCAGAGGGCAGGTGATGAGGCGATGGTGGCATGCTGCAGGCAATGGTGGCCGGTGCAAGATGTCAGAGGGGTGGTTGGGGCAGCTAACCTAGGGTTTCTAGGGTTTGTGATAATGTTGGGGGGTATTGGGCTAAAGTTTGGGCTATCAATTTGGGTTAAGGTAGTTTTGGTTAGTGGGTAATTGGGTTAGTGTAGGTTTAGTTGGGTTTGGGGTTTAAAATTGGGTAGTTAAAATTTGGTTTTGGTTGTAAAGGGGATTGGGTTTAAGGGTAGGCCAAAATTGGCCTGTAACAATATGAATAAATAAAACAACTTATATAAGCAAATATTTATATAATAAAATTATAATTTGATCACTAACGATTTTTTTGGTCACCCGACTGTTAAGTGGTTAACCGTATCAAATTTTTAGTTTATATAATAACAGTTTTTTACTAAGACTTTATGCTTTCTATCAATTGCACATTGATTTCATACAAAATTATTAAAATTTGATTTTTTAAAAAAAGTAAAAAAATTATCAAAAACATTGTGTCGAAACCATTTTTAACGGGTTTGAAAAAAACGAGGTTTGACTTTAAAAACTAAAACGGGAGTCACCACCAATCTTTTTAGGTGTGATTGGATCACCTTTAAAACATTTTGTTTTAAAATCATTAGTTTTGGTCTACGAAATAGAGAAAACGGGTTCGGGAGTCGGTTACGTACGAAGAAGGGTTAGCACCCTCGTAACGCCCAAAAATTGGTACCTAATTGATTATTTGACGTCTTTTATGTCGAAAATTTGAAAGTTTTAAAATGCAATCCTCTTTTGAAAGAAAACTATTTGAATGCCTCGAACTTGAAAACTAAGACTCACTTATCTCAAACGAATCAAAACATTACGTCCAGTAAGTTAGGACGCAATATTTCAAAATCTTCGAAGCTAAGCTTGCCTTTGGAAAATTTCTATCTTGAAACAACAAAACGCCATATCCAGTAAATTAGGACACAACGTTTTGAAATCTCAAGAATAGTTGTTTATATTTTAAAACTCAAAACATTTAGAAGGGTAATTGGATATTTGAATTCGACGAGAAAAATCGCAACCCAGTAAGTTAGGGCTCTACTTTTCTCGAAAATTCTAAATGTCAAATATTGCCTTTAATTTAAAAAAAATTTGGATAAAAACAACAATTAAATGAAATATATTTTTTAAAACAATGATTTGCCTAAAATTTAAAAAAACAATTTACTAAGAGTAATATTTTAAAAAAAATATTTAAAAAAATAAATTAGTTTGATATGATACTAAAATTATTAAAAAAATATAAAAAATTAAAAATTAGGGAAACATGGATTAAATCAAAATAAAAAAGGTTGAAAAACGAAGATGAGCAAAGAATAAAATAAGAACAAATCGTAGAAAATAAGAACGTAAGAGGGAGAGAAATTTGAGTGAAAGCTCTCAAGAATTTTTGTTGCTTCTCAAAACTCAAGTGTGTTTTACAATGAAGGAGAGGCCTCTATTTATAGTTGAGCCTCCTCAAATCCAACGGTACAGATCAATTACATCAACGGTTAAGATTAAAAGGTATCTACAAATTAAATCTCTAAGATTACAAAATCATATCTTCTAAGATTGCATATCATATCTAAGATTGCAATCATATCTAAGATTGTATCATATCTAAGATTGCATATCATATCTAAGATTGCATATCCTTGAAGATTATATTTCCATATGAGTCAAGCTTGTAGATGGGCCTTAAATCTTTTCAAGTAATGGGCCATTCCGATCGGGCCAAATTATATTTGTAATTCTGGACTGGACTTGGACTTCGTTTTTTTTTTTTTGGGTTTATTATTTTTGTTTTTGGACTTATTTCTGGGCCCGGGCAAAATTGAGTGTCTACACATTGAAAATAAAAAAAATAAAACAAAAATGTCTGAATTTTTTAAAAAAGGTAATGTGAGAGAAATTTATGGAAAATTTTTTTTAAAATCTCCAAATTTTCTCTCTTTGTATCATCTATATAAAAATATTATTGGGGATCAAACCGTATAAACAATGAAATAGAAAAGGTTGAGAAGATCGAACACAAATTTTACGTGGAAAACTTCTTTGAAGAGGATAAAAATCACGACCAAAGAAGGTTTCGACTTTTCACTAAATAAGTAAACAAACAAGAGTACAATATAGAGAACATAAACCTAAATGTATTAAATGTACAAACCCAAAACCTTAAAAACAAAGCCCTAACTCTCATAGAGAAAACTCAAAAACAAAACATTTACTTTCATAGAGTTCTCCCAAAAGGGGAACAAAATTTTCTCCATAGTTACCACGAAAACTCTCACCAAAACTTATCTACGACAACATCTTGTCGCCCCCAAAAGAAAGGCCCTATACTTCTACATCTTTTATTGCCTCTTAATTGACCTTTCAAAACAGGGATAGAGTGACCCCTTTTATAGGTAAAGATTGTTGGAACATTTTCAAATATTTATAGTGTTCCAATAACTATAAATGAATGGATAGAATTAATCAAAAGATTATATTATTTAATTTTTTGAAAAAGAATTATAACTATTTAAATAATATTATTTGAATAGTTATAATATTAAATGAATAATTATGTGTTTATTTTAAAGACATTATTATTTAGAAAGACACCTATTGAAGAAAGAAGTCTCTATGAAGAGACATGAAAATTCCTATAAATAGGAATGTGATTTCATTTGGAAATCATACCAACAAAATCTAATATTCTTTCTTTCCTTCCTTCATTTTCTAATATTATTAGATTTATCTGTAAAGTATTACTATAGAAATTCTTTATAAAAATTGAGTTTCTTGTCATACATTGCTCAATGTATAGTGGGCTATTCTCGTCAGTGCAAAATGCAAATAGTCATTGGCTTCATTGTATCCTCAAGTTTAATTTGCTTGGAACTCGTTTGCACACCGATAAAAGGTAGGGGAAAATATAATTTTAAATATAGTGGCTTGATACACTGCTTGGAGCATTGTCCTATTTCTTCTTCTGTTCGAGTTTTGTTCGTGTGTTCGAGATTTTCCTCACCGGAGATTTGTAGTAACAATTTTAAGGTTATATTTCATGATGACTACAACAACACATGAAAGTGGAACACTAAAGGAGTTGGCTTCCAATTTTGTCAAACTTGATTGATTTGATGGTGGCAATTTTTGGCGATGGCAGAAAAAGATGCACTTCTTATTATGAACTTTGAAGATTGCTTAAGTTTTGGATACTCCAAGACCTGAAGAGAATGAAAACGAATCTGTTGCTGCAACTCGAGAAAGACAAAAATGGGACAATGCTGATTACATGTGCATTGGCCACATATTGAATGGTTTATCTGATGGTTTGTTCGATACCTACCAAAACGAGGTCACCACTAAAGAATTATGGGAAAAATTGGAGACAAGATACATGACCGAAGATGTTACAAGTAAGAAATTTCTTGTTAGTCGTTTCAATAATTATCAAATGGTTGATGGCCATTCTGTTATGAAACAATTCCGTGATATTGAAGAGATGCTGAATCAATTCAAGTAATATGATATGAAAATGGATGAAATGATTGTTGTATCCTTCATAATAGACAAACTTCCTTCATCTTGGAAAGACTTTAAAAGATGTCTAAAACATAAGAAAGAGGAAATATCTCTTGAGGCTTTGGCAAATCATCTTCGTATTGAAGAAGAATATTGAAAGCAAGATCAGAACCTAAATTCTGAAATTGTCAAAGTGCATGTTACGGAGGAAGTATAGGCTACTAAACCATTTAAGAGAAAGTTCAAACAGACTGATAGAGTGCCTAAGTTCAAAAAGAAAAAAAAGGGCTCATGCTATCATTGTGGTAAGCCGGGACATTTCAAAAATGAATGTCTATTTTTAAAGAAGAAATCTTGTTCTAAGGCAGATAATAACAAAAAGTTTGTCGTAATGATATTTGAAATTAATATGGCACAAGATGATAATACATGGTGGATTGATACTGGAGCAACCAAACATGTATGCAAAGACAAAAACATGTTCACAAAGTTCATACAATGTGAAAATGACAATGTCTTTTACATGGGAAATTCTTCCACCGCAGCAATCAAAGGCAAAGGGTCTGTTGAACTACAATTCACTTCTAGAAAGGTTTTAACTTTAAATGATGTATATTATGTACTAGAAGTTAGAAAGAATTTAGTGTCTGGAAGTCTATTGAATAAGTTTGGCTCCAAACATGTTTTTGAGGTAGATAAGTTTATTTTGTCTAAGGGAGGGATTTTTGTAAGGAAAGGGTATATGTAGAGAATATGTTCAAACTGAATATTATTAATAAGAATAAAAATACTATTTCTACTTATATGGTTAAATCTTTTTGTTTATGGCATTATAAATTAGGTCATTTGAATTATAGAAAATTGAATGACATGTATAAGTTAGATTTAATTCCCATTTTTAATAATAATATTGAAAAATTACAATACATGTATGTTGACTAAAATTACAAGAAACCCTTTCCCTAAGGTTAAAAGAAAAATAAAATTACTTGATTTGATACATAGTGATTTATGTGATATGCATAATACTCCTACATTAGGTGGAAAGAAATATTTTGTTACTTTTATTGATGATTGTTCTAGATATTGTTATGTATATTTGTTGCATTCAAAAGATGAAGCGCTTGATAAATTTAAAGTTTATAAATCTGAAGTTGAACTTCAGTGTGAATCATTTATCAAGTGCTTAAGATCAGATACTATAATCCAAGTTATTTTTAATCCACTGGGATTGTCGGTCAAGTTTCAGCCTCTTACACACCACAAAAAACTGGTGTAGCTAAAAGGAAAAATAGTGTCTTGACTGAAATGGCAAATTCAATGTTATCATATTCAGGTCTTGGATAACGTTTTTAGGGAGAAACTATTCTAACAGCTTGTCATATACTGAATAGAGTTCCTAATGAGGAAACTAAAATAACCTGTTATGAACAATGGAAGAAAAGGAAACCAAACCTTTATTATTTGAAGGTTTAAGGTTGTAGAGACCTAAACGTAAAAAGTTAGGTGAAAGAGGAATTGAATGCATATTTATAGGATATGCACATAATAGCAAAGCATATAGGTTCATGGTAATTGAACCAAATGGTTCAATTTCAATTAATACTGTTATTGAATCAAGAGATGCTATTTTTGATGAAAATAGATTTAATTATATATCAAGACAATTACAACCACAACAATTGATTCATTCTTCAAATAAGAATGATATTCCATTGGAACAAATTGATAATAATGATGAATCTTGTCAAGAATTAAGAAGAAGTAAGAGGATTAAAAATGTCAAAGATTTTAGACCAAATTTCATTATGTTTCTTGTAGAAGGAAAATGTGAAAGTATATGCATTAAGATACCTTATTGTTATAATACAAAATCTAATCCTATTACATTTGAAGAGGCAATGAAATCTCAAGACTCTACTTTTTAGAAAGAAGCAATAAATGATGAGATGGATTCAATAATGGGAAATCAAACTTCGATCTTAGTTGATCTTCCATCGGGTTCCAAACCAATAGGTTGTAAATGGATCTTCAAAAAGAAAATGAAGGTCAATGGAACTATTGAGAAGTTTAAAGCAAGGTTGGTAGCCAAAGGTTTTACACAAAAACAAGGTATTGATTACTTTGATACCTATGCTCCAGTAGTAAAAATTGCTACAATTAGACTCTTAATATCACTTACCACTATATATAATTTGGTTGTTCACCAAATGGATGTTAAAACTGCATTTTTAAATGGTGAATTGGAAGAGGAAGTGTACATGAAACAACCAAAAGGATTTGTTGTTCCAAGATAAGAGCATAAGGTATGTAAGCTTGTTAAATCTTTATATGGACTTAAACAAGCACCAAAGCAATGGCACCAAAAGTTTGACAATGTTGTTTTAGCTAATGGCTATAAAATAAATGAATTCGATAAGTGTATATATAGCAAATTTGAAAATGGAAAAGGTGTCATAATTTGCTTATATGTAGATGACATGCTCATTTTTTTACATGGATTTGGAACAAATAGAAAACACAAAGAAATTCAAACAACTTTGCTATGAAGGATATAGGAGTAGTAGATGTTATTCTTGGGATTAAAATAACCCGGGATGAAAGTACTATAGCTTTATCACAATCACATTACATTGAAAATGTTCTTAAAAAGTGTAACCTTTTCAACTGTATACCAACATCTACACCCCTGGATCCTAGATAAACCGTAATTGTAACATATTTTTTTACTCATGCTTGGCATATTTTTGGATGATTTTCCTTATAATTCAATGAATTTGATGCTCCTAATCCTTTAATTTCATGTTTTATACTTAGGTGAGCATTGGAAAGTGAAAAGAGCATGAAACGAACCAAAAACGAACAAAATGGGCCAAATTCAGGGTTTCACACAGCCAAGGCTCTTCCACACGGGTTATCCACATGCCCGTGTGAGACACACGGGCAAGCCACACGCCTTTGTGTCACTGCCATGTCGACAAGTAATCAAGTTAGTATTGCACATGGCCAGGGCACCTTCACACGAGCTGACCACATGCCCAGGCTCCTGTCGAGCCCTATTTAATTCTACTCGGAAAAGGCTCAATTTTAGGTATTTTGGACATTCCAAAGTCTATAAAAACACCCTAGGAGAGGAATTAAGGGAAAAAGGGAGTAGAAAGCAAAGAATTACTCAAAGAACGCTGATTAATCCATCTCAGGAGCAGAATCTCCATCAAGATTGAAGATCTCCTTTCAATTTCCTTTAGGAGTTTTTTGGGTTTTGTTGGTTTCCCAATTTTGAGATGTTTTCTTTTACAATTACGAACTAAATCCCCTAAATACCTGAGGGGGATGAAACCTAAGACGGATCTTGTTATTATTTTCTGAATTATACGATAAATACTTGATTTGTTCTTAATTGTGTTATTAACTCTTGTGTTAATATTTTAGGATATTAATTCAAGTCGAATGTGCTTATTCAGCAGAGCAAAAGTCCCTGTCTAAGAGTAGATCCAACATAATTAAGTGGAGTTCATTGCAATCCTAGAGATAGGACGATGAAAATCTGCCAGATTAGAGTCAAATCTAATAGGGAAATCCATATATCGAGATAATGCAACGCTAGGGGTTTTAATTAGAAAGAAATTTCAATTAATCAACCTAGGGTTAGTTGTTCTTAGTCTTGAAAGAGATATTAACATAAATTAAGGATTTCTTTAGATCAAGTCAAGTGAATAAATCATCTAGTTTTCAGAGTCGTATAATAAGTGAAGTCTAGGTGGATTCTTCCTTGGGTATTGTCTTAATCAATCGGTTTTCCAAAAGTATTTTCGCAAATTCATTCTTTGTTGCGTTCTTAGTTAATTAATTAGTTTAAAACAAATATCCTTCATTTTCAGGCTAGATAATAAAAATAAAGTTAATACTAGTACTTTTAGTCCCTGTGGGTTCGACATCTCGGTCTTGCCATAAGTTATACTACTGTGTGACAGGTGCACTTGCCTTTATCATGATAATAGTTTAGTTTTACAAGTACGATCACACATAATTATCACATCAATCTTCAAATAAAATTAGTATCTAATGCTGGTGGGAAAATTGATCAATTGCAATGTGCAAGTCTTATTGGTTGTCCTATGTATATAATGACTTGTACAAGACCAGATATTGCATATGCTGTTAGGAAATTGAGTAGGTATACAAGTAATCCATGTAGTTTGCATTTCCATGCTTTAAATAGAGTACTTAGGTACTTAAAGAAAACTATTAACTACGGATTGTGTTACAATGGATATCCTCCTGTTGTAAAAGAATACTCAGATGCTAGTTGGATTACAAGTTTGGAAGCTCATGCACCTACTAGTGAATGGATCTTCATTCTTGGTGGAGGAGCCATTTCTTGGGGTTCCAAGAAACAAACATGTATTACTGATTCCACCATGGCAGCAGAATTTATTACATTAGCCGCTGCATCTAAAGAAGTTGAATGGTTAAGAAATTTACTTTGTGATGTACCTTTATGGCATAAGCCAATTTCACCTATTTCTATTCATTGTGATAGTGAGGCTTCTCTAGCAAAGGCATAGAGCCAAGTATATAATGGAAAGTCTAGACATATTAGATTAAGACATAGTTATGTCCAATAATTAATCTCTGATGTAGTGATCACTAGTAATTATGTGAGGTCAAGTGAAAATTTGGCAGATCCTTTGACAAAAAGTCTTGCTAGAGATGCAGTAAAAAGGACCTCAAACGGGGTGGGACTCAAGCCCATTAATTAGAGTCACCCATGTTGGAAACTCAACTCAACGCTTGGTATACTGCAGAAATCCTTTATAGAAATTGAGTTTCTTGTCATACATTGCTCAATGTGTAGTGGGCTATTTGCGTCAATGCAAAACGTAAATAGTTATTGGCTTCATTATACACTCGAGGTTAATTTCCTTAGAACTCATTTGTACACCACAGATAGGTGGGGGCAAATATAACCTTAAAGATAGTGGCTTGATATACGCCTTGGAGCCTTGTCCTATTTCTTCTTCTGTTCGAGTTCTGTTCGTATGTTCGAGATTTTCCTCACCAGAGATTTGTACTAACAAAGTTTAGTGGTCTAATCCGACTAAAATATCCATGAAGTACTTAGAGTTTAACTGGGAAAAGATAACATAGTTTAACTAGAGAAGAAACCCAATTTATATAGGGAACACGTTGCCACATCGCAATGTCCCCATTTGAGTCGTTACAATGTCATCTGTCGTTGCAACGTCGGAAAGCTTCTCGTCATGATATCACCGTCTATTCGACTGAAAATACGAGGCACAACTCAAAAATATCCACCTTGACTCGTATTTACCATACCTTCTTCTCCATACCTCGTCACAGGCTGAACTCGATCTTTGAAGAATGTCAACCAAGCCCAAATCATTCTTGAACTTGGAAATTGAAAGACTCCTAGTCTTCAAATTAAGGTTGTATAATGCGACTAGAGCCACTGATACACTAATAGACATATGCTTCACAACAAGAGAGAAAACATCGAGCAAATCAACTCCCTCCACTTGACTATCACCCTTCGCAACCAATCTTACTTTAAACACTCTGCTTTATCTGGAACTACTACAATCTAAAATCTTTGATACCATTGAACTTTTTGATATCTAAATTTGTTAACGCCATCCCTGAAAGGGTCAATTACGAAATCCAAACCAAGCTATGTTACCAATTTGTTGGGGACTGACCTGTATAAACAACGAAATAAAAAAGGTTGAGAAGATCAAACACAAATTTTACATGGAAAATTCCTCCGAAAAGGATAAAAACCACAAGCAAAGGAGGTTTTGGCTTTTCTCTAAATAAGTAAACAAGCGAGAGCACAATATAAAGAAAATAAACCTAAATATACTAAATGTACAAACCCAAGACCTCGAAAATAAAGCCCTAACTCTCATAGAGAAAAATTAAAAACAAAACCCTAACTTTCATAGAGTTCTCTCAAAAGGGGTACAATATTCTCTCCTTAGTTTTCACGAAAACTCTCATAAAAACTCATCTGCGAGTACATCTTATCACCAAAAAAGAAAAGCCCTGTAGTACTACATCTTTTATTGTCTCTTAATTGACCTATCAAAATGGGGGATACAATGGCCCTTTTTATAAGCTAAGACTAGTGGTCTAATTAGACTAAAATAGCCATCCAGTAATCAGAGTTTAACTAGGAAAAGATAGTAGAGTTTAATTGGAGAAGAAACCCGGTTTATGTAGGGAAGACGTTGCCACGTCCCAACGTCCACAATTGCGTCATCATGATGTCATCTTTCATTGCAATGTTAGGAAGCTTCTTTTTATGACGTCGCCATCAGTTCGACCGAAAATAAAAGGCACACCCCACAAATATCCTATACCTATTCTTTAGAAAAATTCAAAATTAGTAAAGATTTATAAAAATGATAAAAATCTTAAAATAATTAAAAATTATAAAAATTAAAATCTAAGTATCCTAAACTCATCTAACATATACAGTTCAGAGTTGCTGAGAATAGCCTTTGACTCCAAATAGATTCATCATTACAGCTCACTCTCTTTCTACTTTTTTGGGTCTTAAGTAATGGTGTTGGAGTCTTTTTTAAATTGAATAGTGCATTACATATACACACATGATTTTCAAGGTGTTGAAAGGAAACGTGGTGTGGGTGAAAAGGCAAATAGTAGAATGTTCGGAAATATTGGGTCAATGCTACCAAACTACAAACGCCAATGTGGAGGTGCATACAATGTATTGCCGCTCAAATTCTAGCAACTCAAATGAGCTTGGAACTAAATATACCAATTACGAGCCTAAACGATGGAAACTACAAATGCCATTCCACCTTCTCCAATCCATAAAAAAAGGAATTTTTAATCATTTTTATAACTTTTTCATAATTTATCTATTTTTTTAAAAAAAATTGTATAAGTTTAATTTTTTTAAAAAAAATTTTATATAATTTGTTTCTAGAATTTCAATATTTTTATAACTTTTATCATTTTTATATCTTAAATTTTTTAAAATATTTTTTAGAATTTTATATGTTTTAAATAAAACTAAGCTCAAATTGTCGGAAAGTATAAATGTTAAAGGCTAAAATTATTATCATACTAAAAAAAAAAAAGTGTCATTATTAACCAAGTGTCAGGTGACCTAAAAACAAAACAAATTCTAAAACATTTGTGAAACAATTGAGACATGAAATGTAACTATCGGTACAATTGGGGTTCCTAAATATTGAATATTTGATTTTGCAATATAACTAAGTCATCCCTTGAAATTATAGAATATTAAAAATGGACATTACGGTTCCTTAAATAAGTATGTACCTTATAGTGTTTGTTTACATCGTTCATATGGAGTAGCATGTATATATATAGACAACGGGTTATGCCACTCAAAGTTTGTCTTTACATTGTTCATAGTACATTCACGTAGAGTAGCATGTATAAAATTCATAATATGAGAATTTATACAAAAGGCAACTATAGTTTAAGTTTATGCAGTAGGGTAGGATGCTTGCATTGCAATGCCACAAAGCCCTTCCTTTGCATCCACATCTCTTTGCATCCTAATGTAGCCTTCTTCACCCCAGCTACTGCCCCAAGAGTTCTTCACCAACCAATACTTTGTTCCACCATCCTCTCCGTATCCAACAGCCGTCACTCCGTGGTCCAGATCAGTGCCACAACTTCCCGTAAACACACCACCCGAGTAGAACTGGAAGTCGGACCCCCCGGCATCGATGGCAACAGAAACAGGTTGGTTGGCAACGGCCTTCTGCAATGCATCTTCAATATTGGCAGGCACATCTTCAAACCCATTTATCTTAGCCGCATGGTTGGCTTCTTCGTTGGTATTGCATGTGCCATCGACTCCCTTGTAAGGATAAATGGATTCGGTTGTTAGGCCTTTGTTCTTCTCGATGAATTGGAATGCATCGTCCATTAGACCACCTTCGCAGCCTTGATCCTCACCGTTGGTGTCACAGTCCACCAGTTCCTGCTCGGACAAGGAAATTAAGTTTCCTGTTGTTAGCTTAGTAACCCCTTCCACGGCTGCCACGGCCGAGAACGCCCAACAGCATCCTATATTTCAGCATCACATATCGAGACACACACATAGTTAGAACACAACACAGACAAAGAACAAAGCATAGTAATATTTTAGTAATGTTCCGGAGAACAAGAAATTAGAGCAGACCGCATTGGCCTTGGTCCTTGATAGGTGTAACAGCTCCTTTCTTTCTCCAATCCACGGTAGAAGGTAATGCGGTGGCGTTCTCGTATTTGAAAGTGGTAGCCGTGTTGGAACACATATGGCCCTTGAACCCATTTCGAGAAGCAGTGAACTCTTGGTTGGTTAGATCTGCAAATTGGTTCACCCCCAGCTTGTACGGCTTGTTGTTGGCAGCATTGAAAGAGTCAATGCGTGCCACATTTTGTTTGAAAATCTGGAAACGCTTTTGCCTCTCGTTGGTGTCCTTGTAAACTCGTCCGAATTGGACCATCCATTGTTGATGCCTCTCGTACAAGGATGCCTCTTCAAGAGCAGTGCGGGATGTGGCTTCACATACACCCAATATGAAGATTAGTAAGGCCAAACAAGTGAAATGATGATGCAGCTGGTTTTTGGAAGCCATGGTGGAAGAAGAGTTTGCGAAGAAATAGAAAAATGAAGAGGCACACCAAATGTGATGAATTCCTAGATATTTATATATATATATATATATATATAGTCCTATTTTTTCTCCATCAATTCTTGGCTATCTGCTGCGTGATGAAGACCCAATATGAGAATTGTTTTCATAAATTAAAATGAACCAGCTTTTAAGTTGATCTGAAAGACTTATATATAGTATATCGTATTATTGATAAATTGGAAAAATGGGAAGGCACGCTAACTGTGAGGAATTATCTATCCTTGGTGTCACTATCAAACAAAGAACCAAAAACCAATTTTTTCAAGTAGGCAATGGACACCCTTTCTTATGAATTGAAATAAATTAGCTTTTTCGGTTTTTCTAACAATGTTACTTACACATCCGTAGATATACCAGAAACCTATGCTCCCATCCCTCTATGTATGTGCTTATAATTTAATTAATTGAAGTCTTAAATGGTTTGGGCAATGAAAGGGACTTAGGCGAGGAAGGACTTTGGAGAAGAGGGAGTGTACTAAACAGCTATGGATTGCGTAATGATATAATGTCCATTTGGAAATAAAAAGAGAGCTCTAAGTGCGTGAAGGATGGGAATAGAAACACCAACTACTTCGTAGCTAGAGCTAGAAATAACTGTATTCATAGGCTTAGAATTAATGTTGTTAGGTGAAGGATATGAAGAGTTTGAAAATCGCTCAAAAGTGTAGGGTGCAATGATAAATTACTTTGCACTCATTGCATTTTCAGCCAATCTATTATGTTAAGAAGACTTTGACAAATGCACAAGAAAATTACATTATTACAGAAAAAGAATTGCTAGCTGTGGTTTTTGCGTTCTATAAATTTAGATCATATTTAATATTGTCTAAAGTTGTTGTTTACACTAACCATTCTGCTCTTCGCTATCTTTTAACTAAATCGGATGGAAAACCTCAACTTATAAGGTGGATTTTATTATTGCAGAAGTTCGATTTGGAAATCCAAGACATAAATGATGCAACACCCCTATCCCGTAACTGTCGTCGGAATAGGTAAAGGGACATTACCAGACCTATACCTTAGTTCAGAACAATAAATTTTTAAACATATAACAAATATCATCACATTTCAGTAAATATCATTCATTCATATTCATAACATACTTAAATCCAGCATATAAAACTTAATACATGTATAGGGACTGATTTGATAACAAATGAAAAAGATAGGAAAACTTTGAAGATTTTTCAAATAAGGGTAACACGGCAGTGTGCCCAAGCTTGAACAAATTGGAACTGATGATTGTTTGATGTTTCGAGGTAGAATTTGCATACCAAGATATCCAAAGCTTATACGAAAATCCTGCAAGAGGCACATAGTGGTAATTTATCTATTCATAGGGGGAGTAACAAAATGTACCATGACTTGAAACAGTTGTATTGGTGGTCAGGTATGAAACGATATATTTTTTACTTTGTGACTAAATGTTTGATATGTCAATAAGTTAACGCTGAACATCAAGTACCTTCGGGACTGTTACAGCTAGTAATGATATCTGAGTGGAAGGGGGATAGAATTACGATGGATTTCGTATCAAAATTACCCCTATCTCTTAAGAAGAAAGATTCTATCTTGGTTATTGTTGATCGTTTGACAAAATTTGCACATTTAATTCCAGTGCATACAGAGTTCTCTCTTGACAGACTAGCTGAGTTGTACATTTTAGTGATTGTCAAATTAGACGAAGTTCCAGTCTCTATTATTTCGGATAGGGATCCGAGATTTACATCACAATTTTGGAAGAAATTACAAGAAGCTTTGGGTATGCGGTTGCATTTTAGTACTGCATTTCATCCTCAAATCGATGGTCAATTTGAGAGAGTGATATAGATTCTTGAAGATATGCTTCGTTGCTGTGTTTTAAAATTTGAAGGCAACTTTTATACGATCTGCCTCGGGTGAGTCGAGTCGTATTTGTAATTGCCCGATCGTCTACGAGAAAGTATCGTTCGATTTGCTTGTGAAGTGAAGTTGATAGGAAAATAGGGCGGAAGCTATGTATAAGGGTTCAAAGATGGTTTATGGATAAGAATAATATGTATAGGTTCGGTTTAAAAAAAAAAAGGTAATGAATGGGTGGAGAAAAAAATATGAAAATGGATTTACAAATAAAAAGATGAGGAGATAGGAAATGGTTTGGATAGGTGATGTGATGAATAAAAGGAAATTGGATAGAAATGTGGATATGGTAATATAAGACTTAAGTTTCAAGTATGATTCGACACTATAGAGAGTATCGCCCCGGTACTTATATCACTTAAGGTGGAGAATGAAAGATAGAACAAACCTTGACCCGCTACTTAGCAAAGTAGGAACCTCGGTATATCGGTGAACGCCACACTCGGTTGAGTGATAAGTTCAAAAGGAAAAACAAGGTTGACACCAACTAAGAACTAGATAGGCCAACAAGTCTTCAACGAAATATGGGAGAAAGATCCTCACCAAATAGTTTCATTAACAAAGAAACAATAAACAAAGTTCAACCCCCTACAAATGAAAGAAAACAAATATTTATAGGCTAACTTGGAGTAGTCGAATAGACAACTTAAAAGCTAAGAAAAAACCTAGAAAAATCTAGAAGAAAAACCCTTCAATTTGAAGGTCCAAATTCGGCTGAATGGAGCTTCAATAGTCATTTTCATGAACAAGCAAAAGTGCTTGGAAGATGGTGAATGAATGGCTGAACCATCATGTTGTTTCCTTAATGCATTCATGTATGCTTAGCCATGAAGAATAGCCATAGTTCATGAATGTGCATCCCTTTTTGGTGTTCCCACATCTCCCTTGGCCGAATTAAGCTTAAATATACCTTGAATACTTGAATGGACATCTTGGATATGCATGAAACATTTAAGAAACGTCCCAAGGTATGTTCTTTCTTAATTACGGTCTATAAATTTTCAAATACATGTATATTAAATAGTCTCCACTTGCATGAACGTCCCCAATTCATGTACTTGTTCACATGATGTCCATTGAACCTCAATTATGCATGAATCTTCACTTGCATTGTGCCAAGTCATGCAGGTATCTTGTAAGTCAATGAATCTTCATTCCTTCATGCATTTGAACATTCATATACGTTGAACTCAAGCATACATGCATCCGGCTCATACATGAACTTTAAAGATCCTTGAATCTAGCCATACATGCACCAGCAATTAATGCTTCTCCATTCATGCATGTGTGTCGTCCAAATGGAATGTTTCTTCCATGATTCATTGTGTCGTCAAAAGGGTTGTACCTACATGAAATAAACAAGATATCAAGACATCACATGAACACTCATAAATTCGGCAAAATGTGAACACTGTAATGCCATGCATTGAATTCAGCTAAAGGTGAACATAATTAAAATATGCAAAGACTATGACATATTAATAACAATTATAAATATAAAACAAGTTTAATGCTTAAATAAATATATGTGAATTTTATTTAATGCATTAAAGACAAAATTGAGTTGAAACTAAATGAGCTAAGCTTTAGCTCATGAGCTAAAGATGAGTTGGGGTTAAACTCCTAAACTGAAGTTAAGCTAAGGGTTAGCTCGTGAGCTGAAGATAAGCTAGGAGTGAGCTTGGTTTAGCTCAGGCAAGCTGGTTGGGGCTTAAATGAACTGGACGGAGCTCGTGGAGCTGGAAACAAGCCGGGATCAGCTTGCCAACAAGTTAATGCTCAACTCAGGAGATTGTTCGAGGAGGATCGCTGGGTGCAATCGCATTAAACTTGGAGAGATACTGACCATTAGTTGAGTTCGTGTATAACAATAGTTACCAGTCGAGCACAAAGATGGAACCATATGAAGCTCTATATGGTTGTAAATGTTGAACTCCATTATATTGGACCGAGCTTAGTGAGAAAAAGATTCACGGGGTTGATTTGATCAAAGTGATTGAAGAAAAAGTGAAAGTAATTCGTGACAGTTTAAAAGCAGCTTCAGACCGACAGAAGTCGTATGCAGATTTAAAATGTAAAGACATTGAATTCCAGGTCAGCAACAGAGTGTTTCTGAAAGTATAGCCATGGAAGAAGGTTCTTCAATTTGGGCGCAAAGGGAAATTAACTTTGCGGTTTATAGGGTCATGTGAGATTATCGAGAGGATAGGGCCAATAGCATATCGGCTAGCTTTACCATTAGAACTTGAAAAGATTCATAACGTGTTCATGTATCTATGCTAGGATGGTACAGATCAAACCCGTCGCATATAATTTCACCAACAGAGATTGAGATTTAGCCTGATATGTTGTATAACGAAGAATCAATCAGAATCTTAGCTCGAGAAATAAAAGAGTTGAGAAATAAAAGAATAGCATTAGTAAAAGTTCTCTAGCAACGTCATGGCATCCAAGAGGCTACGTGGGAACCCGAGGAAGGTATGAGAAAGCAATACCCTAACCTATTTTCTGGTAAGATTTTCAGAGACGAAAATCCTTAAAGGGGGAGAGTTGTAACAACCCATTTTTAGTAAAATTAGAATAGTGGTTTTGGGACCACAAATCTGAGGTTAAAATATTTATTTTAATATTATTTTGAGGTCTACAATATGACAGTAGGATTGCATGAAAGTTTCGTTAAGAAATTTTATCGTTTGAGTGCTCAATTTGTAAAAAAGGACTAAATCGCGTAAAAGTAAAACTTGTGTTCTATTAGCTAAAGGTTTCTAATAGCTATATAACTTTAAAGTGGAGGTCCTTATGTGGTAATTAGACCATTTATATGTTGAGTGGACAAAGATGTACATAATTTAGATGATTTTAAATTTATAATGAAGGTTAATTAAGTAATTTGTTAAATAAAAAAGTAATAATAAAATAAAACATAGTCACCATCTTTCTTCATCTTCCTCAACCGAACTTAGGCTTAAGGAAAGCCATTGTTGAAGCTCCAACATTCGACTACACTAAGTCCATGCATGTAAGTGATTTTTGACTCGGTTTTTAATGATTTTTTTATGTTTTTGAGGTCGTTATAGCTTAACTTGGCTAGCCCAAGGACTAATTTGCAAAACTGTTAAAGTATGTGAGTTTTGCCATTGATGAATATGTGTGAGCTTTGCAGTTTCATGATAGATTATGAATGTTTCATGTTAGATTATGAATGTTTGATGAAAGTTAAACAAGTTTTGTAAACTGATTTTGGTTGAAAATGTCAATTAAGGATTAAATTGAGAAAAGTAAAAATTATGTGGTAAATGTGTGAATAAATGAAAAAATATAGGCTGTAATAAGCATAGAAGAAATTCAGCTAGCATGGGTTAAGGTTAAATTACATGAATTTGCTTTTTTATGAGATAAGGACTAAATTGTAAATAGGTCAAATGTTTACGGGTAAAATTATAAATTTACCATTATGTGAAATTGGATTGAATTGAATAGAATATGAATAAAAGTAGTTAAATTTTATTATATAGATCAAGAAAAATGAAGTACGAATCTAGATTGGGGAAAAGATAAAGTTTCGGAGTAAACGGTTGTTTTCCGCCATCTAAATTTGAGGTAAGTTCATATGTTTAATAAGCATTATATCGTATGTGTTTAATTTCTTAAATTATGTAATTGTAATAAAACGACATTGTGGAAGTTATCGACGAGGCATTGACAAAGAATAGATTCCATTTGAACCTTAAGAATAGATAGGATACAAAATGACATGCTATTAGGGTTTACCGTGATTATGTGATTCGGGTGCTGGTCCTGTACATCCTACCGATGGCTGAGTTTTTTGACATGTGTTGGGAATACTCGAAAGATTATGTGAGCAGCACCATGTAGCTTCGTCTTGATTGTCAGCTTATGTGAGCAGACCCAATGATGGCTCGAGAGTGAGCATTATATGAGATATGTGATAAAAGTTGTTTAACCACGTATATGGCACTTAGTGTGCAAGATACTTGAGTATCTGATATTATTCTGTATGGTTCAATGGGCAAAGATGATAGTACGAAGGTATAAGAGATGATAAGGATCAGTTCACGTACTCGTGGTAAGTTCGATAAGTAAGTGATAGTTAATAAATTCATATAACAAGTAAGTGATATTTGATGAATTCATATATGTGATTAATGTGATTGAGTTATTATGCAAATCTTGGAATTGAATGAAACTTACTTATGTTTCTTTAAATTTGTGAATGAATAGTATGATATACCTATTAGCCATACGAGCTTAGTAAGCTTCATAGCTTACTTTGTTTTCTTTTTCGTGTTTTATAGTGAATCGGAAGCTCGCTCGAATTGGAAGTCATCGGAGATCACATCACACCATCCAGCAGTTGTTTTGGTACTTTTGGACTTAATGTATTTTGGTTATATGGCATGTATAGGTCTATTGGCTAATGAAGCTTATATGTTTTGATATGTGATTAGCCATGTGATTTGGCTTAATTTGAGATATGTGTTGACATGTATATATATATGAGTAGATGACTTGATTTTGTATGAAGTTTGATTGCCTTGAGTGTGTCTAATGGTTGTCATGGAAATGCCTTGTTTGTGAATTGGTAATTTGGTATTTATTGGATGAATTGTTGAATTGGTTTACCTGTTATGTATTAGCCATAGAAGTGATCATATGTACTTGACCATATAGGTAAATCTTTGGAAGTAATTGGTATACTTTTGAATGGCTAATTGTGATGCTTATGAGTTTTGTGATTGTTGGTATTGAAACGGCATGTTTAGGCTTGATTTTTTTTGATTAAAGGCTTATTTAGGTTATGGTTATATGCTTTTGAAGTATGTAGGTTGGTAACAAAATTGGGTGAGGAACGTGGCTTAGAAAATAGCCTATTTTCGTCCACACGAGCAGAGACACGGGCGTGTGTCTCAGTCGTGTGTGACACACGGTCAAGTGACAAGGCCATGTGTCCACTGTAATTTTTAGTGAAAGCAAGTTAGTGAGTTACACAGACTAGTCACACAGGCATGTGGTGTAACACCCTTAACCCGTATCCGTCGCCAAAACGGGTTATAAGGTATCACCGGATTTATACCACACTTTAAAGCATTCATTTTTCATTACATTTATCAAACTCTAACAAATATCATTTATATACGCTCACATCGTCCTTAAAACAAACTTACGAGGTTTAAATCATGCATTCGAGACTAAACCAGTAACATAAAAACAATAAGGGATAACATAGAAAATTCTTAAAACAGGGGACACACGCCCGTTTGAATAGGCCGTGTGTCTCACATGGCCAAGAGACACGCCCATGTCTTAGGCAGTATAGACATTTGAAATGGGATAACATGGTCGTGTCCCAGCCCGTGTCCTACCCCGTGTAACTCTTTGACTTAGGTCACATGGTCGACCACACGCCCGTGTGTCTAGCCCGTGTGCATGTTGGAAATGGTCACACATGCCTGTGTGCCAAGCCGTGTACTAGGCCGTGTCAATCTTGTAGGGTATACTGACTTATGCCAGATGGCCAATCACACGCCCATCTGTGAGACTGTGTGGAGCATACTGATTTGCTTCTAAATGCAAAACAAGGGGACACATGGCCGTGTACCATGAATATGTTTCATACACGGCTGAGACACGCACCCCTGTCTTTGCCCATATGGATGAAAATAGGCTAGTGTCTAAGCCACATTTCTCACCCAAATGATATTTACCTACACCAAATTGATAAGCATATAATCAAGGCATAAATTGACATCCATTCCAACCAAACCAACATCAAATATTCCAAATTCATTTCCATTAATTCATGGGCAACAACTTCACATATGACCATTCAAAGTATATCAATTTCACTTTCAATAATTTGCCTAGTAGGATACATTCAAATTAGCATCATTAGTGTCTCAAATCACATGCATATTATGTTTCAAAACTCAACCATTTGGTCATTTAATATCAATCCACAACCAAGCATTTCCTAAGCAATTATACATCACATATCAATAGGGCCATTTGTTCAAATATATACATAACTCAAAAACATGTATCAGGTTAAGCCAAATCACGTGGCTTTAGCATACCAAAACATAGAAACTTCACAAACCAAAATGACCATTCACATCATTTTCTTAACTAGCCTATACATGTCATATTTACATATTTCATAAAGTTTCAAGGTACCAAATCATCAACTGGATAGGGTGATATGAGTCTCTAACGTCTTCCAAATCGAGCGAGTTTAAGTATCTCTATAAAACATAGGAAAGAAAATAGAGTAAGCTAAATAGCTTAGTAAGCCCGTATAATATAGAATTAAACTTACCCCTCATTCATAATTTAAGCAAATAAACTAGCATAACCCAATCAAATGGTTCAAATGCCTATCATATGAATACATCAATAGGTTAGTTCCGTACTATACACATAACCATCATTCCAATAATAAGGAATTCAGTTAGCATTCAAGCCCATGTACTTGTATCTTTCCATCAATACTATAATTCATCATATAATTTCAATTTCGTGCATTTAAAATAACTCTTGTGCCAAACCGTACTTAATCATATAACTTATAATAGTATTATGCCCGTTGAACCAATTAGAATATCAATAGATACACGGGTGGTACACACTAAGTGTACTAATTAGTAATCCGTCAATTCCTTATCATATTTGCTCTTTTGAGCTATAATCGGTAAGCTCCTCCTGAGCTGCTCTATCAAGCTGAAAATAGTAAGCTCTTACGCGCTAAGATATCGGTAAGCTCATACAAGCTACGGTGAGTCTACAACAAATGTTGGATCTCAACCAAACGGTAACCCTAGTGACATGTCACTCGTATCCTACGAATTCCTATGGTTCAAACGGGACTCGGTATTCAATAAATCTCATCAATTAGGCATTTAATACATTAGTATCTTAATTTCTCAATACAAATACATATATTTCAATCAAGTACACATAATTAAAATTTGATTCTAATTATACAAACTTACCTCGTATCGCTCAAATAACAACTATCGGTTAATCATCAACTTTTCTTTTTCCCTGATCTAATTCCAGTATTTGCTTATCTTGATCTATAATATATTAAATTTAGCATATTCAATAACCATTCTATTCAATTTAGTCCAATTTACATATTTAGGCAAATGTACACTTTTGCCTCTAATATTTCACATTTTTATTGTAACACCCCTAAGACCCGTACCCGTCGCCGGAGGGTTAAGAGGTATTACCCGACAATCGTAAACTAACAAAACTTTACTCGTACTAATAGGATACTACCACTTTCCGCATATGTATCATAGATACTATTTGTATGATGAAGTATGGGTACTTAGTTAATACTAGCAACTAGTCTATAGAATGATTTTATGCGCATGAACCTGTCATATAAGCATTCCACATCGCAACTAATTCATCCACTAGCGATCATCACTCAACATCATATACATATAATTAGAAGTGTGCTTGGGCCGAATGGCTATATTCAAAACGTGTAAGTATGCGTTTGTCATCATAAAATAAAACATCTAGCTTCATGGATAAAATTTATTCATGCAAAACAAAACTTAAACCGAATCTAATCATACCTTTGGGTTCATGTTAACTATTTACATCTAGAAATTTTAGTAAAACTTCAATCCGCTCGCCTATATATATATATATATATATATACAAACCAATCGAATTATCAAATTAAATCTTAAAGTTTCGGCAATTAGATTCTCATGTTTCTATTCATACGATGCATATATCTCAAAATAATCTTTCGCAAAATGCATATCAATTCAAACATTTGCAACTATCATCAACCTTAAGACTACATATAGACATAAAGCAATTTAAGAAGCCATTTTCGCATGGCTATGCTTAATTACAACCTCAAAATGAGAATCTCTCGTTTAACGACCATAAAACAAAAACTATACATGCCATTCATAAAGTTTAGCTATTTAAATACCAAAAAGAGTTTCGATAGTAGAGATGACTTCGAGCGTAAGATTCCCGAGACCGTAGCTAGTGAACGAGATCTAAAGAAAAAATAGAAGAGGAGGGCAATAAAGTAAGCATTTATAATGCATAGCAAGTTTTAAGCGATAAAGTATAATTAAAAGACTAAAGTGAAGTAATCTTCAACACTTGTTTATATCATTCTTTGGCCGAAGGTAACCCTGGCTCTATAACGAGCTAAATTGTTGATTAGGGTATACACACATACTTTTACACTCATCTACTAAAACTTATTCACATGCTCAACATCAACTTAGTCCATTTCCATAAGAACCAAATAGTTTCATATAATGTATAGCCATATGCCTTCATACTTCTTTAAACCTTAATCCGAAACAACAATGCATAATTGGTAAATCATAACTCAACGAAAGTTCATTCATCATTAGGATACGATGCATACCTGATCATCTTACGATAACGAGCTCATTAGTTACTATTATTAAAGCCAAAATTTGTATATTCCCATCACGAGTACCTTCGAGCTTAGCCCAAATTTTAATTATAGCTCTAAGGCTCATCGGGATTATCCCTGATACAACGTTGGCTCGAAAGCCCTTCGGAATTAACCTGGATACAACATTGGCTCAAAAGCCCTTCGGGATTAACCTGGATACAACATTGGCTCAAAAGCCCTTCGGGATTGACCCGGATACAACATTGGCTCAAAAGCCCTTTGGGATTAACCCGGATTATAGGACTGAGACATATGCATTCGGATTCATCATGTATACTTTCCGCATATTTTATAGCAAAATAATATCCATTTGCCTCATTCACAAATTCATACATAGTATGACATTATTTTACTATATGTTCGGCAATAAACATGTAAGTAATCCATATCTCAAATTTATTTCTAAAGCCTTCCTAGGTCTAGAAATTTTCGGCTATATGCCCATTTCATCGTTACATTATCAATCATAAATCATGTGAATAACAAAAGTTTACATCATGTTAAATCAAGTCGTGTGCGAAGCTATGACACTTAAAACTTACCTCGTTTTCTTCTGAGTCTTTACAAGTCGACTATTCCATCACTTTGGCCTTTCCCTTATCCGATGTTGCCCCTCTATGCTCTTGAGCTTAATTAAACAAATTTAATTATATTAATCTTTACTCGTAGGGCTCAATAATTTCACTTGAATACAAGACACAGAACTCCCATATTTCTTTTACCATACGTTCGGCCACATATATGCACATTACCAATCATAACGAAATCATTGGTAAACCAAGTATACAAAATTTCAATTACACATTCCTTGAATAACATAACACCCTTTTTATCTATATGAATATCAACCATTCGGCTTTTAAGAACAAAGAATTAACAATTATGCATGATGTTCATTCACAAGCTGAAACTAGAGTCTTAACATTTCACACATTTTGGTCATTCTCATTTTAAATTATATAACTTTCCCCACCTTACGAAAATTGCATTTCAATCGGTCGAATTCCATAAGACCTTCCATAAACCACTAAAGTTTACACTTTAATTAATTTACACCCATCTTTAAAACATTCAAAGCCGAATCTCCAAGCTTAGCTAATGAAAGTCTTTTGCAAATAGTTTCACAAGCACATAACTCAACCGCTTTTTAAACACACCTAATTTACCAAAATTTCAAGCCTTTTATTACTATAAACTCAAACTAGCAATTCATCCAACTATTTGCTACCCTCACATTCGGCACATACAAAATTTCCTACTCTAACCCACAAGCAAACTCAAACCACCACAAGGTCCTCACAACGATTCAATTTATCCATCCACACTTCCATTAATACATAATATCATCCTCCCACACAATTTCATACAAAATGTCCATGACTGAATGTGATCTCTCCCCATTTGGCTAAATTTAAACCATGGGCTAGATAACATACTAGCTAACAACTCAAATGTACAAAAATCTTCCAAGGAAAAACAATTCACATACCTTAATCAAGCATTTGAAGGTGCCGAAAGCTTTAAGCAAATTTTCTCCTCTCCTTCACTTAGTTACGGCAAAAACAAGAACAAAGGAACCACACCTTGTTCTTTTCACCCATTTTTTTCTCATTTTATTAAACAAATATTTTATAATCCACCATGTCATTTTCTATTAATAATATTAATATATGTGCACATAATTACACAAATTTTAAATCATTGTTCCCACATGGCCGGCCACTAACTAACAAAGATGGCAAATTGACATGCAAGCCCAAAATTTTGTAACCTTCATAATTTAAGTCACTTTAATTTGCCTATCAAAGTTTCTAGGTTTCTCACCTAAGTCCTTACTTTTAAATTCACATTCTATTTGTCAAATTTAACATTAAAAAATTTACACAAAAATTAATCACATAAATTAAGCATAAGATATTATACTGAAATATTTTTATGACTCGGTTTAGCGGTCCCGAAACCACTTCCCGACTAGGGTCGAAATAGGGCTGTCACATTTACAACTTAGTCCTTATTGCATAAAAATACAAATTCATGAAATCTAACTTTTACCCATCCTAGTCGAATATCAAGTTAGTCCCTAATAGCCCATACTTTTCATTTATTCACACTTTTGACCACAAAATTTCAACATTTCTCAATTTAATCCTTAAAAGACATTTTTTTACTTAAAATCACTTAACAAAAGTTATTTATCTATCATTAAACCTCCATAATCTATCGTCAAACATTCAAGCTCTTATATATTCATCAATGGCAACATGCTAAATCTTTAACAATTTTAAAATCAAAGATACAGGCTAGCTAGATTAAGTTACAACGATCTAAAAACCGTAGAAATCATTAAAAATCGAGCAAAAATAACTCACCAATTAAGCTTCAAAGCTTGGCCAAATGTAAACCTTCAACAATGGCTATTTCATTCTCAAGTTTCAATGGAGAAAACAAAGAAAAGATGATGACTTTAATTTATTTTTATCTATTATAACATTATTAACAAATTTACAAAACTAACCTTTAAATAATCATTTAAAATCACATAAATATTGTCCATAAATGTCCACTTACCCATAGAATGGTATATTTATCACTTAAGGACTTCCAATATTTAATTTCATTGCCATTTAATACATTTAACTTATAGAATTTAACTTTTACGCTTTACGAGATTTAGTCCTTTTTACCAAATTAAAATCTCAAATTTTAAAATTTCTTTACGAAACTTTCACACAATAATTATATTATGCTTTAAACATTAATAAAATAATAAAATAACTATTTTGACTTTAGATTGGTAGTTCTGAAACCACTGTTCCGATTTGACCAAAAACGGGTTGTTAAATGTGGTTGGCCATGTGACACAAGTCAGAGAGTTACATGGGGTTGGACAGGGTCTAAGACACGGCCATGTGATCCCATTTTGAATGTCAACATGACCTAGCCACACGAACATAATCCAATATATTGGTAAATGAACCTAAATATGTCCTAAGTTTTATCAGAAATTTGAAAACCTATTGAAAGACTAATATGCCATATATCAAGTCCAATCGAAGAGTTGCCTTGTCTTAAGTATCAGAGTGGATGACCCGTAGAAGATATAGACTAGATGTGGCTGACAGTACATCGGACATAACTCAAGGAGAATAAGTTCTAGATCTATTTATAAATTTATTCACTTGTGACATTCACAGTGTGACATAACTTAATCCTAAGTGGATGATGGACTATGTATGCATGACTAGTATACTTTAAAGTAAAAGCTTCAGTTTAAATAGATAAGGAATCGAAAGCTGGTGCGTTAAGTGTACAACTATTGTAGTATGTAGCATAATTCACAATAGTGGAATTCATAGCCTAATTAATGGGTAAATGATATCCTCTCATTGGTATTACATGATAGATGAAAAGTAAATGTGGTCATGAGTAATTTGTCTTTGTGATAAATGATTTGATTACTATTTGATAATAATTGATTTTTCATAGAGGAAGATGTAAACTACTATGAGATAAAATAGAATCATATTGGGAGAAGATGCGACAAAGGGATAAGGGAGACGTGTGATGCTGGCAAGAAAAAATGTAGAAATCATTTTGCTTTTTACTTATCATCTTGACTTGTCTATAGCAAAGGTTCAGAAGAATACAAAAATAAGGGTAAAAAGAAACATAATAGTTTAATTATATAAATGGAAATTAAATTGAAATTAAAATCAGATACATGAAACATATTAGTAAATTGAGCTTATAGAAATAAAGTGTAAGAACTAGTATGTTTAATAGGAAGGAACTTTCCAGTGGGCAATTGAACCAAAGAAGGGCATGAATCACATGAAACAAGATCATCAAGATACTAAGCATGAGATATCATATGGTTTCTTGCCCCAAATTCAAAATCTACCGAAAGGAACATGGTGTAGTAACCATACCTGCCATGTGTGCTTCTACTCCTAAAGAATATGACTGATAAACAATAAATTATACATGTTTTTACCTCATGCTTAGCCTAATTTCTAGATGAATTATCATTGAATATGTGGAAATTGCTGCTCTTAATCCTTCTATTTCATATTTTATGCCCAGGTGAGCTTAAGGAAGAGAAAAGAGCAAGGAACAGGCCAAAAACGGGCAAATTAGGCCCAATTCAATAATCAACATGCCCCAGAGATTCACCACACAGCCGTGTCACACGGTCGTACCACCTTGAGCCCACACATGGTCCAACCCCGACGAGCACGGCCAGACCACACGGCTGTGCCACCATCAATAGGCCCGACCACGACCTGGGCCTCGATCCACACGGGCGGGCCTTTGTCGTGAGGAAGTGCAATTTCACTCGGAAAAGGCTGCTCAGGGGCTAAGAAAGACACTCCAAAGCTCTATATAAAGATCCTAGGGGGCAACTACTAAAAGATACTTTTTCTCTCCTCGAAAGAGTGATTTTCTCCCCTCAAGAAGAGAGTAGAAGCAAGGAATTACTCTAAGGGAAGCCGATTGATTCATCTCAGAAACTGAGTTCTCCCTCAAGACTGAAGATCTCCCTTCAATTTCTTTCAGGGGTTTTTGGGTTCTTTATGTTTTGTTATTTTAATTCTTCTGAGATGTTCTCTTTTATAATTATGAACTAAATCCCCCAAATACTTGAGGGGGATGAAACCTAAGACAGATCTTGTTATTATTTTCTCTTGAATTATATGATAAATATTTGATTTGTTCTTAATTGTGTTTTTAACTCTTAAATTGATATTTCTGGGATATTGATTTAAGGCGCATGTGCTTATGTAGAGGAGAAAAAGTCCCTGCATAGGAGTAGATCCAACACAATTAAGCGGAGTTGGTCGCAATCCTAGAGATAGGATGACGAAAATCTACCGAATTAGGGTCAAACCTAATAAGGGAATCCATAGATCGAGTTAATGCAACCCTAGAGGTTTTAATTAGAAAGAGATTTCAATTAATCAACCTAGGGATAGTTGTTTTTAGTCTCGAGAGAGATATTAACATAAGCTAGGGATTTCTACGAATCAAGTCAAATGAATAAATCGTCTAGTTCAAGAATTGATAACAAGTGAAGCCTAGGTGGATTCTCCCTTGAGTATTGTCTAACTCAATCAGTTTTTCCTAAGAGTTTTTCTCCAATTCACTTTTTGTGCATTCATAGTTTAGTTTTAGAATTAGTTTAGTTTCATAAAAACCCATTTTATCTCTAGGTTAAATAATAGAAAGAAAGTTAGTACTAGTACTTTTGGTTCCCTTGGGTACGATATCTCGATCTTGCCACTAAGCTATACTACTGTTCGATAGGTGCGCTTGCCTTAAAATCGTGATAATAGTTAGTTTCTAGTGTGATCATTATTATAAATTTTATTACTTCATATCACGCATATCAATGACTCATTCCTAAGTAAGTCAATATCTGCTGATACTATACGTGAGTGAAGTTAGGTGTTGACCGTGAAGCAATGGATGGTGCAACATTCTTAACGAAACCTTCAATTGTGAAAACATTAGTAGCAGCAGATGCCTGAGATTTTTTCTTTGTACACTTAAAGTCAAGAGGTAACCAGATAAGTTTCTAACAAAAATCTTGTTTATGACGTTTAATCTTGCAATGGTCACAAATCCCATTAAATTGTTTCTTCTAAGATCCTTGCTGCACATTCGAAGAATACAACATTGTAGGCTCAAGAAAATCGTACTAACTCAATTATAAAAGTCAAATAATGTATAGCTTAATTATACAAGTCGAATAATGCCAATATATTGGAGACTTAGTTATTGTTTTATGTACAAGAGATAGAGAACACTAATCTGTTCATGAAAGGAACTTGTTTTTGTTAGTAAAATCAGTTTAGAAAATAATGTTCTCAAGCATGATAGACGTTTAAAATTTTTCTTAAAATCGAGCCATTGTGATATTTAAAACAATAAATTACAATTAAAATTATATTTGTGCTTTGTGCGAAGGCAAACTAAGTCATTTCCCGACTTTCAACATTACATTGTAAGAATATTTTGTTTTATTGTAACTTTTAACATTACATTGTAAGAATATTTTGAATTATACTTCATTTATAATTTATATCATATATCTTTCGTATAATTTTGTATCATTTAGATTTGCTATTTTTGGTTGAATTTCATGCTATATTTGCTATTTTTGGTTCAATTTCATGCTATATTTTCTGTTTTTGGTTGGATTTAATGTAGGAAGGGTTGGATATTGGTGAAAAATGTATATAGCAAATCAGCCAAAGTTAGCGGCATTTGTAGCAAAAGTGCAGCTAAAGATCATGACTTTTAGCAACACTTTTACTACAAATGCCGCTAAAGGTCATGATCTTTAGTGGCGTTTTCTTCACAAATGCCGCTAAGGGTCATGATCTTTAGCGGCATTTTTTTCAAATAAACGTCACAAATTTTAGCTGCGTTGTCTATAGCGGCCTTTTTTGCGGCGCTTGTGAAAACGCCGCAAATAGTTTATGCCAAAAAAACATTGCTAAAACTCTGTTTTCCTGTAGTGAATAATGCCAATATATTGGAGACTTAGTTATTGTTTTATGTACAAGAGATAGAGAACACTAATCTATTCATGAAAGGAACTTGTTTTTGTTAGTAAAATCAGTTTAGAAAATAATGTTCTAAGCATGATAGAAGTTTAAAATTTTTCTTAAAATCGAGCCATTTTGATATTTATAACAATAAATTACAATTAAAATTGTATTTGTACTTTGCGCGAAGGCAAACTAAGTCATTTCCCGACTTTCAACGATTGATCTTCTCTACTATCCTTGAACTCTGAATTTATTTGATTGTGGACTCAAACAAATTGAATAAGTGCACAGAATGAAAACTTTGTTTAACTTTTAGTAGGAAAGTTAATTCTCTCTATAGACCCGCAACTATGAGTATTCTTGTGAAAATTGAATTTATTCTTAAAATAAATTACCACTATTTTTTGATAAAATATTGGTCCTCAAAAAGTATACGTCAGTTGGCTAACTCATAGTTCCTATTTATAGAGAGATAGTACAAGAGTTTTGTTCAAATAATGTCTAATTAAATAATAATATTTTAACAGAAACTACAAGTTCTATCTAAAATAGAATTAAGAGGGCCACGTCATGCCCTAATATACACTAGAGTTTGCTGCCTCTTGTATTTGATTTCATATACTCATTTATAATTAATTTTGGAAATCATTGACTTTCTTATTATAAATAGATTTCATATACTCATTTAATATTTAATTTTGAAATATAATTAAGTCACCCCTTAAAATTATAAAATATTAAAACTAGACATTGGGTTCTCCTAAATATGTATGTGCCTTGTTTACATCGTTCGTATGGAGTAGCATGTATATATATAGACATTGGGGTATGCCACTCAAAGTGTTTGTTTACATTGTTCATAGTACATCCACGCAGAGTAGCATGTATAAAATTCATAATATGAGAATATATAGAAAAGACAACTATGGTTTAAGTTATGCTTATGCAGTAGGGTAGGATGCTTGCATTGCAATGCCACAAAGCCCTTCCTTTGCATCCACATCTCTTTGCATCCTAATGTAGCCTTCTTCACCCCAGCTACTGCCCCAAGAGTTCTTCACCAACCAATACTTAGTCCCACCATCCTCTCCATATCCAACAGCCGTCACTCCGTGGTCCAGATCGGTGCCACAACTTCCTGTAAACACACCACCCGAGTAGAACTGGAAGTCGAACGCCCCGGCATCGATGGCAACAGAAACAGGTTGGTTGGCAACGGCCTTCTGCAATGCATCTTCACTATTGGCAGGCACATCTTCAAACCCATTTATCTTAGCCACATGGTCGTCTTCTTCGTTAGTATTGCATGTGCCATCGACTCCCTTGTAGGGGTAAATGGATTCGGTTGTTAGGCCTTTGTTCTTCTCGATGAATTGGAATGCATCGTCCATTAGACCACCTTCGCAGCCTTGATCCTCACCCTTGGTGTCACAGTCCACCAGTTCCTGCTCGGACAAGGAAATTAAGTTTCCTGTTGTTAGCTTAGTAACCCCTTCCACGGCTGCCACGGCCGAGAACGCCCAACAGCATCCTATATTTCAGCATCACATGATCGAGACACACACATAGTTAGAACACAACACAGACAAAGAACAAAGCATAGTAATATTTTAGTAATGTTTCTGAGAACAAGAAATTAGAGCAGACCGCATTGGCCTTGGTCCTTGATAGGTGTAACAGCTCCTTTCTTTCTCCAATCCACGGTAGAAGGCAATGCGGTGGCGTTCTCGTATTTGAAAGTGGTAGCCGTGTTGGAACACATATGGCCCTTGAACCCATTTCGAGAAGCAGTGAACTCTTGGTTGGTTAGATCTGCAAATTGGTTCACCCCCAGCTTGTACGGCTTGTTGTTGGCAGCATTGAAAGAGTCAATGCGTGCCACATTTTGTTTGAAAATCTGGAAACGCTTTTGCCTCTCGTTGGTGTCCGTGTAAACTCGTCCGAATTGGACCATCCATTGTTGATGCCTCTCGTACAAGGATGCCTCTTCAAGAGCAGTGCGGGATGTGGCTTCACATACACCCAATATGAAGATTAGTAAGGCCAAACAAGTGAAATGATGATGCAGCTGGTTTTTGGAAGCCATGGTGGAAGAAGAGTTTGCGAAGAAATAGAAAAATGAAGAGGCACACCAAATGTGATGAATTCCTAGACTTATATATAGTCCAATTCTTTCCCCATCTTGGCTTTCTGCTGCGTGCCCTGCAAAGTCTTGTTTATGATAATTATTTTGATAAATAATTAGAAAAATGATAAGGCACACCGACTGTGATGTATTCTTAATTTGGAAACTATATAGTCCAGAGTCCAAAATGTTGCGATGCATATTTGAGGTGTTTTCAGGACACATATCTTGTCTATATGCTTGCCCTTCAGCATCCTATGATAAAGACCCATTGTCAGCATTGTTTGATAAATTAATCTAAATCAAGTGCAGTTTATTTGGAGACTTAATTTGTAGTTAATCGTATTAATGCAATTGGGAAGCCGGAGGAGTCTGATTTTGTATTACAAAGCCCTCGCATGAATGAAACCAAACAAAATTGCTATCTCACCCTGCCGTCTCGTTCATGTCACCCAAAAACATGTGCAATGTCATGTTGGATTATCACCTTTGAGCATCACCCAAAAATATAATTAAAAAATAATATGACTACTTAAGTTGTTAACTACTTAAGTTGTTAACTTAAAATGAAAGTGTCTAATTACAATGATCATTACGACTTGATACTGTACAAACTGTAAAATAATAATAATATTAATGAAGAACACCAAAGTTTGTTTACGTAAGTCGGTTTCCCTACATTTGCAGAGCTTAGCTCAGTGAGTAATTCCACTATTTTTAATTTACAATACAACAAGTGAATCATGCTTTATCACTCCCCATGTATAGAGATCTTACATTTGTGTTTGACAAAACACGTTAGCGAACTAATATAAATATAAATAATTATATGAACAAATAAAACAACTTATATAAGCAAATATTTATATAATAAAATTATAATTTGATCACTAACGAGATTTTTGGTCACCCAAACGTTAAGCGGTTAACCGTATCACATTTTTAGTTTATATAATAACAATTTTTTACTAAGATTTTATGCTTTCTATCAATTGCACATTGATTTCATACAAAATTATTAAAATTTGATTTTTTTTTAAAAGTAAAAGAAATTATCAAAAACATTGAAAATAAAAAAATTAAACAAAAATATATGAATTTTTTAAAAAAAGGTAATGTGAGAGAAATTTATGGAAAATTTTTTTTAAAATCTCCAAATTTTCTCTCTTTGTATCATCTATATAAAAATATTATTGGGGATCAAACCGTATAAACAATGAAATAGAAAAGGTTGAGAAGATCGAACACAAATTTTACGTGGAAAACTTCTTTGAAGAGGATAAAAATCACGACCAAAGAAGGTTTCGACTTTTCACTAAATAAGTAAACAAACAAGAGTACAATATAGAGAACATAAACCTAAATGTATTAAATGTACAAACCCAAAACCTTAAAAACAAAGCCCTAACTCTCATAGAGAAAACTCAAAAACAAAACATTTACTTTCATAGAGTTCTCCCAAAAGGGGAACAAAATTTTCTCCATAGTTACCACGAAAACTCTCACCAAAACTTATCTACGACAACATCTTGTCGCCCCCAAAAGAAAGGCCCTATACTTCTACATCTTTTATTGCCTCTTAATTGACCTTTCAAAACAGGGATAGAGTGACCCCTTTTATAGGTAAAGATTGTTGGAACATTTTCAAATATTTATAGTGTTCCAATAACTATAAATGAATGGATAGAATTAATCAAAAGATTATATTATTTAATTTTTTGAAAAAGAATTATAACTATTTAAATAATATTATTTGAATAGTTATAATATTAAATGAATAATTATGTGTTTATTTTAAAGACATTATTATTTAGAAAGACACCTATTGAAGAAAGAAGTCTCTATGAAGAGACATGAAAATTCCTATAAATAGGAATGTGATTTCATTTGGAAATCATACCAACAAAATCTAATATTCTTTCTTTCCTTCCTTCATTTTCTAATATTATTAGATTTATCTGTAAAGTATTACTATAGAAATTCTTTATAAAAATTGAGTTTCTTGTCATACATTGCTCAATGTATAGTGGGCTATTCTCGTCAGTGCAAAATGCAAATAGTCATTGGCTTCATTGTATCCTCAAGTTTAATTTGCTTGGAACTCGTTTGCACACCGATAAAAGGTAGGGGAAAATATAATTTTAAATATAGTGGCTTGATACACTGCTTGGAGCCTTGTCCTATTTCTTCTTCTATTCGAGTTTTGTTCGTGTGTCCGAGATTTTCCTCACCGGAGATTTGTAGTAACAATTTTAAGGTTATATTTCATGATGACTACAACAACACATGAAAGTAAAACACTAAAGGAGTTGGCTTCCAATTTTGTCAAACTAGATTGATTTGATGGTGGCAATTTTCGACGATGGCAAAAAAAGATGCACTTCTTATTATGAACTTTGAAGATTGCTTATGTTTTGGATACTCCAAGACCTGAAGAGAATGAAAACGAATTTGTTGCTGCAACTCGAGAAAGACAAAATTGGGACAATGCTGATTACATGTGCATTGGTCACATATTGAATGGTTTATTTGGTGGTTTGTTCGACACCTACCAAAACGAGGTCACCGCTAAAGAATTATGGGAAAAATTGGAGACAAGATACATGACCGAAGATGTTACAAGTAAGAAATTTCTTGTCAGTCGTTTCAATAATTATCAAATGGTTGATGGCCGTTCTGTTATGGAACAATTCCGTGATATTGAAGAGATGCTGAATCAATTCAAGTAATATGATATGAAAATGGATGAAATGATTGTTGTATCCTTCATAATAGACAAACTTCCTCCATCTTGGAAAGACTTTAAAAGATGTCCAAAATATAAGAAAGAGGAAATATCTCCTGAGGCTTTGGTAAATCATCTTCGTATTGAAGAAGAATATTGAAAGCAAGATCAGAACCTAAATTCTGAAATTGCCAAAGTGCATGTTACGGAGGAAGTATAGACTACTAAACCATTCAAGAGAAAGTTCAAACAGACTGATAGAATGCCTAAGTTCAAAAAGAAAAAAAAGGGCTTATGCTATCATTGTGGTAAGCCGAGACACTTCAAAAATGAATGTCAATTTTTAAACAAGAAATCATCTTCTAAGGCTGATAATAACAAAAAGTTCGTCGCAATGATATCTAAAATTAATATGGCACAAGATGATTATACATGGTGGATTGATACTGGAGCAACCAAACATGTATGCAAAGACAAAAGCATGTTCACAAAGTTCATACAATGTGAAAATGACAATGTCTTGTACATGGGAAATTCTTCTGCCGCAGCAATCAAAGGTAAAGGGTCTATTGAACTACAATTCACTTCTGGAAAGGTTTTAACCTTAAATGATGTATATTATGTACTAGAAGTTAGAAAGAATTTAGTGTCTGGAAGTCTGTTGAATAAGTTTGGTTCCAAACATGTTTTTAAGGTAGATAAGTTTATTTTGTCTAAGGGAGGGATTTTTGTAAGGAAAGGGTATATGTAAAGAATATGTTCAAACTGAATATTATTGATAAGAATAAAAATGCTATTTCTACTTATATGGTTAAATCTTTTTGTTTATGGCATTATAAATTAGGTTATTTGAATTATAGAAAATTGAATGACATATATAAGTTAGATTTAATTCCTGTTTTTAATAATAATATTGAAAAAAATACAATACATGTATATTGACTAAAATTACAAGAAACCCTTTCCCTAAGGTTAAAAGAAAAACAAAATTGCTTGATTTGATACATAGTGATTTATGTGATATGCATAATACTCCTACATTAGGTGGAAAGAAATATTTTGTTACTTTTATTGATGATTGTTCTAGATATTTCTATGTATATTTGTTGCATTCAAAAGATGAAGCGCTTGATAAATTTAAAGTTTATAAATCTGAAGTTGAACTTCAGTGTAAATCATTTATCCAGTGCTTAAGATCGGATACTATAATCCAAGTTATTTTGAATCCACTAGGATTGTCGATCAAGTGTCAGCCCCTTACACACCACAAAAAAATGGTGTAGCTAAAAGGAAAAATAGTGTCTTGACTGAAATGGTAAATTCAATGTTATCATATTCAGGTCTTGGACAACTTTTTTGGGGAGAAACTGTTCTAACAGCTTGTCATATACTGAATAGAGTTCCTAATGAGGAAACTGAAATAACCTGTTATGAACAATGGAAGAAAAGGAAACCAAACCTTTATTATTTAAAGGTTTAGGGTTGTAGAGCTATTGTCAAAGTTCCAACACCTAAACGTAAAAAGTTAGGTGAAAGAGGAATTGAATGCATATTTATAGGATATGCACATAATAGCAAAGCATATAGGTTCATGGTAATTGAACCAAATGGTTCAATTTCAATTAATACTGTTATTGAATAAAGATATGCTATTTTTGATGAAAATAGATTTAATTATATATCAAGACAATCACAACCACAACAATTGATTCATTCTTCAAATAAGAATGATATTCCATTGGAATAAATTGATAATAATGATAAATCTTGTCAAGAATTAAGAATAAGTAAGAGGATTAAAAAGGTCAAAGATATTAGACTAGATTTCATTATGTTTCTTGTAGAAGGAAAAGGTGAAAGTATATGCTCCAAACCAATAGGTTGTAAATGGATCTTCAAAAAGAAAATGAAGGTCAATGGAACCATTGAGAAGTTTAAAGCAAGGTTGGTAGCCAAAGGTTTTACACAAAAACAAGGTATTGATTACTTTGATACCTATGCTCCAGTAGAAAAAATTGCTACAATTAGACTCTTAATATCACTTACTTCTCTATATAATTTGGTTGTTCACTAAATGGATGTTAAAACTGCATTTTTAAATGGTGAATTGGAAGAGGAAGTGTACATGAAACAATCCAGGACAAGAGCATAAGGTATGTAAGCTTGTTAAATCTTTATATGGACTTAAACAAGCACCAAAGCAATGGCACCAAAAGTTTGAAAATGTTGTTTTAGCTAATGGCTATAAAATAAATGAATTCGATAAGTGTATATATATCAAATTTGAAAATGGAAAAGGTGTCATAATTTGCTTATATGTAGATGACATGCTCATTTTTTGCATGGATTTGGAACAAATAGAAAACACAAAGAAATTCAAACAACTTTGCTATGAAGGATATAGGAGTAGTAGATGTTATTGTTGGGATTAAAATAACCCGGGATGAAAGCACTATAGCTTTATCACAATCACATTACATTAAAAATGTTCTTAAAAAGTTTGACCTTTTCAACTGTATACCAACATCTACACCCATGGATCCTTGATAAACCATAATTGTAACATATTTTTTTACTCATGCTTGGCATATTTTTGGATGATTTTCCTTATAATTCAATGAATTTGATGCTCCTAATCCTTTAATTTCATGTTTTATACTTAGGTGAGCATTGAAAAGTGAAAAGAGCATGAAACGAACCAAAAACAAACAAAATGGGCCAAATTTAGGGTTTCACACGGCAAAGGCACTTCCACACGAATTATCCACACGCCCGTGTCAGACACACGGGTAAGCCACACACCCTTGTGTCACTACCGTGTCGACAAGTAATCAAGTCAGTATGGCACACGGCCAGGGCACCTTTACACGAGCTGACCACACGCCCAGGCTCCTGTCGAGCCCTATTTAATTCTACTCAGAAAAGGCTAAATTTTAGGTATTTTGGACATTCCAAAGTCTATAAAAACACCCTAGGAGAGGAATTAAGGGAAGAAGGGAGTAAAAAGCAAAGAATTACTCAAAGAACGCCAATTGATTTATCCTAGGAGCAGGATCTCCATCAAGATTGAAGATTTCCCTTCAATTTCCTTCAGGAGTTTTTTGGGTTTTCTTTATGTTTTGTTGTTTTCCCAATTTTGAGATGTTTTCTTTTACAATTATGAAATAAATCCCCTAAATACCTGAGGGGGGTAAAACCGAAGACGGATCTTGTTATTATTTTCTGAATTATACGATAAATACTTGATTTGTTCTTAATTGTGTTATTAACTCTTGTGTTAATATTTTAGGATATTAATTCAAGTCGAATGTACTTATTCAGTGGAGCAAAAGTCCCTGTCTAAGAGTAGATCCAACATAATTAAGCGGAGTTGATTGCAATCCTAGAGATAGGAGGACGAAAATCTGTCAGATTAGAGTCAAATCTAATAGGGAAATCCATATATCGAGATAATGCAACGCTAGGGGTTTTAATTAGAAAGAAATTTCAATTAATCAACCTAGGGTTAGTTGTTCTTAGTCTTGAAAGAGATATTAACATAAATTAAGGATTTCTTCAGATCAAGTCAAGTGAATAAATCATCTAGTTTTCAGAGTCATATAATAAGTGAAGTCTAGGTGGATTCTTCCTTGGGTATTGTCTTAATCAATTGGTTTTCCAAAAGTATTTTCCCAAATTCATTCTTTGTCGCGTTCTTAGTTAATTAATTAGTTTAAAACAAATCTCCTTCATTTTTAGGCTAGATAATAAAAAAAAAGTTAATACTAGTACTTTTTGTTCCTATGGGTTTGACATCCCGGTCTTGCCATAAGTTATACTATTGTGCGATAGGTGCGCTTGCCTTTATCGTGATAATAGTTTAGTTTTACAAGTACGATTATCACATCAATCCTCAAATAAAATTAGTATCTAATGCTGGTAGGAAAATTGATCAATTGCAATGTGCAAGTCTTATTGGTTGTCCTATGTACATAATGACTTGTACAAGACTAGATATTGCATATGTTGTTGGGAAATTGAGTAGGTATACAAGTAATCCATGTAGTTTGCATTTCCATGCTTTGAATAGAGTACTTAGGTACTTAAAGAAAACTATTAACTACGGATTGTGTTACAATGGATATCCTCCTGTTGTAGAAGGATACTCGGATGCTAGTTGGATTACAAGTTTGGAAGATCATGCACCTACTAGTGGACGGATCTTCATTCTTGGTGGAGGAGCCATTTCTTGGGGTTTCAAGAAACAAACATGTATTACTGATTCCACCATGGCAACAGAATTTATTACTTTAGCCGCTGCATCTAAAGAAGTTGAATGGTTAAGAAATTTACTTTATGATGTACCTTTATGGCATAAGCCAATTTCACCTGTTTCTATTCGTTGTGATAGTGAGGCTACTCTAGCAAAGACATAGAGCCAAGTATATAATGGAAAGTCTAGACACATTGGATTAAGACATAGTTATGTCCGATAATTAATCTCTGATGTAGTGATCACTATTAATTATGTGAGGTCAATTGAAAATTTGGCAGATCTTTTGACAAAAAGTCTTGCTAGAGATGTAATAAAAAGGACCTCAAAAGGGATGGGACTCAAGCCCATTAATTACAGTCACCCATGATGGAAACTAGACTCAACGCTTGGTATACTGCAGAAATCCTTTAAAGAAATTGAGTTTCTTGTCATACATTGCTCAATGTGTAGTGGGCTATTTGCGTCAGTGTAAAACGTAAATAGTTATTGGCTTCATTGTATGCTCGAGGTTAATTTCCTTGGAACTCATTTGTACACCAAAGATAGGTGGGAGCAAATATAACCTTAAAGATAGTGGCTTGATACACGCATTGAAGCCTTGTCCTATTTCTTCTTCTGTTCGAGTTCTATTCGTGTGTTCGAGATTTTCCTCACCAGAGATTTGTACTAACAAATTTTAGTGGTCTAATCCGACTAAAATATCCATAAGTAATCAGAGTTTAACTGGGAAAAGATAACATAGTTTAACTAGAGAAGAAACCCAATTTATATAGGGAACACGTTGCCACATCGCAATGTCCCCATTTGAGTCGTTACAATGTCGTCTGTCGTTGCAACTTCGGAAAGCTTCTCATCATGATATCACTGTCTATTCGACCGGAAATACGAGGCACAACTCAAAAATATCCACCTTGACTCGTATTTACCATACCTTCTTCTTCATACCCCGTCACAGGTCGAACTTGATCTTTGAAGAATGTCAACCAAGCCCAAACCATTCTTGAACTTGGAAATTGAAAGACTCCTAGTCTTCAAATTAAGGTTGTATAATGCAACTAGGGCCACTGATACACTAACAGACATATGCTTCACAACAAGAGAGAAAACATCGAGCAAATCAACTCCCTCCACTTGACTATCACCTTTTGCAACCAATCTTACTTTAAACACTTTGCTTTATCCGGAACTACTACAATCTAAAATCTTTGATACCATTGAACTTTTTGATATCTAAATTTGTTAACGCCATCCCTGAAAGGGTCGGCTGTGAAATCCAAACCAAGCTATGTTACTAATTTGTTGGGGATTTACCTATATAAACAACAAAATAAAAAAGGTTGAGAAGATCAAACACAAATTTTACATGGAAAATTCCTCCGAAAAAGATAAAAACCATAAGCAAAGGAGGTTTTGGCTTTTCTCTAAATAAGTAAACAAGCGAGAGTACAATATGAAGAAAATAAACCTAAATATACTAAACCTACAAACCCAAAACCTCGAAAATAAAGCCCTAACTCTCATAGAGAAAACTTAAAAACAAAACCCTAGCTTTCATAGAGTTCTCTCAAAAGGGGTACAATATTCTCTCCCTAGTTTTCACGAAAACTCTCACAAAAACTCATCTGCGAGAACATCTTATCACCAAAAAAGAAAAGCCCTGTAGTACTACATCTTTTATTGCCTCTTAATTGACCTGTCAAAATAGGGATACAATGACCCTTTTTTTAAGCTAAGACTAGTGGTCTAATTAGACTAAAATATCCATCAAGTAATCAGAGTTTAACTAGGAAAAGATAGTAGAGTTTAATTGGAGAAGAAACCTGGTTTATGTAGAGAAGACGTTGCTACGTCGCAACGTCCGCATTTGCGTCATCATGATGTCGTCTTTCATTGCAATGTCAGGAAGCTTCTTTTTGTGACGTCGCCATCAGTTCGGCCGAAAATAAGAGGTACACCCCACAAATATCCTATACCCATTCTTTAGAAAAATTCAAAATTAGTAAAGATTTATAAAAATGATAAAAATCTTAAAATAATTAAAAATTATAAAAATTAAAATCTAAGTATCCTAAACTCATCTAACATATACGGTTTTAGAGTTGCTGAGAATAGCCTTTGACTCCAAATAGATTCATCATTAAAGTTCACTCTCTTTCTACTTTTTTGGGTCTTAAGTAATGGTGTTGGATTCTTTTTTAAATTGAATAGTGCATTATATATACACACATGATTTTCAAGTTGTTGAAAGGAAACGTGGTGTGGGTGAAAAGGCAAATAATAGAATGTTCGGAAATATTGGGTCAATTCTACCAAACTACCAACGCCAATGTGGAGGTGCATACAATGTATTGCCGCTCAAATTCTAGCAACTCAAATGAGCTTGGAACTAAATATACCAATTACAAGCCTAAAGGATGGAAACTACAAATACCATTCCACATTCTCCAATCCATAAAAAAAGAAATTTTTAATCATTTTAATAACTTTTTCATAATTTATCTATTTTTTAAAAAAAATTGTATAAGTTTAATTTTTAAAAAAATTTATATAATTTGTTTCTAGAATTTCAATATTTTTATAACTTTTTATCATTTTTATATCTTAAATGTTTTTAAAATATTTTTTAGAATTTTATATGTTTTAAATAAAAATAAGGTCAAATTGTCGGAAAGTATAAACGTTAAAGGCTAAAATTATCATCATACAAAAAAAAGTGTCATTATTAACCAAGTGTCAGGTGATCTAAAAATAAAACAAATTCTAAAACATTTGTGAAACAATTGAGACATGAAATGTAACAATTGGTACAATTGGGGTTCCCTAAATATTGAATATTTGATTTGAATATTTGATTTTGCAATATAACTAAGTCACCCCTTGAAATTATAGAATATTAAAAATGGACATTACGATTCCTTAAATAAGTATGTACCTTATAGTGTTCTTTTACATCGTCCATATAGAGTAGCATGTATATAGATAGACAATGGGGTATGCCACTCAAAGTTTGTCTGTATATTGTTCATAGTACATTCACATAGAGTAGCATGTATAAAATTCATAATATGAGAATTTATACAAAAGGCAACTATAGTTTAACTTAAGTTTATGCAGTAGGGTAGGATGCTTGCATTGCAATGCCACAAAGCCCTTCCTTTGCATCCACATCTTTTTGCATCCTAATGTAGCCTTCTTTACCACAGCTACTGCCCCAAGAGTTCTTCACCAACCAATACTTTGTTCCACCATCCTCTCTGTATCCAACAGCCGTCACTCCATGGTCCAGATTGGTGCCACAACTTCCCGTAAACACACCACCCGAGTAGAACTAGAAGTCGGACCCCCCGGTATCGATGGCAACAGAAACAGGTTGGTTGGCAACGGCCTTCTGCAATGCATCTTCACTATTCGCAGGCAGATCTTCAAACCCATTTATCTTAGCTGCATGGTTGGCTTCTTCGTTGGTATTGCATGTGCCATCGACTCCCTTGTAGGGGTAAATGGATTCGGTTGTTAGGCCTTTGTTCTTCTCAATGAATTGGAATGCATCGTCCATTAGACCACCTTCGCAGCCTTGATCCTCACCCTTGGTGTCACAGTCCACCAGTTCCTGCTCGGACAAGGAATTTAAGTTTCCTATTGTTAGCTTAGTAACCCCTTCCATGGCTGCCACGGCCGAGAACGCCCAACGGCATCCTATATTTCAGCATCACATGATCGAGACACACACATAGTTAGAACACAACACAGACAAAGAACAAAGCACAGTAATATTTTACTAATGTTCTGGAGAACAAGAAATTAGAGCAGACTGCATTGGCCTTGGTCCTTGATAGGTGTAACAGCTCCTTTCTTTCTCCAATCCACTGTAGAGGGCAATGCGGTGGCGTTCTTGTATTTGAAAGTGGTAGCCGTGTTGGAACACATATGGCCTTTGAACCCATTTCGAGAAGCAGTGAACTCTTGGTTATTTAGATCTGCAAATTGGTTCACCCCAAGCTTGTACGTGTTGGAACAAAATAGGTTATTACCTATGATGGTAAGTGGATTTGTTGAAACAATAGCATAAAAACAACAATGCAAAACCAAGTTCTGTAAAGAACAACAACAAGAGAAACCGAAGCAAAAGTTTGAGAAGTGAGAAAATTGAATAACAATAGAATTGGATCTGAAAATCAAATCCTTTTCATTGATAATATCAAAATATATGTAAGTTAAAAAGTGAATATGACAGTTACCTAACAATGTAACTGTTCCTACCTATGTTTGACTGATACAAAATAGGAAATCAACCTAGAGCTAGCAAATACATCAGCCATTACATCAAATTTAATCAAATCAACACTAGCTTTGGTTACAAGTTTCAAACTAACATACATTTGAACAAAATAGAAACAAAATGAACCAAGCTGCTACTGCTCTCGATTCTGTTTCATATTGGTCAGCTTGATAAAATGCTGCTGGTGACATGTTGCATTTCAGACCATTGCTCAACACTCCTCCTTGGTCTGTATGCAACACAAACCAATTTTACTCCTTAGGCTTTCGAACTTTGATGTACCAAGTGGCTTAGTTAAAATATCAGCCAATTGGTCTTGTGAGGTACAATGAACAAGACTGATTTCTCCTAGTTGCTCAGCCTCTCGAACAAAATGAAATTTAATCTTAAAATGCTTGGTTTTTCCATGAAAAACTGGGTTCTTAGCAATAGCCACTGCAGATTGATTATCAACCAAGATTTTTGTAGGTTCTAGTTGCTCTTCATTTAGATCATTTAGCAACTTTCTAAGCCAAATGGCTCGATTCACTACTACTACTGCTGAAATGTATTCTGCTTCAGCTGTGGATTGAGTAACAGTTTGTTGCTTCTTTGAACTCCAACAAAATACTCCTGAGCCAAGTGTGAAGAAGTAACCTGAAGTACTTCTCATGTCATCTACAGAACCTGCCCAGTCACTGTCCGAGTATCCCACAAGTGTAAATACATTTTCCTTCTTGAACATAACACCAAGCTTCAAGGTACCCTTAATGTATCTAAGTACTCTTTTTGTAGCCTTGAAATGAGTTATGTCACAACAATGTATGAATCTAGACAACAAACTAACAGCATACATCAGATCAGGTCTAGTTGCTGTCAAATAGAGCAAACAACCAATTAAGCTTCTGTACTCCTTCTCATCAACCCTCTTTTGGCTTCCAAAGCTTGTCAGCTTCTCTCCTTGCGCCATTGGCATGCACACTAATTTGCAGTTAGACATGTAGAATCGATTTAGAATCTTAGATACAAAGGCACTTTGGCTGATGAAAATCCCTTGAGTAGATTGCTTTACTTCCATGCCAAGGAAGTATGTCATGACTCCCAAGTCTGTCATTTCAAATCTTCCAGCATTTGCTCTTTGAATTCACTGATCAATTCCTCTTTGCTTCCAGTTACAAGTAGATCATCCACATAGATTGACACTATCAACAAAGTTTCACCTTTTAGTTTCTTCATATAGAGTGTAGCTTTACTAACACTCTTCTCAAATCCGAGCCTAGATAGGTAAGTGTCTATCCTGTCATACCAAGCTCTTGGGGCTTGCTTTAGGACATACAGGGCCTTTTTTAGCCTATACACTTTCTTCTCTTGTCCCTTGACTTTAAATCCTTTTGGTTGCTCGACAAAGATCTCCTCCTTGAGAAAGCCATTGAGAAATGCTGATTTGACATCCAACTGATGAACCTTCCACAGTTTCTGAGTAGCTAAGGCAAACAGAAGCTTGATTGTATCAAGCCTTGCTACTGGAGCAAATGTTTCCATAAAATCAGTGCCATATTCCTGACTATAACCCTTCACCACTAGTCTTGCTTTGTGCTTGTTCAATGAGCCATCAGCATTGAACTTGGCTCTAAAAACCCACTTGACACCTATGACTTTCTTCTGGTCTAGCCTATCAACCAAGTCCCATGTCTCATTCTTCTTAATCATCTCAAGCTCTGCTTCCATAGCCTTCTTCCAGCACCTGTCCCTTGTAGCTTCTTCATAGCTTGTAGGCTCAACTATTGCTGCATTGTATCTGTGGTAGATGTCAGCAATGGTTTTGGTTCCTCTCACAGGAGGATCATCAATATCAGAAATTTCAGGTTCATTTTCTGCTGATTCTAGACTGAAGTCAAGTTGATCTTCATCAATCTGCCTTGATTCTGAGTCATCCCAGCTCCAAAATTTCTCTTCATCAAATTTGATGTCCCTGCTCACCAATATCTTCTTTGTCGATGGATCATACACCCTATAACCCTTCTTGGTACTGCTGTAGCCAACAAATATGCCTGGAGCTGACCTTCTTTCAAGTTTGGTTCTTTTTTCAGCTGGAATGAGCACATAGCACATACAACCAAACACTTTCAAATGAGAAACATAAGGTTTGTGTCCATACCAGGCTTCAAAAGGTGTTTTGTCCTTGACTGCTCGAGTTGGAAGCTTGTTCAATAGGTAAACAGAGGTGTTGACTGCCTCTGCCCAAAATTTACTTAGAAGCTTGCTTTGAAATAGCAAACATCTGGCCATATCCATCACTGTTCTATTCTTCCTTTCACAAATTCCATTTTGCTGTGGAGTATAAATAGTAGTTAGTTGATGATGGATCCCAGCATCCTCACAAAGCTTTTGAAACCTCTCAAACAAGTATTCAGCTCCATTGTCAATTCTCAAGGCCTTAATTTTACACCTTGTCTGATTTTCTACTAAAGCCTTGAATTTGCTAAAGGCATCAAACACTTCTGATTTCTGTTTTAAAAAATAAACCCAACAAAACCTGGTTAAATCATCAATAAACAGCACAAAGTATTTGCTGTTATTCAAGGAAGGAGACTTTATTGGTCCACAGATATCAGAGTGAACCAATTCAAGCCTTTCTCTAGCTCTCCATGCCTGATTTACTGGGAACGGCAGTCTGGCTTGTTTGCCAAGCTGACAGGCTTCACAAACACTGTCATATGGCTCAATCTTGAATATATCCTACACCAAATTCTGTTTGTGCAACAGATTAAGTGATCTGAAATTAGCATGGCCTAATCTACTGTGCCAAAGACCAGCATTATCAACTAAGCTTGTGTAAGCCCTTTTTTCGAGCTGATTTACATCAAGCATGAAACATTTATCTACCATGCTCACAGTGATAATTTCTTGGCCATGAAAGTCCTTAATAACACAGGAACCATCTTTAAAGACTAGGGAATAACCTTTTTCAACTAGCTGACCAACACTTAACAAGTTCTAATCAATGTCAGGTACAAAAAAACATTTGAAATGATTTTGTTACCTGAATCAGTGTTGATCACTACATTTCCCTTTCCTTTGGCTTTAATTAAGTCACCATTTCCAATTCTAATTTTTGAGATGCAGCTTCTATCTAGATCCCTAAATAGACTCTCATCAGCTGCCATATGGTGTGAGCAGCCACTGTCCACCAGCCAATTGCTCTTAACTTTGCTCATGGCAACAAAGCTTGTAGCTGAGAAAACATGCTCCTCTTGAGACTGAAGGTCCTCAGCAGCTTGAGCTTGGATCTTCTGCTGTGTTGAAGCCTTTGCTTTGTTTTTACAAACTTTCTCAACATGGCCAAACTGCTTGCAGCTCCTACATTGAATATCTGGCCTAAACCAGCAAAATTTTTCAGAATGAGTGGTTTTCTTGTAGTGAACGTATGGTGGGAACCTTCTCTTGCCTGATTCTTTCTTCTGTTTTTCCCTTTTATCAAGCCAAGGCTTCTTACATTTCTGGCTTGTGCTGGAGCTTTCTTTGGCCTTTGCTTGGAAGGCTCCTTCAGGATGGTCTTCTTGCCTGTTGGCCCTTCTCTACTCCAAGGCATAAAGGGAATTCACCAACTCAGACAAAGAGATTGTTGTTAAGTCCCTTGAGTCTTCGAGTGATGAGATCTTGGACTCAAATCTTTCAGGGAGTACTGTGATTACTTTCTCAACTACCCTACTGTCACTGAAATCTTCACCAAACAGCCTTATACTATTAACAGTGGCCATGATTCTGTCTGAGTATTGCTTTATGCTCTCAAACTCTTTCATCTTCAAATTTTCAAAATCTCTCCTCAAGTTAATTACCTGTTGCTGTCTTGTTTTGTCTGACCCTATGAACTCCTCCTTCAGCCTTTCCCATGCTTCATTAGGTGTGGTGCAAGCCATGATCCAAGTACATATTACATCAGACACCTCATTCTGCAAGCAGGCCATGGCTTTTGGCTTCTTTGTAGATTCCTCAGCATGCTGTCTTATCTAAGCAATGGTAGGATTGGCCCTCAATGGAGGTGGCTCAGCATCGTTCTCCACTACACTCCATAAGTCATGTGCCTGAAGGTAAGTCTTCATTTTGACTGCCCAGATGTGGTAGTTTTCACCAACAAATACTGGAGGTGGAGGTGGTGTGAAGCTCATCCTGGTGCAACAAGTTCAACAGCTTCAAACTTTGCTTTCTCGTGCTTTGTCTTCTTAAACGAAATAAACAACAATCAGAGGCCCTCAAAGACTTAGGCTCTGAATACCATTTGTTGGAACAAAATAGGTTATTACCTATGATGGTAAGTGGATTTGTTGAAATAATGGCATAAAAACAACAATGCAAAACCAAGTTCTGTAAAGAACAACAACAAGAGAAACCGAAGCAAAAGTTTAAGAAGAGAGAAAATTGAATAACAATAGAATTGGATCTGAAAATCAAATCCTTTTCATTGATAATATCAAAATATATGTAAGTTACAAAGCGAATATGACAGTTACCTAACAATGTAACTGCTCCTACCTATGTTTGACTGATACAAAATAGGAAATCAACCTAGAGCTAGCAAATACATCAGCCATTACATCAAATTTAATCAAATCAAAACTAGCTTTGGTTACAAGTTTCAAACTAACAAAGCAAATTACATTTGAACAAAATAGAAACAAAATGAACCAAGCTGCTACTGCTCTCGGTTCTGTTTCATATTGGTTAGCTTGATAAAATGCTGCTGGTCACATGTTGCATTTTAGACCATTGCTCAACAGTACGGCTTGTTGTTGGCAGCATTGAAAGAGTCAATGTGTGCCACATTTTGTTTGAAAATCTGGAAACGCTTTTGCCTCTCGTTGGTGTCCTTGTAAACTCATCCGAATTGGACCATCCATTGTTGATGCCTCTCGTACAAGGATGCATCTTCAAGAGCAGTGCGGGATGTGGCTTCACATACACCCAATATGAAGATTAGTAAGGCCAAACAAGTGAAATGATGATGCAGCTGGTTTTTGGAAGCCATGGTGGAAGAAGAGTTTGCGAAGAAATAGAAAAATGAAGAGGCACACCAAATGTGATGAATTCCTAGACATATATATATATATATATATATATATCTATATATAGTCCTATTTTTTCTCCATCTATTCTTGGCTATCTGCTGCGTGATGAAGACCCAATATGAGAATTGTTTTCATAAATTAAAATGAACCAGCTTTTAAGTTGATCTGAAAGACTTATATTATATCGTATTATTGATAAATTGGAAAAATGGGAAGGCACGCTAACTGTGAGGAATTATCTATCCTTGGTGTCACTATCAAACAAAGAACCAAAAACCAATTTTTTCAAGTAGGCAATGGACACCCTTTCTTATGAATTGAAATAAATTAGCTTTTTCAGTTTTTCTAACAATGTTAATTACACATCCGTAGATATACCAGAAACCTATACTCCCATCCCTCTATGTATGTGCTTATAATTTAATTAATTGAAGTCTTAAATGGTTTGGCCAATGAAAGGGACTTAGGCGAGGAAGGACTTTGGAGAAGAGAGAGTGTACTAAACAGCTATGGATTGCATAATGATATAATGTCCATTTGGAGATAAAAAGAGAGGTCTAAGTGCGTGAAGGATGGGAATAGAAACACCAACTACTTCGTAGCTAGAGCTAGAAATAACTGTATTCATAGGCTTAGAATTAATGTTGTTAGGTGAAGGATATGAAGAGTTTGAAAATCGCTCAAAAGTGTAGGGTGCAATGATAAATTACTTTGCACTCGTTGCATTTTCAGCCAATCTATTATGTTAGGAAGACTTTGACAAATGCACAAGAATATTACATTATTACAGAAAAAGAATTGCTAGCTGTGGTTTTTGCGTTCTATAAATTTAGACCATATTTAATATTGTCTAAAGTTGTTGTTTACACTAACCATTCTGCTCTTCGCTATCTTTTAACTAAATCGGATGCAAAACCTCAACTTATAAGGTGGATTTTATTATTGCAAAAGTTCGATTTGGAAATCCAAGACATGAATGATGTAACACCCCTATCCCGTAACCGTCGCCAGAATAGGTAAAGGGACATTACCGGACCTATACCTTAGTTCAAAATAATAAATTTTTAAACATATAACAAATATCATCACATTTCAGTAAATATCATTCATTCATATTCATAACATACTTAAATCTAACATATAAAACTTAATACATGTATTCGGGACTGATTTGATAACAAATGAAAAAGATAGGAAAACTTAGAAAATTTTTCAAATAAGGGTCACACGACAGTGTGCCCAAGCTTGAACAAATTAGAACTGATGATTGTTTGATGTTTCGAGGTAGAATTTGCATACCAAGATATCCAAAGCTTATACGAAAATCCTACAAGAGGCACATAGTGGTAATTTATCTATTCATCGGGGGAGTAACAAAATGTACCATGACTTGAAACAGTTGTATTGGTGGTCAGGTATGAAACGAGATATTTTTGACTTTTTGACTAAATGTTTGATATGTTAACAAGTTAAAGCTGAACATCAAGTACCTTCAGGACTGCTACAACCAGTAATGATATCTGAGTGGAAGGGGGATAGAATTACGATGGATTTCGTATCAAAATTACCCCTATCTCTAAAGAAGAAAGATGCTATCCATGTTATTGTTGATCGTTTGACAAAATTTGTACATTTAATTCTAGTGCGTACAGAGTTCTCTCTTGACAGACTAGCTGAGTTGTACATTTTAGTGATTATCAAATTAGACGAAGTTCCAATCTCTATTATTTCAGATAGGGATCCGAGATTTACATCACAATTTTTGAAGAAATTACAAGAAGCTTTGGGTATGCAGTTGCATTTTAGTATTGCATTTCATCCTTAAATCGATGGTCAATTTGAGAGAGTAATTTAGATTCTTGAAGATATGCTTCATTGCTGTGTTTTAGAATTTGAAGGCAACTTTTATACGATCTGCCTCGGGTGAGTCGAGTCGTATTTGTAATTGCCCGATTGTTTACGAGAAAGTATCGTTCGATTTGCTTGTGAAGTGAAGTTGATAGGAAAATAGGGCGGAAGCTATGTATAAGGGTTCAAAGATGGTTTATGGATGAGAATAATATGTATACGTTCGGTTTCAAAAAAAAAAAAGGTAATGAATGGGTGGAGAAAAAAATATGAAAATGGATTAACAAATAAAAAGATGAGGAGATAGGAAATGGTTTGGATAGGTGATGTGATGAATAAAAGGAAATTGGATAGAAAGGTGGATATGGTAAAATATGACTTAAGTTTCAAGTATGATTCGACACTATAGAGAGTATCGCCCTGGTACTTATGTCACTTAAGGTGAAGAATGAAAGATAGAACAAACCTTGACCCGCTACTTAGCAAAGTAGAAACCTCGGTATATCGGTGAACGCCACACTCGGTTGAGTGATAAGTTCAAAAGGAAGAATAAGGTTGACACCAACTAAGAACTAGATAGGCCAACAAATCTTCAACGAAATATGGGAGAAAAATCCTCACCAAATAGTTTCATTAACAAAGAAACAATAAACAAAGTTCAACCCCCTACAAATGAAAGAAAACAAATATTTATAGGCTAACTTGGAGTAGCTGAATAGACAACTTAAAAGCTAAGAAAAAACCTAAAAATATCTAGAAGAAAAACCCTTCAATTTAGAGGTCCAAATTTGGTCATGTTCATGAACAAGAAAAAATGCTTGGAAGATGGTGAATGAATGGTTGAGCCATCATGTTGTTTCCTTGATCCATTCATGTATGCTTAGCCATGAAGAATAGCCATAGTTCATGAATGTGCAGCCCTTTGGCATTCCCACATCTCCCTTGGTTGAATTAAGCTTAAATATACCTTGAATACTTGAATGGACATCTTAGATATGCATAAAACATGTAAGAAACGTCCCAAGTTATGTTCTTTCTTAATTACGATCCATAAATCTTCAAATACATGTATATTAAATAGTCTCCACTTGCATGAACATCCCCAATTCATGTACTTGTTCACATGATGTCCATTGAACCTCAATTATGCATGAATCTTCACTTGCATTGTACCAAGTCATGCAGGTATCTTGTATGTCAATGAATCTTCATTCCTTCATGCATTTGAACATTCATGTACGTTGAACTCAAGCATACATGCATCCGGCTCATACATGAACTTTAAAGATCCTTGAATCTAGCCATACATGCACCATCAATTAATGCTTCTCCATTCATGCATGTGTGTCGTCCAAATGGAATGTTTCTTCCATGATTCATTGTGTCGTCAAAAGGGATGTACCTACATGAAATAAACAAGATATCAAGACATCACATGAACACTCATAAATTTGGCAAAATGTGAACACTATAATGCCATGCATTAAATTCAGCTAAAGGTGAACATAATTAAAATATGCAAAGACTATGACATATTTATAACAAATATGAATATAAAACAAGTTTAATGCTTAAATAAATATATGTGAATTTTATTTAATGCATTAAAGACAAAATCGAGTTGAAACTAAATGAGCTAAGCTTTAGCTCATGAGCTAAAGATGAGCTGGGGTTAAACTCCTAAACTGAAGTTGAACTAAGGGTTAGCTCGTGAGTTGAAGATGAGCTAGGAGTGAGCTTGGTTTAGCTCAGGCAAGCTGGTTGGAGCTTAAATGAGCTGGACGGAGCTCGTGGAGCTGGAAACGAGCCGGGATCAGCTTGCCAACAAGTCAATGCTCGACTCAGGAGACTTGTTCGAGGAGGTTTGCTGGGCACGATCACATCATTCCCCCCTCTTTTAGGCGACTTGTCCTCAAGTCGAGTTGTTTGTCCATTTTAAATGCCTTTCTCTCACACGCCTCGATCAAATGGGACAAAGGATATCAAACAAACCTGAAAAAGTCTCACCACTTTTGGCAAGAAGAAATTCAAACAAGTTAGATTCATATGATATTCAAAATTCAGGAAAAACTCATTTAATCGAACATATGCGAAAAATCGAAGCTGTGAAAAACAAGCATACGAAAAGTTATTAAAAAATTTCGATATACCATCATTGCTAACATGTGAATTTAATTGGAGCAAAGGGTAATTGGTCACAAATGTTTGAAAGCAATTAGCAACATTATTCCTTGACCAAAATTTGTCAAAATGATCATACGAAAACAGCAACTTAATTGTTCCCTCGTCTTGCTTATGCAAAGTATGCCATGGCCACAAGTATGCTAACTCTTTGATAAACGATAAATTATACATATTTTTACCTCATGTTTAGCCTATATTTTGGATGAATTATTATCAATTTTGTGAGAATTGGTGCTCTTAATCTTTCTTTTTCATATCTTATACTCAGGAGAGCATAGGGAGGAGAAAAGAACAGAAAATGGACCAAAAACGAGAAAAATGGGCCAAAATGTGAAAACGACACGGCCCAAGGAGTCACCACACGACCGTGCCATACAAGGTCCAACTCGGCCCAACCCTGACAAGCACGGCCAGACCACACAGCCGTGCCACCATCAACAAGCCCGCACACGGCCTCTTATCGATCTACACGGGTGAGGCACACAGGCGTGTCCCTATCGTGAGGAACTTCAATTCTACTCGAAAAATGATACTTAGGGGCTAAGAAAGCCATTCTAAACTCTATATAAAGACCCTAGGAGGCAACTTCAAGGGTGTGCTTATTTTCCCGCTAAGGGAGTACTCTTTTCTCCCAAAAAGGAGCGCCATATTTCTGCCAACACAAGGAGTGAAAGCAAGGAATTACTCCAAGGGAAGCCGATTGATTCATCCCAGAAGCCAAAAGTCTACATCAAGACAAAGGATCTCCCTAAATTCCTTCAGGGGTTTTTGGGTTCTCTATGTTTTGTTATCTTATTTCTTATGAGATGTTTTCTTTATTAATTATGAACTAAACCTCTCAAATACTTGAGGGGGATGAAACCTAAGATAGATCTTGTTATTATTTATTGTTGAATTATATGATAAATACTTGAATTGTTCTTAATTATGTGTTCTTCATTCTTGATTTAATAGTCCTAGGTATTACTTCAAAAAACTGATGTGCTTAGGCAAAGGAGCAAAAGTCCATGTTTTAAGAGTAGATCTACCATAGTTAAGCGGAGTTGCATGCAACCCTAGACATAGGGCGACATAAATCTGTCGGATTAGGGTCAAACCTAATAGGGGGATCCCTAGATCTAATTAATGCAATCTAGGGGTGTTAACTAATACAGAAACTTTAGTTAACCACATAGGATTAGTTGTTCTTATCCTCGACGGAGGTATTAACATAGGTTAGGGATCTTTACAGATCAAGTCAAGTGAAGAAATCGTCTAGTTCAAGAAGTTAATAACAAGTGAAGTCTAGGTGGATTCTCCCTTGAGTATTGCCCATATCAATTAGCTTTTCCGAAAGTTTTTCCCAATTTACTTTTTGTGCATTCTTAGTTTAGTTTTAGAGTTAGTTCCAAACAACCCTGTTTTATTTTTAGGCTAGATAATAGAAAGGAAGTAAGTACTAGTACTTTTGGTTCCCTTGGGTACGATAACTCGGTCTTGCCGCTAAACTATACTACTGTTCGATAGGTGTGCCTGCTTTTAAATCGTGATATTAGTTAGTTTTTGGTGTGATCAGTTTTTATAAATTTTATTACTTAATATCGCGAGTATCACTCTTGCTTTCGTTTATGAACAATATGAGTGGTGTCATTACATTCCAACAAAAGTACACTATCACTAGGCCAAGAAAAATGATCAACCATATCAGGATTCACATAATTGCCAAATATCAAATCAACAAAATTTTCATTGTGATGTACATGAATCAAAGGAATTTGAAAAGTTTCGAAAACTATACCTTGTCGTTCTTGAAGAGAATAAGATTGAAAATTGGGTTTATCTTTATCAAGCAAGATGAATCTTCTCTTTTCAAAAAGGTAATGTAGAACTAACCTTTTGTTTCAAGCAACTCGATGTGAACAAGTATATCTCGAGCTTGTCAAAGCGGTATGTTCACAATAAGGAGAAAGGTTAGTATCAACAGAACCGATGGACTTATAACGAAAAGATAAATTATAATCGAAATTTGATTCAAGCTCATAGGTACAAGTCGGCCTTACCTTAACAATGTGAAATAGATATTTCATACGTGGCCAATCCATGTGATTAGGAAATGCATCAAAATTGAAACCCAAATCATTAAATTTCATTTCCTTAATAAGAGTCTAAACATCAAGCAAACAAAATTTGAATGCAAAAGATGCAAAATGCTTAATGTTTCCATAAATAAAAACTACGTAACATATGCCTGGCTTGAACACACAAATTTGATCAGGAATTCCAGTAGGCAACATGTTAGAAGAAAATATATTCAACTCAACACATGAATTAAATTTCACTAGATCAATCAAACACGTAGATTTGACGAAATCAAGCAGACCAATATGCAGAAATTTAAACTTTGAAAATCTCATTCGAAAATGCAAACCAAGACATGGAAATTTCGTACAAGATTTCAAAGGCTTATTTTGAAAACCAAAATCAGATGATTTGAATAGTGTATGCAAAAATCTATCACAAATCAATTGATAAGACATGTTTGAACAGAAAGATTGGGCATATGGATTCAAAAAGTTTAAACACTTAAACACATCAACATTGGCATGCGCAAAGTTTTTATTGTAAACCTCCATACTCTACATAGGCATAGTCATCTCAACAAAAGAGTTAAACATGTCAAAAGATAAGATTTTCAAGGCATCTTTCGAAACAAAGTGATTAATAACAAGAGATGAACAATTAGAAAGCAAATCATAAGATGAAATTTTTTTAGAATTTAGGCCAACAAAACCTTTATAAATAGCTTTCAATTCAAGTGGCCTTGATTCGATAACAATGGAATCCTTACCTTTCTTACCTTCGACTACTGGTGGGTGGCTATCATTTACGAACTTACCATTCTTGATCATCTGAAAACACCTCTCACTTGAAAGATATCAGAGTTGAAGTTGGTCGCAAGGACTTCTAGGAACCTGACAAGAAAATTCACAAGGGAGACTAACAGAAGGGTTAGTAGAAAGAATCCTCACTTTCTCACTTTCACTCAATTCTTTTTTCTCAGATTCTCTTGATTCTTTTATTTCAGCCTCTTTTTCCACTCCTTTTTCATGATGATATTTTTTTTCTCGCTCGAATTCTTTTTCAATTTCTTTTTCATTTTCTCTTTCATTTTCTTTTTCTTTTTCAAAGACTTTTTCAAAGGCTTTTTCAAGTTCTCTCAAGACTCGCTCATTTTCTCTCTTACTTGCCTCTTTTCTCTCTTTTCTTTTGATTTCTTTTGCCTTTTCTTCTTTGTCTTTTCTTTTACAATATGTTACAAAAGAATCATGAGAATACAAATCTTGTTCGAAAGATGAAGAACTATTTACATATGGGTCACGTTCAAAATTTTGTGAAGAATACTCCGAGTAAGATTTCTTTGAAGATCTAGAAGGAGTATGTCTATTACCTCGCACATCTTCTTGAACGAATTCAAAATCAAAATCAGTCGCTCGTCGTCTCGAACTTCTTGACGAGTAGGAGTTTTGTCTTGAAGCTGATGGCAAATAGGAATCACAATGGGACTCTTTTCTCAAGTAATAATTGGGTGTATATCTCCGTGGGGTTCTCGACTCTGTTTTTCGACTTGATGTCACTTTTCCTCGTGTATCTCTTTGTTCCACACTATCTAATCTTTCGTGTAGTTTGTCGAATTTAGAAGTCACCATTCTTCGTATTTCTTGCACCAAGTATTGGTATTCCGATTCGGTGAACTGTTTACGTGACATGATTTTTGTTGCTAAAAAGAAAATGTTAGATCATAAAACAAAACAAAAATTAGGTACCTCACCACAAACCTCACAATTTTCACTCGGAAAGAAAGAAAGAAAAGTGACACTATCGCTCGTGTTTACACTCGTTTGGCTTTTACCTCCACTCGAATGCACTCACTCACTCGTGCCTTTTACCTCTCGAACTTTCTCTTGTAATTTCGTATTCGGACTCGACAAGGCCTTATCGTAGGCTTAAGGGTCGGTTTCAAAATTGTTTAACAAAGGATAAATATGAGGGGTTAAGGGTTGGCTAAAAGAAAAATTTTCTTGGGTTTAAGTGTGGCGATGGGGTAGGAAGTGAATGGTAGAGGACGAATGAAACAGATCGGGAATACAAATGATCACAAAAGAAATTAATCTTTCACACCTTTTTTTCAATACTTCTATTTTTTTCACTTTTTTTTCACTTCAAATTTTTTTCTTTTTTTTATTTCGAATTTCCTTTTTGTTTCACACTTTTTTTTCTATTTCATTTTTTTTTATAACTTCAATTACAAAGGAAACAAAAGAAATAATAATACAAATACAATTTTTTTATTTTTGAAACTTTTTTTAATTTTTTTCCACGAACCTATTTTGGTAATGCGACGAATGTCGACACTTCCCGTTTTAATAGCTCTGATACCAAATGATACGATCCACCTTGGGTGAGTCGAGTCGTATGTGTAATTGCCCGATTGTCTACGAGAAAGTATCGCTCGATTTGCTTGTGAAGTGAAGTTGATAGGAAAATAGGGCGGAAGCTATGTATAAGGGTTCAAAGATGGTTTATGGATAAGAATAATATGTATAGGTTCGGTTTAAAAAAAAATAAGGTAATGAATGGGTGGAGAAAAAAAATATGAAAATGGATTAACAAATAAAAAGATGAGGAGATAGGAAATGGTTTGGATAGGTAATGTGATGAATAAAAGGAAATTGGATAGAAAGATGGATATGGTAAAATAGGACTTAAGTTTCAAGTATGATTCGGCACTATAGAGAGTATCGCCCCGGTACTTATATCACTTAAGGTGGAGAATGAAAGATAGAACAAACCTTGACCCGCTTCTTAGAAAAGTAGGAACCTCAGTATATCGGTGAACGCCACACTCGGTTGAGTGATAAGTTCAAAAGGAAGAACAAGGTTGACACCAACTAAGAACTAGATAGGCCAACAAGTCTTCAATGAAATATGGGAGAAAGATCCTCACCAAATAGTTTCATTAACAAAGAAACAATAAACAAAGTTCAACCCCCTACAAATGAAAGAAAACAAATATTTATAGGCTAACTTGGAGTGGCCGAATAAACAACTTAAAAGCTAAGAAAAAACCTAGAAAAATCTGGAAGAAAAACCCTTCAATTTGGAGGTCCAAATTCGGCTAAATGGAGCTTCAATAGTCATGTTCATGAATAAGCAAAAGTGCTTGGAAGATGGTGAATGAATGGCCGAACCATCATGTTGTTTCCTTGATGCATTCATATATGCTTAGCTATGAAGAATAGCCATAGTTCATGAATGTGCAGCCCTTTGGTGTTCCCACATCTCCCTTGGCCGAATTAAGCTTAAATATACCTTGAATACTTGAATGGACATCTTGGATATGCATGAAACATGTAAGAAGCGTCCCAAGGTATGTTCTTTCTTAATTACGGTCCATAAATCTTCAAATACATATATATTAAATAGTCTCCACTTGCATGAACATCCCCAATTCATGTACTTGTTCACATGATGTCCATTAAACCTCAATCATGCATGAATCTTAACTTGCATTGTACCAAGTCATACAGGTATCTTGTAAGTCAATGAATCTTCATTCCTTTATGCATTTGAACATTCATGTACGTTGAACTCAAGCATACATGCATCCGGCTCATACATGAACTTTAAAGATCCTTGAATCTAGCCATACATGCACCAGCAATGAATGCTTCTTCATTTATGCATGAGTGTCATCCAAATGGAATGTTTCTTCCATGATTCATTGTGTCATCAAAAGGGATGTACCTACTGAAATAAACAAGATATCAAGATATCACATCGACACTCATAACTTCGGCAAAATGTGAACATTGTAATGCCATGCATTAAATTCAACTAAAGGTGAACATAATTAAAATATGCAAAGACTATGATATATTAATAACAAATATGAATATAAAACAAGTTTAATGCTTAAATAAATATAAGTGAATTTTATTTAATGCATTAAAGACAAAATCGAGTTGAAACTAAATAAGCTAAGCTTTAGCTCATGAGCTAAAGATGAGCTGGGGTTAAACTTCTAAACTGAAGTTGAGCTAAGGGTTAGCTCGTAAGCTGAAGATGAGGTAGGAGTGAGCTTGGTTTAGCTCAAGCAAGCTGGATGGATCTTAAATGAGCTGGACGGAGCTCGTGGAGCTGGAAACGAGCCGGGATCAGCTTGCCCCCAAGTCAATGCTCGACTCAGAAGACTTGTTCGAGGAGGTTTGCTGGACGCGATTACATCAAACTTGGAGGGATACTTATCATTAGTTGAGTTCGCGTATAACAATAGTTACCAGTCGAGCATAAAGATGGAACCATATGAAGCTCTATATCATTGTAAATGTTGAACTCCATTATACTGGACCGAGCTTAGTGAGAAAAAGATTAACGGGGTTGATTTGATCAAAGTGACTGAAGAAAAAGTGAAAGTAATTCGTGACCGTTTAAAAGCAGCTTCAGACCGAAAGAAGTTGTATGCGGATTTGAAATGTAAAGACATTGAATTCCAGATCAGCAACAGAGTGTTTCTGAAAGTATCGCCATGGAAAAAGATTCTTCAATTTGGGCGCCAAGGGAAATTAACTCTGCGGTTTATAGGGTCATGTGAGATTAACGAGAGGATAGGGCCAGTAGTATATCGGCTAGCTTTACCATTAAAACTTGAAAAGATTCATAACGTGTTCATGTATCTATGTGAGGATAGTATAGATAAAACCCTTTGCATATAATTTCACCAATAGAGATTGAGATTCAGCCTAATATGTTGTATAATGAAGAATTGATAAGAATCTTAGCTTGAGAAATAAAAGAGTTAAGAAAAAAAGAATAGCATTAGTAAAAGTTCTCTAGCAATGTCATGGCATCCAGGAGGGTACGTGGGAACCCCAGGAAGGTATGAGAAAGCAATACCCTAACCTATTTTCTGGTAAGATTTTCAGAGACGAAAATCCTTAAAGGGGGAGAGTTGTAACAACCCATTTTTAGTGAAATTAGAATAGTGGTTTTGGGACCAAAATCTAAGGTCAAAATATTTATTTTAATATTATTTTGAGGTCTACAGTATGATAGTAGTATTGCATGAAAGTTTCGTTAAGAAATTTTATCATTTGAGTGCTCAATTTGTAAAAAAGGACTAAATTGCGTAAAATGTAAAACTTGTGTTCTATTAGCTAAAGGTTTCTAATAGCTGTATAACTTTAAAGTGGAGGTCCTTATGTGGTAATTAGACTATTGATATGTTGAATGGACAAATATGTACACAATTTGGATGATTTTAAATTTTATAATCAAGGTTAATTAAGTAATTTGTTAAATAAACAAAGTAATAATAAAATAAAACATAGTCACCATCTTTCTTCATCTTCCTCAATCGAACTTAGGCTTATGGAAAGCCATTTTTGAAGCTCCAACATTTGGCTACACTAAGTCCATGCATGTAAGTGATTTTTGACTCGGTTTTTAATGATTTTTTATGTTTTTGAGGTCGTTATAGATTAACCTGGCTAGCCCAAGGACTAATTTGCAAAACTGTTAAGTAGGTGAGTTTTGCCATTATTGAATATGTGTGAGCTTTGCAGTTTCATGATAGATTATGAATGTTTGATGAAAGTTAAACAAGTTTTGTAAACTGATTTTGGTTGAAAATGTCAATTAAGGATTAAATTGAGAAAAGAGAAAATTATGTGGTAAATGTGTGAATAAATGAAAAAATATAGGCTGTAATAAGCATAGAAGAAATTCGGCTAGCATGGGTTAAGGTTAAATTACATGAATTTGCTTTTTTATGAGATAAGGACTAAATTGTAAATAGGTCAAATGTTTAGGGGTAAAATTATAATTTTACCATTATGTGAAATTGGTTTGAATTGAATAGAATATGAATAAAAGTAGTTAAATTTTATTATATAGATCAAGAAAAATGAAGTACGAATCTAGATTGGGGAAAAGATAAAGTTTCAAACTAAACGGTTGTTTTCCGCCATCTAAATTTAAGGTAAGTTCATATGTTTAATAAGCATTATATCGTATGTATTTAATTTCTTAAATTATGTAATTGTAATAAAATGACATTGCGGAAGTTATCAACAAGGCATCGACAAAGAATAGATTCCATTTGAACCTTAAGAATAGATAGGATACAAAATGACATGCTATTAGGGTTTACTGTGATTATGTGATTCGGGTGCTGGTCCTGTACATCCTACCGATGGCTGAGTTTTTTGACATGTGTTGGGAATACTCGAAAGCTTATGTGAGCAGCACCATGTAGCTATGTCTTGATTGTCAGCTTATGTGAGCAGACCCAGTGATGGCTCGAGAGTGAGCATTATATGAGATATGTGATAGAGGTTGTTTAACCACGTATATGGCACTTAGTGTGCAAGATACCTGAGTATTCGATATTATTCTGAATGTTTCAACAGGCAAAGATGATAGTACGAAGGTATAAGAGATGATAAGGATCAGTTCAGGTACTCGTGGTAAGTTCGATAAGTAAGTGATAGTTAATAAATTCATATAACAAGTAAGTGATATTTGATGAATTCATATATGTGATTAATATGATTGAGTTATTATGCAAATCTTGGAATTGAATGAAACTTGCTTATGTTTCTTTAAATTTGTGAACGAATAGTATGATATACCTGTTAGCCATACGAGCTTAGTAAGCTTGATAGTTTACTTTGTTTTCTTTTTCGTGTTTTATAGTGAATCGGAAGCTCGCTCGAATTGGAAGTCATCGAAGATCACATCAGACCATCCAACACTTGTTTTTGTACTTTTGGACTCAATGTATTTTGGTTATATGCATGTATAGGTCTATTGGCTAAAGAAGCCTATATGTTTTGATATGTGATTAGCCATGTGATTTGGCTTAATTTGATATATGTGTTGACATGTATATATATATGAGTAGATGGCTTGATTTTGTATGAAGTTTGATTGCCTTGAGTGTGTCTAATGGTTGTCATGGAAATGCCTTGTTTGTGAATTGGTAATTTGGTATTTATTGGATGAGTTTTTAAATTGGTTTACATGTTATGTATTAGGCATAGAAGTGATCATATGTACATGACCATATAGGTAAATCTTTGGAAGTAATTGGTATACTTTTGAATGGCTAATTGTGATGCTTATGAGTTTTATGATTGTTGGTATTGAAATGGCATGTTTAGGCTTTGTTTTTATTAATTAAAGGCTTATTTAGGTTGTGGTTATATGCTTTTGAAGTGTGTAGGTTGGTAACAAAATTGGGTGAGGAACGTGGCTTAGAAAATAGCCTATTTTCGTCCACACGAGCAAAGACACGGGCATGTGTCTCAGCCGTGTGTGACACACGGTCAAGTGACATGCCCATGTGTCCACTGTAATTTTTAGTGAAAGTAAGTTAGTGAGTTACACGTACTAGTCACATGGGCATGTGGTGTAACACCCTTAACCCGTATCCGTCGCCGAAAAGGGTTATTGATAAACACCAAATTATACATATTTTTACCTCACATTTAGCCTACATCTTGGATGGTTTCTTATCAATTTTGTGAGAACTGGTGCTCTTAACCCCTCTTTTTCTTATCTTATACTCAGGAGAGCATAGGGAAGAAAAAAGAACAGAAAATGGCCCAAAAACGGTGAAAAATGGATCAAAAAGCACGAACCACACGGGCCAAGTGGTGCCACACGGCCGTGCCACACGAGCGTGCTTCATGAAGATCACACGGTCAAAGCCCCGACAAGCATGGCCACTACACAGGGGCGTGCTAAATCACACGGCCTCTATCAAACCCACACGGGCGTGGCACACGGGCGTGTTCTAGTCGTGAGAAAGACGAATTTCACTCAAATTGGGATGCTTAGGGGCTAAGAAAGAGTCCCCAAAAGTTCTCTATATAAAGATCCCATAAGGCAACATTGAAGGGGGTCTTCTTCCACTTTTATATACGTTCTATACTTTTCCTCTCGTCTTTCTGCCACACCAGAGGTAGAAGCAAGGGATTACTCGAAGGGAGAAGCCAATTAGTTCATCTCAGAAGCCGAAGTTCTACATCAACATAGAGGATTTCCCTAAATTCCTTCAGGGGTTTTGGGTTTCTTTTATGTTTTGTTATTTTATATCTTCTGGGATGTTTTCTTTTATCATTATGAACTAAACCCCTCAAATACTTAAGGGGGATGAAACCTAAGACAGATCTTGTTATTTATTCTTGATTTATATGATAATTACTTGAATTGTTCTTAATTATGTGTTCTTCATTCTTGTTTTAATAGTCCTAGATATTAATTCCAGAATTAGATGTGCTTTGAGCAGAGGAGCAAAAGTCCCTGTGATAAGAGTAGATCTACCATAATTAAGCGGAGTTGCATGCAACCCTAGACATAGGGCGACATAAATCTGCCGGATTAGGGTCAAACCTAATATGGAGAACCATAGATCGAATTAATGCAACCTAGGGAGTTAATTAATAAGGGAATTTTAATTAACAACGTAGGCCTAGTTGCTCTTCACCTCGACAGAGGGTTTAGCATAGATTAGGGATCTCTACGGATCAAGTCAAGCAAATAACTCATATAATTCAAGAAGATAATAACAAGTGAAGTCTAGGTGGATTCTCCCTTAAGTATTGATCATACCAATTAGCTTTCCCCTAAAAAGTCTTCCCAATTTACTTTTCCTATTTTTCTTAGTTTAGATTTTAGCAATTAGTTTTAAACAAAACCCTCATTTAATTTTTAGGTTAAATAATAGAAAGAAGGTGAGTAATAGTACTTTCGGTTCCCTTGGGTACGATACTCGATCTTATCACTAGACTATACTGCTGTCGACAGGTGCGCTTGCCTTAAAACGTCGTGATATTAGTTAGTTTGGGTTTGATCAAGTTCTTTATAAATTTTATTACTTCATATCACGGGATACCAAGTTTTTGGCGTCGTTGCCGGGGATTTAAACTGAAATATTACGAAAGCTCGATTTCTATTACTTTAGCCATTACTATTTATAATATTTATATTTTTACTTTGTTTTTATTTTTATTTTTAAACTTATTTTCTTCTCTTTTTAGGCTTTTCTAGTTTAGGACTAGAAACAACCCGGCTGGACCACTACTTTTTGACGAAGATTTGGGAGCTACAGTCTGCAGAAACCGTAGAGAGATCAGACGAAGTCTACATTATCCAGAACAAGGACTTGAGCAAGAGCCAAAACCTACTGAAGAGATGGCCGCAAATCAAAATATTCACCAACCTCCAGCACTACCCGCCGAACTAGAAGAAGCTTCGCGTACTATGTATGATTATGCTAAACCTAGTGTGATTGGTACTCAAACTAGTATTGTTAGACCTGCTATTGCTGCTAACACTTTTGAACTAAAACCTAGTACTATTCAGATGATTCAGCAATTTGTGCAGTTTGACGGTTTACAGGATGAAGATCCCAACTCACATCTAGCCAATTTTTTGGAATTTTGCAACACCTTTAAAATCAATGGCGTTACTGATGACGCCATTCATCTAAGGCTATTTCCTTTTTCTTTAAGAAATAAGGCAAAACAGTGGTTAAATTCTTTACCACGAGGCTCAATTACTATATGGGACCAGATGTCTGAAAAATTTTTGCTTAAATATTTTCCCCTGCTAAAACTGCTAAATTACGAAACGATATTTCTTCTTTTGTGCAGATGGATTTAGAAACACTCTATGATGCCTGGGAAAGGTACAAAGATCTTTTGAGAAGATGCCCTCATCACGGATTACCTTTACGGCTACAGGTTCAAACTTTCCATAATGGGTTAAACCCATCAACTAGGCAGATGATTGATGCAGCCACAGGCGGAACCATCAACAATAAAACACCTGACGCAGCTTACGAATTTATTGAGGAGATGTCATTGAATAACTATCAGTGGCAAGTCATGAGGACAAAACCGACGAAAGCCGCAGGAGTTTATAATATTGATGCTGTTACTATGCTCACTAACCAAGTAGAACTTTTAAATAAGAAATTTGATAATTTTGTGGGTTCTACGCAGGCTCAACCAGTGATGCAATGTGATGCAGCTCCAGGAAATATGTTTAATTCAGACCATCTGCACAACATGGAAGCTGAACATGCCAATTATATGGGTAATAATTCTCGGCCTCAAAATAATTCGTATAGTAACACTTATAATGCAGGTTGGAGAAATCACCCAAATTTTTCATGGGGAGGACAAGGAAATCAAAGACAACAGCCTCCGGTATTTCAGCAGCCACCACCACAACAGGAAAAGAAGCCAAATCTTGAAGATATGTTCACCAAATTCATGGCCGCTTCAGAAACTCGCTTTCAAAGCACTGAAACAGCATTGAAGAATCAACAGGCCTCGATTCAAGGACTCGAGAACCAAATTGGTCAACTGGCAAAATTAATCTCAGAAAGGCCTCAGGGCGGACTTCCAAGCAACACCGAACCAAATCCCAGAGAACATGTTAAAGCAATCACTCTAAGAGATGGTAAAGTGCTAGCAGAACCACAAAAGAAGCATGCACACGAACCGCCGAAAGACAAAATGGAGGAATCCAAGGACGACGCTATTCCAACACTCAAAGAATACAAACCTCGCATCCCATACCCAGCAAGGTTAAAAAAGGACCAAACAAAAGCCCAATTCGGTAAGTTTCTTGAACTTTTCAAACAATTACATATTAACTTACCCTTTGTTGAAGCAATTTCACAGATGCCGAAATACGCAAAATTCCTGAAAGAACTCTTGACAAACAAAAGGAAGCTGGAAGAATTAGCTATAGTGGAACTCAACGAAAAGTGTTCAGCCATTCTCCAGAATAAACTGCCAACAAAGCTAAAAGATCCAGGGAGTTTCACTATTCCTTGTTTGATTGGTAGCTTAATTATTAATAAGGCATTGGTTGATTTAGGTGCAAGTATTAATCTCATGCCTTATAAAATGTTCAAGCAACTAGGTCTAGGGGAGCCTAAACCCACTAGGATGAGCATTCAACTAGCCGATAGATCTGTTAAGTACCCTAGGGGAATCATTGAAGATGTGCTAGTAAAAGTCGATAAATTTATATTCCCTGTGGATTTTGTTGTGCTTGACATGGATGAAGACATTGACGTACCCTTGATTTTAGGTGGCCCATTTTTAGCCACTGCTAGAGCTATTATCGATGTAGGGGATGGTAAATTAGTTGTTAGAGTTGGTGAAGAGGAAGTCATTTTTAAATCTATGATGCTATGAAATTTTCTAGAGAGCAAGATGATTCGTGTTATTTTGTCGATATGATTGATCACTTTGTTCAAGATAATTTTCAGGAAAATTCTATCACCGACACACTGGAACTGTGCCTTGTTCAGAGGGAGGGTGAAACCACCTTAGAAATCCAGAAGGTAAGAAAAGAATTAGATTCTAGCGAAATGATCATTAGACATATAAGCTATGAGAATTTAAAGATGAATGATAAGCTAAGACAGAAACCTTCCGTTGAGGAACCCCCTAAATTGGAATTAAAACAACTGCCAGAACACTTAGAATATGCCTTTTTAGGGGAGAACTCAACTTTGCCGGTCATTATTGCATTGAATTTAAGCTCTAAAGAAAAGGAAGAACTGCTCCAGGTACTAAGAAAACATAGGCAGGCCATAGCTTGGAAAATTTCGGATATCAAGGGAATTAATCCCTCTTTTTGTACTCACAAGATTTTGATGGAAGACGAATATAAACCAGCAGTACAAGCCCAGAGACGATTAAATCCTAACATGAAAGAAGTCGTGAAAGCCGAGGTAATTAAACTCCTTGATGCTGGTATCATTTATCCTATTTCTGACAGTTCTTGGGTAAGCCCTGTGCAGGTTGTTCCTAAGAAAGGTGGGCTAACCATGGTTACCAATGACAAAGAAGAGCTCGTACCAACACGAACAGTCACAGGATGGAGAGTATACATAGATTACTGAAAGCTGAATGACGCCACTCGAAAAGATCATTTTCCTTTACCCTTTATCGATCAAATGTTAGAAAGATTAGCCGGTCACATGTATTATTGCTTCCTAGATGGCCTCTCAGGTTACTTCCAAATTCCAATAGCTCTAGAAGATCAGGAAAAAATGACGTTCACATGCCCATATGGTACGTTCGCATATCGAAGAATGCCTTTTGGTTTATGTAATGCTCCTGCTACTTTTCAATGATGCATGATAGCCATTTTTAACGAATTTGTGGAAGATATCATGGAGGTATTCATGGATGATTTCTCTGTTTTCGGTAATTCCTTCCATCACTGTCTTAATAATTTAAAACTTGTTCTGATGAGTTGTGAAGAGACAAATCTAGTGCTAAATTGGGAAAAATGTCATTTCATGGTCCAGGAAGGTATTGTATTAGGACATAAAATTTCTAATAGAGGAATAGAGGTAAACAAAGCAAAAGTTGAAACCATTGAAAAACTACCCCGTCCTAGTTCAGTTAAGGCTATAAGAAGTTTTTTAGGACACGCCGATTTTTATCGTAGATTCATTAAGGACTTTTCTAAGATAGCTAAGCCTTTAACTAAATTGCTAGAAAAAGACATACCTTTCAACTTCGACCAAGAATGCCTAGAATCCTTTAGCACCCTTAAAGACAAGTTAGTCAACGCCCCAATTATGATTTCACCTGATTGGAATTTACCTTTTGAACTAATGTGCGATGCAAGTGATTTTACCGTAGGTGCAGTTTTAGGATAGCGAAGGGACAAGCACTTCCAACCGATCTACTACGCTAGCAGAACATTGACAGCTGCTCAAGCCAATTACACCACCATGGAGAAAGAATTATTAGCTGTTATCTTTGCTTTTGATAAATTCAGATCTTATTTAATTTTGTCAAAAGTCATCGTTTTCACTGATCATTCAGCTATTCGTTATCTCTTAGCCAAACCTGACGCAAAACCTCGGTTAATAAGATGGATTTTACTTTTACAGGAATTTGACTTGGAAATTAAAGACAAGAAAGGAGCTAAAAATTTAGCAGTAGATCACCTCTCGAGACTAGAAAATACACAGCCCAAGTACCTCGAGAAGATAAACGATAAGTTCCCTGATGAACAACTCCTAACCTTAGTAGGTACGACACTTCCTTGGTTTGCTGATTTTGCAAATTATTTAGCAGCCAACATAACCTCAAAAGGGCTAACCCATCAGCAAAAGAAGCGATTCTTTGCTAATGTGAAAAACTACTTTTGGGAAGACCCTTTTCTTTTTTGAATTTGCGCAGATCAGGTTATACGAAAATACGTTGATGACATAGAAGCATATCAAATTTTGGAACACTGCCACTCAGGCCCCACAGGAGGACATCACAGCGGAACCAGAACCACTCATAAAGTACTCGAATCAGGTTTTTACTGGCCTACACTTTTCAGAGATGCCAACAGGTATGTGACCACTTGTAATAAATGCCAACGAACAAGTAATATCTCCCAGCTTAATGAAATGCCTCAAAACTATATACTTTCATGTGAAATATTTGATGTATGGGGTATAGATTTCATGGGACCATTCCCTAATTCATTTGGGAATAAGTACATACTAGTAGCAGTAGATTACATGTCAAAATGGGTAGAGGCTCAAGCCTTACCCACGAACGATGCTAGAATGGTGGTACGATTTTTAAAGAAAATTTTTTCTCGATTTGGAACACCTAGGATAATCATAAGTGATAGGGGCACACTTTTTTGCAATACCCAATTTGAAAAGATCTTAAGGAAGTATACAGTATACCACAGAACAGCTACCCCTTACCACCCACAAACTAGCGGCCAAGTCGAAGTAACAAACAGAGAACTGAAGCGCATCCTAGAAAAGACAATAGAATCAAATAGGAAAGACTGGTCTAGAAAATTAGATGATGCACTATGGGCTTATAGAACTGCTTTTAAAACACCCATAGGAACATCTCCATATAAACTCATTTATGGGAAAAACTGTCATCTACCATTTGAACTTGAACACAAAGCATTCTGGGCTATAAAATTTCTAAACCTTGATCTTAAAAGTGCAGGTGAAAAAAGGCTCATGCAGTTGAATGAACTAGATGAATGGCGCTACAACGCATACGAAAATTCAAGACTGTATAAAGAAGCCATGAAGCAACGCCATGACAAAAGGCTGAAACAACCCAAGCAGTTCAAAACAGGTGATCTCGTCCTACTCTACAACTCAAGGTTGAAACTATTCCCTGGAAAACTTAAATCAAGGTGGTCAGGTCTGTTCACCGTTCTAAATGTCTTTCCATATGGCACTATCGAGGTAACTTACCCCAACCACGGTCCTTTCAAGGTAAATGGTCATAGGCTAAAACATTATAAAACTGAGAATTTTACGGAAAACAAGGAGGAGCTTAGGCTCCACCCCGTTTCTTCTTGACACTTCTAGGAAGAGTCGAGCTTAGACTTTAAATAAGCACTTCTCGCGAGGCAACCCGAGCACTAACAGAGTAACTTTCTTCTCTTTTTAAATTTTTCGTGTTTTATTGCATAAACTAACATTTTTCTGCAGAAAATTTTGAACCACAAGACCAGGCACACGGGCGTGCCTAAGGCCGTGCGCATACCTAGAAACAGAGACACAGTCGTGTGGACAGACCGTGTGCAAACAGAGTAACTTTTCCCCAAAACACGGGCTACCGATAAAACCCCACGGCCGTGCGACATGGCCGTGGCGACTCTTCGACAGCCACACGGGTAAGTAAGGAAAACACACGCCCGTGCTATAGGGCCGTGGCAACCCTGCACCTTCAAACGGGCAAACATAGAGACACACACCCGTGCCATAAGCCCGTGGAAGCTATTGTCAATTAAGACACGCCAGTGCACCTTACTACACGCCCGTGCGTTTAACGAAGAACCAATCTCCACGGCCGTGTATACATTACCACGCCCGTGCGTTTAACGAAGAACCAATCTCCACGGCCGTGCTCAAAATCGACACGGGCGTGCTCATCGAACGTGGCACGTTAAAACCTCTGATTTTTGAAAAAAGGGCTAAACACGACTCACACGGGCGTGCGACATGCCCATGTGACCCAAAATGTATAAATATGGGTCATTTTTCATTTCCCCTTTCATCCAAAACCCTAAGATTTCACCCCCAAAATCTCCCCAAGCCTCCACAAACACCACCACAGTCCTCTAAATGTCACCATACCAGATTTCCCGATTCCCACGCCCGTGCAACAGTACCCACGACCGTGTATCAATGAATTTGGTTCTATTTTCTCCCTTTTTCTCATTTACTTTATTTTTACTGCATTTCTTGCATTTCTTTTATTAGTATTATTGATTTAGGTAATTATAGAACTAGGAAATAGAGAACAATCTAGAATAATATGAAATTGTGATTTTGATAGCCATTTTTGATTCCATATACCAATTTTGTGCCATTTAAACCCATAGTTAGTTGCCACCTAATACACATTGTACATATGCCACCTAAACACACACTAGCATGCCATTTATTATTTAGTTCAGTATATATACACACATTCATGAAAAATTCTTATACACATTCCTAAAAATGATTAGATTCTACTACCAAGGTTAATTCCCATTCATGTTAGGAATATTTTCTATTATTATTCAGTCCTTTTTATTTTTAAATATTTGCATTTACAATTTTTAATTCATTTTCTTTCTTTTCTAATATTCATGTGTCATTGTAGATCCCATGTCATCCTCTCGAGCCAGGAAAGCTACCGTCCCCGTCTCCAAAAAATGAAAGGGGCCAGGGAGTTTTTCGACTAGGCCCACTGCCGAGATGCGTCACCCGTTTCTTACATTCTCACAAGACTCCCAGGAGGAGCGCTACCAGTTGCTACGCGCTCGCACTATCACGATGGGCCGATGCATTGACTGGAGGGCCCTCGAACAAGTACGCCTGGTAGACGATGTCTGAGCCCTGCTCGCCATCGATCCTTGGGATCAGTTCTTTCATATCGTGGAGCCCACATATCTTGAACTCACTCTCGAGTTCTGCACTACATTCCACCTCCAGACGGTGATGACCCGGTTCGATGACCCAGGGACAGTTCAATTTCGCTTGGGAGGGCTCGTACGACAACTTAGCGTTCCAGAATTCAGTGTAGCACTCGGGCTTTACACCGAGCAGTTCATGGCAGAGGAGAGCTTCCCTACCCTTTCCAGGCGCATCCATATCCGACCCCTTAATTGCTGGCAAGAGATTGCCCCAGGAAGACAACTATACAACCCCAGCGTCAGCAAGGCCTCCGCTCTTCCTCCCTCTCTCAGGTATATCCATGCACTCCTCGCTCATACTATTACAGGTCGTCGAGACAGCACAGGCGTCGTCAACACGCACGACGTCTATTTCCTATGGTGCATGGCTAATGGCCGCCCCATTAACCTTGTATATTTCATCGCACTTGCCATGCAACATCAGACAGAGAGGCACCGCAAGGGAGTCGTATCCACGGGCCCATACATCACACGATTAAGCTGTTACTTCAGCCTGTTCAACACTACAGCCCAGACCTCCTCTTACACCTTACTTGGCCAGATGTCCTCCCAGGGCATCCAGAGCATGCTTTCTATGAGGATGGTCGAACGACGTCTAGGTGGCAACCACTATCACTTCTGCCTTATCCAAGAAGGCGACAACCCAGAGGACATTCCTGATGATGTCCCATCGCCACTACCAGCAGAAGATGCACCTACCGAGCCATCACAACCCAGACAACCCACCCAGACGGTAGCCCCTTACGCTGACATTCATGAGTGCTTAGACCGATTTGAGCAGCAATGTTTCCAGCGCTTCGATTATATCGACGCAACTTTAGCGCAGATATGTCAGCACTTGAGCATCGCCCCACCACCACGAGACCCATCATAGGATTAGATCCTCTTTTATCTTTTTATTTTTATTTTTATCTTTTATCTTTTATTTTTACTTTATTTCTAACTAGTAAACACTAATCTTAATTTTAACATTCTTCTTTTAACCTTCTTTTCCTTTTCTTTTTCAGATTTAATTACTTTTATTTTAGCTTTTCAATTATTTGAACTTTAGTATTTTTCTTATTTTTCACAACGACTACCTCCTAACAAAGTAATCCCTCTTCTTCTTAACCCCCCACGACTAATAAATCCCTTCGCAGTTTCAAAGGAGCTTTACAGCTCAAATCTCTACGAAAAAGGGAACACCGTGCCACAACTTCCATCTCACAAATCCATCCATCTTTCAGGAAGTTTCATACCTTTCCCTAACTTTTGATCTTGTGCTTCTATTGCTATTAATGATTTCTTTGTACATTGAGGGCAATGTATATCTTAAGTGTGGGGAGGGGGTATAGCACTTTTAATTTTTTACATCTTTGAAACCCCTGAAATGATTTTAACTAATTGTCTCAATAGCACTATCTTCAGTCTCCTATTAGGAACTATTTCTGATTGATTTATGATTTTTTTTTATATGTTAAGAATTAAGAAATAGGTGATTATATTTTAAATATTCAAACTGAAAAACATTAAGGAATCAAGAATGATAAGTTGAAATTTTTGAGAACTCCATTTTTGCATAAAGTTATCTTCCCTAACTTTAGGTAATATCTTGAGATTTGAAATTTGCAGGATTAACATCAAAAGCCATAATACTTTGTGAGATCTTGAGCCTTTTTGAGCATACATTCTTTCGTGCTCACTAATTTTATTGCTTTGAGTGAGTCAACATTGAATTATTATTCTAGAACTTGCTTCGATTATACATGTTGAGACCACATCATTGATTTGATATATCGAAATGATAAAGGCACCTAGGTTCTAACTCACTTACTCCACAAAAAGCCTACCTCTACGAATTAACTCCTAGTGAACCCCATTGAGCCTAATGACCTTTTCCTTGACTCACCCTCTAATCATTAACCAATAACCCATTTTTGTTGAATTTCATTTAATTATTTTGACCCCTATTTTTGTCGAGATTTGAGTTGAATTCTTTATCTAGCTTTTTCCTCTGTTCCAGACTGTAAAGTTATCTTCAAATTATTTGTAGTACTTGAATTGTTCTAAAAAAAAAGTTTACATATAGTGAAATTCAATTGTACCTTGTAATAGTCGAACAAGTTTTTGCATATTGAGGCTACCACTAAAGAAATAACAGTATCATAAGAACTAGCCAAGAGATATGTTCCAGTGATAGAGATTTTTCTAGCTAGATAATTGTTTAGTTCAATCTCGATTCTAACCTCCTTGTTTTCAGCTTGTGACAACACCCCTAACCAAGCCCCGTTACAACCATTAAAAGACCTTTTGATCAATGTATCATGTCAAACTTTAGTGGTGGAGATTTGATTTTCTTGCAAGCCTATGGTAATAATTTTTCAAATTGACTAAGGAGTGCTTAAATTTTGAACCCTAAACACTTCGAGTGGATAGAGTGAACCTTTAGTGAGGATGTCAACTCCTGTCAATTAAGATGGAAAGATAACTACTTAGAAGGAAGGAAGAAACTTATGTTTTCAATGATAAAATTTTTAACTTAGAATAATTGAGTCTTTAATATTCTTCTGATTGAATCTTTCATTGTATGATTACCTGTAGAATAATTCAAAACAGTATTAATAAAAATTCATAGGTTAAGAAGAATGGTTTCCTTTAGGGACTGAGATTTTGCTTGAGGACAAGCAAAGGTTTAAGTGTGGGGGTATTTGATTAACACCGAATTATACATATTTTTACCTCACATTTAGCCTACATCTTGGATGGTTTCTTATCAATTTTGTGAGAACTGGTGCTCTTAACCCCTCTTTTTCTTATCTTATACTCAGGAGAGCATAGGGAAGAGAAAAGAACAGAAAACGGGCCAAAAACGGTGAAAAATGGATCAAAAAGCACGAATCACACGGGCCAAGAGGTGCCACACGGCCGTGCTTCATGAAGATCACACGGTCAAAGCCCCGACAAGCACGGCCACTACACACGGGAGTGCTAAATCACACGGCCTCTATCGAACCCACACGGGCGTGGCACACGGGCGTGTTCTAGTCGTGAGAAAGATGAATTTCACTCAAATTGGGATGCTTAGGGGCTAAGAAAGAGTCCCCAAAAGTTCTCTATATAAAGATCCCATAAGGCAACATTGAAGGGGGTCTTCTTCCACTTTTATACACGTTCTATATTCTTTTCCTCTCGTCTTTCTGCCACACCACAGGTAGAAGCAAGGGATTACTCGAAGGGAGAAGCCAATCAGTTCATCTCAGAAGCCGAAGTTCTGCATCAACATAGAGGATTTCCCTAAATTCTTTCAGGGGTTTTTGGTTTCTTTTATGTTTTGTTATTTTATATCTTTTGGGATGTTTTCTTTTATCATTATGAACTAAACCCCTTAAATACTTGAGGGGGATGAAACCTAAGATAGATCTTGTTATTTATTCTTGAGTTATATGATAATTACTTGAATTGTTCTTAATTATGTGTTCTTCTTTCTTGTTTTAATAGTCCTAGGTATTAATTCAAGAATTAGATGTGCTTTGAGCAGATGAGCAAAAGTCCCTGTGATAAGAGTAGATCTACCATAATTAAGCGGAGTTGCATGCAACCCTAGACAACATAAATCTGCCGGATTAGGGTCAAACCTAATATGAGGAACCATAGATCGAATTAATGCAACCTAGGGAGTTAATTAATAAGGGAATTTTAATTAACAACTTAGGCCTAGTTGCTCTTCACCTCGACGGAGGGTTTAGCATAGATTAGGGATCTCTACGGATCAAGTCAAACAAATAACTCATATAATTCAAGAAGATAATAACAAGTGAAGTCTAGGTGGATCCTCCCATAAGTATTGATCATACCAATTAGCTTTCCCCTAAAAAGTCTTCCCAATTTACTTTTCCTATTTTTCTTAGTTTAGATTTTAGCAATTAGTTTTAAACAAAACCCTCATTTAATTTTTAGGTTAAATAATAGAAAGAAGGTGAGTAATAGTACTTTCGGTTCCCTTGGGTATGATACTCGATCTTATCACTAGACTATACTGCTGTCGACAGGTGCGCTTGCCTTAAAACGTCGTGATATTAGTTAGTTTGGGTTTGATCAAGTTCTTTATAAATTTTATTACTTCATATCACAGGATATTAGTTATAAAGTATCACCGAACTTATACCACACTTTAAAGCATTCATTTTTCATTACATTTATCAAACTCTAATAAATATCATTTATATACGCTCACATCGTCCTTAAAACAAACTTACGAGGTTTAAATCATGCATTCGGGACTAAACCAGTAACATAAAAATAATAAGGGATAACATAGAAAATTCTTAAAACAGGGGACACACGCCCGTGTGAATAGGCCGTGTGTCTCACATGGCCAAGAGACACGCCCATGTCTCAAGCCGTGTAGACATTCGAAATAGGATAACATGGCCGTGTCCTAGCCCGTGTCCTACCCTGTGTAACTCTCTGACTTAGGTCACATGGTCGACCACACGTTCGTGTGTCCAGCCCGTGTGTCTGTTCGAAATGGTCACACATGCGTGTCAATCTTGTAGGGTATACTGACTTATGCCAGATGGCCAATCACACGCCTAATAAACGATAAATTATACATATTTTTACCTTATGTTTAGCCTATATTTTGGATGGATTATCATTAATTTTGTGAGAATTGGTGCTCTTAATCTTTCTTTTTCATATCTTATACTCAACAGAGCATAGGGAAGAGAAAAGAACGGAAAACGGGCCAAAAACCATGAAAATGGGCCGAAATGTGTAATCGACACGTCCCAAGGGGTCATTACACGGCTATGGCACACGGAGATCACACGGTCCAGCCCCTGACAAGCACGGCCAGGCCACACGGCTGTGCCACCCAAACAATCCAAAACACGGCCTCTTGTCGAACTCACACGGGCGTGGCACACGAGCGTGTTCTAGTCGCGAGGAAGAGGAATTTCACTCGGATTTGGATGCTTAGGGGCTAAGAAAGCCATTCTAAACTCTATATAAAGACCCTAGGAGGCAACTTTAAAGAAGTACTCTTTTCTCCCGAAAAGGAGCGCCATCTTTCAACCAACATAAGGAGTGGCAGCAAGGAATTACTCCAAGGGAAGCCGATTGATTCATCCCAGAAACCGGAATCATACATCAAGACAGAAGATCTCCCTAAATTCTTTCAGGGGTTTTTGGTTTCTTTATGTTTTGTTATTTATTATATTCTAAGATGTTTCTTTTCTTAATTATGAACTAAACCCCCCAAATACTTGAGGGGGATGAAACCTAAGATAGATCTTGTTATTATTTATTGAGTTATATGATAATTGCTTGAATTGTTCTTACTTATGTGTTCTTCATTCTTGATTTAATAATTCTAGGTATTATTTCAAGAAATTTATGTGCTTAGAGCAGAGGAGCAAAAGTCCCTGTGATAAGAGTAGATCTACCATAATTAAGCGGAGTTGCATGCAACCCTAGACATAGGGTGACATAAATCTGCCGGATTAGGGTCAAACCTAATATGGGAATCCATATATTGAATTAATGCAACCTAGGGAGTTAATTAATAAAGGAAATTTATTTAATAACTTAGGCGTAGTTGCTCTATGCCTCGACGGAGGGTTTAACATAAGTTAGGGATCTCTACGGATCAAGGTAAGTAAATAAATCATATAGTTCAAGAAGTTAATAACAAGTGAAGTCTAGGTGGATTCTCCCTTAAGTACTGCTCACATCAATCATTTTTCCCGAAAGTTTTTCCTCAATTTACTTTTTGTGCACTTTTAGTTAGTTTTAGAATTAGTTTAAATCAACTCTCTTTATTTTTAGGCTAGATAATAGAAAGGAAGTAAGTACTAGTACTTTTGGTTCCCTTGGGTACGATAATTCGGTCTTGCCACTAAACTATACTATTGTTCGACAAGTGCGCTTGCCTTTAAGGTCGTGATATTAGTTAGTTTTGGTGTGATCAGTTTTATAAATTTTATTACTTAATATCGCGATAGCTGTATCAAGTTTTTGGCGCCATTGCCGAGGAACTAAAATATTAAGAAAACTCGATTTCTATTACTTTAGCCATTACTATATTTATATATATTTATTTATTTTTCTTTTATTTTTATTTTTAGATTTTATTTTTTTTAATTTTTAGATTTTCTTTGCTTTTTCCTTCTAGGTATTTCTAGTTTATGACTAGAAACAACCCAGCAGGACCATTACTTTTTGACGATGATTTAGAAGCAACAGTTTACAGAAATCGCAGAGAGATCAGACGAAACCTACAATATCCAGAACAAGATCAAGAACAAAGGCCAGAACCTACAGAAGAGATGGAAGCAAATCAAAACATTCCACCACCTCCCGCAATAGCCGCGCCACCAGCAAACCAAGATGCAGCTCCTCGTACAATGTATGATTATGCTAAACCTAGTTTGGTTGGTACCCAAACTAGCATTATTAGACCTGCTATTGCTGGTAATAATTTTGAATTAAAACCTAACACTATTCAGATGATTCAGCAATTTGTGCAGTTTGATGGTTTGCAGGACGAAGATCCAAATTCACATCTAGCAAATTTCTTGGAATTTTGTGATACTTTTAAAATAAATGGCGTTTCTAACGATGCCATTCGCTTGAGGCTATTTCCATTCTCTTTGGGAAATAAAGCCAAACAGTGGTTAAATTCCTTACCACGAAGCTCAATCACTACATGGGAACAAATGACTGAAAAATTTTCTCAAATATTTTCCTCCAGCTAAAACAGCCAAATTACGAAACGATATTTCTTCTTTTGTGCAGATGGATTTAGAAACACTTTACGATGCATGGGAGAGATACAAAGATCTTTTGAGAAGGTGTCCTCATCATGGTCTACCTTTGTGGCTACAAGTTCAAACCTTCCACAACGGTTTAAATCCGTCAACCAGACAAATAATCGATGCAGCCGCAGGAGGGACGATCAATAATAAAACACCTGAAGTAGCTTATGAATTTATTGAAGAGATGTCATTGAATAATTATCAGTGGCAGGTCATGAGGACAAAGCTGACAAAAGCTGCAAGAGTCTATAATATTGATGCTGTTACTATGCTTACTAACCAAGTAGAACTCTTAAATAAAAAGTTTGATAATTTTGTTGGTTCTACATAGGCATAGCCAGTGATGCAGTGTGACGCAACTCCAGTAGCCATGTTCAATCCAGATTTCTCACCATTCGGACACAATGTGGAAACTGAACAAGCCAACTATATGGGTAACAATTCTAGATCTCCAAATAACCCTTATAGTAACACTTACAATGCAGGTTGAAGAAATCACCTAAACTTTTCATAGGGAGGACAAGGAAACCAAAGACAACAACCTCCTCTAGGATTTCAGCAACCACCACCTCAACAAGAGAAAAAGCCGAATCTTGAAGAGATGCTCACCAAATTTATGGCCGTATCAGAAACCCGCTTTTGAAGCACTGAAACGACACTGAAAAACCAACAAGCATCACTTTAAGGGCTAGAGAACCAAATCGGTCAACTTGCAAAATTGATTTCAGAAAGACCGCAAGGAGGATTAGCAAGTAACACTGAGCCAAATCCCAGAGAACATGTCAAAGCAATTACTTTAAGAGATGGGAAAACACTAGCCGAGCCAGAAAAGAAGACTAACCAGAACCCTCAGAAAATAAGATAGAGGAACTCAAGGAAAACACTCCACCACCACTCAAGGAATACAAATCGCGCATCCCATATCTGACAAAATTAAAAAAGACCATACAGACACCCAATTCGGTAAGTTCCTTGAACTTTTTAAACAATTACACATTAATTTACCTTTTGTTGAAGCGATTTCACAGATGCCAAAGTATGCGAAGTTCCTTAAAGGACTTCTGACAAATAAAAGGAAGTTGGAAGAATTGGCCATAGTAGAACTCAACGAGGAATGCTCAGCTATTCTCCAAAATAAACTACCGGTAAAACTAAAAGATCCAGGGAGTTTTACTATTCCTTGTCTGATTGGTAGTTTACTTATTAATAAAGCCTTAGCTGATTTAGGTGCTAGCATTAATCTCATGCCTTACAAAATGTTCAAACAACTAGGCCTAGGGGAACCCAAACCTACTAGGATGAGTATTCAATTAGCCGATAGATCTATTAAATATCCTAGGGGAATCATTGAAGATGTGCTAGTAAAGGTAGATAAATTTATATTCCCTGTTGATTTTGTTGTACTCGACATGGATGAAGATATTGAAGTACCTTTAATTTTGGGACGTCCATTTTTAGCCACTACTAGAGCTGTTATTGATGTAGGAGATGGTAAATTAGTACTTAGAGTTGGTGAGGAAGAAGTTGCCTTTAAAATCTATGATGCCATAAGATTCTCTAAAAAACAAGATGATTCTTGTTATTTTGTTGATATTATTGACTATTTTGTTCAAGATAATTTTCAGGAATTCTCTCTCACAGACATGTTGGAACTGTGTCTTGTTCAAGGCGAGGGGGAAGAGGAACCACCACCGAAATTGATAAAGTAAGGAAGGAGTTGGATTCTAATGAAATCATCACTAGGCACATAAGTTATGAAAATATAAAGATGAGTGATGAGTTAAGACAGAAACCTTCTATTATTGAACCCCCTAAATTAGAACTAAAACAACTGCAAGATCATTTAGAGTATGCCTTTTTAGGGGAAGAATCAACTTTACCAGTCATTATCGCATCAGATTTAAGCATTGCAGAAAAAGAAGAACTACTCCATGTGTTAAGAGAACATAGACGTGCTATAGCTTGGAAAATTTCAGATATCAAGGGAATTAATCCTTCCTTCTGCACCCACAAAATTTTAATGGAAGACAAATTTAAACCAACAGTACAAGCCCAGAGACGATTGAATCCCAACATGAACGAAGTTGTAAAAGTCGAGGTAATTAAACTTCTAGATGCAAGTATTATTTATCCTATTTCTGACAGTTCTTGGGTAAGCCCTGTGCAGGTTGTTCCTAAAAAAGGAAGATTGACCGTAGTGTCCAATGACAAACAAGAGTCAATACCCACAAGAACAGTCACTGGATAGAGAGTCTGCATTGATTACAGGAAGCTAAATGAAGGCACTCAGAAAGATCATTTTCCATTACCTTTTATTGATCAGATGTTGGAAAGATTGTCAGGTCATATGTATTATTGTTTCCTAGATGGCCTCTCTGGTTACTTCCAAATCCCGATAGCTCCAAAAGATCAGGAGAAAACAACATTCACATGCCCATACGGTACGTTTGCTTATCGCAGAATGCCTTTTGGTTTATGTAACGCTCTTGCTACTTTTCAGCGATGCATGTTATCTATCTTCAATGAATTTGTGGAAGACATCATGGAGGTATTTATGGATGATTTTTTAGTTTTCGGTAATTCTTTCCAACTTTGTCTTAATAATCTAAAACGTGTTTTGATAAGATGTGAAGAGACAAATTTAGTACTAAATTGGAAAAAATACCACTTTATGGTTCAAGAAGGTATTGTATTAGGACATAAAATTTCTAGTAAAGGGATAGAGGTAGATAAAGCAAAAATCGAAACCATAGAAAAATTGCCTCCCCCTAATTTAGTAAAGGCTATTAGAAGCTTTTTAGGACATGCCGGTTTTTATCGCAAATTTATTAAAGATTTTTCTAAAATAGCTAAGCCTTTAACAAAATTACTAGAAAAAGACGTGCCTTTCAATTTTGACCAAGAATGCTTAGAATCCTTCAATACTCTTAAAGAAAAATTAATCAATGCACCAATCATGATTTCACCCAATTGGAACTTACCTTTTGAGCTAATGTGTGATGCAAGTGATTTTGCAGTAGGTGCAGTTTTGGGAGAGTGAAGAGACAAGCACTTTCAACCGATCTACTATGCTAACAGAACTCTAACAGCTACCCAAGCAAATTATACTACCACAGAAAAAGAATTGCTAGCTGTTATTTTTGCATTTGATAAATTTAGATCTTATCTGATTTTGTCAAAAGTCATTGTTTATACTGACCATTTTGCTCTTCGCTATCTTTTAGCTAAAACCGATGCAAAACCTCGACTAATAAGATGGATTCTATTGCTACAGGAATTAGATTTAGAGATAAAGGACAAGAAAGGAGCTGAAAATTTAGCAATAGATCACCTTTCAAGATTGGAAAACATGCAGCCCACGTATCTCGATAACATAAACGACTTGTTCCCTGAAGAACAACTCCTATCTTTAGCAGATACAACAGTGCCTTGGTTTGCCAATTTTGCAAATTATTTAGCAGCTAACATAACCCCAAAAGGGTTGACATATTAGCAGAAGAAGCAATTCTTTGCTAATGTGAAAAACTACTTTTGGAAGGATCCTTTTCTTTTTTGAATTTGTGCAGACCAGGTTATTTGGAGATGCGTTACTAAAACAGAAGCATACCAGGTTCTAGATCACTGCCATTCAGGACCCACAGGAGGACATCACAGTGGAGCTAGAACTACTCATAAGGTACTCGAATCTGGCTTTTACTGGCCTACACTTTTCAGAGATACCAACAGGTATGTGACCTCTTGTGATAAATGTCAACGAACAGGTAACATCTCTCGACATAATAAAATGCCTCAGAACTATATACTTTCATGTGAAATATTCGATGTATGGGGTATTGATTTCATGGGTCCATTCCCTACTTCATTTAGGAATAAGTACATATTAGTAGCAGTAGATTACATGTCAAAATAGGTGGAAGCGCAAGCCTTGCCTACTAATGATGCTAGAATGGTAGTACAATTTTTGAAGAAACTTTTCTCTCAATTTGGAACACCTAGGATAATCATTAGTGGTAGGGGTACTCATTTTTGCAATGCCCAGTTTGAAAAAGTTTTAAAAAGGTATGGAGTGCACCATAAGATAGCTACCCCTTATCACCCACAAACCAATGGTCAAGTCGAAGTAGCAAATAGGGAATTAAAACGTATTCTAGAGAAAACAATAGAAACAAATAGAAAAGATTGGTCCAGAAAAATAGACGATGCATTATGGGCTTATAGAACTGCTTTTAAAACACCCATAGGTACATCTCCTTATAAACTCGTCTATGGAAAAAGTTGTCATCTACCCTTTGAACTTGAACACAAAGCATTCTGGGCTATAAAATTTTTAAACCTTGATTTCAAGCTTGCAGGTGAGAAAAGATTAATGTAGTTAAATGAACTAGACGAATGGCGCTGCAATGCCTACGAAGCTTATGACTATACAAGGAAGCCATGAAGCAACGTCATGATAAACGACTGAAATAACCTAAGCAGTTTAAAACAGGTGATCTTGTCTTACTCTACAACTCGAGGCTGAGACTATTCCCTGGAAAACTTAAGTCAAGATGGTCAGGTCCACTCACTGTTCAAACTATCTTTCCATACGGCACAATTGAGGTCACTCACCCCAACCATGGTACGTTCAAGGTAAATGGCCATAGGCATAAACACTATAGAGGTGAGAATTTCAAAGATAACAAGGAGAGGCTTCGGCTCCACGAAATCCCTTCATGATACATCCAGTTAGAGTCGAGCTTAGACTCTAAATAAGCGCTTTTCGGGAGGCAACCCGAGCACTAACTTAGTAATTTCTCCTTTATTTTTAATATTTTTATGCATAAACTAACTTTTTTATTCAGAGATTTAGGACCACGTGGCCATCCACACGGGCGTTTCACAGGCCATGTGAACTCTGCAAACAGAGACACGGTTGTGTACTAAGGCCGTGTATAAATAGAGCACATTTTTTCCCAAAACACGGGCCACCGATAAAACCCCACGGCCGTACGATATGGCCGTGGCGACCTTCCGACTTCAACATGGGCTACCATCAACACCCCACGGCCGTGCGACATGGCCATGGCAACCCTACAGCATCCACACGGGCTCACATAACGCCACACGCCCGTGTCCCCAGCCCGTGGAAGACACTATCAAATTTCACACGCCTGTGGCACATCTTACACACCCATGGGAAACACGAACACGATCTCCCATGGCCGTGGCAACCATCACACGACCGTGTCAGTAACGAAGACCTGATCTCCCACGACCGTGCGACTCACCCACACGGGCGTGCTCATCGACACCAGGCGCGCCATAACCATCGATTTTTGAAAGACACAGGCAAAACACGACTCACACGGGCTTACGACATGCCTGTGTGCCCTAAAAACTATAAAGAAGGGGCCACTGTTCACTTTCCCTTCCACTCAAACCCTAAATTCTCTCATCCAAACTCCTCCCCAACCACCGTGAGCGCTGCCACCGTCCTCAGCCGCCCCACGCCCGTGGAAACCCACCCCACGACCAACCCACGACCATGCAACATCAAATTTGGTTCTATTCTCTCATTTTTCTCTTTTATTTATTTCTATTTCATTTTTATTCTCTAACTATGTAATTTTACTTTATTTTTAGATGTTTAATCAAGCATGGAATTAGGAAAATTAGGATGAATAATCTAGATTGAACACATTAGGATTGCATGCCACTTAATTTCATTTTTTGCTTGCCACTTAGAATTCATTTTCATTGCCATTTAAACTTATATTTGCATGCCATTTTTGTCACTAATTTACTATATTTACATACCCATATTTCTTAGTTTTATTACAAGTTTCAACATGATTAATTTCTACTATTCAGGTTAATCCTTAGTTTATGTTCTCTTAGAACCATTATATTCTATATTTTAATTATCTATTAAGTTTAATTTCAATATTTAGGTCTAATGCTTTTGTTATTTTATTTTCAGACACTATGTCATCATCACGCGCTAGAAAGGCTGCTGTCCCCGCCTCAAAGAAACGAAAAGGGCCACGGAGTTCATCATCAAGGCCCATCTCTGAGGTTTGACACCCATTCATCACGTTCGCCTAAGCCTCGCAAGAGGAACATTATCAACTACTCAGAGCCAGCCCTATATCCACGGATTGCTGCATAGACTGGGGCGACCTTGAGCAGATAAATTTAGTAGATGACGTCCGGGCCTTACTGATGACCGAGACATGGGAGCAGTTCTTCCAGATTATCGAGCCCACCTACTTGGAACTCACTTTAGAGTTCTGCTCCACATTCCACCTACAGACAGTGATGACTAGATTTGACGATCCAGGGATGGTCCATTTTCGGTTGGGAGGCCTCGTGTGATGTCTCAGGGTACCAGAATTTGGCATAGCACTTGGGCTCTACACTGAGCAGTTCATGGTGGACGAAGACTTCCCCACCCTTTCTCGTCGCATCCACATTCGGCCCGTCGACTGCTGGAATAAGATCGCCCCAGGACGTCAAACCTATAACCCTAGCGTCAGCAAGGTGACCGCCCTCGTGCCATCTCTGACGTACATTCGTGCTCTTCTTGCTCACACTCTTACAGGTAGACGAGAGAGCACCGGCGTCGTTAACACTCACGATGTCTACTTCCTGTGGTGCATGGCGAACGGCCACATCATTGACTTAGCATACTTTATAGCACACGCCATGCAGCATCGACAGAGAGGCAACGCAGAGGCATCTTATCCATGGGGCCCTACATCACACGGTTGGCTCATCACTTCGAAATCCTCAACACTTCATCCCAAACATCCTCCTACACTTTGATCGGTCAGATGTCTCCCCAAGGCATCGCGATGATGTTACACTTGAAGATGATAGAATGGAGGCCAGGAAGTACCCCCTTCAGTTCCGACTCGTCCAAGAGGGAGAGGACTTAGAGGACATTGCTGATGATGTCCCACCACCACCACAAGAGGAGGATGAGCTAGCTGAGCCACCACGCCCCAGACGACCCACCCAGACGGCAGCCACACATGCTGACATATCCGAGCGCCTAGATCGTTTTGAGCAGCAGTGCTTCCAGCACCTCGATTATATCGATGCCACCTTATCGCAGATATGCCAGCACTTAAGCATCACCCCACCACCGCGTGATCCATTCGAGGACTAGTTCCTCTTATATTTTCTTTATTTTATTTTATTTTATTTATCTTTTATCTTATTCTTATCTTAACTTGGATTTGAATACTGATTTTTATTTTCACCTTTTCTACTAACATTGTGTTCTTTTTTTTAAATTTGTTGTTCTTTTCTTTCATTTTATCTTTTTCATTATTTGAATTTTAATATTTTTAGTATTTTGTTTTATTTTATTTCCTAACAGCCAACCCCTAACAAGTAATTTCTCTTGATCCAAATTCCCCACGACTAATAACTACTTTCGCAGTTTCAAAAGAGCTTTACAGCTCCAATCTCTACGAAAAAAGGGAACACCTTGCCACAACTGCCAACTCTTCCACTCCCCGTCTCACTACTCCATCCAAAGCAGGGAGTTTCATACCTCCCCCTATCTGATGATTTTATGCTTTTATTGCTACTAATGCTATCTTTATACATTGAGGGCAATGTACATCTTAAGTGTGTGGGGGAACTTACTTTAAATCTTTATATTCTCTTTGAAATCCTTGAACTTTTCTAACATTTTGCATTTTTCTCAATTGCATTATCTTCAACCTCCTATTAGGAATTCATTCTGATTGATTTATGATTTTTATTGATATGTGAGAATTAAGACATAGTTGCTTGTACTTTGATTATTCAAACTTTAAAACATTAGGGAGTCAAGCATGATAAGTTGAAATTTTTGAGAACCCCAAATTTTTTCATAAGTTCTTTTTCTTAATTCTAAGTGTTATCTTGAGATTTGAAATTCGTAGGATTGACAGCAAAAGCCATAACTCTGGTGAGATTTTTGAGCCTTTGGAGCATACATTCTTTCGTGCTCACTTTTATTATTGCTTTGAGTGAGTCAACACTGATTTGTTATTCTAGAACTTGCTTTGATTATACATGTCAAGACCACATCATTGATTTGGTATACCGAGATGATAAAGGCATCTAGGATTTAACCCACTTACTCCATAAAGGCCTACCTCCATAAATTAACCCCTAGTGAACCCCGTTGAGCCTAACAACCCATTCTTTGACTTACCTCCTAATTATTAACCAATAACCCATTTTTTTTAATCTCATTCATTTACTTTGACCCCTATTTTTGTCAAGATTTGAGTTGAATTGTTATTTAGCTTTATTCTCTTTTCTAAATTGTAAAGTTCTAAATTCCCAGATCATTGTACTTGAGTTGTTCTTAAAAAAAATGTATGTTCAGTTGTAATCTATAATAGTTCAAATAGTTTTTGCATATTTCTATTTTAAGGCTACCAAGGTGGAAATAAGGCTATCATAAGAATTAGCCCGAAGAATATGTTCCAGTGATAGAGATTTTTCTAGCTAGATAATTTCTCAATTCAATCTCGATTCTAACCCTCTTTTGCAGCCTGTGACAACACCCCTAACCAAGCCCCATCACAACCATTGAAAGACCTTTTAATCGATGTATCATGTCAATTTATAGTGGTGGAAATGTGATTTTCTTGGAAGCCTATGGTAATAACTTTTCAGGTTGACTAGAGAGTACTAAATTTTTGAACCCTAAACACTTCGAGTGGATAGAGTGAATCTTTAGTGAGGATGTCAACTTCTGTTAATTAAGATTGATAGATAATTACTTAGGAGAAGGGAGAAAACTTATGTTTCAAGGATAAAATTCTCAACTTAGAGTGATTGAATCTTTAATGTTCTTCTGATTGAATTTTCATTGTATGACTACTTGTGAATTAGTTTGAAACATTATTGATAAAGATTGTAAGTTGAGAAGAATGTTTCTTAATTAGGGATTGAGATTTTGCTTAAGGACAAGCAAAGGCTTAAGTGTGGGGGTATTTGATAAACGATAAATTATACATATTTTTACCTCATGTTTAGCCTATATTTTGGATGGATTATCATTAATTCTGTGAGAATTAGTGCTCTTAATCTTTCCATTTTCATATCTTATACTCAGGAGAGCATAGGGAAGAGAAAAGAACGGAAAATAGGCCAAAAACCATGAAAATGGGCCAAAATGTGTAGTCGACATGGCCCAAGGGGTTATTACATGGCCGTGGCACACGGTCATGCCACACGGAGATCTACGGTCCAGCCCCCGACAAGCACGGCCAGGCCACACGGCCATGCCACCCAAACAATCCAGAACACAGCCTCTTGTCGAAATCACACGGGCGTGGCACACGGGCGTGTTCTAGTCGTGAGGAAGAGGAATTTCACTCGAATTTGGATGCTTAGGGGCTAAGAAAGCCATTCTAAACTCTATATAAAGACCCTAAGAGGCAACTCTAAAGAAGTACTATTTTCTCCCAAAAAGAAGCGCCATCTTTCAGCCAACACAATGAGTGGAAGCAAGGAATTACTCCAAGGGAAGCCGATTGATTCATCCCAGAAACCAGAATCATACATCAAAATAGAAAATCTCCCTAAATTCCTTCAGGGGTTTTTGGTTTCTTTATGTTTTGTTATTTATTATCTTCTGAGATGTTTCTTTTCTTAATTATGAACTAAACCCCCCAAATACTTGAGGGGGATGAAACCTAAGATAGATCTTGTTATTATTTATTGAGTTATATGATAAAATCTTGAATTGTTCTTAATTATGTGTTCTTCATTCTTGATTTAATAATTCTAGGTATTACTTCAAGAAATTGATGTGCTTAGAGCAGAGGAGCAAAAGTCCCTGTGATAAGAGTAGATCTACCATAATTAAGCGGAGTTGCATGCAACCCTAGACATAGGCAACATAAATCTGCCGGATTAGGGTCAAACCTAATATGGGAATCCATAGATTGAATTAATGCAACCTAGGGAGTTAATTAATAAAGGAACTTTAGTTAATAACTTAGACGTAGTTGCTCTATGCCTCGACGGAGGGTTTAACATAAGTTAGGGATCTCTACGGATCAAGGCAAGTAAATAAACCATATAGTTCAAGAAGTTAATAACAAGTGAAGTCTAGGTGGATTCTCCGTTGAGTATTGCTCACATCAATCAGTTTTCCCGAAAGTTTTTCCTCAATTTACTTTTTGTGCACTTTTAGTTAGTTTTAGAATTAGTTTAAATCAACTCTCTTTATTTTTAGGCTAGATAATAGAAAGGAACTAAGTACTAGTAGTTTTGGTTCCCTTGGGTACGATAATTCGGTCTTGCCACTAAACTATACTATTGTTCGACAGGTGCGCTTACCTTTAAGGTCGTGATATTAGTTAGTTTTGGTGTGATCAGTTTTATAAATTTTATTACTTAATATCACGATAGCCGTATCAATGCCCATGTGTGAGACCGTGTGGAGCATACTGATTTGCTTCTAAATGCAAAACCAGGGGACACACGGCCGTGTACCATGACTATGTTTCATACACGGCTAAGACACACGCCCCTGTCTCTGCCCATATGGATGAAAATAGGCTAGTGTCTAAGCCACATTTCTCACCCAAATGATATTTACCTATATCAAATTGATAAGCATATAATCAAGGCATAAATTGACATCCATTCCAACCAAACCAACATCAAATATTCCGAATTCATTTCCATTAATTCATGGGCAACAACTTCACATATGACCATTCAAAGTATATCAATTTCACTTTCAATGATTTGCCTAGTATGATACATTCAAATTAGCATTATTAGTGTCTAAAATCGTATGCATGTTATGTTTCAAAACTCAACCATTTGGTCATTTAATATCAATCCACAACCAAGCATATCCAAAGCAATTATACATCACATATCAATAAGGCCATTTGTCCAAATATATACATAACTCAAAAAGATGTATCAGGTTAAGCCAAATCACGTGGCTTTAGCATACCAAAACATAGAAACTTCACAAACCAAAATGACCATTCACATCATTTTCTTAACTAGCCTATACATGTCATATTTACATATTTCATAAAGTTTCAAGGTACCAAATCATCAATTGGATAGAATGATACAAGTCTCCAACGTCTTCCGAATCGAGCGAGTTTAAGTATCTCTATAAAACATAGGAAAGAAAATAGAGTAAGAGAAATAGCTTAGTAAGCCCGTATAATATAGAATTAAACTTACCCCTCATTTATAATTTAAGCAAATAAACTAGCATAACCCAATCAAATGGTTCAAATGCCTATCATATGAATACATCAATAGGTTAGTTCCGTAATATACACATAACCATCATTCCAATAATAAGGAATTCAGTTAGCATTCAAGCCTATGTACTTGTATCTTTCCATCAATACTATAATTCATCATATAACATCAATTCCGTGAATTTCAAATAACTCTTGTGCCAAACCGTACTTAATCATATAACCTATAATAGTATTATACCCGTTGAACCAATTAGAATATCGATAGATACACGGGTGGTACACACTAAGTGTACTAATTAGCAATCCATCAATTCCTTATCATATTTGCTCTTTCGAGCTATAATCGGTAAGCTCCTTCTGAGCTGATGGATAGTAAGCTCTATCAAGCTGAAAACAGTAAGCTCTTACGCGCTGAGATATCGGTAAGCTCATACAAGTTGTGGTGAGTCTACAACAAATGTTGGATCTCAACCGAACGGTAACCCTAGTGACATGTCACTCGTATCTTACGAATTCCTATGGTTCAAACGGGACTCGGTATTCAATAAATCTCATCAATTAGGCATTTAATACATTAGTATCTTAATTTCTCAATACAAATACATATATTTCAATCAAGTACCCATAATTAAAATTTGATTCTAATTACACGAACTTACCTCGTATCCCTCAAATAACAACTATAATCATCAACTTTTCTTTTTCCCCCGATCTAATTCCAGTATTTGCTATCTTGATCTATAATATATCAAATTTAGCATATTCAATAACCATTCTATTCAATTTAGTCCAATTTACATATTTAGGCAAATTTACACTTTTGCCCCTAATATTTCACATTTTTACAACTTAGTCCTTATTGCATAAAAATACAAATTCATGAAATCTAACTTTTACCCATGCTAGTCGAATATCAAGTTAGTCCCTAATAGCCCATACTTTTCATTTATTCACACTTTTGACCACAAAATTTCAACATTTCTCAATTTAATCCTTAAATGACATTTTTTACTCAAAATCACTTAACAAAAGTTATTTATCTATCATTAAACCTCCATAATCTATCATCAAACATTCAAGCTCTTATATATTCATCAATGGCAACATGCTAAATCTTTAACAATTTTAAAATTAGAGATACGGGCTAGCTAGATTAAGTTACAACGATCTAAAAACTGTAGAAATCATTAAAAATCGAGCAAAAATAACTCACCAATTAAGCTTCAAAGCTTGGCCGAATGTAAACCTTTCAATAATGGCTATTTCATTCTCAAGTTTCAGTGGAGAAAACAAAGAAACGATGATGACTTTAATTTATTTTTATCTATTATAACATTATTAACAAATTTACAAAACTAACCTTTAAATAATCATTTAAAATCACATAAATATTGTCCATAAATGTCCACTTACCCATAGAATGGTATATTTATCACTTAAGGACTTCCAATATTTAATTTCATTGCCATTTAATACATTTAACTTATAGAATTTAACTTTACGCGTTACGAGATTTAGTCCTTTTTACCAAATTAAAATCTCAAATTGTAAAATTTCTTTACAAAACTTTCACACAATAATTATATTATGCTTTAAACATTAATAAAATAATAAAATAATTATTTTGACTTCAGATTGGTGGTTCTGAAACCACTGTTCCGATTTGACCAAAAATGGGTTGTTAAATGTGGTTGGCCATGTGACACAAGTCAGAGAGTTACACGGGGTTGGACACGGTCTAAGACACGGCCATGTGATCCCATTTTGAATGTCAACACAGCCTAGCCACGCGGACATGACCCAATATAGTGGTAAATGAACCTAAATATGTCCTAAGTTTAATCAGAAATTTGAAAACCTATTGAAAGACTAATATGCCATATATCAAGTCCAATCGAAGAGTTGCGTTGTCTTGAGTATCAGAGCGGATGACCCCTAGAAGATATAAACTAGATGTGGCTGACAGTACATTGGACATGACCCAAGGAGAATAAGTTTTAGATCCATTTATAAATTTATTCACTTGTGACATTCACAGTGTGACATAACTTAATCCTATGTGGATGATGAACTATGTATGCATGACTAGTATACTTTAAAGTAAAAGCTTCAGCTCAAATAGATAAGGAGTCGAAAGCTGGTGCGTTGAGTATACAACTATTATAGTATGTAGCATAATTCACAATAGTGGAATTCATAGCCCAATTAATGGGTAAATGATATCCTCTCATTGGTATTACATGATAGATGAAAAGTAAATGTGGTCATGAGTAATTTGTCTTTGTCATAAATGATTTGATTACTATTTGATAATAATTGACTTTGCATAGAGGAAGATGTAATGGTTACTATAAGATAAAACAAAATCATATTGGGAGAAGATGCGACAAAGGGATAAGGGAGACGTGTGATGTTGGCAAGAAAAAAATGTAGAAATCATTTTACTTTTTACTTATCATCTTAACTTGTCCATATCAAAGGTTTAGAAGAATATAAAAATAAGGTTAAAAAGAAACAAAACAGTTTAATTATATAAATGAAAATTGAATTGAAATTAAAATCAGATACATGAAACACATTAGTAAATTGAGCTTATAGAAATAAAGTGTAAGAACTAGTATGTTTAATAGGAAAGAACTTTCCAATGGGCAATTGAACCAAAAAAGGACATGAATCACATGAAACAAGATCATCAAGATACTAAGCATGAGATATCATATGGTTTGTTGCCCTAGATTCAAAATCTACCGAAAGGAACATGATGTGGTAACCATACCTGCCATGTGTGCTTCTACTCCTAAAGAAGATGACTGATAAACGATAAATTATACATTTTTTTACCTCATGCTTAGCCTAATTTCTGGATGAATTATCATTGAATGTGTGGAAATTGCTACTCTTAATCCTTCTATTTCATATTTTATGCCCAGGTGAGCTTAAGGAAGAGAAAAGAGCAAGGAATAGGCCAAAAACGGGTAAATTAGGCCCAATTCAATAATTAACACGGCCCGGAGATTCACCACACGGCCGTGTCACACGGTCATGCCACCTTGAGCCCACACACGGTCCAATCCCGGTGAGCACGACCAGACCATACGGCCGTGCCACCATTAACAGGCCCGACCACGGCCTGGGCCTCGATCCACACGGGCGTGTCCCTGTCGTGAGGAAGTGAAATTTCACTCGGAAAAGGCTGCTTAGGGGCTAAGAAAGACACCCCAAAGCTCTATATAAAGACCCTAGGGGGCAACTACTAAGAGATACTTTTTCTCTCCTCGAAAGAGTGATTTTCTCCCCTCAAGAAGAAAGTAGAAGCAAGGAATTACTCCAAGGGAAGCCGATTGATTCATCTCAGAAGCTGAATTCTCCTTCAAGACTGAAGATCTCCCTTCAATTTCCTTCAGGGGTTTTTGGGTTCTTTATGTTTTGTTATTTTAATTCTTCTGAGATGTTCTCTTTTATAATTATGAACTAAATCCCCCAAATACTTGAGGGGGATGAAACCTAAGACAGATCTTGTTATTATTTTCTCTTGAATTATATGATAAATATTTGATTTGTTCTTATTTGTGTTTTTAACTCTTAAATTGATATTTTTGGGATATTGATTTAAGTTGCATGTGCTTATGTAGAGGAGTAGAAGTCCCTGTATAGGAGTAGATCCAACACAATTAAGCAGAGTTGATCGTAATCCTAGAGATAGGACGATGAAAATCTGCCAGATTAGGGTCAAACCTAATAAGAGAATCCATAGATCTAGTTAATGCAACACTAGGGGTTTTAATTAGAAAGAGATTTCAATTAATCAACCTAGGGTTAGTTGTTTCTAGTCTCGAGAGAGATATTAACATAAGCTAGGGATTTCTAAGGATCAAGTCAAGTGAATAAATCGTCTAGTTCAAGAATTGATAACAAGTGAAGTCTAGGTGGATTCTCCCTTGAGTACTGTCCAAATCAATTAGTTTTTCCTAAGAGTTTTTCCCCAATTCACTTTTTGTGCATTCATAGTTTAGTTTTAGAATTAGTTTGGTTTCATAAAAACCCCTTTTATCTCTAGGTTAAATAATAGAAAGAAAGTTAGTACTAGTACTTTTGGTTCCCTTGGGTACGATATCTTGGTCTTGCCACTAAGCTATACTACTGTTCGATAGGTGCACTTGCCTTAAAATCGTGGTAATAGTTAGTTTCTGGTGTGATCATTATTATAAATTTTATTACTTCATATCACGTATATCAATGACTCATTCCCAAGTAAGTCAATATTTGCTGATACTATATGTGAGTGAAGTTAGGTGTTGACTGTGAAGCAATGGATGGTGCAACATTCTTAACGAAACCTTCAATTGTAAAAAACATTAGTAGCAGCAAATGCCTAAGATTTTTTTTTTTTTTTGTAAACTTAAAGTCAAGAGGTAACCAAATAAGTTTCTAACAAAAATCTTGTTTATGACGTTTAATCTTACAATGGTCACAAATCCCATTAAATTGTTTCTTCTAAGATCCTTGCTGCACATTCGAAGAATACAACATTGTAGGCTCAAGAAAATCATACTAACTCAATTATAAAAGTCAAATAATGTATAGCTTAATTATACAAGTCGAATAATGCCAATATATTGGAGACTTAGTTATTGTTTTATGTACAAGAGATAGAGAACACTAATCTGTTCATTAAAGGAACTTGTTTTTGTTAGTAAAATCAGTTTAGAAAATAATGTTCTCAAGCATGATAGAAGTTTAAAATTTTTCTTAAAATCGAGCCATTGTGATATTTAAAACAATAAATTACAATTAAAATTATATTTGTGCTTTCTGCGAAGGCAAACTAAGTCATTTCCCGACTTTCAACGATTGATCTTCTCTACTATCCTTGAACTCTGAATTTATTTGATTGTGGACTAAGACAAATTGAATAAGTGCACAGAATGAAAACTTTGTTTAACTTTTAGTAGGAAAGTTAATTCTCTCTATAGACCTGTAACTATGAGTATTCTTGTGAAAATTGAATTTATTCTTAAAATAAATTACCACTATTTTTCGATAAAATATCGGTTCTCAAAAAGTATACGTCAGTTGGTTAACTCATAGTTCCTATTTATAGAGAGATAGTACAAGAGTTTTGTTCGAATAATGTCTAATTAAATAATAATATTTTAACAGAAAATACAAGTTTTATTTAAAATAGAATTAAGAGGGCGACGTCATGCCCTAACATATACTAGAGTTTGCTGCCTCTTGTATTTGATTTCATATACTCATTTGATAATTGATTTTGGAAATCATTGACTTTCTTATTATAAATAGATTTTATATACTCATATAATATTTGATTTTGAAATATAATTAAGTCATCCCTTAAAATTATAAAATATTAAAACTAGACATTGGGTTCTCCTAAATATGTATGTGCCTTGTTTACATCGTTCATATGGAGTAGCATGTATATATATAGACATTGGGGTATGCCACTCAAAGTGTTTGTTTACATTGTTCATGGTACATCCACGTAGAGTAGCATGTATAAAATTCATAATGTGAGAATATATAGAAAAGGCAACTATGGTTTAAGTTATGTTTATGCAGTAGGGTAGGATGCTTGCATTGCAATGCCACAAAGCCCTGCCTTTGCATCCACATCTCTTTGCATCCTAATGTAGCCTTCTTCACCCCAGCTACTGCCCCAAGAGTTCTTCACCAACCAATACTTAGTCCCACCATCCTCTCCGTATCCAACAGCCGTCACTCCGTGGTCCAGATCGGTGCCACAATTTCCCGTAAACACACCACCCGAGTAGAACTGGAAGTCGGACCCCCCGGCATCGATGGCAACAGAAACAGGTTGGTTGGCAACGGCCTTCTGCAATGCATCTTCACTATTGGCAGGCACATCTTCAAACCCATTTATCTTAGCCGCATGGTTGGCTTCTTCGTTAGTATTGCATGTGCCATCGACTCCCTTGTAGGGGTAAATGGATTCGGTTGTTAGGCCTTTGTTCTTCTCGATGAATTGGAATGCATCGTCCATTAGACCACCTTCGCAGCCTTGATCCTCACCCTTGGTGTCACAGTCCACCAGTTCCTGCTCGGACAAGGAAATTAAGTTTCCTGTTGTTAGCTTAGTAACCCCTTCCACGGCTGCCACGGCCGAGAACGCCCAACAGCATCCTATATTTCAGCATCACATGATCGAGAGACACACATAGTTAGAACACAACATAGACAAAGAACAAAGCATAGTAATATTTTAGTAATGTTTCTGAGAACAAGAAATTAGAGCAGACCGCATTGGCCTTGGTCCTTGATAGGTGTAACAGCTCCTTTCTTTCTCCAATCCACGGTAGAAGGCAATGCGGTGGCGTTCTCGTATTTGAAAGTGGTAGCCGTGTTGGAACACATATGGCCCTTGAACCCATTTCGAGAAGCAGTGAACTCTTGGTTGGTTAGATCTGCAAATTGGTTCACACCGAGCCTGTACGGCTTGTTGTTGGCAGCATTGAAAGAGTCGATGCGTGCCACATTTTGTTTGAAAATCTGGAAACGCTTTTGCCTCTCGTTGGTGTCCTTGTAAACTCGTCCGAATTGTACCATCCATTGTTGATGCCTATCGTACATGGATGCATCTTCAAGAGCAGTGCGGGATGTGGCTTTACATACACCCAATACGAAGAATAGTAGGGCCAAATAAAGGAATTGAAGATGAAGGTGGTTTTTGGAAGCCATGGTGGAAGAAGAGTTTGCGAAGAAATAGAAAAATGAAGAGGCCCACCAAATGTGATGAATTCCTAGACTTATATATAGTCCAATTCTTTCCCCATCTTGGCTTTCTGCTGCGTGCCCTGCAAAGTCTTGTTTATGATAATTATTTTAATAAATAATTAGAAAAATGAAAAGGCACACCGACTGTGATGTATTCTTAATTTGGAAACTATATAGTCCAAAGTCCAAAATGTTGCGATGCATATTTGAGGTGTTTTCAGGACACATATCTTGTCTATATGCTTGCCCTTCAACATCCTATGATAAAGACCCATTGTCAGCATTGTTTGATAAATTAATCTAAATCAAGTGCAGTTTATTTGGAGACTTAATTTGTAGTTAATCGTATTAATGCAATTGGGATGCCGGAGGAGTCTGATTTTGTATTCCAAAGCCCTCGCATGAATGAAACCAAACAAAATTGCTATCTCACCCTGCTGTCTCGTTCATGTCACCCAAAAGCATGTGCAATGTCATGCTGGATTATCACCTTTGAGCATCACCCAAAAATATAATCAAAAAATAATATGACTTTTTATTTGTGAAATAAAAATATATGTTACCTTGTTTCCATGGGCCAAGAATTTGGTCCACGAATAATATATATAACGGTTCAGAACTAAAGTTGTGAATTGCTTAAGTTGTTAATTTAGAATGTAAGTTTTTAATTACAATGATCATTACGACTTGATACTGTACAAAATGTAAAAAAATAATAGTAATAATGAAGAACACCAAAGTTTGTTTACGTAAGTCAGTTTCCTTACATTTGCGAAGCTTAACTCTGTGAGTAATTTCACTATTTTTAATTTACAATACAACAAGTGAATCATGCTCTATCACTCCCCAAGTATAGAGATCTTACATTTGTGTTTGACAAAACACGTAAGCGAACAAAGATAAATATAAATAATTATACGAACAAATAAAACAACTTATATAAGCAAATATTTATATAATAAAATAATAATTTGATCACTAACGATTTTTTTGGTCAGCCGACTATTAAGCGGTTAACCGTATCACATTTTTAGTTTATATAATAACAGTTTTTTACTAAGATTTTATGCTTTCTATCAATTGCACCTTGATTTCATACAACATTATTAAAAATTGATTTTTAAAAAAAAAAAAGTAAAAAAATTATCAAAAACATTGAAAATGAAAAAATAAAACAAAAATATATGAATTTTTAAAAAAAGGTAATGTGAGAGAAAATTATGGAAAATTCTTTTTAGAATCTCTAAATTTTCTCTCTTTGTATCATCTATATAAAAATATTGTTGGGGTTCAAACCGTATAAACAATGAAGTAGAAAAGGTTGAGAAGATCGAACACAAATTTTACGTGGAAAACTTCTTTGAAGAGGATAAAAATCACGAGCAAAGAAGGCTTCGACTTTTCACTAAATAAGTAAACAAACAAGAGTACAATATAGAGAACATAAACCTAAATGTATTAAATGTACAAACCCAAAACCTTAAAAACAAAGCCCTAACTCTCATAGAGAAAACTCAAAAACAAAACATTTACTTTCATAGAGTTCTCCCAAAAGGGGTACAAAATTTTCTCCATAATTACCACGAAAACTTTCACCAAAACTTATCTACGACAACATCTTGTCGCCCCCAAAAGAAAGGCCCTATACTTCTACATCTTTTATTGCCTCTTAATTGACCTTTCAAGACAGGGATACAATGACCCTTTTTATAGGTAAAGATTGTTGGAACATTTTCAAATATTTATAGTGTTCCAATAACTATAAATGAATGGATGGAATTAATCAAAAGTATATATTATTTAATTTTTTGAAAAAGAATTATAACTATTTAAATAATATTATTTGAATAGTTATAATATTAAATGAATAATTATATGTTTATTTTAAAGACATTATTATTTAGAAAGACACCTATTGATGAAAGAAGTCTCTATGAAGAGACATGAAAATTCCTATAAATAGGAATGTAGTTTCATTTGGAAATCATACCAACAAAATCTAATATTCTTTCTTTCCTTCCTTCATTTTCTAATATTATTAGATTTATCTATAAAGTATTACTATAGAAATTCTTTATAGAAATTGAGTTTCTTGTCATACATTGCTCAGTGTATAGTGGGCTATTCTCGTCAGTGCAAAATGCAAATAGTCATTGGCTTCATTGTATCCTCGAGGTTAATTTGATTGGAACTCGTTTGCACACTAAAGAATGGTGGGGGAAAATGTAATCTTAAATATAGTGGATTGATACACTCCTTGGAGCCTTGTCCTATTTCTTCTTCTGTTCGAGTTTTGTTCGTGTGTCCGAGATTTTCCTCACCGGAGATTTGTAGTAACAATTTTAAGGTTATATTTCATGATGACTACAACAACACATGAAAGTGGAACACTAAAGGAGTTGGCTTCCAATTTTATCAAACTTGATTGATTTGATGGTGGCAATTTTCGATGATTGCAGAAAAAGATGCACTTCTTATTATGAACTTTGAAGATTGCTTATGTTTTGGATACTCCAAAACCTGAAGAGAATGAAAACGAATCTGTTGCTGCAACTCGAGAAAGAAAAAAATGGGACAATGTTGATTACATGTGCATTGGCCACATATTGAATGGTTTATCTGATGGTTTGTTCGACACCTACCAAAACGAGGTCACCGCTAAAGAATTATGGGAGAAATTGGAGACAAGATACATGACCGAAGATGTTATAAGTAAGAAATTTCTTGTCAATCGTTTCAATAATTATCAAATGGTTGATGGCCGTTCTGTTATGGAACAATTCCGTGATATTGAAGAGATGTTGAATCAATTCAAGTAATATGATATGAAAATGGATGAAATGATTGTTGTATCCTTCATAATAGACAAACTTCCTCCATCTTGGAAAGACTTTAAAAGATGTCTAAAACATAAGAAAGAGGAAATATCTCTTGAGGCTTTGGTAAATCATCTTCGTATTGAAGAAGAATATTGAAAGCAAGATCAGAACCTAAATTCTGAAATTGCCAAAGTGCATGTTACGGAGGAATAATAGACTACTAAACCATTCAAGAGAAAGTTCAAACAGACTGATAAAGCGCCTAAGTTCAAAAAGAAAAAAAAGGGCTCATGCTATCATTGTGGTAAGTCGGGACATTTCAAAAATGAATGTCGATTTTTAAAGAAGAAATCATCTTCTAAGGCAGATAATAACAAAAAGTTCGTCATAATGATATCTGAAATTAATGTCACAAGATGATAATACATGGTGGATTGATACTGGAGCAACCAAACATGTATGCAAAGACAAAAGCATGTTCACAAAGTTCATACAATGTAAAAATGACAATGTCTTGTACATGAGAAATTCTTCCACCACAGCAATCAAAGGCAAAGGGTCTGTTGAACTACAATTCACTTCTGGAAAGGTTTTAACCTTAAATGATGTATATTATGTACTAGAAGTTAGAAAGAATTTAGTGTCTGGAAGTCTGTTGAATAAGTTTGGTTCCAAACATGTTTTTGAGGTAGATAAGTTTATTTTGTCTAAGGGAGGGATTTTTGTAAGGAAAGGGTATATGTAGAGAATATGTTCAAACTAAATATTATTAATAAGAATAAAAATACTATTTCTACTTATATGGTTAAATCTTTTTGTTTATGGCATTATAAATTAGTCATTTCAATTATAGAAAATTGAATGACATGTATAAGTTAGATTTAATTCCTATTTTTAATAATAATATTGAAAAAATACAATACATGTATGTTGACTAAAATTACAATAATCCCTTTCCCTAAGGTTAAAATAAAAACAAAATTGCTTGATTGGATACATAGTGATTTATGTGATATGCATAATACTCCTACATTAGGTGGAAAGAAGTATTTTGTTACTTTTATTGATGATTGTTCTAGATATTGTTATGTATATTTGTTGCATTCAAAAGATGAAGCGCTTGATAAATTTAAAGTTTATAAATCTGAAGTTGAACTTTAGTGTGAATCATTTATCCAGTGCTTAAGATCGGATACTATAATCCAAGTTATTTTGAATCTACTGGGATTGTCGATCAAGTTTCAGCCCCTTACACACCACAAAAAAATGGCGTAGCTAAAAGGAAAAATAGTGTCTTGACTGAAATGGTAAATTCAATGTTATCATATTCAGGTCTTGGACAACGTTTTTGGGGAGAAACTGTTCTAACAGCTTGTCATATACTGAATAGAGTTCCTAATGAGGAAACTAAAATAACCTATTATGAACAATGGAAGAAAAGGAAACCAAACCTTTATTATTTGAAGGTTTAGGGTTGTAGAGCTATTGTCAAAGTTCCAACACCTAAACGTAAAAAGTTAGGTGAAAGAGGAATTGAATGCATATTTATAGGATATGCACATAATAGCAAAGCATATAGGTTCATAGTAATTGAACCAAATGGTTCAATTTCAATTAATACTTTTATTGAATCAAGAGATGCTATTTTTGATGAAAATAGATTTAATTATATATCAAGACAATCACAGCCACAACAATTGGTTCATTCTTCAAATAAGAATGATATTCCATTAGAATAAATTGATAATAATGATTAATCTTGTTAAGAATTAAGAAGAAGTAAGAGGATTAAAAAAGGTCAAAGATATTAGACCAGATTTCATTATGTTTCTTGTAGAAGGAAAAAGTGAAAGTATATGTAATAAGATACCTTATTGTTATAATACAAAATCTAATCCAATTACATTTGAAAAGGCAATGAAATCTGAAGACTCTAGTTTTTGGAAAGAAGCAATAAATGATGAGATGGATTCAATAATGAGAAATCAAACTTCGATCTTAGTTGATCTTCCATCAAGTTCCAAACCAATAGGTTGTAAATGGATCTTCAAAAAGAAAATGAAGGTCAATGGAACCATTGAGAAGTTTAAAGTAAGGTTGGTAGCTAAAGGTTTTACACAAAAACAAGGTATTGATTACTTTGATACCTATGCTCCAGTAGCAAAAATTGCTACAATTAGACTCTTAATATCACTTACCTCTCTATATAATTTGGTTGTTCACCAAATGGATGTTAAAACTGCATTTTTAAATGGTGAATTAGAAGAGGAAGTGTACATGAAACAACCAGAAGGATTTGTTGTTCCAGGACAAGAGCATAAGGTATGTAAGCTTGTTAAATCTTTATATGGACTTAAACAAGCACCAAAGCAATGGCACCAAAAGTTTGACAATGTTGTTTTAGCTAATGGCTATAAAATAAATGAATCCGATAAGTGTATATATAGCAAATTTGAAAATGGAAAAGGTGTCATAATTTGCTTATATGTAGATGACATGCTCATTTTTTGCATAGATTTGGAACAAATAGAAAACACAAAGAAATTCAAACAACTTTGCTATGAAGGATATAGGAGTAGTAGATGTTATTCTTGGGATTAAAATAACCCGGGATGAAAGCACTATAGCTTTATCACAATCACATTACATTGAAAATGTTCTTAAAAAGTTTGACCTTTTCAACTGTATACCAACATCTACACCCATGGATCCTTGATAAACCGTAATTATAACATATTTTTTTACTCATGCTTGGTATATTTTTGGATGATTTTCCTTATAATTCAATGAATTTGATGCTCCTAATCCTTTAATTTCATGTTTTATATTAGGTGAGCATTGGAAAGTGAAAAGAGCATGAAACGAACCAAAAACGAACAAAATGGGCCAAATTCAAGGTTTCACACGGCAAAGGCACTTCCACACGGGTTATCCACACGCCCGTGTCAGACACACGGGCAAGCCACATGCCCTTGTGTCACTGCCGTGTGGACAAGTAATCAAGTCAGTATGGCACACGGCCAGGGCACCTTCACACAAGCTGACCATGTGACAGCCCTAAATTTACCCTAATCGGAAAAGTGGTTTCGGAACCACTAAACCGAGTCAGAAAATTTTCAAAAAAATAAAAAATTAAAAAATAAAAATTATTTTCTATGTTTTATTATGTGAATTGCTATGTGTGAAAAAATTGGTGCTTTAATTTTGTTATTTGGATGTTAAATTATGAAATAGGACTCAAGTGATAAAACTTGAAAATATGATAGGTGAATTTTAAAATGGCCGAATAATGCATGGTTTAAAAAAAAATGGGATTTGCATGTCAAATTTCCCACTTTATATAAGTGGACGGCAATGATGATTGATGATTGACATTTTATATATATTATATTAGTGATATAATAATTTAATGGTTATTTTTTTTACTAAGAAAATAAGAATTAATAAAATGAAAATGGTGATAAAAACAAAGTGTGTGTGCATGTGTAATAAACTAGCCGAAAATTCAAAGAAAAGAAAAGAAGAAAGAACTTGGTATTCGGCCCTTTTATTCAAACTAATTAAGGTATGTTTTTAATTTCATTTTCATTAATTCTTATGTTCTTGAGTTAATTTCTAAGTGTATTTCATAACCCATGACTCAATTTTTGTTATTGGTTTGAAGTGATGCATTCGGTCATGGGTTGTTGAGTGTCTTTGATGGTGTTTAATGTTCTTGGTATTAAATATGATGATAGATGAGTTGAGATTGATGATTAAGGATGGTTGTGGCTAGATAGATGGATGGTAACCGATTTTTAGAGTAAAATGTAGGAATTGTACATAGTAGTTTAAAATAAGTCTTGAATGGGAATTTTAATTGCTGAATGACATTTTGGTTAATGAAATGAGTGGTTGTTTGCAAAGTGAGATTATTGAAAGTTTGGATTATATGAATTATAGTAATCGGCTAATGTGTATGTGGATATAGATGCCGAATGTGTAAAAGAATTTTGCTAATGGTTAGTTAAGGGATAATTAGCATGTTGATATATATATGTTTGCCGATTTTAAACTTAAATAATGATTGGATTAAATGTTGAGTACTTAAAATAATAAAATGGTATTTGGTTATAGCTTGTATGTGTAATTGGTGTTGAATACTTTAAATGACGTATAGTTTATTTAGGTGAAAGTTTTTGTAATTTTCTTGAAGGCTGTATGTACATTCGGCTAATGTGGGTTGAGTGTTAGTCTTGTGCTAAAGGTTGGATGATGATAGAAAGGTTGAAAATGACCTATGTTGTGTATAATTTTAACTATCACTCATGCGAGTATTAGTGAAGGCTGTGCTAAGATTTAATAGTTAATACGGAATGAGTCCATGAATGGATGGGTTGTGCTTGGGTTGTTAAAATGAAAGAAACAGCTAAATTAATGTGCAATTGAGTGTTCAAATGGGATTTGAGTGCATATTATTGAAAATGAATTCATGATCGGATATGAGGCCAAATGATATGAATGATGTAATTTTTAAATATATATGTGTGTTTGCCGAATACATGTTGAAGTAAATAATTACATTCCTTATTTTTGAATGAGATATGTTATGACTGAATAAGATGCTTGAATAATGGTTTAGTGATAAGTTAATTTGTTTAAAATTTAGCTCAAGAGCAAAGAGAGTCGATTTCAAATAAGGGAAAAGCGAAGGTGGTGGAATAGTCGATCTATAGTTGTTCGACGACAAATAAGGTAAGTTCATAAGTGTTTAAGCTTGATTCTTTCTATATGCCTAAAAGTTAAATTAATATGACAAAGAGAATGTAAATTTTATTTAGTTAATGTGCAGAATACGTATTGATTTAAGACTATAAGCCGAATGTGGCTTGGTACTAAGGTGATTAAATGTGAACTTCGATGGGGTAAATTTTAGTGATCGATGATGTAATACCCCATTTTTGCCCGGGCCCATACCACAAAATAATAAAAAATAAATAAATAAATTCCAAGCCTAGTCCAGAATTACAAATATAATTTGGGCCCGATCGGAATGGCCCATTACTTGAAAAGATTTAAGGTCCATCTACAAGCTTGACTCATATGGAGATAAAATCTTCAATGATATGCAATCTTAGATATGATATGCAATCTTAGATATGATACAATCTTAGATATGATTGCAATCTTAGATATGATATGCAATCTTAGAAGATATGATTTTGTAATCTTAGAGATTTAATTTGTAGATACCCTTTAATCTTAACCATTGATGTAATTAATCTGTACCGTTAGATTTGAGGAGGCTCAACTATAAATAGAGGCCTCCCCCCCTCATTGAAAAACACACTTGAGTTTTGGCAAGCAATAAAAATTCTTGAGAGCTCTCAAATTTCTCTCCCTCTTACGTTCTTATTTTCTGCGATTTGTTCTTATTTTATTCTTTGTTCATCTTCATTTTTTAACCTTTTTTCATTTTGATTTAATCCCTATTTCCTTGTTTTTTAAATTCTTTTATATATATATATATATTTTTATAATTTTAGTATTATATCAAATTATTTTTTGTTAAATTCTATATTACTCTTTGTTTTAAAAATATATATTTCATTTAATTGAAAAGTTTTTTTTCTTAAATAAGGCAATGTTTGGTGTTTAGAAATTCGGGAAATAGTGCCCTAACATGCTGGGTTGCGATTTTTCGTTTGACTAAATAACCAAATATCCTTTTAATAAATTTTCCTAAATTACGAGGTGATTTCAGTTACAAAGGTTTGAGAATATCGCGTCCTATCATGCTGGATGTGATATTCGTGTTCTTTTGGAACGAAGGATTCTCGATTTTTATATCAAATTATTTTTTTATTAAATTCTATATTACACTTTGTTTTAAAAATATATATTTCATTTAATTGAAATGTTTTTTCTCTTAAATAAGGCAATGTTTGGTGTTTAGAAATTCGGGAAATAGTGCCCTAACATGCTGGGTTGCGATTTTTCGTTTGACTAAATAACCAAATATCCTTTTAATAAATTTTCCTAAATTACGAGGTGATTTCAGTTACAAAGGTTTGAGAATATCGTGTCCTATCATGCTGGATGTGATATTCGTGTTCTTTTGGAACGAAGGATCCTCGATTTTTATATCAAATTATTTTTTATATTACTCTTTGTTTTAAAAAATATATATTGAAAAGTTTCTTTTCTTAAATAAGGCAATGTTTGATGTTTAGAAAATCGGGAAATAGTGCCCTAACATGTTGGGTTGCGATTTTTCGTTTGACTAAATAACCAAATATCCTTTTAATAAAATTTCCTAAATTATGAGGTGATTTCAATTACAAAAGTTTGAGAATATCGTGTCCTATCATGCTGGATGTGATATTCGTGTTCTTTTGGAACAAAGGATTCTCGATTTTTATATCAAATTATTTTTTATATTACTCTTTGTTTTAAAAAATATATATTGAAAAGTTTCTTTTCTTAAATAAGGCAATGTTTGATGTTTAGAAAATCGGGAAATAGTGCCCTAACATGCTGGGTTGCGATTTTTCGCTTGACTAAATAACCAAATATCCTTTTAATAAATTTTCCTAAATTAGGAGGTGATTTCAATTACAAAAGTTTGAGAATATCGTGTCCTATCATGCTGGATGTGATATTCGTGTTCTTTTGGAACGAAGGATTCTCGGTTTTTAAACTCAAAATATTCCAATTTTAAAGGGATCTTATTTTGAATTATTTCAAACTTTGACATTCAGATAGAAAACAATTCAATTTGGTACCAATTTTGGGCGTTGTGAGGATGCTAACCCTTCCTCACACGTAACCGACTCCCGAACCCGTTTTCTCAAAAATTCGTAGACCAAAGTGTTTTATAAGGTGATCCAATCACACCTAAAAAGATTGGTGGCGACTCCCGTTTTCATTTTTAAAAGTCGAACCCCATTTTTCAAACCCCCTTAAAAAATGGTTTCGACAGCTTGGCGACTCCACTAGGGACTTTAAGAGAGTCAAGCCAAAAATTGATTACTTTCTATCTTAATGCTAAAAATTTGAAAGGATTTAAAAATAAAGATCCCTTTTTCATGTGTTTGTTGCATATGTTTTGTTATTTTATCTGCACACATTGCATTTGCATGACCGTTGGTCACACCTTTAAGTGGGAGTAAGAAACTAAGCTTTCGTGAGGTTTTCACCTTCGTATGAGTTAGTGGATTGCTTCCGGGAAACATCTGTACCTATTGACTTCGTGAGATTTTCATCTCCGTATGGTCGTAGGGAAATGAATCCCCCTAAACCAAACTTGGTCCATATGAGCCTATAATGGGTGAGGATCGAGGAATCTGCTGGTTTGGGTACCCTTTACTTTAGAACCAAACTTCATGTAGTGAGTTTTAAGTGCTTGCCTTAGGTAGTACGGTGATAACCTTTTAGTACTTACCCTTTATAAGTATTTGTTTATTATATTTTTATATATGGCACTGACTTATTCTTCTTATTTTTATTGTCATTGCATATCATTCATCATTAAAAGATATCGATTCAAGGTTCAATTTTTGAGTTAGAAAGTTTTATAATGGGGACGAATATCTTAATAAAGTGGGGGACAACTCTTTCATCTGTTCATGGTCAGAGAAAACCTAGTTAGAGAAAGGAGATAGTGTCGTCGAGGGATATGCATCGGAGTTGTGGGACTTTACTCGTATCAGTTCGACACAGATTGAGTGGAAGGAGTTGAAGGACATTTAGGCCCATTGGGATAATGAAGCCAAGCAGTTGTTCAGCTAGGAGGACTTGCAGTTTTTACTTGACAGGAAGATAGATGAACAATTCAAAGTGGACGTGGAGGTATTGATGGATGCTTCTTCTATTACAGCACTTCTCTTTCATATGAAGATGGTCGCCCTGTGGATGATAAGGGTTTTAGAAGGAAAATGATTGACAGAATGAATGAGACCTACAAAACCGAGTGGGATAGAAAGAATTTTACCTATAGAAAGGTTCATTTACTGTAGGACAGCTGCCATGCAACAAGCTTGAGTTTATTGTCGTACTTTAGGATGTTACACCTATCAGAAATAATGCAAGCTCTGATGGCCAAGATAGCTCAGATGGGCGCAAAGGATAAAGGATAAAAAAGACCGTATTATTCAATGACCTTTAAAGTGGAGATTAGCCATGCTGCGAAGATGTAAACAATTCAAATGCTCTGCCGGGGGCAGAAATCTGAAGACTTTCAAGAAGCACTGAAGATGATATCATTGTAAGGTAGCATGTTACAAAGCAGGAATGCCTACTTGCTCGCCAATCTTTCTTTCAAGATAATTAGAACAGCTTTATAAGACATTGGAGGAGGTGTCCTGGGCTGTAGAGATCACCTCATGGAAAAGCCATAGTTCAGATTCAAGAGGTTGCTGATCACCTACAAGAATTGGCAGTGCAAGCTAATGTTTTAAGCATAAAATATGAGCTAGTATCAGATAGAGGTCGAGAGTTAGCTTTGTTATTAGATAGGGTTAAGACTCTGGGCATACGAACGAAAGCGTGTTTGTAATCCGTTTTATGAAAAGACTTTTGTTCCTTAAATAACGTTTTTTAAAATGAAACTGAATCAGAATCGATACCTTTTTGCATTCATGCATTTTGCATTACATCAAAGAAAAGAAGATGTTGATTCGAAATTCGATTCCTAAACAGAATAGTTTGTCACAAGGAAATGAATTTCTTGATAAAGTGGATCATAGTGCGGTCATCTGAATGTAGTCCAAGTAAACATGATGAGAGAAAGCTGGTAGTCCGTGGAGGAATACATGATTTAATTGCCAGAGATTCAAACCAACGAAGGTTATCCAAGAGCATGATGAGAGAAAGACGGAAGTCCACGAAGGAATACATGAATTGATTTAATTGCCAAAGATTCAAGCCAACGAAGATTATCCAAGAGCCAGCACTTTTTGATGAGTATCATGGAGATAAGCAAGTAAGAGATCGAGGCTCAGATCAAGTAGCAAGGAGCTAGCAAATGCATCTTTTGGAGAATTTACAGGATTCGACCATGAAGAAAAGATTAGCATTTACTTGGACTATGAAGGGCAAGACTGCATATGTAATCTATTTTCATGTAAAGAAATCTGTTTTCTAGAAAAGTTATTCTAATGGAATTGAATTCATGATCAATATCTCCTTTTCTTTTGCATTCATGCATTTGCATTGCATCACATCACATGCATTTAAATCCATAAAAAGACCCTAATTAGTTAAAGTTATTAAAAAGAGAGAGAAAGAGAGAGAGAGAAGAGGGTCACGGCTGAGTGGAAAAGAAGTTGAATGAGAATTAACGACGTTCCCTTACATATCCCCGACTTTTGTGTCAGGAGTATAGCTTACCTGGAGAAAGGGTGTTTGGAAATAAAAATCATCCCATTAATGTCATACACAAGGAAGGGACTGAATAAAGAAACCTTGAGAGCATTCGCCCTTACGAGCCGAGAAGCTTTTTAAACAATTGGACTGCAGAAGAACTTCCTATAATATTTAGGAATTTTACGGAATAATATTCAGAACACTCTTGTTGCTCTAAAGCCTAGGAGCAATGAGATTTCTTTTGTGAAATAGGCTCATGTTCAGACATCTTTGTTTTAATAAAACACATCTTTCATGATTAATTCGAGCCAATATTCCCTCATTCTTTATTCTTAGATTTTCTAATTTTCATCAAATTTCTTCATTCATACCATGTAAATAGTCATTCTTGAATTTATTTACTCCTTGTACATTATTTTATGCCCATCATAGGTCCCCAGATATCAATGACATGGGCAACGATACTACAGATTCAGAGTTCATTTTTGAGCGCGACATGTGTTTAAAGAAACCTCAGTACTTTAAAAATTTGACAGAAATTGTAGCCTGTTTTTGAATTTGTCGGAAAGGGTAAAGCGAGAAGAGAAACAGATTTTACCCCATGAAAAGGTGATAGAGAATACAGCCTTAGAGGAAGGGAAGGTCGTGAAATTAGAACACGCATAGTCGGAGAGCCAAAACAAGACATCATGGAGGCTATTATGGAAATTCAAAAATATTGTCAAGGAGGATACATGATTACATCAGTTACTAAAAATGCAGAATTTAAGGAGTCAAGACTTATGGGGCATGTATGTTATGGGTCTGTTCTCGTCAAAAGTTTCGAGCTAATAATGGATCATCTTTGTGGCCGTTGACTACTCCATTAAGAGGGAGAGAGTAGCTTCATATGCCAATATTACAAAGTCAATAGTCATCGATTCAAAAAAAAAGAAACACAAAAAAACAAAAACAAAAAAAAGAAAAAAGAAAAAAGAAAAAAGAAAAAAGGGAAAAGAAAAGATCATTTTCAACTGCACAATGTCAAAGGTTTGCAGTCCGTTCAAAGATTAGGTACCCTATCACAGTACATCAAAGGTGGCCAAAAGGGAAAAAATCAACAAAAAATACAAAAGATGATCGAGACTTTGTAAAATTGGCATAAAAAGCTACTACTTGCTCTTATACTGGAGCAAACGCCTTCAATTCCAGCTGTTTCAAAGGTTCCAACCATGAATATGTCTCATTGCTCTCTTGAGCAATCCGGCATTCTGGCAATCGCAGTGTTGGCAATAGCTATCGGTTTTCCTCTATAAAGCATCAGTTTGCATATAGTCTCCAAAGCTTGAAATGATAGATTCTCTTTTCAAACCAGTTTCTGACAAAGTGGATGAGGGTATCATGAAGGAAGCTCTCTTGGACTTTTATACAAATTCAGGGAAGAGGAAGCCTGATCAGATAATTATTTTCAGGGATGAGGTTAGGGAGTCTTAGTTCAATCAAGTTTTGAACAAAGAGCTTGATCAAGTTATTGAGGCTTGCAAGTTCCTTGATGAGATTTGGAACCCTAAGTTTGTGGTTATTGTTGCACAAAAGAACCATCATACCAAGTTTTTCCAGCAGAGATCTCCTGACAATGTGCCACCTGGTATTGTCATTGTCAACAAAGTATGCCATCTGAAGAACAATGATTTTTACCTTTGTGCTCATGCTGGACCACAAGGCCGACCTACTATCATGTTTTCTTAGACTAGATTGGGCTTTCAGCTGATGATCTACATAAACTGGTTCATTCTCTATCTTATGTGTATCAAAGGAGCACCACAGCCATATTAGTCGTGGCCCCTATTTACTACGCTCATTTGACAGCCTTACAACTAGGGCAATTTATGAAGTTTGTGGATGCTTCAGAGACATCATTAAAGCTATGTGTTTGTCAAACGACAGCCAGGATTGCTGCTGGGGCAATCCCTTTCTTATGAGTTTATGAATACCTCCAGTGAGCTTAATTGGAAAATTTTCATCCTAATCAAATGGACGATACAGACTTATGACAAAGAGGGTTCCTCTACAAGAATTTCTCACAGAAGCCAAGGTGAAAACCCGCAAAGGGTGCTTTGAGACTTCTATTCCAAAAACAAAAAAAAAGAAAAGAAAAGGAAAAGAAAAAAAAAAGAAAAAGAAGAAAAAAAAAAAGAAAGAAAGAAAAAAGAAAATGGAGAGACCAAGGTGAAAACCCGCAAAGGGCGCATTGAGACCAAAGGGGTTTTGAGTTGAAAACCCGAAAGGGCGGATCAAATTTTGAAAGGCATGCAGTGACCTTGTTATACCTGATTCGATAAGAAGCGGAGTATGTTACATACCGGGGCATCTACAAAGTACTTTGGGTCTTCTAAACACATGTTAAACTCAAAGCAGTCTTCATGGAATTTGTATATGGAAGCCCAAGCTGCGATATCTAGGGCATCTGATTTTTTGTGTTGTTCACTATCTTTGAATTCTCTTTCCTCACAAAGATAGATTCCTAGATTAACCTCTATTTTTTTTGATAAATCTTTCAAATTCTAATTATCCTCAAAGATCAATTTATCTATTGTCCATTATTCATAAAGCATGTTGCATTGAAACGATGATTGATGAACTAAAATATTTTCACAAACGAAGTTTTACATATTACTCTGGAAATTTCTAGATAATACAAGAAACTAAAACATGACAATTGTTTAAGGAATTCCCATTGAGTAAGGATCGGAGGTCCTCGAGAGAATTTCTTCTTCAGTCCAAATGGTGATTGGACAGTTCAGACGATTCGATCCTAGGAGGGGATCATCTTTTTAAAACATCTCCAGTTGGTCGTAACATTCAGAGGATGGTACAATAGAACCTAATTGATCCAAAGTATACAAATGGAGTTTGATTGACATTAAGAAAGGCAAGCGATGAAACTTTGAGTAATGACATCTGAAATAGAAATCATTCTTATAACATCTTGCATTATAACATGTCTAATTAAGAGCATTTGACTCATTTCGATTAGGGCATCCTAATCATTAGGCATAAACACATACGCATTCTACAGGTTATGTCCTCTAGAGGCAATGTAGATCAAAGATGATAGATCTTATCTCTCTGTAATGGACGGAGAGCAGATCGAAGATAGCAGATCTTATCTCTCTGTAATGGACGGGGAATAGATCCAAGATGACAGATCTTATCTCTCTGTAATGGACGGGGAGCAGATCGAAGATAGTAGATCTTATCTCTCTATAGTGGATGGAGAGCAGATCCAAGATGATAGATCTTATCTCTCTGTAATGGACGGGGAGCAGATCGAAAATAGCAGATCTTATCTCTCTGTAATGGACAGGGAGCATATCCAAGATGATAGATCTTATCTCTCTGTAATGGACGGGAAGCAGATCGAAGATAACAGATCTTATCTCTCTATAATGGATGGAGAGCAGATCCAAGATGACAGATCTTATCTCTCTGTAATGGACAGGGAGCAGATCCAAGATAGCAGATCTTATCTCTCTATAATGGATGGAGAGTAGATCCAAGATGGTTTGGCATCCTTATACTGGCGAGGAGCAAATCGAAAACATAGCTGATTTGGCTTTCGCGTGTTTACGTTGAGGCAAATCTAAGATGATTTGGCGTCTCTGTACTGGCGGAGAGCAAATCGAAGTCTGGCATCTCCATATTCGACGGAGGGCAGACACACAGCAAATCTGGCATTCAGATGTTTATACTGAAGTAGATCCAAGACGGTTTGGCGTCCTTGTACTGGCAAGGAGCAAATCGAAGACATAGCTGATTTGGCTTTCGCGTGTTTACGTTGAAGCAAATCTAAGATGATTTGGCATCTCTGTACTTGCGGAGAGCAAATCAAAGTCTGGCATCTCCGTATTCGATGGAGGGCAGACACATAGCAGATCTGGCATTCAGATATTTATACTAAAGCAGATCCAAGATGGTTTGGCATCCTTGTACTGGCGAGGAGCAAATCGAAGACATAGCTGATTTGGCTTTCGCGTGTTTACGTTGAAGCAAATCTAAGATGATTTGGCGTCTCTGTACTTGCGGAGAGCAAATCAAAGTTTGGCATCTCCGTATTCGATAGAGGGCAGACACATAGCAGATCTGGCATTCAGATGTTTATACTGAAGCAGATCCAAGATGGTTTGGCATCCTTGTACTGGCGAGGAGCAAATCAAAGACATAGCTGATTTGGCTTTCGCGTGTTTACGTTGAAGCAAATCTAAGATGATTTGGCATCTCTGTATTTGGCGGAGAGCAAACACACAGCAGATCTGGCATTCCTGAGTCAGCAGCGAAGCAGATCCAAGATGATTTGGCATCCCTGTGCTTATAGGGAACAGATCGAAGACATAGCAGATCTGACTTTCATCAAAGCAGATCCAAGATGATTTGGCCTCTCTGTATTCGACGGGGAGCAGATCGAAGAACTCAAGCGAGCCCGGGCAAAATGGGTCATTTGATAGTCTTTGCTTTATTCCTATTACACAGCAATAAGCAAAGAGGGGCAGCTGTAATACCCCATTTTTGCCCGGGCCCATACCACAAAATAATAAAAAATAAATAAATAATTCCAAGCCTAGTCCAGAATTACAAATATAATTTGGGCCCGATCGGAATGGCCCATTACTTGAAAAGATTTAAGGTCCATCTACAAGCTTGACTCATATGGAGATAAAATCTTCAATGATATGCAATCTTAGATATGATACAATGTGACAGCCTTAAAACGACCCTAGTCGGAATGTGGTTTCGGGACCACAAAACCGAGGCATAAAATATATTTAATGTTCATTTAGATCCCTATAATATGTGTTAATTCATGTGTGACATGTTTGGTGTGTCAATTTAGAGTTATAAATTTGAATTTCACTTAAAAGGGCTTAGTTGTGAACTTTGAAAGTAAACTAGCTAGATGTGTGATGACTAATAAATGCATGCATGCAAAATGAGGGACTTGCATGTCAAATTACCCACTTTTATGATAGTGGATGGTAATGATGACCTAGTTTGTCATTTTGTGCTTTGTTTGTTGCTAATTAATAATAATAATGATGAAAATAAATTTGTTTATATTAAATAAAATAAGTTGTCATAAAATAGAAATAATATAGTTAATAAAATAAAAAAAAGATGGTAAAAACAATATTTTTGTTCATCTTTTTCCCTTCATTGCCGAATTTGACTAAGGGAGAAGAGAAATAGGGTTCAAGCAATTTGGTTGGGGGAAATCTTGATTAAGGTACAATTTCTAGATGATTTTCTTTGCATTTCATGAAATCTAGTTGGTTTTGAAGCTCTCTTCTTGTCCATGTTTGAATTTCTCGAGCCCTAAATGCTAGAAGCATTCGGTCATGATGCATGTTTTCCTTGGTGATGTTTTGAAAATTTTTGTTGAAGAAATTGAGCTTTGTAAAACATGAAACCTTTGTGTGATAAACAAGATGGAATATTCGGCCATGACCAAGTGTAGGGTAAATTATGCTTTCCTTAATGCTTGTGTTAAATAATGGAAGATAGGTGTTGTTTGAGCTTGTTTAGGGGTCCTCTCCTTTGTTAATGTGAAAATTTCTTGAGCCTTATAGGATGAAGGCATTCGGCCATATCAAGCTTTGGTTAGGAAGTCTTGTTTTGAGATTTAAGAGCTTATTAAAGCTTGTTAATAGACTCTATGATGTTAAAATTCATAAGGGTTGGATTTGTGAGTTCAAATTAGTAAGATTAGAATTTTAGAGAGGATTAAAGCCTAAGGGAGCTTCGGTTCTTTGAATGATTGAGTTGTTTTGCTTTTGATTGTATTTTGATCTTGAATTTGATAAATTGATTATGGAAATTATGATACATATTTTGCAACATGAGCTAATTGAACATTGCTCATAAGTTCACTAAGTAATCGGCTAAGGAAAAAAAAAATTATACATGAACTTAGTATGTGTTATCTTGATTGATTGGGACGGTTGAGATTGTGATTCATGTTGAGTAACATTCGGCTAGTGTATCCTTGTGCCAATGATTTCCAATTTTGGACTCAAGCATTTAGTTGTAAAATTTTTAAATGAACAAAGATGAATGAAGTTGCTAAATGCCTTATGTGTATATGCATGCATTCGGTTAACTTGGTGATATTGATTTGATTGTGGATGTAATGAATATGAAATATGTATATGGTGTTAAGAGCAATGACTACTCTAAATGGTGCCTTAGGAAATGCTATGTTTTAAGTATGTGCATAAGAACATTAAAGAATGGATTTTGTATAAAAATCTGCTTGGTACAGTAGCAGTAACGTGTTTTGGAAAAATCACCATAAATTGTACGAGTTGAAGTTGAATTAGAGGCTGAATAAATTGTGTGATTGAAGCTTAATGAGTCTAGTTTCTTATAAAAGAAACCTTGCAAGCAAAGGAATTTCCGATAAATAGATTTTTAGAGTAGAGTGAGACAGTGTCAGATTAACTTCGAAGTCCCCTGCTCTGTTTTTGGAAAATCACTATAAATTGTATAAAAATTTTTATGAGACAAAATTTATATGCTTAGACTCCTTAATGAGTCTAGTTTCAAATAAAATAGGTGAGGACATATTTGGAATTCTGTACAAGGAGAAATTCGGTTCGTGGTATAGAGTGGTCAGTCCAATCAAGCAGTGAAATAGGGAAACTTTAAGAAAATTCTGGTATTGATTGACCAAACCAAAAATTATGAAAATTTTATGGATTAAAGATAAATGAGTCTATTTTCATGTAAAATTGACAGCACTACATTTGGAGTTTCGTAGCTCCAGTTATGAGTAAACTATTGAATGCTGCTCAGAAAATCAGCTTGTTGTGACTTATGATATGTATGTGAAATGCTCCAATGTCCATGTGTGTTGCAATGAGAAGAATATGCATGTATGATTTGACTATGAGTGTAAATGATTCATTGAGGTGCTTGAATAAGGATTAATAGAATTAAATGTTTTATTTAGCTCAAGAGCATAGAGGGACGAGTTTGGATAAAGGGAAGGCTAAAGTGGTCGAATAACCAACCCGTAATTCCTCGTGAAAGTTCAAGGTAAGTTTTGAGTAATCGAATTTGGTATTTAAGTTAAAATGCCATGACATACATGCTGATATTTGAATGATGTCCCATTGAGAAAGACACCTTATTTATGTTTGCTAAATAGCCGAATGGCTCATAGAGAAAAAAAAAAAGGACCGAAATGAGATTTGAAATGCATTGCTCATGTATGTTTGATCTTTGGGCCGAAAGTCTAGAAAAGAAGAGTATACGTGTATAAGTTTTGAATTATATGTACATTTATGATTTAAAGTCGAGAAGCATGTTATCTGTTTGTATGCACATGAATTGATTGAATTGCAAATAAATCTGGCTATGTGAAACTCGGCTACATGCGAATATATATATATATATGTATGAGAATTTGTGATGCGAATCCGGGATTTAAGTTCCGCTGACTATATATGGAGATTATGTCCGGGTTAAGACCCGAAGGCTATATGCAGAGATGAGGTCCGGGTTAAGACCCGAAGGCTATATGCGGAGATTATGTCCGGGGTAAAGACCCGATGGCTATGTATAGAGTTTATCCGAGCTAAAGATCTCGATGATGATGAGAATAAAGCCTAAGACTAATGGTCTTCAAGGTAACGATCGCTAATGAATTGCGCTGAAAGTGTTAAGCTATACAGGTATGTACCCTTGGCTTATAAGCAAGCTGGATTTTGGACCGAATACTAAGGTCATTATGTGATTTCATATGTGTACATGAAATGAGATTATTATTATGATCAAAGTACAGTTGGCCTATGTGAAATGTTATGTGACTTTTTGTGACATGTATATGTTATGTGAACTTACTATGAGTGGAAGCTATCCATTTTCGTATGTGATGTGAATGTCTATGTTTGGAAAAAGGGTGACTTACCCAAAAAGGAGAGGGAAACAAAGATATGATCAACTATGTTAGAATTTAATGCTTTATCTGTGACATTGCTCAAAACTTACTAAGCATTGTAATGCTTACTCCGTTTTCCCTTGTTTCCTTTGTTTTATAGATCTCATTTTGGAAGCTACGGACTCGAGGATTGAAGCCTTAATCACCTACACTATCGCTATTATTTTGGTACTTTTGATGGTTATTTTTTGGGTCAATGGCATGTATAGGCTATTTTCCTTCGGTAGAATCAAACTTCATTTTGAGTTGTAAATATTTCTAGCCATGCGAAAATGGCTTGTTTAGTCTTCGAGTTTGCTTATATGGGTTTGAGTGATTCTCATACTATTTGATGTTGTGGCATGAAATTTAGTTAGTACCTAATATGCAATGACTTTTCTAATATGATGTTTGGTTATTGAATTTGTTCGATTTAGCCAATTTGTTAGTAGTCACAAGGTAAAGATTTGTTAGTATGCTTATAGAACGATTTTAATGAGATACGATGTTCTAACCGAACCGACCTAAGTGTTAAATTCAACTATTGAACTCAGTGAATTCACGTCTAGCTTTGTATCTATGAACCTCGGTAGTTGTATTTTGATTTTGTAATACCTTAGACCCTAATCCGGCGATGGACAGGGGCGTAGGGTGTTACATTTTTATTGGTAGCCGATTCTCGGACTAACGTAGCGCGTGTGAGTATAGCTATACATGCCATTTTGTGAAAATGCGATAGTGTGGTGATTTCTGACATTTGAAATGTGTTTTCCCTATAGTGATGGATTTCGATCCCGATCGAGCCGTAGCGGAAGATATTGAGAGTGTGGCGGCTGCTCCCGCGCAAGGGACCGCACCGGTCGACTCTCAGTCGAATGCCAGTCATCGAGATGATGACGTGAGGCAGAACTTCTATGCAATGATGAATGATTGGTTCACCCAATTTCTTCGAACTAATCCGGCTGTTCCACAACCTCCTCCCCCGAATAACCCACTTCCGACTCCTGTGGCTCCTCCTGAGGCCGACCCTGTGAGGTCGAGTAAACCCTCGGTCGATAAAATTAGAAAATATGGGGCTGAAGAGTTCCGGGCTACAGTTGATGACGATGCTGAGCGGGCCGAGTTTTGGCTCGATAATGTAATCCGTGTGTTTGATGAGTTGTCATCTACGCCCGAAGAGTGCTTGAAGTGTGCTGTATCTCTGCTGCATGATTCTGCATACTATTGGTGGAACACATTGGTTTCCGTTGTACCGAGAGAGCGAGTTACTTGGGAGTTTTTCCAAGTTGAATTCTGGAAAAAGTATATTAGCCAAAGATTTATCGATTAGAAACGGAAGGAATTCCTCGAGCTTAAACAAGGCAGAATGTCGGTGATCGAATATGAGAGGGAATTCGTACGACTCAGCCGATATGCTCGCGAGTGCATAGCATCCGAAGCTATTATGTGTAAACGCTTCGAGGACGGGTTAAATGAAGACATTAAACTCCTGGTTGGCATTCTGGAAATTCAAGAGTTCGTTGTTCTTGTGAAGCGAGCCTGCAAGGCCGAAGAGCTTCGAAATGAAAAGAGAAAAGCTGATAGCGGAGCCAGAGAGTTCCGTAAGAGATCTTCGAGGAGGTCTACTCAAAAATCCTCAAAGAAGTTCCGAAGTGAATCGGAGAGACCATCTGCTACTTCGGGTTTTTCTAGACGAGACCGTGATTAACCCCCTATGAGTACACGTGCCACTTCTGCTGCTAGTGTTGGAAATGACCGTCGGGACAGAGCCGAGTGCAAGTATTGTGGAAAATGGCATTCGGGGAGCTGCAGATTTCATGATCGCTCCTGTTTTAAGTGCGGGTCGGCTGATCACTTTATAAGAGATTGCCCCAGATGGTCCGAGCAAAAGGTGAACCCGAGTGGGAAACCGAGTACTACTTCAGCACGGGGTAGATCACCGAAGAATCCGGGAAATGCTAGCGGCGGTCAGAGAAGGTTTAAAGATGCTACAACAAGATCCGAGGCTCATGCTCCTGCTAGGGCTTACGCTATTCGCGCACGAGAGGATGCCTCTTCGCCCGATGTTATCACCGGTACTTTTACTCTCTTTGATACTGATGTAATTGCTTTGATTGACCCCGGTTCAACTCATTCATATGTATGTGAAAATTTGGCATCCAATAAGACTCTCCCTATTGAGTCTACTGAGTTTGTGATACGAGTGTCCAATCCCTTGGGTCGTTGTGTCTTAGTTGATAGAGTGTGTAAGAAATGTCCCCTTAGGATTCGAGATTTCTGTTTTTCGGCCGATTTGATGCTTTTGCCATTCGATGAATTTGACGTTATACTCAGAATGGATTGGCTGACTGTGCACGATGCGGTAGTGAACTGTAAACGAAAGACTATTGATTTATGATGTACGACTAATGAGATAATTCGGATTGAGTCTACGGATTTAAATGGGCTGCCGGCGGTAATATCTTCTATGTTGGCTCAGAAATTTTTGAAAAAGGGTTGCGAGGCTTACCTTGCTTATGTTTTAGATAGCAAAATATCCGAACTAAAGCTTGAGACTGTTCCTGTGGTTTGTGAGTATCCGGACATGTTTCCCGAAGAATTACCAGGATTACCGCCTGTTAGAGAGGTTGAGTTCGGCATTGAGCTAGTTCCGGGTACAACTCCGATCTCAATTGCTCCATATCGTATGGCTCCGACAGAGTTGAAAGAGTTGAAATCCCAGTTGCAAGAGTTGACCGATAGAGGGTTCGCAAGACCGAGCTTTTCTCCCTGGGGTGCACCCGTCTTGTTCGTGAAAAAGAAGGACGAGACTTTGAGAATGTGTATTGACTATAGGCAGCTGAACAAGGCGACCATAAAGAACAAGTATCCATTGCCTCGTATCGACGACTTATTCGATCAGTTAAAGGGAGCCTCAGTGTTTTCAAAGATTGACTTGCGATCCGTTTATTATCAGTTGCGAGTTCGAGACTCAGACGTGCCCAAGACTGCCTTCAGAACGAGGTATGAGCACTATGAATTTTTAGTGATGCCGTTTGGGCTGACTAATGCCCCCGCTGTTTTCATGGATCTGATGAATCGAGTGTTCAAGCAGTACCTAGATCGATTTGTAGTCGTATTTATTGATGACATTTTGGTTTACTCTCGCGATGAGACCGAGCATGCCGAGCATTTAAGACTTGTGCTACGGGTTTTGCGTGATAACCAGTTGTACGCGAAATTCAGCAAGTGTGAGTTCTGGTTGCGCGAGGTCGGTTTTTTGGGACACATTGTATCTGCTACAGGTATCCGAGTTGATCCGAATAAAATCTCTGCTATCCTCGATTGGAAGCCTCCTAAAAATGTCTCGGAAGTCCGAAGCTTTTTAGGACTTACCGGGTACTACCGACGGTTTGTGAAGGACTTTTCGATGATCTCAACCCCGTTAACGAAGCTATTGCAGAAGGATGTTAAATTCGAATGGTCCGAGAAGTGCCAAAAGAGTTTCGACCAATTGAAAGCCCTATTGACGGAAGCTCCGGTCTTAGTTCAGCCTGAATCCGGTAAAGAGTTTGTAGTATATAGTGATGCGTCCTTGAATGGCTTGGGGTGTGTTTTGATGCAAGAAGGCAAAGTTGTTGCTTATGCTTCGAGGCAATTAAAGCCTCATGAGAAAAACTATCCGACTCACGATCTCGAATTAGCTGCTATTGTTTTTGCTTTGAAGATTTGGCGTCACTACCTTTTTGGTGAGAAATGTCATGTCTTTTCCGACCATAAAAGCCTCAAATACTTGATGACGCAGAGAGATTTGAATCTGAGACAAAGACGGTGGCTTGAATTGCTAAAAGATTACGAGCTTATCATTGACTATCATCCGGGAAAGGCGAATGTAGTTGCTGATGCTCTTAGCCGAAAATCATTGTTTGCTTCACGAGCCATGAACGTGCATTTATCAGTATCTAATGACGGCGTGATGATAGCAGAATTAAAAGCCAAACCGGTATTTCTCCGACAAGTTTGTGAAGCCCAGAAAGCGGATGAAGATTTAATTGCCAAACAAGCTCAATGCGATGTAAATACGGATCCTGAGTTTCAAGTTGACGACAATGATTGTTTGAGGTTTCGAGGCCGAGTATGTATACCGAGAAGTTCAGAGTTGGTTTCGGTGATTTTAGATGAAGCTCACAATAGCCGAATGTCAGTTCATCCGAGAAGCACAAAAAATGTACAACGACTTGAAACGTCAGTATTGGTGGCATGGTATGAAACGAGACATCTCAAATTTTGTGTCGAAGTGTCTGATATGCCAACAAGTAAAAGCGGAACATCAGGTGCCATCGGGTTTGTTGCAACCGATTTTGATTCCCGAGTGGAAATGGGATAGAGTCACGATGGATTTCGTATCTGGGCTACCGTTGACACCGAGCAAGAGGGATGCGATTTGGGTTGTCGTAGACCGATTAACCAAATCCGCTCACTTTATACCTGTACGTACGGATTACTCACTTGATAAGCTAGCGGAGTTGTATGTTTCTCAGATCGTCAGATTGCACGGGGTCCCTATCTCTATCGTGTCGGATAGAGACCCGAGATTTACATCGCGGTTTTGGAAGAAACTACAAGATTCATTGGGTACTAAGCTACATTTTAGTACCGCGTTCCATCCTCAGACGGACGGTCAATCGGAACGAGTAATTCAGATACTGGAGGATATGTTGAGATGTTGTGTCCTTGAGTTTAGTGGTACGTGGGAACGATATTTGCCTTTGATCAAATTCGCTTACAACAACAGTTTTCAATCGAGCATTAAGATGGCACCTTACGAGGCCTTGTACGGTCGAAAATGCCGTACCCCGTTGTTTTGGACCGAGCTTGGTGAAAGTAAGATCTTTGGAGTCGACTTGATTAGAAATGCCGAGCAGAAAGTAAAAGTGATCCGAGATAATCTTAAAGCAGCCTCAGATCGGCAAAAGTCATACGCGGATTTAAAGCGGAAAAATATCGAGTATCAGGTCGGAGATACAGTATTCCTTAAAGTATCACCTTGGAAAAAGGTGCTCAGATTCGGCCGTAAGGGCAAATTGAGTCCGAGGTTCATCGGACCATACGAAATATCTGAACGGATTGGACCGGTAGCATATCGATTGATTTTGCCTCCCGAACTTGAAAAGATTCACAATGTTTTTCATGTTTCGATGCTCCGACGATATAGATCCGACCCATCGCATGTGATTAATCCGTCTGACATTGAGATTCGATCTGATATGAGTTACGAGGAGGAACCAATTCGTATTTTGGCACACGAGGTAAAAGAGTTGCGGAATAAGAGGATTTCGTTAGTGAAAGTGCTATGGGTCAAACACGGGGTCGAAGAAGCTACTTGGGAGCTTGAGGAGTCGATAAGAGAACGTTACCCAAACTTATTTTCCGGTAAGAATTTTCGGGGACGAAAATTTCTTAAGTGGGGGAGAGTTGTGACAGCATTAAAACGACCCTAGTCAGAATGTGGTTTCGAGACCACAAAACCGAGGCATAAAATATATTTAAATTTCATTTAGATGCCTATAATATGTGTTAATCCATGTGTGACATGTTTGGTGTGTCAATTTAGAGTTATAAATTTGAATTTCACTTAAAAGGGCTTAGTTGTGAACTTTGAAAGTAAACTAGCTAGATGTGTGATGACTAATAAATGCATGCATGCAAAATGAGGGACTTGCATGTCAAATTACCCACTTTTATGATAGTGGATGGTAATGATGACCTAGTTTGTCATTTTGTGCTTTGTTTGTTGCTAATTAATAATAATAATGATGAAAATAAATTTGTTTATATTAAATAAAATAAGTTGTCATAAAATAGAAATAATATAGTTAATAAAATAAGAAAAAGATGGTAAAAACAATATTTTTGTTCATCTTTTTCCCTTCATTGCCGAATTTGACTAAGGGAGAAGAGAAATAGGGTTCAAGCAATTTGGTTGGGGGAAATCTTGATTAAGGTACAATTTCTAGATGATTTTCTTTGCATTTCATGAAATCTAGTTGGTTTTGAAGCTCTCTTCTTGTCCATGTTTGAATTTCTCGAGCCCTAAATGCTAGAAGCATTCGGTCATGATGCATGTTTTCCTTGGTGATGTTTTGAAAATTTTTGTTGAAGAAATTGAGCTTTGTAAAACATGAAACCTTTGTGTGATAAACAAGATGGAATATTCGGCCATGACCAAGTGTAGGGTAAATTATGCTTTCCTTAATGCTTGTGTTAAATAATGGAAGATAGGTGTTGTTTGAGCTTGTTTAGGGGTCCTCTCCTTTGTTAATGTGAAAATTTCTTGAGCCTTATAGGATGAAGGCATTCGGCCATATCAAGCTTTGGTTAGGAAGTCTTGTTTTGAGATTTAAGAGCTTATTAAAGCTTGTTAATAGACTCTATGATGTTAAAATTCATAAGGGTTGGATTTGTGAGTTCAAATTAGTAAGATTAGAATTTTAGAGAGGATTAAAGCCTAAGGGAGCTTCGGTTCTTTGAATGATTGAGTTGTTTTGCTTTTGATTGTATTTTGATCTTGAATTTGATAAATTGATTATGGAAATTATGATACATATTTTGCAACATGAGCTAATTGAACATTGCTCATAAGTTCACTAAGTAATCGGCTAAGGAAAAAAAAAATTATACATGAACTTAGTATGTGTTATCTTGATTGATTGGGACGGTTGAGATTGTGATTCATGTTGAGTAACATTCGGCTAGTGTATCCTTGTGCCAATGATTTCCAATTTTGGACTCAAGCATTTAGTTGTAAAATTTTTAAATGAACAAAGATGAATGAAGTTGCTAAATGCCTTATGTGTATATGCATGCATTCGGTTAACTTGGTGATATTGATTTGATTGTGGATGTAATGAATATGAAATATGTATATGGTGTTAAGAGCAATGACTACTCTAAATGGTGCCTTAGGAAATGCTATGTTTTAAGTATGTGCATAAGAACATTAAAGAATGGATTTTGTATAAAAATCTGCTTGGTACAGTAGCAGTAACGTGTTTTGGAAAAATCACCATAAATTGTACGAGTTGAAGTTGAATTAGAGGCTGAATAAATTGTGTGATTGAAGCTTAATGAGTCTAGTTTCTTATAAAAGAAACCTTGCAAGCAAAGGAATTTCCGATAAATAGATTTTTAGAGTAGAGTGAGACAGTGTCAGATTAACTTCGAAGTCCCCTGCTCTGTTTTTGGAAAATCACTATAAATTGTATAAAAATTTTTATGAGACAAAATTTATATGCTTAGACTCCTTAATGAGTCTAGTTTCAAATAAAATAGGTGAGGACATATTTGGAATTCTGTACAAGGAGAAATTCGGTTCATGGTATAGAGTGGTCAGTCCAATCAAGCAGTGAAATAGGGAAACTTTAAGAAAATTCTGGTATTGATTGACCAAACCAAAAATTATGAAAATTTTATGGATTAAAGATAAATGAGTCTATTTTCATGCAAAATTGACAGCACTACATTTGGAGTTTCGTAGCTCCAGTTATGAGTAAACTATTGAATGCTGCTCAGAAAATCAGCTTGTTGTGACTTATGATATGTATGTGAAATGCTCCAATGTCCATGTGTGTTGCAATGAGAAGAATATGCATGTATGATTTGACTATGAGTGTAAATGATTCATTGAGGTGCTTGAATAAGGATTAATAGAATTAAATGTTTTATTTAGCTCAAGAGCATAGAGGGACGAGTTTGGATAAAGGGAAGGCTAAAGTGGTCGAATAACCAACCCGTAATTCCTCGTGAAAGTTCAAGGTAAGTTTTGAGTAATCGAATTTGGTATTTAAGTTAAAATGCCATGACATACATGCTGATATTTGAATGATGTCCCATTGAGAAAGACACCTTATTTATGTTTGCTAAATAGCCGAATGGCTCATAGAGAAAAAAAAAAAAGGACCGAAATGAGATTTGAAATGCATTGCTCATGTATGTTTGATCTTTGGGCCGAAAGTCTAGAAAAGAAGAGTATACGTGTATAAGTTTTGAATTATATGTACATTTATGATTTAAAGTCGAGAAGCATGTTATCTGTTTGTATGCACATGAATTGATTGAATTGCAAATAAATCTGGCTATGTGAAACTCGGCTACATGCGAATATATATATATATGTATGAGAATTTGTGATGCGAATCCGGGATTTAAGTTCCGCTGACTATATATGGAGATTATGTCCGGGTTAAGACCCGAAGGCTATATGCAGAGATGACGTCCGGGTTAAGACCCGAAGGCTATATGCGGAGATTATGTCCGGGGTAGAGACCCGATGGCTATGTATAGAGTTTATCCGAGCTAAAGATCTCGATGATGATGAGAATAAAGCCTAAGACTAATGGTCTTCAAGGTAACGATCGCTAATGAATTGCGCTGAAAGTGTTAAGCTATACAGGTATGTACCCTTGGCTTATAAGCAAGCTGGATTTTGGACCGAATACTAAGGTCATTATGTGATTTCATATGTGTACATGAAATGAGATTATTATTATGATCAAAGTACAGTTGGCCTATGTGAAATGTTATGTGACTTTTTGTGACATGTATATGTTATGTGAACTTACTATGAGTGGAAGCTATCCATTTTCGTATGTGATGTGAATGTCTATGTTTGGAAAAAGGGTGACTTACCTAAAAAGGAGAGGGAAACAAAGATATGATCAACTATGTTAGAATTTAATGCTTTATCTGTGACATTGCTCAAAACTTACTAAGCATTGTAATGCTTACTCCTTTTTCCCTTGTTTCCTCTGTTTTATAGATCTCATTTTGGAAGCTACGGACTCGAGGATTGAAGCCTTAATCACCTACACTATCGCTGTTATTTTGGTACTTTTGATGGTTATTTTTTGGGTCAATGGCATGTATAGGCTATTTTCCTTTGGTAGAATCAAACTTCATTTTGAGTTGTAAATATTTCTAGCCATGCGAAAATGGCTTGTTTAGTCTTCGAGTTTGCTTATATGGGTTTGAGTGATTCTCATACTATTTGATGTTGTGGCATGAAATTTAGTTAGTACCTAATATGCAATGACTTTTCTAATATGATGTTTGGTTATTGAATTTGTTCGATTTAGCCAATTTGTTAGTAGTCACAAGGTAAAGATTTGTTAGTATGCTTATAGAACGATTTTAATGAGATACGATGTTCTAACCGAACCGACCTAAGTGTTAAATTCAACTATTGAACTCAGTGAATTCACGTCTAGCTTTGTATCTACGAACCTCGATAGTTGTATTTTGATTTTGTAATACCTTAGACCCTAATCCGGCGACGGACAGGGGCGTAGGGTGTTACATACAATCTTATATATGATTGCAATCTTAGATATGATATGCAATCTTAGAAGATATGATTTTGTAATCTTAGAGATTTAATTTGTAGATACCCTTAAATCTTAACCGTTGATGTAATTAATCTGTACCGTTGGATTTGAGGAGGCTCAACTATAAATAGAGGCCTCCCCCCCTCATTGAAAAACACACTTGAGTTTTGGCAAGCAATAAAAATTCTTGAGAGCTCTCAAATTTCTCTCCCTCTTACGTTCTTAGTTTCTGCGATTTGTTCTTATTTTATTCTTTGTTCATCTTCATTTTTCAACCTTTTTTCATTTTGATTTAATCCCTATTTCCTTGTTTTTTAAATTCTTTTATATATATATTTTTTATAATTTTAGTATTATATCAAATTATTTTTTGTTAAATTCTATATTACTCTTTGTTTTAAAAATATATATTTCATTTAATTGGAAAGTTTTTTTTCTTAAATAAGGCAATGTTTGGTGTTTAGAAATTCAGGAAATAGTGCCCTAACATGCTGGGTTGCGATTTTTCGTTTGACTAAATAACCAAATATCCTTTTAATAAATTTTCCTAAATTACGAGGTGATTTCAGTTACAAAGGTTTGAGAATATCGCGTCCTATCATGCTGGATGTGATATTCGTGTTCTTTTGGAACGAAGGATTCTCGATTTTTATATCAAATTATTTTTTTATTAAATTCTATATTACTCTTTGTTTTAAAAATATATATTTCATTTAATTGAAAAGTTTTTTTTCTTTAATAAGGCAATGTTTGGTGTTTAGAAATTCGGGAAATAGTGCCCTAACATGCTGGGTTGCGATTTTTCGTTTGACTAAATAACCAAATATCCTTTTAATAAATTTTTCTAAATTACGAGGTGATTTCAGTTACAAAGGTTTGAGAATATCGTGTCCTATCATGCTGGATGTGATATTCGTGTTCTTTTGGAACGAAGGATTCTCGATTTTTATATCAAATTATTTTTTATATTACTCTTTGTTTTAAAAAATATATATTGAAAAGTTTCTTTTCTTAAATAAGGCAATGTTTGATGTTTAGAAAATCAGGAAATAGTGCCCTAACATGTTGGGTTGCGATTTTTCATTTGACTAAATAACCAAATATCCTTTTAATAAAATTTCCTAAATTATGAGGTGATTTCAATTACAAAAGTTTGAGAATATCGTGTCCTATCATGCTGGATGTGATATTCGTGTTCTTTTGGAACGAAGGATTCTCGATTTTTATATCAAATTATTTTTTATATTACTCTTTGTTTTAAAAAATATATATTGAAAAGTTTCTTTTCTAAAATAAGGCAATGTTTGATGTTTAGAAAATCGGGAAATAGTGCCCTAACATGCTGGGTTGCGATTTTTCGCTTGACTAAATAACCAAATATCCTTTTAATAAATTTTCCTAAATTACGAGGTGATTTCAATTACAAAAGTTTGAGAATATCGTGTCCTATCATGCTGGATGTGATATTCGTGTTCTTTTGGAACGAAGGATTCTCGGTTTTTAAACTCAAAATATTCCAATTTTAAAGGGATCTTATTTTGAATTATTTCAAACTTTGACATTCAGACAGAAAACAATTCAATTTGGTACCAATTTTGGGCATTGTGAGGGTGCTAACCCTTCCTCACACGTAACCGACTCCCGAACCCGTTTTCTCAAAAATTCGTAGACCAAAGTGTTTTATAAGGTGATCCAATCACACCTAAAAAGATTGGTGGCGACTCCCGTTTTCATTTTTAAAAGTCGAACCCCATTTTTCAAACCCCCTTAAAAAATGGTTTCGACAGATGATATAAGTTGTACTTATAAAATATATCCGGGTTTTAAACGTAGCAGGTATTGTGCCGTTGTATTCGAATCAAATTGGTACTTAACGAGCAATATGCTCGAATGTTATTACGAGACTTTGGATCGATTGTGCTATTATGTGAGTTAATACACATGGAAAAGTTAAACATAAGCTAAAATTTTGTTAGCTCGTAATAAAGTACGTATGTGTTTCATTATGCAATTAAATTATATAAAATGTGTTTGTATGACGGTTATATATCCGAATGAGAATGGAATTAATGCTATAAACCGAAGATAGCTAGTATATCTAAATTGAATTGGATATGAAAATATGATGTGATAAATGAGTATTTCGATGAATGAACTATATCGTATGTATGATGAAAGGGGTATCACTATTTGTGATTATTAGGAACCCAAGAGTAATCATGTTAGATATGACTTTATTATTAGTTATGTGTGGAAGTTGAATATGATTGAGATATGGGATTTGAATATAATATGATGTGTCAAATGTGTGTTTTATACGAATGATGAAAACTTTTGTACAAATGTATATGTGTTCCGGCTATATGTAAAGTTGAAGCATAAGTTACGAAAATATTAAAGAATATGTGAAGTGATCATCGTAATATGATATTCGGGCTTTGAGCCTAGCAGGCGTAATGCCGGTGATATGATATTCGGGCTTTGAGCCTAGCAGGCGTCATGCCGGTGATATGATATTCAGGCTTTGAGCCTAGCAGGCGTAATGCCGGTGATATGATATTCGGGCTTTGAGCCTAGCAGGCGTAATGCCGGTGATATGATATTCGGGCTTTGAGCCTAGCAGGCGTAATGCCAGTGATATGATATTGGGCCTTGAGCCTAGCAGGCGTAATGCCGGTGAAGTAATTTCAGACTTAAAAAGTCTAGCAGGCCTTGAGCCGGTGATAAAACTCGGGTCTTATACCCAGCAAGCCAAGTGCCGGTGAATTGGTAAAAGCATATGACTGTGAGATCCTGTGTTAAAATGGCGAATTGAATTCGTGTTAAGCATTAAGTTTTCCAAGTATGTGATACTTACCTATTTATATGAGAATGATTCTAATTGAATTATGGATTTGTTCGTTTATGAACATTCGGCTCATGTGATATTATTCATGGAAGTAAAATTGTATGTAAGTGGCTTTGAATAAAGAAGGAATGTTTTAAATATGAAGTGATTATATATGTATATATATATTCAGCCTCGAGGAATTATATACACTGGAAAATAAGTCTAATTCATATGTGAGTTAGGTCGATGATATTAAATGATGATACGATGCCATAAATTAACTCTACTGAGTTGAATCAATGAATGACTTTGTGTCATATGATGATATGATTATGTGATTCCAAATTTTAAGTATATGAGATGTTAATGGAAAAGTGCATATTGTAGTTAGGCCTATTCGGCTAAATGATATTACACTTAGTTCATGTATATCTATATTCGGCCATGGTGTAATTTAATATGTGAAAGTATGCGTCATATGTGACTATGAACATTGAAATCATATGTGAATGTGGTACATTGAATTAGCCATATGAAGTCAAATTACATCGAGGCATTTAGATGTTGTGATTATGTGACTTCGAGATTTGAAGAAATAATATGACATTGAAATGGATATAATGGTATTGATTTAGTAAGCAATAATTGTAAATGAGTATATTTAACCTGGACAGCTTTGGGTTATAGCAGTGGTGTAACTTTGAAAATACACTAAAAATAGAGGGAGATGAGTTATAGGCTGAATAAAATATGTAGTTAAAGCCTAATGAATCTAGTTTCTTATAAAGGAAACCATGAAAGAAAAACAATTGCCTATAATGAGGTATTTGAAGTTGGGTGAGATGGGGTCAGAATGACTCCGAAATCCCCTGTTCTATCTTGAGAAAATTATTATAAATTGTACAAAAATATCCATGAGATTTAATTTATATGGTTAGAATCCTTAATGAGTCTATTTTCAAGATAAATATACAATAACATTATCCGAGACCTGAACTAAGAGATAATTGAACTTTAGTATAGAAGAGTCGGAACTGTCCGATAGTGAATCAGTGGAAACTTTGAGGATTAAACTGTATTAATTGGCCAAGTTAAGAATTCTAAAAATTTTATTGTAGAAAGGTACATGAGTCTAGTTTCAGGGAAAATTTACGGAACTTGATTTGGAGTTTTGTAACTCCAGTTATAAATAATTTAGTGAATGTTGCTCAGGAAGTCAGCTTGTAGTGAATTTGTGATTATATGGTAAACTTGGGTAAACATGTTAATGAGTTGTTTATTGTTTTCTTATGAACTTACTAAGTGCAAAGCTTACTCCCCCTTTCTTTCCCATATTCCCTAGGTTGTCAGGTTAGCTTGGGTTGGGGGCCGTCAGAGATATTATTACACTGGCGAATTTACGATTCGGCGTAAATAAATTCAAGGCGTAAGTAAATTCAAGTGTTTCCGAGTCTATGGCATATATAGAGTTGTAAAGTTGAGTAGGTAATATTATGATTTAGCCAAAGGCATTGGCTTGCGGTTAAGGTAGTATGTATTCTTATATATAAGCCTATGTCGGTTAATAATGTTATAGACCTACATAATTTTACTTATGCTTGCATGTATTTATCTTTTGTGATGTGGTTCATAGCATAATTGTTTTCAAAAAAAAAATTTTATGACTTGATTTTACATTATTGGTTGAGTTTAAGTCCAATAGCACCTCGAACCTTGTTCCGACGTTGGATACGGGCGAGGGGTGTTACAGACCACACGTCCAGGCTCTTGTCGAGCCCTATTTAATTCTACTCGGAAAAGGCTAAATTTTCGGTATTTTGGACATTCCAAAGTCTATAAAAACACCCTCGGAGAGGAATTAAGGGAAGAAGGGAGTAGAAAGCAAAGAATTATTCAAAGAACGCCGATTGATTCATCTCAGGAGTAGGATCTCCATCAAGACTGAAGATCTCCCTTCAATTTCCTTCAGGAGTTTTTTTGGGTTTTCTTTATGTTTTGTTGTTTTCCCAATTTTGAGATGTTTTCTTTTACAATTATGAACTAAATCCCCTAAATACCTGAAGGGGATGAAACCTAAGATGGATCTTGTTATTATTTTCTGAATTATACGATAAATACTTGATTTGTTCTTAATTGTGTTATTAACTCTTGTGTTAATAATTTAGGATATTAATTCAAGTCGAATGTGCTTATTCAGCGGAGCAAAAGTCCCTGTCTAAGAGTAGATCCAACATAATTAAGCGGAGTTGATTGTAATCCTAGAGATAGGACGACGAAAATCTACCGGATTAGAGTTAAATCTAGTAGGGAAATCCATATATCTAGATAATACAATGCTAGGGGTTTAAATTAGAAAGAAATTTCAATTAATCAACCTCGGGTTAGTTGTTTTTAGTCTTGAAAGAGATACTACCATAAATTAAGGATTTCTTCAGATCAAGTCAAGTGAATAAATCGTCTAGTTTTCAGATTCGTATAATAAGTGAAGTCTAGGTGGATTCTTCCTCAGGTATTGTCTTAATCAATCAGTTTTCCAAAAGTATTTTCCCAAATTCATGCTTTGTCGCGTTCTTAGTTAATTAATTAGTTTAGTTTAATTAGTTTAAAACAAATCTCCTTCATTTTCAGGCTAGATAATAAAAATAAAGTTAATACTAGTACTTTTAGTCCCTGTGGGTTCGACATCCCGGTCTTGCCATAAGTTATACTACTGTGCGATGGGTGCGATTGCCTTTATCGTGATAATAGTTTAGTTTTACAAGTACGATCATACATAATTATCACATCAATCCTCAAATAAATTAGTATCTAATGCTGGTAGGAAAATTGATCAATTGCAATATGTAAGTCTTATTGGTTGTCCTATGTACATAATGACTTGTACAAGACCAGATATTGCATATGCTGTTGGGAAATTGAGTAGGTATACAAGTCATCCATGTAGTTTGCATTTCCATGCTTTGAATAGAGTACTTAGGTACTTAAAGAAAACTATTAACTACGGATTGTGTTACAATGGATATCCTCCTGTTGTAGAAGGATACTCAGATGCTAGTTGGATTACAAGTTTGGAAGATCATGCACCTACTAGTGGACGAATCTTCATTCTTGGTGGAGGAGCCATTTCTTGGGGTTCCAAGAAACAAACATGTATTACTGATTCCACCATGTCAGCAGAATTTATTACATTAGCCGCTGCATCTAAAGAAGTAGAATGGTTAAGAAATTTATTTTATGATGTACCTTTATGGCATAAGCCAATTTCACCTATTTCTATTCTACTCTAGCAAAGGCATAGAGCCAAGTATATAATGGAAAGTCTAGACATATTGGATTAAGACATAGTTATGTCCGATAATTAATCTCTGATGTAGTGATCACTATTAATTATGTAAGGTCAAGTGAAAATTTGGCAGATCTTTTGACAAAAAGTCTTGTTAGAGAAGTAGTAAAAAGGGTCTCAAAAGGGATGGGACTCAAGCCCATTAATTAGAGTCACCTATGATGGAAACTCGACTCAATGTTTGGTATACTGTAGAAATCCTTTATAGAAATTGAGTTTCTTGTCATACATTGCTCAATGTGTAGTGGGCTATTTGTGTCAGTACAAAACGTAAATAGTCATTGGCTTTATTGTATGCTCGAGGTTAATTTCCTTGGGACTCATTTGTGCACCAAAGATAGGTGGTGGCAAATATAACCTTAAAGATAGTGGCTTGATACACACCTTGAAGCCTTGTCCTATTTCTTCTTCTGTTCGAGTTCTGTTCGTGTGTTCGAGATTTTCCTCACCAGAGATTTGTACTAACAAAGTTTAGTGGTATAATTCGACTAAAGTATCCATGAAGTAATCAGAGTTTAACTGGGAAAAGATAACATAGTTTAACTAGAGATAGTTTAACTAGAGAAGAAACCCAATTTATATAGGGAAAACGTTGCCACATCGCAATGTCCCCATTTGAGTCATTACAATGTCGTCTGTCGTTGCAACGTCGAAAATGTTCTCGTCATGATATCACCGTCTATTTGACCGAAAATACGAGGCACAACACAAAAATATCCACTTTGACTCGTATTTACCATACCTTCTTCTCCATACCCCGTCACAAGTCGAACTCGATCTTTGAAGAATGTCAACCAAGCCCAAACCATTCTTGAACTTGGAAATTGAAAGACTCCTAGTCTTCAAATTAAGGTTGTATAATGCAACTAGGGCCACTGATACACTAACAGACATATGCTTCACAACAAGAGAGAAAACATCGAGCAAATCAACTCCCTCCACTTGACTATCACCTTTTGCAACCAATCTTACTTTAAACACTCTACTTTATCCGGAACTACTACAATCTAAAATCTTTGATACCATTGAACTTTTTGATATCTAAATTTGTTAACGCCATCCCTAAAAGGGTCGATTGCGAAATCCAAACCAAGCTATGTTACCAATTTGTTGGGGATTGACCTGTATAAACAACGAAATAAAAAAGGTTGAGAAGATCAAACACAAATTTTACATGGAAAATTCCTCCGAAGAGGATAAAAACCACAAGTAAAGGAGGTTTTGGCTTTTCTCTAAATAAGTAAACAAGCGAGAGTACAATATGAAGAAAATAAACCTAAATATACTAAACGTACAAACCCAAAACCTCGAAAATAAAGCCCTAACTCTCATAGAGAAAAGTTAAAAACAAAACCCTAACTTTCATAGAGTTCTCTCAAAAGGGGTACAATATTCTCTCCCTAGTTTTCACGAAAACTCTCACAAAAACTCATCTGCGAGTACATTTTATCACCAAAAAAGAAAAGCCCTGTAGTACTACATCTTTTATTGCCTCTTAATTGACCTGTCAAAATAGAGATACAATGGCCCTTTTTATAAGCTAAGACTAGTGGTCTAATCAGACTAAAATATCCATCAAGTAATCAGAGTTTAACTAGGAAAAGATAGTAGAGTTTAATTGGAGAAGAAACCCGGTTTATGTAGGGAAGACGTTGCCACGTCGCAACGTCCACATTTGCGTCATCAGGATGTCGTCTTTCATTGCAATGTCAGGAAGCTTCTTTTTGTGATGTCGCCATCAGTTCGACCGAAAATAAGAGGCACACGCCACAAATATCCTATACCCATTCTTTAGAAAAATTCAAAATTAGTAAAGATTTATAAAAATGATAAAAATCTTAAAATAATTAAAAATTATAAAAATTAAAATCTAACTATCCTAAACTCATCTAACATATACGGTTTCAGAGTTGCTAAGAATAGCCTTTGACTCCAAATAGATTCATCATTAAAGCTCACTCTCTTTCTACTTTTTTGGGTCTTAAGTAATGGTGTTGGAGTCTTTTTTAAATTGAATAGTGCATTATATATACACACATGATTTTCAAGGTGTTGAAAGGAAACGTGGTGTGGGTGAAAAGGCAAATAAGAGAATGTTCGAAAATATTGGGTCAATGCTACCAAACTACCAACGCCAATGTGGAGGTGCATACAATGTATTGCCGCTCAAATTCTAGCAACTCAAATGAGCTTGGAACTAAATATACCAATTACAAGCCTAAAGGATGGAAACTACAAATGCCATTCCACCTTCTCCAATCCATAAAAAAAGAAATTTTTAATCATTTTAATAACTTTTTCATAATTTATCTATTTTAAAAAAAAATTGTATAAGTTTAATTTTTTAAAAAAAATTATATAATTTGTTTCTAGAATTTCAATATTTTTATAACTTTTTACCATTTTTATATCTTAAATTTTTTTAAAATATTTTTTAGAAATTTATATGTTTTAAATAAAACTAAGGTCAAATTGTCGGAAAGTATAAATGTTAAAGACTAAAATTATCATCATACTAAAAAAAAAAAGTGTCATTATTAACCAAGTGTCAGGTGACCTAAAAATAAAACAAATTCTAAAACATTTGTGAAACAATTGAGACATGAAATGCAACAATTGGTACAATTTGGGTTCCCTAAATATTGAATAATTGATTTTGCTATATAACTAAGTCACCCCTTGAAATTATAGAATATTAAAAATGGACATTACGGTTCCTTAAATAAGTATGTACCTTATAGTGCTTGTTTGCATCGTCCATATGGAGTAGCATGTATACATATAGACAATGGGGTATGCCACTCAAGTTTGTCTTTACATTGTTCATAGTACATTCACGTAGAGTAGCATGTATAAAATTCATAATATGAGAATTTATACAAAAGGCAACTATAGTTTAACTTAAGTTTATGCAGTAGGGTAGGATGCTTGCATTGCAATGCCACAAAGCCCTTCCTTTGCATCCACATCTCTTTGCATCCTAATGTAGCCTTCTTCACCCCAGCTACTGCCCCAAGAGTTCTTCACCAACCAATACTTTGTTCCACCATCCTCTCCGTATCCAACAGCCGTCACTCCGTGGTCCAGATCGGTGCCACAACTTCCCGTAAACACACCACCCGAGTAGAACTGGAAGTCGGACCCCCCGGCATCGATGGCAACAGAAACAGGTTGTTTGGCAACGGCCTTCTGCAATGCATCTTCACTATTGGCAGGCACATCTTCAAACCCATTTATCTTAGCCGCATGGTTGGCTTCTTCGTTGGTATTGCATGTGCCATCGACTCCCTTGTAGGGATAAATGGATTCGGTTGTTAGGCCTTTGTTCTTCTCGATGAATTGGAATGCATCGTCCATTAGACCACCTTCGCAGCCTTGATCCTCACCCTTGGTGTCACAGTCCACCAGTTCCTGCTCGGACAAGGAAATTAAGTTTCCTGTTGTTAGCTTAGTAACCCCTTCCACGGCTGCCACGGCCGAGAACGCCCAACAGCATCCTATATTTCAGCATCACATGATCGAGACACACACATAGTTAGAACACAACATAGACAAAGAACAAAGCATAGTAATATTTTAGTAATGTTCCGGAGAACAAGAAATTAGAGCAGACCGCATTGGCCTTGGTCCTTGACAGGTGTAACAGCTCCTTTCTTTCTCCAATCCACTGTAGAGGGCAATGCGGTGGCGTTCTCGTATTTGAAAGTGGTAGCCGTGTTGGAACACATATGGCCCTTGAACCCATTTCGAGAAGCAGTGAACTCTTGGTTGGTTAGATCTGCAAATTGGTTCACCCCCAGCTTGTACGGCTTGTTGTTGGCAGCATTGAAAGAGTCAATGCGTGCCACATTTTGTTTGAAAATCTGGAAACGCTTTTGCCTCTCGTTGGTGTCCTTGTAAACTCGTCCGAATTGGACCATCCATTGTTGATGCCTCTCGTACAAGGATGCATCTTTAAGAGCAGTGCGGGATGTGGCTTCACATACACCCAATATGAAGATTAGTAAGGCCAAACAAGTGAAATGATGATGCAGCTGGTTTTTGGAAGCCATGGTGGAAGAAGAGTTTGCGAAGAAATAGAAAAATGAAGAGGCACACCAAATGTGATGAATTCCTAGACACACACACACATATATATATATATATATATATAGTCCTATTTTTTCTCCATCTATTCTTGGCTATCTGCTGCGTGATGAAGACCCAATATGAGAATTGTTTTCATAAATTAAAATGAACCAGCTTTTAAGTTGATCTGAAAGACTTATAGTATATCGTATTATTGATAAATTGGAAAAATGGGAAGGCACGCTGGAATTATCTATCCTTGGTCTCACTATCAAACAAAGAACCAAAAACCAATTTTTTCAAATAGGCAATGGACACCCTTTCTTATGAATTGAAATAAATTAGCTTTTTCGGTTTTTCTTGCAATGTTACTTACACACCCGTAGATTTACCAGAAACCTATGCTCCCATCCCTCTATGTATGTGCTTATAATTTAATTAATTGAAGTCTTAAATGGTTTGGGCAATGAAAGGGACTTAGGCGAGGAAGGACTTTGGAGAAGAGGGAGCGTACTAAACAGCTATGGATTGCGTAATGATATAATGTCCATTTGGAGATAAAAAGAGAGGTCTAAGTGCGTGAAGGATGGGAATAGAAACACCAACTACTTCGTAGCTAGAGCTAGAAATAAATGTATTCATAGGCTTAGAATTAATGTTGTTAGGTGAAGGATATGAAGAGTTTGAAAATTGCTCAAAAGTGTAGGGTGCAATGATAAATTACTTTGCACTCGTTGCATTTTCAACCAATCTATTATGTTAGGAAGACTTTGACAAATGCACAAGAAAATTACATTATTACAGAAAAAGAATTGCTAGCTGTGGTTTTTGCGTTCTATAAATTTAGACCATATTTAATATTGTCTAAAGTTGTTGTTTACACTAACCATTCTGCTCTTTGCTATCTTTTAACTAAATCGGATGCAAAACCTCAACTTATAAGGTGGATTTTATTATTGTAGAAGTTCGATTTGGAAACCCAAGACATGAATGATGTAACATCCCTATCCCGTAACAGTTGCCGGAATAGGTAAAGGGACATTACCGGGCCTATACCTTAGTTCAGAACAATAAATTTTTAAACATATAACAAATATCATCACATTTCAGTAAATATCATTCATTCATATTCATAACATACTTAAATCTAGCATATAAAACTCAATACATGTATTCGGGGCTGATTTGATAACAAATGAAAAAGATAGGAAAACTTAGAAAATTTTTCAAATAAGGGTCACACGGCAGTGTGCCCAAGCTTGAACAAATTGGAACTGATGATTGTTTGATGTTTTTGAGGTAGAATTTGTATACCAAGATATCCAAAGCTTATACGAAAATCCCGCAAGAGGCACATAATGGTAATTTATCTATTCATCGGGGGAGTAACAAAATGTACCATGACTTGAAACAGTTGTATTGGTGGTCAGGTATGAAACGAGATATTTTTGACTTTGTGACTAAATGTTTGATATGTCAACAAGTTAAAGCTGAACATCAAGTACCTTCAGGACTGTTACAGCCAGTAATGATATCTGAGTGGAAGGGGGACAGAATTACGATGGATTTCGTATCAAAATTACCCCTATCTCTAAAGAAGAAAAATACTATCTTGATTATTGTTGATCGTTTGACAAAATTTGCACATTTAATTCCAGTGCGTACAGAGTTCTCTCTTGACAGACTAGCTGAGTTGTATATTTTAGTGATTGTCAAATTAGACGAAGTTCCAGTCTCTATTATTTCAGATAGGGATCTGAGATTTACATCACAATTTTGGAAGAAATTACAAGAAGCTTTGGGTATGCGGTTGCATTTTAGTACTGCATTTCATCCTCAAATCGATGGTCAATTTGAGAGAGTGATTCAGATTCTTGAAGATATGCTTCGTTGCTGTGTTTTAGAATTTGAAGGCAACTTGGGGAGATACTTACCATTAGTTGAGTTCGCGTATAACAATAGTTACTAGTCGAGCATAAAGATGGAACCATATGAAGCTCTATATGGTTGTAAATGTCGAACTCCATTATACTGGACCGAGCTTAGTGAGAAAAAGATTCACAGGGTTGATTTGATCAAAGTGACTGAAGAAAAAGTGAAAGTAATTCGTGACAGTTTAAAAGCAGCTTCAGGCCGACAGAAGTCGTATGCGGATTTGAAATGTAAAGACATTGAATTCCAGATTAGTGACAGAGTGTTTCTGAAAGTATCACCATGGAAGAAGATTCTTCAATTTGGGCGCAAAGGGAAATTAACTCTGCGGTTTATAGGGTCATGTGAGATTATCGAGAGGTTAGGGCCAGTAGTATATCGGCTAGCTTTACCATTAGAACTTGAAAAGATACATAACGTGTTCATGTATCTATGCTAGGATGGTATAGATCAAACCCTTCGCATATAATTTCACCAGCAGAGATTGAGATTCAGCCTGATATGTTGTATAACGAAGAATCGATTAGAATCTTAGCTCGAGAAATAAAAGAGTTGAGAAATAAAAGAATAGCATTAGTAAAAGTTCTCTAGCAATGTCATGGCATCCAAGAGGCTACGTGGGAACCCGAGGAAGGTATGAGAAAGCAATACCCTAACCTATTTTCTGGTAAGATTTTCAGAGACAAAAATCCTTAAAGGGGGAGAGTTGTAACAACCCATTTTTAGTGAAATTAGAATAGTAATTTTGGAACCACAAATCTGAAGTCAAAATATTTATTTTAATATTATTTTGAGGTCTATAGTATGATAGTAGGATTGCATGAAAGTTTCGTTAAGAAATTTTATCGTTTGAGTGCTCAATTTGTAAAAAAGGACTAAATCGCGTAAAATATAAAACTTGTGTTCTATTAGCTAAAGGTTTCTAATAGCTATATAACTTTAAAGTGGAGGTCCTTATGTGGTAATTAGACCATTGATATGTTGAGTGGACAAAGATGTACATAATTTAGATTATTTTAAATTTTATAATCAAGGTTAATTAAGTAATTTGTTAAATAAACAAAGTAATAATAAAATAAAACATAGTCACCATCTTTCTTCATCTTCCTCAACCGAACTTAGGCTTAAGGAAAGCCATTGTTGAAGCTCCAACATTCGGCTACACTAAGTCCATGCATGTAAGTGATTTTTGACTGGTTTTTAATGATTTTTTATGTTTTTGAGGTCGTTATAGCTTAACTTAGCTAGCCCAAGGACTAATTTGCAAAACTGTTAAAGTATGTGAGTTTTGCCATTGATGAATATGTGTGAGCTTTGCAGTTTCATGATAGATTATGAATGTTTCATGATAGATTATGAATGTTTGATGAAAGTTAAACAAATTTTGTAAACTGATTTTGGTTGAAAATGTCAATTAAGGATTAAATTGAGAAAAGTGAAAATTATGTGGTAAATGTGTGAATAAATGAAAAAATATAGGCTGTAATAAGCATAGAAGAAATTCGGCTAGCATGGGTTAAGGTTAAATTACATGAATTTTCTTTTTTATGAGATAAGGACTACATTATAAATAGGTCAAATGTTTAGGGGTAAAATTATAATTTTACCATTACGTGAAATTGGATTGAATTGAATAGAATATGAATAAAAGTAGTTAAATTTTATTATATAGATCAAGAAAAATGAAGTACGAATCTAGATTGGGGCTAAACGGTTGTTTTCCGCCATCTAAATTTGAGGTAAGTTCAGATGTTTAATAAGCATTATATCGTATGTGTTTAATTTCTTAAATTATGTAATTGTAATAAAACGACATTGTGGAAGTTATCGACGAGGCATCGACAAAGAATAGATTCCATTTGAACCTTAAGAATAGATAGGATACAAAATGACATGCTATTAGGGTTTATCGTGATTATGTGATTTGGGTGCTGGTCCTGTACATCCTACCGATGGCTGAGTTTTTTGACATGTGTTGGGAATACTCGAAAGCTTATGTGAGCAGCACCATGTAGCTATGTCTTGACTATCAGCTTATGCGAGCAGACCCAGTGATGGCTCGAGAGTGAGCATTATATGAGATATGTGATAGAGGTGGTTTAACCACGTATATGGCACTTAGTGTGCAAGATACTTGAGTATCCGATATTATTCTGAATGGTTCAACGGGCAAAGACGATAGTACGAAGGTATAAGAGATGATAAGGATCAGTTCAGGTACTCGTGGTAAGTTCGATAAGTAAGTGATAGTTAATAAATTCATATAACAAGTAAGTGATATTTGATGAATTCATATATGTGATTAATATGATTGAGTTATTATGCAAATCTTAGAATTGAATGAAACTTACTTATGTTTCTTTAAATTTGTGAATGAATAGTATGATATACCTATTAGCCATATGAGCTTAGTAAGCTTCATAGCTTACTTTGTTTTCTTTTCCATGTTTTATAGTGAATCGGAAGCTCGCTCGAATTGGAAGTCATCGGAGATCACATCACACCATCCAACAGTTGTTTTGGTACTTTTGGACTCAGTGTATTTTGGTTATATGGCATGTATAGGTCCATTGGCTAATGAAGCCTATATGTTTTGATATGTGATTAGCCATGTGATTTGGCTTAATTTGATATATGTGTTGACATGTATATATATATGAATAGATAGCTTGATTTTGTATGAAGTTTGATTGCCTTGAGTGTGTCTAATGGTTGTCATGGAAATGCCTTGTTTGTGAATTGGTAATTTGGTATTTACTAGATGAATTGTTGAATTGGTTTACATGTTATGTATTAGGCATAGAAGTGATCATATGTACTTGACCATATAGGTAAATCTTTGGAAGTAATTGGTATACTTTTGAATGGCTAATTGTGATGCTTATGAGTTTTGTGATTGCTGCTATTGAAATGGCATGCTTAGGCTTGATTTTTATTGATTAAAGGCTTATTTAGATTGTGGTTATATGCTTTTGAAGTGTGTAGGTTGGTAACAAAATTGGGTGAGGAACGTGGCTTAGAAAATAGCCTATTTTCATCCATACGAGTAGAGACACGGGCGTTTGTCTCAGCCGTGTGTGACACACGGTCAAGTGACATGGCCATGTGTCCACTGTAATTTTTAGTGAAAGCAAGTTAGTGAGTTACACGGACTAGTCACACGGGCTTGTGGTGTAACACCCTTAACCCGTATCCGTCGCCGAAAAGGTTATAAGGTATCATCGGACTTATACTACACTTTAAAGCATTCATTTTTCATTACATTTATCAAACTCTAACAAATATCATTTATATACGCTCACATCGACCTTAAAACAAACTTACGAGGTTTAAATCATGCATTCGAGACTAAACTAGTAACATAAAAACAATAAGGGATAACATAGAAAATTCTTAAAACAAGGGACACACATCCGTGTGAATAGGCCGTGTATCTCACATGGCCAAGAGACACCCTCATGTCTCAGGCCATATAGACATTCGAAATGGGATAACATGGCTGTGTCCCAGCCCATGCCCTACCCCGTGTAACTCTCTGACCTAGGTCACATGGTCGACCACACGTCCGTGTGTCTAGCCCGTGTGCCTGTTCGAAATGGTCACACATGCCTGTGTGCCAAGCCGTGCACTAGGCCGTGTCAATCTTGTAGGGTATACTGAGTTATGCTAGATGGCCAATCACACGCCCATGTGTGAGACCGTGCGGAGCATACTGATTTGCTTCTAAATGCAAAACAAGGGGACACATGACCGTGTACCATGACCATGTTTCATACACGGCTGAGACACACGCCCGTGTCTCTGCCCATATGGATGAAAATAGGCTAGTGTCTAAGCCACATTTCTCACCCAAATGATATTTTCCTACGCCAAATCGATAAGCATATAATCAAGGCATAAATTGACATCCATTCCAACCAAACCAACATCAAATATTCCAAATTCATTTCTATTAATTCATGTGCAACAACTTCACATATGACCATTCAAAGTATATCAATTTCACTTTCAATAATTTGCCTAGTAGGATACATTCAAAATAACATCATTAGTGTCTAAAATCACATGCATATTATGTTTCAAAACTCAACCATTTGGTCATTTAATATCAATCCACAACCAAGCATTTCCAAAGCAATTATACATCACATATCAATATGGCCACTTGTTCAAATATATACATAACTCAAAAACATGTATCAGGTTAAGCCAAATCACGTGGCTTTAGCATACCAAAACATATAAACTTCACAAACCAAAATGACCATTCACATCATTTTCTTAACTAGCCTATACATGTCATATTTACATATTTCATAAAGTTTCAAGGTACCAAATCATCAACTGGATAGGGTGATACGAGTCTCCAACGTCTTTCGAATCGAGCGAGTTTAAATATCTCTATAAAACATAGGAAAGAAAATAGAGTAAGCTAAATAGCTTAGTAAGCCCGTATAATATAGAATTAAACTTACCCCTCATTCATAATTTAAGCAAATAAACTAGCATAACCCAATCAAATGGTTCAAATGCCTATCATATGAATACATCAATAGGTTAGTTCCGTAATATACACATAACCCTCATTCCAATAATAAGGAATTCAGTTAGCATTCAAGCCCATGTACTTGTATCTTTCCATCAATACTATAATTCATCATATAACATCAATTTCGTGCATTTCAAATAACTCTTGTGCCAAACCGTACTTAATCATATAACCTATAATAGTATTATGCCCGTTGAACCAATTAGAATATTGATAGATACACAGGTGGTACACACTAAGTGTACTAATTAGTAATCCGTCAATTCCTTATCATATTCGCTCTTTCGAGCTATAATCAGTAAGCTCCTCCGGAGTTGATGCATAGTAAGCTCTATCAAGCTAAAAATAGTAAGCTCTTACGCGTTGAGATATCGGTAAGCTCATAGAAGCTGTGGTGAATCTACAACAAATGTTGGATCTCAACCGAACGGTAACCTTAGTGACATGTCACTTGTATCCTACGAATTCCTATGGTTCAAACGGGACTCGGTATTCAATAAATCTCATCAATTAGGCATTTAATACATTAGTATCTTAATTTCTCAATACAAATACATATATTTCAATCAAGTACACATAATTAAAATTTGATTCTAATTATACGAACTTATCTCGTATCGCTTAAATAACAACTATCGGTTAATCATCAACTTTTCTTTTTCCCCGATCTAATTCCAATATTTGTTTATCTTGATCTATAATATATCAAATTTAGCATATTCAATAACCATTCTATTCAATTTAGTCCAATTTACATATTTAGGCAAATTTACACTTTTGCCCCTAATATTTCACATTTTTACAACTTAGTCCTTACTGCATAAAAATACAAATTCATGAAATCTAGCTTTTACCCATGCTAGTCGAATATCAAGTTAGTCCCTAGTAGCCCATACTTTTCATTTATTCACATTTTTGACGATAAAATTTCAACATTTCTCAATTTAATCCTTAAATGACGTTTTTTACTCAAAATCACTTAACAAAAGTTATTTATCTATCATTAAACCTCCATAATCTATCATCAAACATTCAAGCTCTTATATATTCATCAATGGCAACATGCTAAATCTTTAACAATTTTAAAATTAGAGATACGGGCTAGCTAGATTAAGTTACAACAATCTAAAAAACGTAGAAATCATTAAAAATCGAGCAAAAATAACTCACTAATTAAGCTTCAAAGCTTGGCCAAATATAAACCTTCAACAATGGCTATTTCATTCTCAAGTTTCAGTGGAGAAAACAAAGAAAAGATGATGACTTTAATTTATTTTTATCTATTATAACATTATTAACAAATTTACAAAACTAACATTTAAATAATCATTTAAAATCACATAAATATTGTCCATAAATGTCCACCTACCAATAGAATGGTATATTTATCACTTAAGGACTTCCAATATTTAATTTCATTGCCATTTAATACATTTAACTTATAGAATTTAACTTTTACGCTTTTCGAGATTTAGTCCTTTTTACCAAATTAAAATCTCAAATTGTAAAATTTCTTTACGAAACTTTCACACAATAATTATATTATGCTTTAAACATTAATAAAATAATAAAATAATTATTTTGACTTCAGATTGGTGGTTCTAAAACCACTGTTCTGCTTTGACCAAAAACGGGTTGTTAAGTGTGGTTGGCCATGTGACACAAGTCAGAGAGTTACACGGGGTTGGACATGTTCTAAGACATGGCCATCTGATCCCATTTTGAATGTCAACACAGCCTGGCCACACGGACATGACCCAATATATTGGTAAATGAACCTAAATATGTCCTAAGTTTAATTAGAAATTTGAAAACCTATTGAAAGAATAATATGCCATATATCAAGTCCAATCGAAGAGTTGCGTTGTCTTGAGTATCAGAGCGGATGACCCCTAAAAGATATAGACTAGATGTGGCTGACAGTACATCGGACATGACCCAAGGAGAATAAGTCCTAGATCCATTTATAAATTTATTCACTTGTGACATTCACAGTGTGACATAACTTAATCCTAAGTGGATGACGGACTATGTATGCATGACTCGTATACTTTAAAGTAAAAGCTTCAGTTCAAATAGATAAGGAATCGAAAGCTGGTGCGTTGAGTATACAACTATTGCAGTATGTAGCATAATTCACAATAGTGGAATTCATAGCCTAATTAATGGATAAATGATATCCTTTCATTGGTATTACATGATAGATGAAAAGTAAATGTGGTCATGAGTAATTTGTCTTTGTGATAAATGATTTGATTAATATTTGACAATAATTGAGTTTTCATAGAGGAAGATATAATGGTTACTATGAGATAAAATAGAATCATACTGGGAGAAGATGCGACAAAGGGATAAGGGAGACGTGTGATGTTGGCAAGAAAAAAATATAGAAATCATTTTGCTTTTTACTTATCATCTTGACTTGTCCATAGCAAAGGTTTAGAAGAATACAAAAATAAGGGTAAAAAGAAACAAAACAGTTTAATTATATAAATGGAAATTAAATTAAAATTAAAATCAGATACATGAAATACATTAGAAAATTGAGCATATAGAAATAAAGTGTAAGAACTAGTATTTTAATAGGAACGAACTTTCCAATGGGCAATTGAACCAAAGAAGGACATGAATCACATGAAACAAGATCATCAAGATACTAAGCATGAGATATCATATGGTTTGTTGCCCCAGATTCAAAATCTACCAAAAGGAACATGGTGTAGTAACCAAACCTACCATGTATGCCTCTACTCTTAAAGAAGATGACTGATAAACGATAAATTATACATGTTTTTACCTCATGCTTAGCCTAATTTCTGGATGAATTATCATTGAATGTGTGGAAATTGCTGCTCTTAATCATTCTATTTCATGTTTTATGCCTAGGTGAGCTTAAGGAAGAGAAAAGAGCAAGGAACAGGCCAAACACAGGCAAATTAGGCCCAATTCAATAATCAACATGGCCCGTAGATTCACCACACGGTCGTGTCACACGGTCGTGCCACCTTGAGCCCACACATGGTCTAACCCCGACAAGCACGGCCAGACCATACGGTCGTGCCACCATCAACAGGCCCGACCACGGCCTGGGCCTCGATCCACACGGCCGTGTCCCTGTCGTGAGGAAGTGCAATTTCACTCAGAAAAAGGCTACTTAGGGGCTAAAAAAGGCACTCTAAAGCTCTATATAAAGACCCTAGGGGCAACTACTAAGAGATACTTTTTCTCTCCTCGAAAGAGTGATTTTCTCCCCTCAAGAAGAGAGTAGAAGCAAGGAATTACTCCAAGGGAAGCCAATTGATTCATCTTAGAAGCTGAATTCTCCCTCAAGACTGAAGATCTCCCTTCAATTTCCTTCAGGGGTTTTTGGGTTCTTTATGTTTTGTTATATTAATTCTTCTGAGATGTTCTGTTTTATAATTATGAACTAAATCTGCCAAATACTTGAGAGGGATGAAACCTAAGACAGATCTTGTTATTATTTTCTCTTGAATTATATGATAAATATTTGATTTGTTCTTAATTGTGTTTTTAACTCTTAAATTGATATTTCTGGGATATTGATTTAAGTTGCATGTGCTTATGTAAAGGAGCAAAAATCCTTGCATAGGAGTAGATCCAACACAATTAAGTGGAGTTGATCGCAATCCTAGAGATAGGACGATGAAAATTTGCCAGATTAGGGTCAAATCTAATAAGGGAACCCATAGATCGAGTTAATGCAACACTAGGGTTTTAATTAGAAAGAGATTTCAATTAATCAACCTAGGGTTAGTTGTTTTTAGTCTTGAGAGAGATATTAACATAAGCTAGGGATTTCTACGGATCAAGTCAAGTGAATAAATTGTCTAGTTCAAGAATTGATAACAAGTGAAGTCTATGTGGATTCTCCCTTGAGTATTGTCCAAATCAATTAGTTTTTCCTAAGAGTTTTTCCCCAATTCACTTTTTGTGCATTCATAGTTTAGTTTTAGAATTAGTTTAGTTTCATAAAAACCCTTTTTATCTCTAGGTTAAATAATAGAAAGAAAGTTAGTACTAGTAGTTTTGGTTCCCTTGGGTACGATATCTCGGTCTTGCCACTAAGCTATACTACTGTTCGATAGGTGCACTTGTCTTAAAATCGTGATAATAGTTAGTTTCTGGTGTGATCATTATTATAAATTTTATTACTTCATATCACGCATATCAATGACTCATTCCCAAGTAAGTCAATATCTACTGATACTATACGTGAGTGAAGTTAGGTGTTGACCGTGAAGCAATGGATGGTGCAACATTCTTAACGAAACCTTCAATTGTGAAAACATTAGTAGCAGCAGATGCCTGAGATTTTTTCTTTGTAAACTTAAAGTCAAGAGGTAACCAAATAAGTTTCTAACAAAAATCTTGTTTATGACGTTTAATCTTACAATGGTCACAAATCCCATTAAATTCTTTCTTCTAAGATCCTTGCTGAACATTCGAAGAATACAACATTGTAGGCTCAAGAAAATCGTACTAACTCAATTATAAAAGTCAAATAATGTATAGCTTAATTATACAAGTCAAATAATGCCAATATATTGGAGACTTAGTTATTGTTTTATGTACAAGAGATAGAGAACACTAATCTGTTCATGAAAGGAACTTGTTTTTGTTAGTAAAATCAGTTTAGAAAATAATGTTCTCAAGCATGATAGAAGTTTAAAATTTTTCTTAAAATAGCCATTGTGATATTTAAAACAATAAATTACAATTAAAATTATATTTGTGCTTTCTGCAAAGGCAAACTAAGTCATTTCCCGACTTTCAATGATTGATCTTCTCTGCTATCCTTGAACTCTGAATTTATGTGATTGTGGACTCAAACAAATTGAATAAGTGCACAGAATGAAAACTTTGTTTAACTTTTAGTAGGAAAGTTAATTCTCTCTATAGACCCGTAACTATGAGTATTCTTGTGAAAACTGAATTTATTCTTAAAATAAATTACCACTATTTTTCGATAAAATATCGATCCTCAAAAAGTATACGTCAGTTGGTTAACTCATAGTTCCTATTTATAGAGAGATAGTACAAGAGTTTTGTTCGAATAATGTCTAATTAAATAATAATATTTTAACAGACAATACAAATTCTATTTAAAATAGAATTAAGAGGGCAACGTCATGCCCTAATATACACTAGAGTTTGCTGCCTCTTGTATTTGATTTCATATACTCATTTGATAATTGATTTTGGAAATCATTGACTTTCTTATTATAAATAGATTTCATATACTCATATAATATTTGATTTTGAAATATAATTTAGTCATCCCTTAAAATTATAAAATATTAAAACTAGACATTGGGTTCTCCTAAATATGTATGTGCCTTGTTTACATCGTTCATATGGAGTAGCATGTATAGATATAGACATTGGGGTATGCCACTCAAAGTGTTTGTTTACATTGTTCATAGTACATCCACGTAGAGTAGTATGTATAAAATTCATAATATGAGAATATATAGAAAAGGCAACTATGGTTTAAGTTATGTTCATGCAGTAGGGTAGGATGCTTGCATTGCAATGCCACAAAGCCCTTCCTTTGCATCCACATCTCTTTGCATCCTAATGTAGCCTTCTTCACCCCAGCTACTGCCCCAAGAGTTCTTCACCAACCAATACTTAGTCCCACCATCCTCTCCGTATCCAACAGCCGTCACTCAGTGGTCCAGATCGGTGCCACAACTTCTCGTAAACACACCACCCGAGTAGAACTGGAAGTCGGACCCCCCGGCATCGATGGCAACAGAAACAGGTTGGTTGGCAACGGCCTTGTTGAGATTTGGCCTGCATTGCAACAAAGGAACCAGCAGCTAACTTATTTTGTTTCCATGTAACTTAATTTAGTTTTGTTGTAATTTGTCCTTATAGCTAAAAGGACTTGTTTTTAATTTGATTTGATTTTGATGTAATAGCTAGCAATGTCAACTGGCTCAAATGTCTTATTATGTAGGTATAGGTAAATCATTATCCTATAGTTTGTATTTTGTATCTCTTTATATTTTCTTTTGTTTAATCAAAGAGAATGAATGTTGCTGATTTTTTTTTATCCGTTTAGTGCAAAAGTTCTCTGTTTTTCTCTCGGTTTCATTTTTGGTTCTTAAGCTTGCTTGCTGTTATCACTGATATGTTGTATGCTGATTACCTATATAGGTAATTACCTTTAGTTTCCACCATCGGTAATCTCCTTTGCTCACCACCATCGGTAATCACCTCTGTTTACCACCATCGGTAATTACCTTTGTTTTTATCATCGGTAATCACCCTTGTTTTCAACTATCTATAATTGCTTTCTTGTTCAACAAACTGATTACCATCATAGGTAATCCTCCTTTCGTTCCAACAAATGGTATCAAGAGCCTAAGTCTTTAAGGGCCTTCTCTTGTTGTTTGTTGTTTGGAAGTTCAAGCTTAAGAAAGCAGGAAATCGAGGCTGTTGAACTTGTTGCAGCAGGATGAGCTTTACACCACCTCCACCTCCGGTGTTCACTGGTGAAAACTACCACATTTGGGTGGTAAAAATGAAGACTTACCTCCAGGCACACGATTTGTGGAATGTTGTGGAGAATGATGTTGAGCTACCTCCACTGAGAGCCAATCCCACCATTGCTCAGATGAGACAGCATGCTGAAGAGTCTGCTAAGAAGCCAAAAGCCATGGCCTGTTTGCAGAATGGAGTGTCTGATGTGATCTTCACTCGCATTATGGCATGTGACTCACCTAAGCAAGCTTGGGACAGGTTGAAGGAGGAGTTTATGGGGTCTGAGAAGACCAGGCAGCAACAGCAAATTAATTTGAGGAGAGATTTTAAAAATCTCAAGATGAAGGAGGCTGAGACTATCAAGCAATATGCTGATAGGATAATGGCCATAGTGAACAACATAAGATTGCTTGGTGTGGATTTTGCTGAAAGTAGAGTGGTTGAGAAGGTGATCGCCACACTTCCTGAGAGGTTTGAGTCTAAGATTTCCTCACTGGAAGATTCGAGGGATCTCACCACCATTTCTTTATTAGAATTGGTTAACTCACTCTATGCCTTGGAGCAGAGAAGAGCTAATCGACAAGAGGATCAATCTGAAGGAGCCTTTCAAGCAAAGGTCAGAAAGAGCTCCAATGCAAGTCAAAAAGGCAAAAAGCCTTGGCTTGACAAGAAGGAGAGGTCGAAAAGAGATTCAAGCAAGAAGAGTTACCCACCATGCACTCACTGTAAGAAGACCACACATTCTGAAAAGTTCTGTTAGAGAAGACCAGATGTTCAATGCTGGAAATGCAAACAATTTGGTCATGTTGAGAAGCTTTGCAAGAACAAAGGCAAAGCACCAACACAACAAAGTTAGGCACAAGTTGCTGAAGATGTTCAAGCTCAGGAGGAGCATGTCTTCAGTGCATCTTTCCTTGCAACCACAAGCAAAACCAAGTGTAGTTGGCTAGTGGACAGTGGCTGCTCGCATCACATGGCAGCTGATGTGAGTTTGTTCAAGGTGCTTGACAGGAGTTTCAGCTCGAGGATCAGGATCGGGAATGGAAGCCTGATTGAAGCTAGAGGCAGGGGAGATGTGTTGATCAGCTCAAGTTCAGGTAACAAGCTAATTACTAATGTGCTGTATGTGCCTGATATTGATCAGAATTTGTTAAGTGTTGGTGAGTTGGTTGAGAAAGGCTACTCGTTGGTGTTCGAGAGTGATTCTTGTGTCATCAAGGATTCTCTTGGGCAAGAAACTGCTACTGTTCCTATGGCAGATAAGTGTTTCATGTTGGATGTTAGCCAACTTGAAAAGAAGGCTTATCCTAGTCAATGTGACAGTGCTGGCCTATGGCACAGAAGGTTAGGCCATGCCAACTTTAGGTCACTCGACTTGCTGCATAGACTTGGCTTGGCAGAGGATATGACCAAAGTGGAGTCAATTGAAGGTGTTTGTGATGTGTGTCAACTTGGCAAGCAAGCAAGGCTGCCATTTCCGGTTGATCAAGCATGGAGAGCTCGAGAGAAGCTTGAGCTAGTGCATTCGGACATTTGTGGCCCAATGAAGACTCCTTCATTGAATGGGAGTAAGTATTTTGTTCTTTTTATTGATGACCTGACCAGGTTCTGCTGGATTTTCTTTTTGAAACAGAAATCTGATGTGTTTGAGGCCTTTGTAAAGTTCAAAGCATTGGCTGAGAATCAGGTTGGTTGTAGGATCAAGACATTGAGGACAGACAATGGGGCTGAGTATTTGTCTGAGAAATTCAAGAAGCTGTGTGAGCAGGCTGGAATCTATCATCAATTGACCACAGTGTACACTCCTCAACAAAATGGAGTGTGTGAGAGAAAGAATAGGACAGTGATGGATATGGCTAGGTGCTTGTTGTTCCAAAGCAAGCTACCAAGCTCTTTTTGGGCTGAGGCTGTTAACAGCTCTGTGTATCTGCTCAACAAGCTTCCAACACATGCTGTCAAGGACAAGACACCCTTTGAAGCATGGTATGAACTCAAGCCAACAGTGTCTCATTTGAAGGTCTTTGGATGTGTGTGTTATGTCCTTGTACCTGCTGAAAGGAGAACTAAGCTCGAGAAGAAGTCTGTTCCTTGCATATTTGTGGGCTATAGTAGTGGTAAGAAAGGCTATAGGGTCTATGATCCCTCAACAAAGAAAATTTTGGTAAGTAGAGACATCAGATTTGATGAAGAGAGGACTTGGGACTGGAATGGTTCGAATGCAAGTCAATTTGATGAAGATTCAGCTGAAGGCAATTTGGAACTAGCTGAAGGTGAGCCTAGCAGTGACAATGTTGATGACCCTCCTGTGAGAGGTACTAGGCCTATTGCTGAAGTCTATCAGAGATGCAATGTGGCTATTGTTGAGCCATCAAGTTATGAAGAAGCTGCTAGGGACATGAATTGGAAGAGGGCTATGGAGGCAGAATTGGACATGATTCAAAAGAATCAGACTTGGGATTTAGTTGAGAGGCCAGAAAAGAAGAAGGTTATTGGTGTTCGATGGGTCTTTAGAGCTAAGTTTAATGCTGATGGGTCATTGAACAAGCATAAGGCTAGGCTGGTGGTCAAGGGATATGGCCAGCAATATGGAGTTGATTTTGAAGAGACCTTTGCTCCAGTTGCACGATTGGACACCATCAAGCTACTGTTTTCTTTGGCTGCACAGAAGCAATGGAGGATCCATCAATTGGATGTTAAGTCAGCCTTCTTGAATGGCTTTCTCAAGGAAGAGATTTATGTTGAGCAACCTGATGGCTACAAGGTTCAGGGTCAAGAAAACAAGGTGTATAGGCTTAAGAAAGCCTTGTATGGGCTGAAGCAGGCACCTAGAGCCTGGTATGACAGAGTGGATAGTTACCTATCGAGGCTCGGGTTTGAGAAGAGCTGGAGTGAGCCTACACTCTTTGTGAAGAAATCAAAGGAGGAGACATTGCTAATTGTCTCGATTTATGTTGATGATTTGCTGGTAACAGGAAGCAAAGATGATCTGGTTCATGAGTTTAAAACTCAGATGCAAGAAATGTTCGATATGATTGACTTAGGAACCATGACTTACTTTCTTGGTATAGAAGTAAATCAGTCAGAACGAGGAATCTTCATTAGTCAACAAGCATTTGCCTTGAAGATTCTAAATAAGTTCAGCATGCATAATTGCAAGCATGTGAGTACACCAATGGCTCAAAATGAGAAGCTGTCAAGCATTGGTGATTATGAAAAGGTCGATGAAAAGGAGTATAGGAGCTTAGTTGGGTGTTTGCTCTATTTGACTGCAACTAGACCTGACTTAATGCATGCAGTCAGTTTGTTAGCAAGATTCATGCATTGCTCGAATGTGGTACATTTTAAGGCTGCTAAGAGGGTGTTGAGATACATCAAGGGAACTTTGAAGCTTGGTGTATTATTTAAGAAAGAAGATGAGCTGAAGCTGGTTGGTTACTCAGATAGCGATTGGGCTGGCTGCATTGATGATATGAGGAGCACATCGGGGTATTTTTTCACCCTTGGCTCGAGTGTGTTCTGTTGGAGTTCGAAGAAGCAACAGACTGTTGCTCAATCCACAGCTGAAGCAGAGTACATTACAGCAGCAACAGCAGTAAATCAAGCCATTTTGCTTCGAAAGTTGCTAAGTGATTTGAATGAGAAGCAACTTGAAGCTACTGAGATCTTGGTTGACAACCAGTCAGCAGTTGCAATAGCCAAGAATCCAGTCTTTCATGGAAAGACCAAGCATTTCAAGATCAAATTCCATTTTGTTCGAGAAGTCGAGCAATCAGGAGAAGTTAGCTTAGTGCATTGCTGTTCAAAGGACCAGTTAGCTGACATTTTGACAAAGCCACTTGGGACAGCACGATTTGAAGCCTTAAGGGAGTCTATTGGTGTTTGTTGCATACAGTCCAAGGAGGAGTGTTGAGATTTGGCCTGCATTGCAACAAAGGAACCAGCAGCTAACTTATTTTGTTTCCATGTAACTTAATTTAGTTTTGTTGTAATTTGTCCTTATAGCTAAAAGGACTTGTTTTTAATTTGATTTGATTTTGATGTAATAGCTAGCAATGTCAGCTGGCTCAAATGTCTTATTATGTAGGTATAGGTAAATCATTATCCTATAGTTTGTATTTTGTATCTCTTTATATTTTCTTTTGTTTAATCAAAGAGAATGAATGTTGCTGATTTTTTTTTATCCGTTTAGTGCAAAAGTTCTCTGTTTTTCTCTCGGTTTCATTTTTGGTTCTTAAGCTTGCTTGCTGTTATCACTGATATGTTGTATGCTGATTACCTATATAGGTAATTACCTTTAGTTTCCACCATCGGTAATCTCCTTTGCTCACCACCATCGGTAATCACCTCTGTTTACCACCATCGGTAATTACCTTTGTTTTTATCATCGGTAATCACCCTTGTTTTCAACTATCTGTAATTGCCTTCTTGTTCAACAAACTGATTACCATCATAGGTAATCCTCCTTTCGTTCCAATAGGCCTTCTGCAATGCATCTTCACTATTGGCAGGTACATCTTCAAACCCATTTATCTTAGCCACATGGTTGGCTTCTTCGTTAGTATTGCATGTGCCATCGACTCCCTTGTAGGGGTAAATGGATTCGGTTGTTAGGCCTTTGTTCTTCTCGATGAATTGGAATGCATCGTCCATTAGACCACCTTCGCAGCCTTGATCCTTACCCTTGGTGTCACAGTCCACCAGTTCTTGCTCGGACAAGGAAATTAAGTTTCCTGTTGTTAGCTTAGTAACCCCTTCCACGGCTGCCATGGCCGAGAACGCCCAACAGCATCCTATATTTCGGCATCACATGATCGAGACACACACATAGTTAGAACACAACACAGACAAAGAACAAAGCATAGTAATATTTTAGTAATGTTTCTGAGAACAAGAAATTACAGCAGACCGCATTGGCCTTGGTCCTTGATAGGTGTAACAGCTCCTTTCTTTCTCCAATCCACGGTAGAAGGCAATGCAGTGGCGTTCTCGTATTTGAAAGTGGTAGCGGTGTTGGAACACATATGGCCCTTGAACCCATTTCGAGAAGCAGTGAACTCTTGGTTGGTTAGATCTGCAAATTGGTTCACACCGAGCTTGTACGGCTTGTTGTTGGCAGCATTGAAAGAGTCGATGCGTGCCACATTTTGTTTGAAAATCTGGAAACGCTTTTGCCTCTCGTTGGTGTCCTTGTAAACTCGTCCGAATTGTACCATCCATTGTTGATGCCTCTCGTACATGGATGCATCTTCAAGAGCAGTGCGGGATGTGGCTTCACATACACCCAATATGAAGAATAGTAAGGCCAAATAAAGCAATTGAAGATGAAGGTGGTTTTTGGAAGCCATGGTGGAAGAAGATTTTGCGAAGAAATAGAAAAATGAAGAGGCACACCAAATGTGATGAATTCCTAGACTTATATATAGTCCAATTCTTTCCCCATCTTGGCTTTCTGCTGCGTGCCCTGCAAAGTCTTGTTTATGATAATTATTTTGATAAATAATTAGAAAAATGAAAAGGCACACCGACTGTGATGTATTCTTAATTTGGAAACTATATAGTCCAAAGTCCAAAATTTTGCGATGCATATTTAAGGTGTTTTCAGGACACATCTTGTCTATATGCTTGCCCTTCAACATCCAATGATAAAAACCCATTGTCAGCATTGTTTGATAAATTAATCTAAATCAAGTGTAGTTTATTTGGAGACTTAATTTGTAGTTAATCGTGTTAATGCAATTGGGAAGCCGGAGGAGTCTGATTTTGTATTCCAAAGCCCTCGCATGAATGAAACCAAACAAAATTGCTATCTCACCCTGCCGTCTCGTTCATGTCATCCAAAAACATGTGCAATGTCATGTTGGATTATCACCTTTGAGCATCACCCAAAAATATAATTAAAAAATAAGATGACTATTTATTTGTGAATTAAAAATATATGTTAGCTTGTTTCCATGGGCTAAGAATTTGGTCCACGAATAATATATATAACGGCTCAGAATTAAAGTTGTGAATTGCTTAAGTTGTTGACTTAGAATGAAAGTGTTTAATTACAATGATCATTACGACTTGATACTGCACAAACTGTAAAAAAGTAATAGTAATAATGAAGAACACCAAAGTTTGTTTACGTAAGTCGGTTTCCCTACATTTGTGGAGCTTAGCTCAGAGAGTAATTCCACTATTTTTAATTTACAATACAACAAGTGAATCATGCTCTATCACTCCCTAAGTATAGAGATCTTACATTTGTGTTTGACAAAACATGTTAGCGAACAAATATAAATATAAATAATTATATGAACAAATAAAACAACTTATATAAGCAAATATTTATATAATAAAATTAAAATTTGATCACTAACGGTTTTTTTGGTCACCCGACTGTTAAGCGGTTAACCATATCACATTTTTAGTTTATATAATAATAGTTTTTTACTAAGATTTTATGCTTTCTATCAATTGCACATTGATTTCATACAAAATTATTAAAATTTGATTTTTTTAAAAAATTAAAAAAATTATCAAAAACATTGAAAATAAAAAAATAAAACAAAAATATATGAATTTTTTAAAAAAGGTAATGTAAGAGAAAATTATGGAAAATTCTTTTTAAAATCTCCAAATATTCTCTCTTTGTATCATCTATATAAAAATATTGTTGGGGATCAAACCGTATAAACAATGAAATAGAAAAGGTTGAGAAGATCGAACACAAAATTTACGTGGAAAACTTCTTTGAAGAGGATAAAAATCATGAGCAAGGAAGGCTTTGACTTTTCACTAAATAAGTAAACAAACAAGAGTATAATATAGAGAACATAAACCTAAATGTATTAAATGTACAAACCCAAAACCTTAAAAACAAAGCCCTAACTCTCATAGAGAAAACTCAAAAACAAAACCTTTACTTTCATAGAGTTCTCCCAAAAGGGGTACTGATAAACGCTAATTTATACATGTTTTTACCTCATGCTTAGCCTATATTTTGGATGAATTATCATTAAATTTGTGAGAATTGGTGCTCTTAATCCTTCTATTTCATGTTTTATACTCAGGAGAGCACAGGGAAGAGAAAAGAACGAAAAACGGGCCGAAAACGAAAAAAATGGGCCAAAGTGTAAAAACAACACGGCCCAAGGATTCCCCACACGGCCGTGTCCCACGGCCGTACCACATAAGGTCCAACACGGCCTTGCCCCGACAAGCACAGCCTGACCACACGGCCGCGCCACCATCAACAGTCTCGCACACGGCCTCTTGTCGATCCACACGGGCGTGACACATGAGCATGTCCCTGTCGTGAGGAAGTTCAATTTCACTCGGATTTGGATACTTAGAGACTAAGAAAGGCATTCCAAAGCTCTATATAAAGACCCTAGAAGGCAACTCTAAGGGTGTACCTTCTCTCCCACAAGAGAGTGTCGTATTTCTGCCAACACAGAGAGTGAAAGCAATGAATTACTCCAAGGGAAGCCGATTGATTCATCCCTGAAGTCGAACTCTACATCAAGACAAAGGATCTCCCTCCAATCCTTCAAGGGTTTTTAGGTTCTTTATGTTTTTTTATTTTTATTCTTCTGAGATGTTTTCTTTATTAACTATGAGCTAAATCCCTCAAATACTTGAGGGGATGAAACCTAAGACAGATCTTGTTATTATTTTATCTTCAGTTATATGATAAATACTTGAATTGTTCTTAATTATGTGTTCTTAATTCTTGTTTTAATAATCCTAGGTATTAATTCAAGTATTGATGTGCTTATTCAGAAGAGAAAAAGTCCCTGTTTAAGAGTAGATCTAGCATAATTAAGCGAAGTTGCATGCAACCCTAGACATAAGGCGACATAAATCTGCCAGATTAGGGTCAAACCTAATAAGGGGATCCATAGATCAAGTTAATGCAAGACTAGGGGTTTTAACTAGAAAGAGATTTCAGTTAATCAACCTAGGATGAGTTGTTCTTATCCTCGACGGAGGTATTAACATAAGTTAGGGATCTCTACGGATCAAGTCAAGTGAATAAATCATCTAGCTCAAGAATCGATAACAAGTGAAGTCTAGGTGGATTCTCCCTTGAGTATTGCCCAAATCAATCAGTTTTTCCTAAAGAGATTTTTCCTCAATTTACTTTTTGTGCATTCTTAGTTTAGTTTTAGAATTAGTTTAGTTTCAATAAAACCTCTTTTATTTTTAGGCTAGATAATAGAAAAGAAGTAAGTACTAGTACTTTTGGTTCCCTTGGGTACGATAACTCGGTCTTGCTGCTAAACAATACTACTGTTCAATAGGTGTGCTTGCCATGAAGTCGTGATAATAGTTAGTTTTTGGTGCGATCATTAATATAAATTTTATTACTTCATATCACGCATATCAAGTTTTTGGCACCGTTGCCGGAGAACTGAAATATTAAGAACGCTCGATTTCTATTACTTTAGCCATATTTATTTTTACTTATTTTTAGCTTATTTTTATTTTACTAAAATTTTCTTTTCCTCTAGGTACCTCTAATTTATGACTAGAAGGAACCTAGAAGGACCACTACTATTAGACGAAGACTTGGAAGCGACAGTTCGTAGAACTCGTAGAGAGATCAGAAGAAGCCTACATTATCCAGAACAAGGACAAGAACAAGAGCCAGAACCTACGGAAGAGATGGAAGCAAATCAAGATAATCTACCACCTCCCGCAATAGCCGCGCAACCAGTGAACCAAGATGATGCTCCTCGTACTATGTATGATTATGCTAAACCTAGTTTGGCTGGTGCTCAATCTAGTATTATTAGACCTACTATTGCTGCAAATAATTTTGAATTAAAACCTAACACTTTTCAGATGATTCAGCAATTTGTATAGTTTGATGGTTTACAGGATGAAGATCCAAATTCACACATAGCCAACTTTTTGGAACTTTGTGATACTTTTAAAATCAATGGTGTTTCTGATGATGCCATTCGCCTCCGATTATTTCCTTTTTTCCCTAAGGAATAAAGCCAAACAATGGTTAAATTCTTTACCACGAGGATCAATCACTACATGGGAATAGATGACCGAAAAGTTCCTACTTAAATATTTTCCTCCAGCTAAAACAGCTAAATTACGAAACGATATCTCTTCTTTTGTGCAGATGGATCTAGAGACACTTTATGATGCTTGGGAGAGATACAAAGATCTGTTGAGAATGTGCCCTCATCATGGTTTACCTTTGTGGTTACAAGTTCAAACCTTTCACAAAGTTTTGAATCCATCCACGAGGCAAATGATTGATGCAGCCGCAGGAGGAACAATCAACAACAAAACACCCGAAACAGCTTATGAGTTTATAGAAGAGATGTCACTGAATAATTATCAGTGGCAAGTCATGAGGACAAAGCCGACAAAAGCTACAAGAGTTTATAATATTGATGCTGTCACCATCCTTACTAATCAGGTAGAACTTTTAAATAAAAAGTTTGATAATTTTGTTGGTTCCACGCAGGCACAACCAGTGATGCAATGTGACGCAACCTAGGGAAATATGTTCAATCCAGACTACTCCTCTTATGGACATAGCATGGAAACCGAACAAGCCAACTATATGGGTAATAATTCTAGACCTCACAATAACCCTTATAGTAACACTTACAATGCAGGTTGGAAGAACCACTCCAATTTTTCATGGGGAGGACAAGGAAATCAAAGACAACCACCTCCTCCGGGATTTCAACAGCCACCACCATAATAGGAGAAAAAGCTGAACCTTGAAGAGATCTTTACCAAATTTATGGCCGCATTAGAAACCCATTTTCAAAACACTGAAACGGCACTAAAGAACCAACAAGCATCCATTCAAGGGCTTGAAAATCAGGTTGGTCAACTTGCCAAATTAATATCCGAAAGACCACAAGGTGGACTACCGAGCAACACTGAGCCAAATCCCAGAGAACATGCCAAAGTAATTACTTTAAGAGATGTGAAAGTACTAGCTGAATCAGAAAAGAAGCCTGTTCAAGAATCCACAAAAGACAAAGTGGCAGAAGAGGAATCCAAGGATAGTACTCTACCAACACTTAAGGAGTATCAACCACCCATACCATATCCGGCAAAGTTGAAGAAAGACCGCACAAATGCTCAATTCGGTAAATTTCTTGAACTTTTTAAATAGTTACATATTAACTTGCCTTTTGATAAAGCAATTTCGTAAATGCCGAAGTATGCAAAGTTTCTTAAAGAACTATTCACAAATAAAGGGAAGTTGGAAGAATTAGCCACAGTGGAACTCAACGAGGAATGCTCAGCTATTCTCCAAAATAAAATACCGGCCAAACTAAAAGATCCAGGGAGTTTTATTATTCCTTGCTTAATTGGTAGTTTAATCATTGATAAAGCTTTAGCTGATTAAGGTGCTAGTATTAATCTAATGCCCTACAAAATGTTTAAGCAACTAGGTCTAGGGGAACCAAAACCCACTAGGATGAGTATTCAATTAGCTGATTTATCTGTTAAATATCATAGGGGAATCATTAAAGATGTGCTGGTAAAGGTAGATAAATTTATATTCCTGGTTGATTTTTTTGTGCTTGATATGGATGAGGATATTGAGGTGCCTTTAATTTTAGGACGCCCATTTTTAGCTACTGCTAGAGCCGTTATCGATGTAGGGGATGGTAAATTAGTGCTTAGAGTTGGTGAAGAAGAAGTTGTTTTTAAAATCTATGATGCTATGAGATTTTCTAGTGAACAGGATGACTCTTGTTATTTTATTGATGTTATTGATTATTTTGTTCAAGATAAATTTCAGGAAATTTCTCTCACAGACACATTGGAACTGTGTCTTGTTCAAGGTGAGGGGAAGATGAAGCCACCACTGAAGTTAGAGAAGTAATAAAGGAGTTAAACTCTAATGAACTTGTCACGAGGCACATAAGTTATGAAAGTATTAAGATGAATGACGAACTGAGACAAAAACCTTCGATTGATGAACCTCCTAAATTGGAATTAAAACAGTTGCCTGACCATTTAGAATATGCATTTTTAGGAGATGATTCGACATTACCAGTAATTATCGCATCAGACTTAAGTACTAAAAAGAAAAAGGAATTACTTCAAGTATTAAAAGAACACAAGAAGGTTATAGCTTGGAAGATTTCTGACATTAAAGGAATTAGTCCTTCTTTTTGCACCCATAAAATTCTAATGGAAGATGAATATAAATCATCGGTACAAGCTCAGAGATGATTGAATCCCAATATGAAGGAAGTCGTAAAAGTCGAGGTAATTAAACTTCTAGATGCAGGCATTATTTATCCTATTTCTAACAGTTCTTGGGTAAGTCCTGTGCAGGTTGTTCCTAAAAAGGGAGGCATGACTGTGGTATCTAATGACAAAAAGGAATCAATACCTATGAGAACAGTCATTGGATGAAGAGTTTGTATTGATTATAGAAAGCTGAATGATGCAACTCGAAAAGATCATTTTCCCTTACCTTTTATCGATCAGATGTTGGAAAGATTATCAGGTCATAAGTATTATTGTTTCCTAGATGGCTTCTCTGGTTACTTCCAAATCCTGATAGCTCCAAAATATCAAGAGAAGACAACATTCACATGCCCATACGGTACGTTTGCTTATCGTAGAATACCTTTTGGATTATGTAATGCTCCTGCTACTTTTCAGCGATGCATGATAGCTATCTTTGACGAATTCGTGGAAGAAATCATGGAGGTATTTATGGATGATTTTTCTATTTTTGGTAATTCTTTCCAACTTTGTCTTAATAATTTAAAACGCGTTCTGATAAGATGTGAAGAGACAAATTTATTGCTTAATTGGGAAAAATCCCACTTTATGGTTCAAGAAGGTATTGTCCTATGACATAAAATTTCTAGTAAAGGGATAGAGGTGGACAAAGCAAAAATTGAGATTATTGAAAAATTACCTCCCCCTAATTCGGTTAAGGCTATAAGAAGCTTTTTAGGACATGCTGGTTTTTATCGTAGATTTATTAAAGATTTTTCTAAAATAGCTAAGTCTTTGACAAAATTACTAGAAAAAGATGTGCTTTTCAACTTTGACCAAGAATGTTTAGAATCTTTTAACATTCTTAAGGAAAAGTTAGTCAATGCCCCGATTATGATTTCACATGATTGAAATCTACCTTTTGAACTAATGTGCTATGCGAGTGATTTTGCAATAGGTGCAATTTTGGGATAGCGAAGAGACAAGCACTTTCAACCAATCTATTATGCTAGCAAGAATCTGACAGCCGCACGAGCAAATTATACGACCACCGAAAAAGAATTGGTAGTTGTTATTTTTGCATTTGATAAATTCAAATCTTATTTAATATTGTCAAAAGCCATTGTTTATACTGATCATTCTGCTCTTCGTTATCTTCTAACTAAAACTGATGCAAAACCGTGATTGATAAGATGGATTTTATTGTTACAAGAATTTGACATAGAAATAAAAGATAAGAAATGAGCTGAAAATTCGGCAACAAACCACCTTTCAAGACTAGAAAACACACATCCCAAGTGCCTCGATAAAATAAACGACTTGTTCCCTGAAGAACAACTCCTCGCTTTAGCAGATGAAGCAGTTCATTGGTTTGCTAATTTTGCAAATTATTTAGCAGCTAACATAACCCCAAAAGGGTTGACCCATCAGCAAAAGAAGAGATTCTTTGCTGATGTGAAAAACTACTTCTGGGAAGATCCTTTTCTTTTTCGTATTTGTGCAGATCAGGTTATTCAAAGATGCGTTGCTGAAATAGAAGCATACCAAATTTTAGATCACTGCCATTCGGGGCCAATAGGAGGACACCACAGTGGAGCTAGAACTGCTCACAAGGTACTCGAATCAAGTTTCTACTGGCCTACACTTTTTCGAGATGCAAAGAAGTATGTGACCTCTTGTGATAAATGCCAGAGAACAGGTAGTATCTCTCAACATAATGAAATGCCTCAAAACTATATACTTGCATGTGAGATATTTGATGTATAGGGTATTGATTTCATGGGTCTATTCCCTACTTCATTTGGGAATAAGTACATACTAGTAGCAGTAGATTATATGTCAAAATAGGTGGAAGCCCAAGCCTTACCTACTAATGATGCTAGAATGGTAGTTTGTTTTTTGAAAAAACTTTTCTCTCGATTTGGAACACCTAGGATAATTATTAGTGATAGGGGAACTCATTTTTACAATGCTCAATTTGAAAAAGTTTTAAAGAGATATGGAGTACACCATAGAACAGCTACCCCCTATCATCTAAAAACCAATGGCCAAGTTAAAAGTAACAAAAAGAGAACTAAAATGCATCTTAGAGAAAATGATAGAAACAAATAGAAAAGATTGGTCAAGAAAAGTAGACGACAATTTATGGGCCTATAGAACCGCTTTTAAAACACCCATAGGAACATCTCCTTATAAACTTGTCTACGGAAAAAGCTGTCATCTACCATTTGAACTTGAACATAAAGCATTTTGGGCTATTAAATTTTTAAATCTTAATTATAAGCTCGCAGGTGAGAAAAGACTAATGCAGTTAAATGAGCTAGATGAATGGCATTGCAATGCCTACAAGAGCTCATGACTATATAAGGAAGCCATGAAACAATGCCATGACAAATGACTGAGACAACCTAAGCAGCTCAAAACCGGTGATCTTGTCTTACTCTACAACTCAAGGCTAAAACTATTTCCTGGAAAACTCAAGTCAAGATGGTCAGGACCATTCACTGTTCAAACCGTCTTTCCATACGGCACAGTTGAGGTAACTCACCCAAATCACAGTACTTCCCAGGTAAACGGTCATCGGCTTAAACATTACAGAGGTGAGAATTTTAAAGATAACAGGGAGGAGCTTCAGCTCCACGAAATCCCTTCGTGATACATCCAGGTAGAGTCGAGCTTAGACTCTAAATAAGCGCTTCTTGGGAGGCAACCCGAGCACTAACTTAATAACTTTTTATTTCAGTCTTCTAATACATCAACTAACCCTTTGGGATGCAGGATTTTTGGACCACACAGCCATGCCCACGGACGTGCCTAAGGCCATGTGGACACTCTAAGCTGAGACACGGTCGTACAATTTGGCTGTGTATAAACAAGGTAAAAATTTTCTAGAGACACGGGCTACGACAAAGTGCCAAGGCCGTGCGAAGTGGCCATGCCCCAAGACCATGGTCGACACTGTCAAATCTAACACGGACGTGTGACCTCTTACACGACCCTGTGCGAAGCGAACACCTTAGGACATGACCGTGCGACATGGCCATGTGACATGGCCATGTGCCTCAACACGTCCTAGGTACACGGGCGTGTGCTTCAAACCAGGCGCCCCAAAATCCCTAAATTTCAAACAACACGGGCAAAACCTGAGCTACACGGGCGTGTGTCATACTCGTGTGACCCAAAATCTATAAAAAAGAGCCACTATTCATCACCTGCTTCCATTTTAAACCCTAAATCCTCCCACCCAAACCCTACCCAAAACCTCCCTAGTGTCGCCGCCGGTATCCACAGTGCCTCCAAGACCGTGCTACCCACTCCATGACCGTGTTCTGCCTCATTCCTCTCCTATTTGGTTCTATTTTCTCATTTTTCTTCAAATTCTTACTGTTTATTTCTACTTTTATTTTAATATCATGTTATATTTAGGCTTAGCATTGTTTTAAGCATGAAATTAAGTGAATTAGGATGAATAATCTAGGATGTTTCATGATATCATGCCACTTAGATTCACATTTGATTGCCACTTTTTCATATCTAAACTAACATGCATTTAGTATAAAATCATACCCATTCCTTTTAAAATTTAATATCATTTTAGGATGAATAGATTATACTATTTAGGTTAGTGAAATCCACATTTCATTTTGACAATATTTGGCATATTTCATTTTGTTAGTATAAATACTTATTTGGCATATTTTTATTTTTAATTGTAATTTGATTTTTTTAGGACTAATGTATATCATTTTGTTTTTAGGTACTATGTCTTCGTCGCGCAGAAAGAAAGTTGCAGTCCTCACTTCAAAGAAACGGAAGGGGCCCGGTGGTTCATCCTCAAGACCTACAGCTGAAAGCCGACACCAATTCATCACATTCCTACAAGACTTTGAAGAGGAGTTATTTTAGATCCTCCGAGCCTGTCCTCTAGGAGCCGGCCGATGCATCGACTGGACCGCACTTAAGCAAATACACCTAGCAGACGAGGTCTGAGCCTTGTTAATGACCGATCCATGGGAACAGTTTTTCCAGATCGTGGAGCCTATATACTTGGAACTCACCCTTGAGTTCTGCTCCACGTTCCATCTTCAGACCGTCATGAGTAGATACGATGATCCAGGGACGGTCCAAATCTGTTTGGGAGGTCTTGTACGCCAGTTTAGTGTACCAGAGTTTGGTACAGCTCTCGGCCTCTACATCGAGCAATTCATGAAGGAGGATGACCTTTCTACACTCCACCGTCACATCCATCTATCACCATCCAGGTGTTAGGAGGCTCTAGTCCCAGCAGCATCAACGTACAACCCCAGTTGCTCCTGGGCAACCGCCCTATCTCCGTCATTGAGGTACCTTCATGCCCTCCTTGGACATACACTCACCAGACGGGGCGAGAGCACCGGCGTCGTCAACACCCACGACGCCTACTTTCTATGGAGCATGGCACACGGCCATGTCTTCGACCTGGCTTACTTCATCGCTCTCGCCATCCAACATCAGACAGAGAGGCATAGAAAGGGGGTAATCAACATAGGCCCATACTTAACTCGCTTAGTCTGCTACTTCGGCCTATTCAACACCGTAGCCCAGACATCCTCATACACTTTAATTGGCCAGATGTCCCTACAGGGCATCCAAACTATGCTTCACATGAGGATGATCCAACGACGACAAGGGACTGATCCTCCATAATACAGACTACTCTGAGACGCAGAGCAAGAGGATCCCGTGGACATTCCTGATGATGTCCCACTACAGCAGGAGGATGCACCCATCGAGCCACCACCACCTCACCGACCAGCTCATACGGCAGCTACCTACGCTGACTTATCTGAGCGCCTCTTACAATTCGAGCAGTAATGCTTCCAGTGCTTCGATCATATCGATGCCACACTTCAGCAAATTTGTCAGCACCTTTACATCACCACACCACCACCACCGCGCAACCCATCTGAGGATTAGGCCTTCCTAATCCTCTTTTCTTATCTTTTAATTTCCCGTTTATTTTTCTTTTATTTTCTTTCATTTTATCTTTTTCATTATTTAAATATTAGTATTTTTAGATTTATTTTATTTTATTTCAATTGTTTCCTGTCGGCTATCTCCTAACGAGTAATTTTTCTAATCTTGAAATTCCCTAAAAATGATAAGTGCTTTCGCAGTTTCAAAGGAGCTCTACAGCTCAAAACAAAAACCTAATGGGAACCTTGCTTTAACCTCACCCAGTTGACACTGTCAAAGCCTATACTCACAACATGAAAGCTGTGGACAAACAAACGCCACTACCACTGGAGTATCTACCTCCGCACCTTCCTTTGTCCCAGACACTCTATGGGTACCACCACCTCACTAATCCATCCAAAGTAGGGAGTTTCATCTCTTCCCCTATCTTATGATCTTGTGCTTCTATTGCTACTAATGTTATCCTTGTAGATTGAGGGCAATGTACATCTTAAATGTGGGGGGAAACTTACTTTCAGTCATTACATTCTCCTTGAAATCCCTAAAAATTATTAACTTGTTGCATTTTTCTCAAAACCATCTTCAATCTCCTATTAAGATAAATTTTGATTAATTTATGATTTTTATTGATATGTTGAGAATTAAGACATAGGCGTCTGTACTTTGATTATTCAAACTTTAAAACACTAGGGAATCAAGCATGATAAGTTGAAATTTTTGAGAATCTCATTTTTTTCATAAGTTATTTTCCCTAACTTTAAGTATTATCTTGAGATTTGAAATTCGCAGGATTGACATCAAAAGCCATAATTCTGGTGAGATTTTTAAACCTTTTGAGCATACATTCTTTTGTGCTCACCTTTATTGTTGCTTTGAGTGAGTTAATACTGATTTGTTATTCTAGAACTTGCTTCGATTATACATGTCGAGACCACATCATTGATTTGATATACTGAAATGATAAAGGCACCTAGGATATAACCTACTTACTCCACAAAAAGCTTACCTCCATTAACCCCAGTGAACTCCATTGAGCTTAACAACCTATTCTTTGAACCACCTCTAATATTAACCCATAACCCATTTTTATTAAATTCCATTCAATTACTTTGATCCCTATTTTTATCAAGATTTGAGTTGAATTATTATCTAGCTTCATTTTCTTTTCCAATTTGTAAAGTTTGTAATTATTCAAAGTATTGTATTTGAATTGTTCTTAATTAAAAAAAAAAAAACAGATGTACATTAAATTAATTTAGTGGTAATCTGTAATGTTCAATAGTTTTTGCATATTTCTATTTTAAGGCTACCAAGGCTAGAATGATGTCACCATAAAAGCTTAGCCCTGGGAATATGTTCCAGTGATAGAGATTTTTCTAGCTAGATAATTTTTCAGTTCAATCTTGATTCTAACCTTCTTTTTCATCTTGTGACAACACCCCTAACCAAAGCCCCATTACAACCATTGAAAAACCTTTTGATCGATGTATCATATCAATCTATAGTGGTGGAGATTTGATTTTCTTGCAAGCCTATGGTAATAACTCTTCAGGTTGACTGGAGAGTACTTAATTCTTGAACCCTAAACACTTTGAGTGGATAGAGTGAATCCTTAGTAAGGATGTCAATTTTTATTGATTTTGATTGAGAGATAATTACTTAGGAGAAGGGAGAAAACCTATGTTTCGATGATAAAATTCTCAACTTAGAGTGATTGAATCTTTAATGTTTTTCTGATTGAATTTTCATTGTATGAATACTTGTGAATTAGTTTGAAACATTATTGATAAAGATTGTGAGCTGAGAAGAATGATTATTGATTGTGGATTGAGATTTTGCTTGAGGACAAGCAAAGGCTTAAGTGTGGGGGTATATGATAAATGCTAATTTATACATGTTTTTACCTCATGCTTAGCCTATATTTTGGATGAATTATCATTAAATTTGTGAGAATTGACGCTCTTAATCCTTCTATTTCATGTTTTATACTCAGGAGAGCACAGGGAGGAGAAAACAATGAAAAACAGGCCAAAAACGAAGAAAATGGGCCAAAGTGTAAAAACAACACGGCCCAAGGATTCCCCACACGGCCGTATCCCACAGCCGTGCCACATAAGGTCCAATACGGCCTTGCCCAGACAAGCACGGCCTGACCACACGGCTGTGCCACCATCAACAGTCTCACACATGGCCTCTTGTCGATCCACATGGGCGTGGTACATGAGTGTGTCCCTATCGTGAGGAAGTTCAATTTCACTCGATTTTGATACTTAGAGACTAAGAAAGGCATTCCAAAGCTCTATATAAAGACCCTAGGAGGCAACTCTAAGGGTGTGCCTTCTCTCCCACAAGAGAGTGCCGTATTTTTGCCAACACAGAGAGTGAAAGCAAGGAATTACTCCAAGGGAGGCCGATTGATTCATCCCAGAAGCCGAACTCTGCATCAAGACAAAGGATCTCTGTCCAATCCTTCAGGGGTTTTTAGGTTCTTTATGTTTTGTTATTGTTATTCTTCTGAGATGTTTTCTTTATTAAGTATGAACTAAATCCCCCAAATACTTAAGGAGGATGAAACCTAAGACAGATCTTGTTATTATTTTATCTTGAGTTATATGATAAATACTTGAATTGTTCTTAATTATGTGTTCTTAATTCTTGTTTTAATAATCATAAGTATTAATTCAAGTATTGATGTGCTTATTTAAAGGAGCAAAAGTCCCTGTTTAAGAGTAGATCTAGCATAATTAAGCGCAGTTGCATGCAACCCTAGACATAGGGTAACATAAATCTACCGGATTAGGGTCAAACCTAATAAGGGGATCCATAGATCGAGTTAATGCAAGACTAGGGGTTTTAACTAGAAAGAGATTTCAGTTAGTCAACGTAGGATTAGTTATTCTTATCCTCGACGGAGGTATTAACATAAGTTAGGGATCTCTACGGGTCAAGTCAAGTGAATAAATCGTCTAGCTCAAGAATTGGTAACAAGTGAAGTCTAGGTGGATTCTCCCTTGAGTATTGCCCAAATCAATCAATTTTTCCTAAAGAGATTTTTCCCCAATTTACTTTTTGTGCATTCTTAGTTTAGTTTTAGAATTAGTTTAGTTTCAATAAAACCTCTTTTATTTTTAGGCTAGATAATAGAAAATAAGTAAGTACTAGTACTTTTGGTTCCCTTGGGTACGATAACTCGGTCTTACCGCTAAACTATACTACTGTTCGATAGGTGCAATTGCCTTAAAGTCGTGATAATAGTTAGTTTTTGGTGCAATCATTATTATAAATTTTATTACTTCATATCATGCATATCAGGTACAAAATTTTCTTCATAGTTACCACGAAAACTCTCACCAAAACTTATCTACGACTACATCTTGTCACCCCCAAAAGAAAGGCCCTATACTTCTACATCTTTTATTGCCTCTTAATTGACCATTCAAAACAGGGATACAGTGACCCCTTTTATAGGTAAAGATTGTTGGAACATTTTCAAATATTTATAGTGTTCCAATAACTATAAATGAATGGATGGAATTAATCAAGAGATTATATTATTTAATTTTTTGAAAAAGAATTATAACTATTTAAATAATATTATTTGAATAGTTATAATATTAAATGAATAATTATGTGTTTATTTTAAAGACATTATTATTTAGAACGACACATATTGATGAAAGAAGTCTCTATGAAGAGACATGAAAATTCCTATAAATAGGAATGTGATTTCATTTGGAAATCATACCAACAAAATCTAATATTCTTTCTTTCCTTCCTTCATTTTCTATATTATTAGATTTATCTATAAAGTATTACTACAGAAATTCTTTATAGAAATTGAGTTTCTTGTCATACATTGCTCAGTGTATAATGGGCTATTCTCGTCAGTGCAAAACGCAAATAGTCATTGGCTTCATTGTATCCTCGAGGTTAATTTGCTTAGAACTCGTTTGCACATCGAAGAAAGGTGGGGGAAAATATAATCTTAAATATAGAGGCTTGATACACTCATTGGAGCCTTGTCCTATTTCTTCTTCTGTTTGAGTTTTGTTCGTGTGTTCGAGATTTTCACCACCGGAGATTTGTAGTAACAATTTTAAGGTTATATTTCATGATGACTACAACAACACATGAAAGTGGAACACTAAAGGAGTTGGCTTCCAATTTTGTCAAACTTGATTGATTTGATGGTGGTAATTTTCGACGATGGCAGAAAAAGATGCAGTTCTTATTATGAACTTTGAAGATTGCTTCTGTTTTGGATATTCCAAGGCCTGAAGAGAATGAAAACGAATATGTTGCTGCAACTCGAAAAAGACAAAAATGGGACAATGCTGATTACATGTGCATTGGCCACATATTGAATGGTTTATCTGATGGTTTATTCGACACCTACCAAAACGAGGTCACCGTTAAAGAATTATGGGACAAATTGGAGACAAGATACATGACTGAAGATGTTACAAGTAAGAAATTTCTTGTCAGTCGTTTCAATAATTATTAAATGGTTGATGGTTGTTCTGTTATGGAACAATTCCATGATATTGAAAAGATGCTGAATCAATTCAAGTAATATGAAATGAAAATGGATGAAATGATTGTTGTATCCTTCATAATAGACAAACTTCCTCCATCTTGGAAAGAGTTTAAAAGATATCTAAAACATAAGAAAGAGGAAATATCTCTTGAGGCTTGATATCGCGTGATATGTAATAAAAAAATTTATAAAAACTGATCACACCAAAAACTAACTAATATTACGATTTTAAGGCAAGCGCACCTATCGAACAGTAGTATAGTTTAGTGGCAAGACCGAGTTATCGTACCTAAGGGAACCAAAAGTACTAGTACTCACTTCTTTTCTATTATTTAACCTAAAAGTAAAAGAGGCTTGTATGAAACTAATTCTAAAACTAAACTAAGAATGCACAAAAAGTAAATTGGGGAAAAACCCTCGGGAAAACTAATTGATATAGGCAATACTTAAGGGAGAATCCATCTAGACTTCACTTGTTATTAACTTCTTGAACTAGATGATTTCTTTACTTGACTTGATCCGTAGAGATCCCTAACTCATGTTAATACCTCCGTCGAGGATAAGAACAACTAATCCTAGGTTGATTAACTGAAATCTCTTTCTAGTTAAAACCCCTAGTCTTGCATTAACTCGATCTATGGATCCCCTTATTAGGTTTGACCTTAATCCGGCAGATTTATGTCGCCCTATATCTAGGGTTGCATACAACACTACTTAATTATGGTAGATCTACTCGTAAAATAGGGACTTTTGCTCCTCTGCCTAAGCACATCAGTTTCTTGACTTAATACCGAGGATTATTAAACCAAGAATTAATAACACATAATTAAGAACAATTCAAGTATTTATCATATAATTCAAGAATGAATAATAACAAGGTCTGTCTTAAGTTTTATCCCCCTCAAGTATTTGAGGGGTTTAGTTCATAATTAATAAAGAAAACATCTCAGAAGAAATAAGATAACAAAACATAAAGAACCCAAAAACCCCTGAAGGAATTTAGGAAGATCCTCTGTCTTGATGTAGAATTCCGGCTTTTGGGATGAATCAATCGGTTTCCCTTGGAGTAATCCCTTGTTTTCACTCCTTGTGTTGGCAGAGATATGGCGCTCCTTTATAGGAGAAAAGAGTACTCCCTTAGCGGGAAATAAGCACACCCTTGAAGTTGCCTCCTAGGTTCTTTATATAGAGTTTAGAATGGCTTTCTTAGCCCCTAAGTATCCTTTCTCGAGTAGAATTGAACTTCCTCACAATAGGGACACGCCCGTGTGCCACGCCCGTGTGGATCGATAAGAGGCCATGTACGGGCTTGTTGATGGTGGCACGAACGTATGGTCTGGCCGTGCTTGTCGGGGCTGGGCCATGTTGGACTTTATGTGGCACAGCCGTGTGCCACGACCATGTGGTGAATCCTTGGGCCATCTCATTTTCACACTGTGGCCTATTTTCTTCGTTTTCAGCCTATTTTTCGTTCTTTTCTCTTCCCTATGCTCTCCTGAGTATACAACATGAAATAGAAGGGTTAAGAGCACCAATTCTCACAAAATTGATAACAATTAATCCAAAATATAGGTTAAACATGAGGTAAAAATATGTATAATTTGTCGTTTATCAAATTCCCCCACACTTAAGCCTTTGCTTGTCCTCAAGCAAAATCTCAATCCCCAATTAAGAACCATTCTTCTCAGCTTACAATCTTTATCAATAATGTTTCAAACTATGTCGCATGTAGTCATACAATGAAAATTCAATCAGAAGAACATTAAAGATTCAATTACTTTAAGTTGAGAATTTTATCATTGAAACATAAGTTTTCTTCCCTGCTCCTAAGTAACTATCTCTTGATCAAAATCAACAAGATTTGACATCCTCACTAAAGATTCACTTTATCCACTCAAAGTGTTCAAGGATTAAGCACTCTCTAGTCAACCTAAAAAGTTATTACCATAGGCTTGCAAGAAAATCAAATCTCCACCAATATAGATTGATATGATACATCGATCAAAAGGTCTTTCATGGTTGTAATGGGGCTTGGTTAGGGGTATTGTCACAGGCTACAAAAAAAGGTTAAAATTGAGATTGAACTGAAAAATTATCTTGCTTAGAAAAATCTCTATCACTGGAACATATTTCTAGAGCTAATTCTTATGATAACATCATTTCTGCCTTCATAGTCTTAAAATAGAAATATGCAAAAACTATTGAAATATTATAGATTACAACTGAATTAATACATATGCCCTTTTTTTAATTAAGAACAATTCAAGTATAATTCATTATAAACTTTACAATCTGGAAAAAAGAATAAAGCTAGAGAATAATTTCAACTCAAATCTTGACAAAAATAGGGGTCAGAATAATTGAATGGAATTAAAAAAAAAATGGGTTATAGGTTAATATTAGGGGTGAGTCAAAGAATAGGTTGTTAGGCTCCATGGGGTTCACTAGGGTTAATTTATGGAGGTAGGCTTTTATGGAGTAAGTTGGGTTAAATCCTAAGTGCCTTTGTCATCTCAGTATATCAAATCAATGATGTGGTCTCGATATGTATAATCGAAGCAAGTTCTAGAATAACAAATTAGTATTGACTCACTCAAAGTAATAATAAAAGTGAGCATGAAAGAATGTATGCTCAAAAGGCTCAAAAATCTCACCAGAATTATGGCTTTTGATGTCAATCCTGCAAATTTCAAATCTCAAGATAACACTTAGAATTAGGGAAAATAACTTGTGAAAAAAATGGGATTCTCAAAAATTTCAACTTATCATGCTTGATTCCCTAATGTTTTAAAGTTTGAAAAATCAAAGTACAAGTACCTATGTCTTAATTCTCAATTTATCAATAAAAATCATAAATCAATTAGAATTAATTCCTATTAGGAGACTGAAGATAATGCAAATTTGAGAACAATGCATCAGATTTTAGGGTTTTCACAGATAATCTAATGATTGAAAATAAATTTCCCCCCACACTTAAGATGTACATTGCCCTCAATGTACAAAGATAACATTAATAGCAATAAAAGCACAAGATCGTAAGATAGGGAAAGGAATGAAACTCCCTGCTTTGGATAGATTAGTGAGGTGGTGGTGCCTACAGAGTGTCTGGGACAATGGAAGGTGCGAAGGTAGATACTCCGGTGATGGTAGTATTTATTTGTCCACAACTTTCATATTGTGAGTGGAGGCTTTGGAGATGTCATCTTGGTGAGGTTGTGGCAAGGTTCCCTTTAGAATTTATATTTGAGCTGTAAAGCTCCTTTGAAACTACGAAAGCACTTATCATTTTTAGGGAATTTCAGGATTAGAAAAATTACTCGTTAGGAGGTAGCCGATAGGAAATGATTGAAAATAAAATAAACTATATCTAAAACTACTAATATTCAAATAATGAAAAAGGTAAAATGAAAGAAAGTAAAAGTAAAAGGAAAAAGGAAAATAAAGTTAGAAGAAAAGGTGAAAATAGGGATCAGTGTTTAAATAAAAATTAAGATAAAAATAAAGTTAAGAGGAATAGAAGTCTCTAATCTTCAGATGGATCACGCGGTGGCGGTGGTGAAGTGATGTGAAGGTGCTGGTGTATCTGCTGTAATGTCGCATCGATGTGATCGAATCGCTGGAAGCATTACTGCTCGAATCAGGATAGACGCTCAGATAAGTCAGCATGGGAAGCTGCCGCATGAACTGGTCAGCAAGGTGGTGGTGGGTCGGTAGGTGCATCATCCTCCGATGGTGGGACATCATCAGGAATGTCCTCTGGATCCTCGGCCTCCTAGATGAGGCAGTACTGAAAAGGGTCGCCTTCTGGTCTCCGCTAGATCATCCTTATATGGTGCATAATCTGGATGCCCTGAGGGGACATCTGGTCTATCAGTGTGTATAAGGATGTCTGGGCTACTATGTTGAAGAGCCCGAAGTGACGGGCCAAGCGTGTAATGTACAGGCCCATAGATATGACGCCCCTGCGATGACGCTCGGTCTGGTGCTGCATGGTGTGCGCGATAAAGTAGGCGAGGTTGATGGGGTGCGCATTCGCCATACTCCATAAAAAATATGAGTCATGGGTGTTGACGATGCCTGTGCTCTCCCGTCTACCTACCAAAGTATATGCGAGAAGAGCATGAAGGTACGTTAATGACGGGGGAAGGGCGGTCGCCTTCGTGCTACTGGGGTCGTAGGAGGGATACCCGGGGCGATGTTGAGCCAACAATCTACGGGTTTGAGGTGGATGTGTCGGGGAAGTGTAGGAAAGTCTTCCTCCTCCATGAATTGCTCTGTGTAGAGGCCGAGAGCTAAGCCAAACTCTTGTACGCTAAGGTGGCATACACGACCTCCTAAGCGAAACTGGACCGTGTCGGGATCATCGAACTGGCTCATGACGGTCTGAAGATGAAAGGTGGAGCAAAACTCTAGAGTGAGTTCAAGGTATGTAGGCTCAATGATTCGGAAGAACTGCTCCCAAGGATACGTCATCAGTAAGGCTCGGACTGCGTTTGTGAGGTTGACTTGCTCTAGCGCATCCCAATCAATGCATCAGTGTGCACTTAATGTACATTCTCGTAGTATCTAAATAACTCCTCTTGGGAGGCTTGGGGAAATGTGATGATCTGGTGGTGAGCCTCAGAGGTGGGCCTCGATGATGAGCCACCTGGCCCCTTTCGTTTCTTTGAAGGCGGGACAGCAGCTCATTTTCTGCGTGATGTCGACATAATGCCTAAATAACAAAATAATAAACATTAGTCCTAAAAAGAATTAGAATTTAAATCGAATAATATGACAATGTTCCTAATAACATGGGGACTGACCTAAATAGTATAAATTATCCATCCTAAAATGTTATAAAAAATAAGCAATATAGTTGTGTATTTATACTAAATGCATGAGAGTTTAACTATGAAAAATGGCAATCATTTGTAACTCTAAGTGTCATGTAATCCTAAAACTTTCTATAACATTCTAGATTATTCATCCTAATATAGTTAATTCCATGCTTGAATCTAAATATATTCATAATACAATGAAACTAAAAAATAAAAATAAAAAATAAAATAGTAAGAATTTGAAAGAAAAATGAGAAAACAGAACCAAATGGGAGAGGTGTACGGTCGTGCAAGAGGATTTGAACGGTCGTGGGGTACTTTTCACGGGCGTGGGATGGTCTTGTGCAGGTGTGGTGGTCTTTTGAGGATCGACGGTGGCGTTTGTGGTGGTTGAGGAAGAAAATTTTTAGGGTTTGAGTGAGGGAGAAAATGAAGAGTGGCCCCTATTTATAGTTTTTGGGTCACACGGGCATGGCACACGCCCGTGTGACTCGAGTTTTGCCCGTGTGATTTGAAATTCGGTGATTTTGGTGCGCCTAGTTCGAAGTACACGCCCGTGTTGGCCATCTCGCACGGTCGTTTGTGATCTTGTTCACTTGTCACACGATCGTGTGATCAGTCACACGATCGTGAAGGTAGTCACACGGCCGTGTCTAAATCGACAATGTTGGCCACGGTTTGGGGACACAAGCTTGTGGCCTTGTGCAAGCCCGTGTCTAAGTTGAAAGATTGCCATGGCCATGTCGCACGGCCGTGGCGATTTGTCGGTAGCCCGTGCTTTTAGGAAAATTGTGCTCTGTTTACACACGGCCTGGGTGTAGGACCGTGTCTCTACTTTAAATGTTCACACGGCCTTAGGCACGCCCGTGGGCGTGGCCGTGTGGTCCTAAATTTCTGCATTTAAAAAGGGTTAGTTGATGTATTAAAAGACTAAAATCAAAAATAAAATAAAAGGTACTAAGCTAGTGCTCGGGTTGCCTCCTGAGAAGCGCTTATTTAGAGTCTAAGCTCGACTCTACCTGGATGTATCATGAAGGGATTTCGTGGAGCTGAAGCTCCTCTCTGTTATCTTTAAAATTCTCACCTTTATAGTGTTTAAGCCTCTGGACGTTTACCTTGAAAGTACCATGGTTAGGGTGAGTTACCTCAATTGTACCGTATGGAAAGACAGTTTAAACAGTGAATGGACCTGACCACCTTGACTTGAGTTTTCCAGGAAATAGTTTCAGCCTTGAGTTGTAGAGTAAGACAAGATCACCCGTTTTGAACTGCTTAGGTTGTTTTAGTCGTTTGTCATGGCGTCGCTTCATGGCTTCCTTATATAGTCGTGAGCTCTCGTAGGCATTCCAACGCCATTCGTCTAGCTCTTTTAACTGCATTAATCTTTTCTCACCTGCAAGCTTAAAATCAAGGTTAAAAAATTTAACAGCCCAGAATACTTTATGTTCAAGTTCAAATGGCAGATGACAACTTTTTTCGTAGACAAGTTTATAGGGAGATGTACTTATTAGCGTTTTAAAAGCAGTTCTATAGGCCATAAAGCATCGTCTATTTTTCTTGACCAATATTTTCTATTTGTTTCTATTGTTTTCTCTAACATGCGTTTTAGTTCCCTATTTGTTACTTCGACTTGGCCACTGGTTTGTCGATGATAAGGTGTAGTTGTTCTATGATGTACTCCATACCTTTTTAAAACTTTTTCAAATTGAGCATTGCAAAAATGGGTACCTCTATCACTAATAATTATCCTAGGTGTTCCAAATCGAGAGAAAAGTTTCTTCAAAAATCGTACTACCATTCTAGCATTATTAGTAGGTAAGGCTTGGGCTTCCACCCATTTTGACATATAATCTACTGCTACTAGGATGTACTTATTTCTAAATGAAGTAGGGAATGGACTCATGAAATCAATAGCCCATACATCAAATATTTTACATGAAAGTATATAGTTTTGTGGCATTTCATTATGTTGAGAGATATTACCTATTCTCTGGCATTTATCACAACAGGTCACATACCTGTTGGCATCTCTGAAAAGTGTAGGCCAGTAAAAGCTTGATTCGAGTACCTTATGAGCAGTTCTAGCTCCACTATGATGTCCTCCTGTGGGTCCTGAATAGCAGTGATTTAAAATCTGGTATGCTTTTGTTTCAGCAATGCATCTTCGAATAACCTGATCTACACAAATGTGAAAAAGAAAAGGATCTTCCCAAAAGTAGTTTTTCACATCAGTGAAGAATCGTTTCTTTTGTTGATGGGTCAGCCCTTTTGGGGTTATGTTAGCTGCTAAATAATTTGCAAAATCAGCAAACTAAGGAACTGCTGCCTTTGCTATGGCTAGGAGTTGTTCTTCAAGAAACAAGTCGTTTATTTTATCGACGTACTTGGGTTGTGTGTTTTCTAGTCTTGAAAGGTGATCTGCTGCCAAGTTTTCAGCTCCTTTCTTATCCTTTATTTCTAAATCGAATTCCTATAACAATAGAATCCATCTTATTAACCAAGGTTTTGCATCAGTTTTAGCTAAAAGATAGCGAAGAGCAGAATGGTCAGTATAAACAATGACTTTTGACAATATTAAATAAGATCTGAATTTGTCAAATGCAAAAATGATGGCTAGCGATTCTTTTTTTGTGCTATTATAATTTGCTTGAGTAGTTGTCAAAGTTCTGCTAGCATAATAAATCGGTTGAAAGTGCTTGTCTCTTCGCTGTCCCAAAACTGCACCTACTGCAAAATCACTCGCATCACACATTAGTTCAAAAGGTAGATTCCAATCAGGTGAAATCATAATTGGGGCATTGACTAACTTTTCCTTGAGAGTGTTAAAAGATCCTAAACATTCTTGGTCAAAGTTGAAAAGCACGTCTTTTTTTAGTAATTTTGTTAAAGGCTTAGCTATTTTAGAAAAATCTTTAATAAATCTGCGATAAAAACCGGCATGTCCTAAAAAGCTTCTTATAGCCTTAACTGAATTAGAGGGAGGTAATTTTTCAATGGTTTCACTTTTTGCTTTATCTACCTCTATCCCTTTACTAGAAATTTTATGTCCTAATACAATACCCTCTTGAACCATAAAGTGGCATTTTTCCCAGTTTAGCACTAAATTTGTCTCTTCACATCTTATCAAAACACGTTTTAAATTATTAAGACAAGGTTGGAAAGAATTACCGAAAACTAAAAAATCATCCATAAATACCTCCATGATGTCTTCCACGAATTCGTTGAAGATAGCTAGCATGCATCGCTGAAAAGTAGCAGGAGTGTTACATAAACTGAAAGGCATTCTACGATAAGCAAATGTACCGTATGGACATGTGAATGTCATTTTCTCCTGATCTTCTAGAGCTATCGGGAGTTCAAAGTAACCAGAGAGGCCATCTAGGAAACAATAATACATGTGACCTGATAATCTTTCCAACATTTGATCAATAAAAGGTGAGGGAAAATGATTTTTTTGAGTTGCGTCATTTAGCTTTCTATAATCAATGCAAACTCTCCATCCAGTGACTGTTCTTGTAGGTATTGACTCTTTTTTGTCATTAGACACCACGGTCATGCCTCCCTTTTTAGGAACAACCTGCATAGGACTTACCCAAGAACTATTAGAAATGGGATAAATAATGCCTGCATCTAGAAGTTTAATTACCTCGGCTTTTACAACTTCTTTCATGTTGGGATTCAATCGTCTCTGGGCTTGCACCGATGGTTTATAGTCATCTTCCATTAAAATTTTGTGGGTACAAAAAGAAGGATTAATTCCCTTAATATCTGAAATTTTCCAAGCTATAGCCTGCTTGTGCTCCCTTAACACATGGAGCAGTTCTGCTTTTTCTGCAATGCTCAAATCTGATGCAATAATAACTGGTAAAATTGAATCTTCCCCTAAAAAGGGCTAAATGATCTGGCAGTTGCTTTAACTCTAATTTAGGGGGTTTATCAATGAAAGGTTTCTGTCTCAACTCATCATTCATCTTTATACTTTCATAACTTATGTGTCTCGTGATAATTTCATTAGAATCTACCTCCTTTCTTACTTCCTCAATTTCAGTGGTGGCTTCATCTTCCCCCCACTTTGAATAAGACACAGTTCCAACGTGTCTATGAGAGAAAGTTCCTGAAGATTATCTTGAAGAAAGTAATCAATAATATCAACAAAATAATAGGAATCATCTTGTTCTTTAGAAAATTTCATATCATCATAGATTTTAAAAACGAATTCTTCCTCACCAACTCTAAGTACTAATTTACCATCCCCTACATCGATAACAGCTCTAGCAGTAGCTAAAAATGGACGTCCCAAAATTAAAGGCACCTCAATATCCTCATCTATGTCAAGCACAACAAAATCAACAGGGAATATAAATTTATCTACCTTTACTAGCACATTTTCGATGATTCCCCTAAGATATTTAATAGATCTATCAGCTAGTTGAATACTCATCCTAGTGGGCTTTGGTTCCCCTAGACCTAGTTGCTTGAACATTTTGTAAGGCATTAGATTAATGCTAGCACCTAAATCAGCTAAGGCTTTATCAATAATTAAACTACCAATTAAACAAGGAATAGTAAAACTCCCTGGATCTTTCAGTTTTGCTGACAGTTTATTTTAAAGAATAGCTGAGCATTCCTTGTTGAGTTCCACTATGGCTAATTCCTCCAACTTTCTTTTATTTGTTAGAAGTTCTTTAAGAAACTTCGTGTACTTCGGCATCTGCGAAATTGCTTCAACAAAAGGTAAGTTAATATGTAATTTTTTAAAAAGTTCAAGAAATTTACCGAATAGAGCATCTGCGCGGTCTTTCTTCAACTTTGCCAGATATGGAATAGGCGGTTTGTATTCCTTGAGTGTTGGTGGAGTGTTTTCCTTGGGTTCCTCTACCTTGTCTTTTGGAGATTCTTGAGCAGGCTTCTTTTCTGGTTCAGCCAGTACTTTCCCATCTCTTAAAGTAATTGCTTTGACATGTTCTCTGGGATTTGGCTCAGTGTTACTTGGTAGTCCACCTTGTAGCCTCTCTGAAATTAATTTCGCAAGTTGACTGATTTGATTCTCAATCCCTTGAATTGATGCTTGTTGGTTTTTAGGGCCGTTTCAGTGTTTTGAAAATGGGTTTCTGATGCGGCCATAAATTTGGTGAACATCTCTTCAAGATTTGACTTTTTCTCTTATTGTGGTGGTGGTTGCTGAAATCCTGGAAGAGGCTGTTGTCTTTGATTTCCTTGTCCTCCCCATGAAAAATTGGGGTGATTTCTCCAACTTGCATTGTAAGCATTACTATAAGGGTTATTTTGAGCTCTAGAATTGTTACCCATATAGTTGGCTTGCTCAATTTCTATGCTGTGTCCATAAGATGAGTAGTATGGATTGAACATATTTCCTGGAGTTGTGCCGCATTGCATTACTGGTTGTGCCTGCGTAAAACCAACAAAATTATCAAACTTTTTATTCAGAAGTTCTACTTGGTTAGTAAGCATACTGATAGCATCAATATTATAAACTCCTGTGGCTTTTGTCGGCTTTGTCCTCATGACTTGCCACTGATAGTTATTCAGTGACATCTCTTCTATAAACTCATAAGCTGCTTCGGGTGTTTTATTGTTGATTGTTCCTCATGTGGCTGCATCGATCATTTGCTTTGTTGACGAGTTCAAACCGTTGTGGAAGGTTTGAACTTTTAGCCACAAAGGTAGCCCATGGTGCGGGCATCTTCTCAACAGATCTTTGTATCTCTCCCAGGCATCGTAAAGTGTTTCTAAATCCATCTACACAAAAGAAGAGATATTGTTTCGTAATTTAGCTATTTTAGCGAGAGGAAAATATTTAAGTAAAAATTTCTCGGTCATCTGTTCCCATGTAGTGATTGAGCCTCGTGGTAGAGAATTCAACCATTGTTTAGCTTTATTCCTTAGAGAAAAAGGAATTAATCGGAGTCGAATGGCATCATCAGAAACACAATTTATTTTAAAAGTATCACATAATTCCAAAAAGTTGGCTAAATATGAGTTGGGATCTTCGTCCTGTAAACCATCAAACTGCACAAATTACTGTATCATTTGAATAGTGTTAGGTTTTAATTCAAAATTATTTGCAGCAATAGTAGGTCTAATAATACTAGATTGAGCACCAATCAAACTAGGTTTAGCATAATCATACATAGTACGAGGAGCTTCATCTTGTTCTGCGGGTAATGCTGAAGGTGGTTGAATGTTTTGATTTGCTTCCATCTCTTCTGTAGGTTCTGGCTCTTGTTCTTGTCCTTGTTCTGGATAATGTAGGCTTCGTCTGATCTCTCTACGAGTTCTATGAATTGTTGCTTCTAAATCTTCGTCAAAAAGTAGTGGTCCTCCTGGGTTGTTTCTAGTCATAAACTAGAAATACCTAGAAGGAAAAACCAAAGAAAATTAAAATAAAATAAAAATGAATAAAAACCAAAAATAAATAAATATAGTAATGGCTAAAGTAATAGAAATCGAGTTTTCTTAATATTTTAGTTCCCCGGCAACGGCGCCAAAAACTTGATATCGCATGAATGTAGTAATAAATTTTATAAAAATTGGTCACACCAAAAACTAACTAATATCACGATTTTAAGGCAAGCACACCTATCGAACAGTAGTATAGTTTAGCGGCAAGACCGAGTTATCGTACCCAAGGGAACCAAAAGTACTACTACTCACTTCTTTTCAATTATCTAACCTAAAAGTAAAAGAGGTTTGTATGAAACTGATTCTAAAACTAAACTAAGAATGCACAAAAAGTAAATTGGGGAAAAACTCTCGGGAAAACTAATTGATATAGGCAACACTGAAGGGAGAATCCACCTAGACTTCACTTGTTATTAACTTCTTGAACTAAACGATTTCTTCACTTGACTTGATCCGTAGAGATCCCTAACTCATGTTAATACATCCGTCGAGGATAAGAACAACTAATCCTAGGTTGATTAACTGAAATCTCTTTCTAGTTAAAACCCCTAGTCTTGCATTAACTCGATCTATGGATCCCCTTATTAGGTTTGAACCTAATCCTGCAGATTTATGTCGCCCTATGTCTAGGGTTGCATGCAACTCTGCTTAATTATGGTAGATCTACTCTTAAAACAGGGACTTTTGCTCCTCTGCTTAAGCACATCAGTTTCTTGACTTAATAACTAGGATTATTAAACCAAGAATTAAGAACACATAATTAAGAACAATTCAAGTGTTTATCATATAATTCAAGAATGAATAATAACAAGGTCTTTCTTAAGTTTCATCCCCCTCAAGTATTTGAGGGGTTTAGTTCATAATTAATAAAGAAAACATCTCAGAAGAAATAAGATAACAAAACATAAAGAACCCAAAAACCCCTAAAGGAATTTAGGGAGATCCTCTGCCTTGATGTAGAATTCTAACTTCTGGGATGAATCAATCGGCTTCCCTTTGGAGTAATCCCTTGCTTCTACTCCTTGTGTCGGTAGAGATATGGCACTCCTTTGTGGGAGAAAAGAGTACTCCCCTAGTGGGAAAAAAGCACACCCTTGAAGTTGCCTCCTAGGGTCTTTATATAGAGTTTAGAATGGCTTTCTTAGCCCCTAAGTATCCTTTTTCGAGTAGAATTGAACTTCCTCATGATAGGGACACGCCCATGTGCCACGCCCGTGTGGATCGATAAGAGGCCGTGTGCGTGCCTGTTGATGGTGGCACGGCCGTATGGTTTGGCCATGCTTGTCGGGGTTGGGCCGTGTTGGACTTTATGTGGCACGGCCGTGTGCCACGACCGTGTGGTGAATCCTTGGGCCGTCTCATTTTCACACTTTGGCCCATTTTCTTCATTTTCGGCCCGTTTTTCATTCTTTTCTCTTCCCTATGCTCTCCTAAGTATGCAACATGAAATAGAAAGGTTAAGAGCACCAATTCTCACAAAATTGATAACAATTCATCCAAAATATAGGCTAAACATGAGGTAAAAATATGTATAATTTGTCATTTATCAAGGCATTGGCAAATCATCTTCGTATTGAAGAAGAATATTGAAAGCAAGATCAGAACCTAAAATCTGAAATTGCCAAAGTGCATGTTACGGAGGAAGTATAGACTACTAAACCATTCAAGAGAAAGTTCAAACAGACTGATAGAGCGCCTAAATTCAAAAAGAAACAAAAAGGCTCATGCTATCATTGTGGTAAGCTGGGACATTTCAAAAATGAATGTCGATTTTTAAAGAAGAAATCATCTTCTAAGGCTGATAATAACAAAAAGTTCATCACAATAATATCTAAAATTAATATGGCACAAGATGATAATACACGGTGGATTGATACTGGAGCAACCAAACATGTATGCAAAGAAAAAAGCGTGTTCACAAAGTTCATACAATGTGAAAATGACAATGTCTTGTACATGGGAAATTCTTCCACCGCAGCAATCAAAGATAAATGGTCTATTGAACTACAATTCACTTCTGGAAAAGTTTTAACCTTAAATGATGTATATTATGTACTAGAAGTTAGAAAGAATTTAATGTCTGGAAGTCTGTTGAATAAGTTTGGTTTCAAACATGTTTTTGAGGCAGATAAGTTTATTTTATCTAAGGGAGGGATTTTTGTAAGGAAAGGGTATATGTAGAGAATATGTTCAAACTGAATATTATTAATAAGAATAAAAATATTATTTCTGCTTATAGGGTTAAATCTTTTTGTTTATGGCGTTATAAATTAGGTCATTTGAATTATAGAAAATTGAATGACACGTATAAGTTAGATTTAATTCCTTTTTTAATAATAATATTAAAAAAATGCAATACATGTATGTTGACTAAAATTATAAGAAACCCTTTCCCTAAGGTTAAAAGAAAAACAAAATTGCTTGATTTGATACAGAGTGATTTATGTTATATGCATAATACTCCTACATTAGGTAGAAAGAAATGTTTTGTTACTTTTATTGATGATTGTTCTAGATATTGTTATGTATATTTGTTGCATTCAAAAGATGAAGCGTTTGATAAATTTAAAATTTATAAATCTAAAGTTGAACTTCAGTGTGAATCATTTATCAAGTGCTTAAGATAGGATACTATAATCCAAGTTAATTTGAATCCACTAGGATTATCCATCAAGTTTTAGCCCCTTACACACCACAACAAAATGGTGTAGCTAAAAGGAAAAATAGTGCCTTGACTGAAATGGTAAATTCAATGTTATCATATTCAGGTCTTGGACAACGTTTTTGGGGAGAAGCTGTTCTAATAGCTTGTTATATACTGAATAGAGTTCCTAATGAGGAAACTAAAATAACCTCTTATGAACAATGAAAGAAAAGGAAACCAAACCTTAATTATTTGAAGGTTTGGGGTTGTAAAGCTATTGTCAAAGTTCCAATACCTAAACATAAAATGTTAGGTGAAAAAGGAATTGAATGCATATTGAATGCATATTTATAGGATATGCACATAATAGCAAAGCATATAGGTTCATGGTAATTGAACCAAATGGTTCAATTTCAATTAATACTGTTATTGAATCAAGAGATGCTATTTTTTTATGAAAATAGATTTAATTCTATATCAACATAATTACAACCACAACAATTGATTCATTCTTCAAATGAGAATGAGATTCCATTGGAACAAATTGATAATAATGATGAATCTTGTCAAGAATTAAGAACAGGTAAGAGGATTAAAAAGGTCAAAGATTTTAAACCAGATTTCATTATGTTTCTTGTAGAAGGAAAAGGTGAAAGTATATGCAATAAGATACCTTATTGTTATAATACAGAATCTGATCCTATTACATTTGAAGAGGCAATGAAATCTCAAGACTCTGCTTTTTGGAAAGAAGTAATAAATGATGATATGGATTCAATAATAGGAAATCAAACTTGGATCTTAGTTGATCTTCCACCGGGTTCCAAACCAATAGGTTGTAAATGGATGATAGTGATATTTATGATGGTCAAACCTGTAAAACTAAACTATTATCATGATAAAGGCAAGCACATCTATCGAATAGTAGTATAGCAGATGGCAAGACCAGGATGTCGAACCCACAGGGACTAAAAGTACTAGTATTAACCTTCTTTTTATTATCTAGACTAAAAATAAATAGGATTTATTTTAAACTATTTAAACTAATTAAACTAAACTAATTAATTAACTAAGAATGTGACAAAGAATGAATTGGGAAAAATACTTTTGGAAAACCGATTGGTTAAGACAATACCCAAGAAAGAATCCACCTAGACTTCACTTGTTATTTGACTCTGAACTAAATGATTTATTCACTTGACTTGATATGTAGAAATCCCTAATTTATGTTAATATCTCTTTGAAGACTAAAAGCAACTAACCCTAGGTTGATTAATTGAAATTTCTTTCTAAATAAAACCCCTAGTGTTGCATTAACTTTATCTATGGACTTCCTATTAGATTTTACTCTAATCCGGCATATTTTCATCGTCTTACGTCTAGGATTGCGATCAACTCTACTTAATTGTGTTGAATTTACTCTTAAACAGGGACTTTTGCTCCACTGAATAAGCACACTTGACTTGAATTAATATCCTGAAATATTAACACAAGAATTAATCACACAATTAAGAACAAATCAAATATTTATCATACAATTCAGATATTAATAACAACATTCATCTTAGGTTTCATCCCCCTTAGGTAGTTAGGTGGTTTAGTTCATATTTATAAAAGAAAATATCTCAAAATTGGGAAAACAACAAAACATAAAGAAAACCCAAAAACCCCTAAAGGAAATTGAAGGGAGATCTTCAGCCTTGATGGAGATCCTTGTTTCCGAGATGAATCAATCGGCGTTCTTCGAGTAATTCTTTGCTTTCTACTCTGTGTGTGTCCCCCTTTGTTCCTCCCCTTGGGTGTTTTTATAGACATTAGAATGCCCAAAATGCCTAAATTTTAGCCTTTTCCATGTAAAATTGAAACAGGTCTCAATAGGGACACACTCGGGTGGCACGCCTGTGTTAGGTGGCTCAAGCCGTGTGCAATTCTGTGTATCACGCACAGACGTGTGGTCTGCCCGTGTGAAGATGCTTAGGTCGTGTTGAATATTGTTTCGACCCATTTTATCTGTTTTTGGCCCGTTCATTGCTCTTTTCTCTTCCCTATGCTCACTTAAGTATAAAACATGAAATTAATGATTTAAGAGCATCAAATTCCATAAATCTAATGATAAACCATCCATAAATATACCAAGCATAGGATAAAATATATGTATATATCATGGTTTATCAAATATCCCCACACTTAAGCCTTTGTTTGTCCTCAAGTACAATCCTCAACTCACAATTAAAAGTCATTCTTCTCAACTTATAATTCCTATCAATAATGTTTTGAACTAATTCATAAGTAATTATACATTGAGAATTCAACTAAAAGAGCATCAAAGTCTCAAACAATCCAAGTTGATCATTTCATCATAAAAACATAGGCATCTCCCCTTATCTAAGTAATCATTTTTAAATCAAAACTAACAAGAGTTGACATCCTCACTAAAGATTCACTCAAATCACTCAAAGTGTTTAGGGTTCAAAATTTAAGCTCTCATTAGTCAACATGAAAAGCTATTACCATAGGCTTGCATGGAAATCAAATCTCCACCACTATAAATTGAGATGATATATCGATCAAAAGGTCTTTTCGAGGGTTGTAACGGGGCTTTGGTTAAGGGTGTGGACACAAGCTAAAAGAGAGTGTTAGAATCGACATTAAGCTAAAAAATTACTTAACTAGAAAAATAACCAATACTGAGAAATTACATCACTGAATATAAATATTCCTAGAATTGATATTTTCCTCATGAATAACATCATTTAAGATCAAGAATTACATAACTTCATAATAATATGCTAAATGACAAAAAAAAAATTTAAGAACAAATCAAGTATCTAAAGAAACTTCACTAATCAAAAAGGAGAACATAGCAAGATAACTTTTTAGTTCAAATCTTGAAAAAAATTAAGATAAATTTAATTAGGGGATTTCAACAATAATGGGTTATAGGTTAATATTGTGGGTAAATCAATAAATGGTTTGTTAGGCTCAAGGGGGTTCACTAAGGGTCAATTGTGAAGGCAGGCTTTTATGGAGTGAGTGGGTTAAACCTAAGTGCCTTTATCATTTTGGTATATCAAATCAAAAGTGTGGTCTCAATTGCATAATCGAAGCAAGTTCTAGAATAACAGATCAATATTGACACACTCATAGTAAAAATAAAAGTGAGCAAGAAAGAAAATATGCTCTATAGGCTCAAAATCTCATAAAAATTATGGCTTTTGATGTCAATCATGTGAATTTCAAACTTCAAGATAATACTTAAATTTGGGGAAACAACCTAGAAATTTTTTTTATTCTAAAAAATCAACTTATCATGCTTGATTCCCTAATGCCTTAAAGTATAGTCAAAGTAAAGATACCTATTATTTAATCCAAAAACATATGAATAAAAATCATAAATCAATCAAAACTCATTCTAATAGTGATATGAGAAAGTGACTTGAGAGCAAGATAAATTTAGGGATTTTCTGATAATGAAATTAATAACCTCCCCACACTTAAGATATACATTGTCTTCAATTTACAATGAGAAGTAAGAATATAAGCATAAATCATAAGAGAGGGAGAGAAGTGAAACTTCCTAAATTTTGGATGAATCCTCGGAGTAGTGAGAGCGGAGTTGGAAAGATGGCTAATAAGATGTGTGATGAACTCAGCAGAGGTGAAGGTGGGGGAGGATACTCCGGTTGTGGTAGATGTTGGGGTGTTTACAAGTACCATTCTAAAGGAAGATATTATCGTGGTTGAGCAGGACATGGCAGTCGTTGAGTACCTTTCCTAATGGAGTTGTATATTCCTGAGCAATATTAAGCTTTTGAGCTCTTTTTAACTGCGATAGCATCAATAATGGTTTAGGAATAATGGATTAGCATGGTTACTCGTTAAGAATAGCCATAAATATAAAATGTTCAATATAAAATAAGCTAAGTTTTGTAGAACATAAAAACGAAATTGAAATGAAGATAAAAATAAAGATAAAGAAACATAAAAATTAAAATAAAAAAACAAGAAGAAAAAAATTTTAAAAAAAAAAGATAAGAGGACTCAAGAAAAGGAATAAAGGAGGAGGAAATGCAAGAAAAGGGAAAGGGAGAAGGAGAAAGGAGAAGGGTGAAAGGTGATGGGTCATCGAAGATCGGTAACGGTGGTCGAAATTAGGGGCGACGGTGGCACTAGGGAGGTCTGGTGGCTAGGGTTTTTTAGGTGAAATTTGGGGGAGATGATGAATAGTGGGTTTTGGGGGAGGGGTTTAAATAGGGGCCACGATTGTGCCAGGCTTGTGTTGGGTCACATGGCCGTGGCCCACGCCCGTGTGTCTTGTGTGTAGCCCGTATTTTTTGTGAAGGTAAGTTTATATCATGAACATTCCTCAGCCCACGCCCGTGTTCCTTGGGCATGTTTGTGCACACGGCCGTGTCGCACGGCAGTGTACTGCTTCGTTCGTTTCTCCCACACCCATGTTTTGGTTCACACGCCTATGTTAATTTATCAGTATCAGCCACGGGATATGGGCATGGGTGTGTTGCACGCTTGTGCTAATTTCTTAGTATTGTCCATGGGCATTAGGCACGGGTGTGTCACACGCCCATGCTACTTTTTCAGAATCGTCCACGGCTTATGGGCACGGGCGTGGGGTTGGATAATGTACTCGTGTGCTTTTGCCAGGTTTGCACATGGTCACTAGGCACGCCCGTGTAGATTTATCGCATCCCATGTCTCAGTATGTTTCCAAAATTCTAAAGCCCAATTTTAACATAGTTGTGAGCATGCCCGTGTTACTTGCCCATGGTGTTATCCACAACCACATCGCACGATCGTGTTTAGAACTATGCTCTTTTCCCACGCCCGTGTATCAATTCACACACCCGTGGGACTTAATCAGGTTCGCCCACGGCTATATCGTACGGCCGTGGTGATTTGTCGCATCCTGTGTGACATCCTAAGTTTGGGAAAAATTAAGTCCTGTTTTCATACGGCCAAGGACACGCCCATGGTTCTAGTCTGTGGTAGGGGCATGGCCTAAGACATGCCCGTGTGCCAGACCATGTGGTCATAAAAACCTGTGTTTTAGTAACTCAATTTGTGATTGTTAGATGTTATAAACTGAAATTAAGAAAGTTATCAACGTTAGTGCTAGAGTTGCCTCCCGAGAAGCGCTTATTTAGAGTCTAAGCTCGAATTTTCATAATCTCGCATGGTCTCGGTGGTTCGAGGAGTTGAAACTCCTCTCTCCTGCTATCAGTCTCAGTGTCAAAATAAGGTTTAAGTCGAGTGTAATTTACCTTGAAAGTGCCAAATTCGGAATGTGTTACCTCTACTGTACCGTAGGGAAAGATTTTTTCTACCATGAAGGGAGGTGCATCATTTTATGAATATCTGAAATTGCAATTCGAGGGTCCTCCTCCTTTAATAATACCTTATCCCCAACCTTAAATTAACTCGATTTATCTATAGGCTCGCCATGGATTTGCTTTAGTTCTATATGGCGCCATTCGTCTAGTTCATCAATCTGTAGCATTTGCTTGTCATGGATTGCTCCCTTATTGTCGTATGAACTTAAACGTGGCTCATTTGAGCTTTTGCAAGGGATGTCCTGCAAAGAAGGTTGAACAATGAGGTTATTCTTATTAAAAAAACTCGTAATATCATCTCTATTATTAGATATCCTAACTGAATCATGAGCTTGAAGAGTAATCGTGTCATCGCCTACATGAAGTGTGAGTTCACCTGTGCCCACATCAATAATTGTCCTAGCAGTTGCTACAAAGGGTTGCCCTAAAATTAAGGGTATATCTCTATCCTCTACCATGTCTAGAACAACAAAGTCCACTGGGAATATAAATTGATCAATTTTAACAAGAACATCTTCAATTATACCCCTAGGAAATCTAATGGTTTTATCAACCAATTATATACTCATCCTAGTTTGTTTGGGTTTCCCAAGACCTAGTTGTCTAAACATTTTATAAGGTATTACGTTTATACTAGCCCCTAAATTAGCCAAGGCATTATAAACAGTTAAACTACCAATTAAACAAGGAATCGTAAAATTCCCTGTATCTTTTAATTTATTGGGTAGCTTGTTTTGCAAAATAGTAGAGTAGACTGCTGATCATGATAAAATGAAGTAATAAAATCGATCATACTTGGAAACTAACTATTGTCATGATAAAAGGCAAGCGCACCTATCGAATAGTAGCATAGCTAGTGGCAAGACCGGAATATCGAATCCAAGGAACTAAAAGTACCAGTAATGACTTCCTTCCTATTATCTAGCCTAAGAAATAAAAGGGGTTTGGTTGTAAACTATTTTAAACTAAACTAAAGAAATGACAAAGAGTAAATTGGGAGATTGCTTTGGGGAAAACTGATTGATGAGGGCAATACCTAAGGAAGAATCCACCTGGACTTCACTTGTTATCTAACTCTAAACTAGACGATTTCTTCATTTGACTTGATCTGTAGAGATCTCTAAATTATGTTAATACCTCCATCCAGGATAAGAACAACTAATCCTAGGTTCATTAATTGAAATCTCTTTCTAATTAAAACCTCTAGTCTTGCATTAACTTGATCTATGGTTCCCCATATTAGATTTGACTCTAATCCGGCAGATTTTCGTCGTCCTATGTCTAGGATTGTGATCAACTCCGCTTAATTGTGTTGGATCTACTCCTATACAGGGACTTTTACTCCTCTTTATAAGCACATTCGACTTAAAGTAATATCTCAAAAATATCAATTCAAGAGTTAAAAACACAATTAAGAACAAATCAAATATTTATCATATAGTTCAGATAACAATAACAAGATTCGTCTTAGGTTTCATCCCCCTTAGATATTTTGGGTTTTAATTTATATTTATAAAAAGAAACATCTCAGAATAAAGAAAATAACAAAACATAAGAAAACCCAAAATTCCTGAAAGGATAGAAGGGAGATCCTCTTCTTGATGTAGATCCTGGCTTCTAGGATGGATCAATTAGCTTTCCTTCGAGTAATTCCCTGCCTTTAACTCCCCGTCTTGATGGGAATAATCTACCCCGGCACTCTCCTCTACTGTACACCCTTGTAGTTGCCTCCTAGAGTCTTTATATAGAGTTTAGAATGTCTTTCTTAGCCCTTAAGTAGCCTTTTCTGAGTGAAATTGAACTTTATCACGACAGGGACACGCCCGTGTGCCATGCCCGTGTGAATTGATTCTAGGCCATGTTTGAGCCTGTTTATGTGGCACAACCGTGTGACACGCCCGTGTGGTGAACTTCTAGGCTGTGTTGATTCCTTGCTTTGGCCCATTTTCTCTGTTTTCGGCCCGTTTCTTGTTCTTTTCACTCTCCTAAACTCACCTGAGTATAAAACATGAAATTTAAGGTTTAGGAGCATAAAATTCCACAAATCAAGGAATAATTCATCCATAAATGTGCTAAGCATGAGGTAAAAACATGTATTATTTACGGTTTATCAAATACCCCCACACTTAAGCCTTTGCGTGTCCTCAAGCAAAATCTCAGCTCATAATTAAAAGTCATTCTTCTTAACTTATAACCATTATCAATAATGTTTCGAACCAATCCATAAGTAATCATACATTGAAAATTCAACCAAAAGAAAATTAAAGTCTCAAACACTCTAAGTTGAGAATTTTATCACAGGAACATAGGATTTCTCCCTTCTCCTCAGTAGTTACCTTTTAATTCAAAATCAACAAGAATTGACATCCTCACTAAAGATTCACTTTATCCACTCAAAATGTTCAGGGTTTTAAGCATTCATTAGTCAATCTGAAAAGCTATTACCATAAGCTTGCAGGAAAATCAAATCTCCACCACTATGTATTGATATGACACATTAATCAAAAGGTCTTTAAATGGTTGTAGTGGAGCTTTGGTTAGGGGTGTGGTCACAAGTTGAAAAAGATGGTTAGAATCGAGATTGAATTGAAAAATCATCTAACTAGAAAAATCTCTATCACTGAAACATATTCCTAGAATAAAGCCTTTTTGATGACATCATTTTGGATTCGAAAGCTTAAAATAAAAATATGCAAAAATATTGGATTACAACTGAAATATGGATTACAACTGAATTAACTGTATATACACTTTTTTTAAGAACAAATCAAATAATAATAAATTGAATATTTATGAACTTTACAAACTGAAAAGGAGAACAAAGCTAGAAAATTATTCAACTCAAATCTCGAAAAAAATAGAGATCAAAATAATTGAAAGAGATTCAACAAAAATGGGTTATAGGTTAATATTAAAGGTAAGTCAATGAATGGGTTGTTAGGCTCAATGGGGTTTACTAGGGGTTAATTTATGAAGGCAGGCTTTTGTGGAGTAAGTGGGTTAAACAGAGGTGCCTTTATCATTTCGGTATATCAAATCAATGATATGGTCTCGACATGTATAATTGAAGCAAGTTCTAGAATAACAAATCAGAATTGACTCACTCAAAGCAACAATAAAAGTGAGCACGAAAGGTTGTACGCTCAAAAGGCTCAAAAATCTCACCAGAATTATGGCTTTTGATGTCAATCCTACGAATTTCAAATTTTAAGATAATACTTAAAATCGGGGAAAACAACCTAGAAAAATTGTAAATTCTCAAAAATTTCAACTTACCATGCTTGATTCCCTAATTTCTTAAAGTTTGAATAATCAAAGCTTAAGTACATATGTCTTAATTCTCAACATATCAATAAAAATCATAAGTCAATCAAAATTCATCTTAATAGGGGATTGTGAATAATGCAGAGAGTGAAAGTGAGAATTCGAAATTTGAGAACAATGCAACAAGTTAGTGGCAAAAATTTTCAAGGGTTCAAAGATAATACAAAGAATGAAAGTGATTTCCCCCTACACTTAAGATGTACATTGCCCTTAATGTACAAAGATACATTAGTAGCAATAGAAGCATAAAATCATAAGATAGGGAGAGAAGTGAAACTCCCTGAATATTGGATGAATTCCTTGAGCTGGGTGTGAAGATTTTTAAGGAAGGGTGTTTATCCACAATTTCCATACCAAAAGGATATGATGATCTGGGTCGTGGTGGCTATGGTCGTGGTGGGTATGGTCGTGGTCATGTAGGAACCAGCAGTCGTGGCAGGGTTTTCCCAGTAGATACGAATATGAGCTGCAAAGCTCTTTTGAAACTGCGATAGCGTTTATCAGTTTTAGGGAATTTGGATAAGCAAAATGTACTCGTTAGGAAATAGCCAATATGAAATAATAAAATAAACTAAGTTCTGAAAATACAAAAATTCAAATAATGAAAAGATAAGATAGAAGAAAAAGGAAAAATAAAAATGAAAATGAAGGAAAAGATAAGAGGACTCGTGAGTCCTAATCTTCAGATGGCTCATGAGGTGGAGACGGTGGTGCGAGGTGAAGATGCTGACAAATCTGAGCTAAAGTAGCATCAATGTGATCAAATCACTGAAAACATTGTTGCTGAAATTGGGCGAACTGCTTCGAAGTGGCGTAGCCTAAAACTGCCGCATGAATTGGGCGGCGAGTAGGTGGTGGCTCAGTCGATGCCTCCTCCTGTGGTGGGACATTATCAGTAATGTCCTCGGGGTCCTCCTGCTCGGCATTCTGGAATAGGCGATATTGTGGAGGATCAGTCCCGTGTCGGCTCTAAATCATCCTCATGTGGAGCATGCTCTGGATGCTTGTGGGGACATCTGGCCAACGAGAGTCTAAGAGGATGTCTGGGTCGCTGTGCTGAAGAGGCCATAGTAGCGGGCCAGGCAGGTCACGTATGGGCCTATCAAGATTACACCCCTCTGGTGCCATTCTATTTGGTGTTGGATACCATGGGTGATAAAATAGGCGAGGTCGATCACGTGTGCGTGCACCATGCTCCACAAAAAGTAGGCATCGTGGGTGTTAACAACGCTGGTGCTCTCTTGCCTACCTGTCAATGTATGCGCGAGTAAGGCTTGAATGTACCTCAGTGAAGGGGCGAGAACTGTCGCCTTGGAGCAACTAAGGTCGTATGTGGCCGAGACTGGAACTAGAGCCTACGAACATTTGACTGGAGAGAGATGTATGTGGTGGTGGATCTCGAAAAGGTTCTCCTCATCCATAAACTGCTCGGTGTAAGCGAACTCTGGTACACTACGTTGTCGAACAAGGCCTCCTAGATGGAATTGAATCGTTCCTGGTAGTCGTGTCGGGTCATAACCATCTGGAGATAGAACGTAGAGCAGAACTCTAGGGTGAGCTCGAGGTAAGTGGGCTCCACAATTTGGAAAAACTGGTCCTATGGGTCTGTTGTCAACAAGGCTCGAACCGCGTCTGCTAGCTGGACCTACTCTAGTGTGGCCCAATCGATGTATCTCCCCACTCTGAGTGGCCTCGCCCGTAATATTTGGAATAGTTCCTCTTGAAAGTTCTGCGGGAATTGAAAAAAAGGGTGTCGTATCTCAACGGTGGGTCTGGAAGAGGAACCACCGAGCCCCTTTCACTTTTTGAAAGCGGGTATGGCAGCTCTCTTTCCACGTGATGATGACATTTTACCTGAAATAAAATAGAAAAAGAGGGAACTATATTATGGATATTCATATAGTTACTAAATAAAAAATTAAGCTTAATCAGGAATTGCTAAGTGCTTCATGCAAAGAGAAAATTCACTAACCTAGATACCATATTAGATTCATCCTAAGCAGAAATAATGAAGACAATGGTTGCTCTAGTGGGTTTTTATAATCAATGTATGCCTAAAGCCAATTGCATGAGATAGTTAAAAGTGGTAGCAAGAGAATGATTCAAAGTGGCATAATGAGTATTCTAGATGCAAAATGTATGAGAATATTATCAAGAATAATGTAAACAACATAAAAGAATGAAATCATGAATAGATAGATAATTAAAAGTATTAAAAAATTATGAGAAATGTGAAAAAGGGGAACAAAAAACATGAGGTTAGGAGATTGATACTCGCAATATTGACTAATAAAATTTATAAAAACTGATCGCACCAAAAACTAACTAATATCACGATTTTAAAGGCAAGCGCACTTATTGAACAGTAGTATAGTTTAGCAGCAAGACCGAGTTATCGTACCTAAGGGAACCAAAAGTACTAATACTTACTTCGTTTCTATTATCTAGCCTAAAAATAAAAGAGGATTGGTTGAAACTAATTTTAAAACTAGCTAAAAGTGCACAAAAAGTAAATTGGGGAAAACTTTCAGGAAAAGCTGATTGATAAGAGCGATACTTAAGGGAGAATCCACCTAGACTTCACTTGTTATTAACTTCTTGAACTAGATGATTTCTTTACTTGACTTGATCCGTAGAGATCCCTAACTTATGTTAATACATCTTTCGAGGACAAGAACAACTAATCCTAGGTGGTTAATTAAAGTTTTCTTATTAATTAACACCCCTAGGTTGCATTAATTCAATCTATGGATCCCCTTATTCGGTTTGACCCTAATCCGGCAAATTTATGTCGCCCTATGTCTAGGGTTGTATGCAACCCCGCTTAATTATGGTAGATCTACTCTTAAAACAGGGACTTTTGCTCCTCTGCCTAAGCACATCAAGTTCTTGAAGTAATACCTAGGATTATTAAATCAAGAATGAAGAACACATAATTAAGAACAATTCAAGTATTTATCAAATAATTCAAGAATAAATAATAACAAGATCTATCTTAGGTTTCGTCCCCCTCAAGTATTTGAGGGGTTTAGTTCATAACTAATAAAGAAAACATCTCAGAAGAAATAAGATAACAAAACATAAAGAACCCAAAAACCCCTGAAGGAATTTAGGGAGATCCTCTGTCTTGATGTAGAATTCAGGCTTCTGGGATGAATCAATCGGCTTCTATTGGAGTAATTCCTTACTTTCACTCTTTGTGTTGGCAGAATTATGGCGCTCTTTCTAGAGAGAAAAGAGTATTCCCTTAGCGGGAAATAAGCACACCCTTGAAGTTGCCTCCTAGGGTCTTTATATAAAGTTTAAAATGGTTTTCTTAGCCCCTAAGTATCCTTTTTCGAGTAGAATTGAACTTCCTCACGATAGGGACATGCCCGTGTGCCACGCCCGTGTGCCACGCCCGTCTGGTTTCAACAAGAGGCCATGCGGGCCTGTTAAGGGTGGCACCGCCGTGTAGCCTGGCCGTGCTTGTCTGGACTGGGCCGCGTTGGACCTTGTGTGGCACGGTCGTGTGCCACGGCCGTATGGTGAATCCCTGGGCCGTGTCGTTTTCTCATTTTGGCCCATTTTCTCCGTTTTTGGCCCGTTTCTTGTTCTTTTCTCTCCCCTATGCTCTCCTAAGTATAAGACATGAAATAGAAGGATTAAGAGCACCAATTCTCACAAATCTAATGATAATTCATCCAAAATATAGGCTAAACATGAGGTAAAAATATGTATAATTTATCGTTTATCAGAGATGAACACGGTCGTAGTGGTGCTTGCACAGGCGTGGTGGCGTGGCTGAGGTCGACGGCGGCGCTAGAGAGGGCTGGTATGGGTTTTGGGTGGAGGGATTTTTAGGGTTTTAATGGAGAAGAAGATGAATAGTGGAGGTTTTATATAGGATTTGGGGTACACAAGCATGTCACACGCCTGTGTGACTTAGGGTTAGCCTGTGTGGTTCGAAATTTGAGGATTTTCGCGCGCTTGATTCGTGACACACGCCCGTGTTCCTAGGGCATGTTGGGGCATATGGCCATGTCGCACGGCCGTGTCCTTTATTGTTCGCTTCTCCCACTGCCGTGTAGGGGGTCACACGGTCGTGTCTGAAATGGCAAGGTCGACCACAGCTTTGGGAATGGGCGTGTCGTATGCCGATGTTGAATTAATAGGATTGGCCACGGCTTTGGGACACGGGCGTGTCGCACGCCCGTGTTGAATTAATAGGATTGGCCACAGCTTTGGAACACGGGTGTGTCGCACGCCTGTGTTGATTTGTCAGGATTTGCCACGGCCACCTCACACGGCAGTGGCTAGTTGTCGTAGCCCGTGTTTTGGGAAAATTTTACCCTGCTCATACACGGGCATATCGCACGACCGTGTCTTTGCCCATGGTGTCCGCACGGCCTTAGGCATGCCCATGGGCATGGCTGTGTGGTTTGAAAAGCCTGCATTTAAAGGGCTAGTTGATGTATTAGAGAGCTTAAACAAAAGAATTTTTTTACGTCAGTGCTCGAGTAGCCTCCCGAGAAGCGCTTGTTTATAGTCTAAGCTCGACTTTTCTCAAGCTTGTTCGGTCACGGTGGTTTGAAGAGTTGAAACTCTTCTATCCTGCTTTCAATTTCATTATCAACATAAGGTTTGGGTCGAGTATGATTTACCTTAAAAGTGCCGAGTGTCTTGTGTGTTATCTCGACTGTACCATAAGGAAAGCTTTCCATTACCGTGAAGGGAGGTATGCCACTTGCATTAAGTTTTGCATTCGAAATTCGAAGATCTTCCTCCTCTAAGAATACCTTATCCCCTACCTTAAATTGATTCATTTTTACCTTAGGGTCGTCTTGGTGATGCTCTGGGTTAGTGTGGCATATTTTGGCCTTTTCTTGTTGATAGTTCAGCCACTCATCTAGTTCCTCAATCTGGAGCATTCGTTTTTCATGTACGTTTCCCTTGGATGGACACGTCTGTGGTTGGGTCGCCCTTATGTAAAGCGTATCCTGCAAAGAAGGTTGGACGGTGAGATCATTCTTATTACAAGGACTTGTAACAATATTTTTATCATCAACAATCTTAATCGAGTTTCAGACTTGTAAAGTAACTTTGTCATCACCTACACGAAGTGTAAGCTTGCCTATTCCTACATCAATTATGGTTCTAGCAGTTGCTAAAAAGGGTCGCCCTAGAATTAAGGGTACATTGCTATCCTCATCAATGTCTAGAACAACAAAGTCGACTGGGAATATAAATTTATCAATTTTTACAATTATATCTTCAATTATGCCCTTAGGAAATCTAATGGTTTTGTTAGCCAATTGAATGCTCATCTTGGTGTGTTTAGGTTTTTCGAGACCTAGTTGTTTAAATAATTTATAAGGCATTACATTAATATTAGCCCCTAAATCAGCTAAAGCATTTTTGACATCTGAACTACCAAGTAAACAAGGAATTGTAAAACTCCCTAGATCTTTTAGTTTGTTGGGTAGCTTATTCTGTAAAATAGCTGAGTATACTACATTCAGTTCCACGTGAGATGTCTCATCTAGCTTTCATTTATTCGTTAGTAGCTCTCTTAAAAACTTAACGACATTTGGCATCTGCGAAAGAGCTTCAATAAACAGTAAGTTAATATGTAATTTCTTTAAAAGTTTAAGGAATTTACCGAATTGTTCATTTGTACGATCTTTCCTTAGCGTATTTGGGTATGGGATATGAGGCTTATACTATTTGATAATTGCTTCTTTGGAACTTACCTCATCTTTACCTTTACTTACCACGGTCTCCTTACATGGCTCTGGGTTGGTTTTGGTTAACCCTTCCTTATCTATTGTATCCACGGCATTAAATTGCTCCTTAGGGTTAGTCTCTATGTTGCTTGATAACCCACCTTGTGGTTTTCAGAAATTAGCTTAGCGAGCTGGCCTATTTGAGTTTTGAGTCCTTGAATGGATGCTTGCTGGTACTTCAGTGCCGTTTCAGTGTTCTAGAAATGGGTTTCTGACACAGCGATAAATTTTGTGAGCATCTCTTCAAGATTCAGCTTTTTCTCTTGTTGGAACGGTGGCTGTTGAAATCCTGGAGGAGTTGGTTGCCTTTGATTTCCTTGCCCTCCCCATGAGAAATTTGGGTGGTTCCTCCAACCTACATTGTAAGTATTTCTATAAGGGTTATTTTGGGATCTAGAATTATTACCCATATAGTTGGCTTGCTTAGTTTCCATGCCATGTCCATAGGAGGAGTAATCAGAATTGCTCATGTTCCTTGGATTGAGTCACATTGCATCACTGGGTGTACCTGCATAGAACGAACAAAATTATCAATCTTTTTATTAAGGAGTTTTACCTGATTAGAAAGCATGGTGACTGCATCAATATTAAAAACTCTGGTAGCTTTCTGTGGCTTTGTTCTCATGACTTGCCACTAAAAGTTATTCAGTGACATCTCTTCTATAAACTCGTAAGCTGCTTCCGGTGTTTTGTTATTGATTGTTCCACCGGCGGCTGCATCAATCATTTGTCTCGTCGAAGGATTCAAACCGTTGAAAGGTTTGAACTTGTAACCACAGAGGTAACCATAGTGAGGGCACCTTCTCAATAAGTCCTTGTATCTCTCCCAAGCATCGTAAAGTGTTTCTAAATCCATCTGCACAAAAGAAGAGATATCATTCCTTAATTTAGCCATTTTAGCTGGCGAAAAATATTTAAGCAAAAATTTTTCGGTCATTTGTTCCCATGTAGTGATAGACCCTCGTGGTAAAGAATTTAACCACTGTTTAGCTTTATTTCTCAAGAAGAATGGGAATAATCGAAGACGAATGCCATCATCAGAAACGCCATTTATTTTAAATGTGTCGCAGAATTCCAAGAAATTGGCAAAATGAGCGTTAGGATCCTCATCCTGCAAACCATCAAACTGAACAAACTGTTGTATCATCTGAATAGTGTTAGGTTTCGATTCAAAATTATTTGCAGCAATAGTAGGCCTAACAATACTAGATTCAATACCAGCCAAATTAGGTTTAGCATAATCAAACATAGTACGCGGAGCAGGATTTTGCTCAACAGGATTTACGGCTACTACAGGCGGTAGCTAATTATCGTGATTTGCCTCCATCTCTTCAGTAGGTTCAGGTTCTTCTTCTTGACTTTGTTTTGGATATTGCAAGCTTCTTTTTATGTCTCTGCGAGTTCAACGAACTGTAGCTTCTAAATTGTTGTCAAACAATAATAGTCCTCCTGGGTTTCTTCTAGTCATAAACTAAGGAGACCTAGAAGGGAAAGGTAAAAAGAAAATTAAAATCCTAAAATAAAATAAAAAATAGAAAATAATTTGCAATAAAACTAAAAATAGCTAAAGTAATAGGAATCGAGTGTTCCTAATATCTTAGTTCCCCGGCAACAGCGCTAAAAACTTGATCGTGATAAAATGAAGTAATAAAATCGATCGTACCTAGAAACTAACTATTATCACGATAAAAGGCATGCGCACCTACCGAATAGTAGTATAGCTAGTGGCAAGACCGGAATATCAAATCCAAGGAACTAAAAGTACTAGCAATGACTTCCTTCCTATTATCTAGCCTAAGAAATAAAAGGGGTTTGGTTGTAAACTATTTTAAACTAAACTAAAGAAACGACAAAGAGTAAATTGGGAGATTGCTTTTGGGAAAACTGATTGATGAGGGCAATACCTAAAGAAGAATCCACCTAGACTTCACTTGTTATCTAACTCTGAACTAAACGATTTCTTCATTTGACTTGATCCATAGAGATCCCTAAATTATGTCGATACCTCTATTGAGGATAAGAACAACTAATCCTAGGTTGATTAATTAAAATCTCTTTCTAATTAAAACCCCTAGTCTTGCATTAACTCGATCTATGGCTCCCCATATTAGATTTGACTCTAATCCGGTAGATTTTCATTGTTCTATGTCTAGGATTGCAATCAACTCTGCTTAATTGTGTTGGATCTACTCCTATACAGGGACTTTTGCTCCTCTTTATTAGCACATTCGACTTAAATTAATATCCCAGAAATATCAATTAAAGAGTTAAAAACACAATTAAGAACAAATCAAATATTTATCATATAGTTCAGATAACAATAACAAGATTCGTCTTAGGTTTCATCCCCCTTAGATATTTGGGGTTTTAGTTCATATTTATAAAAAGAAACATCTCAGAATAAAGAAAATAACAAAACATAAAAAACCCAAAATTCCTAAAAGGATAGAAGGGAGATCCTCTGTCTTGATGTAGATTTTGGCTTCTGGGATGGATCTATCAGCTTTTCTTCGAGTAATTCCCTGCATTTAACTCTCCGTCTTGGTAGGAATAATCTACCTCGGCACTCTCCTCTAATATACACCCTTGTAGTTGCCTCCATGGGTCTTTATATAGAGTTTAAATGTCTTTCTTAGCCCCTAAATAGCCTTTTCTGAGTGAAATTGAACTTCATCACGATAGGGACACACCCGTGTGCCACGCCTGTGTCAATCGATTCTAGGTCGTGTTTGAGCCTGTTTATGTGGCACAACCGTGTGACACGCCCATGTGGTGAACTTCCAAGCCATGTTGATTCCTTACTTTGGCCCATTTTCTCCGTTTTCGGCCCGTTTCTTGTTCTTTTCACTCCCCTAAGCTCATCTGAGTATAAAACATGAAATTAATGGTTTAGAAGCATCAAATTCCATAAATCAAGGAATAATTCATCCATAAATGTGCTAAGCATGAGGTAAAAACATGTATATTTATGGTTTATCACCTGCATTTAACTCCACATGCAACGATTCATCTAACTTCTGTTTATTTGCTGAAAGCTCCTTTAAGAATTTAACTGGGTTTGGCATCTGCGAAAGAGCTTCAATAAATGGTAAGTTAATATGTAATTTTGTTTACGAGTTTAAGGAATTTACCAAATTGTTCGTCTATACGGTCTTTCCTTGTCGCATTTGGGTATAGCACACGTGGCTTATGCTCTCTATCTACTAGTTCATTGTGGCTTACCTCAACCTTACCTTTACTTACCACATTCTCTTGCCTCAGTTCTGATTTGTCTTTATCTAACCCTCCTTCATCAAGCACAATGATAGCATGGAGTTGCTCCATTGGGTTAGCTTCTGTGTTACTTGGCAAGCTACCTTATGGCCATTCAGAGATCAGTTTAGCAAGTTGTCCTATTTGAGTTTCAAGTCCTTGAATTAAAGCTTGTTGGTTCTTAAGTGTTATTTCGGTATTCTGAAAATGGGTTTCTAACACCAAGATGAATTTTTCCAACATCTCCTCAAGGTTCGATTTCTTTTCCTACCGATAAGGGGTTGTTGAAATCTCAAAGGGGGTGGTGGCCTTTGATTTCCTTGATTCCCTTGACCGCCCCATGAAAAATTTTGATGATTTCTCCAACCTGCATTGTAAGTGTTACTATAAGGATTATTTTGAGGTCGAAGATTGTTACCTATATAATTCATCTACTCGTATTCCATACCATGTTCATAGGAGGAGTACTCTGGGTTGCCCACACCACTTCCATTCGTGTCGCACTGCATAACTGGATGTACCTGCGTAGAACCAACTAAACCATCAATCTTTTTATTTGAAAGTTCTACCTGGCTAGAAAGCATGGCGACTACGTCGACATTAAAAACACTGGTGGCTTTTGTCGGTTTTGTCCTCTTGACTTGCCACTAATAGTTATTCAGTGACATCTCCTCTATAAACTCATAAGCCTCCTTAGGTGTTTTGTTATTTATCATTCCACCGGCAGCTACATATATCATTTGCCTTATTGAGGAGTTCAAACCATGGTGGAAAGTCTAAACCTGTAACCATAGAGGTAACCCATGGTGAGAGCACCTTCTCAATAAATCCTTTATCTCTCCTATGCATCATAAAGAGTTTCTAGATCCATCTGCAAAAAAGAAGAGATGTCATTCCTCAACTTTGTCGTTTTAGCCGGTGAAAAATATTTTACAAGAAATTTTTCGGTCATTTGTTCCCAAATAGTGACAGACCCTCATGGTAGAGAGTTCAACCACTGTTTAGCCTTATTCCTCAGACAAAAGGGAAATAACCAAAGACAAATGGCATAATAAAAAATGCCATTAATCTTAAAAGTGTCGCATAGTTCCAACAAGTTAGCTAAATGTGTGTTAGGATCCTCGTCCTGGAAACCATCATACTGAACAAACTGTTGTATCATCTGAATAGTGCTAGTTTTCAGTTCAAAATTATTCGTAGCAATAGCAGGCCTAATAATACTAGATTCAGTACCAGCTAAATTAGGTTTAGCATAATCATACATAGTACGAGGAGCAGAATTCTGATTCACAGGATTTGTGGCTACCACAGGAGGTAACGAAATATTCTGATTCGCCTCCATCTCTTCAGTAGTATTGGTCACATCCTCTTGCTCTTTTTCTATGTACTATAGGCTCTGTCTTATTTCTCTATGGTTTCTGCGAGCTGATGCTTCTATCTCACTATCAAACAGCAAAGGTCCTGACGAATTTCTTCTAGTCATAAACTAGAGCACCTGTCAGGGAAGAATGAAAAGAAAAATTTAGTAAATAAACTGAAAATAAAAACAAAAAGTAAATTGCAATAAAAGTAAAAATGGCTAAAGTAATAAAAATCGAGTGTTCTTAATACCTTAGTTCCCTGGCAACGGCGCCAAAAACTTGATAGTGATATTTATGATGGTCAAATTTGTAAAACTAAACTATTATCACGATAAAGGCAAGCGCACCTATCGAACAGTAGTACAACTGATGGCAAGACCGAGATGTTGAACCCACAAGGACTAAAAGTACTAGTATTAACCTTCAATTTATTATCTAGCCTAAAAATAAAGGGGATTTGTTTTAAACTAATTAAACTAAACTAATTAATTAACTAAGAATGTGACAAAGAATGAATTGGGGAAAATACTTTTGGAAAATCGATTGATTAAGACAATACCCAAGAAAGAATCCACCTAGACTTCACTTGTTATTTGACTTTGAACTAAATGATTTATTCACTTGACTTGATCCCTAGAAATCCCTAATTTATGTTAATATCTCTTTCAAGACTAAAAACAACAAACCCTCGGTTGATTAATTGAAATTTCTTTCTAATTAAAACCCCTAGTGTTTGATTTACTCGATTTTTAGACTTCCCTCTTAGATTTGACTCTAATCCGACAGATTTTCGTCGTCCTATGTCTAGGATTGCGATCAAATGTCTAGGATTGTGATCAACTCCTCTTAATTGTGTTGAATCTACTCTTAAACAGGGACTTTTACTCCACTGAATAAGCACATTTGACTTGAATTAATATCCTAAAATATTAACATAAGAATTAATCACACAATTAAGAACAAATCAAATATTTATCATATAATTTAAATATTAATAACAAGATCCATCTTAGGTTTCATCCCCCTTAGGTATTTAGGGGGTTTTGCTCATATTTATAAAAGAAAACATAGCAAAATTGGGAAAACAACAAAACACAAAGAAAACCCAAAAACCCCTAAAGGAAATTAAAGGGAGATATTCAGCCTCGATGGAGATCCTTACTTCCGAGATGAATCAGTCGGCGTTCTTCGAGTAATTCCTTGCTTTCTACTCTGTGTGTGTCCCTCTTTGTTCCTCCCCTTGGGTGTTTTTATAGACTTTGGAATGCCCAAAATACCTAAATTTTAGCCTTTTCCGCGTAAAATTGAATCAGGTCTTGACAGGGACACGCCTGTGTGACACGCCCGTGTTAGGTGGCTCAGGGCGTGTGCAATTCTGTGTATCACACACGGGCGTATGGTCTACCCGTGTGAAGATGCTTAGGCCGTGTTGAATATCGGTTTCGACCCATTTTTTCTATTTTTGGCCCGTTCCTTGCTCTTTTCTCTTCCTTATGCTCACCTAAGTATAAAACATGAAATTAATGGTTTAAAAGCATCAAATTCTATAAATCTAATGATAAATCATCCATAAATATGCCAAGCATAGGATAAAAAATATGTATATATCATGGTTTATCAATGGATCTTCAAAAAGAAAATGAAGGTTAATGGAACCATTTATAAGTTTAAAGCAAGGTTGGTAGCCAAAGGTTTTACACAAAAATAAGGTATTGATTACTTTGATGCCTATGCTCCAGTAGCAAGAATTACTACAATTAGACTCTTAATATCACTTTCCTCTATATATAATTTGGTTGTTCAGCAAATGGATGTTAAAACTGCATTTTTAAATGGTGAATTGGAAGAGGAAGTGTACATGAAACAACCAGAAGGATTTGTTGTTCCAGGACAAGAGCATAAGGTATGTAAGCTTGTTAAATCTTTATATAGACTTAAACAAGCACAAAAGCAATGGCACCAAAAGTTTGACAATGTTGTTTTAGCTAATGTCTATAAAATAAATGAATCCGATAAGTGTATTTATAGCAAATTTGAAAATGGAAAAGGTGTCATAATTTGCTGATATGTAGATGACATGCTCATTTTTTGAACGGATTTGGAATAAATAGAAAACCCAAAGAAATTCTTGTCAAACAACTTTGTTATGAAGGATATGAGAGTAGCAGATGTTATTTTTTGGATTAAAATAACCTGGGATGAAAGCACTATAGCTTTATCACAATCACATTACATTGAAAATGTTCTTAACAAGTTTGAGCTTTTCAACTGTATGCCAACATCTACACCCATGGATCCTTGACAAACTGTAATTGTAACATATTATTTTTAACCCATGCTTGGCATATTTTTGGATGATTTTCCTTATAATTCAATGAATTTGATGCTCCTAATCCTTTAATTTCATGTTTTATACTTAGGTGAGCATTGCAAAGTGAAAAGAGCATGAAACGGACCAAAAACAGACAAAATGGGCCAAATCCAGTGTTTCACATGGCCAAGGCACTTCCAAATGGGTTATCCACATGCCAGTGTGAGAAACACAGGCAAGCCATACGCTCGTGTGTCACAACCGTGTCGACAAGTAATCAAGTCAGTATTACACACGGCCAGGGCACCTTCATACGGGCTGACCACATGCCCGTGCTCCTATCAAGCCCTATTTTAATTCTACTCGGAAAAGGCTAACTTTTAGGTATTTTGGGCATTCCAAAGTCTATAAAAACAACCTAAGAGAGGAATTAAGGGAAGAAAGGAGTAGAAAGCAAGGAATTACTCAAAGAATGCTTATTGATTCATCTCAGGAGTAGGATCTCCATCAAGATTGAAGATCTCCCTTCAATTTCCTTCAGGAGTTTTTTGGGTTTTCTTTATGTTTTGTTGTTTTCCCAATTTTGAGATGTTTTCTTTTACAATTATGAACTAAATCCCCTAAATACCTAAGGGGGATGAAACCTAAGAGTAGATTACTTGATATTAATACTTGATTTGTTCTTAATTGTTCTGAATTATACGATAAATACTTGATTTGTTCTTAATTGTGTTCTTAACTCTTGTGTTAATATTTCAGGATATTAATTTAAGTCGAATGTGCTTATTCAATGAAGCAAAAGTCCCTGTCTAAGAGTAGATCCAACATAATTAAGCGAAGTTGATTGCAATCTTAGAGATAGGATGACAAAAATCTACCGAATTAGAGTTAAATCTAATAGGGAAATCCATAGATCGAGTTAATGCAACGCTAGAGGTTTTAATTGGAAAGAAATTTTAATTAATTAACCTAGGGTTAGTTGTTCTTAGTGTTGAAAGAGATATTAACATAAATTAAGGATTTCTACAGATCAAGTCAAGTGAATAAATCGTCTAGTTTTCAGAGTCATATAATAAGTGAAGTCTAGGTGGATTCGTCCTTAGGTATTGTCTTAATCAATCAGTTTTCCAAAAGTATTTTCCCAAATTCGTTCTTTGTCGCGTTCTTAGTTAATTAATTAGTTTAGTTTAATTATTTTAAAACAAATCTCCTTTATTTTCAGGCTAGATAATAAAAATAAAGTTAGTACTAGCACTTTTAGTCTCTGTGGGTTCGACATCCTAGTCTTGCAATAAGCTATACTACTGTGCGATAGGTGCGCTTGTCTTTATCGTGATAATAGTTTAGTTTTATAGGTACGATCACACATAATTATCACATCAATCCTTAAACAAAATTTGTATCTAATGCTGGTAAGAAAATTGATCAATTACAATATGCAAGTCTTATTGGTTGTCTTATGTACATAATGACTTGTACAAGACCAGATATTGCATATGCTGTTATAAAATTGAGTAGGTACACAAGTAATCCATGTAGTTTGCATTTCCAAGCTTTGAATAGAGTACTTACCTACTTAAAGAAAACTATTAACTATGGATTGTGTTACAATGGATATCCTCCTGTTGTAGAAGGATATTCGGATGCTAGTTGGATTACGAGTTTGGAAGATCATGCACCTACCAGTAGATGGATCTTCATTTTTAGTGGAGGAGCTATTTCTTGGGGTTCTAAGAAACAAACATGTACTAATTCCACCATTGCAGCAGAATTTATTACATTAGCCGCTGCATCTAAAGAAGTAGAATGGTTAAGAAATTTACTTTACGATGTACCTTTATGACATAAGCCAGTTTCACCTATTTCTATTCGTTGTGGTAGTGAGGCTACTCTAGCAAAGGCATAGAGCCAAGTATATAATGGAAAGTCTAGACACATTGGATTAAGACATAGTTATGTCTGATAATTAATCCCTGATGTAGTATCACTGTTAATTATGTGAGGTCAAGTGAAAATTTGGTAGATCCTTTGACAAAAAGTCTTGCTATAGATGCAGTAAAAAGGACCTCAAAAGGGATGGGACTCAAGTCCATTAATTAGAGTCGCCCATGATGGAAACTCGACTCAACGTTTGGTATACTGCAGAAATCCTTTATGGAAATTGAGTTTCTTGTCATACATTGCTCAGTGTGTAATGGGCTATTTGCGTCAGTGCAAAACACAAATAGTCACTACAGCAAAACAGATTTTTAGCGGCGTTTTTTAGGTCTTTAGCGGCGTTTTTAAGCGCCGCTAAAACTATTTAAGCGCCGCAAAAAACGCCGCTAAAGACGACGCCACTAAAATTTGCGGCGTTTATTTTAAAAAATGCCGCTAAAGACCGTGACTTTTAGCGGCATTTTTCCACAAACGCCGCTAAAGACCGTGACTTTTAGCAGCGTTTTTCCACAAACGCCGCTAAAGACCGTGACTTTTAGCGGCGCTTTTCCCACAAACGCCGCTAAAGATCGTGACTTTTAGCGGCGCATTTTCCACAAACGCCGCTAAAGACCGTGACTTTTAGCGGCGCTTTTCCCTCAAACGCCGCTAAAAGTCATGACCTTTAGCGGCGCTTTTCACAAAAACGCCGCTAAAGGTCATAAAATTTAAAAAAAATAAAATATTATAAAATATTATAAAAGTCATGAAAAATATAAAAAATTAAAATTCATCATCAAAAGATTGAGAAAAAGAATAATATCTATGATATAAATATATATCCCACCAAACAAAAAGTTTATCAATAACAATCAAACAAAATACCGCACTTATCATACTACACCAGAAATCGAACAAAATACAAATAGAACAAAATAATGATTAGAATGCACACTTTAAGATCAGCAGTTAGCTTAAACAAGTCGTCACAGCGCATGTATTCAGCTAATCCTGCACCATGCATCCAACAAAAAATCAAACCTGAGGAAAAAAGAAACAAAAGTTAATGAATGACATATGAAGGCAAGAACCAACCAAAATAACAGAATCAGATTCCAATTATTATGAAAGTAGATAACTTATCTTAAAGTAATGAATTTAACACATTCGAATAGATCAATTTTATGCTCACTAATGGTTAATTTAGCACATGAACAGTATATAAATGTTTTGCATTTACAACATGGTTTAATCAACTTCAAGCAGGAAATTAAATGCTGCAAATTTCCAGCATTCAAAATCATATATGGGCAACATTAATATGACATTTTCGAGCACCTTAAAGACACATTTGGAAAATTTGAACAACCACATTCGAACATCTTAAAGACAACTAAATTTTGTCTTGTTTTGGACAACCTTACAGGTCAGCAAGGCATGTATTAAACCATGCCTAACATGTTTATTTCATCATGCTTTGAACAACAATAAAAAACCATTAAGCATTACATTAAATCAACTCTTAAACACATTCGAACAACTTAAAATACATCATTCGAATATCATAAATCACAACTTTCAGACACCATAAATTGCAGCATTTAACACCTAAATTTTCAACATTTAACACATAAAATGGTTTTCTCCTTATTAAACACTTATACGACCCTCAAAGCCAAAGTATGCACCTGTAAGCCAAAGTCAGCCCAGTAAGGAAATCACTTATACGACCCTCAAAGCCACATATGTCAAATCATATTAACTGATCTCTTTGAATTATGATATGGAAAGATAAATTTTTAATACTGCCACTACAAAGCAAGAATCAGAATTTGTTTCTACAAAAGAGAAATAAAACATTGTTGCTAATAACCGGATAGAACAAAAAAACCGAACAGCATAACTGCACAGGCTCAAGAGCAAGAGGAAATTAAAGGAACTAACCTCCATATCTAAGAAAATCCTTTTGCTGAAAAGAATCTCAATTGTCTACAATAAATGCATCACCAAATACAAATATATGAGAAAATGAAAATAATATTTGAAATCTAATAAGCCCTAATTATAAATCTAAGGATTTGAAATCTAACTTTAGAACAAATTATAACACAAAACTAAAAACAGTTTTAAGCTCAAACTTATACATTTATTCAATTAAATAATTAAAATAGCATTCTTATATAAAAATAATAATATAATATTTAATAAATATTCATAAAAAATGAATAAAATATGTAATTACATATTAAATTAAATGAAATAAGCCGACACTTGGAAGTGCAAAACATAGAGATATGAATGTCAATCTCAAGGATTTCAAACCTCAAAAACAGGCTCTAATAAGCACCTTGGTCATACCTGCCAAAGTATTACAAAGTTCATCAGTGATTGGAAAGGAACTGAACAAGTGGGAATATAATCATATATATATATATATATATATATAGCTTTTTCAAGTTGACATATGAAGATATTTGCATAAGCAGGAAGATTTTGTACCAAGTTGTTAGTATATCTGAATGAGTAGAGGGAATAAACTCTATTTCCGTGATTGTTTTAATTAAATAATATTTAAATAATTATTATATTTATAATAATATTTAAATAAATTAATCCAAATTATATAATTTAAAAAATTGTGTATAAAAAGTCGAAAACCGTATAAAATGAAATGTTAATTCTGTTCCATGAAAAAATAAAAATAAAAATACAAATAAAAATATACTTATATTTTATATAACACAGTAATCTATTCGATTTATTTCAAAATTTGAAGACACACAAACTCCAAGCCAATACCAATACTTAGCAGAAGGTAAACCATGTTGATGAAGCACCATGGCTTAATTTGGTCTAAAAGAAGAAGAGTAAATCAATCAACAATATATATATATATATATATATATATATATATATTTCTTTTTGAAGAATCAGCAACAAAATTATTTTATCTTTAATTCCTAAATAAAAAATATATATATATATTTATTTTATCTCACTTCATATATCATCAAACTATAGATGTATAAGAATGTCAGTGTCAAATCAACAAGGAAAAACTAATACATTAAGAACGAAAAACTCTACAAAATTAAGCTTAGTTAAAAGTAGACATGGTTGATAGCAGAAGATGATGTAACATAAGTCACAAACTATACATTGTTTCTTAACTTTGTCATAAATATCAGCACAAATGAAAAAAGGGAAATGCAGTTAAACAACTTGCTGCGAAGTAACTAAGTAAAATGCAGGAAATGAATATAGTTAGTGTTTCATTATCTTTAGCTGCAAAGTACCCTGGCCTCTTGAACAAATCGATGTGAAGAACACCTTTCCATATGGGGATTTTGTGGAAGAGATAAACATACACTGTTATATTAAAAGATTACATGGGTTTACTTGTTTGAATAAAAGATTTACAAGCTAAGAAAATTAAAACAAGGGGAAAACAAATAAGAGATTTGAGAATATATAAGACCTAAAATTTTAAGTTAATTGCCCATTTGCACGCCTGATTTCTTGGTTTAACTATTGATGGAATAAATATGATAAAACCATGAGGAGAAAAAACAAATCACCCTAATTAAAAGAAACTTAAATACATCCATTCCATGTCAAATAGGGTCTAATTATAAACAAGGTAAATGAAATTTAGGAAATTAGAATAAAATATCACCTCATATGGTTCAAGCAACTTGTCAGCAACCTTTTTATTAATAACTTTGGGAGGTCCCACCATAAATTCATACCATTCTCTTCGCCTGGAAAGCAGTACCGCTTAATAATATGCACAATGAACATCAAAAAGAAACAAAAAAGCTTAACTTACATGTTTTCTATCAGTATGGTAATATGTAAAGTACCACGCCCACTAACAATAAAATGTATCGACGGTTTCACTGTCTTCTACTCTCATTGCTAAATTTCGCTCAAGCTCGCGATAGAGTCAATCTCGTAGGTTCCTACTAGTCACATACTTTCCCTAAAAAAGAAACGGAGAAAGGGATATCAGTTAAACAACAAATGCAGTTAAACTCTACAAAATTAAGCTTAGTTAAAAGTAAAATCTCTATCACATACCTAAGTAAGCTAAACATTGTAAATGGAATTCAGCTCCTCAGATTTATAAGTTACTATACCTGTTGAGAGACTGTACTCCAACAACCAAGAACACATCAAAATTTTGATAACAAAATAACTAAATGGAAGAACCAGTAGGGGAGATCAAGCATATAGACAACCTCCATAAATTCTGGCAGTATTCTTGAACTTCTTCAATATCATATCGAGTTAGCACTGAAGAAGAATTCCCCATTGTATCTCACTGATAAAAATCTATAATTTTTTTCATCAAGTAGAAAGAACCAACTAATCATTATCACTGAATAACCAATGTCAATCAATCAGAATACATATTACGTTAAGAAAAGGAAAAAGCCTTAACATTAATATGTTCAATATGGACATACAAATAAACTAGGCTTGATAATTGTAATACTAGTCATCTAACTTGGAGGAGGTAACTATGCATTTAGTCGAACGAAAGCAAACACATCAATCATTATACCAAAATAACCAACACCCATCAATCAGAACATTGATTACCTTTAAAATTATCTACTTTTCAACGAATTGAAAAGAAGAACAAAACTTTTGAACTGTTTGATTCTAGAGAAATAGTATGAACAAGGAAAGTCAAAATTCCGCAAATGAGATGCGCATGCAACCGAGCTTTTGGCCTAAATTTGAATCTATTTTCTGTAGAAATAATCCAGCAACTGAATCAATGCCATTAAGATGTTTATCAGGAACCAAACAGAACCCAAGAAAATAAAGGGAGAAAAATAAGGTAGGTAAAAAGAGCCTAACCTGAAATGGGAAAAAACTAGAAACTTTGTTTCAAAGATAAAAACTTTGGGATGCTTTGACTGAAATAATTGAGGAGATGAAGATATAAGGTGTGCTAAGGGAATGTGAGGTTCCCAGGGTTTTGTAAAGGTTTTGAAATGATATTGAGCAGAAGGAATTTTAACAGTAGGCAAGCCTTCATATTTCCAACCGAAAAAAGCATCTAATGCATTACAACGGCTGTGGCAGTAGAGATCTAGACCGACGGTGACGGCAACGCAGCAGAGGGGTTACTCGAGGGCGATGCACCAGGTTGTCCGGTCGGTGTCTTCGGTGGCAAATGGGTTGGGAACTTGGGGATGAAAATTTAGGGATTAGAGAAGAGAGGGAATTGGGGAAATTAAAAGGAAACCGTACGTTTTTAACTTATTTTTAATTTTAATTTTATTTTTAAAATTTTAACTTATTCTAATTTTAATTTTTTTATTTTTAACTTTTTTTTTCTTTTTTTTTCAAAATTTTTCTACTTATATTATTTTTTTGGAATTTTTTTAATTTTGAACATTAAACTTTTTAACTGAAATATGGACTAAAATATTAAATATTAAATTTTTAAGTTTTTTATTTTTTAATTTTTGATTTTTAAATTTTAAAATTTTTTGAAGATTTTTATAATTTTAAATTAACATACAAAATACAAAAGGAAACTTTAACATAAAGAAAATGGAATCGATCTATTAAAAAAAATACAAAATGACACAGCAATACAAGCATTATTCTTTTAAGTATGGTCTGCATTAGTTGTTTAGATTTTTATATAAATGGCATTTAATATCGATAACAAAGCTCACACTAATTAATTAAACCCTAAATCCCTATCCCTAAACTTTAAACCATAAAACATAAACCCTAAACACTAAACTCTTAACCCTTAACCCCTACCCCATAACCCTTAACCCCTAAACCTATAGTCACTAACCTCGATCTAAACCTTAAACCCCAACCCTTAAACCGTAAATCATAAACCATAATCCCAAAATCCATAATCCATAATCCATAAAACCTCAAAATAGTAACTTTTAAACCTTAAACCCTAAACTATAATGATAATTAATTTAATAATTTAAAATTAATACTATCTCTTTTACGATTATATAAGAAATTATTTAATATATAAATTAAAAAGCAATCAATCATATACCCAAAAAAACTTTGAAATTATTTAATATATAATTCATGTATGCTTTTGGGATTTAACCCATTAATTTTGATATGTATATTTTAACATAATAATTTATATTCATGCATGCTTTTGGGATTTAACCCATTAATTTTGATATATATGGTACTTAGATTTATATTCTAAAAAATCAAAAATTAAACCCTAAACCGTATACCTAAACATATTAAACCATAAACCACAAATACCATAAGTCTGAGCATTAGCGGCGTTTTTAGAAAAGCGCCGCTAAAAGCCGGAGCATTCGCGGCGTTTTTAGAAAAGCGCCGCTAAAAGCCGAAGCATTTGCTGCGTTTTTAGAAAAGCGCCGCTAAAAGCCGGAGAATTTGCGGCGTTTTTAGAAAAGCGGCGCTAAAAGCTGGAGCATTCGCAGCGTTTTTATAAAAGCGCCGTTAAAAGCTTGAGCATTAGCGGCGTTTTTTGAAAAACGTCGCTATTTATCTATTTTTAGCGGCATTTGGTCCAAAAGCGCCGCTATTGCTCTGTTTTTAGCGGCGTTTGGACCAAAAACGCCGCTATTTCTCAACTTTTTGAGGCGCTTTCCTTCAAACGCCGCTAATGTATAATATTTAGGCGTTTTTTATTAAAACGCCACTAAAAACGCCGCTAAAAGTCTGTTTTGGTGTAGTGAGTCATTGGCTTCATTGTATGCTCGAGGTTAATTTCCTTGGAACTCATTTGTAAACCAAAGATAGGTAAGGGCAAATATAACATTAAAGATAGTACTTTTAGTCCATGTGGGTTCGACATCCTGGTCTTGCCATAAGCTATACTGTTGTACGATAGGTGTGCTTGCCTTTATCGTGATAATAGTTTAGTTTTATATGTACGATCACACGTAATTATCACATCAAGTTTTTGGAGCCGTCGCCGGGGACTAAGATATTAGGAATACTAAATTTTTATTACTTTAGCCATTTTTACTTTATTGCAATTTATTTTTGTTTTTAGTTTAATTTTTATTTCCTAAATCTTTCTTTTATTTGTCTTTGACAGGTGTCTCTGGTTTATGACTAGAAGGAACCCATCAGGACTTTTGCTTTTTGATAGTGAGATAGAAGCATCAGCTCGCAGAAAGCAAAGAGAAATAAGGCGAAGCCTATAATACATAGAGGAAGATCAAGAGGACGATACCGATACTACTGAACAGATGGAGGCAAACCAGAATAATTCGTTACCTCTTGTGGTAGCTGCAGATCCTGTGAATCAGAATCCTGCTCCTCGTACTATGTATGATTATGCTAAGCCTAATTTAGCTGGTACTGAATCGAGTATTGTTAGACCTATTGTTGCTGTAAATAATTTTAAACTGAAACCTAACACTATACAGATGATACAACAATTTGTTCAATTTGATGGTTTGCAGGACGAAGACCCTAATACACATCTAGCGAACTTCATGGAATTCTATAACACCTTTAAGATTAATGGCATTTCTAATGATGCCATTCGCCTTCGGTTGTTTCCCTTTTCTTTCAGGAATACGGATAAATAGTGGTTGAACTCTCTACCACGAGGGTCTATCACTACTTGGGATCAAATGACCGAAAAAATTCTTTTAAAATATTTTCTGCCAGCTAAAACGGCAAAGTTTAGGAATGACATCTCTTCTTTTGGGCAGATGGATCTAGAAACACTTTACGATGCATAAGGAGATACAATGAGTGATATGCTCGCGATATTAAGTAATAAAATTTATAAAACTGATCACACCAAAACTAACTAACATCACAATATTAAAGGCAAGTGCACCTATTGAACAATAGTATAGTTTAGCGGCAAGACCGATTTATCGTACCCAAGGGAACCAAAAGTACTAATACTTACTTCCTTTCTATTATCTAGCCTAAAAAATAAAAGATGATTGATTGAAACTAATTCTAAGACTAACTAAAAGTGCACAAAAAGTAAATTGGGGAAAACTTTAGGGAAAAGCTGATTGATATGGGCAATACTTAAGGGAGAATCCACCTAGACTTCACTTGTTATTGGTTCTTGAGCTAGACGATTTATTCACTTGACTTGATCTATAGAGATCCCTAATTTATGCTAAACCCTCCGTCGAGGCGAAGAGCAACTAGGCCTAGGTTGTTAACTAAAGTTCCTTTATTAATTAACACCCTAGGTTGCATTAATTCGATTTATGGTTCCCCATATTAGGTTTGACCCTAATCCGGCAGATTTATGTCGCCCTATGTCTTTGACCCTAATCCGGCAGATTTATGTCGCCCTATGTCTAGGGTTGCATGCAGCTCCGCTTAATTATGGTAGATCTACTCTTATCACAGGGACTTTTGCTCCTCTGCTTTAAGCACATCCGTTTCTTGAATTAATACCTAGGCTTATGAACACAAGAATTAAGCACAAATAATTAAGAACAACTCAAGTATTTATCATATAACTCAAGAATAAATAATAACAAGATTCATCTTAGGTTTCATCCCGCTCAAGTATTTGAGGGATTTAGTTCATAATAAAGAAAGAAAACATCTCAGAAGAATTAAGATAACAAAACATAAAGAACCCGAAAACCCTGAAGGAATTAGGGAGATCCTCTGTCTTGATGTAGAATCCTGGCTTCTGGGATGAATCAATCAGCTTCCCTTGAAGTAATTCCTTGCTTTCACTCCTTGTGTTGGCAGAAATATGGCGCTCTTCTCTTGAGAGAAAAGAGTATATCTTTGGTAAACATTTGACATGGCCATTAATTTGGTAAACATTTCTTCAAGGTTGGGCTTTTTCTCCTATTGCGGCGGTGGCTGCTGGAATCCCTGAGAGGGTTATTGTCTTTGATTCCCTTATCCTCCCCAAGAAAAATTGGGATGGTTTCACCAACCTGCATTATATGTGTTACTATATGGATTATTTTGAGATCTAAAATTGTTACCCATATAATTGGCCTGCTCGGTTTCTGTGCCATTGGCAGAAGATGAGTAGTCTGTAGTGAACATATTCACCTGAGTTGTGTCACACTGCATTACTGCTTGTGCCTGCGTAGAACCAACAAAATGATCAAACTTTTTATTTAAAAGTTCTTCTTGGTTAGAAAGCATAGCGACAGCATCAATATTATAAACTCCTGTAGCTTTCGTCGGCTTTGACCTTATGAGTTGCCACTGATAGTTATTCAGTGACATCTCTTCAATAAATTCATAAGCTGCTTTTGGTGTTTTATTGTTGATTGTTCCTCCTGCGCCTGCATCGATCATTTGTCTTGTTGAAGGATTCAAACCGTTGTGAAAAGTTTGAACTTGTAGCCATAAAGGTAGGCCATGATGAGGGCATCTTCTCAAAAGATCTTTGTATCTCTCCCAGGCATCATATAGTGTTTCTAAATCCATCTGCACAAAAGAAGAGATATCGTTTCGTAATTTAGCTATTTTTGCTGGAGGAAAATATTTAAATAAAAATTTTTCGGTCATCTGTTCCCATGTGGTGATTGAGCCTCGTGCTAAAGAATTTAACCACTGTTTGTCTTTGTTTCTTAAAGAGAATGGAAATAGCCTTAGACGAATGGCATCATCAGAAACGCCATTAATTTTAAAGGTATCACAAAGTTCCAAAAAATTGGCTATGTGTGAGTTTGGATCTTCGTCTTGTAAACTATCAAACTGCACCAATTGCTGTATCATCTGAATAGTGTTAGGCTTTAATTCAAAATTATTAGCAGTAATAACAGATCGAAGAATGCTAGTTTGGGTACCAACCAAACTAGGTTTAGCATAATCATACATAGTGCGAGGGGCTTCTTCCTGATTTACTGGTGGCACGACTATTGCAGGAGGTGGTGGAACATTTTGATTTGCTTCCATCTCTTCTGTAAGTTCTGGCCTTTGTTCTTGATCTTGTTCTTGATACTGTAAGCTTTATCTGATTTCTCTAGTATTTCTGCGAACTGTTGCCTCTAAATCTTCGTCAAAAAGTAATGGCCCTATTGGGTTGTTTCTAGTCATAAACTAGAAATACCTAGAAGAATTAAAACAAAGAAAAATAGAATGAAATAAAATAAAAATAAAAATAAATAAAAATTGAAAATAAATAAATATACTAATGGCTAAAGTAATAGAAATCGAGTTTTCTTAATATTTTAGTTCCCCGGCAACAGCGCCAAAAACTTGATATGCTCGTAATATTAAGTAATAAAATTTATAAAACTGATCACACCAAAACTAACTACCATCACGATATTAAAGGCAAGTGCACCTATCGAACAGTAGTATAGTTTAGCGACAAGACCGAGTTATCGTACCCAAGGGAACCAAAAGTACTAATACTTACTTTCTTTCTATTATCTAGCCTAAAAAATAAAAGAGGATTGATTGAAACTAATTCTAAGACTAACTAAAAGTGCACAAAAAGTAAATTGGGGAAAACTTTAGGGAAAAGCTGATTGATATGGGCAATACTTAAGGGAGAATCCACCTAGACTTCACTTGTTATTGGTTCTTGAGCTAGACGATTTATTCACTTGACTTGATCCGTAGAGATCCCTAATTTATGCTAAACCCTCCGTCGAGGTGAAGAGCAACTAGGCCTAGGTTGTTAACTAAAGTTCCTTTATTAATTAACACCCTAGGTTGCATTAATTCGATCTATGGTTCCCCATATTAGGTTTGACCCTAATCCGGTAGATTTATGTTGCCCTATGTCTAGGGTTGCATGCAACTCCGCTTAATTATGGTAGATGTACTCTTATCACAGGGACTTTTGCTCCTCTGCTTTAAGCACATCCGTTTCTTGAATTAATACCTAGGCTTATTAACACAAGAATTAAGCACACATAATTAAGAACAACTCAAGTATTTATCATATAACTCAAGAATAAATAATAACAAGATTCGTCTTAGGTTTCATCCCGCTCAAGTATTTGAGGGATTTAGTTCATAATAAAGAAAGAAAACATCTCAGAAGAATTAAGATAACAAAACATAAAGAACCCGAAAACCCTGAAGGAATTTAGGGAGATCCTCTGTCTTGATGTAAAATCCTGGCTTCTAGGATGAATCAATCAGCTTCCCTTGAAGTAATTCCTTGCTTTCACTCCTTGTGTTGGCAGAAATATGGCGCTCTTCTCTTGAGAGAAAAGAGTATATCTTTAGAGTTGCCTCTTGTGGTCTTTATTTAGAGTTTAGAATGGCTTTCTTAGCCTCTAAGTATCCATATCAGAGTGAAATTCCTCTTCCTTACGACTAGAACACGCCCGTGTGCCACGCCCGTGTACTTCGACAAGAGGCCGTGTGAGATCCTGTCGATTGGGGCACGGTCGTGTGGCCTGGCCGTGCTTGTCGGGGCTGGACCGTGTGGTCTTTGTGTGGCATGGCCGTGTGCCACGGCTGTGTGATGACCTCTTAGGCCATGTCGATTACACATTTTGGCCCATTTTAATGGTTTTTGGCCCGTTTTCTGTTCTTTTCTCTTCCCTATGCTCTCCTGAGTATAAGATATGAAAAAGAAAGATTAAAAGCACCAATTCTCACAAAATTAGTGATAATCCATCCAAAATATAGGCTAAACATGAGGTAAAAATATGTATAATTTATCATTTATCAAATACCCCCACACTTAAGCCTTTGCTTGTCCTCAAGCAAAATCTCAATCCCTAAATAAGAATCATTCTTCTCAACTTACAATCTTTATCCATAATGCTTCAAATTAATCCACAGGTAGTCATACAATGAAAATTCAATAAAAAGAACATTAAAGACTCAATTACTTTAAGTTGAGAATTTTATCATTGAAACATAAGTTTTCTTCTTTCTCCTAAGTAGTTATCTCTCCATCTTTATTGACAGAAGTTGACATCCTCTCTAAAGATTCACTCTATCCACTCGAAGTGTTTAGGGTTCAAAAATTAAGCACTTTCTAGTTAGCCTGAAAAGTTATTACCATAGGCTTGCTAGAAAATCAGATCTCCACCACTATAGATTGATATGATACATCGATCAAAAGGTCTTTCAATGGTTGTAATGGAGCTTGGTTAGGGGTGTTGTCACAAGCTGCAAAAGAGGGGTAGAATCGAGATTGAATTGAAAAATCATCTAGCTAGAAAAATCTCTATCACTGGAACATATTTCTCGAGCTAATTCTTATGATCATATCTATTCTGCCTTGGTAGCTTTAAAATAGAAATATGCAAAAACTATTTGAACTATTAAAGATTACAACTAAATACATACGTTTTTTTAAGAACAATTCAAGTATAATACATTGAAATTTTATAACTTTGCAATATGGAAAAGAGAATAAAGCTAGATAATAAGTTCAACTCAAATCTCGACAAAAATAGGGATCAAAGTAATTGAATGGAATTCAACAAAAATGGGTTATAGGTGAATATTAGAGGTAAGTCAAAGAAAAGGGCATTAGGTTCAATGGGGTTCACTAGGGGTTAATTTATGGTGGTAGGTTTTTGTGGAGTAAGTAGGTTAAATCCTAGGTGCCTTTATCATCTCAGTATATCAAATCAATGATGTGGTCTCGACATGTATAATCACAGCAAGTTCTAGAATAACAACTCGGTGCTGACTTACTTAAAGAAATAATAAAAGTGAGCACGAAAGAATGTATGCTCAAAAAGCTCAAAAATCTCACCAGAATTATGGCTTTTGATGTCAATTCTGCGAATTTCAAATCTCAAGATAACACTTAAAATTAAGGAAAATAACTTATGAAAAAAATTGGGTTTTCAAAAATTTCAACTTATCATACTTGATTCCCTAATGTTTTAAAGTTTGAATAATTAGAGTACAAGCACCTATGTCTTAATTCTCGCATATCAATAAAAATCATAAATCAATCAGAATTAATTCCTAATAGGAGATTGAAGATAATGCAGAATTGAGAACAATGCAAAAAGTTAGAAAAGTTCAGGGATTTCAAAGAGAGTGTAAAGACTGAAAATAGATTCCCCCCTACACTTAAGATGTACATTGCCCTCAATGTACAAAGATAAAATTAGTAACAAGAAAAGCACAAGATCATAAGATAGGGAGAGGTATGAAACTCCCTGCTTTGGATGGATTAGTGAGGCGGAGATTGGAAGAGTTGGCAGTTGTGGCAAGGTGTTCCCTTTTTCGTAAAGATTTGAGCTGTAAAGCTCCTTTGAAACTATGAAAGTACTTATTAGTCGTGGGGAATTTGGATCAAGAGAAATTACTCGTTAGGGGTTGGCCTTAGGGAAAGAAATAAAATAAAATAAAACAAAATACTAAAAATACTAATATTCAAATAATGAAAAAGATGAAATGAAAGAAAATAAAAATAAACGTAAAAAGGAAAATAAAGTTAGAAGAAAAGGTGAAAATAGAGATCAGTGTTAAAATAAAAATAAAGATAAAAATTAAGATAAAAATAAAGTTAGGAGGAATAGAAGTCTCTAATCCTCAGATGGATCACGTGGCGGTGGAGTGATGGTCAGGTGCTGGCATATCTGCTCTAAGGTGGCGTCGATGTAATCGAGGCACCGGAAGCATTGCTACTCAAAGTGGGAGAAGCGCTCAGATAAGTCAGCGTGGGGTGCTGCTACCCGAGATGAGTGGCGAGGGGGTGGTGGCTCAGTGGGTGCATCCTCTGCTGGCTGTGGTGGTGGGACATCATCAGTAATGTCCTCTAGGTCCTCTCCCTCCTGGACGAGTCGGAACTGAAGGGGGTCCCTCCTGGCCTCCGCTCAATCATCCTCATGTGTAACATCGTCGCGATGCCTTGGGGAGACATCTGACCGATCAAAGTGTAGGAGGATGTCCAGGCTGCGGTGTTGAGGAGCCCGAAGTGACGAGCCAGACGCGTGATGTAGGGCCCCATGGATAGAATGCCTCTGCGGTGCCTCTCCGTCTGGTACTGCATGGCGTGTGCAATGAAGTATGCGAGGTCAATGACATGTCCGTTCGCCATGCACCACAGGAAGTAGACGTCGTGAGTGTTAACGACGCCTGTGCTCTCCCGTCTACCTGTCAGAGTGTGAGCAAGGAGAGCATGAATGTACCTCAGAGAGGGGACGAGGGCGGTTGCCTTGCTGATGCTGGGGTTATATGTCTGACGCCCCGGGGCTATGTCGTTCCAACAGTCGACATGGATGTGACGGGAAAGGTTAGGAAAGTCCTCATCTGCCATAAATTGCTCTGTGTAGAGCCCAAGTGCTGTGAGGAACTTTGGCACGCAAAGGCATCACACGAGGCCTCCCAACCGGAATTGGACCGTCCCAGGATCGTCAAATCTAGTCATCACAGTCTGTAGGTGGAATGTGGAGTAGAACTCGAGGGTGAGTTCTAAGTATGTCGACTCTATAATCTGGAAGAACTACTCCCATGGCTCTATCATCAGTAAGGCCCGGATGTCATCCACCAAATGGATTCACTCAAGGTCGCCCCAGTCTATGCAGCGGCCCGTGGATATAGGGTGGGCTCGGAGGAGTTGATAATGCTCCTCTTGCGAGGCTTGGGAGAATGTGATAAATGGGTGTCTAACCTCAGAGGTGGGCCTCGATGATGAACTCCCTGGCCCCTTACGTTTCTTGGAGACGGGGACGGCAGTTTTCCTACCACGTGATGACGATATAGTATCTGAAATAAAATAACAAGCGTTAGTCCTAAAGATTGAAATTAAACTAGATAGATAATAATTACGATGACAATGTTCCTAAGAAAGCATAAAATGAGGATTAACTTGAATAGTAAAAATTAATCATTTTGAAACTTGCAACAAAACTAAGAAATATGGTTATGTATTTGTATTAAATGTATGAGAAAAATGGCATGAAAATATGAATTTAAGTGGCATACAATAAATGAATTTAAATGGCATGCAATCCTAATATATTCTATACTATTCTAGATTATTCATCCTAATATAACTAATTCCATGCTTAAATTAACAATTAGAATAAAGGAAAATTTAACTAAATAGAAAAAAAATGAAATAAAACTGAAAATAAATGAGAAAAATGGGAAAATAGAACCGAATGTAAGGTTGCACGGTCGTGGGTCGGGTATGCACGAGCGTGGGTCGGCTGATTTCGAAGGTGGTGGTGTTTTTGGGGTGTGTGGCGATGCTTATGGTAGTTGGGGGAGGAGATCTGAGGGTTTTGAGTGAGGAAGGAAATGAATAGTGGCCCCTATTTTTAGTTTTTGGGTCACACAGGCATGTCACACGCCCGTGTGAGTCGTGTTTTGCCCGTGTCTTTCGAAAATCGAGGGTTTTTGCGCGCCTGGTTCGAAGTACATGCCCGTGGGGATGTTTTACATGGCCGTGGGAGATCAGTTCTTCGTCATCCACACAGTCGTGTGATGGTATACACGGCTGTCTGCGATCGTGTTCGTGTGTCACACGGTCATGTGATATGTTCCACGAGCGTGTGAAATTTGACAGTGTCTTCCACGGGCTGAGGACACGGGCGTGGTGACTTGTACAAGCCCGTGTTGATGCTGCAGGGTTGCCACGGCCATGTCGCACGGCCGTAGGGTATTTTTGGTAGCCTGTGTAAAAGTCGAAAGGTTGTCACGGCCATATCGCACGGCCGTGGCAATTTATCGGTGGCCCGTGTTTTGGGAAAATTTGTGCTCTGTTTATACACGGCCTGGGTGCACGACCGTGTCTCTGTTTAAAGTGTTCACACAGCCTAGGGCACGCCCGTGGGACTGGCCGTGTGGTCCTAAATCTCTGCATTGAAAGGGTTAGTTCATGCATGAAAAATACTAAAATCAAAATAGATGAAAAATTACTAAGTTAGTGCTCGGGTTGCCTCCTGAGAAGCACTTATTTAAAGTCTAAGCTCGACTCTGCTTGGATGTATCATGGAGGGATTTCATGGAGCTGAAACTCCTCCCTTTTATCTTTAAAATTCTCACCTCTATAATGTTTAAGCCTATGTCCGTTTACCTTAAACGTATCGTGGGTTCGGTGAGTTACCTCAATTGTGCCGTATGGAAAGACTTTCATTACCATGAAGTAGGGTGTATCACTCGTATGTTCTTTTGAATTTGAGCTTCGTGGATCATTTTCCCCTAAAATTACCTTATCTCCCACTTTGAGTTGATTTGGTTGTCCTTGAAGGTCGTCTTGGTGATGCTCCATTTTGGTGTGGCACATTTTGGGCTTTTCATAAAAGTTCAGCCACTTATCTAGTTCCTTGATCTGGAGCATTCGCTTTTCTGGTTCATCTTCTGTAGGTGAATTTGCCAATGTTTGCATTGTCTTTATGTGGAGTGTGTCCTGCACAGAAGTTTGTGTGGTGAGTTTAGTGTTTTTATAGGGACTCAAATCTCTATTCTCGTCTGTAGTTTTAACTGAGTTGTGAGCTCGTATGGTGACTGTATCATCACCTACTCGTAATTTGAGTTCACCTGTTAGTTTTAACAGTTGTTAAAAAGGGTCACCCTAGAATTAAGGGTACATTGCTAGCCTCATCAATGTCTAAAACAACAAAGTCAACTGGGAATATAAATTTATCGATTTTGACAAGTACATCTTCAATTATTCCTTTAGGTGTCCTAATAGTTTTATTAGCTAGTTGAATGCTCCTCTTGGTTTTCTTAGGGGTTCCAAGACCTAGTTGTTTAAACAGGTTATAAGGTATGACGTTTATGCTTGCCCCTAAATCAGCTAAAACATTTTTTTCCTCTAGGCTACCAAGTAAACAAGGGATAGTGAAACTCCCTGGATCTTTTAGTTTGGTCGGTAGTCTATTTTGTAGAATGGCTGAGCAGACTGCATTTAATTCCACATGAGATTTCTCCTCTAGCTTCCGCTTGTTTGTCAAGAGTTCTTTTAAGAATTTAACCGCGTCTGGCATCTGCAAAATTACTTCAACAAATGGTAAGTCAATGTGTAATTTTTTTAAGAGTTTAAGAAACTTACCGAATTGTTCATCTGTGCGGTCTTTTTGTAGCGCTCTTGGGTATGGTATACAAGGCTTGTGTTCGTTGATATCTGGCTTTTTGTTGCTTACCTCTACCTTACCTTTACTCACCTCAGGCTCCTCGCATAACTTTGGGTCGTCTTTGGTTAATGCCTCCTCATCTGTTGTATTTATGGCATGAACTTGCTCTTTAGGATTGGTCTCAGTGTTACTTGGAAGTCCACCTTGTGGTCTTTCTAATATTAACTTGGCGAGTTGACCAATTTGATTCTCAAGGCCTTTGATTGATGCTTGCTGGTTCTTTAATACCGTTTCAGTGTTCTGGAATCGGGTTTCTGACATGGCCATGAATTTGGTAAACATCTCTTCAAGGTTGGGCTTTTTCTCCTATTGCGGCGGTGGCTGCTGGAATCCCTGAGAGGGTTGTTGCCTTTGATTCCCTTATCCTCCTCAAGAAAAATTGGGATGGTTTCGCCAACCTGCATTATATGTGTTACTATATGGATTATTTTGAGATCTAAAATTGTTACCCATATAATTGGCCTGCTCGGTTTCTGTGCCATTGGCAGAAGATGAGTAGTCTGTAGTGAACATATTCACCTGAGTTGTGTCACACTGCATTACTGCTTGTGCCTGCGTAGAACCAACAAAATGATCAAACTTTTTATTTAAAAGTTCTTCTTGGTTAGAAAGCATAGCGACAGCATCAATATTATAAACTCCTGTAGCTTTCGCAGGCTTTGTCCTCATGAGTTGCCACTGATAGTTATTCAGCGACATCTCTTCAATAAATTCATAAGCTACTTTTGGTGTTTTATTGTTGATTGTTCCTCCTGTGCCGGCATCGATCATTTGCCTTTTTGAAGGATTCAAACCATTGTGAAAAGTTTGAACTTGTAGCCATAAAGGTAGGCCATGATGAGGGCATCTTCTTAAAAGATCTTTGTATCTCTCCCAGGCATCATATAGTGTTTCTAAATCCATCTGCACAAAAGAAGAGATATCGTTTCGTAATTTAGCTGTTTTTGCTGGAGGAAAATATTTAAATAAAAAATTTTCGGTCATCTGTTCCCATGTGGTGATTGAGCCTCGTGCTAAAGAATTTAACCACTGTTTGTCTTTGTTTCTTAAAGAGAATGGAAATAGCTTTAGACAAATGGCATCATCAGAAACGCCATTAATTTTAAAGGTATCACAAAGTTCCAAAAAATTGGCTATGTGTGAGTTTGGATCTTCGTCCTGTAAACCATCAAACTGCACCAATTGCTGTATCATCTGAATAGTGTTAGGCTTTAATTCAAAATTATTAGCAGTAATAGCAGGTCGAAGAATGCTAGTTTGGGTACCAACCAAACTAGGTTTAGCATAATCATACATAGTGCGAGGGGTTTCTTCCTGATTTACTGGTGGCGCGACTATTGCAGGAGGTGGTGGAACATTTTGATTTGCTTCCATCTCTTCTGTAGGTTCTGGCCTTTGTTCTTGATCTTGTTCTGGATACTGTAGGCTTCGTCTGATTTCTCTACTATTTCTATGAACTGTTGCCTTTAAATCTTCGTCAAAAAGTAATGGCCCTGTTGGGTTGTTTCTAGTCATAAACTAGAAATACCTAGAAGAATTAAAACAAAGAAAAATAGAATAAAATAAAATAAAAATAAAAATAAATAAAAACTTAAATAAATAAATATACTAATGGCTAAAGTAATAGAAATTGAGTTTTCTTAATATTTTAGTTCCCTGGCAACGGCGCCAAAAACTTGATATGCTCGTAATATTAAGTAATAAAATTTATAAAACTGATCACACCAAAACTAACATCACGATATTAAAGGCAAGCACACCTATCGAACAGTAGTATAGTTTAGCGGCAAGACCGAGTTATCGTACCCAAGGGAACCAAAAGTACTAATACTTACTTCCTTTCTATTATCTAGCCTAAAAAATAAAAGAGGATTGATTGAAACTAATTCTAAGACTAACTAAAAGTGCACAAAAAGTAAATTGGGGAAAACTTTAGGGAAAAGCTGATTGATATGGGCAATACTTAAGGGAGAATCCACCTAGACTTCACTTGTTATTGGTTCTTGAGCTAGACGATTTATTCACTTGACTTGATCCGTAGAGATCCCTAATTTATGCTAAACCCTCCGTCGAGGCGAAGAGCAACTAGGCCTAGGTTGTTAACTAAAGTTCCTTTATTAATTAACACCCTAGGTTGCATTAATTCGATCTATGGTTCCCCATATTAGGTTTGACCCTAATCCGGCAGATTTATGTCGCCCTATGTCTAGGGTTGCATGCAACTCCGCTTAATTATGGTAGATCTACTATTATCACAGGGACTTTTGCTCCTCTGCTTTAAGCACATCCTTTTCTTGAATTAATACCTAGGCTTATTAACACAAGAATTAAGCACACATAATTAAGAACAACTCAAGTATTTATCATATAACTCAAGAATAAATAATAACAAGATTCGTCTTAGGTTTCATCCCCCTCAAATATTTGAGGGATTTAGTTCATAATAAAGAAAGAAAACTTCTCAGAAGAATTAAGATAACAAAACATAAAGAACCCGAAAACCCTGAAGGAATTTAGGGAGATCCTCTGTCTTGATGTAGAATTCTGGCTTCTGGGATGAATCAATCGGCTTCCCTTGGTGTAATTCCTTGCTTTCACTCCTTGTGTTGGCAGAAATATGGCGCTCTTCTCTCGAGAGAAAAGAGTATATCTTTAGAGTTGGCTCTTGGAGTCTTTATATAGAGTTTAGAATGGAAGAGTATATCATTAGAGTTGCCTCTTGGGGTCTTTATATAGAGTTTAGAATGGCTTTCTTAGCCCCTAAGTATCCAAATCCGAGTGAAATTCCTCTTCCTTAAGACTAGAACACGCCCGTGTGCCACGCACGTGTAGTTCGATAAGAAGCCGTGTAAGATTCTATCGATTGGGGCACGACCGTGTGGCCTGGCCATGCTTGTCGGGGCTGGACCGTGTGGCCTTCGTGTGGTACGGCTGTGTGCCACGGCCATGTGATGACCCCTTGGGCCATGTCGATTACACATTTTGGCCCATTTTCATGGTTTTTGGCCCATTTTCCGTTCTTTTCTCTTCCCTATGCTCTGCTGAGTATAAGATATGAAAAAGAAAGATTAAGAGCACCAATTCTCACAAAATTAATGATAATCCATCCCAAATATAGGCTAAACATGAGGTAAAAATATGTATAATTTATCGTTTATCAAGGAGTTATTGAGAAGGTGCCCTCACCATGGGCTACCTTTATGGCTTCAAGTTTAGACTTTTTACAATGGTGTGAACCTTTCAACAAGACAACTGATCGATGTGGCTACCATTGGAACAATAAATGACAAAACTCCTGAAGAGGCTTATGAATTTATTGAAGAGATGTCACTGAATAACTATCAGTGGCAAGTCATGAGCACAAACCAACAAAAGCCACTGGTGTTTTCAACCTCGACGCGGTCACTATGCTATCTAATCGGGTAAAAGTTTTAAATGAAAAGATTGATGGTTTAGTTGGTTCTACGCAGGTACATCTAATGATGAGGTATGGTTCAATTGGAGGAGGGATGCACAACACAGATTATCAATCCTTCAATCCTAACACGGAGGAAGAGTAACACTTATAATGTAGGTTGGAGGAACCATCCCAATTTCTCGAGGGGTAGTCAAGGAAATCAAAGGCAACAACCCCCTCCAGGCTTCCAACAACCACCTTACCAACAACAGAAAAAGTCGAACCTTGAGGAGATGCTCACAAAATTTATCTCGGTGTCAGAAACTATTTTAGAATACTGAGATAGCACTTAAAAATTAGCAAGCATTAATTCAAGGGTTCGAAACTCAAATGGGACAACTTGCTAAGTTGATCTCTAAACGACCACAAGGTAGCTTACCAAGTAACACAGAAGCTAACCTAATGGAGCAACTTCATGCTATCACTGTGATTGATGAATGAGGATTAGTTGAAGACAAACCAAAACCGTGGCAAGAAGATGTGGTAAGTAAAGGTAAGGTTGAGGTAAGCCACAATGAACCAGTAGATAGAGAGCATAAGCCTCGTGTACCATACCCAAATGCGACAAGGAAAGACTGCACAGATGAACAATTTGGTAAATTCCTTAAACTCTTAAGAAATTACATATTAACTTACCATTTATTGAAGCTCTTTCGTAGATGCCAAACGCAGTTAAATTTTTAAAGGAGCTTTTAGCAAATAAACAGAAGTTGGATGAGTTATCGCATGTGGAATTAAATGCAGTTTGCTCATCTATTTTGCAAAATAAGCTACCCAACAAACTGAAAGATCTAGGGAGTTTTATGATTCCTTGTTTAATTGGTTGTTTAACTATTGATAATGCATTGGTTGATTTAGGGGCTAGTATTAATGTAATACCTTACAAAATGTTTAAACAACTAGGTCTTGGGAAACCCAAACAAACTAGGATGAGCATTCAATTGGCTGATAAAACCATTAGATTTCCTAGGGGAATAATTGAAGATGTTCTTGTTAAAATTGATAAATTTATATTCCCAGTAGATTTTGTTGTTCTAGAAATGGATGAGGATATCAATGTACCCTTAATTTTAGGTCGACCCTTTTTAGTAACTGCTAGGACTATTATTGATGTGGGCACAGGTGAACTCACACTTCGTGTAGGCGATGACACGATTACGCTTTAAGCTCATGATTCTGTTAGGATATCTAATGATAGATATGATATTACGAGTTCTTTTAATAAGAGTAACCTCACTGTTCAACCTTCTTTGAGGACATTCCTCACAAAAGCACAAATGAGCCACACTCAAGTTCATGCAACAACAAGGGAGCAATCAATGAAAAGCGAATGCTATAGATTGATGAACTAGACGAATGGTAGAACTATAGCAAAGAGAAACCTAGGATACGTCACGCAGAACCGAAACAAATCCATGACGAGCCTACAGATAAACCGAGTCAACTTAAGGTTAGGGAGTAGGTATTATTAGACAAAACGAACCCTAAAATTGCCAAGTTTGAGCTTAATGCAAATGATGCACCTCCCTTCATGGTAATAAAAGTTTATCCCTATGGTACAGTTGAGGTTAATCATCCCAAATTTGGCACATTCAAGGTAAATAGTATTCAAGTCAAACCTTATTTTGATGGAATTGATAGCAGAAAAGAGGAGTTTCAACTCCTCAAACCACCATGACTAGGAAAAATCGAGGTAAGTCGAGCTTAGACTCTAAATAAGTGCTTCTTGAGAGGTAACCCAAGCACTAACATCACTAATGAACTTATTTTTATCTATTTTTTATGTTTTAAGTGCAGGTTTTTGAGCCACACGGCCTGGATACATGGGTGTGTCCTTGGCTGTATGGAAACAGGGCCAAAAATCCCCAAAAATTAACATGAACATGGCTTGCTATAAATCCACACGGTCACACGGCTGTGTGGACCACATGGCCTGCACACACGGGCGTGTCCTAGACCGTGTGAAACCTAGAGATTAATTCTTCAATTTTTAATCAAGTCAGTGACGAACACAGACAAGGACATGGCTGTGCACGAGACATGGCTTAGCCACACGGGCATGCGGAATGTAACACGAGCGTGGTGAGTATTACATAGGCATGGGAGAAGCGAACAAAGCACTACACGGTCGTGCGATATGGCCATGTGAATGACACGGCCTGGACACATGGGCGTGCTGATATCGCGTGATATGTAGTAATAAAATTTATAAAAACTGATCACACCAAAAACTAACTAATATCACGATTTTAAGGCAAGCGCACCTATCGAACAGTAGTATAGTTTAGCAGCAAGACCGAGTTATCGTACCCAAGGGAACCAAAAGTACTAGTACTCACTTCCTTTCTATTATCTAACCTAAAAGTAAAAGAGGTTTGTATGAAACTAATTCTAAAACTAAACTAAGAATGCACAAAAAGGAAATTGGGGAAAAAACTCTCGGGAAAACTAATTGATATAGGCAATACTCAAGGGAGAATCTATCTAGACTTCACTTGTTATTAACTTCTTGAACTAGACGATTTCTTGACTTGGCTTGATCCGTAGAGATCCCTAATTTATGTTAATACCTCTGTTGAGGATAAGAACAACTAATCGTAGGTTGATTAACAGAAATCTCTTTCTAGTTAAAACCCCCTAGTCTTGCATTAACTCGATCTATGGATCGCCCTATTAGGTTTGACCCTAATCCGGTAGATTTATGTCGCCCTATGTCTAGGGTTGCATGCAACTCCGCTTAATTATGGTAGATCTACTCTTAAAACAGGGACTTTTGCTCCTCTGCCTAAGCACATCAGTTTCTTGACTTAATACCTAGGATTATTAAACCAAGAATTAAGAACACATAATTAAGAACAATTCAAGTATTTATCATATAATTCAAAATGAATAATAACAAGGTCTGTCTTAGGTTTCATCCCCCTCAAGTATTTGAGGGGTTTAGTTTATAATTAATAAAGAAAACATCTCAAAAGAAATAAGATAACAAAACATAAAGAACCCAAAAACCCCCAAAGGAATTTAGGGAGATCCTCTGTCTTGATGTAGAATTATGGCTTCTGGGATGAATTAATCGACTTCCCTTGGAGTAATTCCTTGCTTTCACTCCTTGTGTTGGCAGAAAAGAAGAGCTCTTTTTGGGAGAAAAGAGTACCCCCTTAGAGTTGCCTCCTAGGGTCTTTATATAGAGCTTTGGAATGCCTTTCTTAGCCTCTAAGTATCCAAATCCGAGTGAAATTGCACTTCCTCATGACAGGGACACGCCCGTGTGGTTTCGACAAGAGGCCGTGGGCTTGTTGAGGGTGGCACAGTCATGTGGCCTGGCCATGCTTGTCGGGGCTGGGCCGTGTTGGTGACTCATTGGGCCACGTCATTTTCACCCTTTGGGCCATTTTCTTCATTTTTGGTCCCTTTTTCGTTCTTTTCTCTTTCCTATGCTCTCTTGAGTATAAAACATTAAATACAAGGGTTAAGAGCACGAATTCTCACAAAATTGATAATAATTCATCCAAAATATAGGCTAAACATGAGGTAAAAATATGTATAATTTGTCATTTATCAAATACCCCCACACTTAAGCCTTTGCTTGTCCTCAAGCAAGATCTCAATCCCTAATTAAGAATCATTCTTCTCAGCTTACAATCTTTATTAATAATGTTTCGAGCTAATTCACAAATAATTATACAATAAAGATTCAATCAGAAGAACGTTAAAGATTCAATTACTCTAAGTTGAGAATTTTATCATCGAAACATAAGTTTCCTCCCTTCTTCTAAGTACTCATCTTTCAATTGAAATCAACAAGATTTGACATCCTCACTAAAGATTCACTCTATCCATTCAAAATGTTTAGGGTTCAAGAATTAAGTACTCTCTAGTCAACCTGAAAAGTTATTACCATAGGCTTGCAAGAAAATCAAATCTCCACCACTATAGTTTGGTATGATACATCGATCAAAAGGTCTTTTAAAGGTTATAATGGGGCTTAGTTAGGGGTGTTGTCCCAAGCTGCAAAAGAGGGTTAGAATCGAGATTGAATTGAAAAATTATCTTGCTAGAAGAATCTCTATCACTGGAACATATTCCTCAAGCTAAGCCTTGTGATGACATCTTTTCTACCTTGGTAGCCTTAAAATAGAAATATGCAAAAAGAAATTTAACTCATTATAATTGGATTAGTTGTATATTTTCATTTTTTTAAGAACAATTCAAATACAATACAATAAATTGAATATTTACAACTTTACAATCTGGAAGCTAGATAATAATTCAACTCGAATCTCGACAAAAATAGGGATCAAAGTAATTGAATGAAATTCAACAAAAACGGATTATTGATTAATATTAGGGGTAAGTCAAAGAATAGGTTGTTAGGCTCAATAGGGTTCACTAGGGGTTAATTTGTAGAGGTAGGCTTTTATGGAGTAAGTGGGTTAAATCTTAAGTGCCTTTATCATTTCAGTGTATCAAATCAATGATGTGGTCTCGATATGTATAATCAAAGCAAGTTCTAGAATAACAGTTCAGTATTGACTCACTCAAAGCAATAATAAAAGTGAGCACGAAAGAATGTATGCTCAAAAGGCTCAAATCTCACCAGAATTATGGCTTTTGATGTCAATTCTACGAATTTCAAATCTCAAGATAACACTTAAAATTAGGGAAAATAACTAATGAAAAAAATGGGATTCTCAAAAATTTCAACTTATCATGCTTGATTCCCTAATATTTTAAAGTTTGAATAATCAAAGTACAAGCACCTATGTCTTAATTCTCTCATATCAATAAAAATCATAAATCAATCAGAATTAATTCCTAACAGGAGATTGAAGCTAATGCAAAGAGTGAAAGTGAGAATTTGAGAATAATGCAACAAGTTAATAATTTTTAGGAATTTCAAGGAGAATGTAATGACTGAAAGTAAGTTTCCCCCCCACACTTAAGATGTACATTTCCCTCAATGTACAAGGATATCATTAGTAGCAATAGAAGCACAAGATCATAAGATAGGGAAAGGCATGAAACTCCCTGAATTTTGGATGAATTTGTGAGACGGAGATTGGACTTGGAAAAGCCGGCAATTGTGGCAGGGTTGTCCCATTTCCATATGGATATAAGCTGTAGAGCTCTTTTGAAAATGCAAAAGTATTTATCAGTCGTGAGGAATTTGGATTAAAAGAATATGTTTGTTAAGGGGGGAGCCGATATGAAGAAATTAAAAATAAAGAAAGAAAATAAATTAAATTCCAAAAATACTAAAATTCAAATAATAAAAAAGATAGAATGAAGTAAAAATAAAAGTAAAAGTAAGAAGGAAAATAAAGTTTGAAGAAAAGAAAAGGTAAAATTAGGGATCAGCGTTCAAATAAAAATTAAGATACGAATAAAGTTAAGAGGAATAGAAATCTCTAATCCTCAGATGGATCACGCGATGGCGGTGGTGAAGTAATGTGAAGGTGCTAGCATATCTGCTGTAGTGTGGTGTCGCTGTGGTCGAAGCGTTGGAAGCATTGCTGCTCAAATCTGGATAGGCGCTCAGATATGTTAGCAGGAGAAACTGCCACATGAACTGGTCGGTGATGGGGTGGTAGGTTGGTAAGTGTATCATCCTCTGGTGGTGGTGGTGGTGGGACATTATCAGGAATGTCCTCCGGATCCTCGGCCTCCTGGATGAGGCGGTACTGAAAAGGGTCGCCTCTTGGCCTCCATTGGATCATTCTCATATGGTGCATAATCTAGAAGCCCTGAGGGGACATCTGGCCTATCAGTGTGTATGAGGATGTCTGGGCCGCTGTGTTGAGGAGCCTAAAGTGACGGGCCAAGCGTGTAATGTAGGGGCCCATAGATATGACGCCCCTACAATGACGCTCGGTCTGGTGCTGCATGGCATGCGCGATAAAGTAGGCGAGGTCGATGGGGTGCGCGCTCGCCATGCTCCATAAAAAATAGGCGCCATGGGTGTTGATGACGCCTGTGCTCTCCCGTCTACCTGTCAAAGTATGTGCGAGAAGAGCGTGAAAGTACCTTAATGACGGGGGGAGGGCGGTCGCCTTCGTGCGACTGGGGTCGTAGGAGGGATACCCCAGGGCGATGTTTTGCCAACAATCTATGGGTCTGAGGTGGATGCGACGGGGAAGCGTAGGAAAGTCTTCCTCCACCATGAATTGCTCTGTGTAGAGGCCGAGAGCTGAGCCGAACTCTGGTACGCTAAGGTGGCGTACACGACCTCCTAAGCAAAATAGACTGTGCCGGGATCATCGAACTGGCTCATGACGGTCTAAAGATGAAAGGTAGAGTAGAACTCTCGAGTGAGTTCAAGGTATGTAGGCTCGATGATTCGGAAGAACTGCTCCTAAGGATCTGTCATCAGTAAGGCCTGGACTGCATTTACGAGGTTAACTTGCTCTAGCGCGTCCCAATCAATGCATCTGCCTGCGCTTAATGTACGTTCCCGTAGTATCTGAAATAACTCCTCTTGGGAGGCTTGGGAAATGTGATGAACGGCTAGCGAGCCTCAGAAGTGGGCATCGATGATGAGCCACCTGGCCCCTTTCGTTTCTTTGAAGGGGGGCAGCAGCCCATTTTCCTCGTGATGTCAACATAATGCCAAATGGGAGAGGTACACGGTCATGGGAGAGGATTTGAACAGTCGTGGGGCACTTTCCACGGGCGTGGGATGGTCTTGTGAGAGTGTGTTGGTGTTTTGAGGATCGGTGGTGGCGTTTATGGTGGTTGGGGAAGAAAATTTTTAGGGTTTGGGTGAGGGAGAAAATGAATAGTGGCCCCTATTTATAGTTTTTGGGTTACACGGGCATGTGCCATGCCCGTGTGACTCAGGTTTTGCCCGTGTGGTTCAAAATTTGGTGGTTTTGGTATGCCTGGTTCAAAGTACACGCCCGTGTTGGCCATCTCGCACGGCCGTTTGTGATCTTGTTCGCTTGTCACACGGTCGTGTGATCGGTCACATAGCCGTTTGCGATGAGGTTTCATTATTCACACGGTCGTGTAGGTAGTCACATGGCCGTGTCTAAATCGACAATGTTGGCCATGAATTGGGGACATAGGCGTGTGGCCTTGTGCAAGCCCATGTCTAAGTTAAAAGGTTGCCACGGCCATGTTGCACGACCGTGGCGATTTGTCGGTAGCCCGTGCTTTTGGGAAAATTATGCTCTATTTACACACGGCCTAGGTGCACGACCGTGTCTCTGCTTTAAATGTTCGTACGGCCTTAGGCATGCTCGTGGGCGTGGCCATGTGGTCCTAAATTTTTGCATTAAAAAGGGTTAGTTGATGCATAAAAATACTAAAATCAAAAATCAAAGAAAAGTTACTAAGTTAGTGCTCGAGTTCCTCCCGAGAAGCACTTATTTAGAGTCTAAGCTCGACTCTACCTGGATGTATAATGAAGGAATTTCATGGAGCTGAAGCTCCTCACTGTTATCTTTAAAATTCTGACCTCTATAGTGTTTAAGCCTCTAGCTGTTTACCTTGAAAGTAGCGTGGTTAGGGTGAGTTACCTCAATTGTGCCGTATGGAAAGACAGTTTGAATAGTGAATGGACCTGACCACCTTGACTTGAGTTTTCCAGGAAATAGTTTCAGCCTTGAGTTGTAGAGTAAGATAAGATCACCCGTTTTGAACTGCTTAAGTTGTTTCAGTCATTTGTCATGGCGTCGCTTCATGGCTTCCTAATATAGTTGTGAGCTCTCGTAGGCATTGCAACGCCATTCATCTAGCTCATTTAACTGCATTAATCTTTTCTCACCTGCAAGTTTAAAATCAAGGTTTAAGAACTTAACAGCCCAGAATGCTTTATGTTCAAGTTCAAATGGTAGGTGACAACTTTTTTCGTAGACAAGTTTCTAGGGAGATGTACCTATTGGCATTTTAAAAGCAGTTCTATAGGCCCATAAAACATCGTCTATTTTTTTTGACCAATCTTTTCTATTTGTTTCTATTGTTTTCTCTAAGATGCGTTTTAGTTCCCTATTTGTTACTTCGACTTGGCCACTAGTTTGTGGATGATAAGTGGTAGTTGTTCTATGATGTACTCCATACCTTTTTAAAACTTTTTCAAATTGAGCATTGCAAAAATGGGTACCCCTATCACTAATAATTATCCTAGGTGTTCCAAATCGAGAGAAAAGTTTCTTTAAAAATTGTACTACCATTCTAGCATCATTAGTAGGTAAGGCTTGGGCTTCCACCCATTTTGACATATAATCTACTGCTACTAGGATGTACTTATTCCCAAATGAAGTAAGGAATGGACCCATGAAATCAATACCCCATACATCAAATATTTCACATGAAAGTATATAGTTTTGAGGCATTTCATTATGTTGAGAGATATTACATGTTCTCTGGCATTTATCATAAGAGGTCACATACCTGTTGGCATCTCTGAAAAGTGTAGGCCAGTAAAAGCCTGATTCGACTACCTTATGAGCAGTTTTAGCTCCACTGTGATGTCCTCCTGTGGGCCCTGAATGGCAATGATTTAAAATCTAATATGCTTCTGTTTCAGCAATGCATCTTCGAATAACTTGATCTGCACAAATGCGAAAAAGAAAAGGATCTTCCCAAAAGTAGTTTTTCACATCAGCGAAGAATCGTTTCTTTTGCTGATGGGTCAGCCCTTTTGGGGTTATGTTAGCTGCTAAATAATTTGCAAAATCAGCAAACCAAGGAACTGCTGCCTCTGCTATGGCTAGGAGTTGTTCTTCAGGAAACAAGTCATTTATTTTACCGAGGTACTTGGGTTGTGTGTTTTCTAGTCTTGAAAGGTGATCTGCTACCAAGTTTTCAGCTCCTTTCTTGTCTTTTATTTCTAAATTGAATTCCTGTAACAATAGAATCCATCTTATTAACCGAGGTTTTGCATTAGTTTTAGTTAAAAGATAGCGAAGAGCAGAATGGTCAATATAAACAATGACTTTTGACAAAATTAAATAAGATCTAAATTTGTCAAATGCAAAAATAACGGCTAGAATTCTTTTTCTATAGTGGTATAATTTGCTTGAGCGGTTGTCAAAGTTCTGCTAGCATAATAAATCAGTTAAAAGTACTTGTCTCTTCGCTGTCCCATAACTGCACCTACTACAAAATCACTTGCATCGCACATTAGTTCAAAAGGTAGATTCCAATCAGGTGAAATCATAATCGGGGCATTGACTAATTTTTCCTTTAGAGTGTTAAAAGATTCTAAACATTCTTGGTCAAAGTTGAAAAGCATGTCTTTTTCTAGTAATTTTGTTAAAGGCTTAGCTATTTTAGAAAAATCTTTAATAAATCTGTAATAAAAACCGGCATGTCCTAAAAAGCTTCTTATAGCCTTAACTGAATTAGGGGGAGGTAATTTTTCAATGGTTTCAATTTTTTCTTTATCTACCTCTATCCCTTTACTAGAAATTTTATGTCCTAATATAATACCCTCTTGAACCAAAAAGTGACATTTTTCCCAGTTTAGCACTAAATTTGTCTCTTCACATCTTATCAAAACACGTTTTAAATTATTAAGACAAAGTTGGAAAGAATTATCGAAAATTGAAAAATCATCCATAAATACCTCCATGATGTCTTCCACAAATTCGTTGAAGATAGCTAGCATGCATCGCTGAAAAGTAGCAGGAGCGTTACATAAACCGAAAGGCATTCTACGATAAGTAAACGTACCATATGGACATGTGAATGTCATTTTCTCCTGATATTCTAGAGCTATCAGGATTTGGAAGTAACCAGAGAGGCCATCTAGGAAACAATAATACATGTGGCCTGATAATCTTTCCAACATCTGATCAATAAAAGGTAAGGGAAAATGATCTTTTCGAGTTGTGTCATTCAGCTTTCTATAATCAATGCAAACTCTCCATCCAGTGACTGTTCTTGTAGGTATTGGCTCTTTTTTGTCATTAGACACCACGGTTGTGCCTCCCTTTTTAGGAACAACCTACACAGGACTTACCCAAGAACTGTCAGAAATAGGATAAATAATACCTACATCTAGAAGTATAATTACCTCATCTTTTACGACTTCCTTCATGTTGGGATTCAATCATCTTTGAGCTTGCACGGATGGTTTATATTCATCTTCTATAAAATTTTGTGGGTGTAAAAAGAAGGATTAATTCCCTTAATATCTGAAATTTGCCAAGCTATAGCCTACTTGTGCTCCCTTAACACATGGAGTAGTTCCCTTTTTTCTTCATTGCTTAAATCGGATGAGATAATCACAGGTCATGTCAAATCATCTCCTAAAAATGCATACTCTAAATGGTCTGGCAGTTGTTTTAGCTCTAATTTAGGGGGTTCATCAATTGAAGGTTTCTGTCTCAACTCATCATTCATCTTTATACTTTCATAACTTATGTGTCTCGTGATAATTTCATTAGAATCTAACTCCTTTCTTACTTCTTCAATTTCAGTGGTGGCTTCATCTTCCCCTCCCCCCAAACCTTGAACTAGACACAATTCCAACGTGTCTGCGAGAGAAAGTTCCTGAAAAGTATCTTGAAAAAAGTAATCGATAATATCAGCAAAATAACAGGAATCATCTTGTTCTTTAGAAACTTTCATAGCATCATAGATTTTAAAAACGACTTCTTCCTTACCAACTCTAAGTACTAATTTACCATCCCCTACATCGATAACAGCTCTAGCAGTAGTTAAAAATGGATGTCCCAAAATTAAAGGCACCTCAATATCCTCATCCATGTCAAGCACAACAAAATCAACAGGGAATATAAATTTATCTACCTTTACTAGCACATCTTTGATAATTCCCTTAGGATATTTAACAAATCTATCAGCTTGTTGAATACTCATCCTAGTGGGCTTTGGTTCCCCTAGACCTAGTTGCTTGAACATTTTGTAAGGCATTAAATTAATGCTAGCACCTAAATCAGCTAAGGCTTTATCAATAATTAAACTACCAATTAAACAAGGAATAGTAAAACTCCCTGGATCTTTCAGTTTTGCCGGCAGTTTATTTTGAAGAATAGCTGAGCATTCCTCGTTGAGTTCCACTATGGCTAATTCTTCCAACTTCCTTTTATTTGTTAGAAGTTCTTTAAGAAACTTCGCGTCCTTCAGTATCTGTGAAATTGCTTCAACAAAAGGTAAGTTAATATGTAATTGTTTAAATAGTTCAAGAAATTTACCGAATTGAGCGTCTGCGCGGTCTTTCTTCAACTTTGTCGGATATGGAATAGGCGGTTTGTATTCCTTGAGTTTTGGTGGAGTGTTTTCCTTGGGTTCCTCTACCTTGTCGTTTGGAGATTCTTGAGCAGGCTTCTTTCCTGGTTCAGCCAGTACTTTCTCGTCTCTTAAAGTAATTGCTTTGACATGTTCTCTGGGATTTGGCTCAGTGTTACTTGGTAGTCCACCTTGTGGTCTCTCTGAAATTAATTTCGCAAGTTGACCGATTTGATTCTCAAGCCCCTGAATTGATGCTTGTTGGTTTTTTAGGGCCATTTCAGCATTTTGAAAATGGGTTTCTGATGCGGCCATAAATTTGGTGAACATCTCTTCAAGATTCAGCTTTTTCTCTTGTTGTGGTGGTGGCTGATGAAATCCCGGAGGAGGCTGTTGTCTTTGATTTCCTTGTCCTCCCCATGAAAAATTGGGGTGATTTCTCCAACCTGCATTGTAAGTATTTCTATAAGGGTTATTTTGAGGTCTAGAATTGTTACCCATATAGTTGGCTTGCTCAGTTTTTATGCTGTGTCCATAAGATGAGTAGTCTGGATTGAACATATTTCTTGGAGTTGTGTCGTATTACATTACTGGTTTTGCCTGCGTAGAACCAACAAAATTATCAAACTTTTTATTTAGAAGTTCTACTTGGTTAGTAAGCATAGTGACAGCATCAATATTATAAACTCCTGTGGCTTTTGTCGGCTTTGTCCTCATGACTTGCCACTGATAGTTATTCAGTGACATCCCTTCTATAAACTCATAAGCTACTTCGGGTGTTTTATTGTTGATTGTTCCTTCTGCGGCTACATCGATCATTTGCCTTGTTGACGGGTCAAACCGTTGTGGAAGGTTTGAACTTGTAGCCACAAAGGTAACCTATGGTGAGGGCATCTTCTCAAAAGATCCTTGTATCTCTCCCAGGCATCGTAAAGTGTTTCTAAATCAATCTGCACAAAACAAGAGATATCGTTTCATAATTTAGCTGTTTTAGCTGAAGGAAATATTTAAGTAAAAATTTTTCTGTAATCTATTCCCATATAGTGATTGAGCCTCGTGGTAAAGAATTTAACCACTGTTTGGCTTTATTTCTCAAAGAGAATGGAAATAGCCTTAGACGAATGGCATCAGCAGAAACTCCATTAATTTTAAAAGTATCACAAAGTTCCAAAAAATTGGCAATGTGTGAATTTGGATCTTCATCCTGTAAACCACCAAACTGCACAAATTGTTGTATCATCTGAATAGTGTTAGGTTTTAATTCAAAATTATTTCCAACAATAGTAGGTCTAATAATACTAGATTGAGCACTAGCCAAACTAGGTTTAGCATAATCATACATAGTACGAGGAGCTTCATCTTGTTCTACGGGTAATGCTGGATGTGGTTGAATGTTTCGATTTGCTTCCATCTCTTCTGTAGGTTCTGGCTCTTGTTCTTGGTCTTGTTCTGGATAATGTAGGCTTCGTCTGATCTCTCTGCGAGTTTTGCGAATTGTTGCTTCTAAATCTTCGTCAAAAAGTAGTGGTCCTGCTGGGTTGTTTCTAGTCATAAACTAGAAATACCTAGAAGGAAAAAGCAAAGAAAATTAAATTAAATAAAATAAAAATAAAAGCTAAAAATAAATAAAATAGTAATGGCTAAAGTAATAGAGATCGAGTTTTCGTAATATTTTAGTTCCCCGGCAACGGCGCCAAAAACTTGATAGCGCGTGATATGTAGTAATAAAATTTATAAAAGCTGATCACACCAAAAGCTAACTAATATCATGATTTTAAGGCAAGCGCACCTATCGAATAGTAGTACAGTTTAGCGACAAGACCGAGTTATCGTACCTAAGGGAACCAAAAGTACTAGTACTCACTTCCTTTCTATTATCTAACCTAAAAGTAAAAGAGGTTTCTATGAAACTAATTCTAAAACTAAACTAAGAATGCACAAAAAGGAAACTAGGGAAAAAACTCTCGGGAAAACTCATTGATATATGCAATACTTAAGGGAGAATCCACCTAGACTTCACTTGTTATTAACTTCTTGAACTAGACGATTTCTTCACTTAACTTGATCCGTAGAGATCCCTAATTTATGTTAATACCTCCGTCGAGGATAAGAACAACTAATCGTAGGTTGATTAACTGAAATCTCTTTCTAGTTAAAACCCCCTAGTCTTGCATTAACTCGATCTATGGATCGCCCTATTAGGTTTGACCCTAATCTGACAGATTTATGTCACCCTATGTCTAGGGTTGCATGCAACTCCGCTTAATTATGGTAGATCTACTCTTAAAACAGGGACTTTTGCTCCTCTGCCTAAGCACATCAGTTTCTTGACTTAATACCTAGGATTATTAAAACAAGAATTAAGAACACATAATTAAGAACAATTCAAGTATTTATCATATAATTCAAGAATGAATAATAACAAGGTCTGTCTTAGGTTTCATCCCCCTCAAGTATTTGAGGGGTTTAGTTTATAATTAATAAAGAAAACATCTCAAAAGAAATAAGATAACAAAACATAAAGAACCTAAAAACCCCTAAAGGAATTTAGGGAGATCCTCTGTCTTGATGTAGAATTCTGGCTTCTGGGATGAATCAATCGGCTTCCCTTGGAGTAATTCCTTGCTTTAACTCTTTGTGTTGGCAGAAAGAAGGTGCTCCTTTTGGGAGAAAAGAGTACCCCCTCAGAATTGCCTCCTAGGGTCTTTATATAGAGCTTTGGTATGCCTTTTTTAGCCTCTAAGTATCCAAATCCGAGTGAAATTGTACTTCCTCACGATAGGGACATGCCCGTGTGCCACGCCTGTGTGGTTTTAATAAGAGGCCATGGGCTTGTTGAGGGTGGCACAACCGTGTGGCCTGGCCATGCTTGTCGGGGCTGGGCCGTATTGGACCTTATGTGGAACGGCCGTGTGCCACGGCCGTGTGGTGACTCCTTGGGCCATGTCATTTTCACACTTTGGCCTATTTTCCTCGTTTTCGGTCCGTTTTTCATTCTTTTCTCTTCCCTATGCTCTCCTGAGTATACAACATGAAATACAAGGGTTAAGAGCACCAATTTTCACAAAATTGGTAATAATTCGTCCAAAATATAGGCTAAACATGAGGTAAAAATATGTACAATTTGTTGTTTATCACTTGTCCACAGGCCGTACGAGATCCTGACCCCCCATTCCCTCGACAAACACGGGCTAGCCCTGAGCCACCCGGGCGTGTGACACGGCCGTGTGGCCCAACACGGACCATTACACAGTCTTGCCCTTTTTAAACCACCCAAACCTTAATTTTCCTTTTACTTTTTTTTCTTCTTCTTCATTCTTCCCCAACCGCTGCACCCCATTTCCTCCACTTTTCGGCCACTGTTCGTCCCCTCTCTTCCTTGTGCGCTCGGCTACCCATTTTCCCTCCCTTATGCACGATTCCGCTTCCCCTCACCCAAGCCCAACTCCACCATCCAACAACCTTCCCTCTTCCTCTCCCGCTTTTGGCCGGCCACTCCCCATGCACACATCTGGCCAACTTTGCCTACCCACCCACCTAACTCGACTGCCGCACTTTCAACCACTGTACCCACATCTGACGGTTTTTCCCTTTTTGCTATTATTTTCTTATTATTAAATTCTTTGCTTATTATTGTTATTATTATTATTATTATTATTAATCTTTATGTTTATTGATTGTCATTTCCTACTTGTTATGGTTCATTGCATATCCTTTTAAATTTTTCTCGTGTACCATTACTAGCTATTTCATCTATACTAAGTTAATTTTAGTCATGCTATTGTTATGTCATTTGCTGTCAAATTCTTGCCAATTATTAGTTTATGTTATTACGTTTAGATGTATCACTTGCTAATTCATCAACTTTTGGTTGAATTTTGTTAGTCTTATTTGTTTTAAGCTCAATTTGCTCATTTAGTCCACTTGTTGAGTTTAACTTTGGATCTGATGTCTTATTAGCCTATATCTATCTCATTCATTCATTAGAATTTTTAATTGCTTTCTTGCAAGACTAATGTGACAAACACACGCGGCAAGTCCAAGGTCGCCGTACTGCTTCGAAAAAGTGAAATGGCCTAGGGACGACCTCCTCGAGTGCCTCCGTCAAGGCTCGCCATCCTTTACTCTAGTTTTTCAGAGGCCCTCAGGAAGACCTATTTCAACTCCTCCATGCACGACCATTGGGAGTGGGCCATTGTATTGATTGGGCTGCCTTAAGGTCCATCTTGCCCACCTTGTTCGATTCCATCTTGCTACTGCTCCTTGGGATCGATTCTTCGACATCATTGAGCCAACTTACATGAAGTTGTCCATCGAGTTTTGCACGACATTCCATTTACAACACGTGATGAGTACACACGATGAGGCTGACACTATCATTTCCGTCTCAGTAGACTCATACGTCACATGAGCGTGCCTGAGTTTGGTGCAACTTTGGGTCTCTATACCGAGGAGTTTATGGCAACCGAGGACTTCCTTAGTCCCCACCGCCATATTCATTATTCATCCTCCTATTGCTGAACAAAACTTACAGCGAGCTAGATCCCCTATAACGCGAGTCACTCGAAGGCGACTACTCTTCCCCCAGCATTACAATACATCCACGCTATTTTGGCCCATATCCTGACTGGACAGAAGGAGAGCACCGACGTCGTGTCCACTACTGATGCATACTTTCTTTGGAGCATGGCGATTGGCCACATCTTCAACTTGGCTTATTTGATCACGCTTGCCTTTCGCCATCAGACGGATCGCCTATCTATTTGGGCACCTATACGACTCGTTTAGCTCGTCATTTTAGCCTTTTCGACACACCAGAGATGTCTTCGACACTTACCCTTGTAAGCTACAAGTCTCCTTAAGGAACCTCTAGTATGATCCACATGAGGATCATCGAGCGATGCCGTGGATTCGATCTTCCTCAATACCAGTTAGCTTGTTCTGATGATCAGGATGATCTAGAGGACATTACTAATTATGACAGCCCTAAATTGACCTCGGTCGGGAAGTGATTTCGGGATCACTAAACCGAGCTACAATTATAATTAAATGTTAATTTCCATGTCTTATATGTGTACAATTGCATGTGTGAATTTTTGTTTTGTTAAATGGTGTTTACTGAATGTGAAATTAATTAATAAGGGCTTAAGTGTAAAATATTGAAAATATGTGAGATTGTTTAAAAAGGGACTAAATTAGTAGATGGTATATATAATTGGAGTTGCATGTCAAATCCTCCATTATTTGATTTAGTGGCTGGCCATGATGAATTCATGGCATAAAATATGTGTTTTTTATTATAATATATTAGTAAAAAGGGTTAATAATAATGAAATAAGAAATAACAAAAATGGGGTAAAAGAACAAATTGTTTTTTTTATTTTATTTTGTTCTTCATTGCCGAATTTGGGAAAGAAAAAGGGTGGAGAAGAAAGCCTAACATTCGGCCATTTTAGTTCTTAATCTAATGTATGGATTCATGTTATTTCTTTACAATTTTTGTGGAATTTATTCATATTTAAGCTTAGGACATAACCCATGAGTTGGATTTTTGTTTGGTTGTGAATGCTCCATTCGGCCATTGATGAAGAAGTTGGAATTTTGAAGCTTTTAGGTCTTAATGATATGAGTTGTATTATGGAGTTCTTGAGAGTTGGTTGGAGTTAAATTTTTATATGAGGCATGAAAATATGTTCAAATTATGCAAGTGTAGCTTTGTGTGGTTCATTGAGCAATAAGAGACATTCGGCTATGTCCTTTTAGCTTGAATAAAATTTGGCTTTGTGTGAGGTTTGTACTCTAGGAAGGAAATGATTTTGTTGTTTAAAAAAAAAGAATGCTTTCGGTTCATGTGTTTATGAGTTTAGATTTTGAAGGGGAATCTAAATTTAGCTCAAATTATTTCTATTGAATATTCGGCTACGGGGCATTACATTAATTGTGGATTTTTGTTCTATTTTAGGTCTAAAGTGTTGAGTAAATAAGTTTAAGCACTTGCATATGTGTTTGCCGAACGTGAGAGTGGTTATAACTTGAGCATTAGTTGAGTATTATTTTGTTAATAAAGGGTTTGAGAAGTGCACCTATGAGTATGTCTAATATTATGTATTTGAAACCTATATATATATGATTATTCGATTTTGGAGGTTAAATGATGGAACCTCATGTTAGTTTGTAGAAGTAAGGTAAGTATTAGGGTAACTCATCAATGACCTAAATGTGATAAATTGATAATGAATAACTTATTTGGTTGCCCTATAAAATGGATAGAATTAAAGCTTGCCGAAATGTGCCTAAATGGTCAAATTATGGTGGTTGATGTTTTATAATTATCGAATATGGGGTTTAATAATAGAAATTTAATGAGTTAAAGTTTGTCTAATATAGCTCAAGAACATCAAGGACAAAGGTCAGAAAGGGAAAAGGAAAAAGCTATTGAATAGCGGGCCTACAACTGTTTGGTTATATCGAGGTAAGTTTTGAGCATGTCAACTTAGTACGTACATAAATAGGATATGAATTTTTGATAATATAAGTAGGAAACCGTATGCCTATGTGAAAATTAAAGAATAATGTGTCTGGCATCTGCGTATGGAATTTATTTAGTTATTTCCATTAAATCGAATAGGTATAGAAGAGCATATTAAATGTGGTTGGCAAATTTAGTATGTGAAAATGTTATAATGTGCATGTGTTGTCTATGTTGAAATTAGCTAATGAATTTCGAAAATGATATGTCTTGTGTAAAATAATAGCTAGTAAATGAGCAATATACGAGATTCAATGGTGATACATTTAGGCCCTCGTGCCTAGCAGGCTCTAAGCCGGTGATACATTCAGGCCCTCGTGCCTAGCAAGCTCTAAGCCGGTGATACATTCAGGCCCTCGTGCCTAGCAGGCCCTAAGCCGGTGATACATTCAGGCCCTCGTGCCTAGCAAGCTCTAAGTCGGTGATACATTCAGGCCCTCGTGCCTAGCAGGCTCTAAGCCGGTGATACATTCAAGCCCTAGTGCCTAGCAGGCTATAAGCCTGTGTCCCTAGTGTGTGATAAGATTACGGAAAAATTGTAATATGACTTCAATAAGGTATAATCATCCCAATAAGAAGGCTAGGTATGTATTACAGACTCATATGTGATATTAAACTTAGTTTATCTTAAGTATCAAGCTTATCTGGATATATGAAAGAGAGCTTTATCTATGTTCCCAAAGTATATACAAATTCGGCCTTGAATGATGCTTATATAAACGAATGGAATTTTGTTATATTAGATGGGTGATAAATAAATTGAAAGAAATTGCTGAAATTTCATTAGGTATGAATGTATATTCGGCCAAGTGAATATTCCTTTAGAAATTGAGTTTTACGTTATTGAATATTTTTGATACTATAAGATATAATTTGTATAAATTACTCAAAGCTTACTAAGCTTAGGAAGCTTACTCCGTTGTTATGTTTCCTTCTGTTTTATATATTTCTTTTGAAGCTACGGTTTGAGGGATTCAAGTCCAAGTCACTCACACTATCGTCGATAGATTTTGGTACCTTCGAAGGTTTATTTTTCCTTTTTAAAACGATGGCATGTGTAGGCTAAAAACCCTTGTTTTGAACTTTGAATTCTTTTTGAATTGTAAATATGAATAGCCATGCGAAAATGGCTTATCAAATTACCTTATAAATGTTCATAAATGATGCATGTTATGGTTGAGTATGAATGTTTATGAAAGAATTATGCTTTTGGTTATTAATGTTGTGTATGCTATATCTATCTAGATGGATAATTGAAACTAAATGTTAATAGTATGAAATTGAGATGACATTTAGTATTAATTTTGTAAATTTTTAAGTGTGATTGCTTGAAAGGTTAATTGACTATAAACGGCTATGATCAATTGATTTGGTGTTAAAGATGATGGTAAAATTCTTTAAAGCATGCTATACAAATTCATAACATGACTCAAGTCTTGGTAATCTTTAGGAGGTTATAAATGAACTTGCATATTTAGCTACGCACTAAGATAAGGCTTTGGTTAACTTGCATGTAAACTTTTGTTATATGTATGATAAGTATCAGTTAAAGTAAATTACTAGTTCAATTTATAAATGGTATATATATTTATAGGCAATGTATTTGGATTAGGAATGCTTGAAACTTTATGCAAATTATTTTTTTGGCCTATTACGTGTTTGTTCCGTAATGCCTCTTAACCCTCCGTCGAAAGGTAAGGGTCAGGGGTGTTACACTAATGATGTCTCTCCACCTCACGAGGACCCACCACCACTACTGAGTCGCCCACCCACTTACTCGCTTCGAGCAACAGTGTTTTGAGTGATTCGACAACTTCGATGCCACTCTTCGACAGATTTTCCACCACCTTCACATCTCACCTTCGGCACCGTCGCATCATGAGGCACCCAATGATGAGGACCTTTGAGTCCCTTTTATCTTTATTTTTATTTTTATTTTTATTTCTTATTTCTTATTTCTTATGTTAGTTTTATTTTCTTTATTTCTTATGTTCTTAATTTCTCTTTTAAAAAACTTATTGGTCATATTTTGAACTATGTTTCTCATCGAGTAATACCTTAATTCTCTCCACAGTTGTGTTTCTTTTCTTAAGTAGCTCAGAATCATGCACTTCAAGTAGCTCTTTCTCCAATTCAGCTTTCACTATTCTAAAGATTTCATCCAAAATTCAGGGAGTCTCATTCCTTTCCCTCTCTTATGATTTATGCTTCTATTCTTATTATTTATCTTTGTACATTGAGAACACTATACATCTTAAGTGTGGGGAGGTTATTTATATCTTTATCAGAAAATCCCTGAATTTTGTCTTGTTCTTGAATAATTTTCTCATATTATTGTTAAAAACAAATTCTGATTGACTTATGACTTTTATTGATATGTTTTGGATTAAATCATAGGTATTTGTGCTTTGATTATTTAGACTTTAAGACATTAGAGAATCAAGCATGATAAGTTTATTTTTGAGAATTAAAAATTTTTCTAAGTTGTTTCCCCAAAGTTAAGTATTATCTTGAAGTTTGAAATTCACAGGATTGACATCAAAAGCCATAATTTTTGTGAGAACTTGAGCCTTTAGAGCATTTATTCTTTCTTGCTCACTTTTATTGCTGCTATGAGTGTGTCAATATTGATTTGTTATTCTAGAACTTGCTTCGATTATACATGTCAAAACCACACCATTGATTTGATACACTGAGATGATAAAGGCACCTAGGTTTTAACCTACTCACTCCATAAAAGCCTACCTTGATAACCAACCCTTAGTGAACCCTCTTGAGCCTAACAAACCATTTATTGATTTACCCTTAATATTAACCCATAACCCATTCTTGTTGAAATCCCCCTAATTAATTTGATCCTTATTTTTTCGAGATTTGAATTGAATAATTATCTGGCTATGTTCTCCTTTTCAGTTAGTAAAGTTTCATTATTTGATTTGTTCTTAAAATAATACAAAAAATTATTGCAGTTGTTAATTTTTCGTTTAGCATATTATTATGAAATTATGTAATGCTTGAACTTAAACGATGTTATTCATGAAGAAAAGCTCAATTTTATGATTATTCATTCAAGTGATGTAAATTATCAGTATTAGTTTTCTTCTAGTTAGGTAATTTTCAGTTCAATCTTGATTCTAACCTTCTTTTTTAGCTTGTGTCCACACCCCTAACCAAAGCCCCATTACAACCCTCTAAAGACCTTTTGATCGATATATCATCTCAATTCATAGTGGTGGAGATTTGATTTTCATGCAAGCTTATGGTAATAATTTTTCATATTTGACAATTGAGTGCTTAATTTCTGAACCTTAAACACTTTGAGTGATTTGAGTGAATCTCTAGTGAGGATGTCAACTCTGTGTAATCTTCAATTAAGGGTAATTACTTAGATAAGGGGAGATGCCTATGTTTTTGTGATAAAATATTCAACTTATAGTGTTTGAGACTTTGATGTTCTTTTAATTGAATTGTCAATGTATGATTATTTGTGGGTTATTTCGAAACATTATTGATAGGTATTATAAGTTAAGAAGAATCAATTTTAATTGTAAGTCAAGGATTTTGCTTGAGGACAAGCAAATGCATAAATGTGGGGTATTTGATAAACCGTAATTGTAACATATTTTTTTAACCTATGCTTGGCATATTTTTGGATGATTTTCCTTATAATTCAATGAATTTGATGCTCTTAATCCTTTAATTTCATGTTTTATACTTAAGTGAGATTAGAAAGTGAAAATACCATGAAACGGATCAAAAACAGACAAAATGGGCCAAATTCAGTATTTCACATGGCCAAGGCACTTCCACACGGGTTATCCACATGCCCGTGTGAGACATACAAGTAAGCCACATGCCCGTGTGTCATGGTCGTGTCGATAAGTAATCAAGTCAGTATTGCAAATGGCCAGGGCACCTTCATACAGGCTGACCATACGTCCGTGCTCCTGTCAAGCCCTGTTTCAATTCTACTCAAAAAAGGCTAAATTTTAGGTATTTTGGACATTTTAAAGTCTATAAAAACACCCCAGGAGAGGAATTAAGGGAAGAAGGGAGTAAAAAGCAAGGAATTACTCAAAGAATGTTGATTGATTCATCTCAGGAGTAGGATCTCCATCAATATTGAAGATCTCCCTTCAATTTCCCTAAGGAGTTTTTTGGGTTTTCTTTATGTTTTGCTGTTTTCCCAATTTTGAGATGTTTTCTTTTACAATTATGAACTAAATCTCCTCAATACCCGAGGGGGATGAAACCTAAGACGGATCTTGTTATTATTTTTTGAATTATATGATAAATACTTGATTTGTTCTTAATTGTGTTATTAACTCTTGTGTTAATATTTCAGGATATTAATTCAAGTCAAATGTGCTTATTCAGTGGAGCAAAAGTCCCTATCTAAGAGTATATCCAACATAATTAAGCGGAGTTGATTGCAATCTTAAAGATAGGATGACGAAGCCTACATTATCCCGAACAAGACCAAGAACAAGAACCTGAACCTACGGAAGAGATGGAAGCAAATAAAAACATTCCACCACCTCCCGCAATAGCCGCGCAACCAGTGAATCAAGATGAAGCTCCTCGCACTATGTATGATTATGCTAAACCTAGTTTGGCTGGTACCCAAACTAGCATTATTAGACCTGCCATTGCTGCTAATAATTTTGAATTAAAATCTAACACTATTCAGATGATTCAGCAATTTGTGCAGTTTGATGGTTTACAGGATGAAGATCCCAACTCACATTTAGCCAACTTTTTGGAATTTTGCGATACGTTTAAAATTAATGGCATTTCTGATGATGCCATTCGTCTACGGCTATTCCCATTCTCTTTGAGAAATAAAGCCAAATAAAGCCAAACAGTGGTTAAATTCTTTACCACGAGGCTCAATCACTACATGGGAATAGATGACAGAAAAATTTTTACTTAAATATTTTCCTCCAGCTAAAATAGATAAATTACGAAACGATATCTCTTCTTTTGTGCAGATGAATTTAGAAACACTTTACGATGCTTGGGAGAGATACAAAGATCTTTTGAGAAGGTGCCCTCATCATGGACTACCTTTGTGGCCACATCAGAAACCCGTTTTCAACACTGAAATGGCTCTAAAAAACCAACAAGCATCAATTCAAGGGCTTGAGAATCAAATCGGTCAACTTGCAAAATTAATTTCAGAAAGACCACAAGGTGGACTACCAAGTAACACTGAGCCAAATCCCAAAGAACATGTCAAAGCAATTACTTTAAGAGATGGGAAAGTTCTGGCTGAACCAGAAAAGAAGCCTGCTCAAGAATCTCCAAAAGACAAGGTAGAGGAACCCAAGGAAAACACTCCACCAACACTCAAGGAATACAAACCGCCTATTCCATATCCGGCAAAGTTGAAGAAAGACCGCGCGGATGCTCAATTCAGTAAATTTCTTAAACTTTTTAAACAATTACATATTAACTTACCTTTTGTTGAAGCAATTTCGCAGATGCCGAAGTACGCTAAGTTTCTTAAAGAACTTCTAACAAATAAAAGGAAGTTGGAAGAATTAGCCACAGTGGAACTCAACAAGGAATGCTCCGCTTTTCTCCAAAATAAACTACCGGCAAAACTGAAAGATCCAGGGAGTTTTACTATTCCTTGTTTAATTGGTAGTTTAATTATTGATAAAGCCTTAGCTGATTTAGGTGCTAGCATTAATCTGATGCCTTATAAAATGTTCAAGCAACTAGGTCTAGGGGAACCAAAGCCCCCTAGGATGAGTATTCAACTATCTGATATATCTGTTAAATATCCTAGGGGAATCATCGAAGATGTGCTAGTAAAGGTAGATAAATTTATATTCCCTATTGATTTTGTTGTGCTTAACATGGATGAGGATATTGAGGTGCCTTTAATTTTAGGACGCCCATTCTTAGCTATTGCTAGAGCTGTTATCGATGTAGGGGATGGTAAATTAGTACTTAGAGTTGGTGAGGAAGAGGTCATTTTTTAAATTTATGATGCTATGAAATTCTCTAGAGAACAAGATGATTCCTGTTATTTTATTGATGCTATTGACTATTTTGTTCAAGATAATTTTCAGGAAATTTCTCTCGCAGGCACGTTGGAATTGTGTCTAGTTCAAGGTGGGGGGAAGATGAAGCCACCACTGAAATTGAAGAAGTAAGAAAGGAGTTAGATTCTAATGAAATTATCTCGAGACGCATAAGTTATGAAAGTATAAAGATGAATGATGAGGTGAGACAGAAACCTTCCATTGATGAACCCCCTAAATTAGAGTTAAAGCAACTGCCAGATCATTTAGATTATGCCTTTTTAGGGGAAGATTCAACTTTACTAGTTATTATCGCATCAGAATCGAGCATTGCAGAAAAAGGGGAACTACTCTATGTGTTAAAGGAGCACAAACAGGCTATAGCTTGGAAAATTTCAGATATTAAGGGAATTAATCCTTCTTTTTGCACCCACAAAATTTTAATGGAAGATGAATATGAACCATCGGTGCAAGCTCAGAGACAATTGAATCCCAACATGAAGGAAGTCGTAAAAGCCGAGGTAATTAAACTTTTAGATGCAGGCATTATTTATCCTATTTCTGATAGTTCTTGGGTAAGTCCTATGCAGGTTGTTCCTAAAAAAGGAGGCATGACCATGGTGTTTAATGACAAAAAAGAGTCAATACCTACAAGAACAGTCACTGGATGGAGAGTTTGCATTGATTATAGAAAGCTGAATGACACAACTCGAAAAGATCATTTTCCCTTACCTTTTATTGATCAAATGTTGGAAAGATTATCAGGTCACATGTATTATTATTTCCTAGATGGCCTCTCTGATTACTTCCAAATCCTGATAGCTCTAGAAGATCAGGAGAAAACAATATTCACATGTCCATACGGTACGTTTGCTTATCGTAGAATGCCTTTCGGTTTATGTAACACTCCTGCTACTTTTCAGTGATGCATGTAGCTATCTTCAACGAATTTGTGGAGACATCATGGAGGTATTTATGGATGATTTTTCAATTTTTGTTAATTCTTTCCAACTTTGTCTTAATAATTTAAAACGTGTTTTGATAAGATGTGAAGAGACAAATTTAGTGCTAAACTGGGAAAAATGCCACTTTTTGGTTCAAGAGGGTATTGTATTAGGACATAAAATTTCTAGTAAAGGGATAGAGGTAGATAAAGTAAAAATTGAAAACATTGACAAATGACCTCCCCCTAATTCAGTTAAGGCTATAAGAAGCTTTTTAGGACACGCCGGTTTTTATCGCAGATTTATTAAAGATTTTTCTAAAATAGCTAAGCCTTTAACAAATTTACTAGAAAAAGACGTGATTTTCAACTTTGACCAAGAATGTTTAGGATCTTTTAACACTCTCAAGGAAAAGTTAGTCAATGCCCCGATTATGATTTCACCTGATTGGAATCTCCCTTTTGAACTAATGTGCGATGCGAGTGATTTTGCAGTAGGTGCAGTTTTGGGACAACGAAGAGACAAGCACTTTCAACCGATTTATTATGCTAGCAGAACTTTGATAGCCACTCAAGCAAATTATACTACCACAGAAAAAGAATTGCTAGCCGTTATTTTTGCATTTGACAAATTCAGATCTTATTTAATATTGTCAAAAGTCATTGTTTATACTGACCATTCTGCTCTTCGCTATCTTTTAACTAAAACTGATGCAAAACCTCGGTTAATAAGATGGATTCTATTGTTACAGGAATTTGATTTAGAAATAAAGGACAAGAAAGGAGCTGAAAACTTGGTAGCAGGTCACCTTTCAAGACTAGAAAACACACAACCCAAGTACTTCGGTAAAATAAACGACTTGTTTCCTGAAGAACAACTCCTAGCCATAGCAGAGGCAGCAGTTCCTTGGTTTGCTGATTTTGCAAATTATTTAGCAGCTAACATAACCTCAAAAGAGCTGACCCATTAGCAAAAGAAACGATTCTTCGCGGATGTGAAAAACTACTTTTGGGAAGATCCTTTTCTTTTTCGCATTTGTGCAGATCAGGTTATTCAAAGGTGCGTTGCTAAAACAGAAGCATACCAAATTTTAAATCACTGCCATTCAGGACCCACAGGAGGACATCACAGTGGAGCTAAAACTGCTCATAAGGTACTCGAATCAGGCTTTTACTGGCCTACACTTTTCAGAGATACCAACATGTATGTGACCTCTTGTGACAAATGCCAGAGAACATGTAATATCTCTCAACATAATGAAATGCCTCAAAACTGTATACTTTCATGTGAAATATTTGATGTATGGGGTATTGATTTCATGGGTCCATTCCCTACTTTATTTGGAAATAAGTACATCCGAGTAGCAGTAGATTATATGTCAAAATGGGTGGAAGCCCAAGCCTTACCTACTAATGATGCTAGAATGGTAGTACGATTTTTGAAGAAACTTTTCTCTCGATTTGGAACACCTAGGATAATTATTAGTGATAAGGTACCCATTTTTGCAATGCTCAATTTGAAAAAGTTTTAAAAAGGTATGGAGTACATCATAGAACAGCTACCCTTTATCATCCACAAACCAGTGGCCAAGTCGAAGTAACAAATAGGGAACTAAAACGCATCTTCAAGAAAACAATAGAAACAAGTAGAAAAGTTTGGTCAAGAAAGATAGACGATGCTTTATAGGCCTATAGAATTGCTTTTAAAACACCCATAGGTACATCTCCCTATAAACTTGTCTACGGAAAAAGTTGTCATCTGTCATTTGAACTTGAGCATAAAGCATTCTGGGCTGTTAAATTTTTAAACCTTGATCTTAAGCTTGTAGGTGAGAAAAGATTAATGCAGTTAAATGAGCTAGACGAATTGTGTTGCAATGCCTACGAGAGCTCACGACTATATAAGGAAGCCATGAAGCGACACCATGACAAACGATTGAAACAACCTAAACAGTTCAAAACGGGTGATCTTGTCTTACTCTAAAACTCAAGGCTGAAACAATTCCCTGGAAAACTCAAGTCAAGGTGGTCAGGTCCATTCACTGTTCAAACTGTCTTTCTATACGGCACAATTGAGGTAACTCACCCTAACCACAGTACTTTCAAGGTCAACAGCCAGAGGCTTAAATACTATAGAGGTGAGAATTTTAAAGATAACAGGGAGGAGCTTCAGCTCCACGAAATCCCTTCATGATACATCCAGGTAGAGTTGATCTTAGACTCTAAATAAGCGCTTCTCGGGAGGCAACCCGAGCACTAACTTAGTAACTTTTCTTTTAGTTTTGATTTTAGTATTTTTATGCATCAACTAACCCTTTTTAATGCAGAAATTTAGGACCACACGGCCACGCCCATGAGCGTGCCTAAGGCCGTGTGAACATTTAAAGCAGAAACACGGTCATGCACCCAGGCCGTGTGTAAACAGAGCACAATTTTCCCAAAAGCACGGGCTACTGACAAATCACCACGACCGTGCGACATGGCCGTGGCAACCTTTCAACTTAGACATGGGCTTGCACAAGGCCACATGCCTGTGTCCCCAAACCGTGGCCAACACTGTCGATTTAGACACGACCGTGTGACTACCTACATGACTGTGTGAATAACGAAACCTCATCGCAAACGGTCGTGTGACCGATCACACGACCGTGTGGCAAGCGAACAAGATCACAAACAGCTGTGTGAGATGGCCAACACGGGCATGTACTTCGAACCAGGCGCACCAAAACCACTAAAATTCGAATCACACGGGCAAAACTCGAGTCACACGGGCGTGTGCCATACCCGTGTGACCCAAAAAACTATAAATAGGGGCCACTATTCATTTTCTCCATCACTCAAACCCTAAAAAGTTTCTTCCCAACCACCATAAATGCTACCACCGATCTTCAAAACACCACCACGCCTGCACAAGACCATCCCACGCCGTGAAAAGTGCTCCACGACCGTTCAAATCCTCTCCCACGACTGTGCACCTCTCCCATTTGGTTTTATTTTCTCATTTTTCTTTCAGATTCTTACTATTTTATTTTTATTTTTAGTTTTTAGTTTCATTTTATTATGAATATACTTAGATTCAAGCATGGAATTAACTATATTAGGATGAATAATCTAGAATGTTATAGAAAGTTTTAGGATTACATGACATTTAGAGTTACAATTGATTGCCATTTTTCATAGTTAAACTCTCATGCATTTAGTATAAATACATAACTATATTGCTTATTTTTTATATCATTTTAGGATGGATAATTTATACTATTTAGGTTAGTCCCCATGTTATTAGGAACATTGTCATATTATCATTCGATTTAAATTCTAATTCTTTTTAGGACTAATGTTTATTATTTTGTTATTTAGGCATTATGTCGACATTACGCGAAAAACGAGCTGTTGCCCCTCTTTCAAAGAAACGAAAAGGGCCAGGTGGTTCATCGTCGAGGCCCACCTCAAAGGCTTGCCACCCGTTCATCACATATACCCAGAACTCCCAAGAGGAGTTATTTCAGATACTATGGGAATATACATTAAGCGCAGACCGATGCATTGATTGGGACGCGCTAGAGCAAGTCAACCTCGCAAACGCAGTCCGAGCCCTACTGATGACAGATCCTTGGGAGCAGTTCTTCTGAATCATCTAGCCTACATACCTTAAACTCACTCTAGAGTTCTGCTCCACCTTTCATCTTCAGACCGTCATGAGCCAGTTCGATGATCCCGGTACGGTCCAGTTTCGCTTAGGAGGTCGTGTACGCCACCTTAGCATACCAAAGTTTGGCTTAGCTCTCGGCCTCTACACAGAGCAATTCATGGAGGAGGAAGACTTTCCTACACTTCCCCAACGCATCCACCTCAAACCCGTAGATTGTTGGCGTAACATCACCCCACAGTCACACAAAGGCAACCATCCTCCCCCCGTCATTAAGGTACCTTCACGCTCTTCTCGCACATACTTTGACAGGTAGACGGGAGAGCACAGGCATCGTCAACATCCATGACGCCTATTTTTTATGGAGCATGGTGAACGCGTACCCCATCGACCTCGCCTACTTTATCGGGCACTCCATGCAGCACCAGACCGAGCGTTATCGCAGGGGCGTCATGTCCATGGGCCTGTATATTACACGCTTGGCCCGTCACTTCGGGCTCCTCAACACAGTGGCCCAGACATCCTCATACACACTGACAGGCCAGATGTCCCCTCAGGGCATCCAGATTATGCACCATATGAGGATGATCCAGCGGAGACCAGGAGGCGACCCTTTTCAGTACCGCCTCATCCAGGAAGCTGAGGATCCAGAGGATATTCCCGATGATGTCCCACCACTGGAGGATGATGTACCTACCGACCTACCACCACCTCGCCGACCAGTTCATGCGGCAGCTTCCCATGCTGACATATCTGAACGCCTATCCTGATTCGAGCAGCAATGCTTCCAACGCTTCGATCACATCGATGCGACGCTACAGCAGATATGCCAGCACCTTCACATCACTTCACCACCGCCACCGCGTGATCCATCTGAGGATTAGAGACTTCTATTCCTCTTAACTTTACTTTTATCTTAATTTTTATTTAAACACTGATCCCTATTTTCACGTTTTCTTCTAACTTTATTTTCCTTTTTACTTTTACTTTTATTTTCTTTCATTTTACCTTTTTCATTATTTGAATATTAGTATTTTTAGATATAGTTTATTTTATTTTCAATCATTTCCTATCGGCTACCTCCTAACGAGTAATTTTTCTAATCCTGAAATTCCCTAAAAATAATAAGTGCTTTCGTAGTTTCAAGAGAGCTTTACAGCTCAAATCTAAATTCTAAAGGGAACCTTGCCACAACCTCACCAAGATGACATCTCCAAAGCCTACACTCACAACATGAAAGCTGTGGACAAATAAATACTACCATCACCGGAGCATCTACCTCTGCACCTTCCTTTGTCCCAGACACTCTGTAGGCACCACCACCTCCCTAATCCATCCAAAGCAAGGAGTTTCATTCCTTTCCTTAACTTATGATCTTGTGCTTCTATTGCTACTAACGTTATCTTTGTACATTGAGGGCAATGTACATCTTAAGTGTGGGGGAAACCTTACTTTCAGACATTACATTCTCTTTGAAATCCCTGAACTTTTTTCTAACTTGTTGCATTGTTCTCAAATCTTTGCATTATCTTCAATCTCCTGTTAGGAATTAATTCTGATTGATTTATGATTTTTATTGATATGTGAGAACTAAGACATAGGTGCTTGTACTTTGATTATTCAAACCTTAAAACATTAGGGAATCAAGCATGATAAGTTGAAATTTTTAACAACCCCATTTTTTTCATAAGTTATTTTCCTGAATTTTAAGTATTATCTTGAGATTTGAAATTCGCAGGATTGACATCAAAAGCCATAATTCTGGTGAGATTTTTGAGCCTTTTGAGCATACATCCTTTCATGCTCACTTTTATTATTGCTTTGAGTGAGTCAATACTGATTTGTTATTCTAGAACTTGCTTTGATTATACATGTCAAGACCACATCATTGATTTGATACACTGAAATGATAAAGGCACCTAGGATTTAACCCACTTACTCCACAAAAGCCTACCTCCATAAATTAACCCCTAGTGAACCCTATTGAGCCTAACAACCTATTCTTTGGCTTACCCTTAATTATTAACCAATAACCCGTTTTTTTTTAATTCCATTCAATTACTTTTATCCCCATTTTTGTCGAGATCTAAGCTGAATTATCATCTAGCTTTATTTTCCTTCTCTAGATTGTAAAGTTTATAAATAAATTGTATTTGACTTGAATTGTTCTTAAAAAAAATGTATGTAATCTGTAATAAGTCAATAGTTTTTGCATATTTCTATTTTAAGGCTACCAAGGGTAGAACAATATCATCATAAGAACTAGCTCTAGAAATATATTCCAGTGATAGAGATTTTTCTAAGCTAGATAATTTTTCAGTTCAATCTCGATTTTAACCTTCTTTTCCAGCCTATGACAACACCCCTAACCAAGCCCCATTACAACCATTGAAAGACCTTTTGATCGATGTATCATATCAATCTACAATGGTGGAGATTTGATTTTCTAGCAAGCCTATGGTAATAACTTTTCAGGTTGACTAGAGAGTACTTAATTCATGAACCCTAAACACCTTGAGTGGATAGAGTGAATCTTTAGTGAGAATGTCAAATCTTGTTAATTTTGATTGAGAGGTAATTACTTAGAAGAAGGAAGAAAACTTATGTTTCGATGATAAAATTCTCAACTTAAAGTAATTGAATCTTTAATGTTCTTCTGATTAAACTTCCATTATATGAGTGCCTGTGAATTAGTTTGAAACATTATTGATAAAGATTGTAAGTTGAGAGGAATGATTCTTAATTAGGGATTGAGATTTTGCTTGAGGACAAGCAAAGGCTTAAGTGTGGGGGTATTTGATAAACGACAAATTATACATATTTTTACCTCATGTTTAGCCTATATTTTGGATGAATTATTGTCAATTTTGTGAGAATTGGTGCTCTTAACCCTTCTATTTCATGTTGTATACTCAGGAGAGCATAGGGAAGAGAAAAGAACGAAAAAAGGGCCAAAAATAAAGAAAATAGGCCAAAGTGTGAAAATGACACGGCCCAAGGAGTCACCACACGGCCGTGGCACACAGTCGTGCCACATAAGGTCCAACACGTCCTAGCCCTGACAAGCACGGCTAGGTTACACAGCCATGCCACCCTCAACAAGCCCACGGCCTCTTGTTAAAACCATACGGGCGTGGCACACGAGCGTGTCCCTGTCGTGAGGAAGTGCAATTTCACTCGAATTTGGATACTTAGCGACTAAGAAAGGCATCCCAAAGCTCTATATAAAGACCCTAGGAGGCAACTCTAAGGGTATACTCTTTTCTCCTAAAAGGAGCGCCTTCTTTCTACCAACACAACGAGTGGAAGTAAGGGATTACTCCAAGGAAAGCCGATTGATTCATCCCAGAAGCCAGAATTCTACATCAAGACAGAAGATCTCCCTAAATCCCTTCAGGGGTTTTTGGGTTCTTTATGTTTTGTTATCTTATTTCTTTTGAGATGTTTTCTTTATTAATTATGAACTAAACCCCTCAAATACTTGAGGGGGATGAAACCTAAGACAGACCTTGTTATCATTCATTCTTGAATATATGATAAATACTTGAATTGTTCTTAATTATGTGTTCTTAATTCTTGGTTTAATAATCCTAGGTATTAAGTCAAGAAACTGATGTGCTTAGGCAGAGGAGCAAAAGTCCCTGTTTTAAGAGTAGATCTACCATAATTAAGCAGAGTTACATGCAACCCTAGACATAGGGCGACATAAATCTGCCGGATTAGGGTCAAACCTAATAAGGGGATCCATAGATCGAGTTAATGCAAGACTAGGTGGTTTTAACTAGAAAAAGATTTCAGTTAATCAACCTAGGATTAGTTGTTCTTATCCTCGACGGAGGTATTAACATGAGTTAGGGATCTCTACGGATCAAGTCAAGTGAAGAAATCGTCTAGTTCAATAATAACAAGTGAAATCTAGGTGGATTCTCCCTTGAGTATTGCCTATATCAATTAGTTTTCCCGAGAGTTTTTCCCCAATATCCTTTTTGTGCATTCTTAGTTTAGTTTTAGAATTAGTTTCATACAAACTTCTTTTGCTTTTAGGTTAGATAATAGAAAGGAATTGAGTACTAGTACTTTTGGTTCCCTTGGGTAGATAACTCGATCTTGCCGCTAAACTATACTAATGTTCGATAGGTATGCTTGCCTTAAAATTGTGATATTAGTTAGTTTTTGGTGTGATCAATTTTTATATATTTTATTACTACATATCACGCTATATCAGAGATCTTCAGTCTTGATGTAGATCCTTTCTTCTGAGATGGATCAATCGGTTTTAGTTAAGTAATTCTTTGCCTTCTACTCTATGTGTCGAGGCCTCCTCCTTTTAGTTATCTTCTATGGTGTTTATATAGAGTTTGGAATGTCTTTCTTAGCCCCTAAGTAACCTTTTTCGTGTTAAATTAAAATGAGTCACGACAAGGACACGCCCGTGTGACTCGGGCTTAGGCCGTGTTTGAGTCTGCTAGAGAGACACGACATGTGGTGTACTCGTGTGAGGAACTCCCGGCCCTGTTGATTTCTCACGCTGGCCCATTTTCTCTATTTTTAGCCCGTTTCTCGTTTTTTTACTCTCTTATGCTCGCCTAACTATAAAACATGAAATTAAAGGATTAGGAGCATCAAATTCATCAAATCAAGAGATAATCCTTCCAAAAAATATGCTAAGAATGGGGTAAAAATATTATACATTACAGTTTATCAAGCCCATTAATTAGAGTCACCCATGATGGAAACTCGACTCAACGCTTGGTATACTGCAGAAATCCTTTATAGAAATTGAATTTCTTGTCATACATTGCTCAGTATGTGTGGGCTATTCATGTCAGTGCAAATAGTCATTGGCTTCATTGTATGCTCGAGGTTAATTTCCTTGGAACTCATTTGCACACCGAAGATAGGTGGGGGCAAATATAACCTTAAAGATAGTGGCTTGATACATGCCTTGGAGCCTTGTCCTATTTCTTCTTCTGTTCTAGTTCTGTTCTTGTGTTCGAGATTTTCCTCACCAGAGAATTGTACTAACAAAGTTTAGTGGTCTAATCTGACTAAAATATCCATGAAGTAATCAGAGTTTAACTAGGAAAAGATAACATAGTTTAACTGGAGAAGAAACCCGATTTATATGGGGAACACGTTGCCACATCGCAACGTCCCCATTGTCGTCGTTACAATGTCGTCTATCGTTGTAACATCGAAAAGCTTCTCGTCATGATGTCACCGACTATTCGACTGAAAATATGAGGCACAACTCAAAAATATCCACCTTGACTCGTATTTACCATACCTTCTTCTCCATGCTCCGTCACAAGCCGAACTCGATCTTTGAAGAATGTCAACCAAGCCCAAACCATTCTTGAACTTGGAAATTGAAAGACTCCTAGTCTTCAAATCAAGGTTGTATAATGCAACTAGGGCTACTAATACACTAACAGACATATGCTTCACAACAAGAGAGAAAACATCAAGCAAATCAACTCCTTCTACTTGACTGTCACCCTTTGCAATCAATCTTACTTTAAACACTCTGCTTTATCCGGAACTACTACAATCTAAAATCTTTGATACCATTGAACTTTTTTATATCTAAATTTGTTAACGTCATCCCTAAAAGGGTCGATTACAAAATCCAAACCAAGCTATGTTACCAATTTGTTGGGGATTGACCCGTATAAACAACGAAATAAAAAAGGTTGAGAAGATCAAACACAAATTTTACATGGAAAATTCCTCCAAAAAGGATAAAAACCACAAGCAAAGGAGGTTTTGGCTTTTCACTAAATAAGTAAACAAGCGAGAGTACAATATGAAGAAAATAAACCTAAATATACTAAACGTACAAACCCAAAACCTTGAAAATAAAGCCCTAACTCTCATAAAGAAAACTCAAAAAAAACCCTAACTTTCATAGAGTTCTCTCAAAAGGGGTACAATATTCTCTCCATAGTTTCCATGAAAACTCTCACAAAAAATCATCTGCGAGTACATCTTATCACCAAAAAAGAAAAGCCCTGTAGTACTACATCTTTTATTACCTCTTAATTGACCTGTCAAAACAGGGATACAATGGCCCTTTTTATAAGCTAAGATTAGAGGTCTAATCAGACTAAAATATCCATCAAGTAAGCCGAGTTTAACTGGGAAAGGATAGTAGAGTTTATTTGGAGAAGAAACCCAATTTATGTAGAGAACACGTTGCCACGTCGCAACGTCCACATTTGCGTCATCATGATGTCGTCTTTCGTTGCAATGTCAGGAAGCTTCTTGTTGTGACATCGCCATTTGTTCGACCGAAATAAGAGGCACACCCCACAAATATCCTATACCCATTCTATAAAATAATTCAAAATTAGTAAAGATTTATAAAAATGGTAAAAATCTTAAAATAATTAAAATTATAAAAATTAAAATCTAACTATCCTAAACTATCTAACATATACAGTTCCAGAGTTGCTGAGAATAGCCTTTGACTCCAAATAGATCCATCATTAAAGCTCACTCTCTTTCTACTTTTTTGGGTCTTAAGTAATGGTGTTGGAGTCTTTTTGAAATTGAATAGTGCACTATATATACACACACGATTTTCAGGGTGTTGAAAGGAAGCGTGGTGTGGGTGAAAAGGTAAATAGTATAATGTTCGGAAGTATTGGGTCAATGCTACCAAACTACCAACGCCAATGTGGAGGTGCATACAATGTATTGCCACTCAAATTCTAGCAACCCAAATGAGCTTGAAACTAAATATACCAATTACGAGCTTCAAGGATGGAAACTACAAATGCCATTCCACCTTCTCCAGTCCATAAAAAAAGAAATTTTTAATCATTTTTTATAACTTTTTCATAATTTATCTATTTTTTAAAAAAATTGTATAAGTTTAATTTTTTAAAAAAAAATTTATATAATTTGTTTCTAGAATTTTAATATTTTTATAAATTTTTATCATTTTTATAACTTAATTTTTTAAAATATTTTTTAGAATTTTATATGCTTTAAATAAAACTAAGGTCCAATTGTCGAAAAGTATAAATGTTAAAGGCTAAAATTATCATCATACTAAAAAAAAATGTCATTATTAGCCAAGTGTCCGGTGACCTAAAAATAAAACAAATTCTAAAACATTTGTGAAACAATTGAGACATGAAATGTAACAATTGGTACAATTGAGGTTCCCTAAATATTGAATATTTGATTTTGCAATATAACTAAGTCACCCCATGAAATTATAGAATAATAAAAATAGACATTCCGGTTCCTTAAATAAGTATGTACCTTATAATGTTTGTTTACATCGTCCATATGGAGTAGCATGTATATATATAGACAATGGGGTATGCCACTCAAAGTGAGTCTTTACATTGGTCATAGTACATTCACGTAGAGTAGCATGTATAAAATTCATAATATGAGAATTTATAGAAAAGGCAACTATAGTTTAAGTTAAGTTTATGTAGTAGGGTAGGATGCTTGCATTGCAATGCCACAAAGCCCTTCCTTTGCCTCCACATCTCTTTGTATCCTAATGTAGCCTTCTTCACCCCAGCTACTGCCCCAAGAGTTCTTCACCAGCCAATACTTTGTTCCACCATCCTCTCCGTATCCAACAGCCGTCACTCCGTGGTCCAGATCGGTGCCATAACTTCCCGTAAACACACCACCTGAGTAGAACTGGAAGTTGAACCCCCTGGCATCGATGGCAATAGAAACAAGTTGGTTGGCAACGGCCTTCTGCAATGCATCTTCACTATTGGCAGGCACATCTTCAAACCCATTTATCTTAGCCGCATGGTTGGCTTCTTCATTGGTATTGCATGTGCCATCGACTCCCTTGTAGGGATAAATAGATTCGGTTGTTAGGCCTTTGTTCTTCTCGATGAATTGGAATGCATCGTCCATTACACCACCTTCGCAGCCTTGATCCTCACCCTTGTTGGTGCTCGAAAGAATAATGCTCAGCAGAGCAAAGCTTGAGCAGCAAGCCTCGATGCTTGAAGAGAAAACAAAATAGAAATTTACTATATAAAACGAGAACAAAACGAGAGAACAAGAATGGAGCATAAAGGAATGAAATTCTATTGAATTTTCATTAAACATAACAATGGCATTATGCCAATACATAAAAGGAACTTTGATTTAGCAAAGTCAAGCAAGATTTTACCTAATACCTACCTAATGCCACTAATTACATTGAAACTATAAAAACATAACTTGCACACTTGGATATGCTGAATTATCAGCTCAATCACTATCAAAATCACATAAAATATTGACTTAACTTAGTTACAAAAGAACTAGACTTCATTACATTGACCATAGGCAACAAAATAAGCAAAATGACAAAAGTTTGCACATAAGATAACAGCTTCAGGATGTCTTTGATAGCTTGGGACGTTTGCTGCTACTTTTTTGCTGCATGGGCTACATGGATGGCCAACTTCTAACACTCCTCCTTGGTCTCCATGCTGCTAACTCCTAACTTCTCTCTTAGTTTAGTGAATCTTGTAGCATTGAGTGCCTTAGTGAAAATATCAGCAATTTGGTCCTCTGAATTGTAATGAACTAGCTCAACTTCTCGAGCTTGCTCCATCTCCCTCACAACATGCAGCTTGATGCTAAAGTGCTTAGTTCTACCATGAAAGATGGGATTCTTTGCAATTGTAATAGCAAACTTGTTGTCACAAAAGATCTCTGTTGCTTCTTCTTGATGTAAGTTTAAATCACTAAGGATCTTTCTCAGCCAAACACACTAATTTACAGCATTTGCAGTAGCAACATACTCGGCTTCTGCTGTCGACTAAGCTACTATCGATTGCTTCTTTGAGCACCAGGAAAACATTACTGAGCCAAGGGTAAAAGCATACCCTGAAGTGCTTTTCATGTCATGAACCGGCCCGGTCACTATCAGTGTACCCAATTAGCTTCATGTTTCCAGCTTTGCTAAACTTTAAGCCATAGCACAAAGTGCCTTTGATGTACCTGAGGACTCTTTTTGCTGCTTGTTGATGCTGCTTGTTGCAGCAATGCATGAATCTCGATAACATGCAGACAGCAAACATAATGTCTGGTCTTGTTGTTGTTAGATACAATAGGCAACCAACGAGACTTTTATAATCAGATTCACTTACTTGTTCATAATCTCCTTAACTCGAGAGCTTCATTCCAACAGCCATAGGTGTGCTTGTTGGCTTGCAATTCTCCATAGAGAATTTGCTTAGGATCTTTACAGCAAATGACCTCTGTCCTAAGAAGATCTCACCTTGTGTTTGCACTACTTCCATCCCAAGAAAGTATGTCATTTGTCCCGAGTCAGACATTTCAAACATGTCTCTCATTTTTTCCTTGAAATCAGTCAACATTCTTTGATCTCCTCCTGTGACCAAGAGATCATCGACACATATAAAGACACAATGAGTTATGTTTCAACTTCCTCCTTCTTCACATAGAGTGTTGGCTCACTAACACTTCTTTCAAATCCCAAACTGATTAAATAGCTATCACTTCAAGCATACCAAGCTTGAGGAGCTTGTTTCAATCCATAGAGAGCCTTTTCTAGCCTATACACCATGTGTTCTTTGCCAGACACCAAGAATCCTTGAGGCTGTTTGATGTATATTTCTTCCTCGAGGAAACCATTGAGGAAAGCTGACTTTACATCGAGTTGGTGAATCTTCCACTCCTTCTGAGCTGCTAAGGCAATCAGTAGTCTGATAGTATCTAACCTGGCCACTGGTGCAAAAGTTTCCAGGTAGTCCAGGCCATATTTTTGGCTAAAGCCCTTCACAACCAGTCTGGCCTTGAGTTTGTTTAAACTCCCATCTGTATTTTGTTTAGCTCGATAGACCCATTTCACTCCAATAACCTTTTTGTTGCTTGGCTTTTCAACTAATTCCCATGTTTTGTTCTTCTCAATCATGGCAATTTCTTCAGCCATTGATTGTTTCCAACCTTCATCTGCCTCAGCATCTTCAAAACAGCTTGGCTCGACTTGTGCAATAACTGCTCTTTCATAAATTTCAGCTAAGGCCCTTGTATCTCTGACTGGCATGTCATCTATGTCCATTTCATGACCATCTTGGTCTAGCTCAGTTTGATCAGCTTCAAGTTCTTCAGAAATGACTTCAGGCTCACATTTTTCCCAATTCCAGGTTGTTTTTTCATTGAACACCACATCTCTGCTCACTATCACTTTGCTTATTGAAGGATTCAAGATCCTATAGCCCTTCTTAACTGAACTATAGCCTACATGGATGCGTGCTTGAGCTCTTTTATCCAACTTGGTTCTTTTTTCAGCTGGTACTTGTGCATAGCACAAACAGCCAAAGACTCTCAAGTGAGCCAATGATGGCTTGAATCCAAACCAGGCCTCGAATGGGGTCTTGTCTTCTAAAGCCTTAGTTGGAAGTCTATTTTGAAGATATACAGCAGTGTTAACTACCTCGGCCCACATGTTTTTGGGTATGCTCTTCTCAAACAGTAAACACCTAGCCATGTCTAAAAGGCTTCTATTTTTCCTCTCACTTACCCTATTTTGCTGAGGTGTATACACATTGGTCAGTTGATGCTTGATTCCAGACTCAATGCAAATTGCTTGAAACTGAGCTGAAGTGTATTCAGCTCCATTGTTTGATCTGATGCTCTTGAGCTTACAACCTGTTTCCTTTTCATCCTCAGCTTTAAATTTTAAGAACATATGAGCTACCTCTGATTTATACTTTAGGAAATAAACCCAACAGTACCTGGTACAATCATCTATAAAAAGTATGAAGTACCTGTTTCCACTGAGTGATTCAATCTTCATAGGACCATATACATCTGTGTATACTAGTTGAAGCTTTTCTGATGCTCTCCATGCCTGATTCGAGGGAAATGGTTGCCTTGCCTGTTTTCCTAGTTGGTATACTTCACACACATCATCATTGTGCACTAGCCTGCTGAAGTTTTCAGCCATTTCCTTGCTGACCATTTTAGCTATTGATCTAAAGTTAGCACGACCAAGTCTTTGATGCCAAAGCTTAGTGTCTTCAGTTGAAGCAACATGGGCTGAATGAGAGTCACCTAGCCAATTAACTTCAAAGCATTTGTCACTTATGGTGACTGTCATAAGACTCAATCTATTTGGATCAGTGATTTGGCACTCCTGGCCTTTAAAAACAACTGAGTAGCCCTTCAAGCAGCTGAGCAATGCTGAGAAGGTTCCTATCAATCTCACGCACCAACAACACATTTGTGATAAGTTTGTCTCCTGTGGAAGTGCATATTAGCACATTTCCTTTTCCTTCAGCTTCAATAAACTGGCCATTTCCAATTTTAACCTTGGTTTTGCAGGATCTGTCCAAGGTCTTGAAGATGTTAACATCTAGAGACATATGGTTGGTGCAGCCACTATCAAGGAGCCACCCTTTGGTGACCTTTCCTTTTGCAGCTAAACATGAGACTGCAAACACTTGTTCTTCACTGTCACTGGCTTGTTCAGCTATTCGAGCCTCTTCACTTCTGTGTTGTGGTTGATTTTGGCCAGGTCTGCCTTTTTCTTTGTATACCCTTTCAACATGGCCTTTTTTCTTGCAATGGTCACACAATGTATCTGGTCTGAACCAGCATCTGGCCTCTGGATGACCAGGTTTTTTGCAAAATCTGCAGAGTCGATCTCCTCCTCTTGCAGCATCAGGCTTAGGCCTATTTTTCCAGTTCTTCTTGCCTTTATAGGCTGAGGTGCTCGAGGCTGCTTTGGCCTTGGCTTGGAAAGCACCCTCCTGGTGCTCTTCTAATCTACTGGCCCTTCTTTGCTCCTGTGCATACAGAGCATTAATGAGTTCTGTTAAGGAGATGCTGGCCAAGTCTCTTGAATCTTCGAGAGATGAAATCTTGGCTTCATACCTCTCAGCAATGTTAAGAGCACCTTCTCCACAATTCTTGCCTCACTGAACTGTTCTCCTAGCAGTCTTATGCTGTTGACTACAGCCATTATCCTGTATGAATACTGCTTCACAGTCTCTTCTTCCTTCATCTTTAAATTCTCAAAATCTCTTCTTAAGTTTAACAACTGCTGCTGCCTTATTCTTTCAGTGCCCTGGAACTCCTCCTTGAGCTTGTCCCAGGCTTGCTTGGGAGTCTCATAGGCCATAATTCTGGTGAAGATGACATCAGACACACAGTTTTGAATGCAAGACATGGCCTTGTGCCTCTTGGTCCTCTCATCTGCATGCTGTCTAATTTGAGCCACAGTAGGATTGGCCCTCAATAGAGCTGGCTCAGCATCAGTGTTGATTACTTCCCACAAATCGAAAGCCTGCAGGTAAGTTCTCATTTTGACAATCCATATATGAAACCCCTCACCATTGAAGACTGGTGGTGCTGTAGAAGAGAAGCCTGATGAAGCCATTCGGTTTACTGCAACAGGTCCTTTAAGATAAAAGCTCTAGATACCAATTGTTGGTGCTCGAAAGAATAATGCTCAGCAGAGCAAAGCTTGAGCAGCAAGCCTCGATGCTTGAAGAGAAAGCAAAACAGAAATTTGCTATATATGAGAACAGAATGAGAGAACAAGAATGGAGCATAAAGGAATGAAATTCTATTGAATTTTCATTAAACATAACAATGGCATTATGCCAATACATAAAAGGGACTTTGATTTAGCAAAGTCAAGCAAGATTTTACCTAATACCTACCTAATGCCACTAATTACATTGAAACTATAAAAACATAACTTGCACACTTGGATATGCTGAATTATCAGCTCAATCACTATCAAAATCACATAAAATATTGACTTAACTTAGTTACAAAAGAACTAGACTTCATTACATTGACCATAGGCAACAAAATAAGCAAAATGACAAAAGTTTGCACATAAGATAACAGCTTCAGGATGTCTTCGATAGCTTGGGACGTTTGCTGCTACTTTGTTGCTGCATGGGCTGCATGGATAGCCAACTTCTAACAACCCTTGGTGTCACAGTCCACCAGTTCCTGCTCGGACAAGGAAATTAACTTTCCTGTTGTTAGCTTAGTAACCCCTTCCACGGCTACCATGGCCGAGAACGCCCAACAGCATCCTATATTTCAGCATCACATGATCGAGACACACACATAGTTAGAACACAACACAGAAAAAGAACAAAGCATAGTAATATTTTAGTAATGTTCCGGAGAATAAGAAATTAGAGCAGACCGCATTGGCCTTGGTACTTGACAGGTGTAACATCTCCTTTCTTTCTCCAATCCACAGTAGGGGGCAATGCAGTGTCGTTTTCATATTTGAAAGTGGTAGCCGTGTTGGAACACATATGGCCCTTGAACCCATTTTGAGAAGCAGTGAACTCTTGGTTGGTTAGATCTGCAAATTGGTTCACACCAAGCTTATACGGCTTGTTGTCGGCAGCATTGAAAGAGTTGATGCGTCCCACATTTTCTTTGAAAATCTGAAACGTTTTTGCCTCTCGTTGGTGTCCTTGTAAACTCATCCAAATTGGACCATCCATTGTTGATGCCTCTCGTACAAAGATGCATCTTCAAGAGCTGTAACACCCCCAACTTTCACCCGTCGCCGGGGGTCATGAGGCCTTACAAGACAAGTACGAAAATTTCTCAAATACATCCAACAATCCTAAGTTATGCTCCTAAGTTTACGGTACCTAACTTTGACATAAAACTAGTTTTGAAAAGAGACGTATGGAAAGATATTAGTAGTCACTCTTAGAAGGTTTCAAACATTTATTGAATGATAACATGTGCATCTAAATTCTCAATATGCAAAGAACCAATAGTACTTCCAAAAGTAGTGTTACAATTCATATGGTAATAACTTGAATAACTTGGACATAGACAAAAGTCATGGAGCCTCTTAAAATTTACGAAGCTAAACACACTATTCATTTGGTAGCAAATCTTAGGCATAACCGAACATGATTCAACTCTTACTAACGAGAGCATTGATTTGAATAAAAGCATAATTCACTCAGAACTTCCAAAGCATTTACCGAATACATTCACAAGTTCACATCAATTATGCATAGCACACATGACAACAAGACAAGCCATTTTCGCATGGCTATACATATTTACTCATTTACAACTTCAAAATAAGAGTATCACTCTCAACGATCATAAGACAAAAAGAAACTATACATGCCATTCGAAAGTCTATCTATCTAAATACCAAAAAGAGTGTCTTGATAGTAGAGATGACTTCCAGCACAAGTATCCCGAGACCGCAGCTAGCGAACGAGATCTAAGGAAGGAAAACAGAAGAGGAAAACAACCGAGTAAGCATTTAAAATGCCTAGTAAGCTTTAAACGACAGATATTATTAACTATCATTATAAAGAAATAACTTTCAGCACTTGACTTAAGTATTCTATAGCCGAAAATGACACAATTTCTATAATGGCATAAGTGGCTTCGTATAATGTAAGGCCATAAGTGTTTAGACATCCACTAGCACTTTTGTAAGTCAACAATGCACAATCGATAAATCGTAACTCAATAGAATTCATTCATCAATAGAATATTACCAATACCTGGTCACCTTACCGTAACGGTCTCATTTAATTTGCAACGACTTTTGGCTCGAAAGCCCTTCGGAATAAATCCGGGTACAACCATGGCTCATGAGCCCTTCGGGATTATCCCCGGATATCACAATGGTGCAATCGCCCTTCGGGATTAACCCGGTTATCACAATGGCGCAACCGCCCTTCGGGATTAACCCGGTTATCACAATGGCGCAACCGCCCTTCGGGAATAACCCGGTTATCACAATGGCGCAACCGCCCTTCGGGATTAACCCGGATTCAAAAAAAATACTCATTTGTCTCATTTTTAAAAAAAAAATTTACACATAGTATGATACCCTTTTCAATATTTAATAGTCAAAAATCATATAAACAATACATAACTCATATCTCTCTTTCCCGGGCATTTCTAGGACTAGTAATCATTCGACTATATGTCCATTTCTACTATTTCCAATTAAATCATGATTCATGTAAGGAATTGAATAGTATCATGAGCTATGCCCCTTAAAACTTACCTCAGTGGTCGATGATTGTTTTCAATTTACTGGTCGGCCGCCTTCGCCTTTCCTTTGTCCGAAGCTGTCCCTATGTGTTCTTGAGCTAAAAGAAACGAAATTTAATTCATTACGACCCAAGTAAACCGGTTAAGGTCATATAGCTACTAAGTTCAACCAGCACTAATTTAAGGTCTAAATTCCATATTGCCGAATGCCATTCTCTACTAACCATACATACTCATTTGAATTAAAACTTCTCCACGTATAACCTATAGCTAGATAGGTATGTACCCAAAGGTGGATGTCATTAGGCATTTCAACTATATATTAAAAATAAACTTGCGTTAACCGGTTCAAAATTCACAATCACCAACCACATATAGAAAACATCTCAAGAGATCAATATAAGAATATTATTTCATAAATTTTTGTTCGGTCAAATGTTCAATTAGATTAAAAATTCACATCTTGATTTTCAACCTTTAACTAGACATTTTACAAGCATATAAACTAGTACCCATTTCTTATTCTTGACTACCGAAATTATGCTACCAAATTTAATTTCCAAAGTGTATATATAATTCAAAACCCTATTAATAACTAAATAAAATATAACATCACTTAATTATCACCAATTTCATATTTGGTAAACCTTTAAAAAATAACTTAACCATTTATACATAGCTTCCACGGTACATTTGGCCTTAACAAAAGTCCTTTACAAGGTCATATTTGCTAATTCAAGAACCGTTTCAAACTTCTATTTCATAATGCTATTTATTCAAACAAATTAACAAATCAAAATAGATTTCCTATACTAACTTCACAATCGGTAAAACTCATATATAAACTAAAATTCTTAGTTTTCAATGTCAATACATCCAAGCATCATTCGGCACCTTATCTTCATCATTTTTTTTTATTTTTTTTTTATCACTTTACAAATTTCAAATACTCTCAAAATCTAAATATACACTATTAACTAATTCAACTTCCCTCATTCATCTTAGTTCAAAGAAATACAAAACAAAACAACAAATTCATACAATTTCAAGCATGGCCGAATGTACTTAGGACCATATTTTAACCAAATTCGACATGGGCCATGAATGAAACTCTTTAAGTAACTCAAATCACACAAAAATTCCCAAGAAGGAACATTAACATACCTTAATCTAGGCAAATCAAGGTGACCGAATGCTTGTTCATCCCTCTCCTTATTTTCCTTTCAATTTTCGGCTAAGTAAAGAAAAGATGAATAAATTTCTTTCTTTTCTTTTTTTTTTATTATTTTTCTATCATGAAATCATCCACTAACTTAATTTAACCAATCAAATACTTAAACCACCAATAATATCTTTTGCATGGCCGGCCACTAACAAAAATAGGAAGAATTGACATGCAAATCCACTTATTATAATTCTTATTTAATTTGGCCCTTTCTAATTTGCCTAACAAAGTTTCTAAGTTTTTCAACTAAACCCCTATAAAAAAAATTCCTATTGAAATTATTAAATTTAAAACTACAACTTCCACACATGCATTTAACACATAAATTAAACATTGAAATTTTAAAATAATCATTTTAAGGACTCGGTTTAGCGGTTACGAAACCACTTCCCGAATAGGGTCGGAATTAGGGCTGTCACAACTCTCCCCCCTTAAGAAATTTTCGTCCTCGAAAATCTTACCGGTAAACAGATTTGGGTATCTTTCCTTCATAAGGTTTTCAGGTTCCCAAGTTGCTTCTTCGATCCCATGCTTGAGCCATAGCACCTTTACTAATGGGACCTTCTTGTTTCGCAATTCTTTTATTTCGCGGGCTAAAATACGAATCGGTTCTTCTTCATAGCTCAAATCGGACTGAATTTCAATGTCTGACGGACTAATCACGTGCGAAGGGTCGGATCTATAGCGACGGAGCATCGATACATGAAATACATTGTGGATCTTTTCAAGATCAGGGGGCAAGATCAGTCTATAAGCAACCGGCCCGATCCGTTCTGAAATTTCGTACGGCCCAATGAATCTCGGACTCAATTTACCTTTGCGGCCAAAACGGAGTATCTTTTTCCACGGTGAAACTTTTAGAAACACCTTATCACCTACTTGATACTCGATGTCCTTTCGCTTTAAGTCCGCGTATGATTTCTGACGATTGGATGCTATCCTCAAACTGTCACGAATTATCCTCACTTTCTGCTCCACTTCTTTAACTAAATCAACTCCGAGAATCTTATTCTCACTAAGCTCGGTCCAGAACAGAGGAGTACGGCATTTACGACCGTAAAGTGCTTCATAAGGTGCCATCTGAATACTTGTCTGAAAGCTATTATTATACGCGAATTCAACTAGCGGTAGGTATTTCTCCCAAGAGCCCCTAAACTCAAGGATGCAACATCGCAACATGTCCTCGAGTATCTGAATAACCCGTTCAGATTGACCGTCCGTCTGCGGATGAAAAGCAGTACTGAAATGAAGTTTAGTACCCAAAGCTTCTTGCAGCTTCCTCCAAAATCTAGAGGTAAATCGAGGGTCTCGATCAGAAACGATAGAAGTCGGCACCCCATGAAGTCGCACAATCTGAGAAACGTACAATTCCGCTAACTTATCAAGCGAAAAGTCAGTACGAACCGGGATGAAATGGGCTGATTTCGTTAATCGATCAACAATAACCCAAATGGAGTCCTTTTTGCTCGGCGTCAACGGTAAACCCGACACAAAGTCCATTGTAACGCGATCCCATTTCCACTCGGGTATCAAAATTGGCTGAAGTAATCCCAACGGTACCTGATGTTCCGCTTTTACTTGCTGACATACTAAGCATTTAGATACAAAATCAGAGATGTCTCGTTTCATGCCGTGCCACCAATACTGTTGCTTCAAATCGTTATACATTTTCGTACTGCCTGGATGGACTGACATTCGGCTACTATGGACTTCATTCAAAATCCTTGGAACTAGCTCAGACTTTTTCAGAACACACAATCGGTCTTTAAATCTCAAGCAATCATTTCCATCGACTCGAAATTCTGAATTCATATTCAACTCACACTGAACTCGTTTGGCAACTAAGTCTTCGTCGGCTTTTTGCGCTTCACAAATCTGCTGAAGTAGCACAGGTTTTGCTACCAATTCAGAAATCAACACATCATCCACCGACAAGGTTAGCCTCGCATTCATAGCTCGCAAGAAAAATAAGGATTTTCGACTAAGAGCATCCGCAACGACATTAGCTTTCCCCGGGTGATAATCGATGACAAGCTCATAATCTTTTAGCAATTCAAGCCACCGCCTTTGTCTCAAATTCAAATCTTTTTGAGACATTAGGTATTTGAGACTTTTGTGATCAGAGAAAATATGACATCTTTCACCGAACAGATAGTGTCGCCAAATCTTCAAAGCGAAAACAATGGCAGCTAATTCAAGATCATGAGTCGGATAATTTCGCTCGTGAGGCTTCAACTGCCTCGAAGCATAAGCAATAACCCGGCCTTCTTGCATCAAAACGCAGCCCAAACCGTTCAGAGATGCATCACTATAAACTACGAACTCCTTACCGGTTTCTGGCTGAACCAACACTGGAGCCTCCGTCAAAAGGGTTTTCAGTTGGTCGAAGCTTTGCTGACACATATCCGACCACTCGAACTTGATATCTTTTTGCAGCAGTCTCGTCAATGGAGTAGCAATCATCGAAAAACCCTGGACGAAACGTCCGTAATAACCAGCAAGTCCTAAAAAGCTTCGAACTTCGGTAATGTTTTTAGGGGGTTTCCAATCGAGGATAGCTGAAATTTTGTTCGGATCAACTCGAATACCCGAAGCAGATACTATGTGACCCAAGAAACCAACTTCATGCAACCAAAATTCGCACTTACTGAATTTCGCATACAATTTGTTATCCCGCAAAGTCTGAAGTACCAGCCTCAAATGCTCGGTATGCTCTGACTCATCACGAGAATAGATTAAAATATCGTCAATGAATGCTACTACGAAGCGGTCCAAAAACGGCCTAAATACCCGATTCATCAAATCCATGAAGACTGCGGGGGCATTGGTAAGTCCAAACGGCATCACTAAGAACTCATAGTGACCGTATCTCGTTCTGAATGCCGTCTTCGGTACGTCGAATCTCTGACTCTCAACTGATAATAGCCGGATCGCAGGTCTATCTTCGAAAATACTGAGGCTCCTCTTAATTGATCGAACAAGTCATCGATTCGGGGCAACGAATACTTATTCTTCACCGTGGCCTTGTTCAGCTGTCGATAGTCGATACACAATCTCATAGTCCCGTCTTTCTTTTTCACGAATAAAACCGGTGCACCCCAAGGCGAAAAACTAGGTCGTGCAAAGCCTCTATCCGTCAACTCTTGCAGCTGAGATTTTAATTCCTTTAGTTCGGTAGGTGCCATACGATACAGAGCGATTGAAATCGGCGTCGTACCAGGAATCAACTCTATACCGAACTCGACCTCTCTAACAGGCGGCAATCCAGGTAATTCTTCGGGAAAGACATCTGAAAACTCGCAGACTACGGACACCGTCCCAAGTTCTCGGTCGGAAACTTTGTTATCTAGCACAAAGGCCAAATATGCTTCATAACCCTTCCTCACGTATTTCTGAGCCGACATGGTTGTAATTATTGCAGGTGGCCCTCTTAGATCAATGGACTCGATTCGGATTATTTCGTTGTTCGAACATCGCAAATTGATAGTCTTCCGCTTACAATTTACTATCGCGTCATGAACGGTCAACCAGTCCATTCCAAGAATAATGTCAAATTCATCGAATGGTAGAAGCATCAAGTCAGCCGGAAAACAAAAATCTCGAACCATTAACGGACATTTCTTACATACTTTATCAACCAGAACACAACGGCCCAAAGGGTTCGACACTCGAATTACAAATTCGGTAGACTCAACAGGAAGAGTCTTACTGGAGGCTAAAGTTTCACATACATACGAATGGGTTGACCCAGGATCAATCAGAGCAATAACATCAGTGTTAAAAAGTGTGAAAGTACCAGTAATAACATCCGGAGAAGAAGTTTCCTCACGGGCACGGATAGCGTACGCTCTGGCAGGTGCACGAGCCTCCGATCTAACCGCAGTGTCTCTAGTCCCTCTCTGACTGCCGCTAATATTTCCACCCCGTCGTGGTGGTCTACCCCGTGAAGCTGCGCCACTAGGTTTCTGAGTCGGATCGGGAGCACGTTCATCATTTCTCGGACAATCTTTAATAAAATGGTCGGCAGAACCATACCTGAAACAAGAGCGGTCACGATGCCTACAACTCCCCGGGTGCCATTTACCACAATAGTTGCACTCCAGTCTATCCCGACGTTCATTCCTGACACTGGCAATAGAAGTGATCCGCGAACTCGCAGGAGGTCTAGTACGTTCAGATCTAGAAAAACTCGATGTATTTTTAGATCGGCCCATGTCATCTCTAGTCTTCTTGGACGCTTGTTGAACAGATTTCCCCGCGGACCTTTTACGAAACTCCCTATCTCCACCTTCGGCTTTTCTTTTCTCATTACTGAGTTCTTCAGCTTTACAAGCCCGCTCGACTAGTACTACAAACTCCTTGATCTCCAGAATCCCCACCAGCAATCTGATATCTTCATTTAATCCATCCTCAAAACGCTTACACATGGTGGCTTCAGAGGATACACATTCGCGAGCATAGCGGCTGAGGCGTACAAACTCTCTCTCATAGTCAGCCACTGACATCTGACCTTGTTTGAGTTCTAGAAATTCTTTCCATTTTTGATCGATGAATCTCTGGCTGATGTACTTTTTACGAAATTCGGTTTGGAAGAATTCCCAATTGACCCGTTCCTTCGGAACAACAGAAATCAGAGTATTCCACCAGTAGTAGGCAGCGTCGCGTAACAGAGACACCGCACACTTAAGACATTCCTCGGGTGTGCAGGACAGTTCATCGAACACTCGGATGGTATTATCGAGCCAAAACTCGGCCCGCTCGGCATCGTCACTAGGAGTAGCCCGGAACTCTTCGGCCCCATATTTTCTTATTTTGTCAACAGGGGGTCTACTCGATCTCATTGGATCGGTCACAGGAGGAGTCGTGAAAGTCGGGAATGGAGTATTCGGGGGCGGAGGTTGCGGAACAGCTGGATTCGATCTAGCGAATTGAGCGAACCAGTCACTCATCATAGCATAAAAAGCTGGTCTAATATCATCATCTCGATGACCAAGATTTGGCTGAGAGTCCGGTGGCGCTGTCTCTTGCGTGGGAGCAGAAGCTACACTCTCAACATCGTCCGCTACGGTTCGATCAGGCTCGGGATCCATTCTATACCAAAGGAAATCACATTTCAATTATCAGAAGTCATCCCACTATCAAAATGACATTAACTGGCATGTATAGCTAAACTCATACTTACTACGGTAGTCCGAGAATCGACTAAACCATAGCTCTGATACCAAAATAAAATGTAACACCCCCAACTTTCACCCGTCGCCGGGGGTCATGAGGCCTTACAAGACAAGTACGAAAATTTCTCAAATACATCCAACAATCCTAAGTCATGCTCCTAAGTTTACGGTACCTAACTTTGACATAAAACTAGTTTTGAAAAGAGACGTATGGAAAGATATTAGTAGTCACTCTTAGAAGGTTTCAAACATTTATTGAATGATAACATGTACATCTAAATTCTCAATATGCAAAGAACCAATAGTACTTCCAAAAGTAGTGTTACAATTCATATGGTAATAACTTGAATAACTTGGACATAGACAAAAGTCATGGAGCCTCTTAAAATTTACGAAGCTAAACACACTATTCATTTGGTAGCAAATCTTAGGCATAACCGAACATGATTCAACTCTTACTAACGAAAGCATTGATTTGAATAAAAGCATAATTCACTCAGAACTTCCAAAGCATTTACCGAATACATCCACAAGTTCACATCAATTATGCATAGCACACATGACAACAAGACAAGCCATTTTCGCATGGCTATACATATTTACTCATTTACAACTTCAAAATAAGAGTATCACTCTCAACGATCATAAGACAAAAAGAAACTATACATGCCATTCGAAAGTCTATCTATCTAAATACCAAAAAGAGTGTCTTGATAGTAGAGATGACTTCCAGCACAAGTATCCCGAGACCGCAGCTAGCGAACGAGATCTAAGGAAGGAAAACAGAAGAGGAAAACAACCGAGTAAGCATTTAAAATGCCTAGTAAGCTTTAAACGACAGATATTATTAACTATCATTATAAAGAAATAACTTTCAGCACTTGACTTAAGTATTCTATAGCCGAAAATGACACAATTTCTATAATGGCATAAGTGGCTTCGTATAATGTAAGGCCATAAGTGTTTAGACATCCACTAGCACTTTTGTAAGTCAACAATGCACAATCGATAAATCGTAACTCAATAGAATTCATTCATCAATAGAATATTACCAATACCTGGTCACCCTACCGTAACGGTCTCATTTAATTTGCAACGACTTTTGGCTCGAAAGCCCTTCGGAATAAATCCGGGTACAACCATGGCTCATGAGCCCTTCGGGATTATCCCCGGATATCACAATGGCGCAATCGCCCTTCGGGATTAACCCGGTTATCACAATGGCACAACCGCCCTTCGGGATTAACCCGGTTATCACAATGGCGCAACCGCCCTTCGGGAATAACCCGGTTATCATAATGGCGCAACCGCCCTTCGGGATTAACCCGGATTCAAAAAAAATACTCATTTGTCTCATTTTTAAAAAAAAAATTTACACATAGTATGATACCCTTTTCAATATTTAATAGTCAAAAATCATATAAACAATACATAACTCATATCTCTCTTTCCCGGGCATTTCTAGGACTAGTAATCATTTGACTATATGTCCATTTCTACTATTTCCAATTAAATCATGATTCATGTAAGGAATTGAATAGTATCATGAGCTATGCCCCTTAAAACTTACCTCAGTGGTCGATGATTGTTTTCAATTTACTGGTCGGCCGCCTTCGCCTTTCCTTTGTCCGAAGCTGTCCCTATGTGTTCTTGAGCTAAAAGAAACGAAATTTAATTCATTACGACCCAAGTAAACCGGTTAAGGTCATATAGCTACTAAGTTCAACCAGCACTAATTTAAGGTCTAAATTCCATATTGCCGAATGCCATTCTCTACTAACCATACATACTCATTTGAATTAAAACTTCTCCACGTATAACCTATAGCTAGATAGGTATGTACCCAAAGGTGGATGTCATTAGGCATTTCAACTATATATTAAAAATAAACTTGCGTTAACCGGTTCAAAATTCACAATCACCAACCACATATAGAAAACATCTCAAGAGATCAATATAAGAATATTATTTCATAAATTTTTGTTCGGTCAAATGTTCAATTAGATTAAAAATTCACATCTTGATTTTCAACCTTTAACTAGACATTTTACAAGCATATAAACTAGTACCCATTTCTTATTCTTGACTACCGAAATTATGCTACCAAATTTAATTTCCAAAGTGTATATATAATTCAAAACCCTATTAATAACTAAATAAAATATAACATCACTTAATTATCACCAATTTCATATTCGGTAAACCTTTAAAAAATAACTTAACCATTTATACATAGCTTCCACGGTACATTTGGCCTTAACAAAAGTCCTTTACAAGGTCATATTTGCTAATTCAAGAACCGTTTCAAACTTCTATTTCATAATGCTATTTATTCAAACAAATTAACAAATCAAAATAGATTTCCTATACTAACTTCACAATCGGTAAAACTCATATATAAAGTAAAATTCTTAGTTTTCAATGTCAATACATCCAAGCATCATTCGGCACCTTATCTTCATCATTTTTTTTTATTTTTTTTATCACTTTACAAATTTCAAATACTCTCAAAATCTAAATATACACTATTAACTAATTCAACTTCCCTCATTCATCTTAGTTCAAAGAAATACAAAACAAAACAACAAATTCATACAATTTCAAGCATGGCCGAATGTACTTAGGACCATATTTTAACCAAATTCGACATGGGCCATGAATGAAACTCTTTAAGTAACTCAAATCACACAAAAATTCCCAAGAAGGAACATTAACATACCTTAATCTAGGCAAATCAAGGTGACCGAATGCTTGTTCATCCCTCTCCTTATTTTCCTTTCAATTTTCGACTAAGTAAAGAAAAGATGAATAAATTTCTTTCTTTTCTTTTTTTTTTATTATTTTTCTATCATGAAATCATCCACTAACTTAATTTAACCAATCAAATACTTAAACCACCAATAATATCTTTTGCATGGCCGGCCACTAACAAAAATAGGAAGAATTGACATGCAAATCCACTTATTATAATTCTTATTTAATTTGGCCCTTTCTAATTTGCCTAACAAAGTTTCTAAGTTTTTCAACTAAACCCCTATTAAAAAAAATTCCTATTGAATTTATTAAATTTAAAACTACAACTTCCACACATGCATTTAACACATAAATTAAACATTGAAATTTTAAAATAATCATTTTAAGGACTCGGTTTAGCGGTTACGAAACCACTTCCCGAATAGGGTCGAAATTAGGGCTGTCACAAGAGCAGTGCGGGATGTGCCTTCACATACACCCAATATGAAGATTAGTAAGGCCAAACAAGTGAAATGATGATGTAGCTGGTTTTTGGAAGCCATGGTGGAAGAAGAGTTTACGAAGAAGTAGAAAAATGAAGAGGCACCAAATGTGATGAATTCCTAGACATATATAGTCCTATTTTTTCTCCATCTATTCTTGGCTATCTGCTGCGTGATGAAGACCCAATATGAGAATTATTTTCATAAATTAAAATGAACTAGCTTTTAAGTTGATCTGAAAGACTTATAGTATATCGTATTATTGATAAATTGGAAATGGGAAGGCACGCTAACTGTGAGGAATTATCTATCCTTGGTGTCACTATCAAACAAAGAACCAAAAACCAATTTATTCAAGTAGGCAATGGACACCCTTTCTTATAAATTAAAATAAATCAGCTTTTTCGATTTTTCTAACAATGTTACCTACACATCCGTAGATATACCAGAAACCTATGCTCCCATCCCTCTATGTATGTGCTTATAATTTAATTAATTGAAGTCTTAAATGGTTTGGGCAATGAAAGGGACTTAGGCGAGGAAGGACTTTGGAGAAGAGGGAGTGTACTACACAACTATGGATTGCGTAATGATATAGTGTCCATTTGGAGATAAAAAGAGAGGTCCAAGTGCATGAATGATGGGAATAGAAACACCTACTACTTCGTAGCTAGAGCTAGAAATAACAGTATTCATAGGCTTAGAATTAATGTGGTTAAGTGAAGGATATGAAGACCCTGAAAATCGCTAAAAAGTGTTAGGTGCAATGATAATTTACTTTGCACTCGTTGCGAGTACTTAATTTTAGTTTTGAAAATATATTATTGAAAAGGAAACCATAAATCTCAAAAGAATTATACTTCATAGAAAGTTTAAACTTTAAGTATAGTTTATTTCAATGGGAGGATGATTTATTAAATTTGCCATGGTGTAAATTGAATAGGGTGAGGGTTAATGATAGGGCTTGGGATAGAATTGTTTGGGAATTACATAGTAAGGTATGTATTCGGTTAACAATTTTACTTTTCCCTTGGAAAAAAGTGAGAGCAGGTGTTACTAGTATGATTTGGTCTAGTCAAATAGCGAAATAGGTATATGGTAAGATTTTAGTTCAAATGTATGGGTAAATTTAAGTCTCAGATTAGATGACTTAACTTAAAGTAATTAAGCGATTTAATTTTCATTCTGTTTTTATTTATTCAGTTACTCGATGGATATACCATAGCAAAAGTTGATTTTAATCTTTTTTCTACCTATTAAAGCTACACATAAAACTAATAGTTTGTTTAGTATGAGATGTACACCTTCTCCAAGTAACTAAGGAGATAAATAAACATATAAAATAAAAGAATTATCCACACACAATCTCCATTTTGACATTCGAAACAAAGCCTTGATCTCCAAGCAAGCTAATGATTTACAGTGTAACACCCCATACCCGATCTAGTCATCGGACCCGAGTTATAGGATATTACCACTATAAAAGTTAACACTACTCACAATCAATCAAACATAGACAAAAAGATCATTTTCATGCTATTCAATTATATAGAGACCTAATTCGCGCTTACAAAACATTTAAAAGAAACCAAGAATAATTCTGGATTAAATTGAAACTTTTATAAAAATATAGGTAAATAGTGAAAACATGAGTCACATGGCAGTGTGGCCAAGCTGTGTGACAAGGCAGAGATAGTGTGGTGCAGGGACATGGTCGTGTGGCCAACCATTTGTCCTGAATGGCCTTACTATAGGATTGGGTTCAACAAGACTAGAATTTGAAAAAGTAAAGTGTTGAGTATGAGGAGGGAGATGAGTATAAGCTATACAATGTGAAACAGGATATTGACCTATAGCAAGTGAACAAGAGGAATATGATTGAGAAGAGAAAATATAATCTTTCATCAATGTATGGCTTTAATGGTATGGGAAGTACATTATAAAGGAAGGTCATGTGAAGGGCTAGGTAAAGAGAAAAAGGACTAAATAAAGAAGATGAGGGTAACATGGATGTACAAGGTGAAGGTTGAGTTGAGGGGCTAGATGATGTGTCACTAACAGGTAAAGAAGTAGGCCATAAAATAGTAAGTGTAAGTGGGCCAACAATATTATAAGGTGGTGGGAGATGTAGCAGTAGGTGAAGGTGGCGTGACAAGTTGTAAAGTAAGAAAGTCAAAGTCAAAAAAAGGAGAAGAAGTGACAGAAAGAAAAATAGGTTGGTGTATCATAAGCTATAAAAGTAACATATTTTAATCCCATTCTTAATGCATTTTTGGATTATTAATAATGCAAATTAGTGAATTTGATGCTCTTTATCCTTTAAATTCATGTTTCTATACTTAGGAGAGCATTTGGGAGCGAAATGAGTGAAAAACGAGCCAAAATCAGACAAATAAAGCTATTTTTAGGACCCACATTCCTTGGGCATTTCCACACGGGCTGGCCACAAGCCCATGAGCATGTGTTGATTTCACACTTTGCTTTCCAAATACGCGGAAAAACCCAACTTTTCGGCTTTCTGAGATTCTAAAGACTATAAATACCAATTAGAAGAATAGAGAAAGGGGCAATTAGAGAAGATCGAAGAAAACACTCGAAGAACACCATCAGAGCCAACTCGGAAGCGAATCTACATCAAGATTGAAGATCTCCTTTTAATTTCTTTCAAAGTTTTTTGAGTTTCTTTATATCTTGTGGTTTTTCTAGCTTTGAGATGTTTTCATTCAGGATTATAAACTAATCCCCTAGATACCTAGGGATGATGAAACCTATTATTTAATTTCTATTTTATGCAATAAATACTTGATTATTGTTCTTAATTATGTTTATTTCTTGTTTTAATATTTTTGGGATCTTAATTCATGTTTAATGTGCTTATTTCAGTGGAGCAAAAGTCCTTGTTTAAGAGTAGATCTAGCATAATTGAGTGGAGTTGCATGCAATCTTAGAAATAGGACGACATTAATCTATCAGATTAGATTCAAAACTAATAGGAGATAAATAAACATATAAATTAAAAGAATTATCCACAAAAAATCTTTATTTTGACTTTTGAAACAAATCCTTAAACTCCAAGAAATCTAATGATTTACAATGTAACACCCCATACCCGGTCTAGTCGTCGAACCTGAGTTACAGGATATTACCACTATAAAAGTTAACACTATTCACCAATCAATCAAACATAAACCAAAAGATCATTTCCATGCTATTCAATTAGACCGAGACCTAATTCAAGCTTACAGGACATTTAACACAAACCAAGAACAATTCTGGATTAAATTGAAACTTTTACAAAAATATAGGTAAATAGTGAAAACATGGATCACATAGCCGTGTGGCCAAGCTATGTGACAGGGCAAAGACTGTGTGGTGTAGGGACATGGACGTGTGGCCAAACCGTGTAGTAGAGCTTAGATCGTGTAAGAGGAGACACACAGTCTGGAGAATGTAACCGACTGGTTCCGTGTAGATCTAAAATGTAACAGCACGTTTTTGGTCAAATCAGAACAGTGGCTTCAGAACTACAAATCTGAAGTCAAAATATTTATTTTATTATTTTAATAAGTTTTACAGCATGATAGAATTACTGTGTGAAAATTTCATTAAGAAATTTTATTGTTTGAATGTTTAATTCGATAAAAAGGACTAAATCGCGTAAAGCGTAAAAGATGAGATCTATTAGTTAATTGCACTAAATCACTATGAAATTAAAAAGTAGAGGTCTCAAGACTGTAATTATACCCTTGTTTATGATAGTGGACATTTATGTCCATAGTTCAAATGATTTAAATGGTTTAATTAAAAGGGTAATAAGGTAAATTAGTTATTAAAATTAGAATTAATAAAACCAAAATGATATTTTTGGTATCATGTTCAACCTTTTGCCGAAATTTAAAGAAAGAAGAACACATTTTTGGGGCTCACATTCGGCTAAGCTTAAATTCTTGACTAAGGTACGGTTTTTGCTTGGTTTTTAATTATTTCTACGTTTTTAAACTCGTTACAGCTTAGTCTAGCTAGCTCGTACCTTAAATTTTGAAATGTCTAAAGATTTTTAATGATTCCATTGTTGAATACTTGAGTATTTTGAAGTTTCTAGATAGATTATGAATTTTGGTTGTTAGATATACAAGTTTTATAAAGTGATTTTTAACAAAAATGTCAATTAGGGATTAAATTGAGAAATGTTGAAATATTGTGGTTAAAAGTGTGATTAATTAGAAGATATGGGCTGCTAGTATCATCATTAAAATTTGACTATATATGTGTTAAAGGCTAATTGCATAAATTTTCCATTTTGTGTAATAAGGACTAAATTCCAAAGGCTATGAAATATTAGGGGCAAATGCGTAATTTTGCCAAAATATGAAATATGTGCTTAATTGAATTGAATGGAAGTTTGAATGAGTAATAAACTGTAAACTATACATATTTTTACCTCATACTTAGCCTAAATTCTAGATGAATTATCATTGAATTTGTGGAAATTGGTGCTCCTAATCCTTTTATTTCATCTTTTATACTTAGGTGAGCATAAGGAAGAGAAAAGAGCAAGGAACGGGCCGAAAATGGGCAAATTAAGCCCAATTCAATAATCAACACGGCCTGGAGGTTCACCACACGTACGTGCCACACGGCCATGTCACTTTAACAGGCTCGAGCACGGCCTGGCAGTCGATCCACACAAGCGTGGCACACGGGCGTGTCCCTGTCATGAGGAAGTTCAATTTCACTCGAAAAAGGCTACTTAGGGGCTAAGACAGGCATTCCAAACTCTATATAAAGACCCTAGGAGGCAACTACAAGGGAGTGCTTTTCTCCCGCCAAGGAGACATTATTTTCCCGCCAAGATGGGGAGTTAAAGGCAGGGAATTACTCGAAGGGAAGCTAATTGATCCATCTCAGAAGCCAGGATCTACATCAAGACAAGAGGATCCCCCTTCAATCCTTTCAGGAGTTTTGGGTTTTCCTATGTTTTGTTATTTTATTTCTTCTGAGATGTTTTCTTTTATATTTATGAACTAAAAACCCAAATATCTAAGGGGGATGAAACCTAAGACGGATCTTGTTATTGTTATCTGAGCTGTGTGATAAATATTTAACTCACGACGAAAATCTACCGGATTAGAGTCAAATCTAATATGGGGAGCCATAGATCGAGTTAATACAAGACTAGGGGTTTTAACTAGAAAGAGATTTCAGTTAATCAACCGAGGATTAGTTGTTCTTATCCTCGACGAAGGTATTAACATAATTTAGGGATCTCTCAAATGAAGAAATCATCTGGTTCAGAGTTAGATAACAAGTGAAGTCTAGGTGGATTCTTCCTTAGGTATTGCCTTAGTCAATCAGTTTTCCCAAAAGCAATCTCTCTCTTTACTCATTGCCGTTTCTTTTCAGTTTAGTTTAGATTAGTTAATTTAGAAACAAAACCTCCCTTTATTTTTAGGCTGGATAATAGGAAGAAAGTCATTACTAGTACTCATAGTTCCTTGGATTCGATATTTCGGTCTTGCCACTAACTATACTACTATTCGATAGGTGCACTTGCCTTTCTATCATGATATTAGTTAGTTTCCAGGTACGATCAGATTTTTTTACTTTATCATCATCACTCGAGATCACAATCAATAAGTTAATTTAAAATATTATAGATCAAGATAAACAATTACCGGAATTGGATCGGAGGAAACGAAAAGTGGACAAATAGCTGATAGTTTATCCGAGCTATACAAGATAAGTTCGTATAAATATAATCGAACTTTTAAATACTTGTATTTATTTGAATTCGATGTATACAAATTGATAAATTGATTTTATTAAGGATTGAATGCCTAATTGATAAGAAATATTGAATACCGAGTCCCGTTCGAACTTTAGAAAAATCTTAGGTTACGAGTGACATGTCACTAGGGTTACTATTTTGGTTGAGATCCTGCATTTGTTGTGGACTCACCACAGCTCGTATGAGCTTACCGATATAGCAGTTCTTATGAGCTTACTGTTTTAGCTCTTATGAGCTTACCGAATCAGCTCGATAGAGCTTACTGTTTACCAGCTCAGGTGGAGCTTACTGATCATGGCTCAAAAGAGCAAAAATGATAATGAATTAATGGATTTCCAATTAATACACTTAGTGTGTATTACCCAAGTATCCCTCGATATTTCGTTAGGTTCAACAGGCATTATACTATTACTAAATATGATAAAGTACGGAAATGAGATATGAATTATATGAGATGTACATGTATATGAGTTTGATTGCTAAACAAATTACTTATGGTTGATTTATTGGCTACGTCCAAATTCGAGTTACTAACCTATTAATGTATCTATGTGATAGGCATTTGAATTATTTGAGTTTAATTGCTTGTATTACAACTTACGGTAAGTTTAATTCTAAATTATAGGGCTTACTAAGCTATAAAGCTTACTCTGTTTCCTTTCCATATTTTATAGATTTGTGAAAGCTCACTCAATTCAGACGACGTCGAAAATAAGCATCACACTACCAAGTCAATTCTTTGGTAATTTTGAACTTAAGGAAAATGTGTAAATATGGCATGTATAGGCTAGTTAATAGGATAAAGTTTTGATTATTTTTGTTATAAAGCTTATATGTGTTTTGATGTGTATAAGCCATGAGATTTGGCTTGGTTGGTAAAAATGGTTGAAAATATTTAAGTTGATATGTTTTGGCAAGCTTGTTAATGAAAGACTTGATGCATATGTTTATATTGATATGAGCTAAGTAAATGATTTGAAAATGCTTGAATGATTGTTGGTAGTGGGGTGTTTATAGGGTTGAATTAATGATTAGGTTATATGTGTATATTGGTTGGTGAATCATATTTGTTTGGTATATGAATTGGAAAAGAAATGGTTATAAATTGGTAAATAAGATGGTTAGATTTGATATGGTATAACTGGTGCATGAAATGGACATGTTTGGTTGCCTATTTGTATGTAATTTTGGTGCTATTTTATTAATTATAGGTACAAGGAATTTAGGTGAGAAATGTGGCTTTAAACAAGCCTCTTTTCATCCACACGGTTGAGCACACAAGCGTGTGCCTCGACCGTGTGTGACACATTGCCTTGGTATACGGCCGTGTGTCCCCTGGTGTTGCATTTCGAACCAAGTCAGTATGCTCCACACAGCCTCACACATTGGCGTATGACTGGCCATGTGGAATAAGTCAGTATACCCTATAGGAAGGACACGACCTAGCACACGGCCTAATACACGGGCGTGTGAGGCCATTTCGAAGGGACATACGGGCTGGCACACAGGCGTGTGATTTGCCGTGTGACCCAAGTCAGTATAACCTCCAATTTTCACATGGCCTGGCACACGGGCGTGTCCTTGGCTGTGTGATCCAAGTTAGTATTATGCCCTGTTTTCACATGGCCTATGGCACGAGCGTGTCTGGTGACCGTGTGAGGCACACGGCCTGTTCACACGGGCATGTGTCCTCTGTTTGAAAATTTTTCTAAGTTTTCTCAGAATTTTTATATGATAATGATTTAGTCCTAAATGCATGATTAAAGCTTTATTTGCTTGTTTTAAGTATTTTATGAATGTGAATGAATGATATTAACTGAAATGTGATATTTTTTTAATAATTAAATAATAAAGGCCTTCAAGAAAATAGACCCAAGGAGCCCCGGGCATTGATGGCCTATCGGGAAATTTCTACAAAGAAAATTGGGACGCTGTGGGTGATGATTGTAACATCCCGAAATATGGCCTAAACAGAATGGTGGTTGCAACACCACGAATCCAAGATAGAAAAGTTTATTCCAATAAATTTTTATGATTTACCGAGTGATTAGATGCATGTGTTAAAGTATTGATAGACAATTTTATGAATTGCATGTTTAATTTCCCTATTAGGGCTTAATTGCAAAAGTTGATAAATATGAGTTCTAGATGTTAAAGGATTTAATTGAAGAGCATAATTGAAGTAGAGGTCCTTAAATGGTAATTATACCATTAGGTTTTCATGGACAAAAATGGACATACATAGGTAGAAATAACCAAAGTTTTTAATGAATAGCATTTTAGTCATTTGGTAATTAAAATGAATTAAAAAGGGAAAAAGATGGCAAAATGTGTCCATCTTCTTCTTTAGGCCGAAATGTCAAAGGGTTATCCATAACTAGGGTTTTGCCAAGCTTCCAAGCTCCATAGTAAGTGATTCCAAGCCCCGTTTTTAATGTTCTTTACGTTTTTAGAGTCTCGGTAACTTGATTTAGCTTATTCTCGCAATAATTTAACCTGGGGTTCATATTTGGAAAAATACCCATAGGTGAAATGTGTTTATTTTGATGTTTTATGATAAAATATGAGGTTTTAAATTATGTTGAACAACTTGTGCTACTCGGTTTTAAGTAAAAACGAGTAAAACGACATAATCAGTAAAAATACCTAATGTTCATAAGTACATGTTAGAGTAAGAATTTGATGTTTCCATTAAGGGAAAATGATCAGCATGTCCTAAAACATAAGAATTAGGGATAAAGTTTAATTTCCGAGCTTTGGGGTAAAAGTGTAAATATGCAAAAGTTTAGGGGCAAAATTGTAATTTTGCCAAAGTTAGAGTTAAGGACTGTTTTGATAAATGTGAGTATTAAATAAGCTAAATTTGCTAATTATAGATCAAGAAGAATGAAATTTGGGGATAGATCGAGGAAAGAAAAAGGTAGAAGATTAAGTTGTCAAGTTGATCATATTTTGCTCCGAGATAAGTTTACGGTAAATAAATGCAATATTTCAATGTTTTATATTAATGTTGTTAATTTCCAGCATATATACATTTATTTTATGAGAATATTCCAAGTTGAACTAAAGATGAGATAACAGAGAAAAAGTATCAGAAAGCCCCAGTTGAACCTTAAGGATGTATGGTATTTCGGGTTGAGGTAGTTGAGGAACATCCCATGTAAGTCCATATAAGACATATGGCATTGGCAGGTTGAGACAGTTGAGGAACATCCCATGTAAGTCCATATCAGATATATGGCTTTTGCAGGACAGGGAACATCCCATGTAAGTCCATATCAGATATATGGCTTTGGCAGGACAGGGAACATCCCATGCAAGACCATGCCTAGAGCACGGCATTGGCAGGTTATTATCAGGCAAGAAAACCCTTAGTATTCCAAACGGTTTATCGGGCTAATATACAAGCTATATTACAAGAAAGTCCAGGTAAAGGAATGATAAATAGGGAAGTTAAAAAGTAAGTGGAGAAGTAAAGTAAAGAGTTTGTTGTTTGATGGTGTAATATGAGTATATTTATATTTGGTGAATTTTGTCATTTATTTATTTGTAAACTTACTAAGAATTGTAGCTTACTTATTTTCTTTTCTCTCTTTTATAGTGTATCCAAGCCAATTCGAGGATCAAAAAGGATGTCGGAGTTCGTTTCACACTATCAAGGGTTATCTCGATATTTTATAGTTTGCAATGTTTTGAGTTGTGGCATGTATAGGGACTTGGCCATTTGGTGTGTATGTTTTTATGATATGATTTAAGTATGGTGTGTGAATGCTTGATGATGATTAGCTATTAAAATGGCTAATTAATAACATGTTTTGATGTTATGTATGCCTAAATGATAGTTTATGCAAAGAGATGATGAAGGAGGAAAAGTTGACCATGAAAAAGTTTTGTAACAACAACAGTGACGTGAATTTGAAAAATCACTAAAAATTGTAGAAATGGAATTAAATGGTTAATGAGATATAGAAGTAAAGCTTATTGAGTCTATTTTCATAGAAAGAAACAAGGTAAGCAAAGGAAGCCTGTATTGTGAGATATTTAAATTCTTGTGAGATCGGTTTAGAGGGATTTTGTGATCCCCTGTTCTGAATTTAGAAATTCACTAAAAATTATATAAAAAGAATTATGAGTCATAGTTTATACTTTTAGATTCCTTAGTGAGTCTATTTTCATTATAAACAATTGGAAACACTAAATGAAGACTTTACTAAGAGATAATTGATTTTTCATAAGGAGAGGTCAGAACAATGGGACTGTGAAATAGAGGAACCTATAACTAATAAACTATACTAATTGGCCAGACCAAAAATTCTAAAAAAATTATGGTAAGAAGATATACAAGTCTAGTTTTAGGAAAAATTTACGGATTTAAATTTTGAGTTTTGTAACTCAAGTTATTTAGTGACCATTACGCAGGTGGACAGTTTTATTAAGAATAATGCAAATGAATTGTTTTGATTTGCGTAAGTAATCAGAAAATTTTTAATGTTCTCGGTTTGGTCCCGAACCGTTCCAATTGCATGTTTTCGGCCTTTAGGGTCCATTTTAGGGATATATTGGATGAATTTGAATGAATTAATTTTAAAAGTAAATTTTTATGCCCCGAACTAGTAAGGTAAGTCTGGTAACGCCTCGTGCTTAACTCCAGGGACAGTCTTCGGTAAGGGGTATTACAATGATATTATAAAGATGTGTCATGCAGTCCTTAGGGGTGATAAAAGTGTGGAATGCCTCAATGAAACCATTATTATCCTTATCCCAAAAATTAAAGATCCCACTGATATGACTAATTTCCGTCTGATTAGCCTTTGTAGGGTAACATACAAAATTGTTGCTAAAGTTCTTGCAAATCGTTTAAAAGACACTCTCCCGATGTGTATCAGCCAAAATCAAAGAGCTTTTATGCCCGAACGAATGATTCATGACAATGTATTGATCACTCACAAGTTGGTTCATTATCTTCAAAGTGCTAGTAATGGCCCTAATAAAGGCTTTGTGATCAAGTTGGATTTGAGCAAAGCTTATGACAGAGTTGAATGGAATTTCATCGAAGAGATTATAAAAAGAATGGGCTACGCGGAGGCTTGGGTGACTAAAATTATGAGCTATTTCGAACGGTCCGTTACATGGTCAAATACAACTCAACCCTTTCTGAAACTATTGTACCAGAAAGGGGCCTTAGACAGGGGATCCTCTTTCTCCCTATCTTTTTCTCTTTTGCATGGAAGCTTTTTCTAAAATGTTAATTCAAGCTCAAAACAATAACAAGCTTAAAGAAATTCGGGCTAGTATCAATAGACCGTGTTTTAATCACTTTTTTTGCCGATGACGCACTTCTTTTTATTCGTAACAAAAACAAGGATGTGGAAGAGATGGTCAATATTATATCAAAATTTTCTCGTGTGTCAGGTCAACAAATAAATAATGATAAGTTCATTATAATGTTTAACTCAAAAACTCCTTTGACTCAAAGAAAACTCTTTTGTTCTATGTTTGGAATGAGAATGGTTGACCACCTCGATAATTATCTTGGATTACCTTTGCCAATTAGTAGAAATAAATCACTTGCTTTTACTAATATTTTGGATTGTTGTGATCACAGGATCAATAGCTGGTCAAAGCGGCTCCTATCTTATGGAGGAAAAGAGATTTTCATCAAAGTTATCATCCAGTCTATCCCTACCTATGCCTTTTTTGCCTTTCTTTCTCCTAAAGGTATTATTGAGAAATTTCACTCAAAAATGAGTCGACAGTGGTGGACAAACAATGAAAAAACTCGGGGCTGGGCCATGATGGCTTGGGAGCATATGTGCTATCCGAAAGGTATGGGGGTATCAGATTTAGGGACATGCATTTGTTTAACATTGCTCTCCTTGGTAGACAAGTTTGGATGCTTATGCAGTTTATGGATACCTTATGTTTTAAGGTGCTGAGTGCGAAACATTTCCTAGAATGTGATGTGCTTAGACCGAAATATTGTGCGAGGCCGTCTTTTACTTGGTCCAGTATCGCTAAAGCAATTGATGCCCTCAACGATGGCTTTCTGTGGTAGATTGGGGATGGAAACTCTATTAATATATGAAGGGATCAATGGGGTATTGAAGGTCTCAATGGGGATTCGGTTTGTCGGTCATTGTTAACAAATGAAGAAAAAAGTCAAAGACTTGTAGGACCACGTTAACGGGCGGTGGAAAAAGGAAAGGATTATTGAATTATATGGTAAAAGCATGAGGGACTTTATTTGCAATTTGCCCATTCTTCGTAATGGGATTAACGATAGCAGAACGTGGATTCAAAACCTTCATGGCATATACACTGCAAAATCCGCTTATTTATGGTTATCCCTTAGGAAAATAAGATTTGGCCCCCGCAGATTGATTTGGAGAATTATATGGAAGTTAAAAATGCTCCCTAAAATCAAGGTGTTTAGCTGGAGAATTTGCCATAATATCCTGCCTACTTATGACAATATTGCCTGCATCCAGCAGGAGTTCTCGATAGTCTATCTCAGATGCAAAAGCGAGGAGGAATCGTTTCTCCATGCCATGAAAGATTACCCTAAAGTACGAGAGATCCTCGTGATCGATAGGTTAAATAATAGTTGATAAATAGCAGATACGAGCAGTGCGTTGATTAGTTGGAAGATGTTCTTTGAGAGCTGGACAAAATAGTTGCTACCGATTTTTTCACTTTACTCTAGAACTGCTAGAATGATAGGAACAATCTGGTTTTTTAGAGGAAGGAAGATACAACTATGGTGGTGTGGGAAAGAGCTCAGACCCTCAGTAAAGATTTCAAAATTTTCAACCTGGCCGACCCTCCTATTCTCTCCCTAACCTCGGTGCATAAAAGTTGGACGAAACCTCTAAATGGTGTTATCAAAATAAATGTCGATGCTACGGTTTTGAATGGAAATGTCAGATATGAAGCTATAGCCAGAGACCATGATGGCTTTGTTATCGGGGGTAGTTATGGTTATGCGAACAAAAATCTGGATGTGACTTGGGTGGAATTTGAAGCTTTTGTGGAAGGCTTAAACTTGACGTTAAATCTGAAAGTGGATAAGCTTATTTTGGAATCTGACTGTGCTACTCTATTCAACGCAGTAAAAAAGAGAGACCAAGACATAACCATATTGGGTTACTGTGTTAATAAAGCTTGTATGATTTTTCAAAATTTTACCTCGGTCCAAATTAATTGGATCAATCGCTGTAGTAATAAGGCTGCTGACTTATTGTGTCATTTAGCAATTAAGGAAAAATGTAATTTGCACTTCAATGTGGATTATCCTATGGAAATCCATAGTATAATAATTAATGATGCAATAAATTAAGGTTGAACTTAGGGTTGTTTTTATCAACAAAAAAAAAAAGAATGTTCTGAACTAAGTTATTAGTCCGGTAATGCCTCTTAAACTATTCTGGCGACAGTTTTAGGTTAGGGGTGTTACATTTTATTAGTATCCAACTCGTCCGAAGAAGGTTGGTCTTCCTCAGATAAGCTAATATAAAACTCTCTGATACCAATTACGGGGGACTATGGTGGCTCTAGACAGCGGAAGATAATTTACAAAGAGAGTTTTATTATTTAGTAAAGGAAATTTTTACGAAAGGCTATTGAAAGAAAACTATTCTAGGAATCGATCACAAAAAGGGAAAACTATTCTAAAATTCGATGCCTTGTTTAGGCTACAACATCGCCTATTTATAGTGTAAAATTTAACTCTAATTGATTTACATTTCAAATCCGGATAATATCCTGATAAGGACGTAATAATTTCTAACTTGATGGTTTTTTCAACATAGTCTTTTTATTTTGTCGTTTTCTTGGTGGTTGCTTCCACATATCCATGTATTAATGGCTGCTTCCATCATCTCTGCATCATGACTTTTATCATCCTCCATCATCATTTTTGTCTTATTTGCTTAATGAGACATTTATGATGATATTTTCTTTTTGAAAAGTCGCCATCAATAATTAAATGCTCCGTTTTTTGATGACGTTTTTACACGTGTCTTGTCTCGATTTTATCCTTCTTGGATATTTGTCAGATTCGTTTCCTCTATCTCGTCTAGATGTAATGAATCGGTGAGATTACTGCTGAATTCCAACTTTCCCACGTGTCCTTGATTTCCATCGTCAATGGATAATCATTAATTTCCATCTTAGCTATCTTTTTTAGTAGCAGTACGGATTCTTCATCCCTTTCTTGATGAGGTCTTTTGGTGTTGTATGCCAGTATTCTTCTTCCATCCGTCCAAAGGACATAAGTATTGTGTTGGAGTAGATACTGGGCCTTAAGCATTAAATCAATTCCGGTTTGGACTTGATAATGAGAAAAATTATTATAACACATGTCAATAGTTTTTGACAAGTGATCTTTGTCTTCATTTACTGATGAGAGGTTTGTTCCTCCAAACATCGTTTTTATGATCCAACTTTGATATGGCTGATAAAATTGTTCTTGTTCAGCTATACCAAAAAAACTATAATTTCTATATGAAAATAGTAATAGAAATCCATATTTAGAAAACTTGCTAATCGAGATTTTACGATAGCAGGAAAATCCTTTAATAAATCAAAAGAAAGATTTTGGACTGTTATTTCTTTAACAAATCCCCATTCAATACTGGTTATATCAAATGGTTCATGATTAAGCCTAAATTTAATAGTAGGAAATTTTTCTCCTATATCAAATGGTTATATGGAATGTAATTTATTTCTGCTTTTATATTTCTTACTATTTCTAAGTCTTCTTTAGACCATTCAAATGTTAATCCTTTTTTTAGTTTTCCATATAACTTATCTAATTTTTTAGATAAATTAGGAAAGAAAGTTCTTCCATAATTAACAATTCCTATAAATTGTTGAAGTTGTTTTTTATCTTTAATATAATATAATAGTATTCAAGGATCTGTGATATATCTCCTGACAATCTCCGAATTATGTTTTATATAGTAAATGGATCCAATTCGAGCTGTAGCTGATGACGTAGAAAGTAATACGCCAGCTCCCGCTCAAGGAACTGCACCGTCTGAATCTAGTCCTGTTACGGGGAGTCAGAGAGAAGCTAAACAAGCTTTCTTCCAAATGATAAGTGAATGGTTTACTGAATTCGTTCGAGCAAACCCAGCTGCTCAACAACCTCCACCCCTGCCTGTTCCCTAACCGATCCCTGTAAATCCACAAGGTACGGATCCCTTAAGATTACCTAGATCCCTAGTTGATAAGATACGGAAGTATGAGGCTGTAGAATTTAGACCCACAGCTAGTGATGATGCTGAGAGAGTCGAATTCTTGCTTGAAAACACGATCAGGGTATTTGATGAACTTTCTTGCACACCTGATGAATGTTTAAAATATGATATATCATTCTTAAGAGATACCGCCTATCAGTAGTGGAATACTTTGATTTCGGTGGTACCTCGAGAGAAAGTTACTTGGGATTTCTTTCAAGTTGAATTCTGAAAGAAATATATCAGTCAACGGTTTATCGATCAAAAAGGTAAAGAGTTTCTAGAATTAAAACAAGGGTGAATGACAATAACTGAGTATAAGCGAGAATTTGTACGACTCAGCAAATAAGCTCGAGAATGTGTTTCTACCGAGGCTATAATGTGTAAAAGGTTCGAAGATGGTTTAAATGAAGATATTAGATTGTTGGTTGGTATTCTCGAGCTGAAAGAGTTCGTTGTTCTGGTTGATCAAGCTTGTGAAATCGAAGAACTTGGTAAAGAAAAAGAAAAGTTAATTTTGAAACAAGAGACTCTAAAAAGAGATTTGCGGGTAAATCACATCAATCTGTATCGAAGAAATTTAGAGAACATTATCTCCGTTCTACTGCTTCTATAGGAATATAAATTAGAGATAGAGATGCTAGACAGTTTAGTCTGAGACCTCAGACGACATCTATTGCCAGTGTGGGTAGCGTTAGAAATATAAGACCTGAATGTAAACACTGCAATAAGAGACATTCTTGTGAATGACGAGTGAAAAGCAGAGCTTGTTTTAGATGTGGATCACTCGATCACTACCTTAAATATTATCCTGAGAAGTCAGTAGCTGAAAAAGATCAGCCAGTGAAAGTTAGTAATATGGCTGCTAGAGGGAGACCACCCTGAAACATGGGAAACACGAGTGGAAATCAAGGTAGCACGAGAGATTCAATCGTAAGATCTAAGGCACAAGTTCCAGCTCAAGCATACGCTATCCGTGCATGTGAGGAGATATCTTCGCCAGATGTTATTACCAGTACTTTTTCTCGTTATAACACTGATATTGTTGCATTGATAGATCCTAGGTCAACCCATTCATATATCTGTCTGAAATTAGTGTTTAAAAAGAGTTTACATGTCGAATCTATGGAGTTTGTAGTTAAAGTATCGAACCCCCAGGCAAGTCTGTTCTAGTTGATAGAATCTATAAGAAATGCCCTTTGATGACTCGGGGTTACTATTTTCTGGCCTACTTAATGCTCTTACCTTTTGATGAATTCGATGTAATTTTAGGTATGGACTGGCTAATGACACATGATGCAGTCGTGAATTGTTGACAAAAGATTATAGAATTGAAATGTCAGAACGGTGAAACTCTTCGGATTGAGTCTGATGATTCGAGTGAATTACTGGTTGTGATATCGTCTATGCAAGCTCAGAAATGTGTGAAAAAGGGCTGTGATGCATATCTTGCATACGTACTAGATACAAAGGTGTCAAAATCATAGATTGAATCTATATCTGTTTTTTGTGAGTTTGCAGATGTTTTTCTAGAAGAACTACTAGGGTTGCCACCAATCAAAGAGGTTAGATTTGGTATTGAATTAGTACCGGGAACGACACTGATATCGATAGCTCCGTACATGATAGCACTGACTGAATTAAAAGAGTTGAAAGCTCAGTTGCAAGAATTGACGAATAGAGGTTTTGCACGACCGAGTTATTCACCCTGGGGTGCACCGATATTGTTTGTAAAGAAGAAAGATGGGTCAATGGGAATGTGTATTGACTACAAACAATTGAATAAAGTAACGATAAAGAATAAATATCCTTTACTACAGATTGATGATTTATTTGATCAGTTGAAAGGGGCTATGGTATTTTCAACGATTGACCTAAGGTCTGGTTATTATCAGTTGCGAGTTAAAGACTCAGACATACGGAAGACTGCATTCAGAACACGAAAAGGCACTATGATTTTTTTTATGATTTGACTAATGCTCCTGCTATGTTTATGGATTTGATGAATAGAATATTCAGACCGTATTTAGACAGATTTGTTATTGTATTCATTGACGACATTCTGATCTATTCTCGTGATGGGACGGAGCATACTGAACATTTGAGAATTGTGTCACAGACTCTGAGAGATAAGAAACTATATGAAAAATTCAGCAAATGTGAATTTTGGTTGCGAGAGGTTGGATTTCTGGGGCATATAGTTTCGGCTGAAGGTATCCGAGTTGACCCGAGCAAGATTTTTGCGATTATAGACTGGAAAACTCTGAGAAATGTGTTTGAAGTCCGTAGTTTCCTTGGTTTAGTAGGTGATTGTGATCTGATAAAGTAATAGAATTGATCATACCTAGAAACCAACTATTATCACGATAAAAGGCAAGCGCAATTGTAGTATAGTTAGTGGCAAGACCGGAATATCGAATCCAAGGAACTAAAACTACTAGTAATGACTTTCTTCCTATTATCTAGCCTAAAAATAAAGAGGGGGTTTGTGTAAACTATTTCACTCTAAACTAAACTAAGGATGTGACAAAAAGTAAATTGGGGAATTGCTTTGGGAAAACTGAATGTTAAAGACAATACCTAAGGAAGAATCCACCTAGACTTCACTTGTTATCTAACTCTAAACTAGACGATTTCTTCATTCGACTTGATCCGTAGAGATGCCTAAATTATGTTAATATCTCCGTTGAGAATAAGAACAACTAATCCTAGGTTGATTAATTGAAATCTCTTTCTAATTAAAACCCCTAGTCTTGCATTAACTCAATCTATGGATCCCTATATTAGATTTGACTCTAATCCGGCAGATTTTCATCGTCCTATGTCTAGGATTGCAATCAACTCCGTTTAATTATGTTGGATCTACTCTTAAACAGGGACTTTTGCTCGTCTACCTAAACACACTCAACTTAAATTAATATCCTGAAAATATCAATTCAAGAATTAAAAAACACAATTAAGAACAAATCGAATATTTATCATATAGTACAGATAACAATAACAAGATTCGTCTTAGGTTTCATCCCCCTAAGGTATTTAGGGGTTTAGTTCATAATTATAAAAGAGAACATCTTAGAAGAAAGAAAACAACAAAACATAAAGAAAACCCAAAACCCTTGAAAGAATTGAAGGGAGATCCTCAGTCTTGATGTTGATCCCTACTTCTGATATGGATCAATCGGCTTTCCTTCGAGTAATTCCCTGTCTTCTACTCTGAGTCTTGGCGAGGATACTGTACACCCTTATAGTTGCCTCCTAGGGTCTTTATATAGAGTTTGGAATGTCTTTCTTAGCCCCTAAGTAGCCTTTTCCATCTGAAATTAAACTTCATCACGACAGGGACACGCCCGTGTGACACGCCCGTATGGCACACCCGTGTGAGTTGAGTTTAGGACGTGTTCAAGCCTGTTAATGTGGCACGGTCATGTAGTTGTGACGAACTCCAGGCCGTGTTGTTTCCTTGCTTTGGCCCATTTCCTCTGTTTTCGGCCTGTTTCTCGTTCTTTTCACTCTCTTATGCTCTCCTAAGTATAAAACATGAAATTAAAGGAGTAGGAGCATCAAATTTCACAAATTTCAATGATAATTCATCCATAAATGTGCTAAATGTGGGATAGAAATATGTATAATTTACAGTTTATCAAATACCCCCACACTTAAGCCTTTGCTTGTCCTCAAGCAAAATCTCAACTCACAATTAAAAATCATTCTTCTCGACTTATAATCCTTATCAATAATGCTTCGAACTAATCCACAAGTAGTCATACATTGAGAATTCAACTGAAAGAACATTAAAGTCTTGACAATCTAAGTTGACAATTTTATCACAGAAACATAGGTTTTCTCCCCTCTTCTAAATAAGTACCTTTAATTCAAAATCAACAAGAGTTGACATCTTCACTAAAGATTCACTCTATTCACTCGAAGTGTTTAGGATTCAGAAATTAAGCACTCATTAGTCAACATGAAAAGTTATTACCATATGCTTGCATGAAAATCAAATCTCCACCGCTATGTATTGACATGATACATCGATCAAAAGGTCTTTAGAGGGTTGTAACGTGGCTTTGGTTAGAGGTGTGGTCACAAGCTAAAAAAGAGGGTTAGAATCGAGATCAAACTGAAAAATCATCTAACTAGAAAAATCTCTATCACTGAAACATATTCCTAGAATAAAGCCTTTTTTGGATAACATCGTTCAAGAACAGAAGCTCAAAATTACATGGAAATATGCAAAACATTGAATTCCAATTGAACTATAAATATTTTTTTTAAGAACAAATTGAATTTTATAAACTTATAAGCTGAAAAGGAGAACATAGCTAGATAATTGTTCAATTCAAATCTCGACAAAAATAAGGATCAAAATAATTAGGGGGATTTTAATGAAAAATGGGTTATAGGTTAATATTAAGGGTAAGTCAATGAATGGTTTGTTAGGCTCAATGGCGTTCACTAGGGGTTAATTATGAAGGTGGGCTTTTATGGAGTAAGTGGGTTAAAACCTAGGTGCCTTTATCATTTCGGTATATCAAATCAATGATGTGGTCTTGACATGTATAATCGAAGCAAGTTCTAGAATAACAGATCAATATTGACTCACTCAAAGCAACAATAAAAGCGAGCACGAAAGGATGTATGCTCAAAAGGCTCAAAAATCTCACCAGAATTATGGCTTTTGATGTCAATCCTGCGAATTTCAAATTTCAAGTACCTAAATTTGGGGAAAACAACCTAGAAAAATTTAAATTCTCAAAAATTTCAACTTATCATGCTTGATTCTCTAATGTCTTAAAGTTTGAATAATCAAAGCATAAATACCTATGTCTTAATCCTTAACATATCAGTAAAAATCATATATCAATCAAAATTCATTCTAATTGTTAAGGCCAAGATTCAGAGATTTGAGAATAATGCAACAAGTGAAAGTGAGTAAATTTTAAGGATTTTCTGATTGTGAACTTAAAGCTTAATAACCCCCCCACACTGAAGAAGTACATTGCCCTCAATGTACAAAATGAAATTTACTAACAATATAAGCATAAATCTTAAGATAGGGAGAGAAGTGAAACTCTCTGAAAATTGGATGAATTCCTTGAGTTGGATGTGTGGAAACTTGTAAGAAAGAGTGTTGATCCACAATCTCTGTGCCAAAAGAGTATTATCGTGGTGGCTATAATCGTGGTCAAGTAGGTCCCAACAGTCGTGGCAGGGTTTTCCCATTAGATTTGGATTTGAGCTTTTAGGCTCTTTGAAACTGTGATAACGTTAATAAAATTTTAGGGAATGTAAATTAGCACAATTTACTCGTTACGAATTAACGGATATGAAATGTTTAAAATAAACCAAGCTAAGTTCTTAGAATACTAAAATTTAAGCAAAATAAAAGGAAGAATAAAAATAAAAAGGAAAATAAAGAAAAAGATAAGAGGACTCGAGGGTCCTAATCCTCAAATGGTTCGTGAGGTGGGGACGACGATGAGATGTGAAAATGCTGACATATCTGATAGAGGGTGGCATCAATGCAATCAAGGCGCTGAAAACACTATTGCTCGTATCGTGTAAAGCGTTCAGAGATGTCAGAATCTGAAGCTGCCGCATAAACTGGATGACGAATGAGCAGTGGCTCCTCATGAGATGGAGGGACATCATCAAGAATATCCTCTGGGTCTTCCTGCTCGGTGGCCTGGAACAAGCGGTACTGAGGAGGATCTATCCCACGTCGGCGCTCGATCATCCTCATGTGAAGCATACTCTAGGTGCCCTGTGGGGACATCTGACCGATGAGAGTATAGGAGGATGTTTGGGCCACTGTGTTGAGGAGGCTGAAATAGCGGGTCAGGCGAGTCACATATGGGCTCATCGAGATTACACCCCTATGATGCCACTCGGTTTGATGTTAAATAGCGTGGGTGATGAGGTAAGCAAGGTCGAGCACGTGCCCGTGTACCATGCTCTACAAGAAATATGCATTGTAGGTGTTAACGATGCCGATGCTCTCTCGTCTACTCATCAAAGTATGTGCGAGAAAAGCATGAAGGTACCTCAGTGATGGTGCGAGAGCTGTCGCCTTGGAGCGACTAGGGTCGTATGTGGCTGAAGCAGGGACCAGGGCTTGCCAACACTTGGATGGAGAAAAATGGATGTGGCGGTGAAGCTCGGAGAGGTCTTCTTCTTCCATGAATTGTTCAATAAATAGCGAAAATTCGTGGATTTCATCCTTGATTTCAATGCCCTCATAATCTATTTGTCTTGGGGAAGAATCGTTAGAGTTTAGCTCAGTTGTTACCTTTTCCATCTTAGTGGTAATTTTATTTTCTCCCCCACCTTGAACGAGACACAGTTCTAACGTGTCTTTAAGAGTGATTTCCTTAAAAGAATCTTGAATAGAATGATCAATAGAATCAATAAAATAGCAGGAATCATCTTGTTCCCTAGAAAATCGCATGGCATCATAGATTTGAAATAAAATTTCTTCATCCCCTACCCTAAGCACAAGTTTTCCATCTCCTACATCAATAACAGCTCTAGCAGTAGCTAAAAATGGTCGTCCTAAGATTAAGGGTACCTCAACATTCTCATCCATGTCTAACACAAAGAAATCAACAGGGAATATAAATTTATCCACCTTAACTAATACATCTTCAATGATACCCTTAGGATATTTAACAGATCTATCAGCTAATTGAATACTCATCCTAGTGGATTTTGGTTCCCCTAGTCCTAGTTGCTTGAATAATTTATAGGGCATTAGATTAATGCTGGCACATAAATCTACTAATGCCTTTTCAATATTTCAATTTCTAATCAAATAGGGAATAGTAAAACTTCCTGGATCTTTCAATTTGGTTGGGAGTTTATTCTGGAGGATCACTGAACATTCTTAGCTAAGTTCCACTGTGGATAGCTCTTCAAACTTCCTTTTTTTTTGTTAGAAGTTCTTTCAAAAATTTTACATATGTGGGCATCTGTGAAATAGCTTCAACAAAAGGTAAGTTAATATGTAATTGTTTAAAAAGTTCAAGAAATTTACCGAAATGAGCATCCATGCTGTCTTTCTTCAATTTTGCTGGGTATGGGATGGGTGTTTTGTATTCTTTGAGTTCTGGTGGGGTGTCTTCTTTGGGCTCGACTTCCTCAATGTTTTCTTTGTCATATTCTTGTACTACCTCGTTTTCAGGTTTGGCTAGTGTTTTCCTGCTCCTTAGTGTAACTACTTTAACGTGCTCCTTAGATTTAATCTCTGTGTTGTTGGGTGATCTCTAGGAGATTAGCTTAGCGAGCTGGCCTATATGAGTTTCAAGCCCTTGAATGGATGCTTGCTGGTTCTTAAGTGTTGTTTTGGTGTTCTGGAAATGGGTTTCTGACACGGCGATAAATTTTGTGAGCATCTCCTCAAGATTTGACTTTTTCTCTTGTTGGAACGGTGGCTGTTGAAATCCCGGAGGAGGTGGTTGCCTTTGATTTCCTTGCCCTCCCCATGAGAAATTTGGGTGGTTCCTCCAACCTGCATTGTAAGTGTTACTATAAGGGTTATTTTGGGATCTAGAATTATTACCCATATAGTTGGCTTACTCAGTTTCCATGCCATGTCCATAGGAGGAGTAATCAGAATTGCTCATATTTCGTTAGATTGAGTCACATTGCATCACTGGGTTTACCTGCGTAGAACCAACAAAATTATCAATCTTTTTAATAAGGAGTTCTACCTGATTGGAAAGCATGGTGACTGCATCAATATTAAAAACTTCGGCAGCTTTCTGTGGCTTTGTTCTCATGACTTGCCACTGATAGTTATTCAATGACATCTCTTCTATAAACTCGTAGGCTGCCTCTAGGGTTTTGTTGTTGATTGTTCCACCGGCGGCTGCATCGATCATTTGTCTCGTCGAAGGATTCAAACCGTTGTGAAAGGTTTGAAAGTGTAACCACAGAGGTAACCCATAGTGAGGGCACCTTCTCAATAAGTCCTTGTATCTCTCCCAAGCATCGTAAAGAGTTTCTAAATCCATCTGCACAAAAGAAGATATATCATTCCATAATTTAGCCGTTTTAGCCAGCGGAAAATATTTAAGTAAAAATTTTTCGGTCATTTGTTCCCATATAGTGATAGACCCTCGGGGTAAAGAGTTTAACCACTGTTTAGCTTTATTCCTCAAAGAGAATGGGAATAGTTGAAGACGAATTGCATCATCAGAAACGCCATTTATTTTAAATGTATCGCAGAATTCCAAGAAATTGGTTAAATGAGCGTTAGGATCTTCATCCTGCAAACCATCAAACTAAACAAACTGTTGTATCATCTGAATAGTGTTAGGTTTCAGTTCAAAATTATTTGCAGCAATAGTAGGTCTAACAATACTAGATTCAGTACCAGCCAAATTAGGTTTAGCATAATCATACATAGTACGCGGAGCAGGATTTTGCTCAATAGTATTTGCGGCTACTACAGGCGGTAGTTGATTATCGTGATTTGCCTCCATCTCTTCAGCAGGTTCAGGTTCTTCTTCTTGACTTTGTTCTGGATATTGCAAGCTTCTCCTTATCTCTCTATGAGTTCGACGAACTGTAGCTTCTAAATCATCGTCAAACAATAATGGTCCTCCTAGGTTTCGTCTAGTCATACACTAGAGATACCTAGAAGGGAAAGGTAAAAAGAAAATTAAAGTCCTAAAATAAAATAAAAAAACAGAAAATAATTTGCAATAACAATAAAAATAGCTAAAGTAATAGGAATCGAGTGTTCCTAATATCTTAGTTCCCCGGCAATGGCACCAAAAACTTGATTGTGATGAGATGAAGTAATAAAATCGATCATACCTGGAAACTAACTATTATCATGATAAAAGGCAAGCGCACTTATTGAATAGTAGTATAGCTAGTGGCAAGACCAGAATATCGAATCCAAGGAACTAAAAGTACTAGTAATGACTGCCTTCCTATTATCTAGCCTAAGAAATAAAAGGGGTTTGGTTGTAAACTATTTTAAACTAAACTAAAGAAATGACAAAGAGTAAATTGGGAGATTGCTTTTGGGAAAACTGATTGATGAAGGCAATACCTAAGGAAGAATCCACCTAGACTTCACTTGTTATCTAACTCTGAACTAGACGATTTCTTCATTTGACTTGATCCGTAGAGATCCCTAAATTATGTTAATACCTCCGTCGAGGATAAGAACAACTAACCCTAGGTTGATTAATTGAAATCTCTTTCTAATTAAAACCCCTAGTCTTGCATTAACTCGATCTATGGCTCCCCATATTAGATTTGACTCTAATCCGGCAGATTTTTGTCGTCCTATGTCTAGGATTGCTATCAACTCCGCTTAATTATGTTGGATCTACTCCTATATAGGGACTTTTGCTCCTCTGTATAAGCACATTCGACTTAAATTAATATCCTGAAAATATCAATTCAAGAGTTAAAAACACAATTAAGAACAAATCGAATATTTATCATATAGTTCAGATAACAATAAAAAGATTAGTCTTAGGTTTCATCCTCTTTAGATATTTGGGGTTTTAGTTCATATTTATAAAAAGAAATATTTCAGAATAAAGAAAATAACAAAACATAAGAAAACCCAAAATTCCTGAAAGGATAGAAGGGAGATCCTCTGTCTTGATGTAGATCTTGGCTTCTAGGATGGATCAATCAGCTTTCCTTAGAGTAATTCCCTGCCTTTAACTCCCCGTCTTGGTGGGAATAATCTACCTCGGCACTCTCCTCTACTATACACCCTTGTAGTTGCCTCCTAGGGTCTTTATATAGAGTTTAGAATGTCTTTCTTAACCTCTAAGTAGCCTTTTTTCCTAGTGAAATTAAACTTCCTCACGACAGGGAAATGGCCATGTGCCACGCCCATCTGAGTCGATGTGGAGGCCGTGCTCGAGCCTGTTAAAGTGGCACGGTTGTGTGACACGCCCGTGTGGTGAACTTCCAGGCCGTGTTGATTCCTTGCTTTGGCCTATTTTCTCCGTTTTCGGCCCGTTTCTTGCTCTTTTCACTCCCCTAAGCTCACCTGAGTATAAAACATGAAATTAAAGGTTTTAGAGCATCAAATTCCACAAATCAAAGAATAATTCATCCATATATGTGCTAAGCATGAGGTAAAAACATGTATTATTTACGGTTTATCATCCGTTCATCCTGGAAGTACCAAAATGTATAACAATCTAAAGCAGTTATACTGGTGGTCGGGTATGAAATGAGACATATCGGAGTTTGTATCGAAATGTTTCATTTGTCAACAAGTTAAAGCTAAACATCAGGTACCGTCGGGTTTACTACAACCTGTAATGATTCCCAAGTGGAAATGGGATAGAGTTACAATGGATTTTGTATCAGGGTTGTTCTTGACTCCGAGAAAGAAAGATGTTATCTAGGTTGTTACCGATATATTGACAAAGCCTGCTTATTTTATATCGGCACGAACAGATTATTCACTTGACAGACTAGCTGAACTGTATATCTCTGATATTGTTTGTTTGCATGGGGTGCCTATATCAATTATTTCTGATAGAGATCCGAGATTTACATCGAGATTCTGGAAGAAGCTGCAAGAAGCTCTAGGAATAAAATTGAATTTTAGTACAGCTTTTCCTTCTTAGACCGACGGTCAGACCGAGAGAGTCATTCAGATACTCGAAGATATGTTGAGATGCTATATTTTACAGATTGAGGGCAGTTGGGAAAAGTATTTACCATTGATCAAGTTCGCGTACAATAACAGTGAGAGAAAGATTCACGGGGTTGAATTGATTAAAGAAACTAAAGAGAAAGTGAAAACAACTCACGACAGTTTAAAAGGAGCTTCAGATCGACAAAAAATCATACGTAGATTTGAAACATAAAGAGATTGAGTTTCAAGTCGGGGATCGATTATTTTTAAAAGTGTCACCACGGAAAAGGATTCTCCATTTCGACCGTAAAGGAAAGTTAAGTCTACGATTTATCGAGACGTATGAGATCCTTGAAAGAATATGGCCTGTAGCATATCGACTATTGTTACCATCTGAACTTGAAAAGGTACATAATGTCTTTCACGTTTCTATGTTATGTCGATACAAATCCGATCCGTCACATGTGATTTCTCCGGTAGATATTGAAATTCAGGCTAATTTGACTTATAATGAAGAACTGATCAGGATTTTAGCTCGTGAAATCAAATAATTGAGAAATAAGCGCATAGCCCTGGTAAAGGTTCTTTGGCATAAACAAGGCATTAAGGAAGCTACGTGGGAACCGGAAGAAACTATGTGAAAATAGTACCTTAACCTGTTTCCCGGTAAGATTTTCAGGGACGAAAATCCCTAAGGGGGAGAGTTGTAACAACTCGTTTTTGGTCAAATTAGAATAGTGGTTTCATTTAATAAGTTTTACAACATGATAGAATTACTGTGTGAAAATTTCATTAAGAAATTTTACTGTTTGAATGTTTAATTCGATAAAAAGGACTAAATCGCGTAAAGCGTAAAAGTTGATATCTATTAGTTAATTGCATTAAATCACTATGAAATTAAAAAGTAGAGGTCTCAAGACTGTAATTATACCCTTGTTTATGATAGTGGACATTTATGTCCATAGCTCAAATGATTTAAATGGTTTAATTAAAAGGGTAACAAGGTAATTAGTTATTAAAATTAGAATTAATAAAACCAAAATGATATTTTTGGTATCATGTTCAACCTTTTGCTGAAATTTAAAGAAAGAAGAACACATTTTTAGGGCTCACATTTGGCCAAGCTTAAATTCTTGATTAAGGTACGGTTTTTGCTCGGTTTTTAATGGTTTCTACGTTTTTGAACTCATTGCAGCTTAGTTTAGCTAGCCTGTACCTTAAATTTTGAAATGCCTAAAGATTTTTAATGATTCCATTGTTGAATACTTGAGTATTTTGAAGATTCCTGATAGATTATGAATGTTGGTTGTTAGATATACAAGTTTTATAAAGTGATTTTTGACAAAAATTTTAATTAGGGATTAAATTGAGAAATGTTAAAATATTATGGTTAAAAGTGTGATTAAATAGAAGATATGGGCTACTAGTATCATCATTAAAATTCAGCTATATATGGGTTAAGGGCTAATTGCATAAATTTTCCATTTTGTGTAATAATGACTAAATTGCGAAGGTTATGAAATATTAGGGTAAATGTGTAATTTTGCCAAAATATGAAATATGTGCTTAATTGAATTGAATGGAAGTTTGAATGAGTTAATTTGAAATATTATAGATCAAGATAAACAAATACCAGAATTGGATCGGGGGAAACGAAAAGTGGACGAATAGCCGATAGTTTATCCGAGCTATACGAGGTATGTTCGTATAAATAGAATCAAACTTTTAAATACTTGTATTTATTTGAATTCGATGTATACAAATTGGGTACGAGTGACATGTCACTATGGTTACTATTTTGGTTGAGATCCTGCATTTGTTGTGGACTCACCACAGCTCGTATGAGCTTACCGATATAGCAGTTCTTATGAGCTTACTGTTTTAGCTCTTATGAGCTTACTGAATCAGCTCGATAGAGCTTACTGTTTACCAGCTCAGGAGGAGCTTACTGATCATGGCTCGAAAAAGCAAAAATGATAATGAATTAATGGATTTCCAATTAATACACTTAGTGTGTATTACCCAAGTATCCCTCGATATTTCGTTAGGTTCAACAGGCATTATACTGTTACTGAATATGATAAAGTACGGAAATGAGATATGAATTATATGAGATGTACATGTATATGAGTTTGATTGCTAAACAAATTACTTATGGTTGATTTATTGGCTACGTCCAAATTCGAGTTACTAACCTATTAATGTATCTATGTGATAGGCATTTGAATTATTTGAGTTTAATTGCTTGTATTACAACTTACGGTAAGTTTAATTCTAAATTATAGGGCTTACTAAGCTATAAAGCTTACTCTGTTTCCTTTCCATATTTTATAGATTTGTGAAAGCTCACTCGATTCGGATGACATTGAATATAAGCATCACACTATCAAGTCAACTCTTCTGTACTTTTGAACTCAAGGAAAATGTGTAAATATGGCATGTATAGGCTAGTTAATAGGATTGTTTTGATTATTTTTTGTTATAAAGCTCATATGTGTTTTGATGTGTGTAAGCCATGAGATTTGGCTTAGTTGGTAAAAATGGCTGAAATTATATAAGTTGATATATTTTGGCAAGTTTGTTAATAAAAGACTTGATGCATATGTTTATATTGATATGAGATGAGTAAATGATTTAAAAAATGTCTGTACGACTATGGCCTTCTCTTCCTAACCCTAAAATTTCTCCCCTATTTAAACCCCCCAAAACCTTTTTTACTATTCATCATCATCCCCACTACAAACCCTAGCCACAGCCCTCACCACTCACTGTCGCCGCCACCGACCACACTTGTGCAATAAACACCTCTCTTCCCTATTCTCTCTTCTCCTCATTCCCTTACCTTTGGCGAACCACCAACCTCAAACCCCCACCACAGCACACCAACCGATTCCCTCTTCCCCCTTCCAAGACTTGCGCTGCCCCGTGTCCTACCTCCGTCCGTACCTCCGGTCAATAATTTTGGTTTCTCCTTTCACTTCTAACATTTACTAAATTTTCTTTTATTTTAATTATGCTCCTGATTTATTCCATTTTTTATTAATTTTTGTTCATTGTTTATTATCATTTAGCATGTTCTTCACCTCCCAATTTCTACTTGATCTTTGCTCTTCACACTGAATTTATTTCTTATCTGCAGAACTTTTCTTTTCTTCTTGGCCTTGTTACTAGCAGTTCATTTGGATTTTTTTTTTCTTTTCTTATAGATTTTATTGTTGATTTTCACTTAGAGTCATTTTATGAAGTTTTCATATTTTGAATACTCTATTTTTGTAGTAAGCTACTATTTAGGATTATTTGAGTTTATGTACTGATACACTCTTTTCATATACTAGGTCCACAATGACGCCTCCATGTGGCAAGTCAAAAATTACCGTCCCTGATTCCAAAAGATAGAAGGGACCCGATTCTACATCCTCGACTGCGACTATCGAAGTGCGCCACTCTTTTCTACAGTTCTTCTTGAGACCCCAGGAGGAGCTCTTCAAGATACTTTGCATGAGACCCCTTGACGTAGGATGATGTATCGATTGGGCCACCTTAGAGCAGGTCTAACTTACCGATGCAGTTATGGCTCTCCTCACTACCGACCCATGGGGGCACTTCTTTAACATCATTGAGCCGACATACTTGGAGCTCACCTTGGAGCTCTGTTTGACATTCTACCTCTAGATGATCATGTCGGATTTCGACGATCTAGGGACAATTCAATTCCGTCTCGGCGGTTTGGTACGTCAACTGAGCGTGCCTGAGTTCGGTGTCGCTTTGGGACTATATACGATTTCTCTGATCTCCATCGACACATTCACTATTCTCTTTCATCCTGTTGGAGGGCCCTGGTCCCTACTTCAGCCACCTACGACCCCAGTCACTCCAAGGCGTTAGCCTTCTCCCCATCACTACGATATCTACACGCTATCCTCACACATACTTTGACGGGTAGGCAAGAGAGTACCAGCGTCGTCGACACTAACGACGCCTATTTTTATAGAGCATGGTACATGGGCACGTCTTCAACTTAGCCTACTTTATTACCCTCGCCATTTGTCTCCAAACGGAGCGACATAGGAAGGGAGCAATTTGCATGGGTCCTTATGTGACACGCCTAGTGAGACACTTCAGCCTCCTCAACACAGTGGCGCAATCCTCATCGCTCACCCTCATCGGCCAAATTTCCCCACAGGGCATCTCGAGTATGCTTCACATGAGGATGATTGAGCATCGTCGTGGGTTCGATCCTCCTCAATACCATCTAGCTCAGTCCACCGATCAGGACGACCCCAAGGACATCACTGAGGATGTCCCTCCACCTCATGAGGACCTACTTTCTCAACTACTGCCGAGCTATTGACCAGTTTGTGCGGCTGCTTCATTCACTAACATCTCTGAACGCCTCACTTGATTCGAGAACCAATGCTTTCAGCGATTTGATCACATTGATGCTACTCTATAGCAGATTTGCTAGCATCTCCGTATTTCATCTCCACCGCCCTCACCTCATGAACCATCTACCGGTGAGGGCCTTTGAACCCATTTATCTTTATTTTTATTTTCCTTTTATTTTTCTTGTTATTTTAATTTTTATGTTCCTTTATCTTTATCTTTATCTTTATCTTTATCTTTATCTTTAATTTTCTTCCATTTAATTTTTATGTTATCCAAAACTTCTATTAGTATATTTTGAACTTTCCATTTTTGGCTACTTCTTAATGAGTAACCATGCTAATCTCATTAATACTCCTCCCTATAATATTATTGATGACTCTGCAGTTTCAACAGGTTCAAGGTGCTTGATACCATGATAATACACTGAAAAAAGATACTCCACGACTACCATGTCCTGCTCAACCACGACACTGAAAACCATGAATATCTTCATTTAGTATCGTGATCGTGGAACACCATCTTCTACCACCACCGGAGTATCCTCCCCCACCTTCACCTTCATTTATTAATTTCATTATTAGAAAATCCCTGAATATTGTCTTGTTCTCAAGTCACTTTCTCATATTACTATTACAATGAAATTCTGATTGAATTATGATTTTTATTTATATGTTCTGGATTAAGACATAGGTATTTATGCTTTGATTATTCAAACTTTAAGCATTAGAGAATCAAGCATGAAAAGTTGAATTTTTGAGAATTAAGAATTTTTCTAGGTTGTTTCCCCAAATTTAGGTATTATCTTGAAGTTTGAAATTCACAAGATTGACATCAAAAGCCATAATTTCTGTGAGATTTTGAGCCTTTAGAGCATATATTCTTTCTTGCTCACTTTTACTGTTGCTATGAGTGTGTCAATATTGATCTGTTATTCTAGAACTTGATTCGTTATACATGTCAAGACCATGCCATTGATTTGATATACCAAGATGATAAAGGCATTTAGGTTTAACCCACTCACTCCATAAAAGCCTACCTTCATAATTAACCCTTAGTGAACCCCCTTGCGCCTAACAAACCATCCATTGATTTACCCTCAATATTAACCTATAACCCATTATTGTTAAAATCCCCTTAATTAATTTGATCCCCATTTTTTCGAGATATGAATTGAATAATTATCTAGCTATGTTCTCCTCTTTAGTTAGTAAAGTTAAATATTTGATTTGTTCTTAAAAAAATCTAATTGTTAATTTATCGTTTAGTTTATTATTATGAAATTATGTAATGCTTGAACTTAAACGATGCCATTCATGAAGAGAAGCTCAATCCTAGGATCATTTATGTAATTCTCAGTTTTAGTTATTTTTCTAGTCAGATAATTTTTTAGTTCAATCTCGATTCTAACCTTCTCTTTCAGCTTATGCCCACACCCTTAACCAAAGCCCCATTACAACCCTCTAAAGACCTTTTGATCGATGTATCATCTCAATCTATAGTGGGAGAGATTTGATTTTCATGCAAGCCTATGGCAATAACTTTTCATGTTAACTAATGAGTGCTTAATTTTTGAACCCTAAACAATTTGAGTGAATAGAGTTAATCTTTAGTGAGGATGTCAACTCTTGTTAGTTTTGAATCAAAGCTGATTACTTAGATAAGGTGAGAAACCTATGTTTCTGTGATAAAATTCTCTACTTGGATTGTTTGAGACTTTGATGTTCTTTTAGTTGAATTCTCAATGTATGAATTACTTGTGGATTATTTCAAAACATTATTGATAGAAATTATAAGTCGAGAAGAACAAATTTTAATTGTGAGTTGAGAATTTTGCTTGAGGACAAGCAAAGGCTTAAGTGTAGGGGTATTTGATAAACCATACTATATACATATTTTTATCCCATGCTTAGCATATTTTTGGATGAATTATCTCTTAAGTTGACGAATTTGATGCTTCTAATCCTTTAATTTCATGTTTTATGCTTAGGTGAGCATAAGAAAGAGAAAAGAGCAAGAAACGGACCAAAAACAGACAAAAATATGCCCAAATCAGCATTCAACACAGCCTAAGGCATTTTCACACGGGTAAACCACACGCCCGTGTTGATTTCTCAGTGTTGAACACGGCCTGAGCAACCTCACATGGGCGTGTCCCTGTCGAGCCCTATTTTAATTTCATGCAAAAAAAAGCTAATTTTTAGTTATTCTAGGCATTCCAAAGTCTATAAAAACACCCTAAGGGGGGATTAAAAAGACACACAGAGTAGAAAGCAAGGGATTACTCGAAGAACGCTGATTGATTCATCTCAGAAGCAAGGATCTCCATCAAGGCTGAAGATCTCCTTTTAATTTCTTTCAGGGGTTTTTGGGTTTTCTTTATGTTTTGTTGTTTTCCCAACTTTGAGATGTTTTCTTTTACGATCATGAACTAATCCCCCTAAATACCTGAGGGGGATGAAACCTAAGACGAATCTTGTTATTAATATCTGAATTATATGATAAATATTTGATTTGTTCTTAATTGTGCAATTAATTCTTGTGTTAATATTTCAGGATATTAATTCAAGTCAAATGTGCTTATTCAGTAGAGCAAAAGTTTCTATTTAAGAGTAGATTCAACATAATTAAGCGGAGTTGAGCACAATCCTAGACATAGGATGACGAAAATCTATCAGATTAGAGTCAAATCTAATAGGGAAGTCCATAGATTGAGTTAATGCAACACAAGGGGTTTTAATTAGAAAGAAATTTCAATTAATCAACCTAAGGTTAGTTGTTTTTAGTCTTGAAAGAGATATTAACATAAATTAGGGATTTCTACAGATCAAGTCAAGTGAATAAATCTTCTAGTTTAGAACCGAATAACAAGTGAAGTCTAGGTGGATTCTTCCTTAGGTATTACCTTAATTAATCAATTTCCAAAAGTATTTTCCCCAATTTACTCTCTGTCGCATTCTTAGTTAATTAATTAGTTTAGTTTAATTAGTTTAAAACAAATCCCCTTTATTTTTAGGCTAGATAATAAAAAGAAGGTTAATACTAGTACTTTTAGTCCCTGTGGGTTCGACATCTCGGTCTTGCTTTCAACTATACTACTGTTCGATAGGTGCGCTTACCTTTATCGTGATAATAGTTAGTTTTATAGGTTTGACCATTATAAATTTCACTTTATCAAATGTGTAAATGAGATCAACAATACAGGTACGTTGATGTTTATGTGATTAATGAAAGGAAGGTAAGTGATGCATATTGAATGTTGATTAAGATAAGGAAATGAGAAATGTGATACATGAATATGAGACTAGCTATGTTTCTATAATTGAATTGGTTTATATTTGTTTCATGTGTTAAGTTTATTTGTATATGGCTTACTAAGCTTTTGGAAAGCTTACTTTGTGTATTATTTCTTTATTTTATAGATAATCGAAGCTAGCTCGAGCTCAGGGATCTTCAAGGATCATCGTCACACTATCAATCGCTATTTTGGTACTTTTGAAGCTTGTAATTCTGGTATATGGCATGTATAGGCTAGTGTTGATATGGTATATTTTGAATTGTGAATATAGTCATGTGAGTTAGTGATAAACGCTCAATTATACATATTTTTACCTCATGTTTAGCCTATATTTTCGGTGAATTATTATCAATTTAGTGAGAATTGGTGCTCTTAATCTTTCTTTTTCACATCTTATACTCAGAAGAGCATAGGGAAGAGAAAAGAATAGAAAATGGGCCGAAAATCAAAGAAAAGGGGACAAAATGTGCAAACGCACAGCCCAAGAAGTCACCACACGGCCATGGCACACGGCCATACCACACAAAGATCACACGGTCCAGCCCTGACAAGCACGGCCTGGCCACACGGCCGTGCCACCCAAGCATTCCAGAACATGGCCTCTTGTCGAAATCACACGGGCGTGGCACACGGGCGTGTTCTAGTCGTGAGGAAGAGGAATTTCACTCAAATTTGGATGCTTAGAGGCTAAGAAAGGCTCCCCAAAGCTCTATATAAAGACCCTAAGAGGCAACTCTAAGGGTGTACTCTTTTTCTCCCAATAGGAGCGCCATCTTTCTGCCAACACGAGGAGTGAAAGCAAGGAATTACTCCAAGGGAAGCCGATTGATTCATCCCAGAAGCCAGAGTTCTACATCAAGACTGAGGATCTCCCTAAATTCCTTCAGGGGTTTTTGGGTTCTTTATGTTTTGTTATTTTAATTCTTCTGAGATGTTTTCTTTCTTTATTATGAACTAAACCCCTCAAATACTTGAGGGGGATGAAACCTAATACAGATCTTGTATTATCTATTGAGTTATATGATAATTGCTTGAATTGTTCTTAATTATGTGTTCTACATTCTTGATTTAATAAATCCTAGGTATTACTTCAAGAAATTGATGTGCTTAGAGTAGAGGAGCAAAAGTCCCTATGATAAGAGTAGATCAACCATAATTAAGCGGAGTTGCATGCAACCCTAGACATAGGGCCGGATTAGGGTCAAACCTAATATGGGGAACCATAGATCGAATTAATGCAACCTAGGGTGTTAATTAATAAAGGAACTTTAGTTAACAACCTAGGCCTAGTTGCTCTTCGCCTCGACGGAGGGTTTAGCATAAATTAGGGATCTCTACGGATTAAGTCAAGTGAATAAATCGTCTAGCTCAAGAACCATTAACAAGTGAAGTCTAGGTGGATTCTCCCTTAAGTATTGCTTATATCAATCAGTTTTCCCGAAAGTCTTTTCTCAATTTACTTTTTGTGCACTTTTAGTTAGTTTTAGAATTAGTTTAAATCAACTCTCTTTATTTTTAGGCTAGATAATAGAAAGGAAGCAATTACTAGTACTTTTGGTTCCCTTGGGTACGATAACTCGGTCTTGCCACTAAACTATACTATTGTTCTACAGGTGCGCTTGCCTTTAAGGTCGTGATATTAGTTAGTTTTGGTGTGATCAGTTTTATAAATTTTATTACTTAATATGGCGAGAGCCGTTATCAAGTTTTTGGCACCGTTGCCGGGGAATTGAAATATTACGAAAACTTGATTTCTATTACTTTAGCCATTACTATATTTATTTATTTTTAGTTTTTATTTTCTTTTATTTTTTTATTCTATTTTTCTTTGCTTTTTCCTTCTAGGTATTTTTAGTTTATGACTAGAAACAACCCAACAAGACTACTACTTTTTGATGAAGATCTAGAAGTGACAGTTCGCAGAAATTGCAGAGAAATTAAACGCAGTTTACATTATCCAGAACAAGAACCTGAGCAAGAGCGAGGACCTACATAAGAGATGGACGCGAATCAAAACGTTCCACCACCTCCAACACTACCAGCAGAACCAGTAAACCAGGATGCAGCTCCTCGTACTATATATGATTATGCTAAACCCAGTTTGATTAGTACCCAAACTTGCATTATTCGACCTGCTATTGCTGCTAATAATTTTGAATTGAAACCTAACACTATTCAGATGATTCAGTAGTTTGTGCAGTTTGATGGTTTGCAAGACGAAGATCCAAATTCACATTTAGCAAATTTCTTGGAATTTTGTGATACTTTTAAAATAAATGGCATTTCTGACGATGCCATTCGCTTGAGGCTATTTCCATTCTCTTTGAGAAATAAAGCCAAACAGTGGTTAAATTCCTTACCACGAGGCTCAATCACTACGTGTGAACAAATGACCGAAAAATTTTTACTCAAATATTTTCCTCCAACTAAAACAGCCAAATTACGAAACGATATTTCTTCTTTTGTGCAGATGGATTTAGAAACACTTTACGATGCATGGGAAAGATACAAAGATCTTTTAAGAAGGTGTCCTCATCATGGTCTACCTTTGTGGCTACAAGTTCAAACCTTCCGCAACGGTTTAAATCCGTCAACCAGACAAATAATCGATGTAGCCGCAGGAGGGACGCTCAATAATAAAACACCTGAAGTAGCTTATGAATTTATTGAAAAGATGTCATTAAATAATTATCAGTGGCAAGTCATAAGGACAAAGCCGACGAAAGCTGCAGGAGTCTATAATATTGATGCTGTTACTATGCTTACTAACCAAGTAGAACTTCTAAATAAAAAGTTTGATAATTTTGTTAGTTCTACACAGGCACAACCAATGATGCAATGCGACACGACTCAAGGAAACATGTTCAATCCAGATTTTGCATCCTATGGACACAGCATGGAAACTGAACAAGCCAACTATATGGGTAACAATTCTAAATCTCAAAATAACCCTTATAGTAATACTTACAATGCAGGTTGGAGAAATCACCCAAATTTTTCATGGGGAGGACAAGGAAATCAAAGACAACAGCCTCCTCCAAGATTTCAGCAGCCACCACTGCAACAAGAGAAGAAGCCAAATCTTGAAGAGATGCTTACCAAATTTATGGCCGCATCAGAAACCAGTTTTCAAAGCACTGAAACAGCACTGAAAAATCAACAAGCATCAATTCAAGGGATTGAAAACCAAATCGGTCAACTTGCAAAATTAATTTCAGAAAGACCACAAGATGATTCTTGTTATTTTGTTGATTTTATTAACTATTTCGTTCAAGATAATTTCCAGGAACTTTCTCTCACAGACATGTTGGAACTGTGTCTTGTTCAAGGTGGGGGGAGATGAAACCACCACCGAAATTGATGAAGTAAGGAAAGAGTTGGATTCTAATGAAATCATCACTAGGCACATAAGTTATGAAAATATAAAGATGAGTGATGAATTGAGACAGAAACCTTCCATTACTGAACCCCCTCAATTAGAACTAAAACAACTGCCAAATCATTTAGAGTATGCCTTTTTAGGGGAAGAATCAACTTTACCAGTCATTATCGCATCCGATTTAAGCATTGCAGAGAAAGAGGAACTACTCCATGTGTTAAGAGAACACAGACGTGCTATAGCTTGGAAAATTTTAGATATCAAGGGAATTAATCCTTCTTTCTACACCCACAAAGTTTTAATAGAGGACGAATTCAAACCATCAGTGCAAGCCCAGAGACGATTGAATCCCAACATGAAGGAAGTTGTAAAAGCCGAGGTAATTAAACTTCTAGATGCAGGTATTATTTATCCTATTTCTGACAGTTCTTGGGTAAGCCCTGTAGAGGTTGTTCCTAAGAAAGATGGATTGACCGTGATGTCAATTACAAGGAACAGTTAATACCTACAAGAACAGTCACAGGATGGAGAGTTTGCATTGATTACAGGAAGTTGAATGACGCCACTCAGAAAGATCATTTTCCATTGCCTTTTATTGATCAGATGTTGGAAAGATTGTCAGGTCATATGTATTATTGTTTCCTAGATGGCCTCTTTAGTTACTTCCAGATCCTGATAGCTCCAAAAGATGAGGAGAAAATGACATTCACATGTCCATACGGTACGTTTGCTTATCGCAGAATGCCTTTTGGTTTATGTAACGCTCCTGCTACTTTTCAGTGATGCATGCTAGCTATCTTTAATGAATTCGTGGAAGACATCATAGAGGTATTTATAGATGATTTCTCAGTTTTCGATAAATCTTTCCAACTTTGTCTTAATAATCTAGAACATGTTTTGATAAGATGTGAAGAGACAAATTTAGTGCTAAACTGGGAAAAATGCCACTTTATGGTTCAAGAGGGTATTGTTTTAGGACATAAAATTTCTAGTAAAAGGATAGAGGTAGATAAAGCAAAAATTGAAACTATCGAAAAATTACCTTCCCCTAACTCAGTTAAGGCTATACAAAACTTTTTAGGACATACCGGTTTTTATGGCCGATTCATTAAAGATTTTTCTAAAATAGCTAAGCCTTTAACAAAGTTGCTAGAAAAAGACGTACCTTTCAATTTTGACCAAGAATTCTTAGAATCCTTCAATACTCTTAAGGAAAAATTAATCAATGCACCAATCATGATTTCACCTGATTGGAACTTACCTTTTGAGCTAATGTGCGATGCAAGTGATTTTGCAGTAGGTGTAGTTTTGGGACAACGAAGAGACAAGCACTTTCAACCGATCTACTATGCTAGCAGAACTCTAACAGCTACCCAAGCAAATTATACCACCACAGAAAAAGAGTTGCTAGCTGTTATTTTTGCATTTGATAAATTTAGATCTTATCTGATTTTGTCAAAAGTCATTGTGTATACTGACCATTCTGCTCTTCGCTATCTTTTAGCCAAAACCGATACAAAACCTTGACTAATAAGATGGATTCTATTGCTACAAGAATTCGATTTAGAGATAAAGGACAAGAAAGGAGCTGAAAATTTAGCAGCAGATCACCTTTCAAGATTGGAAAACATGCAGCCAACATATCTCGATAAGATAAACGACTTGTTCCCTGAAGAACAACTCCTATCTTTAATAGATACAACAGTGCCTTGGTTTGCCTATTTTGAAAATTATTTAGCCACTAACATAACCCCAAAAAGGTTGACACATTAGTAGAAGAAGCGATTCTTCGCTAATGTGAAAAACTACTTTTGGGAGGATCCTTTTCTTTTTCGAATTTGTGCAGACCAGGTTATTCGGAGATGCGTTACTGAAACAGAAGCATACCAGATTCTAAATCACTGCCATTCAGGACCTGCAGGAGGACATCACAGTGGAGCTAGAACTGCTCATAAGGTACTCGAATCAGGCTTTTACTGGCCTACACTTTTCAGAGATGCCAACAGGTATGTGATCTCTTGTGATAAATGTCAACGAACAGGTAACATCTCTCGACATAATGAAATGCCTCAGAACTATATACTCTCATGTGAAATATTTGATGTATGGGGTATTGATTTCATTGGTCCATTCCCTACTTCATTCGGAAATAAGTACATATTAGGAGCAGTAGATTACATGTCAAAATGGGTGGAAGCCCAAGCCTTGCCTACTATTGATGCTACAATGGTAGTACGATTTTTAAAGAAACTTTTCTCTCGATTTGGAACACCTAGGATAATTATTAGTGGTAGGGGTACTCATTTTTGCAATGCCCAGTTTGAAAAAGTTTTAAAAAGGTATGGAGTGCACCATAGGACAGCTACCCCCACCACCCACAAACCAGTGGTCAAGTCGAAGTAACAAATAGGGAATTAAAACGTATCCTAGAGAAAACAATAGAAACAAATAGAAAAGATTGGTCAAGAAAAATAGACGATGCATTATGGGCCTATAGAACTGCTTTCAAAACACCCATAGGTATATCTCCCTATAAACTCATCTATGGAAAAAGTTGTCATCTACCATTTGAACTTGAACACAAAGTATTCTGGGCTATAAAATTTTTAAATCTTAATTTCAAGCTTGCAGGTGAGAAAAGATTAATGCAGTTAAATGAACTAGATGAATGGCATTGCAATGCCTACGAAAGCTCACGAATATACAAGGAAGCCATGAAGCAACGTCATGATAAACAACTGAAACAACCTAAGCAATTTAAATCAGGAGATCTTGTCTTACTCTACAACTCGAGGCTGAGACTATTCCCTAGAAAACTCAACTCAAGGTGGTCAGGTCCATTCACTGTTCAAACTATCTTTCCATACGGCACCATTGAGGTAACTCACCCTAACCATAGTACATTCAAAGTAAACGGCCATAGGCTTAAACATTATAGAGGTGAGAATTTTACAGAAAACAGGGAGGGGCTTTGGCTCTACAAAATTTCGTCATGACACATCCAGGCAGAGTCGAGCTTAGACTCTAAATAAGTGCTTCTTGGGAGGCAACCCGAGCACTAACTTAGTAATTTTTAATCTATTTTGTTTTTAGTATTTTTCATGCATTACACTAACCCTTTTTAATGCAGAGATTTAGGACCCTATGGCCATGCCCACGGGCGTGTCCCAGGCAGTGTGAACCCTTTAAACAGAGACACGATCGTGTACTGAGGCTGTGTACAAATAGAGCACAAATTTTCCCAAAACACGAGCCAACGATAAAAACCCCACAGCCGTGCAATATGGCCGTTGCAACCTTTCGACTTCAACACGGGCTACCATCAACACCCCCCGGCCGTGCGACATGGCCGTGGCAACCCCGCAGTATCAACACAGGCTTACACAATTCCACACGCCCATGTTCCCAGATCGTGGAAGACACTATCAAATTTCACACAGCCGTGGAACCTATCACATGACCATTTAAAACACGAACAAGATCGCACACGGCCGTGTATACCATCACACGACCGTGTGAGTAATGAAGACCCGATCTCCCACGACTGTGCGAATCAAGTACACTGACGTGCTCATCGAAACCAGGCGCGCCATAACCACCGATTTTCGAAAGACACGGGCAAAACGTGACTCACACAGGCGTGTGACATGCCCGTGTGACCCAAAAATTATAAATAAGGGGCCATTATTCACCTTCCCCTTCACTCAAACCCTAAATTCTCTCATCCAAACTCCTCCCCAAACCACCACTAGTGCTGCCACAGCCCTCAAAACACCACTATACCCGAACTCAGCCAACCCACACCCGTGTAAACTCAACCCACGACCGTGCACCCTCAATTTTGGTTCTATTCTCTCAATTTTTCTCATTTATTTGTTTATATCTCATTTTCATTATTTATATTTTTAATTTTGCTTTATTCTTTATGATAATTCAAGCATGGAATTAGGAAAAATAGGATGAATAATCCAGAATAGTATAGAATATATTAGGATTGCATGCCACTTAAATTCATTTTTGCTTGCCATTTAGATTTCATTTTCTTTGCCATTTAAACTCATATTTGCATGCCATTTTGTCATATTTTTAGTATATATACATACCAATAGTTCTTCATTTTGTTACAAGTCAATATGATTAGATTCTACTATTTAGGTTAATCCTCATTTTTATTTTTTAGAACATTGGCATTTTAATCTATATTTTACTTATTATCTATCTAGTTTAATTTTAATATTTAGGACTAATGCTTTTGTTATTTTATTTTATTTTAGATACCATGTCATCATCGCGCGCTAAGAAGGCTGCTGTCCCCGTCTCCAAGAAACGAAAGGGACCGGGAAGATCATCATCGAGGCCCACCTCTGAGGCGTGCCACCCATTCCTCACATTTCCGCAGGACTCCCAGGAGGAACGCTATCAGTTACTCTGGGCTCGTACTATTTCTATGGGCCGATGAATCAATTGGGAGGCCCTCGAGCAAATAAATTTGGTAGACGACGTCCGAGCCCTGTTGACTACCGACCCATGGGACCAATTCTTCTGGATTGTGGAGCCACTTACTTAGAACTCACCCTCGAGTTCTGCTCCACCTTCCACCTCCAGACCGTAATGAATAGATTTGACGATCTAGGCACGGTCCAATTCCGTTTAGGAGGTCTCGTGTGACAAATTAGTGTACCAGAGTTTGGCACGGCCCTCAGTCTTTATACCAAGCAATTTGGCACGGCCCTCAGTCTTTATACCAAGCAATTCATGGCAGAGGATGACTTCCACACCCTTTCCCGTCGCATCCATATCCAGCCCGTCGACTATTGGCACGAGATTGCTCCGGGGTGGCAAGTTTATAACCCCAGCGTCAGTAAGGCGACCGCCCTTGCTCCTTCTTTAAGGTACATTCATGCTCTCCTCGTTCACACTCTGACAGGTAGGCGAGAGAGTACAAGCGTCGTCAATACTCACGACGTATACTTCCTCTGGTGCATGGCTAATGGCCACGCTATCGACCTCGCATACTTCATCGCGCTTGCCATGCAGCACCAGACTGAGCGGCACCGGAGAGGCGTCATATCCATGGGCCCTTACATTACGAGACTAGGTCGCTACTTCGGCCTATTCAACACTACGGCCCAAACATCCTCCTATACTTTCCTCGGCCAGATGTCCTCACAGAGCATCCAGAGCATACTGCACATGAGGATGATAGAGCGACGACCAGGTTCCGGCCACTTCCACTTCCGCCTTGTCCAAGAGGGCGAAGACCCAGAAGACATTGCTGATGATGTCCCACCACCACCATAGGAGGAGGATGAGCCCACCGAGCCACCACGCCCCAGACGACCCACCCAGGCAGTAGCCCCACATGCTGACATACACGAGCGCCTGACCGATTTGAGTGACAATACTTCCAGCACCTCGATTATATCGACGCCACTTTAGCACAGATATGTCAGTACTTGAGCATCACCCCGCCACCGCGTGATCCATTCGAGGACTAGATCCTCTTATGTTTATTTTCTTTTTCTTATTATTTTTATCTTCACTTAGATTTGAACACTAATCTTTATTTTTATCTTTTCTACTAACTTTGTTTTTCTTTTTCAGTATTTATATTTTCTTTCATTTCATCTTTTTTATTTTTTGCATATTAATATTTTTAATATTTTGTTTTGTTTTGTTTTTCATAACGGCCAACCCCTAACAAGTAATTTTTACTGATCCAAATTCCCCACGACTACTAAATCCATTCGTAGTTCAAAAGGAGCTCTCTAGCTCCAATCTCTACGAACATGGGAATATCGTGCCACAACAGCCAGCTCTTCCAAGCCCAATCTCTATCTCACATATTCATCCAAAATTCAGGGAGTTTCATACCCTTCCCTACCTTATGATTTAATGCTTATATTGCTACTAATGATATCTTTGTACATTAAGGGCAACGTACATCTTAAGTGTGGGGGAGAAAACTTACTTTCAAGTCATTACATTCTTTTTGAAATCCCTGAAATTTTTCTAACTGATTGCACTGTTCTCAATAACATCATCTTCAGTCTCCTATTAGGAATTAATTCTGATTGATTTATGATTTTTATTGATATGTGAGAATTAAGAAATAGGTGATTGTACTTTGAATATTCAAACTCTAAAACATTAGGGAATCAAGCATGATAAGTTGAAATTTTTGAGAACTCCAATTTTTGCATAAGTTCTTCTCCCTAATTCTAAGTATTATCTTGAGATTTGAAATTCACAGGATTGACATCAAAAGCCATAATTCTGGTGAGATTTTGAGCCTTTTGAGCATACATTCTTCCGTGCTCACTTTTATTATTACTTTGAGTGAGTCAATACTGATTTGTTATTCTAGAACTTGCTTTGATTATACATGTCGAGACCACATCATTGAATTGATATACCGAGATGATAAAGGCACCTAGGAATTAACCTACTTACTCCACAAAAACCTACCTCCATAAATTACCCCCTAGTAAACCCCATTGAGCCTAACAACCTTTTCTTCAACTTACCCCTAATTATTAACCAATAACCCATTTTTTGTTGAATCCCATTCAATTATTTTAACCCCTATTTTGTCGAGATTTGAGTTGAAAACTTTATCTAGCTTTATTCTCTTTTCAGATTGTAAAGTTTTGTTCAAAGTATTGTATCATATTTGAATTGTTCTTAAAAAAAACATATGTATTCAGTTGTAATCTATAATAGTTCAAATAGTTTTTACATATTTCTATTTTAAGGCTACCAAGGCAGAATTGATATTGTCTTAAGGATTAGCTTGGGAAATATGTTCCAGTGATAGAGATTTTTCTAGCCAGATAATTTTTCAATTTGATCTCGATTCTAACCCTCTTTTGCAGCCTGTGACAACACCCTAACCAAGCCCCATTACAACCTTTAAAAGACCTTTTAATCGATGTATCATATCAATCTACAGTGGTGGAGACTTGATTTTCAAGCAAGCCTATGGTAATGACTTTTTAGGTTGACTAGAGAGTACTTAATTTTTGAACCCTAAACACTTCGAGTGGATAGAGTGAATCCTTAGTAAGGATGTCAACTTCTATTAATTAAGATGGAAAGATAATTACTTAGGAGAAAGAAGAAATGTTTCAATGATAAAATTCTCAACTTAAAGTAATTGAGTCTTTAATGTTCTTTTGATTGAACTTTCATTGTATGCTTACCTGTGGATTAATTTGAAACATTATTGATAAAGATTGTGAGTTGAGAAGACTGATTCTTATTTAGGGATTGAGATTTTGCTTGAGGACAAGCAAAGGCTTAAGTGTGAGGGTATTTGATAAACGCTCAATTATACATATTTTTACCTCATGTTTAGCCTATATTTTGGGTGAATTATTATTAATTTAGTGAGAATTGGTGCTCTTAATCTTTATTTTTCACATCTTATACTTAGAAGAGCATAGGGAAGAGAAATGAACGAAAAATGGGCCAAAAATTGGAGAAAATGGGCCAAAATGTGAAAACGCACGGCCCAAGAAGTCACCACACGACAGTGGCACACGGCCGTGCCACACAAAGATTACACAGTCTAGCCCCGACAAGCACGGCCTGGATCCAAGCATTCCAAAACACAGCCTCTTGTCAAAATCATACGGGCGTGTTCTAGTCGTGATGAAGAGGAATTTCACTCAGATTTGGATGCTTAAAGGCTAAGAAAGGCTCCCTAAAGCTCTATATAAAGACCCTATGAAGCAACTCTAAGGGTGTACTCTTTTTCTCCCAATAGGAGCGACATCTTTCTACCAACACGAGGAGTGAAAGCAAGAAATTACTCCAAGGGAAGCCGATTGATTCATCTCAGAAGCCAGAGTTCTACATCAAGACTGAGGATATCTCTAAATTCCTTTAGGGGTTTTCGGGTTCTTTATGTTTTGTTATTTTAATTCTTCTGAGATGTTTTCTTTCTTTATTATGAACTAAACCCCTCAAATACTTGAGGGGGATGAAATCTAAGACAGATCTTGTTATTATTTATTGAGTTATATGATAATTGCTTGAATTGTTCTTAATTATGTGTTCTACATTCTTGATTTAATAAATCCTAGGTATTACTTCAAGAAATTGATATGCTTAGAGCAAAGGAGCAAAAGTCCCTGTGATAAGAGTAGATCTACCATAATTAAGCAGAGTTGCATGCAACCCTAGACATAGGGCGACATAAATCTACCGGATTAGGGTCAAACCTAATATAGGGAACCATAGATAGAATTAATGCAACCTAGGGTGTTAATTAGTAAAGGAACTTTAGTTAACAACCTAGGCCTAGTTGCTCTTCGCCTCGACGGAGGGTTTAGCATAAATTAGGGATCTCTACGGATCAAGTCAAGTGAATAAATCGTCTAGCTCAAGAACCAATAACAAGTGAAGTCTAGGTGGATTCTCCCTTAAGTATTGCTTATATCAATTAGTTTTCCCGAAAGTCTTTCCTCAATTTACTTTTTGTGCACTTTTAGTTAGTTTTAGAATTAGTTTAAATCAACTCTTTTTATTTTTAGGCTAGATAATAGAAAGGAAGTACTAGTACTTTTGGTTCCCTTGGGTACGATAACTCGGTCTTGCCACTAAACTATACTATTGTTTGACAGGTGCGCTTGCCTTTAAGGTCGTGATATTAGTTAGTTTTGGTGTGATCAGTTTTATAAATTTTATTACTTAATATCGCGAGAGCCGTTATCAGTTAGCTTGTAAAGAATGGCAATAATGAATTTGAATTTAGCATATGTTATGAGTTTGTATATGTGTTTATGTTATATGTTCAAATATGTTAAATGATGAATTTGTGAAGTCTTATGAATTTAGCATTTTGGTAAGCTTGTTATGGTAATTGTTATGATAGGTTTTGGGTATGAGATTGAGATGTGAGATTGGTAGGAATGTTGAGGTTATATGTGGGCTATAGCTAATGAACCAAGTTAGTTTTGGTATGTGTTATGTATAAAAATGATTATGTTTTGAGTAGTAAAATGAATGGTTTTTGAAATGGTATGAAATGTGCATGAAATGGCTTAGTGTAGGCTACTTATTGAAGTGTGGAAATGGTATAAAATGTCTTGTTTTAGGTATACATGAAGAGGGTGAGAAATGTGGCTTCAACCAAGCTTATTTTCGTGCCACACGGCTGAGCAAATGGGCGCGTGACTCGACTTGTGACCCCTACACTTTAGTTAAAATAAGTCAGTGAATTACACGACATAGGCCCAAGAGCGTGTCTATCGGCCATGTGTGGCACACAAGCTGGCATATGGCGTGTGGCCGCCCATGTGACCTAAGTCAATAACCCTTCTAGATTTCACATGGCCTGGCACACGGGCGTGTCCTCGGTCGTGTGGTGCAAGTCAGTATGTATGCCCTATTTTCACACGGCCTGAGACATGGGCATATCTGGTGGCCTTGTGAAGCACACGGCCTGTCCACTTGGGCATGTGACGTTTGAAAATTTGAAAATTTTTCTAAGTTTTGAAAATGTTTATATGTGATCGGTTTAGTCCCGAACCACTTCAAAGCATGTTTTAAGGTCTTACAGACCTTCATAAGGGACATTATGCATGTGAGCAAATGTTATTGGATATTGAATGAATATTGAAAGTGAAATGTTTGGTAAATGTTAAGTTTCTATCCGTAATACCTCGTAACCCTAGTCTGGTGACGGATACAGGTTAGAGGTGTTACATTTTATTGGTATCAAAGCTACAATTTAATCGATTTTAGGACTAGCATAGCGTACGAGTCTAGCTTCACATGCCATATATATATACTACGATAGTATGATGATTCCTTACAGTTAAAATGTGTTTCTGTATAATAAATGGATCCCGATCGAGCCATAGCTGACGATGTGGAAAGTAATGCACCCGCTCCCGCTCAAGGGGTAGCACCGGCTGATTCTAGCCCGATTACAAGTAGCCATGAGGGAGAGGCAAAGCAAGCCTTCTTCCAAATGATGAATGAGTGGTTTACAGAATTCTTTTGAACGAATCCGGCTGCTCAACAACCTCCAGCCCCGCCTAATCCCCCACAAGTCCCTGTCGTACCAAGAGTTGTAAATTCGATTCAATTGAGTAAGCCTTCGGTTGATAAAATTAGAAAATATAGGGCTGAAGAATTCAAGGCCACTATTGGAGATGATACAGAGCGAGTAAAATTCTGGTAAGATAATACAATCAGAGTTTTTGATGAACTATCATGTACTCCCGAAGAATGTATCAAATGTGCAGTATCTTTGCTAAGAGATGTGGCGTATCAGTGGTGGAATACACTTGTATCGGTGGTTCCAAAAGAACGATTTACTTAGGAGTTGTTTTAGATGGAGTTCAAAAAGAAATATATTAGCCATAGGTTTATTGATCAAAAACGAAAAGAGTTTCTCGAGTTGAAACATTGTCGTATGACCGTGACAGAATATGAGCGGGAATTTATGAGATTGAGCCAATATGCATGAGAATGTGTCTCAACTGAAGCAATTATGTGCAAGAGATTTGAAGATGGCTTGAATAAGGACATCCATTTGTTAGTCGGGATTCTGGAAATAAAAGAGTTTGTGGTACTTGTTGATCGAGCGTGCAAAGTTGAAGAATTGAGTAAAAAGAAAAGAAAAGTTGATATGAAAGCTAGAGATTCACGAAAAAGATCATCAAGTAAGTCATTTCAATCTGTATCAAAAAAGTTTCGAGATTATTATAGCCATTCCAAGGCTACTGTGGGTCATCCTAGACGAGGCCGAGAAAGGCCATCTGTGAGTTCAAAAGCTACTTCGGTAGCTAGTGTTGGAAGTACCAGACCAAACCAACCTGAGTGCAGACATTGTGGTAAATGACATTCTGACGATTGTAGATTGAATGATTGGGCTTGTTTTAAATGTGGATTATTAGATCATTTCATCCATTATTGTCTCGATGTGGTTGAGCAAGACGCAGTGTAGAATACGAAGCCGAGTAATACTGTGGCTAAAGGTAGACCACCTAGAAATACGAGTAATGTGAGTGGTAGCCAAAAGGGAACCAAAGACTTCGCTGTGAGATCTAAAGCCTGAGCACCTGCCAGAGCTTATACTATTCGCGCTCGCGAAGAAGCTTCGTCTCCAGATCTTATTACCAGTACTTTCACTCTCTATGATACTAATGTGATTGCATTGATAGATCTAGGATCAACTCATTCGTATATATGTATGAACTTAGTATCCAGTAAGACTTTGCCTGTAGAGTCTACTAAATTTGTAATTAGAGTATCAAACCCCTTAGGCAAGTGTGTTTTGGTTGATAAAGTGTGCAAAAACTGTCCATTGATGATTCGAGATTTTTGTTTTCCGACTGATCTGATGTTATTACCCTTTGATGAGTTTGATGTAATATTGGGTATGGACTGGTTAACATTGTACAATGCAGTAGTGAACTGCAGGAGAAAGACTATTGAATTGCAATGTCAAAATAATGAAATTCTCAAAATTGAGTCTAACGATTCGAGTAGTTTACCAGTTGTAATTTCGTCAATGAAAGCTCAGAGTTATGTGAGAAAGGGTTGCGAAGCTTATTTCACTTATGTGCTTGATACGAAAGTGATTGAAAAGAAGATTGAATCAGTGCTAGTTGTGTGCAAATATCCGTATGTGTTTCCTGAAGAATTATTGGGATTACCACCAATTCGAGAAGTTGAATTTGGTATTGAACTAGTGTCGGGAACAACTCCAATTTCAATAGCTCTGTATAGAATAACTCCGACAGAATTAAAGGAATTGAAATCTCAGCTGCAAGAGTTGACCGATAGAGGATTTGCACGACTGAGTTACTCGCCCTGGAGTTCTCCCGTATTGTTTGTGAAAAAGAAAGATGGCATGATGAGAATGTGTATCGACTACCGACAGCTTAACATAGTAACGATCAAGAATAAGTACCCTCTACCACGAATAGATGACTTATTTGATCAGTTAAAAGGGGCTATAGTGTTTTCAAAGATAGATCTAAGATCGGGCTATTACTAGTTCCGAGTCAAAGAATCAGATGTACCGAAGACCGTATTTAGAACGAGGTATATGCACTATGAGTTTTTAATTATGCCTTTCGGACTAATGAATGCTCCTGCAGTCTTTATGGATTTGATGAACCAGATTTTTAAACCGTACCTAGATCGATTTGTCGTTGTATTCATTGATGACATATTGATTTATTCACGTGATGAATATGAACATGCCAAGCATTTGAGAATCGTGTTATAGACTCTGCTTGATAAGCAGTTATTTGCAAAATTCAGTAAATATGAATTCTGGTTGCGAGAAGTTGGTTTTCTGGGGCATATAGTGTCAACATCGGGTATTTGAGTGGATCCAAGCAAGATTTTCTGCGATTGTGGATTAGAAGCCTCCAAGAAATGTATTTGAAGTCCGTAGCTTTCTGGGACTTGCTGGTTACTATAAATGATTCGTAAAAGGCTTTTCAATGATTGTAACTCGGATGACGAGCCTGATTCAGAAAGATGTCAAGTTTGAATAGTCCGATAAATGTCAAAAAAGTTTTGACCAGTTAAAAGCTCTACTGACTGAAGCTCCGGTGTTAGTTCAGCCAGAATCGGGTAAAGAATTGGGTAAAGAATTCGTAATTTACAATGACATATTGTTGAATGGTCTGGGCTGTGTTTTGATGCAGGAAGGCAAAGTCATAGCTTATGCCTCGAGACAATTAAAGTCACATGAAAAGATTACCCGACACATGATTCAGAGCTAGCAGCAATTGTGTTTGCATTAAAAATATGGCATCACTATCTGTTTGGTGAGAAATACCATATTTATACCGATCACAAGAGCTTGAAATATCTAATGACTCAAAAATATTTGAATTTGTGGTAGCGGAGATGGTTAGAATTGCTAAAAGACTATGAGTTAGTTATCAACTATCATCCGGGAAAAGTAAATGTTGTTGCTATTGCTTTGAGCCACAAATCTTTATTTGCTCTACGTGCAATGCATACTCAGTTGACTATATCTGATGAAGGATCGGTTATAGCTGAATTAAAGAGGAGACTGTTGTTTTTACAGCAGATTTGTGAAGCTCAGAAAGTTGATAATGAAATATTAGCAAAATGAGTTCAATGTGATTTGAATCTTGATTTAGAGTTACAAGTGGATGCTGATGATTGTTTGAGATTCAGAGACCAAATATGTGTTCCAAGAAATTCAGAGTTGATTCAGATGATTTTGAATGAAGCACACTACAATTGTTTATCTGTTCATCCAGGAAGTACGAAAATGTATAATGATTTGAAACAGCTTTACTGGTGGCCTAGTATGAAACACGATATCTCTGAATTCATATCAAAGTGTTTAATTTGTTAGCAAGTCAAAGCTGAACATCAGGTACCGTCAGGTTTATTACAGCCTTTTATGATTTTTGAGTAGAAATAGGACAGAATCACGATGGATTTTGTGTCAAGATTGCCCCTATTTCTGAGAAAGAAAGACACAATTTGGGTTGTAGTTGACAGATTGACGAAATCAGCTCATTTCATTCTCGTATGTACGGACTATTCGCTAGACAGACTAGTTAAGTTATATATCTCCAAGGTTGTGAGATTACACGGAGTACCCATTTTTATTATTTCGAATAGAGATCCGAGATTCACATCGCGGTTTTGGAAGAAACTGCAAGATACACTGGGTACAAAGCTGCATTTCAGTACTGCCTTTCATCCATAGACGAATGGACATTCTGAACGAATTATTCAAATACTCGAGGATATGTTGAGATGTTGCATTCTTGAGTTTGGAGGTATGTGGGAAAAATATTTACCGTTGATTGAATTTGCCTATAATAATAGCTTTCAATCGAGTATAAAAATGGCACCATACGAAGCTTTATACGGTCACAAATGCCGAACACCTTTGTATTGGACAAAGCTTAGAGAAAATAAGATTCGCGGGGTCGATTTGATTAAAGAAACTGAGCAGAAAGTGAAAATAATTCGAGAAAGTCTGAAAGCAGCTTCAGATCGTCAAAAATCACACGCAGACTTGAAACTGAAAGATGTTGAGTTTCAGATCGGGGATAAAGTGTTTTTGAAAGTGTCTCCATGGAAGAAAATACTTTGATTCGGTCGTAAAGGCAAATTGAGCCCGAGATTCAGCGGGTCGTATGAGGTTCTTAAAAGAATTGGGCTAGTAGTATATCGGCTATCGCTACCATCAGAGTTAGAGAAGATTCATAATGTATTCCATGTATCGATGCTTCGGTGATACCAATCTGATCCCTCGCATATGATTTCTCCATCTGAGATTGATATTCAACCTGATATGACATACGAAGAAGAACCGATTTGGATCTTAGCTCGCAAGGTTAAAGAACTGAGAAATAAGAAAATTGTATTAGTGAAAGTCTTATGGCATTGACACGAGGTTGAAAAAGCTACGTGGGAGCCTGAGGATGCTATGAGAGAGCAATATCCAAACCTATTCACTGGTATGATTTTCGGGGACGAAAATCCCTAAAGAGGAAGAGTTGTAACTGCCCAGTTTTAGCTAAATCGAAACAATGGTTTTGAAACCACAAATTTGAGGTTTTAATATTATTTTTGGTGTTTACAGCATGAGATTATACACGTGTGAAAGTTTCGTGAAGTAATTTTCGCGTTTGTGTGCTTAATTTGAGAAAATGACTAAATCGCATAAAATGCAAAAGTTACATTCTACTTGTTAAAGGTGTCAAATAGATTTGGTTTTTAAATATGATGGCGTTAAATGGTAATTAAACCATTTGAATAGTGAGTGGACAATTTTGGACAACCATTAAGTGATTTTTATGTTTTATAATTAAGGTTAATTTTGGTATTTGATAAATAATGTTATTCTTAATAAAACAAAGCATAAAATTATTCTTTTATCATCTTCCTTGGTCGATTATTAAGAGAAGAAAAAGCCAAAGCTTTAGGTTTTCATTCAGCTAGGTTAATTCAAGCAATTAAGGTACGTTTTTTTATCTGTTTTTGATAATTTCTATGTTTTTGTGATCGTTGCTTCGTTTATTAGCTAGCCCGTGCTTTAATTTTTGAATTGGTTGATGAATTTATAAGTTTACATTGATGATAGCTTAATTCTTTTGAATTTTAATGATGGAAAATGAATAATTATTGATAGATATACATGTTTTACAAAGTGATTTTGAGTAAAAATGCATATTGAGGATTAAATTGTGAAAAGTTGAAAATATGGGGTTGAAATGTGAAATAAATGAAATATATGGGTTGTTAATGGCATAAGGGTAATCCGGCACACATGGGTTTGAATTGAATTGATGTAATTTGTGATTTTGTGAATTAAGGACTAAAAAGCAAAAATGTAAAATTATAGGGGCTAAAGTGTAAAAATGACTAAATATGTGTTTGTGGACTGAATTGAATGAATGAATGATTAAACAAGTTAAATTTGAATTTATATAGATCAAGAAAGAAAGATATCGGATTTAGATCGGAGGAAATTGAAGGTTATTGAGTAGTCGACCTTATACGTTCATCTCGTTTTTTTGGTAAGTTCATATACAAATAAATGTATTACAATTGAATTACATATGTTTTTATGATATTGAATTGCTTTGGATGCTGAATATTCGAGTACGAGAAAGTATCGACAAAGTTACGACGTTCGAAAGCCCCATGTGAACCTTAGGATTAGTTTAGGATACAAATGTCATGACATTAGGATTACCAAGGTGTGATTTCGTGTAAGACCATGTCTGGGACATTGGCATCGATCTAAGATTACATGTAAGACCATGTCTGGGACATTGGCATTGTATATGATTTCATATAAGACCCTGTCTGGGACAGTGGCATTGATATGTGATAACATGTAAGACCATATCTGGGATATGGCATTGTACAAGCTTTGTGTGTTATCCGAGTATCCTTAATAACTCCGAATGGTTCAACAGGCAAAGTTAACACGAGAAAGAATATGTAAATAAGATCAACGATACAGGTACATTAATGTTTATGTGATTAATGAAAGGAAGGTAAGTGATGCATATTAAATGTCGATTAAGAGAAGTAAATGAGAAATGTGATACATGAATATGAGACTAGTTATGTTTCTATAGTTGAATTGGTTTATATTTGTTTCATGTGTTAAGTTTATTTATATATGGCTTACTAAGCTTTTGGAAAGCTTACTTTGTGTATTATTTCTCTATTTTATAGATAATCAAAGCTAGCTCGAGCTCAGGGATCATCAAGGATCATCGTCACACTATTGATCGCTATTTCGGTACTTTTGAAGCTTGTAATTATGGTATATGGCATGTATAGGCTAGTGTTGATATGGTATATTTTGAATTGTGAATATAGCCATGTGAGTTGGCTTGTAAAGAATGGCAATTATGAGTGTGAATTTAGCATATGTTATGAGTTTGTATATGTGTTTATGTTATATGTTCAAATATGTTAAATGATGAATTTGTGAAGTCTTGTGAATTTAGCATTTTGGTAAGCTTGTTATGGTAATTGTTATGATAGGTTTTGGGTATGAGATTGAGATGTGAGATTGGTGTGAATGTTGAGGTTATATGTGGGCTATAGCTAATGAACCAAGTTAGTTTTGGTATGTGTTATGTATAAAAATGATTATGTTTTGAGTAGTAAAATGAATGGTTTTTGTAAAGGTATGAAATGTGCATGAAATGGCTTAGTTTTTGCTGCTTATTGAAGTGTGGAAATGGTATAAAATGTCTTGTTTTAGGTGTACATTAAGAGGGTGAGAAATGTGGCTTAAACCAAGCCTATTTTCATCCACAAGGCTAAGCAAATGGGCGTGTGACTCGACCTGTGACCCCTACACATTAGTTAAAACAAGTTAGTGAGTTACACGGGATAGGCACACAGGCATGTCTATTGGCCGTGTGTGGTACACGGGCTGGCACTTGGGCGTGTGGTTGGCCGTGTGACCTAAGTCAGTAACCCCTCCAGATTTCACACGGCCTGGCATACGGGTGTGTCCTCGGCCGTGTGGTGCAAGTCAGTATGTATGCCCTGTTTTCACACGGCCTGAGACGCGAGTGTCTCTGGTGGCTATGTGAGGCACATGGCTTGTCCACACGGGCGTGTGACGTCTGAAAATTTGAAAATTTTTCTAAGTTCTGAAAATTTTTGTATGTGATCAGTTTAGTCCCGAACCACTTCAAAGCATGTTTTAAGGTCTTGCAGACCTTCATAAGGGACATTATGCATATGAGCAAATGTCATTAGATATTGAATGAATATTGAATGTGAAATGTTTGTTAATGTTAAGTTTCGATCGGTAATACCTCGTAACCCTAGTCCGGTGATGGATACAGGTTAGGAGTGTTACATATTGGCTAACATCATCAACTTACTAAATGTCAATTAGGTACCAAACACTTAATATATCAAGGTTAATTATAATCTTATTCATAATCAAAGTACTAAATCATGATCATTAATTTGTAAAGTAGACATCCCATATACATGCCACAAGTCCACATTTTCATACTTTAAAAATCTACCGAGTCAAAAGATAGTATGTGTGAGCTCCCGTTGATCCGATTGACACGTTTAGAATGTCTAAAATCTACAAAACATAATAAAAAAAAAAGTAAGTATATAAAATACTTAGTAAGTTCATACAATTCAATTCAATAACTTACCTTACTCATTTAATAGTTAAACGCAAATAGCTATTCAAAATATTTTCCCTATCATGACATAGCTCTACAATTCCAGGTCAATAAGTAATGTACATACAGATATTCAAAGTTCATATTTCATCCACATTAACATCACAAATTCATACTATTTATCCTTTGAATTAACGATGGAACTTCGTAAAAAAAACTCAATATATGAGTGCAAATAACATCTGATGCTCGTCCAAGATAATCAAATACAGAAACATATGTGTCAGGTTACTCGTCTAGGCTAAACCTTTGATAACACAAAAAATAGATTGGCTAGGGCTATAAATACATGTAAGGTTATCAGTCTATGCTAAACCTTTAAAACGGCAATAGATTACCAGTCCAGGCTAAACCTATGTCACATGTATATTCCAGTCTGCAGCAAATGCTAGATCTTGATCTAGTCGGGAATCAATATGTAATCTTGTATATGAGATTTTTACTAGGTCTATTAGAATTATCTCAACAAATCAATTCAACCTAATTTCATTACTGAATCGTCTGATTCCAACTTACATTATATTATATATATATATATATATATATATAAGTAATTAACATAATTTAACAACGAATTTAAGATCATGCAAGTCGTGTGAACTTACCTGACAAAACAGTAATGCTTTAAATACCAAAGACAATTCGACAATTTTTCATTTTTCGCCTAAGTAAACAACTTGATATGCATGAATCTAATGTTGGTCGAACCTTAAGCTATCAACAATGGCTCCTCAAGCTTTTGTTTCTTTTATTTCAGTGGTAAAAATGCTAAGTGGAATATGATGGTTTTCACTTTTATATTTTAATTACTTTATTTAATTTAATTTCAACTAAAAATCTCCCCCAACCGTCCAATATATTTAATTATGGTCAAATTACATCATAAACCCTTGCACATTTATTGGTTGAGTCATTTAACTAATAAAATTCAACAGTGATTAAGTTTTACATCTTTTACGATTTAGTCCTTTTTATTTAATTAACTATATAAATGTTAAAATTTCTAGACCAAACTTCAATATACCTAGTTAGTAACTTCGTAAATAGGCTTAGTTCATAGAAATGATGTCTCGATACCTCATTTTCCAAAACCACCTACTTTAGGAAAAACCATTATACTTGACTATCATTCAATTAGTAAAAATTATTAGATAAAAATTTAATATAACACTATATTTGACTCGTAAATATTAAATAACAATAGTTATGGACTCACTGATTGGAATTGTGATTTCAAAATCACTATTTCTGACACCACTGAAAATGGGTTGTTACACACAACATCATAGTAGAACCCCCTTTAAACATGATCAAATCAAATTATTAGCCAAGGAGTTCGAAAGTAAGATAAGCATGGAGTATAAAATTTAAAAGTTAAGAAAGTATCTTCGAAAAAAAATCAAAATCAAGTTTAAATAAGGATTAACATCAATCACCATAAACAACTTAGCATGAGAAAAGCTCATTTTCTGCTAATCTTCTCCCCCTTTTGGGAAAAAATGTCAAAAAGTTTCCTCCTTTGAAATTGACTTCAAAATAAAGAACTCCCCCTAGGAGAATGCATCACATGCTTAAAAATTTCCCCTATTAGCTTGGGCTATAAACATGAATGTTTATTCGTCAATTAGTCAACTAAACATCTCAAATCACAAAGGATACATAAAGGATGATCAGTGAAAGTGTAAAACCAAGGAATAAGATGTTAAGTCTGAAACAAATTCCAACCAAATAGCACCATTGTAAAAATAACAAACTAAACCAGCACCATGATGGGCAACTAAAATGCCGTAGCCATCAGTCACCATCTCATCTCAAATTTGAACATTTGGTGCTAGTTATCCTCCCCCTTACCAAGTTGTCTTCTCCAAGCTGCAAATCAACTCAACAAACTTTACCTTTTTGACAACCAAATCAACATTGATTGAATTTAATTATGCCATTAAGAGATCTAAAAATCTATGCGTTTTTGTGCAGCTACAACACAGTGAGTCGAGATTGTCCCATCTAATGTTATAACAAGGTCTCGGTCATCCTTGTTTTCCTCAATTTGATTCCATTTCATTGATTCTATCTGCCTTTTCTTCCTAAAACTTTTCCCTTGGCAAAAACAGAGTGGGGGTGTTGCTAGTATAATTTGCTACATGGTAAGATTTTAGTCCAAATATATGGGAAAAATTAAGTCGACTCAAGTTAAAGTAATTAAGATATTTAATTTAATACTAAATTAAATCATTCTTTTTTTTTTTTATTCGGTTACTTGATAGACATGCCATAGTAAAAGTTAATTTTTCTTTTCCTTCTACCTATTAAAGTTACACATAAGACTAATAGATTATTTATAGTATGAGATCAATACCTTCTCCAAGTAACTAAGGAGATAAATAAACATATAAAATAAAATAATTATCCAAACAAAATCTCCATTTTGACTTTCGAAACAGCGCCTTAAACTTCAAGCAAATTCAAATCAACCTTGGCTCCAATTAATACTAAGTCAAAGACTTTAAAAAATAAGGATAAAATTAGCTGCCCATTAAAAAAAATACTTCATTTCTCTTCAAATTCTACAAAGGGATAAAAATAAATAAGCTGCATAAATAAAATCAAGTGGAGCACGATATGATGATCATTTATTGATTCGACCCATAATAAAAATATATAATTCACAAGTGCCAACCAAAAGTTTGCACTTTATCTATCCCAACTTCTTGCCCTAAGTGATGTTCTAACATCATCTAAAACATAGATAGTTAAAGTTCCAGCAATCTCCCCCTTTAAAAAAAAAAAAAAAACCAACAACAAGAAAATAAGTCTCCCTCTAACTCACAACATCATGCTAGAAGCCCCTTTCTACATGCATCAAATCAAATTATCAATTAAGAAATTCGAATGTAATATATGTATAGAGTTTAAAATTTAAAACTTTAGAATGTATCTTAAAAAAAATCAAAATCAAGTTTAAATAAGCAGCATCATCAATCACTATGAACAACTTAGCATGACCAAAGCTCATTTAGTGCTAATCTTCTCCCCCTTTAGGGAAAAAATGCCAAAGAGTTTCCTCCTCTAACATTGACTTCAAAAATAAAGAAATCCCCTTAGGAGAATGCTTAAAAACTCCCCCTATCACCTTGGGTTAAAAACAAGTATGCTTATTCATCAATTAGTCAACCAAACATCTCAAATCACAAAGGATACATAAAGGATGATAAATCAAAGTGCGCAACCAAGGAATAAGATATCAAGTTTGAAATAAATTCCATCCAAATAGCACCATTGTAAAGATAACAAACTAAACCAGCACCATGGTCACCAAAACGGGGCAACAGGAGAAAATATGCAATCTTTCAAAACCAAATCAGCAATGTAAAATGCCATAGCCATCAGCCACCGTCTCAACTCAAATTTGAACATTTTTTTGCTACTTATCCTCCCCCTTACCAAGTTGTCTTCTCCAAGTTGCAAATCAACTCAACAAGCTTTACCTTTTTTACAACCAAATCAGCATTGATTGAATTTGATGCATCGTGAGCTAACTAAAAATTTGACTAAGTTAAGTACACCAATCAATTAATAGTATAGCTATAGTGAGAAAAGATATTGTTTCCACGAAAACTAAAAGTACTAGTAATTATCGTCTTTCTATTATTTAACTGAATAATTCAAATGATTGATTAAAAAGCTAAAATTAACTAAATTAATTAACTAACGAGCACGACAAAGAATAATTCACAAAAATAACCGATTAACAATCAAGAAGCAAAATAATACCCAGGAAATAATCCACCTAGACTTCATCTATCATTATCAATTTAAATTACGCAATTTCTTTACTTAGTAACTTGATCCATAGAAATCCTTAAATTATGCTAATATCTCTTTTGAGATTAAGAGCAACTAACTTTAGGTTGATTAATTAAAATTTCTATCTAATTAAATCCCCGATTATCACATTAACTCAATCTATAAATTCTCCTATTAGATTTGACTTTAATCCGATAGATTTATGTCATCTTATTTTTAGAATTGCATACAACTCTACTCAATTACACAAGATCTACTCTTAAACAAGTCTGTTCCTCTTCAAATTTAAGCACATCAAGCATGGATCAATAGTTTAGAAATATTAAACCAAAAAATTAAGCACACATAATTGAGAACAAGATCTAAGTATTTATTGCGTAAAATAAAAATTAAAAAATAGATCTAAGTATTTATTGCATAAAATAAAAATCAAAAGATAGAATTCATCATAGAGTTTATCTCCCTAAGTATTTAAAAAATTAATTCATGCTTACAAATAAAAACAACTAAAATAAAATATAACCATAACAAACAAATAAAATAATGATGGCTTCCTAACAAATCACCCCTTAAAATTATAAAATATTAAAAATAGAAATTGGGGTTCTCCTAAATATGTATGTGCCTTGTTTACGTCGTTCATATGGAGTAGCATGTATATATAGACATTGGGGTATGCCACTCAAAGTGTTTGTTTACATTGTTAATAGTACATTCACGTAGAGTAGCATGTATAAAATTCATAATATGAGAATTTATAGAAAAGGCAACTATGGTTTAATTTATGTTTATGCAGTAGGGTAGGATGCTTGCATTGCAATGCCACAAAGCCCTTCCTTTTCATGCACATCCCTTTGCATCCTAATGTAGCCTTCTTCACCCCAGCTACTGCCCCAAGAGTTCTTCACCAACCAATACTTAGTCCCACCATCCTCTCCATATCCAATAGCCGTCACTCCGTGGTCCAGATCAGTGCCACAACTGCCCGTAAACACACCACCCGAGTAGAACTGGAAGTCGAACCCCCCGGCATCGATGGCAACAGAAACAGGTTGGTTGGCAACGGCCTTCTGCAATGCATCTTCACTATTGGCAGGCACATCTTCAAACCCATTTATCTTAGCCGCATGGTTGGCTTCTTCGTTGGTATTGCATGTGCCATCAACTCCCTTGTTTTTCTCGATGAATTGGAATGCATCGTCCATTAGACCACCTTCGCAGCCTTGATCCTCACCGTTGGTGTCACAGTCCACCAGTTCCTGCTCGGACAAGGAAATTAACTTTCCTGTTGTTAGCTTAGTAACCCCTTCCACGGCTGCCACGGCCGAGAACGCCCAACAGCATCCTATATTTCAGCATCACATGATCGAGACACACACATAGTTAGAACACAACACAGACAAAGAACAAAGCATAGTAATATTTTAGTAATGTTCCGGAGAACAAGAAATTAGAGCAGACCGCATTGGCCTTGGTCCTTGACAGGTGTAACAGCTCCTTTCTTTCTCCAATCCACAGTAGAAGGCAATGCGGTGGCGTTCTCATATTTGAAAGTGGTAGCCGTGTTGGAACACATATGGCCCTTGAACCCATTTCGAGAAGCAGTGAACTCTTGGTTGGTTTGATCTGCAAATTGGTTCACACCGAGCTTGTACGGCTTCTTGTTGGCAGCATTGAAAGAGTCGATGCGTGCCACATTTTGTTTGAAAATCTGGAAACGCTTTTGCCTCTCGTTGGCGTCCTTGTAAACTCGTCCGAATTGTACCATCCATTGTTGATGCCTCTCGTACATGGGTGCATCTTTAAGAGCAGTGCGGGATGTGGCTTCACATACACCCAATATGAAGAATAGTAAGGCCATATTAAGGAATTGATGATGAAGCTGGTTTTTGGAAGCCATGGTGGAAGAAGAGTTTGCGATGAAATAGAAAAATGAAGAGGCACACCAAATGTGATGAATTCCTAGACTTATATATCGTCCAATTCTTTCCCCATCTTGGCTTTTTGCTGCGTGCCCTGCAAAGTCTTGTCTATGATAATTGTTTTGATAAATAATTAGAAAAATGATAAGGCACACCGACTGTGATGTATTCTTAATTTGGAAATTATATAGTCCAAAGTCCAAATTGTTGCGATGCATATTTGAGGTGTTTTCAGGACACATATCTTGTTTATATGCTTGCCCTTCAACATCGTATGATAAAGACCCATTGTCAGCATTGTTTGTTAAATCGTATTAATGCAATTGGGAAGTCGGAGGAGAGGAGTCTGATTTTGTATTCGACAGCCCTCGCATGGATGAAACCAAACAAAATTGCTATAAAAAAAAAATATCAATGTTATCAAAAGCAAACCAGACCAGACCGACGGTTGAATTGAAAACTCAATAGTTGGACATTGAGTATTTCTGGATTGGGTTGCATTATTTTTAGATTATTGGGTTTGAGTTTGGATATTGGATTGGCATAGATCCATTTAAGTTTATTTGTTACCAAAAAAACTAATTGATTTATTCAATAATATGAGAAATTGTATTCTTAAGAGGAAAAGCAGATTCGAACTTTGGAGATAATAGTATTAGAAAGAACACCCATGTACCCTGAACATGTTCCATAAAACCATCATGGAGTATGAGTCCTAGTGAGGTAGAATGTATTGACTGAAACTAATGAACACAAAATACACGCAGCTGGAGTCGCTTAAGCAAAATTGTATGGGTACCAATAAACTGTTTCATACAACCAAGACAGCAATGATATCATATATGCATGCTCTAGGCGCTCATACAAAACATAAAAGATCATTCAAGCAACATACTTGAGAGCTTTGAAATGTTTCACGTCTATCGTCATAAATATCAGCTCATTAATAATAATACACAATAAATCATGACATACCATTTATTCAAAACAACACTAAATAATTAGAGGAATCTCCCACCATCAAATAGCCACCAGATAGAAACCCAGAACTCCTAGGAAAGAACATAACTAACCTCTTCACTAGAAAATAATATCTTCATCCTTCTCCCTGGCAGCAGATAGCATATTGTGAGCTGAATTTATAGAGACCCCTTTTCTCAAGGAAACCTTCTCTGCAACCTGTTCCTCAGCAAACAGCTTGGCCTCTGCAAGCTGTCTCTCTATCTCCCTCTTCTTATAACCTTGTATCTTCTTTAACCTGAAGAAATCCTCCCTTTCAAGCTCATCCAACTCTCCCTTGATGTAACTTATGGTATTCTCCAACCTTGGCTTCACAACATTTTCCAAAGCATTAACCCTGCGATTTGTAGTCTTGATTGCCTCGTCAAGTGTCAAGAATGATGTCTGAAGAGAAGCAAGCTCAACTAGAACCTCAATTGCTTTCACATAAGCAGCACGACACTGTTGGACCTGTTGCCCACCCCTGGCCAAACCAGTCAGATCATTCTTGGTCTCACCTTCAGTGAAATACTCAAACTTGGGAAGTTTCACTCCAGCAACATTCTCTTGTCGGGATCGAACTTTAAGAGAAGCATTTTGAACATTCTCAAGGACAACATGCTTGATGTTCTCACCAGCAACATACTTGGCCTCAGTTAGGGAAAATGAAGAGTTTTTCATAATCTCTCCCATTGATTCTTTTGTAGATACTATCTTCTTAAGAATCTGACGAAATTGTACAGTAAGGGCATCACTCTTTTTCTTGAGAAGTGCATGACCTCTTGTAGCACCCACAAGCCGAGCTTTCATGATTCCAAGCATTGTAACAGTTGGAACCACATTCAAGCGCTGGGATTGACCGGACATCTTTCAGATATCTGAATTAAGAGAAAAGAGAGGTAGGATTAACTAATATATACAAGAAACAGAAAGAAATATTGATTAGCCTACCTCCAAACAGAAGGAAATAAGTTTTCAATCTTAAAGGCACATCCTCAACTTTAGCTTAATTCACCAAGCCTTTAACTTTAGTTAACAGTTTAATCAGAGCAATTAAATTGTAGAAGCAATAAGATCCAAGGACAGCAGAGAACCATGAGGCACAAAATAATAATTCAGATTCTATGAATTAGTTGTCGAATGCATGCATCTTGTCAGCAAGAGTAGCAATTTTTTTCCATGAAAATAAATATGAGATAGCAAGTTCACACTGTAATAAGATCAAACGAGTTTGCCCATTAGACAAAAATTTTAGGGAATCCTATGTAAAAAGGAGCCAAAAAGGCACATTAAGAACAACATTCATATCCAGGATAGTTAATTTATCCTTATGTTATTTCAGTATTTTCTTACATAGCAGTAAACAGTTCACCAACAATAGCTAATTTAGCTGGAAAATAACCCTTTCACATTTCAGTCACATACTGTCTGTTCTTTTTCTGTTTATTTTCCTAAATTTAAAGTATTTAAATGTCATTTTATATTTTTATTTCCAATACATACATGATAGTTTGGGGAAGTAATTAAAAGATAAATGTCTGTCTATATGATAACCCGCTCAGCAAAAATTCCATTGACAATTCAGCATCACATTGAAAATCAGAAGCAAATCAGGAGAAGAAAGGAAACGAGGCTAATCCAAATGGTAAGCACAACCAGAAAGCCAAGTGATTCATGATCCAAACTCTGACTCAAAAGTATTTAAGATTCATGATCAGACAGTAGCACCCGAAGGATCCCAAATCTCAAAAAAGTAAACTAAAAGATAGAATCATTTGCCCTATAATGTTTCTTTTGGGTTATGCCCGTACAATGAGATTTATGCTTGGCACAATGGCGACTGGAAGCGTACAGACAGAGAAAGCTCTCAAGTGAGGAGTTGAACTGATGAAATTCAGTTCCGGTCAGGCTTCAATTAAGCTAATTCTTTCAAATTACTTTTTTTTTTAACTTGAATTATCAAATCTTCTTGCTTTAAATATGCTTTGAATTTAATTTGATTACGAAAACGCGAGCCTTGGTAATGAAACTGCAACCAGATTCGAGAATTTTCTAAACCAAAAACGAAATGATCCACTTAATTTCCTAATCAAACACTTAAATAACAACCCAAATCAAATCATCAATTACGTAAAAACGACATCGAGATCCAAAGAGGGATCGAATGAAATTAAAGGAGAAATTAGAAATCGAGGAAGAAAGAGAACCTGAAGAAAACGACGTCACCGGTAAACAGAGCGGTGTTCGCCGCCGGCGTTCGAAGATCGAAGAATGAATTTCGCTAAGCGTATCTCGAGTTTTATTGTATTTTTTATTTTGATATCTCTGTTAAAAGGATAAAGAGGAAAACGGGATTGGGAATAAATAGTTAGGCCTTTTGTCCGGAAACCACTGATTAAAAAATATGCTTTATTCATGATTACCTCCTATATATATTATTTTAGTATCTAATTTCTTTTGCTTTATTTTGGTATTTTATTTTATTTTTCTTCAAAAATTATCGATATTTAATAAATATAGTCACGTTGTGGCTAAAAACTTTTTAAAGTATGAAAAATAATTTAGTACCAAAATAAATATCTATATATATATATATAATTTAAAGGTTAAATTATGAATTACACTTAAAATACAAAGTAACTGATAAATTTTTATTTAGGTTAATATAATATTTAATGTCTAAATTTTATATTTTTTCTAATTTAATTTTTTTGTTCTAATATGATACTTGAACATGACATATGATACACATATCACCTTAAAAAGCTAAAGTTTTTAATTTACAATGAAATGAAATTTTAACAAAAAAAAAATTGTGACACATGGCACAAATACAATACGAACATTTGATCAATTCAATGTCACATTAGCAAATCATATATATACACTATAACAATATAAGGTTACAAAAAAAATTAGTCATGTTCATATTAGAGTCTCTTCTTTTAATTTTTTTTTTAAGTTATTATGTGCTTTTTGTTTAAAAATTTTATTTATAATTTTGTGTATGTTAAATATAAATTTGATTTTAAATCAAATATCTTTTTGTTTTAAGATTTTACTTAATTAAATTAACTTTTAATGTTATAATATTAAAATTAATAAATATTAAATTGTTAAGTTTTAAATATAGTTTTAAAAAACACATTAATAATTTATATGTTTCAAATATAATAAGAGTTGATTACATTCATTGATTAAAGTAGAGTAAAGATAAATATAAAATTATAAAAAATTAAATTTTAACAATTTTAACATTAAAACAAATTAATTTAACAATATATATAAAATAAATAATTTATATGTTTCAAATATAATAAGAGTTAATTACGTTCATTGATTAAAGTAGAGTAAAGAAATTATTAACAATATATATAAAATATAATAAGAGTTAATTACATTCATTGATGAATTTTTGTAATTTTTTTTCATTTTGTTGATACAAGGCTCAACAAGGAAAGAGATAGAGTGAAGTAGGCAGTGATTTTATGGAAGCCAGTTCACCTAAAATGGCAGAGAGCCAAAAGGGAATAAGAGGACAAGCTAATTGTTGAGAGATAGAAAAAGCATTTGGGCTAAGTAACTTTAGGGCTAAAAAATCAATCCCTTCTCCATCATTGGAAGGGCATTTATAAGAGAGAGGCCTTCTTATCCACTACTATGACGTGCTAGGATAAATACTTTGTCTCGCCAAACTCGTAGAAGATATTCACAAACATAAAGGATATTCATGGTGGGCCCTATTTTGTTACTAATTCGATCCGTACAAGGTTATTGATACATACGCAGATGATGTGAAATTTATTAAATTCCATTCACCAAATATGTCAATTATTAAGTTTGGAAGATTAGTCAACTTGTGACGACTTTTTGGATTGTATCCGAAAATTTTTGGATTGGATCTAAAAATTTCTGGGTTGATATGCCTTCATAGTGCTCGAAGATCTATCTCTTAACTTCTGAACGCACTTTGAACACTCAATTTTGTGTTCAAAAGATCAAGTTATAATTGTTTTAGTGAAGACTATGCGAATAGAATTTCCGGACCAGATTATTACGAAATTTACAAGTTTCATGCTTTTAATTTGAGTTTAAATCATATTGGATTTGAATTTTAGGCTTAATTTTATTATATATGAGCCTAATATAGTATTTATTAGGTTTTATTATTTTATTATTTATTTATTTCAAATTTTGAATATATTTTTAAATATTTTAAGTTATTTAGGAGTTTTATGTTTCTTAGTCAACAAAAAAGTTTAGTTTAAAACTACTTCTTATTTAGATTAATTAGAGTTTCAATATAGTTACTAGTCCCCATCAAGGAATGTCGTGATTAAACGCATAGCTGCCTTACTGTACAAGGTAGTATCGTTCATTCCTTTTGATATTGGTCAATTGGTTTTTAATGAAATAGTCAAATATGCAGAGACTAAAAACACAAGGCTTGCTTTGCCCTTTACATCCTTCTTTTAAATTCTCTTGAAGTAAAAGCCAGATATAGTGAAGGATGAAGTTCATGAAGTTGAGTAGAAGGAATTGAAAATTCCTCAAAAAAAAAAAGGGGAAAGCATGCTACTGGTAGTAAAGTGGATGCTTTGGCTAATGATACTAAGGAAGATGATGAATCTACCCTAGTTTTTGCCCTAATTGAAACTAGTTCAACATTTTCCAGAGTTCTATTTTTGAAGAATATGGACATCACATATATAATAAGGGTAATTACATGTTATTATTTATTATCATTATAGGTTAGTTCAAATTAAAAATGATTTAATTTGGTCTAGTAACTAATTTCTAATTGATGATGTGCTAAATAGATATTAGGACTAATGTGCCAAAGTTATATGTATTAGGGTTATAGTCCCCAAATTACATACAAGTTAACTTTTTTAATATCCCATCTTTATAAAAGAGAGACTCACCTTCTCAAGATTACTTGTGTGCTAATTTGGAAGATCAAATCCCCAAGATTCGAAAAATTTTAAGGAATTCATGGATTTAGGTATACTTCCACATCTAATTATGTTATCGTTTTGTTCTTGATGATTTGATATTATAAATATTAATTTATGATTTATTTTTATATCATATCTTGATTTACGATTCTAACATCTATGTGTTGCATAGGCTAGACTTATAGAGTATTTGGGTGAAGAAGTTATATATCTTGAAAAGAATATCTAGAATCATGTGCAACAATTAAAGCTTCTCCAACTCATATGACACTAGATCTCTGTTACAAGATGGATTTACTGGCTTATGGCATCTAGTACATTTGCATTTATGAACAAAAAAGGGGAGGAGAGGGGAGGGAGTGAGTTTTATTGGATAGTCTCTTTGATGGTTGTTGTTTCTGTTTTGTTGATGTTCTTTTTTTGGATGATACTTTAATTCTTATGACTTTTTTCTATTTTGGGACATGTACTTGATGACCTGTGCATGTTGTATATCTGCTATGATATTAGATTAATATGCATATTGATTGTTCATGCTTTTGTTATCTTGCATTAATAGTTAATTTCATTATTTTAAATCATAGTTGATTGGATAGATTAAGGGGGAGGGGGAGTATTGACATGATATGGGTTGAATTACCTTGCTTGATGTATTGTTATGTTTTTTATTTAAAATTTCAAATTGGGATATTGTTATTGTCAGTTACGAGGGTTAAACGCCAAGTTAGTTGGAACTTAAGAAACATCTTGCAGGCTATAGTAACTTGCATTATTTGGTTGACATATTTTGAGCAAAATTGTTTAAAGCTTTTAAATACTTATCTTTGAGAACTTTTAGTAGCCAAGCAATGATTGCATCAAGACTTTCAATATAATCAAAATTCTCATAAATAAGAGATTTTTTTTTTACTAAAATCATATTAAGCTTTATTAAAAATATAAATCAAGAGTAAAAAAACAAAGTCCAAAACAGAAAATAAACAAAACATAAGAGAAGGCCCAGAATTTAAAATTTGGCCTGAAAAAAGAAAAATTTAGAAAACTAAACTAAGAGTATTCTAGAAAATCGAAATTGCCACCCCTACTCTGCCCAATCAGAAAAATCTGATGCACGTCTTGTCTGCTAGTCTGCCATTTCTTCTTAAAGACGTTTCCAGATTTCCAAGGAAAGCTTTTATCACTTAGTCCATTGATCTACTCATTTCAAAGCTTTTCTTTCTTCCTCTTCTTCTCCGTCCATTTTCAATCTGGTTCTTGCACGCTATCATTTTCTTCCTAGGTTTTACTATATTCAGGAACACTACCTAACAGGTATATCTCCTCCATCTTCTTCAATGATTTAGTTGCTAATGTATGTGCTAAATTGTTTGTTGTTCTTGGAAATTCAAACGTTAAGTTTCTAGATCTAGACGCTATCTGTTGAATATCGTGTATATATGCTCCAACCTGTGATTTATCTTCTCTTTTTGCCTTGCATTTCTTGATTATTGATAATGAGTCACCTTCTATAATGATCTTTGGCCATTACATGTCTATTCTGATTTGGACTACTTTGCAGCAAGCGAGCGCCTCAGCAGCAAAGGCTGAGGCCACCTGTTGATAAATCTCTGAGCATGATAAGAGAACATTACCCGTACTGTTTTTGGCCACCATCCCCAGATTGATAGAGTCTTCCATCATATGTTGCACCAAAATTAATCTTTACTGACTGACTAGGTGGGTGCTTCCATTTTCTGACTTTTTAGGAAATTTTGGGGGTTTCTTTTTCAATCTCAATTAGCTCTCTAATATAGCTATTGACAAAGTTCGTAATTTCTTTCCCAATTCTACTAACCTTCTCATACATTCTAGCATTTCTTTCTCCCCAAATTACCCATAACGCGCAACAAAATAATCTCCATTAGAAGGGAGTATTTTGAGCAAACACCCATGTAAGCCACTGTAAAAACTTCAAATTAGATTCCTGTAAGAAATTCAGAATTGATAATTATGTCCATACTGTCACTGAAATAGGGCATTCACGAAAAAGATGATCCATAGTTTTTACTTCTTTTTCACACTGAGGACAAATTGCACTATTTGTTAATTTTCTGTGTTGCATGTTAACCCGTGTAGACAGATAGTTCCATGATATTTTCCAGACTGCAATCTTAATTTTTGAGGGTAGATTTAGTAGCCATAGTTTTTTGTAGAAATTCCTGTAGTTAGTTTGTAAAGCATAAGATCTAGGATCTTTATAATCTTGTAATAGTTTATCGGCGCTATGAACCGAGTATTCTCCCGAAGGTTCACCACTTCAGGCCAGGAAATTATCGTAAAGTTCTTTCATCAGAGGAATAGGAAGAATCTTTTCAGCTACTTCTTTTGAAAATGTATTAACAATCAACTCTCTTTTCCATCTTCTATTATTAGTATCAATTAGCTCAGCAACTTTAAAATCACTCAAATTATTAACAAATGATGATAATCTATAATTTCTTGCATCTAGAATCCACGCATCATTAATAACTAAGATATTTCTACCCCTACCCACCTTCCAGCAAAGTCCCTCTGCCAAAGTTCCCTTTGTTACCCATATGCTTTTCCATGTATACGAACTATTATTCCCCAAACGCGAATTTAAAAAATTCTCATTTGGAAAATATTTTTCTTTAAGAACTTGTGCAAAGAGTTTGGACTATTTAAAATTCTCCATCCTTGCTTTACTAATAATAAAATATTAAATTGAGTCATATTCTTAAAGCCTAGTCCTCCCTCTTCTTTAGGTCAACACATATGCTTCCACTGACACCAATGTATTCCTTTTCTCCAGTATCCTTTTTGCCACCAAAATTTAGCAAAAATGTTTTCTAATTCCCCACATAAGGATTTTGGTAGAATAAAACATGACATAGCTTAGGTTGGTATTGCCTGAAGCACTAATTTAATGAAGACTTCCTTACCTCCTTGTGATAATAATCTGGTACTCCAACCTTTAATTCTGGAATAAACACTCTCTTTAAGATTTCGAAAAGATTCTTTCTTTTGTCTTCCAACCACATTAGGAAGTCCTAAGTACTTTTCTAGATTTGTTAATCTTCTTACCCTTAGTAGTGCTGAGATTTCATCTTTTTTCTCTTCCAATGTGTTCGAGCTATAAAAGATCGTAAATTTATTAAAATTCACACATTGACCTGAGCACTTTTCATATTCCTTCAAAATTCCTTTTAAGACTATCGCTCCACTATTTGTTGCTTCACCGAACAATATACAATCATCTGCAAAAAGTAAGTGTGATATCACTGGACCTCGCCTGCTAGCCTTTGACCTTTTAACAAACCTTCTTTCATTGTTAATCTCATCAACGATGAGAGTCCCTCACTGCATAAAAGAAAAAGAAAAGGACTAAGAGGATCTCTTTGTCACAATCCTCTACTAGATTGAAAAATTTTTCCCCTTCCTCCATTAATATTTACTACATAAGAGGCTGTGGTAATGCATTTCATAATTAGTGCCACCCATTCCTTTGCAAAACCTATCCGTATCATTACTTCCTTTAGAAAGTCCCATTAGACTCTATAATAGACTTTACTCATGTCTAGCTTCACTACCATATATCTTTTTTTTTCCCTATACACTTTAGTCGAAAAGTGTGCAAAATTTCATAAGCTAAGAGCACATTATCAGAAATTAATCTTCCTGGGACAAAAACACTTTGGTCCGTATCAATACATCTCCCAAGTACTTTTTGAAGTTGATTGGCTAATGTCTTCGCCACAATTTTGTAAATAACTGTACACAAACTAATAGGTCTGTAATTGACAAAATTTGTGGGATTTGGGATTTTTGGAATCAGCACAATATCCGTTAGATTAAAAGAGCCAAAGTTCTGATCATCATTCAAAATTCCCAAATAGGAAGTGATGTCCTTTTTTACGATGTGCCAAAATCTCTGAAAAAATAATGTTGGAAAACCATCAGGTCCTGGTGCTTTAGTAGGCCTTATTCCTTTCAAAGTCCCATATACTTCTTCTGCCGTAAAAGTTGATAGTAAAATAGTATTTATATCATGTGAAATATTATTTTCAATGCCCGTTAATAGATAAGATAGATCTCCAACTCCATTTGACGTAAATAGCTTCTAAAAAAATAAGGTAGTAGCCTCATTGATCTCAATCCCATCAGTAACCTCTCCTCCTTCATCTAATCCCAGCCTAGATATTGTGTTTATTCATTTCCGAATTGAGGCATACTTGTGAAAAAAGGCTGAGTTTTTATCCCCTAATTTAAGCCAGTTTGCCCTTGCCCTCTGTTCCTAGTACATTTCATCTTTATCAATTTCCATATTGAGATGAATTTTAGTATCAATAATCTTTGCCATCGTGTCATCATCCCTTTCTTTCTCCATTAGTATCTCTAGTTCCTTAGTAAGCTTCCTCTTTAGCCCCTCTTGCCCTTTTTTAATTGTGCCTGACCAAATCTTTAAATTTGATTGTAATCTTTCAATTTTTTCAATTAACGTGCCTACTGATGATTCCCATGATGCCTTAATTTCTTGCTCGAGAGACTCCTCCATGGTCCACCACGCCTCAACATTAAACCTTGGGTTTTCCATATACATGTTTCCACTTTTTGTATTTAGAAGAAGTAGATAGTGATCTGACAACAAATAGGTTAAATGTTGAATGTTACCTGTTGGAAAAAGATGCCTCTATTTTTCATTCGCAACTTCCTTATTAAGCCTTTCCTTGATATTTGTTTCGGCAAATTCCCTCTTTCCGATGTAAACCAAACCCCAAATACCCTATATCATCTAGTTGACATTCCTGTAGAGTCTCACGAAAGGCCTTCATTCTTCTCTCTTCTCTTGGTATGCCTCCACTTTTTTCAAAAGAATACATGATTTCATTAAAGTCACCGCTTACTAACCATGGATAATTCTGATCTTGACCCAAATTTCGTAACAGACTCCAAGAATCATTCTTATTATTAACATAAGGTGAACCATAGAATCCCGTAAATCTCCATTCTTCACTGACACTTTCCTCATCTGTCGTTACATCAATATGGCTCTTTGAGAAACTTCTCAAATTAACTGTAATATCCCCTTTCCACGCTAAACATAATCCACCACGAGAACCCTCTGCTTCAATATCGATCCCGTTCAGGAAACCACAACTTCTTCTGATCTTTTTCATACATTTTTTATCAATTTTTGTCTCTATTAAGAAGACCATATAGGGATTGTGCTGCTTTAAAAAATACCGCAGCCTTCTTACTGCTCGTGGACTCCCCAATCCACAGACATTCTAACTTAAGATTTTCATTGCATCCGGTCGACTTGCCTCTTGGCAACCGCCGATCCTATAAAGTTTGGAGCATCACTTTGTTCCATATTTTCAATCTCTATACCTGTTAGAGCTTCACCTTGATCATCTATTTCTTTGTGTTTCAATCTTTTTACTTCATCTTCGTATGCAACTTCTATACAGCAGATTCTATTTTCTTCTTCTGGGGATTTCCCCTTCCTCATATGCTATCTTCCTTTATTTGATTTAGCATGGCCACTTGAGCTGTTTCGTTTCCAGCTTGTCTTCTTAGCTAATTTGAATTTTTAACCAGATTGCTGTTACTTGCATTCACCTTTTCAACTTTCTTGATTGTATCTCATTCCTCTTACTTCTTCATCACCTCCTCCAATCCTGTCAATTGTAAATTTTCTTGAGGCTTCCAAATCATATTATTCCTATTTTTGAGTGTTTTAGTACAAGTCGGCAACAACTCTGTACTTCCTGTATAAGAGCATTGAAGCACCATATTTTTTGATAGAGTATTAAATTTCATACTTTCCTTTCCAGTTAAATTTGATTCTACTTTTAATACTGCAAAGTATGGTAGATCATCTCTAATTTTATACTTTTCTGCAGGATTTAGCCCAAAACAGTCTTTGAGACCATGCCCCATTCGTCTACATCCAAAACAAAATATTGGTAACTTCTTATACTTAAAAGAAATCCACGATTTATTTTTATTATCTATTGAGACAAAAATACCTCGTTGAAGGGGCTTCTGCACATCCAGATTTATCCTAAGACGACAGGAATACCAATAAATTCGGATCTGATTACCCTCCAAAAATAACTCCAATAGCATGCAAAAGATCTTTTTTTTTTATCAAATTTTGGTAAACACGAACCTATCTTAATCCAAAACGGTAAAGAATTAAGTCGATTCTGATTCATTTCCATTGGTTTACTTAATCTATAAAATAATATAAGGTTTTTATGAAAGAGCCATGGCCTCCCCTCCATAATTGTCTCCAGATCTTCTTCTAAATCAAACACTATCAAGAATAGATTTTGCTCAGCTATCTGAATATCAAATTTCTTCCTTGTCTTCCATATGCTTTTCATCTGTGCCCTAAAACTTTCCTGATTGTAGGGCTTTTCTATCCATATTGTACAAATCAGGGTTGGTTTCACACTCAATACCACCATCGAACATTTAACCGATAATTGAATGAGTTCCTCTGCCAAGAGGGAGATCTCATCCCTCCCTTCTCTATCTCTGCCACCACTTTCCTCTATCCCAAGCCCCAGCAGTTAATGCTTTCTCTAGGACTCTAAGCAAAGCACTCTTGGCGCTGATTCTAAAAAAAAATTCTAAATAAGAGATTTGATCTTTAAGGAGTTTGATGTCGAAAAGATCCCTTTCGATATACTATTTGTTAAAGAATTATTCAAAGTGACTCACTTAGGTTTAATGTATTTGAGAGAGAGCACTTAACTTGGTCATTGAAAAACTAATTTTTAGTGCATATTTGTGTAAGTAAACTGTACTTACCAAGTCACAAGAAAATTGAACTCTGTAGCATCAGTCTACAGTTAAGATTTAGAGTTCAAGAGAAAGAATTAATAGGATAAAAATGATACTATAATTTGATAAGTTGAACTTAAATAATATTTTGTACTTATCGAAGATATCTATGAAAACTAGTCCTTTTTGAATTTGTGATTAGGCTAAATTACCTAAAAAAGCCATTTTTTTTCAAAAATTAAGGAAATAGCCCGATATTTCAATTAATTACGAAAATATGCCAAAAACCCCAAAAACGCGTCCATGTCAGCGCGTTTTCAGGGGAAAAATCAGAAAAATGCTTCCCCGAGGAAGCGTTTTTCCCCAATAGTCAGATTTTTTTGACCGTTTTTTAAATTTTTTGACCATTTTACCCCCCAACGGTAAAAAAAAATATAAAAACCCCCTCCCTTTTATTATTTTTCACACACAAATCCTCTCCAAAATTTCTCTAATTCTCTCAAATTTCTCTCAAAATTCTCTTAAATTTCTCCCAAATTTTCAATAATTTGCTCAATTTCTCTCAAATCTCTCTTAAATATTCAATAAATTGCTTAATTTCTCCCAAATTTGTCTTTAATTTTTGCAAAAAACTCTTCAAAAATTTTAAAATTTCTCTCAATTTTCGAAAATTTGAAAATTTCGATCGTGTCAGCAATGGCTTCCGAATTAATTCGTCTTGATCCTACACACATCTCTGTTAAACAATTGAGAATGGTAAGTTTTTATTTTAATTTTAAATATTATTTAATATTTTTTTTATTTATGCAATTTTAATTAATTTTAATTTTATAATTATTTATTATAGCCAGTAGATCGGGTGTTGCAATGCTATATCCGTAATATGTCTGCGCCTCCATCGCTGTTGATAGAGAATTACCTGCGTCAAGCGGGTTTTTGGCACGTGGCTACAGTAGGCCGTGGATGCAAGTTAGACCCGAAACTTATCAGTGTGTTGATAGAGCGGTGGAGACCCGAGACGCACACATTTCATCTTTCATGCGGAGAGTGTACTATCACTCTAGAAGATGTGCACTTGCAATTGGGACTACCGGTGGATGGGTACGCAGTGACCGGGTCCACTCAATCTGCTGATTGGGGTGCCGTATGCTACGAGCTTTTGGGTGCTATTCCGGATAGAATCAAGGGAGGTCGGATAGAGATAGGCTGGTTACGAGACACATTCCCAGAGCCAGATGATGCTTCTACCGAACTAGAATTAATACGATATGCTCGGGCATATATTCTTCAGATTATTAGAGGTTATTTGATGCCGGACTTGTCCTGAAACCTCGTACATTTGAGGTGGCTACTAAAACTCGTTGATTTTAGGGCAGCCGGTGAACTTAGTTGGGGGTCTGCCGTGTTGGCAACATTATACCAGGAGATGTGCGGGGCGACGGTACCGAATAAAGCCAAAATCGGAGGTTGCCTATCACTACTCCAATCATGGGCACGATATCGGCTTCTATTTTTACGTCCTCGAGTAAACCACCCATATATATTTCCACTCATAACGAGGTAAATTTTATAATAGATTTTAGAATTATTAGGTAGATTTAAAATATAATTGTATGCTAAAAATTTATTTAATTAGGTGGAACCATTCGGCTAGTTATGTTGGAATACCGACCTCTCTAGAAGATATACGACTTTTATTAGACCAACGATTAGAAGCACAAGTAAGTATTATATCGAAATATGTATACTTAATAAAATAGTTATTTCATAAATATTATTTAGTATTATGTATATAACTAATATTTGTATCATGTTAATATAGTTTGAATGGACACCATACGAGGATCCGGCAGTTCGGGCGGTAATTCCAGATGAATTCTTACAAAATCCGAACATCTGGCATGTGAAGGCCCTAATGGTCACATATGCGATCGTTGAGATGCACCAATCTAATAGAGTATTGCGGCAATTTGGATTTCGACAATCGATTCTCGTGACACCTGAGAAGCTAGATGATGAGCACGAAATCGACTTACGACAACCGAATACGGATTGGCCAAGATACTGGTCAAATTATATCGAAATGTGGGAAAATCGATATGATTATATACCAACTCGGGAACCGATCATCGTTGTAGAGTTGGCGTGTGTACCGGAATACATGCCATGGTTTAAAATCCATGGCAAGCCATATCTATTATCCGAAGAGGAGAGGCGACGACAAATACGTGTTGAAAGAGAACGACGGGGCCCTTTAAATCCAAGAAGAAGGGATGACGACGTGAGCCAACCAATAGCGGCGACACAGCCACCGGGCCCATCAACAGCACCCTCACAGTCACCGGGCCTAACAGTTCAACAGACGACACCCACATCACAGCTTTTTCAGATGATGCCAGGTATGTACCCTAACCCTTTTATGTATCCTAACCCTTATATGTTTCCTTTTTCTAGTCCCATGGCAGGTTGGAATGCATGGCCTGGTTCATCTCCGTTTCCGATTACTCCTGCTCAACCGTCGATGTATAGGCCGCCGTCGCATGAGGGATCGCACGAGTCGCCGTCGGGGAGCTCTTCTTTTTACCAATCCCCATCGCCTTATGGGATTCTACCACCTTCACCATGGATGATGCAAACACCTCCGGGTTCATTATTTTATCAAGGTGGTTCATCCTCCCAACACCCACAACCAGATCCCATACTGGAGGAACCAGAATCCCCGCCCGAGGAACCACAACACCCGGCAGATGCTGAACGAAGGAGGAATCCAGCGCGTAACCGTCGACGCCCCCCATGTGGCACTGATTCCGACCGCCACCAACATTGATTTATTGTAATATATTTGTATAAACATTTTTTTATACATTTTCATTTAATATAATAAAAGATGTTTTGAAAAATCACTAAAAATTGAAGAAATCGAATTAGAGGATGACTAAGATATGAAATTAAAACTTATTGTGTCTATTTTCATATAAAAGAAACATAGAAAGTAAAGAAATTTTTTATTTTGAGATATTTATATTTTTGTGAGACTGGTTCAGAATGATTTCAAGATCCTCTATTCTGACTTGGAAAAATCATTAAAAATTGTATAAAAATAATTTTGAAACATAATTTATATGGTTAGATTTATGAATGAGTCTATTTTCAATAGAAATAAACAATAACATTATCCTACTACTGTACAAAGACATAATTGATTTTTAGTGAGGAAGGGTCAGAACTGTCAGACAACAGAATAGTGGTGACTTCAAAGAATAAACTGTATTTATTGGCTAAACCAAAAATTCTGAAAATTTTATGGTAAGATAATATGTGAGTCTAGTTTCAAGAAAAATTTACGGATCCTAATTTTGAGTTCTGTAGCTCAAGATATAAATAATTTAGTGACCATGACGCAAATAGACAGTTTTGAGTATACATATAAGTAAATAGTGAAATTATTAATAGTGTTAATTAGAGCATGTTATATAAATTAAGGATGTGGAATGGAGAGGAGGAAGAAGAAAATATGTATGAATATTCAGCAAGTATGGATAATTTGCACGTTTTAGACTCAGGGACTAAATTGAATAAAAGTAGAACTTTATGGGCAATTTTGTAAAAATGTTGGAAATGATCAAATTGCATGTAATGGATTATTTTATTATTCCATGTAATAAAATATAAATAATACAACATATTGACAATTACAACAACTATCAACTATTGCGATTTAGACATGATCTACTTGTATGGCCTGGGTTCCTACACCATCCACATAACTTCTGTTGATTGGTTGTTTCTCGGATATCCATATTGTTGCGTATTCTAGTCGAGCAAGGTCGACCCTTTGGTTTGCGCCGCAACTCTCTATCCGGTAACAGCTTAAACGGAGCAAGCGATACAGAGGGCCACTTACGCTCATCTGGGACTGGTGGGAATACATGTCTCCAGACATTGTACATATATTCTATTTTGTACACATCGTCTACATATCTCATGGGATCCAAACGCAGATTTTGACAACCTGCAATTGCATGAGCGCAGGGATAACGGAGTGCATCAAATCTCTTACAGTCGCAAGTCCTATTCCATAAATGTACATGATATTGTCCGCCGGTAATATATTGGTTCGGTATGTCAAACTCTGTTACACGAAACCATAGGTTGTCGCGATCGTGACACACTGTGTACATGGTGTTCGCCCGCGCTTTGGATTTGTTAATTGCTTGCAACACCTTATGGCACCATACATGGCCTCCCTGCATTTGGCCTTTATAAGTCACTGCTCGCTTTGGAAATAATGCAGCTAACTGAAAATACGTCTCTCGTACAACTGATGTTATCGGCAAATGACGTATTCCTTTGAGAATAGAGTTTATGCATTCGGCCAGGTTTGTGGTCATATGACCATATCATAGGCCGCCGTCATATGCTTATGTCCACTGTTCAAAAGGTATGTTACAGAGGTAGTCCGCGCCTTATTCGTTAACTGAACACAAAATCGTCAGCATCTCATGAAAACGGTCCTTACTTATCTCATACTTGCCAATATAAGTTCATAGCGAAAATTACATACCACTCTTCGATTCAGAAAAAATTAAATATTACAAATGAAATTAATTAATAGATAATAAGTTTATTACCCATGTTGGTCACTTGCCGTCGTTCAGTTGCAGATCGATATTGCCCAAAGTAGTTGGACGCAACGTGTCTTAGGCAATACCGATACTTTGTGCGCTGCCATAGACTTTCTTCTCACTCTATTGCGGATAATATTCCAGTGCCCCGATCAGATATAACACAGATATCAGGTTGGGGGCAAACATGCCTCCTTAACCTAGATAGAAAAAAATCCCAGTCATCAGCTGACTCCCCCCGTGTTATCGCAAACGCAATTGGAAGGATTCTCCCACTACCATCCTGTGCTACAGCTAGCAATAGCCGATGGGTATATCTACCATACATAAAGGTACCATCAATTTGTACCAGTGGCTTGCAATATAGAAATGCGTCTCGCCATTGCTTAAAGGTCTAAAAAAGACGCTTGAATATTTGGCATCCACGGAGCAATCGATCATTGTAGTATGCAGGTACCGTTTCAAGGTCTGTTATACAACCTGTGACGTATCTCTCCAGCACCTGACACCACTGCCACAATTCATTATATGAAGCGTCCCACCCACTATGCATCTTTTCCAATGCCTTCTACTTAGCTATCCAAGCCTTGCGATAAGAAGGCGTGTACCTGAATTGGCTATGTATATGGGAAATTAAGACCGGCACTGAAATCCTGGGATCCTCCTTCAGCATCGGTAGTATTAAGCTAGCACACATACTCGAATCCATTTTAGGATGATCTTGTGAACCACCTGTTAATGAAGTATTAAGCTAGTACGTTAAATATTTTAAAATTACGTATTAAATAACGTAACTTTACGTGTTAAATAACCCTATTTACTGTACCTCCAACACATGTATGTGGACCTTTATACTTTTTTATCTCCTATAACCCTGTCCTTTTCCTCAACGAGGCCATGATTTTCCATGCACATGTCCCGTCTTTCACCGCACATTTGGCCTCAAACTTATCAGATTTGGATTTAACCATATTGTAGTTAACCCCGTTCATGATGCTATGTTGTTTCAATGCACCAAGAAAACTATCATTGTTTGAGAACTCCTTGCCAACTTTCAATTCGCCCGAATCTAATGACGAACTTGCACGGTCACGCCTTCTGTGTGGTAGATCTGGAAACTCCAACGCATCATCATTACATAGATCGACATTATGCATGTGGGCAGGAGGCGAGTACGCTCTAAATCGCGGATCTTCTTCTTCTTCATCTGAACCCCCTTCAGCTTCGGTTGGCACAGGCTCTAGTTCAGAAAATAATGCAACTTCTGCACCATCAGGCCCGGGCTCTCGAGGTGGATCCACATCAGACTCATCATCTAACCTACCATCAGTTGCAACGTAAGAGGTCCCCTCGCCGGTGGACATCATAGGGAGTACATCATCCCTTCTTCTAAACGTTTCATAACGTCCCCAATCAGATGTGGCTTGCCACCAGTAAAAGTTGATGTTCCCCAGTACGTATTCCCAGCATCAAATATAGACTCACTGAGGTACATATCCCATCCACTAACGGAGTGTCGTGCAGGAGTTGTGTATTCCGTACTGCTGCCAAACACCAGAGCTTCTGTGTTTTGCCACCCATTAACGGAGTGTCAGGCAGGGGTTGTATACTCCTCTCGAACAGCAGTAGATGTTGAAGCCGCAAATGCATCATTTGGGGATGAAAATTATACATATAACTCAAGATATGGTGCTCCACTAGCGAGATGAGTCTGCACCATTGCCTCCAAGCCATGAGCACCTCTGATGTCGAACGAATCATATGTCACCGGATCATCAGAAGCACAAAATCGATACTTAATAGACAAAACTTTCATTGGCGTCGTACCGAAAATTTTACGCCTAATTCTTTTACGAAGATCTGTCAATTCAATGTTCTGGTTAAAAACTAGTCGCACTGTATTCTCGGATAAAAAATAACACAGTTCTCGATGTGACGAACCTCACCATCATAGTAAATAATAGCACTAATACGTTCACTCATTTTCAATTTTTACTCTTCTTAACCTCTCAATTTTTTTTCTTTGTTGTGAGTTATGCAACATGAGAATGAAATTTGACTTATTTATAGCCTCAAGCCAAGTAGAAAATACTGTAGCAAAAGCGCGTCCACGTGGGAGCGTTTTCCATCACTTCTGCTGACAGTGCATCCTGTTTGAAGTGTTTTTGGCACTGTTTGTTCAGAAACGTCTTCTCCAAATAATTTTTTCAGGAACTACTGTAGCAAAAGCTCGTCCACGTGGGAGCGTGTTCCATCACTTCTGCTGACAGTGCATCCTGCTTGAAGCGTTTTTGGCACTGTTTGTTCAGAAACGTCTTCTCCAAATAATTTTTTCAGGAACTACTGTAGCAAAATCGAGTCCACGTGGGAGCGTTTTCCATCACTTCTGCTGACAGTGCATCCTGCTTGAAGCGTTTTTGACACTGTTTGTTCAGAAACGTCTTCTCAAAATAATTTCTTCACAAACTAAATCAATTAAAAAAATTATATTATCGCTAATATATATTTCTTAATAGGCCTAAACCCTAAACTACTTAAAAATTACTCCCTAATTAAATCTTTAAATGCTAAAATCAGAAACACAAATAATTATATACTTTTTAATTACTAATTAATTTAATTAATTAACCATAATCCCTAATTTATTTAATTTAAAAAAATCAAAATACCTTAAACCCTAAACCCTAACCCTAAAACAAAAAAACCATAAACTAGCCCAAACCTTAACCCTAATTTTTTTTAATTTACAAAAATAACAAACCTAAATACCCTAAACCCTAATTAACCATAATCCCTAATTTATTTAATTTAAAAAATGAAAAACCTAAATACCCTATACCCTAAACCCAAAACCCATAATCCCTAATTTATTTAATTTAAAAAAATAAAAAAACCTAAAAACCCTAAACCACTAATCCTAAACCCTAACCCTAAAACCACTAATCTTAATCCTAAACCCTAACCCTAAACCAGCCCATTAACCCTAAAAAAATACGGGGAAAAACGCTTCCTCGGGGAAGCATTTTTCTGATTTTCCCCTGAAAACGCGCTAACATGGACGCATTTTTGGGGTTTTTGGCCTATTTCTATAATTAATTGAAATATCGGACTATTTCCGTAATTTTTGAAAAAAAGGCTTTTTTAGATAATTGAGCCTCGTGATTATCTGTCGTAAAATAATATTTTTAGGGTCTGAAAATTACAATATATTTTACCATTTAATTATAAAATTCAGACAAATTTACCACTGTAACTAACGATAACTTTTATAGGCAGAAAAGTGATGAATTTAAGTGGTAGTGGTGTGTTAGCATCTCCTAACGTCATTGTCTTTGAAAGCAACTACCTGCTTTATTTCTTATCTACACTCATATTCTTCCCTTGCAAATTCTCCTACACATTTCTCCTTTAAAATATTTATAATTGTTTTGCAAAAAAAATCCAAAGAGTTACAAAACATGATTGATAAATAAGAATATTTTATAATTATAGTAAATAATCATTAATAAATAAGATTTTCCCAGCAATGTAATATTATTTAAATTTGATTTTAGTAATAGTTTTTTTATTTGTGAGGAAAGGTTTAAAAAAATATAGTAATTTTAATATAAATTAAAAATTTTTAAATAAAATTGAAGATATTTTAGTTAATATTTGGCACATTTATAATTTTTATCTCTAATATTTTTGATGATGTAGTGATTTTTTTTTTTGAATTATAAGAGAAAGGTAAAATTCTAACAATAATGCTACTCGAACTCAAATCATACTTAAGGTGATGAACACCCTAAAATCACAGAAGTAAATTATTGCATAAAATCATTTTTAATTTTTAGGTATGTTTTAACTTATTTTCTGTAAAAATATAATTATTTTAAAAGATATGGAAAACTGTATAACTTATTTATACTTATAAAATCTTTAATTAAATTATGGAGGATATTTTTATTATTTTATAAAAAAATAAAATTTCAAAATTTAAACCCATGTTTTCTACCTTTATAATTTTAACCACAAAACTTTTCTAAAATATGAAGTTTTTGTATTTTTACGTAGTTAGTAAATAATATTTGTTAAATAAAACAAGGTAAAATAGAGAACAAAACAATTTAATTAATTAATTAAAATATAAATTCTGGCTTTATTAAATGCACACACCTATCAGAGTAACCAAATAACCACCAGAAAGGAAGGAACGACTAAACTTCTATTGCACTCAATGGACTCCACCACCGGCTGCAAGTCGCCAGCTCGATTCACCCTGGGCAAGCAATCGTCGCTGGCGCCCGACCGGGAAGGTTCGTCTCGTGGAGCCATCGAGGCGGCGATAGACCCGAGGGTGAGGCTAATGTACATGGCTAACGAGGGGGATCTGGAAGGGATTAAGGAGCTCTTGGACTCTGGCACCAATGTTAACTTCAAAGATATTGACGGTCGGACCGCCCTCCATGTCGCCGCCTGCCAGGGCCTTACTGATGTCGTCCGGTTGCTCCTTGATCGCGGCGCCGATGTCGATTCTAAAGATCGCTGGGGCAGCACTGTAACTCTCTCTCTCTATATCTCTTTCTTTTTATAAATTCAGTTTCTTTATGTATTTTGCTAGTTGCAAAAGAATTTCGATAACTAATAACCAATAGGAAGTAGAATTACTATTAATGAAAAGAAAGAAATGGCTGGAGTGGAAAACAACTTCTAGTTCTAGTAGAATTATTGTTCTGTACACAGTGAAATGCTGCATTTTATACTTTCTTTAAAAAAAAAATTCCCTCACACATACACATTATTTTCTTTTCTTTTTGGCATCCAAAAGCAAAGTAGTAAAAGCAATAATCAAAAGCTAACCGAAATTGTTTGTTTTCTTTCTTTGGGGACAATCGTTGAAATATGAACTACTTGGGTGATGTTCTCCTTTGTTAAATAGAACTATTGAATGGATGATTTTGTCTAAACAGCCACTTGCAGATGCGGTTTACTATAAGAATCAAGATGTGATCAAGCTTTTGGAGAAGCATGGTGCAAAGCCTCCGGTATTTAATCGACCTTGTTCCTGCAGCTATTGATATTCTCTTAAATTTGTCTAGTTTCTTTTTAAATTATCAAGTGTAGCTTCATGTTTAAAAGTCTCTATTCTCTTTGATTTTAGATAGCCCCGATGCATGTTCAAAATTCTCGGGAAGTGCCAGAGTATGAGATTGATCCTAGTGAACTCGACTTTTCTAACAGTGTCAATATCACAAAGGTAACCTATGAACCTTGTTGTTTTGTCTGTCAATTGCTGCAATTTATGCTTTTGATGCATTCTGATATTACTTTCTCTACCTTGGTTTACATTATCATTTAACTTGTGACGAGAAGTACATATGTTCGTGTGCTAGAGTTAGGTATTAGGTTATATCATTCTTCAGAAACCTATGGTGCCTTTTCTGTTTAACTAAAATATTCTTCATCTAATGCATTGAGACATGTATCCTTTTCAATTCTAATAAGAGCTTCCATAGTTTAATCAAAATTGAGTGTAATTCTTCCTGTATAAGTGAGTTATTTGAGAGACTTAAAGTTGTTGTAATGCTGTCTTGAAGTTGTACACTAACTTCCCCATCTTTATGTATACAGTGCACTTTGGTAAAATCTTTTCGTATAGGATACTGTATTGATCATGAACAAGAATGCTATATCACTAAATATTAATTGTTGAATGTTAACACAGGGAACATTTCGTGTAGCTTCTTGGCGAGGCATTAAAGTTGCTGTTAAAACACTGGGAGAGGAAGTTTTTACTGATGAGGAAAAAGTGTGGGTTTGTTTAACGTTATTTGTGATTTTTGTGTATGCGTGTATGTTTAGTGTTGGTCCTCTATCTCCAATTTCTTTGTATCAAATCTAATTTTTGATTTCATTTCATTTGTTTCTGGAGTTTTGATGTCTTGTTGGAATTTCAGAAAGGCATTCAGAGATGAGCTTGCATTGCTTCAGAAGATACGACATCCAAATGTTGTCCAATTTCTGGGTGCTGTAACTCAAAGCAGTCCAATGATAATTGTTACAGAATACTTACCTAAGGTTTGATTGTGTTCTGCACCACTAGAATAGCAGTTTGGTTTTCACTATGTATTTTTTAACAATAGTGTGTTTGATCATATAATGGTAACAAGTTGCACTTTTTGTTCATAAATCTTGAAATGAAATTTTGTCAATTGCCATTTGTCTCTTTGCTCTGTACCTTTTATGGCACACTGCTAGCTTTATAATACTCAAAAAATTGCTTTTAGATATTTTTGGATTTTTCAGAATTTTCTTAATATAGATAAAAGGAAAACAATAGTGTTCTTATTTTGTTTTTGTTAATATGCAGAACTTAGTATGTAATTTCCATATTAATGAAATACAACATTATTAAGGAAACTGTGAGCTGTATTTCTTAATTGCTATTTTATCAAGTTTATTAATTATAAAGTAAATGTTAGTTATATTCTTTGTATCATTGTGACTTTATGAATAATTAACTTCAAAAGTGAAGTAGAATTTGAAGTTACACCTAAAATTTTGAAGTAGTTTGGTAATTTGGGCATGGCCTTTTGGGCATTTCATTCAACCAACAAGCTACTGTTTTGATCCTTGACACTTTTTTTTACCGGAAACAATGTTAAGCCCATTTGAAATATACTTATACCCAGGCTGAGATTACATGAAAATGACGGTATTTTAGCCTCACATATATCTGTACCAACTTGGAATGTTCCCACCTCTTTGGGAGATGTGAGATTTCTCAATTCTGGGCAGTAAATTAGATTACCAGAATGTCCAATTACTTCATATTGAGATTATTAGTTTGAACAAAATAGGGAGAAGATCCCCTCATTTAATTTACTGGTAATCTCTTGTGGCACTGTCCTTTCTTCTCTTTTAGCCCCTCATGGTGCACTGTAGGATTTGGGAGAACCAGGATAGGAATAACTAGAAAAGGAGTTTTTCTTGGTTCTTGGACAGCTGGACTAATGTAATGTCCTTTTGGACAGCTGGACTAATGTAATGTCCTTTTCTTTGGGCAGAAGAATAATAACTACCATCTTTTTGTTGTTTTATTTTTACACAGCAATTTAATATTCATTGGTTTTTTTTTTTTACCACATCATGTATCATAAAAGTTAATTTTTATAATTCTTTTTACAGGGAGATCTTCGAGCATATTTGAAGCTAAAAGGCGCATTGAAGCTAAAACTTGCTGTTAAGTTTGCACTTGATATTGCTAGGTTAGTTAGGTGGTTGAAAATACATCTATGGATTTCATATTGATGAGCATTTTTTAAAATTTTGGGAGTAAACTACATGGATGCCTGTTGGGGTTGGGCATACAAACCGCAATTTCTTGTGAGCATTTAAATTGAGTCTTTGATTGAAATTTCAGTTAGCTTCTACCTTTTAAAAAATATTAGTTTACATGAACCATGCATTATTAGGTAGAAAGGATTGTGCTATGATGGTTTCGGTGCATCCATGAATTTTGTTAGAATTTGCTAGTTGTAACAAAGTTGTTTGTAATTTAATGAACATGAAGATTATGACAGAGATTATTAACATCGATTACTTTAACTAAGTCACAGTAGAGGAGTGTAGTGTTGGTGGTAGAAAGAAACAATTATCTGAGAGGGTAAAGTCATTCTTTTGCTGCATAGTATGCGATTGCAAAATGATTGTTAACGCTCTATGTAATTAATTAATGGCTCAACTGGATCCATGTGTTAGTTAAAAGCAACAAAAATGGGGAAGAACATGTAAAATTAATGTATCAGCCATCATGTATGGATAAGTTTTAGAAGGTTGGCAGTTTCATTACAAATACAAATCTAGTAAGACCTTTAGGCTGTTGCCATGTTATTGTAGAAATAGAAAATGGTGGTGGGTTGCTGCAATGTTTACTGTGGAGAAATCTATTCTCCACATTTTGGCTGTTTTTCTACAAGGATTCTAAGGAATGTGGAATCAGCAAAAGAAGTTGTATTGCCACTGAGCAAGGGGAAGGCAACAAGCTCTTTACTGGATTTTTGTTTATTATTGCCTGCTTCATTTTGATGATTTTCTGGTACCTTAATTGAATGTTGTTACCTTTTGCAGGGGAATGAATTATTTGCATGAGCATAAACCTGAAGCAATAATTCACCGAGATCTTGAGCCTTCGTAGGTCTTCCTTCTTAAATTTATATGCTGGTTACCTTAAGTTCCTATAACTTTTTGGGCATGGACATCCATTTTTTTATTATCCAAATGGGCAAGATTTCTTAAAGCTTGTTCGTTTTTATGAGTAAGATAACAGAAATATACTGCGGGATGATTCTGGGCATCTGAAAGTTGCCGACTTTGGAGTCAGCAAGCTGCTCAAGGTTGCAAATAGAGTTAAAGAAGACAAACCTGTGACATCTCAAGAGACTTCTTGTAAGTTTTCTACACTGGGAAAAACTCTTTATCCTCCATCGTTATCTATTTATACTTGGGGTTTTGCTTGTGAATTATTGGACTAGCCATCTGATTTGGCCTTTGTTGAGAAAATCAGAGGCAGATAGCAGGATTTGTCGTTTTGATTCCTAATTAACTGTTTGATTAACTTGTTTACTGGAGAAGTGTGTTAAAATGATGAACTAAAGATGTTTGTTTCATATCATCTTTCAAATTTAGCATTTTAATTTGAATCAAATAATTGAAAGCTAAGTATCCTTTCTTTTTTAATGGTAAATACATCATGATGTATCAATCCTTCCTGAGCAGGGAGATATGTGGCACCTGAAGTTTATAGGAATGAAGAGTATGATACTAAAGTTGATGTGTTTTCGTTTGCTTTGATATTACAAGAGGTTAGAGTTCTTCTCCCCCAACTCAAAAGCTTATAGTGCAAGTTGCAGTGTTGCTAATACTTGTGTAACTAGTAACTTAAACTCAAGGAGCAAGTGGCAGTCTTAGAAACTCGTCCCAACTCTGGGCAAAGAAGAATTATGCAATCTTTTTTCCTTTTTTTAGGCCTCTAATAGTTGATTTTATAAGAAGATTTCACCTGAGCCTGCTCATTTCATTGTCCCCAAAATTTGAAGCCTTCTACAATAGATGACAATTGCATAAGACTTAAGCTAGAACTACTGTATATCTATTCTAACTGAAATTCATTTATGATGTCAAAGGTTGAAGGGATATCAGAACTCAATATGTGGGATTTATAGATATATTTTTGTTTGTTTTGTTTAAAAACATTAGTAATAGTTTCTATAGATCTTTCTTTATTTTTTGAATTTTTTGAATTTTTTCTCTTGTTTATCCTTATTCAACAGTTGCTTTATTTTTTATGTCTCGGAGTAATATCTGATCTCTATTTAAGGTTTTTGTCCAACAGTGTAGTTTAGCATTTGGGGTTAAAGCGAAAATCTTGTCAAGTCTAGAAGAATTTCTAACATCAAGAAACCCTCATCTCATCTCATCTCATCTCCCTTTTTCTTTTTTGTTTCTTTTGGGTGTTTAGGGGCAGGGAGGATATTTCGATAAAAGTTGCATGCATGAGATCTATAGGGTTTCTTTCTGCTTATTATATTACCAAATCTATCTGATACATGTAGAAGTTGCAATAAAATATCATCTGTCATTGCTCTAGATGATTGAAGGTTTTCCGCCATTTCATGCAAAGCAAGAATATGAAGTTCCTAAAGCATATGTTGCGAATGAGCGCCCACCTTTTCGAGCTCCTGCAAAGTGCTATGCTTATGGATTAAGAGAGTAAGTCCTTCTCTGGACCTTGTTTTATCTATGCTTGTACATCCTTTCAGAATGCATCAATGATTTTAGAAAAGCCTTGTTGCCACTTGGAAAGCATAATGTGAACTACATGTATGGTTAACCCATTTATCTGAGCCAAAATAAAGGAAATTTATTTTTTATTCTTGTCTACTTTAAAATTTCTATTTCTATTTCTGGGGCTGCTGCAAACATTATTTGTAATGCATATTTGAAGTTTATTGCTTTTTCATGCATAGTATCTCTTGTTAATATTGAACAAATCAGGATCATAATAGATATTCATTGGTGAGAGCAAACTGCAGTAACTTAACCATACCTTTGACACCATTTGGGTTTGAACTGCTTATACTTTGAAATGCTGGAGACTTGAAGAAGGTGGTAAGGGGGGAGGAAGGGAGGGGGGTGAATGAGGAAAATCAAGTGTTGCTTGATAGCCTTATGGGTGTTCAGCCTTAAATTTACTAATGTACTACCTGTAGCGCAGAAAAAGTAGTAACAGGGTATTCCGAGATGGCTGTTTTCTTCCTCACCCTTGTTTTTAACATTAATTTGACAAGTTTTGAAAGGAAAGTCAATCCATCTTCTTGCCAAGGTTTACAGAAATGGTTCAGTGGTCGAACTGGTCAGGCCACCAGTTTGCCGGTTCGTACGGTTCAATTAAATAAATCATTAAAATTTCATAATAAAAAAAAAAAAAACGGTTCAAGTGTTTTTTTAGCCTAGTTCAACTAGTTTGTGCCAGTTCACAGGTCAACTGGTCTGATATCTCTCTCTGGACTGGTACCCCAGTCGTTTCCTGGTCTGACTGGCTGGTCCAGTCTGGTTCAAACAACCAAGCTTCTTGCCGTCCTTATTAGATTTTTCTTCTCTTCTTACTAAAATACACCAGTTTACGTTTTCCGCAGGTTAATTGAGGAATGCTGGAGTGAGGAGCCATTCAGGAGACCAACATTCAGGCAGATAATAACAAGGCTAGATGACATAAATAACCAACTTGCACAGAAGGGGAATTGGAAGGTTTTTTCCCTCTCTTTTTCTCTGTTTTAGATTCTGGCATACACAGTTTGTAAATAGGTTTGTGCCTGCAGTTTTGTTCATAAACCAACTTTTCGTCTTTTTGTGTCATATCTTCACCTTTCCTAATCCTGCATAGAAAGGTAGCCTGACTCCTCAGTGATAAAAGATGGCTTTCATGGTCTAAGCTGGTTTTGGCTTTGAGTCTTAAGGAACCTTTAGGTGGCTTGACACGTTTCTTACATTCCTATTATTGGTAAAAACATTTAGCTAGCTTGATGGTGAATGTTGCAGTAAGTTACTGTGTTCTATCATTGTACAGGTTGGACCACTCAAATGTCTAAAGAATTTCGAGAATATGTTGAAGAGAGATCGTCTAAATCCTAGTAGTCGTACATCTCGCTCCACAACCAGATGATGAATTTGTAAAAGCTTGTTCTTTATCTTTTAGTGGCTTTTGTTTCATACTAGTTCTCATATTGCAATTAAACTAATTGAATTGGTGCGAGCCTTTTGGATTGGGAAAGAGAAGCCGAAGAAAAAAAGAAAACGAAGAAGAAATATGGCATGAGAGAATGAAATCTGAGTGTGTGTGTGTGAGTGAAGACATTAGACTGTTTACGTACACTACAATTTGCATTTTTTAGTAGTGTAATTTTGCAAAAGTTTTTTGGTCCTTTGAAATTGACTTGTTTGAGTGATAAAGTTGAATCAAATTAAAAAGTAGCCCTGAGTCTCCAAGGTTAAATTTCAGTTTGATTTGGTGCAATAGTTTGTTTAGAAATTTATTTTGTTTTCACATATCACTAACATCTATCACTGATTAATATTTAGTTATTTCATAGAAAAGCTTCTATGTTTATTTATTTGTTTTATTAAAATATCCATAATTAATCTAAAGGGTTAAAAACAGTGATGACGATGAGATTGGTTATTAAAGCTGTGTTTGAATTTTAACATTTATTGAAGATGTTTGACTATATATATATATATATATATATATAAAGGGTTTTAACTTATTTGATATTCTTAAAATTAAGAAAAAAATTTTAAAAAATTATATTCTAACAATAATCTTATTAATAAAATGGTAATAATATATATAATATTATAATATTATTTGTTTGTTTATTTCTTATTTTTTGGTACAATTTATTTATTAGTGGTATTAATCTCATAGTGTAGTGGATATTAAACATTTAAATTTTTGTAAAGTTTATATAAATATTGTAATTAACTAATTGGTTGTTTTATATCTAAATGACTTGTTTTGAGTAATGAGTTGAGAGTGAAAGAACAATCAAAAATAAAATAAAATAAAATACATATGCTATGATTATTCTTTAAGAAAAAGAAAGAAAGTGTAAGGGCATAAACGTTGAAGAGAGTTATCTGTTGGTTCACTGGAACTCGTATCTCCACCAAACTTTTGTTTTGGTGCATCAGTTCTTCAATCTCCCTGTAATGGTGTTAACCAAACACCAATATAATTACAATTAATAGATAAAAAGACGATTGCAATCAAAATTAAAGTTTAAAGTGTATAATTGAATTAAAATAAATTTTTATGTACCGATTTAATTTTTTTATTTATTTCTTAATTAAATCAAAATTTATATATATTGATAAATTACAATATAGTAAATTTGGAGAAAATATTGATGTTGAAAAATATTTAGGAAAATATATTATTTTTTTGATATTTAAGAAAATAGGCTGATTTTGGAGAGAGATAGAAAAGCATATCCGTCTTCTCTCTTTAAAATCGATTTATTTCTCTAAATATCATAAAAATTGACCCATTTTTATAATTTTGTTTAAAATTAACCTTTTTCTTCAAATAAATTTAAATTGTTTCATTGTGTTAGCTTGGATTTTGTTCTCATGGTTAATATATAAAATATAACTATAAATTGAGAAATTTAGAATTAGAATTAAATGATTAATTATTATAATTTTGTAAATATACAATTTAAAATTAATTATTATAACTAACAATTTTTTGGAAATAACTTTCAAAATAAAAGGTAGGTATAAAATAATATAAACACAACAAAAATATACAAATCTACTTTATTATTAAATTTTTTTTAGTTCAAAGTATATTAAAAAATGTGACAATTTTGAAAAAAAAATTATTTCTAATAATGATAATTCATATATATTTAAAAAAAATCAAACACGAAGCCAAAAATAATTAATTATATGTGGGGTAAATTGTTGACAAGTTCATACTTAGACTTAGTAAATCAATTAATTTATCTCAAATTCGTAGCCGTCAGATGAATAATAGAGAATATTGGGCGTTGGATTGAAAGTGGTATAGAAGTAGTGTTAGATAAATAAAAGCAGAGTTGTCTCCACGGCCGCTAATTCTATTTCTCTCTGTTTCCCTCACTCCGTTCCCTCTTCACCCCCAGAACCCGCTTCTCGACCCGATCCGACACCCGCAAATAAAACCCATTAGAATCCACTGTTCCCTATCGGTATTACCTTCTTCCCCCTTTTTATTCATATATAATTTTGGTTTTGGTTGTGTTATTAACGAAATGTGCTTGCTTGCTTTGTGATTTTTATTTATTTATTCTATCAATTTTACTCTCTCATGCATGCTATCATGGTGAAATGAATGGTAATTTTGCGGGGTTTTCTTTTTCTTTTCGTTTTATCTTTTCAATGGAAATATAATTGGTTGTGATTCTTGCGTTCTTGCTCTAAATTGGAAAAAAAAAGAAATTAATTTGATTTTTTTTCTATTCAAGATTTGTTTTTCTTTTTGTTTTTTACGTTACTTTTAGAAGCAGAAATTAAGGAGCAGAGGCAACAAATTGAACTGCATAATAGTTGTATTTTTTGTTGAATGTATGATCCTTATAGAGTGGGATTTCTTTTAAAAACTTAAAGGGAATAGAGAAAAAAATTATGGAAAGAAAAAGTTACTAAATCTTTCATGGGTGCTGTTTTTCTGATTGTTCCATTAAACTGCTGTTTTATGATGAAATTATCATTGGTGATACTAATAACTTGTTATGTTGTATATTTAAGAGATGTCTGAGACGTGGGTAGTTTACATTCTAGTTCATTCAACTTAGTATTAGTTTTCATGAATTCCCCAAACCTTAAATTTTATCAAATTATACAACTTTTATTATTAATAAATTAAGTCACTTATGCTAACTTCTGTAAGTAAATTTAATGGAAAAGTTGATTCAGCATGCATTCCTGACTTATTTTTTTTGCCTCATCAAGATAATACATTAAAAGGTGATTCAACTTGCATACATGGCTGCTTTTTTTTTTTTTTTTTTCTTTTTGTTTAAATTTTAAAGACTGTTTTCGGTTTTCCTTTCTTAAAATGCCAGCATGGAAGATATTTTACGTAAAATGCTAGCAAGGAATTATCTTGATGACATGTAAAAAAATAAACCATATGCATGTGCATGCTAATTTAACTTTTCCATAAGAATTACTTAACAAAGTTAGCGCATAAATCACCTATATGAAAGTTGATGTCAAGTTTAATGACTCAGAATGTAAATTGCGCTTGAAATTTTGTTCTTTTCAGTTTATATGGTATCAAATATATTATGCATGTAGGCGAATTCCAAGGCCTTTGGCTACTTGTAATTGACAACCATGCAACCAAAACCAGCTTGTCTTTGATCTGATTTCCAGGTTTGTTTGCAATTTTATAACTGAAAAAGACTAAAAGCGATATTTTACCACTTAGCTGGGGGGACCAAGGCCATTGCCTGCCCCCTCTAGCTATGCCCCCTGGTAATAACCAAATACACTTGTCTTCTATGAAAGTTTTCTTGCAAATACTGTGCAAGTTTAAACATCCTTTCCTATTGCAACCACTTATAACCTCAGTTGTTCTTGCTTTTCAGGTCTTAAGTCATTTTGTCTTCCCTATTACCTTAGAATATATATTATAAGCCCTTATTGATGATTTACTTTGTTTTAGTAGCATGTAAAAGAAAAATGTCCCTGGGAATTGTCATTGCCTCTGCCCTCTAGTGTCAAGACTTTGTCATTAATTCTATGGGACCTATGAAAATGTTAACACACAATTATAGTTATGTTTCTGTTATAAATGTATCAATGTTTTGCTGACCCATCCTCTGTAAAGGTGATGAGCATTTCAACTGTTTTGAATAATTTTGGATATTGAGTTGTTGTGACATCCTCTATATATGTTCTATTTTTTCTTTCTATAAAAAATGTGGCTTTTTTCTTGGGGCTTCATGGCTGCAACCTTTTTCTCCTTTGTTGGAAGTTGTATTAATTATGGAAGGTACTAAGTTAGTTTTGAATATGCAGATATTTGCCAAACATTAGGTTCATGTGATGGATATGTCTGATGCAGTCATAGTAAATTCGAGCAGGTTGAAATCTATTGTCTGGAATGACTTCGATAGGGTTAAAAAGGGTGACACATTTGTGGCCATTTGTAGGCATTGTAAGAAGAAGCTTAGTGGATCAAGTACTAGTGGAACCTCGCATCTGAGGAACCATTTAATTAGGTGTCAAAGAAGATCCAATCATGGTGTAGCTCAATACTTTTCTGCTAAAGATAAGAAAAAGGAAGGTTCTCTTGCCCTTGTAACTATTGATCAAGAGCAGAAGAATGATGAAGTGCTTAGCATTGTGAATCTTAGATATGAACAGGAGCAGATTAAAAGTGAGCATGTTGGCATTGGTAGTAATAGCTTGGATCAAAGGCGGAGCCAGTTTGATCTTGCCCGCATGATCATATTGCATAACTATCCTTTGGCTATGGTGGAGCATGTTGGGTTCAAGATTTTTGTCAGGAATCTACAGCCCTTATTTGAACTTGTGACACGTAATAAAGTTGAAGCTGATTGCATGGAAATCTATGCGAAGGAGAAGCAAAAGGTGTATGAAATTTTTGATAAGTTGCCTGGAAAAATCAGTGTATCTGCTGATGTTTGGACTGCTTCTGAAGATGATGCTGCATACCTGAGTTTGGCAGCACACTATATCGATGAGAATTGGCAGTTAAAAAAGAAGAATTTGAATTTTGTTACTATTGATCCTTCTTATACAGAAGACATGCATTCAGAAGTTATAATGAATTGTCTGATGGATTGGGATATAGATCGTAAGTTGTTCTCTATGATATTTGATAGTTTTACCGGTGATAACATTGTTGAGAGAATCAGAGATCGGCTGTCCCAAAATAGGTTCCTTTATTGTAATGGTCAACTATTTGATGTTCGATGTGCCGTAGATCTTCTCAATCGTATGGCTCATGATGCCTTGGAAGCTCTCTGTGAGATTACCCAGAAAATACGGGAAAGCATTCGCTATGTTAAAAGTTCAGAAGCAACACAAGCTACTTTCAATGAGCTGGCTGATGAAGTTCAGGTTGAAACTAGAAAATGCCTATGTATTGATAATCCATTGAAATGGAACTCGACATATTTTATGCTAGAAGCTGCCTTAGAATACAGGAAAGTTTTCTCTTGTCTACGAAATCGTGACCCTGTCAACATGAAGTTTCTACTATCTGATCCTGAATGGGATAGACTGATTACCGTTGCTAGCTTCTTAAAGCTGTTTGTTGAAGTTACTAATGTTTTTACAAGAAGCAAGTATCCAACTGCAAATATATTTTTCCCCGAGATATGTGATATTCACTTGCAGTTGATTGAATGGTGCAAGAATCCTGATGAATATATTAGTTCGTTGGCTCTAAAGATGAGAAAGAAATTTGAAGAGTACTGGTATAAGTGCAGTTCAGGTTTGGCAGTTGCAGCTATGTTAGATCCTCGATTCAAAATGAAGCTCTTGGAGTATTACTACCCACAACTGTATGGTGATACTGCCACAGAGCTTATTGATGATGTTTTTGAGTGTATTAAATCACTTTACAATGAACATTCTATCGTCTCCCCTTTAGCATCTTCTATCCATCAGGGACTGGATTGGCAAGCAAGTGGTATTCCCGGTTCTGGAAAAGATTCTAGGGATAGGTTGATGGGGTTTGACAAGTTCCTTCACGAAACTTCTCAAGCTGAGGGCTCTAGTTCTGATTTAGACAAGTACCTGGAGGAGCCACTGTTTCCTCGAAACGTTGATTTCAACGTATTGAATTGGTGGAAGGTTCACACTCCACGGTATCCTATTCTATCTATGATGGCACGCAATATTCTAGGAATTCCCATATCCAAAGTTGCAGCAGAATCAAGATTTGACACCGGAGGAAGGGTGCTTGATCATAACTGGAGCTCATTGCCTCCAACTACAATTCAAGCCCTCATGTGTTCTCAAGATTGGATACGGAGTGAGCTCGAGAGCTAGTTTCAGAGGAAGAAGATAAGGTGGGAGGTTAGCACCAATTTTTGTGTAGCTGCTATTTTGTCAATAACTTTTGGTTCTTGCTGGGTTTGATTTGAAGAAATTTTAGGGGTTATTATTATCAAACACCATAATTATGCTGCTCTCAGAATATGTTGTAAGTGAATTAGTTGTACAGTGTATAACTATTAAAGCCTTACTTTACTCCTGTCTGTCTTGATGCTTGTTTCTACATCACAGTGATGCGAAGTTAAGGTATAAATAAACAAGATGCTAAGTTTCTCAAACTTGAATTTGGCTCAACAATTCCATATTGAATCCATCTAAATGAATTACCTCTATTAGAAAGGTTGGATTACTAGATTTGTAAATTTTGTGTAATTGGGTAATGGTTTAATTATTACAATTGTTATAATTACAGTTGATTTAAAGCTTACTTTAGAAATTTTCATCCTAAACAAAGCCAAGTGATTCATTTCCTAGTAGGAAACCTCAAACCCTCAACTAGATTAGATTACAATGTAGGCAAAATTATTTATAAAAAAGTTGATTCTGACTTTAGTTTAAATAATAAAATTTAAAACCATAAATAGCATAATGTTTACTTTGGCAGTGGCATATTAATGCAGATTTAAACCTTAGAGGCAATGTTGTCCATAAAAATAATTACGAACTTTGAACCAACTTTGAACATTAATAATAAAATGGACATGAAAAATATTAAAAAAAAATTTCTTTAGTTTAAGTATTATAATTCTCATTATGTATATGTTTTTATCTAAATTTATCAAAATATAAAGAGACATATATACCATTAAAATAATATTTATTGTTTTATAAAAAAATAAATAACTCGAATTTAATCAAAATTTTAATATATAATATAAATATCAGTAACCGGAACATGCGTACACATGTGATAAATGCATATTATAAATAATGAAATATATGATTAATAATTAAAAATGTTAAAATATGTAGTGTAAAATAGTATAATAATTTTATTATGAACATAAATATATATTCTTGAAGAAATAACATAAATATTGAATAAAAAGATAATGTACGTCAACAACTTTTTGATTTAATGGCAAAAGCATTATGTTGTAGGCATGAGAGTTTGAGTTCAATCTCGAACAAACCTCATTCCCCTCCCTCAATGACTTTATGAGAGTTAAGGAGAGATTAGTGTTTGGCATACAATAAATAAATGTATAATTTAAAGCTAAAAATAATAACATATATACAACTAGTTTGGGTTCCCTGCCATGCACGGGTTACTTGTGTTTATTAATATTATAATATTTTTTTATAATTTTTATTTTTATTTAAATTAATAAATTATTTTAAAAATTATAATACTTGAAAAATATATATTAAGTTACTTTAATCAATATTATTAAAATACGTCTTTATTTAAAAAATATATTTTCAGTTTAACAATTTACTGTAAAATAATTTTAATATTATTGACATTAAAATTTATTTATTTTAAATATATTTCAATTTTAAAAATTTATTCAATATATATGTGTATATTTATGTCAATTTCTTTATAAAAGTTGAAATAAAACTAATCAAATAACAATTAAAAGATAAAAATAAAAGGAGAAAAAAGAAACCTTCACTTTATCATATAAATAATATATATTTTTAACAAACTTATAATTTGATTATTTTATAATATTTTAAAAATATAAATAAAGAATTAATTGTATAAGAAAATAAATCTAAAACCAAAAATTTAAAAGAATAATTATATTGAAATGTGTTATGAAATAAATAATAAAGAGAGTAAAAGAGAATAAAAAATAGGAGAGCAAAATAGAACGAATTTTTATTGATAGATAGGAATGTTTACAATACTTCTCTAAAATCTATATTTATAGATATAAGAAATATAAATGAAATAAAATTCTACTTCTAAGAACTATTAGAGTTCTTAAGTACATTAAACTTATTTTGATGAAAATCCACTTAATATTTAGTGAAGGAAAAAGAGTACTCATATGTATATAATATGCAAAACATGTTACCTTATTAAAAATCTTACTAGGAAAGTCTAGTGGGACAAAACATTAGTTAAGGGAAAAGAGTACAATGTGTATATACTCTCCCTCATAACAACATCACATAATATATAATATTCTAGGCATTCCAATATTGAATATTGACTTTTCATATGATCACTTGAATATATTTACTAAACATTTAATTATTGTTCTTTTGAAAGTCATGAGTTCAACAATAATCATAAAAAAATTTTGATCGCGATCATTTTAAAAATACATATGTTCAAATCAAATCAATCCTATATTAAACAATTTTCAAAGAATTCTAAATCCTTCAATGTTTTTAGTATAAACTTCTACTATATAGTGTTCATATAAAAGGTTGTAACAACAATCATTAGACGCATGTCAAATCTTTTATAGACTGCCAGACTAATAAAATATATCAATGTTATTGCATCCACCACATAAGAATATCTTTTCATAATCAATGCCAGGACTTAGTGAAAAATATCATATTTCATTAAAACTACATTTGTATCCTCATTGGCTTTATACCTTTAGATATCTGGATGATTGGTCAAGAAATTTCCTAAATTTAATTCTAATCGAATTGCATCTTGCCATTTTGACCAATCTATTTCATTTTTATCTTTCTTAACAAATTTATTTAAGATCCTCATTATTTCAACAGTACTATTGCATGCAAAACTATTGTCGACAACTTCTATTTCCCATGGTCCATATTTTCTCATATTTATATAACTTACTGAGATCTCTATATTTTCACTATTTTCATCTGCAATTTTAGGTACTTAAATTTCTTTTGAAGTTTTAATAATTAGTTATAAGGGTGAGCAAAACTTGATTTGATTCGAAAAAATCGAAAAAAAATTGAATTTCGAGTTAAACGAATCGAGTTATTCGAGTCAACTTAAAATTTTTTCGAATTTCGAGTTCGAACCGAGTTGAGTTTTCAAATTCGAATAACTCAAATAATTCGAATAATTCGAATATCAAACTATAATATTTTACATATTTACCCTAAACTTTCAAACCTTTTTACTTTTCCCTCAAAATCTTTACTCGTTCCCACTTTCTCCCCAAAACTTTTACTCCCTCCCATCTACCCAAAATCATTTCTTACCAAAATTTTACTCTCCCATTTACTTTTCCTCAAAATTTTACTCCAAAAAACCCTCAAAACTTTTTATTTTCTCCCAAATTTTTTACTCCATCCTATTTTCTCCTAAAACTTGTACTCCCTTTTCATCCCAACCCCCCATCTACCCCAAACCCATCCCCCCCAAATTTTTTTATTAATATTTTCCCTCCAAAATTTTACTCTCCCCTATTTACTTTCCCCCAAAACTTTTACTCCCTAAAACTTTTTATTTTTCCCTTAAACTTTTACTTCTCACCCTTTATTCCCAAATAAAAAATCAAAATTATCCATAAAAAATCCCTAAATATAAATAGTAATAATTTTATTTATATCTACTATTTATATTATTAAATTAAATTTCACATTTTATATTATTTATATTATTGAATTGTTTAGTCATATTGAATATTTATATTAAAATTGAATTATTAATGATGCCATAAAATATTCGTATTAAATTTTTATATTGGTATCAATTTCACATTTTATCTTTAAAATAACTTTTATTAAAAAAATCGTATTTTTACATTTAATATATTTTTTAATTTCAAAATACATAGTGGTAAGAATCTGAATATAATTGAAATAACTAAGTAAGCAAAGAAGCTAACCTATATATAAAAGATTAATAAATAAATTATGAGGTGATGAAAGTTAATAAAAAATTTGATTACGGTGGACAAATTTTGTTACGGTGGGTGATAGTGGTTACAAGGACCTAAAATTATTTTTTAAAATTAACTCGAATAAATATATTCGATTCAATTTGATTCGAATTCTATCTCACTCGACTCGATTCGAGAAAATTTCACATCAAATTAGGATGATAAAATATGATTCATCAACTCGATTAACTCGAAATTTTTTCATTCGATTTGATTCGATCGAATACTCACCCCTAATTAGTTATGTCTTGAGTCTCTTTAGGAGCACTCGCCTCAATTATATGACCATCTTGATTTATTATTTTCTTATATGAGAATTTTTATCTTTGGAACTAATCAATCTATCATGCTTCAGGCATGCATTACCTTCAATTTATTCTAACAAGTTGTCCTACTGGGACTTCAATTCAAATAAAAACATTGTTGATATATAATACTTGGTTATTCTAATCAGGTCGATAAATACCTCTAGCAATTAAATTTTTCATAAAGTGAGTTATCCTTTTTGTACTGTTAGTTCAAATTACTTTCTATGAGGATGTAGATAATAATAATTTATTTCAAGTAATATATTCTATCCAATTATTATTTCTCTCCCCCTTAATGTTGGGAAATTTATCAAATCCATATACAAATCATGCCTTAATGAATCTCCAATTCATTCAAAACATCTTCTAATAAGGAGATTCATAATTAATACATATTCCCGACATTCTTTGAATATCCATTTTGTGCACTTTGGTGGAGCAATTCAAGCATATACCACATATTCAAAAATTCTAAAATGGATTGTACTTGACTCCCGACCAAAAGTCAGTTATAATAGGGAGTACTTATCACACAATTTATTGACATGATGCGTGTAAGTATTTATTCATATAAAACATCATATTCTTATATACAAAAAGTTTTGCTCTAAAAAATACTGGTTTAGCCATTAACTAGAGGCATTTAATCATTAATTCTACTAAATCAATTTATAAGTATAAACCAAAGACTTTTGTGATAGTTACTCGCACTGACAATCTAGCATACAATAACCATTGAAAGCCAGAGTAATAAAGTAACTAACATTAGCAAGAATTGTCTCGATTGCATAATTTGAAAGTTTTGTTCATAAACAAATCATTAAACAAGTAATCTTGCAAATTACAGGTTGTGAGTAACTCACATGTGATTAGACAACTCACATGTGATTAACTTCTAGATGCATCTACCAAAATCATATTAAAACATCCACTTGTTAGATAAATAGGCCCATATTTCTTTCAGAAATGCTAGAGATTCAATCTCATTTTTTGTTACTGAGGTTCTAATAATTCATATTCTTTGAGAACAAGCGTCACTTAAAAAATCTTTAAAATAAAAAATTTTCAGGTTATTTAATAAACTTTCATGTGAATTCTCATTTTTCATCATCATTATTGATCAGGATGGTATAACCAATCATGCTAACTAATTAATAGATTTGGACAAGTAAACTTCTAGTTTACTATGCATGTGATTTAGCAACACTAATGTAGACTTCTAGTTTATCGTTCCATGTGATTTAACCATATAAATAGCTATACTAGCATTGTATCAAAAAAAACACCATATAACTAGTTTAGAAGTAGTTATAGATGTCATCTTTGAAGCATCCAAATATGAAACATCAAACTTAATACAATAAAATCATAGCCTAAACCACATGCATTTGTTACAAATAAAATCTATCAATTTTCAAAATGTGCACAAACAAATATTTCATTTGTATAGAATATGTGCAGAATTAAGCAAATCATATAAACATACCATAAATGCGCAACAATTAAAAGTTGGAACATAATATGAAACTTGTAACAACTCAAATCTAGCCTAGACGTTACAGTCGAATCTGAAGAAATTTCATTAGTTTGTTTAAAATCCCAGAAGTTTTAATCCCAGTTTTAGAAACCATAAGTTCTGAAAATATTAACTTAAAGCAAAACACTTATACATTATTTTTGGAAATTATGCACATAACATATTTATTTTACAAAAAACTCCTAACCTGATCTTGTTTGAAAACTTCTGATTTCAGTGCGTGTTTCGAAAATATAAATATGATAAAGCTCTTACATGTTTTAGAAAAACGTATACTTGAATACTTTTGTATCACAGAAACCATCAAGTCATGTAGCAGCGAGTTTTTTTCTTTTATCAGTTTTAGTTTTGAAAATCTATTTCGAATCTAATAAATCATACATTATCGTCATTTTACGTTAAAAAATACCAAAATCTGATGAAAATGAACAAAAACCATAAAACAAATTTACAAACCAAAAGATCAGAAATAAACTAATCATAAATTCATTTATTCATTTAACTGAAAAATCAATCCGAGCTCCTACACACCATCCCGTCCTAAGTCTGAAGATCACCTGAAACGTATTAAACAAACGAGTGAGCTAAAAGCCCAGTGTATAATACATCAAAGTAACAAATCAAAAACACATACACAAACAGATAAGTTTTCATATAAAGATTCAAATATATTCTCATATACAGAATCGGATATATTCCCCTCAGATGCAGATGCAGACACAGATCCTACCCCCATCAGCTACACACCAACTCTGTTCAACCAATCACACCAATTAGGACTACAAGAGTCCATCCTGTCACACTTGGTCGTGGTGGTACGCCACTTATATAAGTGCAGCGCGGAGCTGCCAGGCAAAACTATGATGGCAAACTGCCAAAATCATATATATGCGGTCGAGCCACTATAATTGCAGTCAAGCTGCCAAAACAAATATTGCGGATACATTGCCAAAATGTGCAATAATACTGCCATAATCACACTTCCTCCATCACATATCATATCCCACCCTAATACACATGCAAATACTAACATACATCATATGCACATATGCCATATCACAGACCATATACAAATTTCACATTTTAGACATTCCTATAATTAAAACACAAAAACAATATCACTATCACATACAATAACAAAATATCATATTTAACATTTCATAGTCCTTTTTAAGCCAAACGGACCCTATGGGAGGTCTAATTATGAATTTCAAAGTCAATCAAGCCTAGGTGAAAATTTTCAAAAAATAGGCCTACACACCTGTGTGGTCGACACGGTCTAACACATACCCGTGTGGGCCACATGGCCCAAATAGCTTAGACCATGTAGCACACGACCTACTACACAGCCTTGAGGTGCCGGTAGTCCCAATTTCAGCTTTCACCGATCGCTATTTTCTCGGGTTTTGGTTACACATTTGGTCAATTCCAATGCTAGCTAACACCACAGATGTAAATCCAGTACCTAAAGATGATATTCAACTTAACGAATTAACAAATAGAATGAAAAATGCCCTTCGCTTTCTAAAGCGTTAGACCTAAAATCACAGAACTTTCGATCCTTGTAACTCAAATTATCACAAACCAACCCCTATTATGGGTGTTTGGCAATTTACCCTTAACTGTAGAGAATTAAACGCACTTACGAAGCTGGAGGAGTATTCATCTCATGATTCACACCTAACCAAATCCAAATTCAGTTAAACAAAAATCTCCACAACGAACTGGCACTTACTTCACATAAAATATTTAAGGAAATGAAATAGGGAATACTTACAATTCGAGTGTTGAACTAAACCGAAACACTTAATCACGTAAAATCCATACGAAAATAAAATGAAGTGAATCGTCGGCAAGAACAACCCAAAGTCAAAACGACAGTAAAGTGACAGAACAATAGTTGTTAACCAAACGAGAATAATAAAGACTTACAAAAGTGCAAATGAAAGAAAACCAAACAGAAGATACATGAAATCACAAAATGGGGGGGATGGAAAGTGAGAGAAAATGAAAAAAATGGACAGTTGCAAAAAAGGAATTTTGTAGGGAAAATAATTTTAATAATAATTTTTTAAAGCCACCCATATCCCCACTAACTCCGATTAGTTATCCTTATCATATTTTCCCTAAAATTTAAAACAAAAATAATTTCCACTTGCGTATAACAAGATTCAAACTTAATGCCCTTAAGTAAGCTAAAACCTTACCACTAAACTAACATACTCATTCTTGATGTTATTTGGGCAAAAATAATATATAAGATACAAGTTCAAAGATAGGGGTTTAGGCAAAAATTCAAGGGAAATGATTTAAACATGAAACCTCGCACACACTACTTACATCTCTCAACTACTGAACCAGATTAATTCACTTCATAAAATTTTCACAATCTTAACTAAAAAAATTAGGGCGTGACCAATCTTGGTTTCACAAATCCAATTTCTTCTAACTCGATTTTTGGGATAGGACAAAACTATTCATTTCAATTTCAATATCAATCATATTATTTGTCTCCACACTATTTTCATTTTTCCACTTCTGGTGGTGAAAGGAATTTTTATGACAATCCATTTTACAATTATTATGGAGTCAATTATTATGCCCACATCAAAGATTACATCTTTTTATACTATTGCATTCACTTCAGGGAATGGGGTAGATCTAATACGATGAATTTTATGATTTTTCATTTAATAGCTCATTATTTAATTCAATCATGTGTAAACATGATATTAACTCAAAATATTTTTTAAAACCTTTTCTTTTCACGATATTATTATTGCAAGGGCATATGTATAAAAAGTTGAAAATGTTTTCTCCAATAGGTTCTCTCCCTACATAATGTTAATTGGGAACTTATTGTAAATATTGATGAGTTATATTCACTCGCAGTTATATAATTTCGCAACTTCAAGTGCATCCAGTTATAATAAATTTTAGATAAAATTACCATATTTTGATGGTTATATCTTTCTCTTAAATCAACCATCAGTTCAAATGGATCTTTCACAATCAAATATTTGCTTTCAACTCTTCATGGGAATGATGACGAAGGAAGATGACGGATCATAGTCAATTTAACAACCAATCAAGTCTTTAAGCATAAGTATCATGCATTAAATGACTAATCTTTCTCTATTATTTTCAAAACCAAAACAAGTAGATATTCATAGTAAGATTGATTCTTTTTCTCATTCACAATCTCAAAATGAGATCCACTAAAGTAAATATATTTTAAAACAAAATAATTCTTTGAGATTGACTAGAACATAGTACATTAATTATCATTTTGCCTTTTAGGATAACAGTGTATTAGCTCTTCTGGAGCTTTAAATTAATTTTGTAATACAAAATATTAACGTGTTTTATTGCCACATTGAACATAGGGTAATATTATATTAGTTTTTCTGGAGCCTTAAATTGATTTTGTATTACAAAAGTTTAGTTTGTTTCATTACCAAACAAGATAATTTTTTGTTATTCCTAAGGATAGTATGCATTGTTGTATTGTCTTCCTTCCTTTTAAGGAATATTAATAGAGTGATAAAATATACAGATATACGATAGGTACATTTCATACAATGAAAACATAACTTATTTCTTCTTCATTTCTAGTTGTAAACCTCTTATCATATTCATAATTATGCCTTGCATTCACTTTAGAGAATGTGATTCAATATAATGGGCTTCTATACATGCATGTAAAATAACAATAGAATAGTATAGAATAAATAGAAATTTTAGAGAGCATACATAACTAATCAGATAAATAAATGACCAAATGGCGAAGTTTGATCAATAAAATCTCAACACTGATATATTAGCTCTTTTGTAGCTTTCAACTAATTTTGTACTACCTAATATTTCAATAATATTGGTTGTTTTGGTAGCAAATAAGATAAATACTGAGTTCTAATTTTGATCAATAATGTTGGCAATGCAGGAGAATATGAGTTCGAGTGCATTGAAGTGTGTTTATCTTGTTATTTAAGAGTTGAGGATCATGGTAGTTCTAGGCATTGTATAAAAAAAAAATCATATTTTTAATATTTTATAACTGAGTTGATGTTGATTAATTTGTAAAATCATATATTCCAACGTGAAACCAACGTCATTTTCTAATTTAAAAATGTTTAGAGTTTTAATGGGCATAATTGCATTAATGTCCCCCAAACTATGACTTAGATTTTAAATTCAAAACATTTTAGTTGAATTTTCAAAGTATCAATATTGTATATATGTATCGATCATGTCATTCTCTTAATCTATCAGTTCAGACATTAAATACTAGTTCAAGGATGATAACCCAACCCTTGAGGCGTATGAAAATTTCTAGTTTAAAATTTGATGTAGTGCTTTAAACATGCTTCTTGTTAGATCCAAGCTCGTATTTAATGTCCAAGGTGATAGCAGGTTGATGATGAAATTTAATTGATATGATATTAATAATATTTAAATAGAATGAAATTAATTTAAGATATATACGAAGATGTTAGATAGAATTAGAGCTGTTTAATGCTATTTATTTATTTTAGTTGAATTGAGAATTAGAGTTGGATCCAGTTTATATTTCATGGTTTTTATTGGGAGTCATAACTTGTGAGGTGTGATTCTCTTCAATGATATATAATAATATATTATTTTTTAAAAATTGAATTTTTTAAATATTAATTCCAAGAATTGAATTTTAACTTAAATGAATTTTGTCTGAAAATTTGAATTTGGATAATTCATAAATAGCATGATTTTAATGAATGTTGTATTAGGAGTTAAATTATATTTCTTTCTCTATTTAAAAAATATACAAATTAATTGTAATACATTAGTTTAGAGCATATTGGTCATTTCTGTTAAAAATTTTATTAATTTGTACTGTTAAAAACTAGCGTAACTAATGAAATAACTAGACAATGATATGTGGCATATCACGCGTATTGTGTACATCATGTTGATGTATAGAGACCAATTTTTAATAGTGGAAATGGATTGAATTTTTAACAGAATGACTAATATACTCTTTGATTTAACATATAATGATTAATTTACTCATTTTTAAATAAATAGGACAAAGACTTTTATGATATTTTTATCGCTAAATAATTAGGAGATATAATTAAGGTTGGTTGGAGTGTGTGTTTTTTGCCCCAAAAGTTAAGGTTGTAATGGAGTTTGTTTGAGACATTTTTTTTCTTTTAACACTAAAAAAAATTAAAATAGATATAAGTTGTAAATGTAATTGCTTGGAATGGTGGCAACATACCACATTAAATTGGGATTTGCAGCATGCACTACATGCAGAAGAGCATAATCCAGTTTATAGCATAGAAAAGGAATGATTATTGGAGGGCATGCCTCCTTCAGGACCATCACTATGCTTCCTCTCTTTTCTTAGCCTTTTTAACCTAATGCTGGAGGCTCTCTCCACGTGCCCTAACCTCCTTGTGTTATGCTTTTGATTTTTTTCTTTTCTAATTTAGACCTGCAAGTTTTTTTTTCATAAACTAATAACACCACTATTATTTGATGTACTCTACTGTAGAAATAATTATTTTGTTCAAAATGTCTTCAATCAAATCTAAAACACCAAATTAGAGTTTGATGGAATTGGTGAAAATTTATGTAAGTAAACCCTTAACTGCAACCAATATAATACAACTAAAAAACACATGGGAAAGTGCAGTTTAAGCTATTGTTTAAGATAATTTTATCTGTGTCCACTGAAGGAAGAGGATCAAAGTATGCAGGCAAATTACAGTGCTACAAACATTTCCCGTATGCACTAGATGGTTAGAATCTATATTTTCTTTTTAACTAGAAGATTTGATTAACAGTGCATACAAAGAAAGAAAGAAAAACCAAGGTAGTGGGTACTGGCAAGTTGGGGCCGTGAGAGTGGAGGAACCCACAGTGACAGTGAGTGGTACATATTTTCCCTTAAACCAAAGAGGAGGAAATAGAGTGCACCAAAATTATGAAATCACCTCTTCTTTTATTTACCATAAATGAATCACAAAGAATAGAAGGTGAGCAGGGTTCACATGGCAGTCACCTTCACTCACGTCACCACCTGCACATATTCTAATAATGTAAGAGAGAGAGAGATAGTGTCAAGCTTTTCCCATCAATAGGGTTTGAGGGTCACCAAAAAACCAAACTATAATGAGAGGTCCCCAAAACCCCAGAATTTCACAAGGCTAATTATACCATGGGAGCCTATCTAGTTTTGTTTTTCTTATATATTTGGTGTAAGATGTTTTGGTATTCGATACTGGTATTGGGTGTGGACTATATCTAAAGTTGAGGTGGATTGAATACTCAATCAGAGATTTAATTCAACATATATATGTTAGTGTTATTGATGGAGTAGATCGAATGATATGCCAAAGTATGGGGGTGTGATTGAAGAGAATGGTGGTAGTGAGTTTCCAAAATACCCTTTACCATCATCATCCATCACCTATCTCTTTTTTCCTATACAAGAAGGAAATGGACGGTTAATGGAATCTCAAAGTGAACATCAACCATCCTTCTTTAGCATCATCCCTTTCTCTTTCTCTCTCTCTCTCTTTCTACTTTTCCAATACAAATTCACCTAAGAAAATTATGTACTTTCATAAATACGTATATAGCTTGCTTTAGAGAGAGAGAGAGAGAGAGAGAGAGAGATTTCTACTAAAGCAAAAGCAAATAAAAAAAATGAAAAAACCTTGTGTTGGGTGATTGTTAAAGGGTCAATTTTGTGTCTATAAATGTCTATCTGGTAAAGCAGAAAACTGCCTTTTTTTTGCAACACAAAACTGTAGCTCTACTTAACCTATATTCATCAAAAGAAGGAGAAGAGTTGGAATTCAATAGCTTAGCCTTTCTCATAGTTCAATTCCTTGCCAGGTTGGAGCCCCTTGTGGCGTGTTTTTGTTTTGTTTTTGGTGTTGTTCATCAATCCCTCTTTTGCTTGTTTTTTCAGCTTTGAACCATGGAGTTCCCTAATCTAGACCCAGAAAGCTCTTCCCAGAAAAAAATGGGAAGAGGCAAAATCGAGATTAAGCGGATCGAGAACACCACTAATCGACAAGTTACCTTCTGCAAGCGCCGCAATGGACTGCTCAAAAAGGCCTATGAATTGTCTGTTCTTTGTGATGCTGAGGTGGCTCTCATAGTCTTCTCCAGCCGTGGCCGTCTCTATGAATATGCTAACAACAGGTTTCACTTCTCTTCTTCTTCTATGTTCTGCAAATTTGTTTGATCTTTTTTATGAACTTTTTGTTCTGCAATAAAGCATAAAACATTTAAGACTTCCAACATTTATTTCTATAAGCCTTTGATTATGGGTTGTTCTTCCTTTTCTTGTATGTTCTCTCTAATTTGTTTGATAGACATGCAGATGATTTCAAGTAATGGGTGTAAATATAGCCCTAGTTTAAACATTAGGGTTGTAAAGATATATATATATTTATATATATATATAGCAGTGATTGGTGAAGCTGAAAGCAGACTCTCTTTCCTTAATTCCTACCCTTCTCTTTTCCTCTCTCTCTCTCTCACCACATGTCATCTATCATCCATCACACCTTGCAGAAAAGTCTGCTAAAACAAAACTGTGTCATGCTCTCATTAGCTCACTCTTTTAGATTATGGAATATAAAACAGATGTTTAAAACCCCAGTTTTGTTTTGTATGGATTAGTCATTTTTTGTCCCTTTTGTTTCACACTTTCAATCCGATGATGACAGAGTTTCAAGGTAATACGTCTAACGGATGTGTGACAAAAACTCCAGTCAAAATCAGATATTAGATTAGGGTTTTTTCCCCCAAATGGGTTGTTTCACTAAACAAACCTAAAGTTGGCCTGTCATAGACTAATTGGATACCTGGAAATTTTGTCTCTTTCTCTAACCATTAATCTTCTTATCAGCTTTCTTTAGATTTGAAGAGATTAGGGTTTTCTAAAAAAAACTCAGATGGGAATCTAAAACAAATTTCTTTGACACAAATTGAAAAGGAATCCTAGCATAAGTCAAGGGTTTCCTTTTCTTTATCTAAAGCTTATCTGTGTTTCCCATAAGAATCTTTTTTGATTTTCTTTCCTTCTTATATCATTGTTTGCTGTCCCTTTTCTCTTTAATCTTTTAATCTCAAACTTTTCTAGTTAATTTCATTGCTTCCCTTCCATCCCTCACTTTTTCTGTTAAAAGAGGAGAGTTTTCATTGATTGATACAGATCAAAATGATCATCTAAATTGTAACATTTAGACTACACAACCAACAAATCCTATAGAATACCAACAAAAACTGAAGTATATTTGTTCTATTATATAATATGTAAGGTAAAATAGTAAAGAAAGGAGAAAATTCTAATAGCTAGCCTAGCAATACGTGAGAAAAGACGGATAGAAGCAAAGGGTACGAACCAATGGGATTCTCTGCATGCACTTTCTTGGAGCCTGTAGCATTGGCCATTGCCTGCACCTGCAACTGCAACTGCAACTGCAGCTGCAGCTGCTTAAATTTTCACACAACATTTCATAGTTTTCATGCCTTATTTAATAGTAACCCCAGAGTTAAAAAGGAAGGATAATAATATTATTAATAAAAGGGGTTGTTTTCTTGCTGGGGTTAAAATCTCTGGGTATTTCAAGAGATAGAGGTCATTACATGTTGTGGAATGGGTTAAAAAGCAACTCACATTTTTCATAAATGATAAAAAACACATAAAAAGTAAAAGGAAAAGGATCACAACCAATCATATCAAGGGATCTTGTACCAGAGTAGCAGAGGTAACCAATGAAAAGCTCGACAAATTTAAGGAAACAGCTAGCTGCCTCCCTTCTCAATCACATACAACACTTCTGCTTTACTTTTTAGAGTGCAGTATTTTTACCTACTGCTGCTTCACCTTGCCGAATGCATTTTTTTAATTAAAAAAATAGTTTTAGGGTATGTTATGCTTCTTTATTTGCATTATTTAAAAGGAAAGGAAAGAAAGTTTTTAATTTATAAAATGTTTATTTCATTGTTAATTATGAATGCATATAAATGATTTCGTTATTATACCTTGTTTTGCAAGCAACCAAATATCAAAAACAAATCCTTTCCTTTCCTTTTCACTCTTTAACCAGCTTTCATTAATTTTGCAAACAAGAGATTTTTTTTTTTGGTAACCTTCTTTTCCCCTTTACTGTTTATCTAATGTTGAAATGCATGTTAGAATCTGTTAATTGCATATAATATCAAGCAATATTCTTTTAAGTAGAAAAGTGAAAAGATTGAAACAGTGAAAAGAAAATATATATATATATATATATATATATTTTTAGGTTTGGGGTTTTGGCTAATTTAGCATTGTTGTTTCGGTTTAAAATTGCCTTTTAAAAGTTACAATCTTGAAAAGTGTAATGGAAAAGGGTGGTTTATTAATTTCAATATTTGGTATTGCTGTTAAAAATTACTTTTAAAAGTTAAAATGTCAACATAATACTAGAAAGCAAAAATAACCTATATTATAATCATAAATATTAATTTCATCCATAAATATAATTCAAAATTTTTAAAAGAAATATAATTACTATTAAATTGATTAATTTAAATGATATTTAAGTAATTTAATTTAAGAATACAAATAATATAATAACTATTACCATTACTTCAATAATAAAAATTATTACTAAATTCATGCATCTATACAATTTAAATATTACTAAAATAACACATTATAATATATCAAAATTAAAAGTGAACTCATTAAACTACAAGCAATAACATCTCTTGTAGCTTCCATTTCACAACCAGTGAAAATACATTCATCATTGTCACAACATGTAAAAAAGAAATAATAAACATTCATCATTGTGTGAAAGTAAACAAAGCAAGCAAACATGCATAAACCGTCAAACGTCATCAAACATAGGTGACACTTATAAATGTCCAATGCAAACTAATATTCAAACATAACAATTGAAAATAAAACAAACTTAGCGAAATTTGATAATGCATATCTTATGACCCAAGAAAGCTAGCAAATTTAGAATTCTCCACCATTTCACTCTTAAGCCACCAAACTCTAATATCATGAGATATGAATAAAAACACAATTGCTTATCCTTATTGACCAATAACTTCAACGAAAAATGATATCATGAGATATGGATAAAAACACAATTGCTTATCCTTATTGACCAATAACTTCAACGAAAAAAAGTACAGTGGATTTGGGCAAAACTTTTTTGGGGTCCGAACTTATATTGTATATTTTTATGATAGTAAAAATTTAATTTTACTATTTTAATAGTCTATATCTTTATAATTTTTAAAGAATTAAATCAAATTTTTATCATTTTGAGAGACCAAAGTATAATTTTATCATTATTATTTTAAATTTTATAAATTATAAAAGGACCTAAATGAAAAAAAATTTATTTTATTGGGCTGGGCCCTTGCCAACCCCCCTCCAGCTTCGCCATCGAGTGGACTAACTTTTGGAACTTCCTCCAACAAGCTATCAAGCACTTTGATAACTTATGGTATGCCACATGGATCATTCATAAGAGTTAGGCTCGATGTAGCTTGACTCATATTTTCAACAGCTTTGCATAGTATATTAATTTGGCTATATAACTTTACAACCCCTCTTGCATTTGAGGATTTTTTTACAAGTCTTAATATGGAAAGATCCCGCCTCCATGGATTTTCTTTTATAACCTATATCTAGAACATGTTGTTCAGGCTCAAGCGGCCTATCATTACTTTTCTTCTTATTTTTTTAGGTGTCTCATTGTATTCATCCTCAAATAAATCACTAGGGAATAGGCATGAAGAAGGTGTCCATGCTTTGTAATCAGATTGCAATTATCCTCATGAACATGTGGTTTAAATTTCCTTCTAATCTAGGATCAGGGCTTGCAACTCTAAATTTTAGAGCTTTAAGGACAACCTATATATAAAATAATGGTTTAGTACAAATGAGAAAACCTTATAAATAAGAGAAATAATAATTATACAAAAAAAAGTAATGTACTTTTAGAGTACTCTTTCACCAATCTTTCCTTTTATAGGATTCCACCCTAAATCAATATATTTCCCTTTGAGTTTTTTCCATTCTTTTTTTAATAAGTCTTACCTATTTTTTAATTATTTTTGTGTACAAGTTTTACTCGTTTCATTCTCAAATTTGACAATAATTCTTAGCTACCTTTCTCTTTTGAATGAGAACTGAGTTTATTGTAATTACTTATTTCCTTAATAGAAAGATTATAAAATATTATTGTCAACCTATCCTATCTCAAATTGCTTTTGCCTTTTCACCTTTTGATATTTTACTTGCTTCAACAAGTATAACACTTTTCATCTATCACAATAAAATGACTTTCAAATTTCACTTCTTTTGAGCTAGTGATAAATATCAACAAGAATAGATAGGGTCCATAGAGACCCATAGTTGATGAATGGTATATACAATAACAATGTTTTTTTTCCTACAAATATACATTATTTTATCTACACTCTTTCATTTGGCTTCTTAATTTATTTTCTTTCCGTTTGTCTATTTTATTATTTAAAAAAATTATTGAATAAATATATATATATTTATAATTAAATTTTAATAAAAATGATTAAAAATTCAAATTTATAAGAAGACAAAACCTTGAAACTATAATTGAAGTGCACTTAATTAACCCACATGTAAATACGGTTTATAGTTAACATCAAAATATATTATGCTTTAATTTTTCATTAATTCATTATATATATATATATATATATATATAAGTAGCCTTCCAAGTTGAGCATGTTGCTCAATCTTGGGCTTCCGAGGCACCCCCACATATATATAAAACTAAAACAGAATAGATTGCTAAGAAAACAAAAAGAAGTAAAAAAAGCAATGATATTTGGCCAAGTACTGCATGCACAAAGCGAAGCCAAAAAATGTAGGTAGGTTTAAGCCTGACATTGGTTTTCCCATATTATTGTTTTTACAGTAATAGAGCTTCATTGATACCAAACTACACAGTGCATCTGCTAAACCCTTACATATTCAAGAAACAAATAAAAAAAAATTGAAGGATGACCAAAGCATACCAAACAGCTCTGCAATCTTGGTTTAACAAACCAAGAAATAGCAACAAATTTAACTCATACTGACCTTGAACAATTGCTCTGCAATTTTGATATAGCAAAAGGGTCTGAAAGTTTCAAAATGGCAGCAGCAGCTGGAAGCATGATATAACCTTCCATTACTTCATTTTTACTTGTGTAGATAAAAATGATTTATTAAGGTGATATCACCTCAAAACCAAAACCCAAATGCACCCAGCACTTCTTGAAAGTGCTTTTGGTTGCAAAAGCAATTTGTTTGGGATTGCTTTTACAGTGCAGAAGTGCTGTTAGCACCTCAACTGCAATCTCAAATGAGTTCCTACAAATATTAAATTATTTAAATATAATGTATTGTTATATTAAATTATTTAAATATCATTTGTCATCATATTTAAATTTTTGTAATATTTTATATCATTAATTTTACAAATAGTTTATATTAATTACTTAAAAGTATTAAAAATTTATATTAAATTGTTTAATTTTTTTTTTGTTTTTCGATATTATGTTTAAAATAGATATTTTAACTTTTTACCATAATTTTTTTATAACAAAATACTTAAAATTAATAAATCACACTTTTTAATCGCATTTTTCATAAAATCCTTTTTTCAACTGCGACAGGAATGAAGACTTAGCTCTAAATTAAATTGATTTGGTAAGAAAGAAAACATGGAAAAAATTATTTTTCATTCTAATACATAAAAAATAAATTATTAAATTATTTCAAATTGAAATGATAAAGAAAAAGAAATGAGAGGTAAGTGTGCATGTTCAAAATTATGCATTTTACAAAGATTTTATTTTTTTTCCTCTTACTTTTTAACTCTAACAAACATTAAATATTTTCTTTTTCAAATTTCCATCCTTCCTACTAAACCAATGAAAAGAAAATTTGATAATTCTTTTGATTTTTCTACTTTCAATTTTTTTTTTTTTACTCTATCAATGTATTTAATTCATTTTCATTTAATTAATTTATGTTTATAAAAATTATAAAGTTTTTGGCTTTCAACTTGCTACATTTTATAAAATAAATATTAACTATTTTTTGTTTTTGTTATATTGGTGGTCTATTTTAAGTAGTGTTCATGGGTCAAGTCGGATCGAATCTAAATATGATAATAATTTTATATTTGTCTAAGTCCGGCTTCGCTTGAAATATGAAATTAAAATTTTGTCTAAAGGCGTCTATATTTGCAAAAAAATAACTTAAGTCCATTTTAGGCTCGCCCATATTATTTTTAAATTTCTTTAAAAATATTTATATCATTTTAATTTAATATTTAATAATTATATATATTTTTATTTGTTAAAATTTTTATATAGTCATCTTAGTATTATTTTAATATTTATATTAGAGTAGTATTATATATTTAGTATAGATTTATTTTTTGTGTTATAAATTACGTAATATTAAAAATAACATAATATAATTTATTATAAACTTAAAAATGGGCCAAGTTGGGTTTTGAATGTTTAAGTCTAAGCCCGACCCATATTTCGGATCTAATATTTTTACTCAAATCCTTTCAAATTTCAAGCAAACCTTTAGACCTAGACGAATAATTTTACTCGTGAACAGATTTAATAGTATGCCTTATTTCTTTTAATAAGTTTTTTTTTTTGTTACTATATTAAATATTTGCCATCTAATTAATATGGCAGCCGGCGGAAAAGGTCGTGATAATTTCATTGTATAAATTTTTTTTTCCGAAGATGGTTTCTCATTTTTTAGAGAAAATTTTAGGGATAATGCCACATTTGAAAATATAGTAGTTATACTTTGAAAATATTTAATGTGGTATTTAAACTATCAATATATGTTTTATTTGGGTATTTATATTTTCGTAAAATGTCCAATGTGGTACATATATTTTGAAAATGTCCAATACGACACCTAAATTATCAATATATGTTTTATTATGATACATAGTATTAACACTATTTTTGGATTGCTAAACTAGCCAATGAAAATTTAACACGTAGATTTTTTTTCCAAACCATCAAATCCACATGGATAAATGTTATATGTGAAAAATTAAATAAAAAAACAAATTAAGTCAAAAAAAATAACTAAACATATGGTAAATAAAAAAATACACTTTCATGTATAATAATTTAAAAAAATAAATTAAAAGTATATTTTCAAATTGAAAACTCTTCATTTAGTTTTTTTTTTTATCAATTATTTATTTATTTTTGTTTTATTTAATTTTTCATATAATATTATATTATCTATGTAATAATTTAGAAAAGAAAATTCTAGGTGTCAAAATTTTCATGGGCTGGTTTAGCAATTCAATAACGAAGTTAACATTAGATACCATAATAAAACATATATTGATAGTTTAAGTATCACATTTGACATTTTATAAAAGTAGAGGTATCATAATAAAACACATTGACAGTTCAAGTAAAGTATTACATTGTACATTTTCAAAGTAGAAGTATTATATTAGACATTTTATGCAAGTATACATTATCTCATGTTTTGATTAAATTGATATTTTAAACCTATAAGATTTTCTTTTTATTTAAAAAAAATTAAATTGTGTGAATGATCTAATTATACAAACTATTATGATGTTTTGTGTAACATTGAAGCTTATAAAAAGCTGATTCTGAGGTGCTTTTCCATCTGACCTCTCCCAAATGATGTGTTATAACATTTAAGAAAACACCCTAATTTTAATAACTTATGGCTTTGTCTATGTATTCAAGAAGAGGCCTTCACATTTTCCTAAGATAGGGTAGCTAGACTGTTGGTGCTGCTATTATGTAGTATAAGAAACCTCGGTTTAAAAGTAGTCTCCACTTGTAAAAATGGCATTTTCAATTGACTACTACTTGGCATTCAAACAACTGGAACTATTGCTTGCAGTGTGAGAGCAACAATTGAGAGATACAAGAAAGCATGCTCAGATGCAACAACTCCAGGATCTGTGGCTGAAGCCAACATTCAGGCAAGTCCATGTTACCTGGTTTACTAAATCATTGGCTATGACTTGGTAGGGCATGAGAGGATCCCATTCCACTTGGTTTTTGTGTCGTTTTCTCATTCTCTGAACTCACTCTTCTTTCTCTTTATATTATATGATACTAACGTTATAAAATTGACCTCAGTTCTACCAGCAAGAAGCCACCAAACTCCGACGACAAATTCGTGATGTTCAGAACATGAACAGGTCTCCTATCAATTTCTCTTCTTCTTCCTACAGTCTATATCTATATCTATATCTATATCTATATCTATATCTATATACGAGTGATGTTTGTTGCAGGCATATCCTTGGAGAGGCTCTGAGCTCATTGACCTTTAAGGAACTCAAGAACCTTGAAGGCAGGCTGGAGAAAGGAATTTGTAGAATCAGATCCAAAAAGGTTTTTGTTTTGGTGTATATTAAGATCTTTCATCCTTTCCTTCCATCTTAATCTCTTTGTTTGTTTATTATATGGAATAAAATATGGTTATTCACTCACCACATTCTCCAACTCTACCAGAACGAATTACTGTTTGCAGAAATTGGATTCATGCAAAAGAGGGTAAACTTTCATCCCTACTTGGTCTATTTATTTATAGGCTAGGTAACTCAAAACCCGGTATATAGCTGGTTTAGAAGCAATCTTGAGTATGTTGATTCATCCATCATTAGCTTGAAAAAGAAAAAAGAGGATTGTATACATTGATACCCTCAAACCCCATTGTAGTTTCATCTTCAGAATCTTTAATTTGTTAGACACTATACAAGATATGAGTGATAGCATAAAAGTCGTCGTCTTAATTATTAACAGCTGTAAAATGGATATATAATTTCTAGGAAGTTGAACTGCAGAACGATAACATGTACCTGCGAGCAAAAGTAAGCCTCTCTGCCTAATGAATTTCAACTATAGATGGAGATGTTGGATGTTGATCATGATTAAAATAGATGCATGGATGTATGGATGCAGATAGCTGAAAATGAAAGAGCGCAACAACAATCAAACCAGCTGATACAAGCAGCCTCCTCCTACAATCGCAACTTTCTGCCAGTAAATCTGCTGGAACCCAGTAATAATGATTACTCCAACCAAGACCAAACTCCTCTTCAACTTGTATAAGCTTCTCTCTTCCACCTCCATCTATTCAAGGTTAGAACCCATTTTAATTATTTGCTTAAAATTAAGCACTTTGGAAGAGGATGGTATATGGAACAACTACTTGAAAAGCTCCCCTATAAACATCTACACAAAAGGTGTGAGTTCTGTTATTAGTATTAGCAAGTGCATGTATGTAGTCACAATGCTGAATATTTGCACTAAACAGTCCCTGCCAATTAATGCATATAAATTAAGTTGAAAAGGCTATAAACTTTGAAGAATTAAACAGTCACTTGCTTATTTTCCATATTCATAATTAATATTCTCACATTATTATGCATATATATTTCTTTCTCTGCTTATTATTTATTTTACTTTTTGGTGCAGCTGACATGCAAGCAGCAGCCTCTAATGTTCTACCAACTTTATCTCTGGTTAAGCATATATATATATATATATTATATATATATCTTATAAGCCATGCAAGTATAGACATATATATATATATTTATTTATATATGGTTTATAAACAGTTGAAAGCCTAGTTGTTGATTATGATGAATGTAAGGAACTTAGGTTTCAGTACTGGACTCCTTTTTAACTGTTCTATTGCAGGAAAGGTTTTTGTATTATATATGTTTCTTAAAGCTCTACATATAGTTTTCATCCCTTCTCACATCTACTTTGGATATATTTGTTCAATTCAATAACTAGATAGATGGAGTAGTTGCCTTTTGATTTGAGCTTTTATTTTTTAAACACTTACCAAATTTTAACCTATTTGTGGAGTTTATGGTGTATCAAAAATTTTCTTTTAATTAAATATCAGATTTAAAATTTGTTGTCGCTTTCTAGTCTTAAGGCCTTTCTTTCCTTAATTATAAGTTATTAGCCTCTATATTTCTATAAAAGAAATAAAATAAAAAATTAATCCTCTTAATTTTTTTTTTAATTTAAAAGCTCTAGTCTCATCATTATCATTTTTAGTAGTTTCTATAAAAATTTATCAATTCAACAAGTTTATTTTTCATTAATTATATACCACATCAGGGGTTGGCAAGGCCCCCGACCCACTAAAAAGAAAATTTTTTATTTTAACCCTTTAAAATTTTTAAAATTTTAAATTAGTAAAGATAAAATTATACTTTAACTCCCTAAAAATGATAAAATTTTGATTTAACCCTTTAAAAATTATATTTTAAAAATTATATTTTTAGCTCCCTAAAAATGATAAAATTTTGATTTAACCCTTTAAAAATTATATTTTTGTTATCATAAAAATTACAATTTAATTTTTGTCCCCTAAAAAAAAATTTTCTGGCTTTACCCTTAATCATATTTAGGTAGCCTAATTAATAAGTCAAGTTCACAAATTTTATTGACAAAAAAAATTCACAAATTTTGAAAAAATACTAACAATGTTAATAATTAGACTGAGGTTTTTAAATTAAAAAATTGAAAGGACTTAATTTTTAACTTTTTAATTACTTGAACTCAATCTTAAATAAATCATATCGAAATAACTATAACTAAAAGGATCAAATTAATATGAAGATTGGAATATATTTAGATATTTTTTGAAATATATATATATATATATATATATTTGGATAAAGTTACACATGATAAAGTTTAAAGTCAAAATAAATTTAAAACAAAAGCCACTTGTGATATTTAAATATGATGAGACTCTAACTTAAAATATAAGTAGTCAATTATGTTCCGATAGTAAACAGAAATGATGAACTTTAGGTTCCGTTCTAGTGCAAAATTCAATCACTACCAGTCGTACTGGTGCTTACCAATTAATTTCACCCATGCCAATCGAAATATGATGTATTGATTAAATTTAAAATTTTTATTATTTATTTTGAATTTATTGAATTATGAATTTTTATATGTATATTATTTAATTTATGCAATAATTTGTTGCTTAGTTATTTTTAATTAGTTTAATAATAGATTATATTTGTGAAGTTTATTAAAGAATATTTTATATAATTGATAAGTATTTTATATTGAAGACTTATTTAATCTTTTTATTTGATATTTGTATAGGTTTTTTTATATACATATATTAAATATTTTTAAAATAGTGATAAATTCAAAATGATACGTCGAAACAAACCAATACTAATATATATCAGTACTATTAAAAAAATAATACGTCCATCGATATTATACTGATTACTTTATTTAGAATATCAAAGTTTTCGATTTCAAGCAAGGATTTATTATTATCAAATTTGCTAAGAAGCTATTACTAGAGCTCAAGTAGATGCAGTTGGATTTTGTAATTTAAAGTTTTTAGATTATGGTTGCTTATTTAGTTAAATGTGTTGGTATATTATTGGTTAGAGTGATTTTATCCAATCTTATAGATATATATAAATATTGCAATTACATATATTGAGATGTTATTGAGTGGTATGATATTATTCAATTTTATTGATACGGATAAAAATTACGATTACGTGTATTGATACAATAGACTCGTGAATTAATATTATAATGTCTTTCTATTTTACTGTAACAATTCTTACTAAGAAGAATGTCTGTATTATTCTAGCCAACTATAATTATTATAATTATCATACAAATTAAAATAATAGTAGAAATTATCATTTTCCGATCCATTATTCATATAACTGAAAATATGATAATTATAAAAAAAAAAAAAAAACTTTCTAATTTACTTAAAAAAAACATCATCATTGTTATTGATTGTTATGATTCTATCCAAGATTTAAAGTGATAAAGTTGTAGCTAAAGCCAAGCAAAAGAAGAGAAAAAATATTCGTGAATCAACCAAAATTTTCCATAAAAATTATTTCTCTAAAACCAAACATAATAAAAATAGAGGTATATTATAGCAATTGTCCTTAAAATTTGATTAAAATTATATTTCAATCATTCAACTTTCAAAAATTACATAATTATCAAATTGTTACATGTTTATCACTCATCCATTAATTTTCGTTAAGAGGATGACATAACACGTTAATTTAAAGGATTAATAAAAAGTTTAGCCCCTGAACCGTAATTAAAATATCTATGTGACACTTTTAATTTTTTCTTAATAATAATTCAGATATTTTTGAATTTTGTTGTCTAATATTTTTTTTAAAATAAAATCTTTTTGCTTGGTTTCTCTTTGTATAAAGATGGGATTATTTTAGGTATTTTTAATTTTAGTTTTATTTATTTATTTAATGTATTTCCTTTTCTAAAAAACTTTTTCTGGGATCAAATTAGTATATGTTTTAAATTTATTCATTTATTTTGAATATTCTTTTAAATTTTTAGGATCATTATTAAGAAAAATTAAAAACATAATTAAACTAACATTTTAGTTATAATTCAGGGGCTAAATTTATCATTAACCCTTAAAATTAAAGTACAACACAATCCTCTTAACGGAACCAAAATGTAATAATTTATTAATAACTTTAGTGCTAATTATGTAACTTTAATAAAAATATAATTTTAATCAAAGCTTAGGGCTTAGGGCATTAGGTTTAGTTTACCCTAAAAATAGGGGCTGATTGAAATTTTAAAAAAAAAAATTCACAATCATGGCTGACCTACAATTTGTGAAGCAATAGGTAAATAATGGGGAAAAAGACATGATAAAAGTAATTTTGGATTAAATGAATGTTGTTGAACAGCTACATTGATTATGTAATCATATATGTTGAAGATCCTTACCATATCTTACTTAAATCATTAAGTACCTTCATCTATTTTCTATTATGGACATGAAAGTTACCGATTTCCATACCATGCAGAGACTGAAGCCAATACCTTCTTCCCTCTGCTTTAGTTCCAAACCGTGTTACTGCTGGTTTTCATGGTTCCGAATCTGAAATGAGTACATCATAGTGCCAGAGAACTTTGTCCTCTGGCCCTAATGCAAAACCCTACATTTCTGGATAAAGCTGTTCGAGAAATTTACATGTCTACTCCACAGGCTTCGTACTTCTGGAGAACCGATCTCAAGCCATGGCTTGGCAGGGCCATTGAAATGCAAAACAGCAGCAGCCTCTAATATCTGTCCTCCAGCAGATGAGGATCGATACCCTAAACCAGCCACTTGCCATAAAGGATCAATAGGATGCACGTGTCCTTGGAAAGCAAGTAAGCTTGGTGGAAGCACTCCTGGTTGCCATAGCGTGAACCCCGAGTTGAGACTCTGTAAAGACAGATGTGTATAGTACGATTCCAGCAGTTACATGGACAGTAAAGCAACATTAATCACCAAATAACTGAATCAGCAGCAGACAAATTTACTTACGAGTTTCAACCATTTATGATAAGAAGATGTGATGTTGCTCCTCCTCCATGCTTCAAGATCGAAGATGTTCATACCAGAAAGCCATGCACAACGATCTTGATCGAGGTGAGTTGGAATTACGGGGTGTGAAAAATTCAAGTAGTCCTTGTATTTCCTGCCTGGACAGCAGTTTTCTCCACACCATGAGTCAATGACGGCACCAATGATTTTCCCATTGAGATCCAATGTCCACAAAGATGATATGTCATGTTGTACTACAACATCATCGTCCAAGAATACTATCTTGTTGAGTTCCGGAAACAGCTGTGGAACCCATGAAAGTTAGAACATTTCAATGTCAACTGAATTTCAAAGTTCAGAACAAATCAAATGCAGAATTTTAGAAGTAATTACTTCAGGGATATAAATGCGAAGATGATTCATAAGGGACAGGCAGCTAGGGCTCAAAGCCTCCAAAAAGTTTTGATGCTCTCCTCCATACTCAAGGTCGTTTTCTTTCAGATTATTGTAGTAATGACTACAAATCAAGTGATGTATTTCCAACATCTGCTTAACTCCAACATTCACCTCCTGAGACCAATCATATTGATGTAATCCCTTAACTTCCACTACTGCTGATTTCAGCGTATTTGTTGCAAACCAGGCATGCATTGGGGAGTACGTTTTCTTGTCTGTTACTATGTGAAACACAAGTTTTTCAGGATTGGCTGCATTTTCAACCGTAGAGGATATCACAACAGAGGCAGCCAGGACATTGTCAGTCAGAAGCACAATATGGTTGAAGGATGTGTCAGCAAGGCGAGAAACATGTTCCGGAGGAGGTAAACAAGAGCGGGCCATTGCATTTACAGCATACTCTTCTGCCAATTTCAGGCAGAGGCAATGTAGGCTCTTTGGAACACCCCTTGAAGCTAAATACCAGTACATTAACTCACGCTTCTTTGCTGACTGGACCTTCTGCTCCATACCTAAAAGCTGGAAATGGATGTACTTTGACTTGTTAGAGGAATGTTTGAGTGTTTACATATATTGCAATTTACATACTAAACAAATTACGAAATATAAAATTTATTCACATCATTTCGTTAGGCCACTCATTGTAATAATAAGCATTCAGGCCATAGGTATGCATAAAGCACATACAAGCAAATACAGACTACAGACATGGCTTAGCGAGTAAAATCAAACCAGAAGGCAATATATGTGAGATAACATAAATGTTTACTGCAAGCAACAAAAAAATTAGCAAAACACTTGGGCATCTTCAATTGGATTCAGAAGTATGGGAGGAGAAATTTTGTCAAAACTATTTGTCAAATTGACGTTTCAAAAGAACAAGAAATTTTCAAAATTAGTAGTTACATAATTTTAAGGATATAGAAAGAGCAGTGTCAAAGCACATCACGAAATTGTTCCTTTGAGATTATATTTATCTAGCAAGATCCCTGACCATGTTCCTTTACCATGATACATTAGTCCTATAAAGTTTGTGCAGCGAAACCTGTGAATCACTGCTAGGAAGTAAAATCAAACTTTGAGCTAATAGGAGAGGAGATAAGACCGCAGTTCATATACAAGTTGGAAATCACTTATAAGCCTATTGATACCATTGGCTGATTCAGGTTGTCTTATTAGGAACTCTTAGTAAATATAGTGGATAATGCAGACAGGATTTGAGACTCAGTGCGGTGGATACTGTGGAAGAGGGGTTACACAAGGCAGAAGGATGATGGTCTTCATGTGCTCAGAGATCAAAACATGAGAGGAGACAGGAGATATACTGAAGGTCAGACAAAAGGGTTGTCCCAAAAGATTGAAAAAGCAAAATAAAAGACATAATATATAAAGACGTCTCCATCAGTTGACAACTTAAAATTTTGGGTAAGCTTGTGCTCTACCATACATCTAGACATGCATACATAGACATACAATCTTGCATGTAAATGATACACGAGTGTGTTAAGCATCCAACCTAAAACCAATTGGTAATAGGTGAAGGGGCCTAACTTTAATATATGACCACAAGAAACCTAATAGTTAACAGATGTGGCCATGTGGGGTAACACAACTTAAAGTATCCGACCTAAAATAAATTGGTGATAGTGGCAGGCCCCAACTTTAATACAAGACCACAGGTTACCTAATACTTAAAAAATGTGGGATAACACCACTTGGCAAAGCACTTTAGAAGGATGCACTTTCCATCCTGCCAATAACTTGACACAGAAAGGTAGGTATTACAGATGCCATTAAATTTGACTCAAGATTACCTGGGGATAAAACAGTTAAGACAGAAGCAGTGAAAGCATAAAATAAAAATATATGCAAAAAAATTTATCTAGTTGCATGATATTATATGACAAATTCCCTCCTTACAGAATTCAAATGTACATGTTCCGTCCAAGTTCTCAAGAATGTTATTCCACTAGTAGACACTGGTAATTTATACAAATTTTAGATATTTTTGTTGGTTATAGGAATCTCACCACTGCCAAGAATAAAAAAGTGGCTTTTTTTTCTTCCCAAATATTTGCCAGACATCAATAATCAAATTTCCCAGGTAATTAATGTGTAAACACATAATTAATGGATGTATAAGAAACAGGAAAAAGATGGACATACTAGTGATCATTATATGCAATTATATCTGATTGATTGCCAGCAACAAATAGGATCAGGTAAGTTTGAAGTTAGTTCAGAAAACAACTACACCAGCACATGAACCTAGTAACTAAATGCTGTTTCTGTAAGGTCATGAATTTTAAGGTCAAACACCTTAGAACATGTGGTCTCAAACTAACAAAAATCAACAGAGGCATATAAGAACTAGTTAGAGCAAACCATTCTGAAACCAGACAACAAATTGACTAAAACCCAAAAGAAAAGCCTCATCATTGGTGCCCTATAAAAGCATTTTACATCGAAAAGTAACTCAATCATTTGGCAAAATGGGATAATCCAAGTTGCTGGTTATCTCTAACTTTGAAATATACTTACATTTCTGTAAAAGAAACACTATTAAGATGCAGATGAACTTTACCAACACCAGAAAACCTCAGTACAAACAAAATGCTGATTAGGTCCATCAAAAGCAATTAGTGGTTAAAAATAGAAAAGAAAAAGTTAGAAACAAATACATAAGCATAGTCCCCCAAAGAAATTTTGGATTTATTAACTACAAAATAAAATGCAATAGTCAAGCTAAATAAAAATGCAAGCACCCTTAGCTCAGAGAAACCTATGAAGAATACTTCAAGAGGAAAAATACTCATTAGTTAATTTTATACATATCTTAAATTAAGTATGGTAATTTGCCGGTTTAAGTTACACACGAGGAAAGCTAGTAGTATCAAAAGGATACTTTCATCCTGTTGACATAGTTGTATGATTCAATAAACATATTGCCTGCTTGCACGGGAAATGACACAGATGCATCTACTGCATCACATGATTTACCAAGAAGCTAAAGAAGAGTTGTATGGAGAAATTACAGATCCAGTGCATTTAGAATACTGTCAAAATGCAGATTTTAAAGAGGAAAAGAATGCTGTAGTAGTACCAGTTGTACTGGGGATAGGAGGTAATAATAATCTATATCCAAATAATTAAGTATTGCTTACAAACTATCCAATAAAGACATAGGTCAAGATAAAATGGCCTAGAACATCCAAATTTCAAAACAAGCGCAATGCATAAACTTTGTCCACATTAAATACATATCATATGCAATTTTCAGACTTTAAAGACTAAAGTTAATTTGTCAGGACTCTGGAGTTATGAACCTAAAGTTCCACACTGAATCCGTTTGAAAGTAAAAGACAGTTTTCTTTTTCTTTCCTTTTCCTTTTTTATGAAAAATAAAACTATAGTGCCTTGGTAATTAAAAACTGATGCTGATTTCTGATGATGCAAAATTTAGATGATCAAACAAGATTTCAGGTTTTAGAAAATTTCTGAAGTTACTCTAAAACAGTCTTTCAAACAAGTCACCTAATTATGCTTTTATCCCTTACCTTCTTGCCCTATTTTCATTATGTCTAATAGCCCGGTCCAAATCTCAAATTTCATTCATTTTAAGTCACAAGAGGCCTGTTCATATAAATACCTACTAACAAAATAATATATGGTCCCATTTATATTCATAGTTTCTTTCATACTTTTCTAAATGAGTAGAACTCATAACTATCTCACTGCCTAAGTTTTCCATTTTCACTTCCCCCCCTTTGTCTTCAGGAAAGCTAACCCTTCAATCTTTTGAACATTCTTTTCTTTTTCTTCCGTCCTCTATTTCAATTTGAACTGTGATATTTACTGCTGTAGTCACATAAGACAACTACGTAGTGAGTGATTACAATATAGGCTCCGTAATTTAAGAACCTTAAAAATTCCTCATATATTTGTTATTACGGGGGTAGAGAGTGAATTCTTAAGCATAGCTTTGATTCACATAAATTAAATCGGAAATAGAAAAGCATAATAACAATATAAGTACTACTACTTAGGATGTTTGAGTCAATATATACTATTATAGCCTCACACACTAGTACATTATTATGTAAAAACATTTAGCTGGCAGTATCGAGCTACGGTCTCTATAGAAAAGAGACAATTATCCCATTATCAATGATGTAGACAAATTGATACTAATAACTGAGGAAGAAATGGACGTGCAGGTGTAAAGACAAGAATAAAATAGTAAGAGTAAATTACCATGGCCTTTGTCTTGAAGGCAAAGGCCTTGATATCTTGTTGTTTTGACGTCATCTCCTTCACAAGTTCACTGAATGTCTCAAGTGAACCCTCTGTTCCCCCATCAACAATGTTGCCATCTTTCACTTCGATTAGTGCCCTTGTCAGTTCTTCTCTGAGTTTCTTTGTGGCACATGCATAAACATGACAATCACAAACAAAATCAGATATGATTTATTACAAGCTAGGAAGTATAAACAGGAAAACATAATACAGGACAACATGACATACAGACAAAACGTTTCAGAAAACTTAAGACACAGGTATGCTAAGGCATAATAATAAAAAAAATAGTTTATATATAAATATAGAATTAAATTTCAAATCGATATTTTCCAATCAAATGGGAACATGCAAATAGCCTTTTAATTTTTTTTCAAAACCAATTTTAAATTCAGAAACTTTAGCCTTAAAAAAACTCATTAAGGTGCAACTCTAAATATCTCAAAAGCCCAAAACCTAGATCATCACAACCGAAATATTCAACAAGGAATTGTTATACTTGCCTCATTTTGTACCTTCCTCTATTGTTTTTATCGCTGTAACATATTTCCATTGATACTTCGCTTTATACTTGCACTGTTTCCAACATTTGACTCCATATTTTTGTTATTTCTTTCAATTTTCTTTTACTTAATGGATTTCAAGCATCTTATTTCTTTAGAATTTTTAGTTTTGCACATTACTGAGCCCAAATTTGGGAAAATACAAAAGAAAAACATTCATGACCGTGTTCGGATAGATTCAAACATGTGTTAATCATGCTTTGACATTATCTGTTTTATTATTTCTGGCATGTAACTGCATATCCAATACAAATTCCGTCATGTTAGAAGTAGATAAATATTTTCCTAGCATGACTGGCCATGCTTCATAGACTACAAGCCTTTAAATATTTTCTTTTTCGACAGTTACATGTTTAATACATATTTCGCAATATCAAAATTATCTGCGTCAAACATGTATTATGCACCCGGTATGAAGTGCTCATTCTATAAAGACTGCAAGCCTTTCAAATCTTTGATTTCACCAAACCGTGTTGACGTTCATGACGACTAAAGATGACCAAAACCAAGTTACATCAATATGAGCTGCTGCCAGGATTACTTTTTGACTTCTTCAAAACCCAAAAAAAGTTCTACCACTTTGCTAGTTTTCGTTGAGAACATAGAGAAAAAGCACATAGAGTTTTGACAACAGCAAATACTCGTCCAAGTGGACAAGTATTATAATATGTTGATAATGTTAGGACAACTGATCTAGTGTCCAAGAAAGAAACTAATGGAAGTGTATTACCGACAGTTCTTCCTAGATATACTTCTCGATTACCTATTTTATTATTTAAGTATAATATTTGTATATTGACAAATTAATAATTTATATTATATAAATTTTGATATGGTCATATATTTGTGTTATATTAATGTTATTTTTTCACATCTTATTTTATATTATATTTTAATTACTTTTTCAGATTATTTTATATATTATATAAAAATATTTTTATATTATCAACTAAATGACAAATGAAATAATAAATCAAGTCTGGAGTTAAAAATTAGTTTCAATTCAATTTCTCAAAAACCCTACCACTGGTCCGCTGTATCCCTTATTAAAAAAGGGCAAAAAAGAAAAAAACTTTTTCCGTATCATTATTACCCTATCCTTATCCTAGACAATGACAACGTAAGTGTTGGCAAATGCTAGAAAACAAAAAGTCCGCCAAATTCCAAAACTACCCCCAACATCATGACCCAGATGGCAATCTAGTAGTACAAGTTGTTTCGTATAGCCTAGCACGACTCATTCGGATTATGTACTCTTTCCTTTGCCTGTTTCTATTATTATTTCATAAAAAACATATAAAATAAATTCAATCCAAACAAAATAGATAAAAATAGATAGAAATCCACTTGATAAATTAAGATGGCTCTTTCTTTTATTATATAAATTTGTATCTTAATTATACTAACCTGAGATATGTAACCCCCGCTAAAAAGCCTCCATCCTTTACATTCTGCAAATCCCATTAAAATAAAAATAATTAATTACTTCTTAATAAAATTGAAGTAACACTAATAAAAGCAATTAATTTTAATTTTAAAATTTCAGTTGTTAGTAAAATAAAAATAAAAGCATAGCCTAGGAGGAGAGCATTATGTGTAAGCAACAATTATTGCATGTATTGTATTTCAAACAGTACAGTACAATTGAAAGACGCAAAGCAAAGGTACAACACCATCAAAGCAGGGATTCCTCAAAAAACTATTTTCCGGAAATGAAAAAAGATAGTAAGATTCAGTTAAAAAACGAATTGGATTGAGAAAACAATAGGAAATTAAATTACCGATAGGGGAAGAACAAGAAGAGGAAGAAGCAGATTCAAGAACCAAGAAGGCAATTCTAACGAAAAGGAAAGGCAAAACGATCCCCAATACCAACACAACCGGCAACAGCGTTCGGCTCGATAGCCGTCCACGCGCAGCCGCAGCACTAGTTGCTGCCACCGTCGCTCCTTTACTCCCTCCTCCTTCACTCGCGTTCGATATCGTTACTCTCTTTATCCCTGTTGCTGATATGTAGAACTTGTTTATTTTCCGTCGATTTCCTCAACTTTCTCCTCACTTCCATTTAATCCAAACAAAGATCCACTCGATCATTGCTCAACACTAGCATCGAAATCTCAAGAAGAAATTATATTTTCAATTAAATTTTTACGAAAAGAAACAAAAAATAAGAAAAAATTCTGAGAGCATTATAAAAAGTATTAAGCAGTAGTACAGAATAGCGAGAGTGTGAAATGGCAATGTGATTATCTTGGTGGGAGTTTTTCAGATAGGGGCTTGGTTTTATGGTGGAATTATGGATTCGCCCTTCATATTTTAAATATTCTCACCGACAGACAGAGAATCAGGTAGTGGGTGAAGCTTGCTGTTCTCCTTTTGCAATTTAACTAGCTGATGAGGAATTGTTACTATGAGGGCGATCCTAGATATCTTTTGGTGCACCTGCATTATTATAAAGTATTTTTTCTAAAAAAAATCTCCGATATTAAGATAAAAATTAAAATTTTGTTTTCTTATATATTTTTTAAAATTTTAAAATTTTATTTTCCTAAACTTCTAATTAATTACTCGTTACGAGCTAAAATATAAATTTATTATATGCTATTAAATATAGAAATTTATGTTTAAAAATAAGATATAATAAATAATAAAATGTTTGGTTTGAAATTTATTAATAATAACACATAAAATATTTACGATATAAAAATGAAAAAAATTAGATAACAATGTTAATAAGAAATCCTAATTAATGCATATGCGTGTAGAAATCACAGATTTAGAACGTAGATTTGTGTTTAAAAATAACATATAATAAATAATGAAACGTATGGTTTAAAATTAATTAATTATAATAAAACATGAAATATATACGATCTTAAAATAAAAAATAAATTAAATTGTGAGTAAATGAAATTTAAACACATAAATATATTATATTAACAATACTAAATGCACTACAATTGTTTATTATGGTGTTGTTATCTAACCAAGGGGGAAGCCAGAAAATTTTCTTAAGGGGGCTAAAATTAAATTGTAATTCTTACGATAGTAAAAATATAATTTTATTATTTTAATAGCTTATATCTTTATAATTTTTAAAGGATTAAATTAAAATTTTTTCATTTTTAGGGACGCCAAAGTGCAATTTTACTTTTACTAATTTAAAATTTTCCATTTTAGAGGAGTCGAGCCCTACCAACCCCCTGGTTTTGCCCTTGTATCGACCGTGAGTTAGTTTCGAGTTTACTTGTGACACCAACTTAATTAACAACATTATTAATGCATATAATTGATGTAGATAATAAAATGTGCATATTAAAACATAAGTTTTAAAGTGTAAGGTAAGATGTATAGTCAACTCTCTTTATAACAGTCGCCTGCTATAGCAACATTCACTATCATAACCAAGTTTTTAGTAGAACCGATTTTTATGTTTTATTTTAACCATTTATAACAATTTTTCACTTATAACAACAACATCTATAGTTCTAAAATACATTTATTTTATTAAATTAGTTCTCCATAACAATATATTGTTTAAAATTTTAAGTAAAATTATATCTATTTCATATAAGAAAGCCCATTAACTATAATTTATTAAATAAAAATGATCTTAATTAAACTATTATTTCAATAAAATGTTTAATTTTCAAATAAAAAACTATTAATTATATTTTATTAAATGAAAATAATCTTTAACGAGTGAAATAAAAAATATTAATTTAATAAACTATTAAGTTTCCTACTTAAATATTTTACTATGAATTTCGAACATCATAAATTTATAAATTGATTATTTGAATTTAATAACTCATGATAAATTGATTTATTTATTTTGATAACTCATAAAAATTAATTGAGCTTGTTAGATTTATGATCAATCACGTGTAAGAATATATTTTACTATGAATTTGGAACATCATAAACTTATAAATTGATTACTTGAGTTTAATAACACACTATTAATTAATTAATTTAATTTGATAACCGATATTGATTAATTAAACTTGTTAGATTAATAATCCTCATAAATAATCAAGTGAAATAATGTAAAACAAAATATGCATAAAAGTAATAATGCATACACCTGTTATATGTCTTTTAATTTTGTTGATTCGATTTCCGCCTTCATTTTTTAATATAATTCTCACTTTCTTTATTTGTTAGAATTTTCAAAATATGAATTCAATTGTAGGTTTACAACAATTATCTCTCTATAACTGCATATCGTTATAGGTGTATAACAGTCACCTCTTTATAACAAGCAAAATCTTAATAAACAAATGGGGCTAGTATAGAGAGAGTTAACTGTATAAGTACTTCTCCCTTTATGTATTAATACACGTACCTAATACTATAGCAACTTAGCTACTAACTTGTGTTCTACCGATACAACCAAGTCATGTACCAATAAATTGGTCCCCTAAACGTTAAATTTGCCTAAAAACTCCTTAAAATTATTCTCAAACTTCATTATATGATACAATCAAGTTCCGAATCAATTTAAGACATTTTTAAACTCAAAATTCAATATATAAACAAATTTGAATCAATTTAATGATCAAAACTGAAGGGCACCAAAAAAAGGCTTTCATTTCACATGTATTAATAAATGTGGTACAAAACACGTTAACAAATAAATATAAATATAAATATAAATATAAATATAAATATTAAATGCAAAATCTAAACAAAATAATATAAAAAATATTTATGTTTATGTAAAAACATCATATCTAAACAAAACAAATTAAATAAATATTTATATTTATTTAAAACATCATATCTAAAAACAATTAAATAAATAAGATCTTGAAAAAACCAGAAATCGAATAAGGGAATCAAGTTTTAGTATATGTTGAGGCCTGTTTTCACAATTTCCTTAGGATAGATTCGGCCACTCCTATGGTACTTAGAGAAATGTTGGTCGTCTGTCTCCCAGGATACAATAACAAAATGATCGCGATAATAGTAGCTCTGTAGTGATTAATGAACATACCTTGCCTTCTTCAATCACCGAAATGTTTGAAAATTTGGAGAGAAAAAGAAAAGAATTTTTAAGAGTAAAATAAATTCATTGTGTGTCTCTAAAGAATTTTATAACATTCTTTAGGCTTTTATAGGCATTCAATATGGAGGAATTTTAGAAATTTCCATGAATAAATACACAAATATGCATTAAAGGAGCCTTTAAATAAAAAACCAAATCAAAATGAAAATCAATTTTATTGAAATCAAATCAAAACGAGATATTTGTCATTTTAAAGTAGATTTTGTATAATATCTATTGAGAAAAAAATATATATTGGGCTAAAATATCCCTAAAGGGTTTGATCAATCTAAACATTATGTGTTGTGCACATCGTGCAGGCACGCCTCCAACCCCAATGGATTTGCACCTCCCATGTATGCAAGGAAAAATATTAGTTTTGTCATTTAATAATTATTAAGTTGGTTTATATATATATATATATATATACAAGTTCCACGCTTGATTCCCAACCAATGTGGGACTAACGCTTTTCATTTTCCTCAACATAATTCACAAGTAACTTACTTTGAGTATCAATTTCTCATTCATCACTCAACCATTTTGAACATATGATATCCCTTTATAAAAGTCTTATAGAGTAGAACACAAAATCATAATTTTATGATTCAAAACTCCTCATTTACCAATAAAAAATATGCCTTAAAGATTAAAAAAAAAATATTTTTCCAACAATAAATACTTGTACAAACTCAAGTCTTTTATGTACATGACAATAAACTAATGCAAACCATTACCAAAATTCAAATACTCTACTCACTTTGGATCATGAACAATGATGTGATGCTCCTAACACCCAATCTCAAGCTTTATGGATAGATCTTCAATTACGCATTTAAACAATTAATGCATTAAGCTTAAAGAGCTTAATAAGTAAACTCAAATTTTCTACCTTACTTTAATCGTATTAGTGTTGAGTTTTTACAAATATAAATTCTAATTTCAATCAAATCTCATGCTTATCAATTCCACGTTAAGGCTTAAGCACTCAAACATGATTCATTTAACAATTCATGACACATATTAATGTAATTTCTGTTTTTAGAACTTATTCACTTTATTTTCATTTTAGATTTTTTTACAATTTCAACAGTAATTTCATATTTATTAACATTTATCAAGACTTACCATACCAAAATTTAATCACTCTTTATTATTTTGCTACCATTATTGATCTACTTTTCATTATCATATTTATTAGTCTATGATCGACTTAAACCATTATTAATCTTTTTACCTAACTCTTTAATAGATTAGTTGAAATCTCAATTTACTTAATTCCATTACTTATTACTTACATTTCAAATAAATTTATTATCAAATTTAACTTCTCAACCTTTTGTAAATTTAATAAATGTAGACTCGAATATGCAAAATCTCATTCAAATACATAAAAGATAATGCAATTGCATGACACCAAGATATAGAAAAATTGCACTATAAGTGCATACCCTCCTAACCACACCAATAACACAAATGTATTATGCTATATAACATCATCTCTCACACATGCATATTTGTACAAGTGTAAGTCTAATTTTATAACATGTCAATTATTTCTTACCTAATCTACCACATCGCATTATTAATCCAATAACCATTTCATGGTTCACATACTTGCATATCATAAAATACCACACAAATCACATTTTAGTTCTTGTTGGCACCCAATTATCATCTACGCACATTCACATGATCACATGATGACATTATCACCCAAGTGGCCCGTATCACCACACAATGTTTTAAATGTTTGCATATGCACTTAATAAATCAAACCATTCCACATATGACATAAGTTCTCTTTTCTTAATTCACATAATTACTTACTCTGTAGGTGACTATGTCACCATATCACACACTTATAGATAACTTATCACATAATATTCCAAATACCGAGGAGTTAATTCACACATAAGTGCTTATTAAGCTATTTATTATCTTATCATATTTCATAGCACATGATTGCTCATTTCCTAAATTAAGCCATTTTTTGAATTTTACTTTTTACTTGGTTAAAATAATTTAATTATTTAATTAATATTTTTGAAATAGAAAAAAATAATTATTTTCTCAATTAAAAGTTCAAATAATATTTATAATTGTACTCAATACATGAGACGAGCTCGAAAGCCTATCTTAATATATGAGGGGTGGCAAACCCTAGTCCCAATAAGGGTTGTCGCCACCCCTTAGGGTTTCTTAACACAAAAACTATGTTTTTCTGTTAAAATATTATTATTTAATTACCTAGTGTTCAAGTAAAACTCGTGTAATTTTTTCCTATAAATAGGAACTATAGGATGACCTAATTGACATACCAATTAGGCGTCGTTACTCTATCAGAAAAGACCATTTAATTACAAAATAAATTTTATTTTCTACAAAGCTCAAAGTAAACTAGGGTTTAGGAATAACAAAGAAGATCCTTTGGTAGAAAGTTAGGAAACAATTTAAATTGCCTTTCTCAAGGATAATAATTTGGTCTAAGGTTTATTACTATGAATACCACAAGACTCGTTTTTTAAGAAAAATTTTAAACTTTCGTTGTGCTATAAACATTGTTTTCTAAATTGATTTTTCTTACACTTAACTCTACAGGTGCAAAGGAGAGAGTGGTGGGTGGTCAACTAAGAGCATTATCAGAGTTGATGTGAAGTGATTAAACTGAATATTGAAAGGTGATAAATTAACGGATGTTGACAAGAACTCTTCCCTGTATAATCTTCTAGGAATATTGCATGTCCCACCTTATGTAACATGGTGAGACAAAGTTGAGATTAAACTTCTACTAAAGTTGTAAAGTCGAGCTTAGACAAATTCTATTTAAGCACGTGCATAGATAACTTAATAAAAAGTGATATGATAATAATACAATATAAATATAATACTTACATGCCTTATCTTATATTTATATACTACAAAACATCTTCTCTTATTTCTAGAAGGTTAAAGATATAACCTATCTAGATGTTTTTGGTGTAAATAAAAACCGGTGATTATAATGAATGTACAAAAAAGTTAAGATACAAGGGAATACAAGAAAATAAAAGCTTGAGAGAGGCGAAAGAATAATCTTACATTCTTCCTTGATGTTCCATGCTTTTATTATTATTATTATTCTTTGGATTCATGTTTCATGCTTTTTTTAAGGCTTGAAAGCATTTATCCAATGGTGAAGTGAGACAAATTTTTTGACTCAGAAATTAAATTGTATTTTTTTACGATAATAAAAATGTAAATTTATTATTTTAATAGTTTATATCTTTATAAGTTTTAAATAATTAAATTAAATTTTTATCATTTTTTAGAGAGTTAATTTAAAATTTTATAAATTATAAAAAATTAAATTAAAAATTTACTATTTTAAGTGAGAAACTTTAGATAAATATTTGTGTACAAAAAGATTAACCTCCAAAGCATGGGTTTTGAGAGTTTGGGGATCTACCCTATCCTACCTTACCCTTCAAAATTCCTTTTCGGGACTCAATCATCTAACCTTCTTCCCACTCAAGAGTGATGTTGATGTATTTTAAAGAAAATTGATATAATACAAACTCATTCTAAACATTTGCATACCTGAATATTATTTTGAAATTATTTTAAATAATTAATCAAAATATACTTGATTAAATTCTACAAATTAAATTTAATTGTTGAAACAACTACAAAATAAAATCAAACACAAACAGATTAAGAGTCAGACTAATTCGAACTAAAATTTGCTCACCGGATTAAAATTTACAACTAACAATTACACATTACAAGATTTAAATCTTGATACACAAAAACCTAAAGTTTCAGCTTTTGCTATAATAAATTTGGACTGGTTTATTTTTTAGAAGGGATAAATATTAAACTTATACATGAACTTTAGTTCAATATGCAATGTTATATATAAATTTTGATTTTGTGTAATTTTATACAAGAAATTTTTAATTGATTCAATTTTCATCAATCACTAACAATATTACCAAATCAATATCATTTTATATTGATATATTGTATACACAAACAATTATATTAATCTAATATAAAAATAAATATATTATTCGTTTCTTTAAACGTGTACAATTGAAGCAAAATCAAAGCTTCATATATACATATAAACCACAATTCAAATTTTATATTTAGTTTATATATATCAAATTACATATTAGAACAAACTTTACGTATAAATTTAATATATATCAAATTACTAATTTGCTGAAAATGCAAGCCAGTGACCTATTTGCATACCAAGCTATCTGTTTGACACATTGGGTCTTTTTAATGATTGTCAAGTCAAGTTATATTAGTTGAAATGTCGAGAACCACGAATTTTAGGTTCGTTTTGATGTAAAATTCGATTTATATCGGTCATATTAACGTGTATCGGTTGATTTTATTCATACCAATTAGAATATAGTGTATTGATTGATATAAAAGATAATTTAAAAATAAATTCAAAATTCAAATTTTATTTTGGATTTATTGAATTATGAATTGTTATATATATAATATGAGATGATCTTATTGTTTAATTTATAAAATAAGTTTTTGCTTGTTTATTTTGAGTTTGTTTAATGATGATTGTATTTGTGAATCTTATTAAATAATAATTTATATTTGAAATTTATTTAATCACATTATTTGATATTTATAAATATTTTTTATATTTATATATAACATGCTTATAAAAATAGCGATAAATCCAAAATGATGCACCAAAATATATTTATACTGGTATATATCAGTACCGTAATTTGAGAAGAGAAATAGTATACAATGAAATCTTGAGTATTTTTTTTCGAAATAATTGTATAAATTAAGTAAATTAAAATATCCAATTCAAGAGGTATTGGCTTCATGGTAGTTGTTAGTTGCGATTATTAATTAGCCATCGCACCCCAGCCTTTATTAATTCACATCACAATCACAGTAGTACTGCATTGCTTTTTCTTTTTTAACCATTTGTTCCCTTTTGCTTTTCTCCTGTTTCCACTGAAATTTGGTGTCGGTTTGGAGTCTTCGGAATTGAGCCAAATCAGATTTCGAGAAAAATTCTCTCATCACAAAATCAAAACTCTTCAGAAAAAATTCTGCATAACATAGTATTTAAACACATTTAGAAACAACAAATATGAATTCTCAGTTGTAATAGCAACAAACCAGAAAAACTCATTGGTTTTCTTATGACTATGAACATATGGAAGCACAGTGAATTGAATGATATGGAGTACAATAATAAAGTCACTTTATTCAGTGGTCGGCAACAACATATAACCCCAAGTACATCGGGGGGGGGGGGTATAACAAGCCACCTTAGACAATGGCCAAATTATAATAATAACAAACACCACCTGGATGAGGAGGCTTATGGTTATGGTTCTTAGTTTGAGAGTTCCCAACCAAAGGTTTTCCTGTTGGGTTCAAAGACATATTTGATGAGTGAATCCTTGATAGACAGTAACTCAGGGAATTCATTCTTCAGCTTAGATGCATCGAGTTCATTGTTGCTCCTGGGTGCAACAATGACCTTGGCCTGTTCTTGCAAGCTGAAATTAACCCAGTTGAAATTTGGGTCAATGTAGTCCTTGTACATTTGCAGTATCTCATTGTGGCTCACAACACCAGGGTTTGTGAAGTTCCATATGCCCCTCAAGTTCCTTTTGGCCATCTCTATCGAAACTGGTAGAAGCTCATCTAATATGGTCATGCTGTTGGAAATGTCAACCACCTTGTTGTATCGAGTGATCTTTGTGATAAAGTTCCGTGGGTTGCTCAGATCTGAGGATATAGGCATCCGGACTCTGAGTGTGCATACATTGTCAAATTCCCTCAAAAGCTCTTCAACCTGGCATCACAGTAGGAAAAAAGTTTGAAACAAAGACATATCAATGGGTGTTACTGTTAGATTAAGATACCATACCACGGCTTTGGTTTTTGAATAGAAGGAACCAGTGAAATTGGGCTTATCTTCCTCCTTGAAACCGACTCCGGTTCCTAAAGGATGAGTGGCATCATATTCAAAGATACAACCAGTAGCATAATTCATCATGAGGAGGTCATGTTCCCTGCAGATGTCAGCCAAGGTTAATGTACCAACAACATTGGTTCTTATGGTTTCGGGCTTATGAGTTTCACACCAATCCACATTTGGTCTACCCGTCACACCAGCTGCATTGAACACATGGGTTGGCTTAACAGTTTGGATATCATCCAAAAGCTGTGAACGTTGCTCCAACCGTCCTTTCCCATACTCGAAAGGTATGCCTTGTTTCTCACAGAGCTTCCCAAGAAGTCCCCCTATCCAACCTGTTCTACCGTAAATCAAAAACTTGAGAGATGGCTTTTGAGATGGTATATTGTGCTTTGGAGATGGAACCAACATCCTGCTTTGATTGAACTTGTTTTTCACAGGGGCCGAACCTAAAACTGAATTGCTCGTATCAGGGGCATTGAATTGCCTTTCAATTCCAGGCAGCATGAGCATTCTAGGATGGGGAAGCAGCGCACCGGAGACATCACCCCACCAATCAGGGTTGCTAACATACCATTCCATAGTTTTCTTGAGACCTTCCTCCCATGTGGTTCTTTCATACCATCCCAAGCTTTTCAGCTTTTGATCATCCAAGAAATATCTTTGGTCATTGAAAGGACGATTCTCCACAAACTTGATTTGGCTTTCAGGGTCCAAGTTAAACAGCCTGCAAATATCCCTGGCCACATCAATCACTCTCCTTTCTTTCTTTGTGCCTATGTTGTACACATGGCCAACTTCACCTCTGTGTAGAATGACTTCAAAGGCCTCTGCAACATCCTCACAATACAGATAACTCCTCACATTTGATCCATCCCCATGAATTGGAAGAATCTTTCCGTTCATTGCCAGTAGGATGAACTTGGGAATCAGTTTTTCAGGGAACTGATTGGTCCCATAAACATTATTCCCTCGTGTAGTTATCACAGGCAGACCATATGAGCGTCCATAAGCCATCACCAGCATCTCTGCTCCGGCTTTAGTGGCGGAATACGGGTTGGTCGGGAGGAGCTGAGAAGCCTCATGGTTTCCCACCACAGCATCTTCATCCGTCTCACCGTAAACCTCATCCGTGCTTACATGGATGAACCTCTTGATTTTGCCAGTGACTTTGCAAGCTTCCAGGAGAACATGAGTTCCATAAATGTTGTTTTTGGTGAACTCAAAACTGTTACCGAAGGAGTTGTCAACATGAGTCTGGGCTGCAAAGTGCATGATGGTATCAATGAATTCAGTCTGTAGGATAAAATGAACCAGATCAGCACTTGCAATATCTCCCTTGATGAACTTGAAGTTGGGAGATGAGCGTGAAGGGTCCAGGTTCTTCAAGCTTGAGCAGTAATCAAGCTTGTCAAGGACCACAATTTTGTAGTCCGGGTAGTTGCGGATGAGACGGTTGCAGACATGGGAAGCAATGAAGCCAGCAGCTCCGGTTATGAGGATGTTCTTCGGCGTGTATTTATTAGCCATCTAAAATACATTTTCACAAATACAACATAAACATTAAACATATTAAAAACATCAATATTAACATTAAACATGCATTTAACAAGATACATTACACACATATACATGTACAACTACAATAATCCTTGCTAAAACTAGAAGAATTGAGAAGAAGAATGAAGAGAGGAGTAAGAAAACGTACGCAAAAGTGAGTGATTTTCCTTTTTTGGTGAAGGTGTTGAGTGAGAGAAGAGAGCAGGAAGGTAGAGAAAAGAAAGAAGAGAGAATGTGTGAGGGGACCCTTCGTAGAGGTGAGCGGTTTATAGATGAATTTAGTATTTAATGCAATGATATTGACATTGTATAAATGTTATATGCTATCAGGTTATTTAAAAAAATAAATATTCCATCACAATCCACACAAATTACTTGGTAAAAGTATATAGAGTTTCCGACTCAGTCAATTGCATTTTGCCTCATTTATTAAAAAAAATAGATAAATTAATTCCTGTACGTTGGATTAAAGAATAAACTGGTCATTTCTATTAAAAATTTTATTCATTTCTACTATTAAAAATTGGTGTATCTAACAGAATAACCAAACAAGTTATTTTCTTAATGAGATAATAGTTGAAGTGCTTGACTGTAGTGACCACTACGAATTGGCATTACTGAAAACTGTGCAAACAAAAACAAAGAACATCAAAGATTTGTTTATGTAATTCAGTTTTCCAACATTTGGGGAGCCTAACTTAGTGAATTATTTCACTATCTTTATTCACACATACAATTGATTCACACGCTATCACTCCCCAAGAATAGAGACCTCACCTTTGCACCTAAAGACTAGAACACTCATCTCCAAATTATTCCCTTGAGAACTTGGGCAGTAAACACTCATTGTTTACAAAGCAGTTTGCACTTAATAACAAAAATAGTTCCCCAATGAACAAATTCAACTGCTCTCAGTAAGCTCTCATCCATACCTAGACAAGCATCAAGGCATGGATAAATTTCAGCTTGTTAACATACAATCTAAGTGAATATAAAATAACTCCTTGAAAATATCTATTACAACATTAACATTCAAAGAACAATCAATCGAAAATATGTTCTCCAAAATCAGCAATACAATTCGATCGAATCTCCATATTTTAAGGGTTGAATTGATTCACTCGAATCCAATCCAATATAAGAAAGTCAAGGATTGGTTTCCATAAATGGACCTTAGAATATTCAAAATAACAACACATTAACAGGTTCAAAGATTTCCTTCATTAAATTGTCAATTCAAATAAGGCAAATAATTTAACTGCCTTAGTGGTAGCTTGCAATAGCACTACCGAGTGCCACCCAACTTCAATAAGCACATCTTGCCTTAACATGTTACATGTAATGTGTTACATGTACCTTATGCTCACGCATGAGACCAATTTTTAATAGTAGAAATGGATAAAATTTTAATAGAATAACCAGTTTACTCTTTAATCTAACATATAGAGATTAATTTGCTCATTTTGTTAATAGACAGTGATAAAATACAATCTAACCCTTAATATAAGACCTAAATTTTTATAATTGAACCATCTTTTTGGCAACATTATCTCCAAATCGTTAGCAAAGCCTTTTTAGAATTCACGTGAGGATATTAGACAGAGATAGCTTTTAAGATGTATGATATATATATTTATTATAATATCCTATAATAACTTTTTAAAATGATATTTGTTTAATATATAAAAAGTTATATTTTAAAAATTGGAAATATTCTTTTCATTTCGTTTGTGCAATTAATAGAATTATAAAAGAAGTTTGTGAAATTATAAAAAAAATTATGATAATTCTTAATACATATTAGAATTATTAATATTTTGCATTTTTATTGGTAATGATTAAAAGTAAATAAATTATGAGGGGGACATCCATATTTAGGTACATCAAAACAAGTCAACATGTTACTCGTTTCTTAGCATTTCTATTTTACAAATGTCCTACTTTCTATATTTTGAGAGCCAATTATTTTCCCTTGCATAGCTTTCTGTTTCGTTAGATTAAGGCTAGTAAATTATTAACTAGACACCTAACTATAAGGGTAAATTATATCATTAGTCACTAATCTAGAGATAAGTTTTCGTTTTGGTTACTTAACTAAAATAATGTTACAATTTGGTCACCAAACTATTCAAAAGTTTTCATTTAAGTCACCAAACTATTCAAAATGCTTTATTTAAGTCACTAAGCTATTAAGCTTTTTTTCCACCTACAACCTTCAAGTAATGATTCGATGATTGGTGTAGTAGATCAACACCCATCTACAAGTAAAAGAACATACTTTAAATCCAAGTTAATCTGACAGTTAGTGCCAAAGATCAAAGAAAAAAGTTGTTTGAATTTTAGTTCGAAAAAAAGGGTAAAGAGAGCTTTCGATTGGTGTAGGTAGTGCGAATAGAGAAAGCCATATAGCATCGATTTTAACAGCTCAGTAACTTAAATGAAAACTTTTGAATAGTTCAATGACCAAATTATAACTTTTTTAGTTAAGTGACCAAAAACTTACTCATAGTTTTGTGACTAATGGTGTAGTTTACCTATTATTAACTAATTTTCTTCAATGTTGTTTGAGCCAGATTGGTTGGTCAGATCGATTGAATCGGAAACTGACCAAGATGTTCGTCTGAAAAGTGACTTTGAACCGATCAGATTAGGAAACGATACGAACTTGTTGAACCAACTAAAAAAATCAGTTGAATCAAGTTTTTTTTTTTTAATTTTTTAATCAAATCGGTTAGTATTTGGCATGCTTAGAGTTTACCTTTTTATTTATTCCACAAGCAACCTTAGAAAATTACCTCGTGTCTCTCTTTTTCCTTTTAAATATTTACTTTTTAATATTAAACTATACCCCTATATCACTTGTCAATCCATTGATCTTGCTTGTGGAGTCTAAATTGGTACATTGTTAGTGGAGTTTTTAGACTCCATAAGCATGATCAAGGGGTTAACAAGTGTCCTATAGGAGTATAGTAAAATAATAAAATAAATACTTAAAAAAAGAGACACAACAATTTTCTAGGGCTTTTTGTAGAATAAAAAAAAAAAGAGTAAATGGTGAGTGTACCAAAGACTATTTGGAAAATACAACTTTAGAAAACACAATAAAAAATAGGTTTGAAGAAAAATCGAAGTTTTTAATTTTTTTCCAAAACTAGAACTTGATTGTGTTGTCTAAATTAACAAACACTTAATCAAAATTGTACATTTTCGATTCGTCTAGGATGAATGCTCCAACCGAATAGTGTTCTCTATTATCTTCAAGCACATGTCTATCGAGTGTGGGCTCCTTTAGAATTAGAAAATTTTTCACAAAATTACAAGTGGGGTAATTTCATAATTTCTCTAAACTTTTAGGCCAAATTGTAAATAAAAAAATATCTCTAAAAATTTTCTAAAACAATTTTCTCAAAGAATTTTCTCTCTACAACTTTCTTTTGAATTCAAGTGTGTGAAAAATAATGACTCATAACTCTCTTTATATAGGGAAGTTTAGAAAGTTTAACTATGATCAAACTTAATCATTTTAATATTATATTAATATAATACTTATCAAGATAAATATTAGATTAAATTTAATATTAAATTAATTAAATTTAATATTAAGATAATCAATTCAATTTTAAATTAAATTTAATATTAAATCTATTAAAATAATATTTTTTTTGGAATAGTTAATCTGAAATCAAATTATCCGGTAAAATCCCAGTAGGAGTGTGATTCCTCCACTGCTCAACCGCCTAAGGACCACTCGCTGGTCACCAGAATGCCGTCGTTGCCACCGCCAGCACCGTCGTGTCTGATGGTGCCATTGCAGGTGTGACACTCTCACGGGACTCCAAGTCGGTTCAGTCTAGGTCGGTGTTGGCCCTATGGTCCGATCCTGCCACTGGTTGGACCATCGACCCGGTTTCATATACCAAGCCCAGTTTGACGACCTTTTGGGTCTCAGTCTCGGTTTTGGGTTCTCAAACCCAATTTTCGATCTAAGATTCAATTTTCAAGTTCAATTACCCATTGGGCCAATTGTCTTACTTGAAAATTAATATTAAAAAATATCATATTTATTTTAATTAATTTAATCTTACTTTATCAAAATTAATTTTCCCAAAAGTCATTTATAATTTCCAAATTAATTTTTTAAGAAAATTCTTTAATCAAATTCTCTAATTGAACAATTCTCACGACCGTCTAATTTAATTGCACATCGAAAAAATCGACTCAATTAAATTATTTTCAAACTCATAGAATTCTCTTATGATTCAAATTCAGTCTGATCGAGCTTTTGTTGAATTAGCGTGTAACTCCCCAAAATTTTAAGAATTTAATTGTGAGAATCTGCAGTAATTAAATTCTGGTATCTCTGGTTCTGTGCTCTACTTTTGTGTTTAAGGTTTGGAGTTCGAGTTGTGTCATTAAAAGTTTTGTTATCATAAAAGCAACCCTTAATCACGCATTACATAGTTAAGTTCAATTCAGTGTGAATTTGTGTTAAGAATGAGCCTGTTGGTTCATTGGTTTAGTGTCTGTATTCTATAAGGTCCTGTGCTCGAGTTTCGGAGAGGACAAAAAGGAATATTTTTTGTCAAATACTAGAAACCTGCTTGGAAGTTAGAAATTTAATTAATGTTAGTTCTTTTCTTCTTTAGTTGTTATTCCCTTTTCTTTGTTGTCACTTTTGTTCTTCTTTTTCATTCTTTTTCATTTCTTTTATTTTTGCTAATTGTAGTCGTGGGGGATACAAGATTAACTGAAATTTTGTTGTTAATCATTGGTCAGAAGGCTATCGAGTAAGTAACTGTCAATGTGAGCATTTCTATGCTTTTCTTTCGTTTCTGTAATTACTTTGAATTGGGTATTTTGTGAGTTGCGAGAATCTCTAATAAACGATCATTTGTTTCCCTAATAGGCGGGAATATTGGCAATAAGGAATAGCAACACAACAGTTTTCGTGATTATCACTGAAGTTTCGATAAGTTTGGGTTTGTTGAAGGTTTCGTGTCAAAACTTTTGACATAGGCATTATATGTGTAATCGGGAAATTCTATTGATTAAATGGCTGAATTGTGTAACTGAATGATTATTTCAAGCTTCGAGGATCTTTTGTGTTGTTGTTATTTCAAAATCTCTTCAGGTGCGTAGCAAAAACCTTAATTTTTGCAAGTTTCGATCACCAAAAATGGTGGTTGTCGACGCCACATGGCTGTGTGGATGGCCGTGTAACTCACTATTCATCAATTTGGAGTCACACGGGTAAGGCACACGGGCGTGTATCTAGGCTGTGTATGACAATATTAGTGCAGGGTTCACACAGGCAAGGGACATGGGCGTGTATCTAGGCCGTATAACTCACTGTTTGTAACAATACGAGCGAGCACATGGGCGTGTGTCCAGGCTGTGTGAGTGACACGGGTAAGGACACAGCTGTGTGTCTAGGCCGTGTAACTATCTGATTGATGCTTTAAAACCACACGAGCAAGGACATAGGCGTGTGCCCAAGCCGTGTGAACCACACGGGGAAGGACACGGACGTTTGTCCAGGCCGTGTGGCATATATAAAAGGGCCCGAAAACCTTTTTTGAGGCCGTAAATGTTACTTAAGATTGATATTGACGTCCCCATGGTATAAATGGTCTCAATTGACTAAATAAGAATTCTCTGATACCTTGTGACATATGCCTGAATTCTATACCTGTATATGCACTGTGATACTTAGTCTGTATTGAACTGTACTATCTACTTATGGAACAATTTAGAATAACTGAATACATATTGTGGATATTGGTTCTCTGTACATGCATGGATTGGAATATTATGAAGAAGGAAGTGATTTATTCTAAATTAGTGGCTAAGCCACCATATGTATAATTCTGATCCCGGTGCTTCGTCGCATTACGATTTAGCAGCTAAGCTGCGTTTTTGTAAACGTGTCAGACAGACACTCTATGGTGTGTAGGGTTGGTTGGGCATTGAACGCCCTTAACTGTATGTTGGGATGGCAAAAAATGATGTGTAGCGGATGGGGGTTATGAATATTTGCATCTGACTCTAATCTGTTCTATATATGAAATTGAAAATCTGAAATTAATTTGTCTTGGATCTGAACTAGAAATGTTTCTGTTATCAGATTAAATCTTTGAATACGAACACTGTTTGGTAAATGTGTTTATGTGAACAAACTTCTTTATACACTGAGTTCACAACTCACTTTATTTTTGGTTAGATTTCAGGTGGTTCTTAGTCTTGAACGGGTTGGCACCGCGGAAGTTCGGTCAAGCTTTTATCTTTCATTTAACTAATAATTTAGGAATTTTGATAAACTATGATATTATGACTTTTGGATGATTATATACTTAACTAATCTTTGTGATGAATATTATGCGACATACGGTTTAGTATTATTGTGTTATATGTGTAGCATTTGAGTATCGATAATGTGACTCTTTAAACTTGGACTAGACGTCTAGGCCGAGTTTAGGGTGTTACATAGCAAAGGGACTAATAAAACATATACTATTATGCTCTAATAATTATAATTATGTCCAGAAGTATTGTTCTGATAATTCACAATTACTTAATCATGGAGTTAGTCCATAAGAAGTACCATGATTGAAAACTCCTTATTATATACCATTTACGAAAGCAGTTCATCCAACTTCTTTGTCCAATGACCTTGTTATGTGTGTGTTACCCTCATATGATATTATTGATTCCTTTAAGAATTTATATGAGCATCAAAAAGAAAAATGGAAGTTAAGATCTTAGAGAGTATGTTCATCAACTTAGAAGCAAGAAACTAGTAGATGGAAGTGAAGAAAAATAGATGGAAATTGAAGGGTAGTGATGAAGTTGAGAAAGAAATGGAAGAAAATCAAAAGAGAAGAATTTCTTGTCAAAAGAGGTAAGTTTCATATTAACCTTACTTGTATTTCAATGAGTTGAGTTAAATATATGGTGAATGAAAAGTATAATATGTGTTTTTTAATTTATACATTAGAGATTGGAAGTATAGATGAAGTATGAGATGAAGAGGCACCAAATTTTCAAGTGAGCGAGCGAGTGAATATGATTCATTATAACAAGAATTAAGGTAAAGAAATGAATATGTTATCAACATATAAATATAAGTGATTAATTTGGACATTAACTGAAATTATAATAAATATATGTGATCATATGAAAGTTAGTGCAAAAGAACCATGAGAAAGAAAATTTTTCTACTAAAATAGTTTTTGGATAGCACAAGTAACTAAATTTTGAAAATTCACCAAAAATGGTAGAAATCAAATTAGACGTTAAATAAAATATAAAATTAAATCCTATTGAGTTTAGTTTTTTTACAGAAGAAACGATGTAAGCAAAGGATTTGTAGATTGTGATATATAATAATTTTTGTGAGATAATGTCAAAATGATTTTGGGTTGCCCTATTCTAACTTTGAAAAAATCTTTATAAATTGTACAAAAAATTTTAGGATATGAAATTTATTCGAATAAAATCTTAATGAGTCTATTTTCAAGGAAAATAAACAGAAAATTAATATGAGACTTTTTCTGAAAGTTAATAATTTTTAGTCATGAAGAATTAGAGCTGCCTAGCAGTAGAACATTGGAGGATTAAAAGAATAAACTGTATTAATTGACGTATGTAGGAATTCTAAAATTTTTATGGTACAAATTTCATTGAGTCTAGTTTCAAAAACAAAAAGCGGATTTTAATGTTGAATTCTGTAGATCAAGATAAAAATAATTTAGTGACTGCTATTCTAGTTGATAGTCTTGCTAAAAATATGTAATTAGTGAAACATGATTAATGTTGCATATAAGCATGCTATGCTAGAAGTTATGTAACACCCTAAACCTGGCCTATACGTTATGGTCGAATCTGGAGTTGTCACAAGGTAGGGTTTTGAAAATAGGGTCATTTTGTCAACTCATTCAAGATTCATAGTTTATACTCGTTTATAACCATCTTCAAAAGTGTTATTTGATTCATTTATTTACCAAAACATAATTTACAGCAGAAGTCTTAAAAATATTTTAGAAATCCAGTTCGTATTTTCAGAAAAAACTTTTTTTTCATAAAACCGTGTTTTCCATCATGCATCGTAATGAAAAAGTCAAAAATCGCATCCAAAACCGAAATAAAAACCAACAGTCCGGAGAGTCCCAAAAATTACAAATTCTCAAATGAAACCAGAATTATAAAAAAAAAAATAATTTACTATGTAATGCCCCAAATTTCCTTAATTCCGGCTTTTGTGAATTTGTAGCACAAAAATATCTGTATGTGTTTCTGAAATTAATTTGACAAAATATCTATCTACTTCAGTGGTTAAGTGTTCTGAGTGTGTTGGGGAGGTCCGAGTTTAAGCCACAACTTGGGTAAATTTTGGCATTTTTATGAATAAAGCCCTATCTCTAGCCAGTAGGCTTAAAATTAAAAGTTTGTAAGGCGATAACAGAATGGGCCTGTTGGTTTGGTGGTTAAGGGGAGAATTATTATGCATGAAGTCTTGAGTTCGATCACTTGCGTTGACAAGGGACATTATTTTTGCCTTTAGTTAGGTATGAGTTTGAATTAATTTGGATTCTGAGTAGTGGAGCATAGTGGGGTAAGTGGGAGTAAAGATAGGAGGCTAATCAGAATTCTGATTTGTTTTTCTCTGTTTCCCTAATTTTCTCCGGCCGTTTCCTTGTTTCCCCTCCCTCTTTCTCACGTTGTCCTCTTCCTGGTTGCCATTCCATCTTTGTTTTCGTCTTTTTCTTTAGCTATTACCTTTTTATCTCCTTCACTCCAGTTTTTTTCTTTTGGGTACTACTGGTAAGTATGGATTCTTGTAATTCTAGGTTGAGTAATGTTTCCTATTCTAACAAGAGATTACTGGTATTTAGGAAGGGCATGAGGGGCTGCTGGTCGTGATCTAGTATTTTAGTTGTACAGGAAGAATTATCGTCGATAAGAAGGTAATAATTTTTCGGTAGATGCTAGTGGGTCATCTCTTCGTGTTGCGTTTAAGAATTGATTAAGTGACTAAATTGGTGTTAATTTACGGGTTCTTAGGTGGTGGTGACTTTAGAATTACGTTTGTGGCAAAATCGAACCAAGTGTGTACCCGGAATCACGAAAAACAAGAATCGACAAAATTTGAAAAGTAAAATTATCGAAGCCATATGAGTGTGTGGTAGGCCGTGTGGTGGTACATGGCCGTGTGGTCAACGAACCAAGCCGTGTGCGCATGACACGGGCGTGGGACACGACCGTGTAATGACCGGAGAGGCCATGTGCAAGACACGGGCTCGATCAATTGAGCCGTGTGGGCCACATGAGTATGTGGGCCCACACGAGTGAACAATACGGGTGTGTGGAATTTTTGGCCAGACCGTGTGATCCACATGACCAAGGCCAATTTAGGCCGTGTGGGCCCACACGGGCAGGCCACATGGGCGTGTGAGCCCATTTTTCAAAAATGATATGTAAGGTTGTACGGGTCGCTCGAGTCGACTGTAACCTATTGTAGGGTCGGTAAGCATTACTTAGATCCCTAATTCTGTGATCTGTTTGTATTATGTATGATTAAAGCATGTGATACATAGCATGTAAATTTGATATGACTGTTTAATCCGATAAAGTGCATTACAGCATGTCATATATGTATGTTGCATTGCATTAAGGTTGGGTTGATGAAGCTGAAGGAAGTATCTAAAAGGCCTTATAAGCCTGTTATCTGGTAGCCCAACTGTTTTATTTGATATGTACCACATTACGGTACACTATGGTGTGTAAGGATAGAAGGGTACTATATACCCTATTTGGTGTGTAGGGATGGGTGGGTCGATTATATCCCCACATGGTGTGTTAGGTTGGACGAAGTTGGTGTGCAGGGTTGGTGGGTTGGGTTTTTTTCTACTATTTTTTTTGATATGCATGCTTTGTCTGATTCTGTATCTGAATGGGCTAAGGTCCACACCGATTCTGTAAAGAGCGTAGGCTCGATTTGTACATAAAGTAATTGACTGTATTCTGATAAATGTCTGTATACATGCTGCCTGTGGGGGAATTGCACATTGAGTTTGTGAAAACTCACCCCTTTTCTGTTTTATCTATTCAGGTAATCCCTAGCAGTAGATGGATCGGTGCAGCGGATGACTCGACGGTGACCACTGCCATTTTCATTCTAGTTTTACGATTTTTATGCTCTTGCTACGTTGATTATTAGTTTTGGGGATTTTCTATGTAATTTGTGGACTTGGATTTTTTGGGGGAAGCGCATAGTAGCCCTTAGCTATGCACCCCGGTGGGAACAAAATGTATCGAGATCTTCGAGAGTTGTACAGGTGGCCAAGGTTGAAGCGTGACATTACCGACTTCGTTGCTCACTGTTTGACTTGTCAACAGATTAAGGCTGAGCATCAGTTACCTTCGGGTTTGCTGCAGCCGGTTTAGATACTGATGTAGAAATAGGAGCGAGTAATGATGGACTTCGTTAGTGGGTTACCTCTAACGCCCACTAAGAAGGATTCTGTCTGGGTCATCGTGGATCAATTGACCAAGTCTGTGCATTTCATTCCAGTCAGGATAGACTTCTCCTTGCAAAAGTTTGCTAAGCTCTAAATCTCTAAGATAGTGAGGTTACATGGGGTACCTGTCTTGATTATCTCTGATAGGGATTCTCATTTTACGTCTCGGTTTTAGAAGAAGCTGCATGAGGCTCTGGGTTCAAGGTTAGACTTCAGTACTACTTTCCATCCTCAGACAGATGGACAGTCAGAGAGGGTGATTCAGATACTGGAGGACATGTTGAGGAGCTGTGTTATCGATTTTCGAGGCAGCTAGGATGAGTACTTGCTTTTGGCTGAGTTCGCCTACAATAACAGCTACCAGTCTAGTATACAGATGGCACCTTACGAGGCACTGTATGGTCGTAAGTGTCACAATCCGTTGTGCTAGACTGAGTTGGGTGAGTGACATATTCTGGGTCCGGAATTAGTTTCAAAAATTAAGAACAAGGTCTATTTGATTCGAGATCGACTGAAAGCGACTTCTAACAGGCAGAAATCTTATACGGATCTGAAATGATGTGAGATAGAGTATTCTATGGGGGACTCCGTTTTTCTGAAGGTTTCATCATGGAAGAAGGTTCTGAGGTTCGGTCGCAAGGGCAAGTTGAGCTCTCGATTTATTGAGTCGTACCAGATTTTAAAACGAGTGGGGCCAGTTGCATATCAATGAGAATTACCCCCAGAATTAGATCGCATACATGATGTGTTTCACGTCTCTATGTTGAGACACTACCGCTCTGATCCCACACACATTGTTCCTGTGGAGGACATTGCGGTTAGACTAGATATGACATTTGAGGGAGAGCCAGTACTGATTTTAGATCGCGACGTTAAGATTCTGCAAAGAAAGTTTATTCCTTTAGTGAAAGTGCTGTAGCGGAATCATAGCACTGAGGAGGCTACTTGAGAGCCAGAGTATTTGATGCGTTTGCAGTATCCTCACCATTTCTTATCAGGTAAAATTTCGAGGCCGAAATTTTCTTTTAGGGGGTAGATTTGTAACGCCCAAATTTCCTTAATTCTGGCTTTTGTGAATTTGTAGCACAAAAATATCTGTATGTGTTTTTGAAATTAATTTAACAAAAATATATGTCTGCTTCAATGGTTAAGTGTTCTGGGTGTGTTGGGGAGGTTTCGAGTTCAAGCCACAACTTGGGTAAATTTTGGCATTTTTATGAATAAAGCCCTAACTCTAGTCAATAGGCTTAAAATTAAAAGTTTGTAAGGTGATGACAGAATTGGCCTGCTGGTCTGATGGTTAAGGGGAGAATTGTTATGCATGAGGTCTTGAGTTCGATTACTTACGTTGACAATAGACGTTATTTTTGCTTTTAGTTGGGTAAGAGTTTGAATTAATTTGGATTCTGAGTAGTGGAGCACAGTGGGGTAAGTGGGAGTAAAGATAGGAGGCTAATCAAAATTTTGATTTGTTTTTCTCTGTTTCCTTAATTTTATCTGGCCATTTCCTTGTTTCCCCCCTCTCTCTCACGTCGTCCTCCTCTTACCTGACATTCCATCTTTGTTTTCGTCTTTTTCTTTTTCTATTACCTTTTTGTCTCCTTCACTCTGGTTCTTTTCTTTCGGGCACTATTGGTAAGTGTGATTCTTGTAATTTCGGGTTGAGTAATGTTTTCCTTTCTAACGAGAGATTACTGGTATTTAAGAAGGGCACGAGGGCTACTGGTTATGATCTGGTATCTTAGTTGTACGAGAAGAATTATCGTCAATAAGAAGGTAACAAATTTTCGGTAGATGGTAGTAGGTCATCTCTTCGTGTTGCATTTAAGAATTGATTAAGTGACTAAATTGGTGTTAATTTACGCGTTCTTAGGTGCTGGTGACTTTGAAATTACGTTTGTGGCAAAATCGAATCAGGTGTGTACCCGGAATCACGAAAAATGGGAATCGGTGAAAGCCAAAAAGTGAAACTATCAACGCCACACGGGCGTGTGGTCGTCTGTGTGGTAGGTCGTGTGGCGGTACACGGCTGTGTAGTTAACAAACTAGGCCATGTGCGTATGACATAGGCGCGAGACATGGCCGTATGATGGCCAGAGAGGCCGTGTGTGAGACGCGGGCTTGATCAATTGGGCCGTGTGGCCACACGGGCGTGTGAAATTTTGGGCCAGGCCGTGTGATCCACAGGCCAAGGCCAATTTGGCTGTGTGGGCCACACAGGCGTATGGGCCCACACGGGTAGGCCATATGGGTATGTGAGCCCATTTTTCAAAAATGATTTGTAAGGTTGCACGGGAAGCCCAAGTCGACTGTGACCAGTCGTAGGGTCGGTAAGCATTACTTAGATCCCTAATTCTGTAATCTGTTTGTGCGATGTATGATTAAAGCATGTGATACATAGCATGTAAATCTAATCTGACTGTTTAATCTGATAAAGTACATTACAGCATGTCATGTATTTATGTTGTATTGCATTGAGGTTGGGTTGATGAAGCTGAAGGAAGTATCTAAAAGGCCTTATAAGCCTGTTATTTCGTAGTTCAGTTGCGTTATTTGCTATGTACCACATTACGGTACATTATGGTGTGTAGGGATGGAAGGGTACTATATACCCTCTTTGGTGTGCAGGGATGGGTGGGTTGATTATATCCCCACATGGTGTGTTGGGTTGGACGGAGTTGGTGTGCAGGGTTGGTAGGTTGGTTTTTTTTCTGCTATTTTATTCTGATATGCATGCTCTGTCTGATTCTGTATCTGAGTGGGCTAAGGTCCACACAGATTCTGTAAAGAGCGTAGGCTTGATTTGTACATAAAGTAATTGACTGTGTTATGAGTAATGTCTGTATGCATGCTGCCTGTGGGGGGATTACACACTGAGTTTGCTAAAACTCACCCCTTTTTTATTTTTTCTATTCAGGTAATACCCAACAGTAGATGGACCGGTACAGCGGAGGACTTGACGGTGACCAGTGACACTTTTATTTCGATTTTATGATTTTTATGCTCTTGTTAACTTGATTATTATTTTTTGAGATTTTTGATGTAATTTGTGGACTTGGACTTTTTGGTTTTATTTGGGTTTTTGGACTGATGTTATGGGTTTATAATTTGCCACGCAATAAAGTACCGTTTTCCTAAAATAAACTAAGTTATTCATACGTACAAACGGTTGCAAAAAGTATTTGGTTTTCAAAGCTTCTGCGTAAAAGAAAAGTTTTAAAGCAAATCAAATAGTTCACATTTTTCTGATTTAAGTAAAGATAATAATTGGAATGATTTTTAATGTAACGATGCATTTTCAAAAACACTTTCATGTGACATCATCAGATTTGGTCGTAACGTCTAGGGCGGGTTTGGAGTGTTACATACTAAGTAAAATATTTCTTGATCAAGTGGTCACCGCTGAGGCTTTGTCGTACTGACTCGTCCAAGTCTGTGGATTACCTGAACAAAATAGACAAACAGACGTGAGTTTTTGTAAACTCAGTGTGTAACCCAATGGCATTAGATATGCAATACATACAATAATCTCATACACAGTCAGATATAGATTCAAATTTGAATTCGGACCTAAATCTTTTACAGATAATAGATTAGAAATACAGAATTCTACCCCATCCTCTACACACCAACTCCGACCATCCCATCACACCATGTGGGGTTAAAAGCACCCACCCATCCCTATACACCATATCGTGCCATTACGGCACATGTCAGATAATGTGCAGCCAAACATCCAGAATATGGGCGATGATCGCCATATAGAAAACTTCCTCCACATATACAAATCCCACCCCGTTCAAATATATATAATCAGAGTTATCATGCTCACATGCTCATATACAGATATCGGATATATATACATCAGACTAATCAACCATGCATAGTAGTATCATATTCAAAACAAAATATCAGACTAACAGATCACATAGTTTTAGGGTTTGGTTAGCCTTTACCGACCCTACGGTAGGCCCATAGTCGACCGGAACGACTCGTTTGACCTTAGGGAGAATTTCCAAAATTTGGGCCTACATGTCTGTGTGGCTTACCCATATGGGCCCACACGCCCAGATTGGCCCTGCCCGTATAGTCCACACGACTTGGCCCAAAACCCACATGCCCGTGTGGGCCCACACACTAAACTTGGCCCAACTAGTGTGGCCTTCACGGCCATACCCACATCTTCATATGGTTGTGTCTTGCGCAGGACCATGCCCTCATCAAACACATGGCCGATCTTGCACACAGCCAACCACACGGCCACGTACACACCCGTGTGGCGTCAACAGTAAGGTTTTTCGGCTTTTGCCAAACCTCGATTTTCTGTGTTTTAGGTACAAACCTAACATGATTTCAATGTAAAAACACTGCCAAGACAACCAGAACGTAAAATCGACAAACCAAACTCCCAAAATCAGTTTTAACTCACAGTTAAACCGAAACCAAGAACCTAACAACTGTTCAATTCAAGCGTTCACCACTTACCCCAACACCCCGAACGATAACGACTAAGATTTCGCAAGAGGAGAGCCCCGTTCCTCACGATCCACTACTGCCGAAACAGAAAATGAAGTTCCAACTGGCAACTTGGAAAATCAAAAGCTACAAAAACACAAGAATCTTACTTACCAAACAACCGAAGGAAAACGAAAGTATAATATATAGAGATTGATGACAGATTAAATAGAATAGAAGGAAAAATCAAAGAGGATTGAAGAATGAAAGAATAGAAAAAGGCAAAAGAAAGTTGACGTCAGATATTTCCTGGAAAGAGAGAAAAATTTGAAAAAGAAAAATAGAATAAGAATAAAATAAAATAAAAACCACTTTGGTAACAACTCCACTACATCCACAAACTCATAACCACCTCAGTATTTCAACTCTACCGAAACTTCATCGAATAACCAAGCAAAAATAACATATACACTCGCGCAAGGATTCGAACACAGGACCTTTAACACACTAATTCCTTACCACTTGAACCAGCAAGCTCATTTTGATATGAATTAATGATAATTTAACATAAGCTCACTCAGTAAGAGTAAGGCTTGGATAAAAAGCAACAAAATTTCCAAATGTGAAACTTGAACCCAAGACCTCATACACACCCCCAAAACACTTAATCACTCAAGTAGATACACACTTGTGTCAAATATTTACAGAAATAGAAATAAATTAAGTGGGGCGTTACAACTCTACCCTTCTAAAAGAAATTTTGACCTTGAAATTTACCTGATCAGAATAGATGAGGATACTGCTGATGCATCGAGTCCTCAAGTTCCTACGTGGCTTCCTTAGTGCCATAATTCCATAATAGAACCTTTACTACCGGTATGAACTTCCTCCTTAGAACCTTAATATCACAATCCAAAATCTGAACCGCCTTATCCTCAAAAGTTAAATCTAGTCTAATCTCGATCTCCTCAACAGAAACAATGTGAAATGGATCAGACCAATATCGCCTCAACATCGAGACATAAAAAACATCATGGATACGGTCCAACTCTTGAGGTAATTCCAACTGATAAGCGACTAGTCCCGCACGCTTTAAAATTCGATACGGCTCAATAAACCTAGGGCTCAACTTGCCCTTACAATCGAATCTTAAAATTTTCTTCCACGGAGAAACCTTAAGAAAAATGAAGTCACCCATGGAGTACTCAATATCTCTCATCTTCAAACCTGTATAAGACTTTTGTCTATCAGGAGTTGCCTTTAGATGATCCTGAATTAGCCTAACCTTATCTTCGGTCTCTAAAACCAACTAGGACCCAAAACCCGATGCTTACCCAACTCAGTCCAACATAGCGGAGTATGACACTTACGACTATATAAAGCCTAGTAAGGTGCCATCTGGATGCTAGACTAGAAATTGTTATTGTAGGGAAACTCAACTAACGGTAAAAAATTCTCCCAATTACCTTGGAAATCTACCACACAACTCTGAAGCATATCTGTAACACCCTTAACTTGTATCCGTCATCAGAATAAGGTTCGAAACATTACCGAAATTTACAGATCAAGTAAATAGATACTTCATTTTATATAGTATTCATGTCAGAAATCAAACATAAATTCCTTTATATGAACCCTCGAGGTCCAAAACATGCATTAGAAATAAGTCGAGACTAAACTGGGTATTTAGAAAATTTTTTGCGAAATTTTAAAATTTTTACAAGTTGTAGTAATCACATGCCCATGTGGGTAAGCTGTGTGGCTCACATGGCCAAGTGACCTGCCTATGTCCTAGGCCATGTGGGCATTCGATATGAGGTACACGGTCGTGTCCCTAGCCCGTGTGGACAAAAGAAGACTATTTCCTAACCTTATTTCTCCCCCATTTTACCTTGCACCTATATCAACACTTTATTACATTCTCAAGCTAATTCAAAACATTTAAACCAAGCTAAAATCAAGTTCTATACACTCTTACTTAAATTACCAAGTTAATACATATGCATATCTTATCAAACATGCTAGCTTAATTCAACTATCAATATGCCAATATAATTTCTATCAATCAACCACTTCAACTACATACTAAACACATTATGGCTTCATTAATACATATCAAAACATATTCATCACAAGCCATTCCAATGGCTTGTTATAACAAAAACACTTACATGCCAACATTGGCTAATCAATCTATACATGCCATTATAACCATAATTGATTTACCATATATACCGAAATAGGCTAATGGATAGTGTGAGTGATCTCCACCAAGCTTCCAATCCAACGAGCCTTCGAATTACTGTAGAACAAGGGAAAATAAAATAGAGTAAGCATGAAATACTTAGTAAGTTCGTATAACATGGTAATTAAATTACCATTCATTTATGTTCAAGATAAACATGCAAGACACAATCAACCAATTTGGTCACAAGCCCTAACCCGTATTCTCATCACCCTTGTTAGTCATATATTTCACTCAAATATCAAGAAAAAATATATGGGCTCAACGATAACCAAATTTCCATATGCATATACTTTTCACATCATGAATTCATATAACATATATAAATGATATCCTTGTATTCCAAGTACATTTTCATAATATTTCGTCTCGAGTTCAGGTTATTTCATGTCGAAACTTTGCCCATTAAATCATTTGAAATATCAATGTCACACAGGTAATACACTCAAGGTGTACAAATCTATAATCATGGATGAACATATTCATCAAACAAATTCCATGTTCATATATTATCATAATCTCATATTTCTATATATGATATATCATCACTTTCATGTACTTCTGGCAGATACTTGTAATAATTTATTTCATGTTCATATCTTCTTCTGTTAGAATTTTACCTGTTGAATCATTGAAACATCGATGAATGCTTTTACGAGCACATTAACAGAAAGCTCTCTCTCAAGCCTATAACAGGATGTACCTATGAGCCATGTAACAGAAAGCATATCCGAGTAATATAATAGAAAGTTCACAAAGAACTTATAACATGTAGCACCTAAGAGCACTTAAAGGGAAGCTTCGGAGAGCACTTATAGGGTGGCTTCGTAGAGCACTTATCAGGAAGCACCGGATAGCTTATAATGGGAAGTTCAAGCAAGCCATATCAAGAAACTCATATAGAGCTGCGTTTGTGTTCGCAATTATCAGGAAGCACCGGATAGCTTATAAAGGGAAGTTCAAGCGAGCCATATCAGGACACTCATATAGAGCTGCATTTGTGTTCGCAACATATGTAGGATCATAACCGATCACATAATAGAACGCTCACATAGAGCTGCGGTAGTCTGCAACACATGCAAATCACTACAGATGAGGATGCTCGTAGGAGCACTATAACGGGAAGCTTGATAGGGCTTATAACGGGATGCTCTTTCGAGCTACGGTATGTCTGCAACATATACAAGATCAATACCAATCGAGAAATTTTGTATCCATCGATTTTCATTCATTCAAACAGGACTTGACATTTTTTGGGTATTTTCCAGATATGTAATCATTTCATATATTTATGACATTTATAAAATTCACATAAACACATTCAATTCAAACATATAAATATATAAAATTTAGTTACATGAATTTACCTCGATAAATGTTCGTGTATGTATAATCTACTAATTTGACATTTTCTCTTTTCCTCGTTCTAACTCCAAATTTGGTCTATTCGAATCTATACGAGTAAATTTAACATCAATTCTTATTCAATTCAGTCCAATTTACATTTTAGGCAAAATTACCATTTTGCCCATTTACTTTTAATTAATGACAATTTCGTCCCTAGGCTCGGAAAATAAAATTCTTGCAATTTTATCCTTATTCCAAGCTTAGCCGAATTTTACATGTAATATTTACAGCCCATGTATTTCATAAAATTCAGAATTTTTCCATAGATCTCACATTTTTATAATTTAGTCCCTAAATCACATTTTTATTAAAAATCACTTCACAAAAGTTGTTTATTTATCAACAACCTTTCATTTTCTACCATAAAATTTAAAATTTCAGCATATTCATCCATGGCAAAACCCTAGTTCTTTGATCACTTTACAAATTATTCCTCGAGATAGCTAGATTAAGCTATTACGATCTCGGAAACGTAAAAATCATTAAAAACGGTACAAGAAAACATACCTAATTGAGCCAAGAAAGCTTGCTTGAGCTTATTTTCTCTTAGTTAGGGTTTCCATGTCTTAATTTGGGAAAGATGATATAGAATGATGATATTTACTTTTTGTTTATTATTTATCATTTTTATTTTTCATCTTTCTAATTTTGTCCTTTTCTTTATTTTATTTTCCATGGTTGAATCATCATCCTTAACCACTAAGCATTTTTAAATGCTCTATTTACCATATAAGGACCTCCAATTTTGAATTCCATAGCTATTTGATCCTTTTAGCTATTAGAACTCAATTTTTGCACTTTGTGCAATTTGGTCTTTTATCAAATTCGACATGTAATCAGTAAAATTTCTTTACAAAATTTTCTACGATATTATTATCGTACTGTAGACCATAAAATAATATTAAAATATTTCTTTCTTTCAAAATCGAATTTGTGGTCCCGAAACCACTGTTCCAATTTTTACCAAAAATGGGCTATTACAATTCTCCCTCCTTAAGAATTTTCGTCCTCGAAAATCTTACCCGTAAAGAGATTCAAATATTTCTTTCTTTTCCTTCGATTCTTAGGTAGCTTCTTCTATATCATGTCATTAATAGAAAATTTCTGCTAAAGCTACCTCTTTATTTCTCATTTCTTTCACTTCACATGTCAGGATTTCAATCAATTCCTCACTGTAAGTCATATTAAGCTCAGTTTCAATATCTATTAAAGAAATAACATATTATGTATCTGGTCGATACCATCGTAACATATACACATGAATAGCATTGTGAACTCTGTATAGGTCTAGTAATAATGTCAATCAATACGCAAGAAGTCTGATTATTTTCAATGATCACATATGACCCAATAAACCGCAGACTTAATTTGCCTTTACGGCTAAACTGGAGAACTTCTTCCATGGCAAAATTTTCAAGAATACATTGTCATTAACTTGGATCTCTATTTCTTTTTATGTAAGATTCGCAAAAGACCTTCTGACAATGAAAAACTTTCTTAAAACTATCTCAGATCATTTTCACTTTTTCTTCGGTTTCACAAATTCAAATTAACCATTCATCTGAGAATGAAATGCGGTATTAAAATATAATTGCGTACCCAGAGCTTCTTGTAATTTATTCTAGAATTGGAATGTAAACCGTGGATCTTAATCAGAAAAAATAGAAACTGGCATACTATGACATCTGTCAATTCTCAGAAACATATAATTCAGACAATCTTCTTAAAAAAAATCTATTCATATAGGGATAAAATATGCAGACTTTGTCAAACAATCGACGATTATCCAAATAACATCTTCCTTTTTCAGAAACAGGGATAATTTCCAATACAAAATCCATAGTAACTTTATTTCATTTCTATTTTAGTATTGTCACTGAATATATCAGTACCAAAGGTATCAGTACCTGATGTTTAGCTTTAACTTACTGTTATATCAAACATTTAAATACAATTTCAGAAATATCACATTTCATTCCTGGCCACCAGCATATCTTTTCAAACCATTGTACATTTTACTTTCCCCCGGATGATAGACATATTACTATTGTAAGCTTCATGTAAAATTTTCTGTACAAACTCTAAATCTTTTAGTACACAGGCTCTATCTCTGAATAACAGTCAATTATCAGATCCATTCTGAAATTCTAAATCAGTAGTTGACTTACTCTGTATCCATTTAATTTGCAACTTATTATCATTTTTTTGAGTTTCACAGATCTGTTGTAGAAACATCGATTTAGTTTTAAACTTAGCTACAAATTGAGCCATTATCAGATAATTACAATCGAATATCTATGGCTCGCAAGTCAATCAAAGACTTTCTACTCAGAGTATCTACAACTACACTTGATTTTCCCAAATGAAAATAAATGATCAAATCATAATCTTTCAATAGCTTTAGCTACCCAATGCTATCTCCGATTCCAAATCTTTTTGCAACATCAGATAATTTAAACTTTTATAATCAGTAAATATATAACATTTTTCACCAACTGATAATGTCACAAATTTTCAATGCAAATACAATAGTTGCAAATTCTAAATCATGTATTGGGTAATTCTTCCATACAGTTTTAACTGTCTGGAAATATAGGCTATTACTTTGCCTTTGTGCATCAAAAGAAAATCTAAACCGTGTAATGATGCATCGCTGTAAATCACAAATTTCTTACCCAATTCAGGCTGAACCAGAACTGGTGCTTCGGTTAACAGAGTTTTCATCTGGTCAAAACTTTATTGACACTTATCAAGCTTCTCAAATCTTGCATCTTTCTATAATAACCGTATAATTAGTGTAGTTATTTCAATTATCAACACCGAAGCTTTAAATTATTCCAAAGCCACAATCATCAATTAGATTAAGAACCATAGTGCCATAATAGAACCGACATTTCAACAGTATAGATGAAACAATACCTCAACATCAATAGTACTCTCTAAATAGAAGAGAAAAACCGAAAGTAGTCCCAATAACAACTAGTGCCATAATATAATTTTTATAATCTGAAATCCATAATACTAAACTCCTATGATCGAGTCAGTATTTATAACAGTAATAAATGTATTACCTTCGGCCAATGAATATCTTTCACAGATATACCATATTTGTTAGATAAGATAAGACCATAAGAATGATAAGAAAACCGATATAATGAAATCAGAAATGTGAAGCTATACTAAATTTTTGAGAATAAAAACCACACTGAATAATGAAAAGATCAATGATATCCCAGAGAAAATCAAGAAGAGTAATATCGCACATAGTCACTAGAAATAGCTATGATAGAGACACTATAAATTGCATATTGCAATTCAGAGCTTCAGCCAGTAGAAGTAGAAAATAGTATCATATGAATCTTATCATCAAGTCTTCTCTCAAACATAATTGATTAGAAAACCAGAGGAGAATAAAGCAATACCACTCATAAATCAACTAGACTTACAATAGTTCCCATCAATATTATAATTAGCTAGCCTTTCTATATGATAAGCATAACATCTGAAAATGGACCTTTACATTTGCCTTTGAAAATATCATAACATGTAGAATACCCCAAAAAAATCACTGTAAGATATCCAATTATAAAAACTGCATTTAGATATCTTTATAGTTCATCACTATTCCATTGACTATTAGAGTCATCAATAATCTCATATTATTCAGTTCACTAAATGAACTAATTCAAAAGAAATTTCCAGTTAATCCGTTCTGTAGATACCATAACTGAATAAACCGACTATTCATGAATAACTTCTTCCTTAACAGTGACATCGCGTATTTTGAATAATCTTCAGAATAAATTTGATATCTCTTCTAAAATCATCTTTAGTTCTAACCCATTCTCAGCTCTGACTGCATTATTAATCATTTAGCCACTGAAGTCTCTAGTTTCACACTTGTGAACTCAATCAATATAAATCTTGTAAATTTCATCGAATAAAACCATACAGGTGAGATGGTAGAGATCGTAAAGCCTCAAAACTTGACTTTCATATACATACATATAACATGACATTTATCGTCAGCATTTTCACTACAACCGATCGCATAACAGGACGCTCACATAGAGCTGCATTTGTGTTCGCAACATACATAGGACCACAACCGATCGCATAACACGATGCTCACATAGAGCTGCGATAGTTTGCAACACATGCAAATCACTACCGATCAGGATGCTTGTAGGAACACTATAACGGGAAGCTTGAGAGGGCTTATAACAGGATGCTCTTTCGAGCTACGGTATGTTTGCAACATATACAAGATCAATACCAATCGGGAAATTCTGTATCCATTGACTTTCATTCATTCAAACAGGACTTGACATTTTTCAGATATTTTCTGAATATGTAATCATTTAATGTATTTATGATATTTATAAAATTCACATAAACACATTCAATTCAAACATATAAATATATAAAATTTAGTTACATGAACTTACCTCGACAAATGTTCGTGTATGTACAATCTACTAAACTCTGAATTTGGTCTATCCAGACCTATACAAGTAAATTTAACATCAATTCATATTCAATTCAGGCCAATTTACATTTTAGGCAAAACTATCATTTTTCCCCTTTACTTTTAATTAATGACAATTTCGTCCCTAGGCTTGGAAAATAAAATTCTTGCAATTTTATTCTTATTCCAAGCCTAGCCGAATTTTACATGTAATATTTACAACCCATGTATTTCATAAAATTCAAAATTTTTTCATAAATTTTATATTTTTACAATTTAGTCCCTAAATCACATTTTCATTAAAAATCACTTCACAAAAGTTGTTTATTTATCAACAACCTTTCATTTTCTACCATAAATTTTAAAATTTCAGCATACTCATCCATGGAAAAGCCCTAGTTCTTTGATAACTTTACAAATTAGTCCCCGAGATAGCTAGATTAAGATATTACGATCTTGAAAACATAGAAATCATTAAAAACGAGACAAGAAAACATACCTAATTGAGCCATAAAAGCTTGCTTGAGCTTACTTTCTCTTAGCTAGGGTTTCCATATATTAATTTGGGAAAAATGATATAAAATGATGATATTTCTTTTTGTTTATTATTTATCATCTTTATGTTTCATCTTTCTAAATTTGTCATTTTCTTTATTTTATTTTCCATGGATGAATCATCTTCCTTAACCACTAAACATTTTTAAATAGTCTATTTACCATATAAGGACATCTAATTTTGAATTCCATAGCTATTTGATCCTTTTAGCTATTAGAACTCAACTTTTGCACTTTGTGCAATTTGGTCCTTCATCAAATTAGACATGTAATCAGTAAAATTTCTTTACAAAATTTTCATAGGACATTATTATCGTACTGTAGACCATAAAATAATATTAAAATAATTTTTTTGCTTTTGGAATTAGATTTGTGGTCCCAAAACCACTATTCTGATTTTTACCAAAAATGGGCTATTACAATATCCTTCAGTATCTAAATCACCCTCTCAGATTGACCATCGGTCTAAGGATGGAACGCAGTACTGAAGTCCAATCTTGAACCCAGAGCCTCATGTAATTTCTTCTAGAATCGAAAAGTGAACCGAGGATCCCTATAAAAAATAATCGAAACAGGAACCCCATGCAGTCTTACAATCTCAGAGATATAGAGCTTCGCTAACTTCTACAGAGAGTAGTTCGTTCGAACCAAAATAAAATGCATGGACTTGGTCAATCGATCCATGATGACCCAAACAAAATCCTTCTTTGTGGGTGTCAAGGGCGACCCACTAATGAAATCCATCATTACTCGTTCCCACTTCCATAAAAGAATCTTAAGGAGTTGTAGCAAACTAGAAGGCAATTGATGCTTAGCCTTAACTTGCTGGCACGTCAAACAACGAGCAATGAAATCCATAACCTCGTGTTTCAAACCCGAACACTAGTATAACTCACAAAGATCGCGATACATTTTATTACCATTAGGATGCATAGCATAAGGGCTACTATGCGCCTCTATCAGAATTGATTATCGTAGATTAAAATCATTCAGTACACAAACCCGACCTCAAAAACACAAAACCTCATCACTATTCAGCCCAAAATTAAAAGTATTGCCATTCTTTACTTGACGAAATCGCTGAACCAAAGACTCATCCCCTAACTGCTTATCCTGAATCTGATCAATCCAAGTCAGCTTAACTTGAAACTCAGCTAATAGACCGCCATCATCAAACAGACTAAGACAAGCGAACATTACTATCAAATCAGTCATCGCTCTACGACTAAGAGCATCGGCCACTATATTAGCCTTACCAGGATGATACTCTATCGTGCAGTCATAGTCCTTAAGCAACTCAATCCAATGATACTGCCTAAAATTCAACTCCTTCTGAGTAAGGAGGTATTTGAGGCTCTTGTGATCGGTGTAAATAATACACCTTTCACCATATAGATATTGCCTCTAGATCTTTAATGCAAAAACCACCGCAGCTAACTTGAGATCATGTGTCAAATAATTTCCCTCGTGTGACTTAAGCTGACAGGACGCATAAGCCACAACCTTACCACTTTACATTAACACACATCCTAAGCTGACATGCGATGCATCACTGTACACCACAAACTCTTTACCAGATTCAGGCTGTATCAAAATAGGAACCTATATAAGAATAGACTTGAGCTTCTCGAAGCTCGATTGCTGCGCATCAGTCCAAACAAAAGGAACACCCATATGCAGAAGCTTAGTCAAATAAGTTGCAATCGAAGAGAACCCCTCAACAAATCGCCGATAATATCCCACGAGACCTAAAAAACTACAGATTTCATATACGTTCTTGGGCTGCTTCCAATCAAGCATCGCCTCAATCTTTCTAGGATCAACTCGAATCCCCTCAACAGAAACCACGTGCCCCAGAAAAGTTACTTAACGTAGCCAGAACTCATATTTGCTCAACTTAGAGTAGAGTTGTTTCTCACGGAGTATCTGAAGCACTACTCTAAGATGTTCATCATGCTCATCCCCAGTCTTAGAGTAAACCAAAATATCATCGATGAAAACCACAACAAACCGATCCAGATATGGCTGAACGACTTGATTCATCAGACCCATGAATGTAGCCGGAGCATTCGTCAGACCAAAAGGCATAACTAGGAACTTGAAATGTCCATAATGAGTCCATAATGCAGTCTTATGAACATCATCTTCCTTAACTTTAAGATGATGGCACCCAGAACGGAGATTGATAAACGCTAAATTATACATATTTTTACCTCATGTTTAGCCTATATTTTGGATGGATTCTTATCAATTTTGTGAGAATTGGTGCTCTTAATCCTTCCTTTTCATATCTTATACTCAGGAGAGCATAGGGAAGAAGAAAGAATGGAAAACGAGCCAAAAATGATGAAAAATGGGCCAAAATGTGTGAACAAAACGGGCAAAGAAATGCCACACGGCCATGCCACACAGCTGTGCCACATGAAGATCACACGGTCAAGCCTTCGACAAGCACGGCCAGGTCACACGGCCGTGCCTCCACATATAAAAGCACACAGCCTCTGTCGAAGTCACACGGGCGTGGCACACGGGCGTGTTCTAGTCGTGAGGAAGGGGAATTTCACTCGAATTGGGATGCTCAGAGGCTAAGAAAGGCTCCTCATAAGCTCTCTATATAAAGACCTCATGAGGCAGAAGCAACATATGTTTTTAGATATCTTTCTTCTTGTTTTTCTGCCACACTGAGGGTAGAAGCAAGGGATTACTCCAAGGGAGAAAGCCGATTAATTCATCTCAGAAGCCGGAATTCTGCAGCAACATAGAGGATCTCCTTAAATTCCTTCAGGGGTTTTTGGTTTCTTTTATGTTTTGTTATTTTATATCTTCTGTGATGTTTTCCTTCGTTATTATGAACTAAGCCCCTCAAATACTTGAGGGGGATGAAACCTAAGACAGATCTTGTTATTTATTCTTGATTTATTTGATAAATACTTGAATTATTCTTAATTATGCGTTCTTCATTCTTGATTTAATAATCCTAGGTATTAATTCAAGAATTAGATGTGCTTAGAGTAGAGGAGCAAAAGTCCTTGTGATAAGAGTAGATCTACCATAATTAAGCGGAGTTGCATGCAACCCTAAACATAGGGCGACATAAATCTACCGGATTAGGGTCAAACCTAATATGGGGAACCATAGATCGAATTAATGCAACCTAGGGAGTTAATTAATAAAGGAACTTTAATTAACAACTTAGGCCTAGTTGCTCTACGCCTCGACGGAGGGTTTAGCATAAGTTAGGGATCTCTACTGATCAAGTCAAGTAAAGAAATTATATAGTTCAAGAAAATAATAACAAGTGAAGTATAGGTGGATTCTCCCTTAAGTATTGTCCATATAAATCAGCTTTTCCCCAAAAGTTTTCCCAAATTTACTCTTTACACTTTCTTAGTTAGTTTTAAAATTAGTTTAAACAATCCTCTTTTATTTTTAGGCTAGATAATAGAAAAGAAGTGAGTACTAGTACTTTTAGTTCCCTTGGGTACGATAACTCGGTCTTGCCCCTAAGCTATACTACTGTTTGACAGGTGCGCTCGCCTCAACGTCGTGATATTAGTTGGTTTTGGTGTGATCAAGTTCTTTATAAATTTTATTACTTCATATCACGCGATATCAGAGATCTATTTTTGAGAACACTGAAGCCCCTCGAAATTGATCAAACAAAACCAGTGCCCTCACGGAGACATACTAGGACGGATGAAACCACGATCCAGAAGCTCTTGAAGTTGAGCCTTAAGCTCTGCAAACTCTTTCGGTGCCATACGGTATAGAGCGATAAACACCAGAGTTGTACCCGGTAGAAGCTTAATGCCAAACTCAACTTCTTGATTCGAAGGTAAACCCAGTAACTCCTCAGGGAAGACATCTAGAAAATCCCTCACTGTTCTGATATCCCCAATAGAAGAGTCCCCAGAAATAGAAACATTGACGTAAGCCAAATACGCCTCACACCCTTTCCAAACTATTTTCTCAGCCACAAGAGCAGAGATTATATTGGACAGATAATCTTGATGCTCACCTATTACAACCACTTCCTTATCATGCTTAGTCCTCAAAACGACCCTCTTAGTTGCGCAATCCAAACTGACTCGATACTCTACCAACCAATCCATACCTAGAATCAAGTTAAACTCCCTAAATGGTAGTTCTATTAGATTTGCTAGAAATACAACCCCTTGCACTTCTAACGGAACATTCCTATAAAATTTATTAACTCAAACAGACTACCCAAACGGACTCAATACGGTAATCTCACTGAAGTTCACTCTACAGAAATCTTCAAGTTTTTAGAAACAGCACTAGCTACAAAGGAATGTGTAGAACTTATGTCTATTAGAGTAGTACAAGGTACATAAAAAATAAAGAATGTATCCGTGACAACATCAGGAGCGTCTCTATCTTCTTGGTGTCGAGTAGCATAAACGAATGTAGGTTGCCTCGCCTCAGTCTGATTAGCACCTTTGGCTGGTGCGCTTTGTCCTCAGCCCATACCATTACCACCCTAGCTAATCCACGGCCCCTAGTTGGCTGCTAAACTACCCTCTGAGGCTGTACAAAACTCAATCTCGAAGCTTGCATCTGATCAGCCTGCTATGGACACTCTCTAATACGATGCAACAATGACTCACATCTTAAACAAGCCCCTAACCTCCTCCAACACTCGTCTGGATGGAGCATACCACAATCTCCATATGGCTGAATCCCAATAGGAGGAATAGGAACCCTCACTCTAATTGGTCCATCAGATCTGGCCAATTTCTTAGGCCTCTAAACATAACTAGAGGGTTCCGAATCCCTATTATTCTTACGTCACTCACGGTCTCTATTTTGGCATCCACGCGCTTAATCTCTTCGGTAATCTTCATCTTATCCACAAGAATAGAAAACTCGCACTCTCTTTGTTGAGCAATCAGAGCCCTCAAACTGTCTCTCAAATCATCCTCAAAACAAACGCATTTCTCATACTCAGATGCCACCATACCTCGAGCGTAGCGACTCAACCTCAAAAATTCGACCTCATACTTGGCCATAAATCTATCATCTTGCGTGAGATTCATGAACTCACGCCTACGAGCATCTACACAGCTCACACCCACATACTTCTCTTGAAAGGCAATCTTAAAATAATTCAAGTTTAGAAGGTCCCGTTGAGTACCCTCATCAATCGATAACCACCATTGCTATGCCTCGTCGCGAATCAAAGAGACTACACCATTAAGTTTTAACTCAGGAGTACAATCTAAATCATTCATGATCCTTTTGGTGGCCTATAATCAATACTCGGCCACAGTAGGGCAACTCCAATGACACCTCTAAACAGCTCAACACCATTGGACCGAAGTCATTCAGTTACTAACCCATGGACCCTAGATCCAAAATAGGGTTTAGCGACCCTCTCTAATACCCTCAACATGGCTAGAGACGATGCGTCTGATATGTGTGATATGAAGTAATAAAATTTATAATAATGATCGTACTCAAGGGAACCAAAAGTACTAGTACTTACTTCATTTCTATTATTTAACCTAAAAATAAAAGGGGTTTTTATGAAACTAATTCTAAAACTAACTATGAATGCACAAAAAGTAAATTGGGGAAAAACTCTTTAGGAAAAACTAATTGATTTGGGCAATACTCAAGGGAGAATCCACCTAGACTTCACTTGTTATTAATTCTTGAGCTAGACGATTTATTCACTTGACTTTATCTGTAGAGATCCCTAACTTATGTTAATACTTCCGTCAAGGATAAGAACAACTAATCATAGGTTAATTAACTGAAATCTCTTTCTAGTTAAAACCTCTAGTCTTGCATTAACTCGATCTATGGATCCCCTTATTAGGTTTGACCCTAATCCGGCAGATTTATGTCGCTCTATGTCTAGGGTTGCATGCAACTCCGCTTAATTATGCTAGATCTACTCTTAAACAGGGACTTTTTCTCCTCTGAATAAGCACATCAATACTTGAATTAATACCTAGGATTATTAAAACAAGAATTAAGAACACATACTTAAGAACAATTCAAGTATTTATCACATAACTCAAGATAAAATAATAACAAGATCTGTCTCAGGTTTCATCCCCCTCAAGTATTTGGGGGATTTAGTTCATATTTAATAAAGAAAACATCTCAGAAGAATAAAAATAACAAAACATAAAGAACCCAAAAACCCTTGAAGGATTGAAGAGGGATCCTCTGTCTTGATGTAGAATTTGACTTCTGGGATGAATCAATTGGCTTCCCTTGGAGTAATTCCCTGCCTTTAACTGCCCGTCTTGGTGGGAAAATAATGTGTCCTTTGAAGTTGCCTCCTAGGGTCTTTATATAGAGTTTAGAATGGCTTTCTTAGCCCCCAAGCAACCTTTTCCGAGTGAAATTAAACTTCCTCATGACAGGGACACGTCTGTGTGCCACGCCCGTGTGGATCGACAAGAGGTCGTGCGCGAGACTGTTGATGGTGACACGGTCGTGTGGTCCAGCCGTGCTTGTCGAGGATGGGCCGTGTTGGATTTTATGTGGCACGGCCGTGTGGTGAATCCCTGGGCCGTGTCGTTTTCTCACTTTAGCCTATTTTCTCTATTTTTGGCCCGTTTTTCGTTCTTTTCTCTTCCCTATGCTCTCCGGAGTATAGAACATGAAATAGAAGGATTAAAAGCACCAATTTTCACAAATTCAATAATAATTCATCCAGAAATTAGGATAAGCATGAGGTAAAAACATGTATAATTTATCGTTTATCAAATACCCCCACATTTAAGCCTTTGCTTGTCCTCAAGCAAAATCTCAACTCACAATTAAGAATCATTCTTATCAACCCACAATCTTTATCAATAATGTTTCAAACTAATCCACAAGTAATCATACAATGACAATTCAACTAGAAAAACATTAAAGATCCAAACACTATAAGTTGAGAATTTTATCACAGAAACATAGGTTTCCTCTCTTCTCTTAAGTAATTACTTTTCAATCCAAAATTAACAAGAGTTGACATCCTCACTAAAGATTCACTCTATCCACTCAAAGTGTTTAGGGTTCAAGAATTAAGCACTCTTTAGTCAACCTGAAAAGTTATTGCCATAGGCTTGCAAGAAAATCAAATCTCCACCACTGTAGATTGATATGACACATCGATCAAAAGGTCTTTCAATGGTTGTAATGGGGCTTTGGTTAGGGGTGTTGTCACAAGCTGAAAAAAGAAAAGGTTAAAATCGAGATTGAATTGAAAGATCATCTAGCTAGAAAAATCTCTATTACTGGAACATATTCCTAGAGCTAAGCCTTATGATGACACCATTCTGGATTTGGAAGCTTGTAGAAATATGCAAAAACTATTGAACTATTACAGATTACAACTTAATTAACTGTATATACATTTTTTGTTTTTTTTTTCAGAACAAATCAAATATCATACTTTGAATATTTACAAACTGAACAAGAGAACAAAGCTAGATAATAATTTCAACTCAAATCTCGACAAAAATAGGGATCAAAATAATTGAATGGAATTCACCAAAAAAAGGGGTTATAGGTTAATATTAGAGGTAAGTCAAAGAATGGGTTGTTAGGCTCAATGGGGTCCACTAGGGGTCAATTTATAGAGGTAGGCTTTTATGGAGTAAGTGGGTTAAATCCTATGTGCCTTTATCATCTCAGTGTATCAAATCAAAGATGTGGTCTCGACTTGTATAATCGAAGCAAGTTCTAGAGTAACAAATCAGTATTGACTCACTCAAAGCAACAATAAAAGTAAGCACGAAAGGATGTATGCTCAAAAGGCTCAAAAATTTCACCAGAATTATGGCTTTTGATGTCAATCCTGTGAATTTCAAATCTCAAGATAACATTTAAAATTAGGGAAAATAACCTAAAAAAATTTAAATTCTCAAAAAATTTCAACTTATCATGTTTGATTCCTTAGTGTTTTAAAGTTTGAATAATCAAAGCATAAGCACCTATGTCTTAATTCTCAACACATCCATAAAAATCATAAATCAATCAGAATTAATTCCTAATAGGAGATTGAGACTAATGCAGAGAATTTGAAATTTGAGAGCAATTTTCAGTGATTTTAAAGATAATATAAAGAATGAAAGTGAGTTTCCCCCCACACTTAAAATGTACATTGCCCTCAATGTACAAAGATAACATTAATAGCAATAGAAGCACAAGATCATAAGTTAGGAAGAGAAGTGAAACTCCCTGAATATTGGATGGAACCCTTAAATTATGAAAGCTGTCTTGGAGGAAGGAATACTTGAAGTTCATGATTTTGGGTGACTGGAGAAATTAATCATAACTATGTAAAGTTCAAGTATTACTCGATAGGAATTTAATTGTAAAATAAAAGGAACAAGAGGAATAAAAAGTAAAGAAAATGAAAATTAAAAAAAATTAAGTAACAGTGATTTGGCCCCACGGCCGTGTAAGGGATCACACACCCGTGTATGAAATGGCAAGTTCGACCACGGTCTTGAGGCACGGGCGTGTCGCACGCCCGTGTTGGATTTGACAGTTTCGGCCACGACCACATCGCACGACCGTGGCAATTTGTCGAAGCCCGTGTATTAGAAAAATTTTACCCCTACTTGTACACGGCCAAATTGCACGGCTGTGTCTCTGCTTGTAGTGTCCACATGGCCTTAAGCACGCCCGTAGGCATGGCCGTGTGGCTTGAAAAATCTTGCATTCAAAGGGTTAGTTGATGTATTTAGAAAGCTAAAATAAAATAATTTACTAAGTCAGTGCTCAAGTTGCCTCCCGAGAAGCGCTTGTTTATAGTTTAAGCTCGACTTTTCTCAAGTTTGTACGTTCATGGTGGTTTGAAGAGTTGATACTCTTCTATCCTACTTACAATTTCATTATCAACGTAAGATTTTAGTCGAGTGTGATTTACCTTGAAAGTGCCAAATGACTTATGTTTTATCTCGACTGTACCATAGGGAAAGATTTTCATTACCGTAAAGTAAGGTGTATCACTTGTATGCTCTTTTCAATTCAAGATTCGAGGATCGTCTTCCCTTAAGATTACTTTATCTCCTACCTTGATTTGATTCGTTTTCACCTTAGGATCGTCTTGGTGATGCTCTGGGTTGGTATGGCATACTTTGGGCTTTTCATGATAGTTCAGCCACTCATCTAGTTCTTCGATCTGAAGCATTCGCTTTTCAGGTGCATCTCCCTTGGATGGACTTGTCTGTGATTGGGTTGCCTTTATGTGGAGTGTATCCTACACAGAAGGTTGGGTAGTGAGTTTAGTGTTTTTACAAGGACTCGTAATTATATTATTATCAACAGTCTGAATCGAGTTTCGAGTTTGTAAAGTAACTTTGTCATCACCTACAAGTAGTGTAAGTTCACCTGTTCCTAAATCAATTATTGTTCTGGCAGTTGCTAAAAAAGGTCGCCCCAGAATTAAGGGTACATTGCTATCCTCATCAATGTCTAAAACAACAAATTCAACTGGGAATATAAATTTATCAATTTTGACAAGCACATCTTCAATTATTCCCTTAGGAGACCTAATAGTTTTACCAGCCAATTGAATGGTTATCTTAGTTTGTTTAGGTTTTCTAAGACCTAGTTGTTTAAACAGTTTATAAGGTATGATATTAATACTAGCCCCTAGATCAGCTAAAGCATTTTTGATGTCTAAGCTACCAAGTAAACAAGGAATAGTAAAACTCCCTAGATCTTTTAGTTTGTTGGGTAGCTTATTCTGTATAATGGCTGAGCATACTGCATTCAACTCCTCATGAGATTTCTCATCTAGCTTCCGCTTGTTTGTCAATAGCTCTCTTAAAAATTTTACGTACTTCGGCATCTGCAAAATTGCTTCAACAAATGGTAAGTTAATGTGTAATTTCTTTAAGAGTTTAAGAAACTTACCAAATTACTCATCTGTGCGGTCTTTCTTTAACGCATTTGGGTATGAGATACGTGGTTTACACTCTTTGACAATTTTATCTTTATAAATTACCTCATTCTTTTTGTTACTTACCACAGGCTCCTTGCATGGCTCTGGGTTGGTTTTGGTTAACCGCTCATCATCTATCGTATCCACGGTATTGAGTTGCTCCTTAGGATTAATCTCAGTGTTACTTGATAGCCCACCTTGTGGTCTTTTAAAAAGTAACTTGGCGAGCTGGCCTATTTGTGTTTCGAGTCCTTGAATGGATACTTGCTGGTTCTTCAGTGCCGTTTCGGTGTTTTAGAAACAGGTTTCTGATATGGTCATGAATTTTGTGAACATCTCTTCAAGGTTCGGTTTCTTCTCTTGTTGGAATGGTGGCTATTGAAATCCCGGAGGAAGTGGTTGTCTTTGATTTCCTTGTCCTCCCCATGAAAAACTGGGGTGGTTCTGCCAACCTGCATTATAAGTATTACTATAAGGGTTATTTTGAGGTCTAGAATCGTTACCCATATAGTTAGTTTGCTCGGTTTCCATGCCATGTCTATAAGAGGAGTAATTTGAATTTAACATATTTCCCTGGGTTGCGTCACACTGCATCACTGGGTGTGCCTGTGTAGAACCAACAAAATTATCAAACTTTTTGTTTAAAAGTTCTACCTGATTAGTAAGAATGGTGACGACATCAATATTATAAACTCCTGCAGCTTTTGTCGGCTTTGTCCTCATGACTTGCCACTGATAATTATTTAGTGACATTTCTTCTATAAATTCATACATTGCTTCGGGTGTTTTGTTGTTGATTGTTCCTCCGGTGGCTGCATCGATCATTTGCCTTGTTGAAGGGTTCAAACCGTTGTGGAAGGTTTGAACTTGTAACCACAAAGGCAACCCATGGTGAGGGCACATTCTCTAAAGATCTTTGTATGTTTCCCAGGCATCGTAAAGTGTCTCTAAATCCATCTACACAAAAGAAGAGATATCGTTTCGTAATTTAGCTATTTTAGCTGGAGGAAAATATTTAAGTAAAAATTTCTTAGTCATCTATTCCTATGTAGTGATTAAGCCTCGTGGTAAAGAATTTAACCATTGTTTAACTTTATTCCTTAAGGAAAAAGGAAATAGTCGGAGGCGAATGGCATCATCAGAAACACCATTTATTTTAAAAGTATCATAGAATTCCAAAAAATTTGCTAAATGTGAATTGGGATCTTCATCCTGTAAACCATCAAATTGCACAAATTGCTGAATCATCTGAATAGTGTTAGGTTTTAATTCAAAATTATTTGCAGCAATAGCAGGTCTAATAATACTAGATTGAGTACCAGCCAAATTAGGTTTAGCATAATCATACATAGTACGAGGAGCATCATCTTGGTTCACTGGTTGCGCGACTATCACGGGAGGTGGTTGATTATCTTGATTTACTTCCATCTCTTTAGTAGGTTCAGGTTCTTGTTCTTGGTCTTGCTCAGGATAATGTAGGCTTCATCTAATCTCTCTACGAGTTCTGCAAACTGTCGCTTCCAAGTTTTCGTTGAATAGCAGTGGTCCTTCTGGGTTTCTTCTAGTCATAAACTAGAGATACCTAGAAAGGAAAAAGAAAAGAGAATGAAAATAAAAGCTGAAAATAAAAAAAATAGTAATGGCTAAAGTAATAAAAATTGAGTTTTCTTAATATTTTAGTTCCCCGGCAACGGCGCCAAAAACTTGATATGCGTGATATGAAGTAATAAAATTTATTATAATGATCGTACCAAAAACTAACTATTATCATGACTTTAAGGCAAGCGCACCTATCGAACAGTAGTATAGCTTAGTGGCAAGACCGAGATATCGTACCCAAGGGAACCAAAAGTACTAGTACTTACTTCCTTTCTATTATTTAACCTAAAAATAAAAGGGGTTTTTATGAAACTTATTCTAAAACTAACTATGAATGCACAAAAAGTAAATTGGGGAAAAACTCTTTAGGAAAAACTGATTGATTTGGGCAATACTCAAGGGAGAACCTACCTAGACTTCACTTGTTATCAATTCTTGAGCTAGACGATTTATTCACTTGACTTGTCCGTAGAGATCTCTAACTTATGTTAATACCTTTGTTGAGGATAAGAAAAACTAATCCTAGGTTGATTAACTGAAATCTCTTTCTAGTTAAAACCCCTAGTCTTGCATTAACTCAATCTATGGATCCCCTTATTAGGTTTGACCCTAATCTGGCAGATTTATGTCGCCCTATGTCTAGGGTTGCATGCAACTCCGCTTAATTATGCTAGATCTACTATTAAACAGGGACTTTTGCTCCTCTGAATAAGCACATCAATACTTGAATTAATACCTAGGATTATTAAAATAAGAATTAAAAACACATAATTAAGAACAATTCAATATTTATCATATAACTCAAGATAAAATAATAACAAGATCTATCTTAGGTTTTATCCCCCTCAAGTATTTGGGGGATTTAGTTCATATTTAATAAAGAAAACATCTCAGAAGAATAAAAATAACAAAACATAAAGAACCCAAAAACCCCTAAAGGATTGAAGGGGGATCCTCTGTCTTGATGTAGAATTCGGCTTCTGAGATGAATCAATCGACTTCCCTTAGAGTAATTCCCTACCTTTAACTCCCTATCTTGGCGGGAAAATAATGTGTCCTTTAAAGTTGCCTCCTAGGGTCTTTATATATAGTTTAGAATTGCTTTCTTAGCCCCCAAGCGACCTTTTCTGAGTGAAATTGAACTTCCTCACGATAGGGACACGCCCATGTGCCACGCACGTGTGGATTAACAAGAAGCTGTGTGAGAGACTGTTGATGGTGGCACGGCCGTATGGTCCGGCTGTGCTTGTCGAGGCTGGGCTGTATTGGATTTTATGTGGCACGGCCGTGTGCCACGGCCGTGTAGTGAATCCCTGGGCCGTGTTGTTTTCTCACTTTGGCCCATTTTCTTTGTTTTTGGCCCATTTCTCCTTCTTTTCTCTTCCTTATGCTCTCCTGAGTATAGAACATGAAATAGAAGGATTAAAAGCACCAATTTCCACAAATTCAATAATAATTCATCTAGAAATTAGGCTAAGCATGAGGTAAAAACATGTATAATTTATCGTTTATCAGCGTCGTCCTCAGCCGAACGACTTTTGAAACCTAGTCTCAATAACAGATGAAATCGGTGTCTCACTCGTGTCCAAATTTGGCATACTGCCTAGAAAAGAAGACTCAACTCGAGCCCCTACGACCTCTACCATGACCACGGATACCACATCTGCGAGTTCCACGAGCGCTCATTGTGTATTTCAAATTTTTATCTACATTATACAGTTTTTTGCATCAGTTCTAGTGTTTATTAGTAGATATTTTATGCATAATTTATCAGAGGTTCAGAAATGTTTTCAGAGGTTTTAGTCTCTAACTATTCTAGTATAGTTTCAGAAAGTACTATCTATAGTATTTTTAAGATATTCTATCTAAAGTTCAGAAATACTTACAGAATTGGCGCTGGAGACTCAGTGTACCACATAATTTCTCAAGTTAGCCAATTTGTTTAAAAATCTATTCTTTTTGAAACACAATTTTGGAACCTAAAATTCACAGCCCGAGTTTTGTAACCTAGCTCTGATACCACTAAATGTAACACCCTAAATCTGACCTAGACTTTATAGTTGAATCCGGAGTTGTCACAAGGAAGGGTTTTGAAAATAGGGTCATTTCGTCAACTTATTCAAGATTCATAGTTCATACTAGTTTATAACCATCTTCGAAAGTGTTATTTGATTCATTTATTTACCAAAATATAATTTACAGTGGAAGTCTTAAAATCGTTATATTTTAGAAATCCAGTTCGTGTTTTCAGAAAAAACCTTTATTTTCGTAAAATTGTATTTTCCATCATCTATCGCAATGAAAGAGTCAAAAGCCACTTCCAAAACCGAAATAAAAACCAACAATCTGGAGAGTCCTAAAAATTACAAACTCTCAAATGAAACCAGAATTATAAATAAAAAACGTAATTTACTAAGTAAAATAGTTCTCGATCAAATGGTCACCACTGAGCCTTTGTTGCACCGACTCGTCTAAGTCTGCGGATTACCTAAATAGAATAGACAAACAAACGTGATTTTTCGTAAACTTAGTGTGTAACCCAATGGACTTAGACATGCAATACATACAGTAATCTCATACACAGCCAGATACAGATTCAAATTCGGATTCGGACCTAAGTCCTTTATAGATTCAGATAACAGAACAGATGTACAGATTAGAAATACAGAATCCTACCCCCATCCTCTACACACCAACTCCGACCGTCCTACCACACCATGTGGGGTTAAAAACACCCACCCATCCCTACACACCATATCGTGCCATTACAACACATGTCAGATAATGTGCAGCCAAACTACCAAAATATGGGTGATGATCGCCATACAGAACACTTCCTCCACATATGCAAATCCCACCCTAATCAAATATATATATAATCAGAGTTATCATGCTCATATACTCATATACAGATATCGAATATATATACATCAGATTAATCAACCATGCATAGTAGTTTCATATTCAAAACAAAATATCAGATTAATAGATTACATAATTTTAGGGTTTGGTTAGCCCTTATTGACCCTACGATAAGCCTACAGTCAACCGGAATGACTCGTGTGACCCTAGGGAAAATTTTTAAATTTTGGGCCCATACGTTTGTGTGGCCCACATGCCCAGATTGGCCCCCGTGTGGTCCACACGACCTGGCCCAAAACCCTCAAGCCTGTGTGCCCTACACGCCCAACTTGGCCCACACGACCACATCCACATCGTCACATGGTCATGTCTTGTGCATGGCCATGCCCTCGTCAAACACATGGTCGTGTCTCGCACATGGCCAACCACATAGCTAGGCATACGCCCATGTAGCATTGGTAATAAGGTTTTTTCTATATTTCGGGTACAAACCTGACACGATTTCAATGCGAAAACACCCCCGAGACCACCAGAACCTAAAATCAACAAACCAAACCCACAAAATTAGTTTTAACTCACAATTAAATCGAAACCAAGAACCTGACAATAGTTTAATTCAAGCGTTCACCACTTACCCCAACACCCCGAACGATAATGACTAAGATTCTACGAAAGGAGAGCCCCGTTCCTCACGATCCACTGTTGCCAAAATAAAAAATGAAGTTCCAACTAGCAAGTTAGAAAATCAAAAGCTGCAAAAACACAAGAATCCCATTTACCAAACGACCGAAGGAAAATAAAAGTACAAGATACAGAAACTAACGACAGATTGAAATAGAATAGAAGGAAAAAGCAAAGAGGATTGAAGAACGACAGAACAGAGAAAGGCAAAAGAAAATTGACGTTAGATTTTTCCTAGAAAGAGAGAAAAATTTGAAAAAGAAAAACAGAATAAGAATAAAATAAAATAAAAACCACTTTGGTAACAAATCCACTATATACACTAACTCATTACCACCTCAGTATTTTAACTCCATCGAAACTCCATCGAATAACCAAGCAAAAATAATGTCCACGTTTGCGCAAGGATTTGAACACAAGACCTTTAACACACTAATTCCTTACCACTCAAACTAGCAAGCTCATTTTGATATGAATTAACGATAATTTAATATAAGCCCACTTAATAAGAGTAAGGCTTGGATAAAAAACAATAAAACTTCCAAATGTGAGACTTGAACCTAAGACCTTATACACACCCCCAGAACACTTAACCATTAAAGCAGATACACACTTGTGTCAAATATTTACAGAAATAGAAACAAATTAAGCAGGGCGTTATAAGTTATAAATACTCATATATATACATGCACTTATAGGATATGGAATGGAAAGGAGGAGGAAGAAAAATAATAGAAGAGCGTAATATTAAAAAGTTGTTATAAATAATGAAATTGTAAATATACAATAGAAGTGTAAATGAATTGATAAGACATTAAGTGAATAATTTTTTATGATGATTTAATAGACTTATTTGTAAAATTTTAATAGTTGTGTTCTTCTTATAATTTTTTTTTGAGAATTATCTGGTGTTGAAATATGGAAATAGATTAATGTGAATGATATGAATGATACATTAATTGAATTGATTTGGAATATGTAAATTGAACAAGGCTTAGGTGGTAAAAACCTGAAGTATGAAAAAATGGACGTAACAAGGTACATGTCACAACGTCAAACGTACCGCATCGCGACGAGCTCAAGTCAGTGAGTGTCGTCGTAATAAGGAACCCCTTCGTCGTGACAACAACTTATTGTTTTGAAAAACTTTGTAATTTAATCCCCGATTCAATTATAAACTGTTACGAGTACCATCGAAAATTCGAATTGAATTAAGATAGGTTTTTAAATTATGTTGTAAATGCTATTTAGTCTTAGTAGTGCAATTAAAATGATTAAATGAATTAAATTTAACAGAAGTTGTTTCGACAACGAATTTAACATTCTGGTGCTCGGCCTTGGCGAGCGAGTCGTGTATTGGGGTGTTACAAAATATATATGGATTACTAAAAAATGATCAAAAGAATGATTTTATGTTTTTAAGCAGTTTTAAAGCTCAAAAATGAAAAAAAAAAAACCATTTGATCATAGTAAACAAGTTGAGTTTTGAAATCTTGAATATATTTTCTTGGAAATTTTACCAGGGGTAAAATCGTCATAATTTTACTGAGTGTAAATTTGAGATGAGAAAATTATTTAATTAAAAAATTAATGTTTATTTTGGAAAATAGAAAAACATGTATTAGGTTGGATTAAATTATAAAGTGTTGGGTTCAAAATCTAGAAAGCACATATAATTGGGCACAATGCAATGAGAGACCTGAAACCCCGTCATAATACATATGGGGGAAAACACACCCTATTAGCCCCTCTACCTCTCCTAGTTGGGCTAGGAAGTTATTTTTTCTATTTGAAATAAAGTTTTACAATTTAACAAAGGTTCTACCTTCTCTCCTATAAATAGATTGCACCGGTAGAGCTATTTACACAATTTTAAGAAATTGTTACTTTGTCGAAAAATAGAGAGAATTTATTCTCAACTATTAAATATATTTTTCTAGAATAACCATTCTACCGGTTTCTATTAAAAAAGCGAGAATTTTCGTTTTCACCTCAAAGATAAAAGAAAACTTTTCTAGTTTTGTGTTTTGATTCAATTGGTTCGAGCCTACACTCAAAGCAGTTCGTGGTACGAGAATAACGGAGAAGATCATTTGATTGAAATTTGAAAAAAAATCAAGGATCCGCTTATCCAAAAACACATGTATGATTTCAGTTCAAGGTTTAATGCTATAAATATCACAAATCGAGTCAGTTTTCAAAATTTTAGTTTTTCGTTGTGCAGGAAAGCTGTTTTTAAACCAAATTTTTTCCAACAGTTAACATCTTCCATAAGGACTTGTCATCATGGACTGAGATTTTAAGTCCACGAACAAAATTGGTCCTTTCTAATTTATCATTGCTCCGTGTTGAACTCTAAAGTCCATCATCTTGAAGCTTCAACTCTTCTTCTCAAAATTTTTTCGTGATAAAATCTTGAACAAATGAGTTGAGTTTTGACTTCAGTTGCTTGAATTTGGATCTTGTAATTAAGCCTTAAGGTAGTGTAAGCCCATCATATCCATGGGCCTAAAATTGGGACTTGAGACTCACATCAAGTGGACTTAAAGCACCAAAGCTTCTATTGAATTCATCCATAAACATTTTTAAACATATATTCTTATGTACATGCCAAAAGCTAATGCCAAAAATTTAGATTAATACTCTCTTCCAATCTTGATATGTGATGAGATGAGTAAAGATCAACCTTCCCTTTAGAGCTTCAAAACAAGCCCTCACCTACATGTTTGAAAAGAAATGCGTTAAGCTCATGAGAGCTTAGTAAGTATATCAAGAATTTAACTTTGCATTTTAAATTAATTCATTACACATACACATATACTAACATATATTTACATAACTATCATGAATCACTATCATCATACACAAATTTGTTTCAATAATAACTATAGTAAGGTACCAATCCAACAAGTTACAAGCTACATACCAATGTCATTTTTAAGTTCACTTACCTTGTAATTCTATTGTCCAATTGTAGACTTAATAGAACATATAGGATATGTATAAATGTCGATAATTTGCATTGAAGTGCCACTGTCATTTGCATGGGTGTGCGGATGTCACTTTGCACCGAAGTGTCACTAGCACCTTCACCGTAGTGCCATCACTTTCACGCATAGAAATTTTTCCTAATGACATACCATTTATATCCTACTAGTTCTCATTTTGTCTAATTGGCATTTAAACTATACAATTCATTTACATTTTCTCAACAAATAAAACAATTCAACCTTTACGATATTTTACAATTTAGTCTTTATCCATGTAGAATCAACAAGCATCAATTTTTCACTTGACATCTATTTTATCAACATTAAACATTTCTGTTAATTACTTCATATCATCATCTATTTCACCTATCTAAATTTTACATTATTTGCAATTTAATCCATTTCACCAGTTTTACTACACATACACCTTTCAATTCATAATAAGAATACAATTTCTCATTCAAAATAAATTCCATAAAACAAATTATCATTTTCATATACAAATAAATCACATGTATAATACTAAACCAATTTACCCAATTTTTCATTTAAAGTTTAATTAAATAAGTAAAATTCTTAATATGCTTACAACAAAATGTTTGGAATGAATCCTTTCTTTTTCCTTCACTCCTCTGTTATTTCTTTGCCCTTGTCACCAATTTGATGTTCACTCCTCTTCTCATTCTCTTCATTTACACAACACGTATACAATATTCAATCTCAAAATAAAAATCACATAATATTTCCATGCATTTGATGAGATAAACATGAAGTCCTATAAGAAAACTTATCATTTTTACCTTATCCTTTATCAAAATCCTTAACTTTTCTTCACTTTTCTTTCTCTTACAAAATGTATATTAGCTACCTTTACAAGAAAATGAGCTTACAATGGAGTTCTTCTATTGATTTCACTTAAAATTTATGGTGGAAATTTGAAAGTTAAAGCTTAAAGGAGGTGAAAATGATAGGAAAGACTAAATTGAAAGAAAATAAAAAATGAAATAAAAAGGGAGATGAGAGATAGACATGGGAAAGAAGGGAAAAAAATGACAAAAGTAAACTTTTTCTCTTCTTTCTTATTGTACATCTTTCCTTACAAAATATTTATTCATCTTTTCTTTATTTTATTTTTCTAATAGTATTTAATTAATAAAAATCAAATCATCACTATGCCACACATGGTTCCTATTCACTCCCATTCTCATCCACTCTTTTTTTGTACTTTCATTGTCAAATTACTGTTCAAGGCCTTCCCCTTTTTACCATGCATAAAATTCAATCATTTTTTATTTTTAATTTTTACACTATTACCCAAAACTTCTCACACTTTTACAATTTAGTCTATTTCTTAAATTAATTTTCCTAAATTCAAAAGTCTTGTGAATTTCTTATAATATCTAACTATCTTTTTACACTAATAATAATTACTATTTTATCTACTTCAAAAATTCTAACACGTATCAACCTGAATTGACATTGTTCTCATTTCTGGGGTATCAGGGATGCTAAAATTTTATATATTATTATTTCTTGTCAACAATAATTTTTTATTTTTATATATTCTTTAAATTTATTATTATATTTTTTGAAAATATTTTTTGAAAATATTTATGTATTTTTATATATTTATTTAAAAATTTTAAAATTAGGATCAAATTGAGACTATTTGTAAATTTTGAGGGTTAATTTTTTAAAATTATGACTAAATCGATATAATTTGTAAAAGTTGAGGGCTAAATTTATTATTATACTAACTTTTTAACTGCTATGTCACCCTCCTGTTATTGCAATTAATAGAAATAGACCAAAAAAATAATCTTGATTAGTTGGGTGACCAATTTAAAAAATTCATAGTTGGGTAAAAAAAAGAAACAAATCTATAATTGAGAGATCCAAAAAGAAAATGACCCATAGTTGAGTGACCTGTGATGTAGTTTACCCACAGAGATAATTATCAACCAAATTTTATATTAGGTGGAAGGCCCAGTCATGAACTCAAAAGCCCAAAATCAAATCTTCAAATTCAACCAACAATTTAAAGGGCTAAATGAAAGACAAAATAATTACTTCAACAATTTAAAAGGGCTGAAACTAACAAGTAGACCTGCCACCCAGCTTTATATAAGATTTTTTTTCTTAATTTGTGTGGCTATAATTCAATTTAAATTATTAATTAATATTTGAATTATTTTACTTGGAATAGAAAAACCTCACAAGTGAACCAACAGATGGTTAGAAGAAGTAAGAAGTAAAGTGGATTTCTTAAGTTTGAATTTTGAAATTACCATGGTTGGAGGGTTTTACTTGAATACCACATTTCACTCGAATAATATTAAGCTTAGACAGTAAAACAGATGAGTAATGGTTATACAAAAGAAAAAGAAGCTCCACAAACGAATTTAAAATGTTACGTATCTTTTTTATTTTTATTTATTTATGTAAGAACACATGACGATATCCTAAATTCACTTATGAAACTTAATATGTATACAACAATTGCATTAATATTTTTATTATAATATATATAGATGTTAATATAAATATTTTTTATTTTTAATATTTTAAGGAATAGTTATTTAGATTAATTTATTGAATTTATAGTCACGATTTGGCTGAGACCTTGAATATGTCTATAAACTAAACAATAGAGCTAAGTTTATTTTTAATATTGCACTTAGTTTTATAGATTGAAAAGGGCATCTTATTAAGGGGAGTCATTGCCTTGGCCTATTTGCAGGGGCGAAGCTAGAAAAAATTTTTAGGGGGCCGGCTGAAATTTTAATTTTTTATAGTTTATATCTTTATAATTTGTAAATGATTAAATCGAATTTTTATAATTTTAAGGGGGCCAAAGTGAAATTTTTCCTTTATTTATTTAAAATTTTTTAAAAAATTTAAGGGCCTTAAAAGCAATTTTACATTTTAGGGGGGCTGGGGCCCATGCCAGCCCCCCTGGCTTCACCCCTGCCTATTTGACAGAAAGACTGTTGTGTTGTTGGTTTTTAGTGTTGCTAATAGTTTCTTATGCTATATCTTTCTACTACTCATACTCTTGTTTTTGATGCTAGACATGTTTGTAGGGATGCAACACATGAGGGAGAAAGTTCTTTTTTCTTTGGACTATTTTTGATAAAAAAGAAGAAGAAGAAGAAGAAGAAAGGAGATGGTGTTGTAGTTGTATGCTTGGACATTTTATTAGTTTGATTTTGAGATAATTTTGATTATGCATCAACATATATAGTGGTAGTTTTGATTATACTTTAATGTGATATATTTATGCTTGATAACTCTGATTATGCATCTAAAAATGACTTCTTATTGGACTCAGTGCTAACTGCTAGTTTCTTTTTAGTTTATTTGTATGAGATATTTAGCATATTTGTTGCAAGATTTTGTCTGAAAAGATTGTTAGGACATTGATAGGGTTACCAGCATTGTTACACATGACATATAACAATGCACAATGTTAGTATATTTATTTTAAGAGTATGAAACAAATACTAGGATTTACTTGTAAAAATGAACAAAATACATGAAATGTATTCTTAAAATCCATATAAAGTGGGTTTTTACTTTCCATAAATGAGGTAATCATGATACTTTTAATTGAAGGATTGGGAGGTGATTTAAGTGATTTGGATATTGATAAAATCATGCATTTATTTTGAGGACATGCTACAGATATTTTGGAGATATGTGTAGTTAATTTTACTTGCCTATAAAAGATAGTAATGTCCTTTGTGTTGAAAGGGGTGAAGAGAGTTAAAATCAGCTCAAGGCAGGACCATTTTATAGTACACTTGACATTTTGTTAGTATGTTTTGTAGTCTTCTCTAAAAGGTTGAATGAAGAATGATGCATACAAATTGTATGACTTCGACGTCACAATTTTCGATGGTGAATTTAGATGAAGGTGAGTTGTTACCGAGAGTTGTATTGAAAAATTTGTAACACACAAATCTGGTCTAGATGTTACGGTCGAATATGAAGAAATTACATTAGTTTATTTAAAATATAAATAACTCAGAATCTAAAATTTAATTAAAAAAAGATCATGTGACAAAAATATTATTTTTGAATACTCTTACATGTTATTCAAAAAAGCACACTCATAGAATTTATTTATTTTACAGAAAAGCACTTAATTTGACACTTAATTTTGCAACGAAAATCTTCAAAGTTTTAGTTTTGAAAAATGATTTCTAATTTGGCACTTCGTATGATTTTGTAGTTTTACGTTAAAAATACCAAAAACCGATGAACAGAACAAAAAAGAAATCTAAAAATAGATTTACAGTCCAAAAGTCCAGAAAAGTTAATGTAAATGGTCATATTTAATTAATGGGTAAACTACAAAAATAGTCACTTGTTTTTGCCTCAGATTACATTTTAGTCACTTATGTTTGAAATGTTACGTTTTAGTCACTTACGTTATCGTTTTATTATAAAGTCGTCACTCTACTGTTAAACTATGTTACCTCCCTAATGGCAGTCCTATGTGGCAGTCCAAATGGGTTTTAAATGCCAACTTGGATGTCCGATTGCTAGGATAAAAATAAGTTTTTAATTAAATAAATTTAATTTGGACTGCCACGTAGGATCGCCGTTAGGGAGATAACAGAGCTTAATGGTAGAGTGACCACTCCGTAACAAAACGATAACGTAAGTGGCTAAAACGTAACATTTTAAACATAAGTGACTAAAATGTAAGCTGAGACAAGAAAAAATGACTATTTTTGTAGTTTACCCTTAATTAATCGAGAAAACAATCTGAGCTCCCACACGTCATCCAGTCCTAAACAAGCTCAGTGTGTAACACAACCCAAACAAACAAAATAGATACAGATGCAAGTACAGATGTAGTTCCAGAGACAAATACAGATGTAGATATAGATTTAGTTACAGATACAGACACTGATTCAGACACAGAAGCAGACACTGATTCAGATGCAATTGCAGACATAGATCCTACCCCATTTACTACACACTATATCCGTCCCACCAATACATACCAAATAGGACTATAAGAGTCCATTTTACCCCACACTCTTTTAAGTGAGCGTATGTCACTTTTTAGAATAATGCAATCAAGCTACCAGAAATATTGCGGCAATCCACCAGAATCAAATATATGTGGTCAAGCCACCAGATTAGATATGTGGTTAATATCACAAAAATACATCATCCGAGGTTGCTTGGAAACGATGACTCACTCTAACAACCCAATTCTCAGTGGTGTCAGGAACAATGATTCGAGATCACTAAATCCGATGATTAAGTTTGAAAATTTAATAAATTAAAATTTATGAGTCAAGTGTGATTTTAGAAATATTCTTAAACTAGTGAATTTTGTGATTTAAAAGAATTTATTAGGTAAATTGGGTTAAAAACAAGGTATCGAGACCTCAATTTTATAAACTGAGTCATAAATATTTTTATAAATATTTACGAAGTGTTATTAAGTTAGTATTAAAGTTTCGTTAGAAAAATTTAACGTTTTGATGGTTAATTAATTAAAAAGGACTAAATTGAAAAAGGTGCAAAATTTGTCAAAGTGATTAAATAGTTTAAGTGGCAAATAAGGGAGGACTTATAGGGAAAATTAACCCAAAGGGGATGGCTGAGGCGGCATTAGCAAGAAAAAAAATATGAAATTAGAAGAAATAGGGGTAAAATTGGAAATTTCACAAAATTAAGTAAATAAAGCAACAAATTAAAAGAAATCTAGACATTTCTTCACAATTCCTTAGCCAAAAATGCCATTGAAGAGTCCCTCTAAGCTGTATTTTCATATATTTTCATCTTGTGAGTTCAATTCTTGCTCTTTTCTTGTAATTTTTGTATTTTTAAGACTTTTACAATTAGGTCAAACTATCTACTTCATTAGTTTTTTTTTCTATGGGTAATTTTGAAAGTTACCATTGATGAGTGCTAGAAGTTTATAATGAATTAACATGGATTTGAAGCTTTAATTTTATTATATGATGATTTTATCAAGTAATTTCAATAGAAATTTATTTTAGGACCAAATTGTGAAAAAGTTAAAAATTAGGGGTTAGTGTTGAAATTTTGAATATCAAAGGCTGTATAGCAGCCTAAAATAATTATATAAAGTGTTAATTTAGAAAAATTAGCTCAATTGATGGGTTAATTGATCAATGACCAAATTGTATAAAACTGTAAAAATTAGGATAAATGTGTAATTTTGAAAATTTAAGGGCATAAATTGTTAAGTGAACTAGAAGTGAATTTGATGCTGATGAATGGAAAATTTTATATTATAGATCAAGAACCTGAAGATAAACGTGGAAAAGAGAAATTAACAGATTAGTCCCTAAATTTCTGCAACTTCTACAAATTACCCCAGGTAAGTTCATATGGTTAAACTTTCATGATAAATTGTTAATTTAAGAATGATATAATGTCTTATTTCATATCTTTGTTATTAAATTATGATTACTGTAAAAATATGAAATTTGAATTGAAAGTTCAAATTAAGTGGAACTCAAGATTAAGTACGATTGTTCCGTGACAAAAGATGAATTGACGGATAAGACCATGGTTGGACCATGGCAGTATATGTATATGTGTGTAAGACCATAGCTGGGCTATGACAACCTGATGATAAGACCATAACTAGGTTATGGCATTACGAGTGTAAGACCATGGCAGAGCCATGGCAATATATGTGTAAGACCATAGTTGGACTATGGCATCAAGAAAACAATGTACTCAATTTTGTAAGATGTTCTCTAATTTGAAAATGATTGGTAAGCGTCATATGGATTAAAGTGATAGAATTTAAGTAGTTATTGATATTGAGCTCAATCAAGTGAATTTATCATTTGAAATTGTGATTGGCAGGAAGTGTTAGTGAAATGCTTGTTTTATGATTTGTTATAGTATGTTCGGTAGGATTTAACTTTAAAATCAATGAACTTACTAAGCTTTATTAAGCTTACTCTTATTGTTTAAAGTTTCTTGTAGATTAACGTGAGATTGGAGGATCGGATCAACACATCAGACTACACTATCTATATTACTCGGTAGATTTTGTTAAATATCCTATGGTTTATATGGCATGTATAGGGTTAGTTTAGAAAAGATTTAAACTTAAAAAATGGTTGTGAATGATACATATGTATGTGTTTGTATGCATGTATATAGTAGTAGTTTTTAGTAATCAATGAAAGGAATTATATTGGTAAGTTTATGCAAATGAGTCTTGTGATTACATATTATGTTTAAAACATGATTTTTGGCTTATATCGGTTGCTTGGTTGGTATATATTGGTGTGTATCAATGTTGTGTGTAGGTTGATATAAAAAAGGTGAGAAAAATAGCCTTAAAGTGGCCTATTTTTGTCCACACGGGTAGACACACGGGCGTGTGTCTTGACCGTGTGTGACACACGGCCTGGCACATGGGCATGTGGTTTGGTCGTGTGTCCCCTGCATCTTAAAATTTAGAAATAGAATGCTCATAATTAGGCACACGGGTAGTAACACGGGCATGTGTCCCTTACACCTAATTTTTGAAAATTAAATTGTCCACACGGCCTAGCACATAGGTGTGTGACTTGGCCGTGTACCCCTTGCACTTAATTAAGTTGTAAGTCTAAGAGTTACACGAGTTAAGCACACGGGCATGTGCCCTACCTCATATGCCACACGGCCTGAGACATAGGCATGTCATCTGGCCTGACCACACGGGCGTGTGACCCCTGCACCTAGGAAAAGAAATTTGAAATTTCACAAAAAATTCTTGGAGTTTCCGATTTAGTCCCGACTTGTTTCTAATGCATGTTTGGGCCTCGAGGGCTCATACAAGGGGACGATATGACTAATTTCTTATATGAATGTTAAGTAATATAAAATATCTGAGATTGATCTGTAAACTCTGGTAATGTTCTTAAACCCTGTTCCGGTGACGGATACGGGTTAGGGTTATTACACCCACTACCCTGGGCTGCCCAACAATAATGTCGTACTAATACCAGTATGCAGTTAAATTCCCAAAACACTTTTTCTATCACATCATTATCCCACCCCCAATGCACATGTCAAAACATATTACATACTAACCAATATCAAATGCACGTATGTTTTACATACTTTTCACATTATACATACATACTTTTCATATCATATCATGCTAACAAAATTATTAGATTACTGATCACATACGAAGGTCTCATTTTAATCATGCTAACAATTGATACACATATATAATTCATATCACATACAGTAGAAAAATATCATATTTTATGTTTTAGAGTCTTATTTAAACAGTATGAACCTTATGAAGTGGCTAAATTTGAATTGCTCATCAAATATAGCCATAGGTAAAATTTTTAGGCCAACAATGATACAAAAGGAAACGTTAATACAGAAAATCTCAAAAGCAAAGAAGAGCGTAACAAAACAAGAGGAACAACAGGAGGAAGTCTTGTGAAAACAAATTGAACCAAAAAGAAAAGGGAAGAAACCAAAACTGGAACTTACAGTAAGGAACAAAACAAATGTGAAAGTGGAGAGGGAAGAGAGAGAATGAGACAATTTTAGGGAGAAAATTTTAGGGGATAATGCCAAAACATATTTTTAAAACAAAAATAAAATAAAACTTATTTATCCAAACCCTATAAGATTTCCACAATTTGTATTTTATTTCAAATTATGAGTACATGCCCTACACAAACAGAGAATAACAAAAATATTTTCTCTTCGTAAACCCAAAATTTGAACACGAAACCTTTGGGTAAGCTAAAAGCTTACCATCGAACCAGCAAACTCATTATTGTTATCAATTAAAAGTAAAAATATTATTTATGCCAGATGATCAAGGATATGGATTAGGACAAAAATAATAAAAATTCAAGGGAAGGATTCGAACCTAAAACCTCTAACACACAAGCACAACACCTATCCACTGAACTAGATCACTACACTTGACATAATTTTCACAATCTTAACTCAAAATCAGGACGTGACCACTATTGGTTTTACTAACCCAATTTCTACTAACCCAGTTTGTGGGATGTGACAAAATTTGTATAGTAAATTCGCTATCTAACAAGACTCCGTAGATGTAAATTTGATAATCAAATTACATAAACAATCTCATGCCTCATCTATTTTCTTTATCTATTGTTCTTTCTATTGTTATAGTTCACTACTACAACATCAATTATAAAGTCCACGAGAAATGTCTTATAAGTTAGAGATTTTCACAATCTAAATCTAAATCATTAAATTATTGTTCCCTAACATAGTATATTATTATTTTTCCTTTTCCTTTTCTCTTAGTTTAACCACTGTGTCCATTCATCATAAATCTTAGTATTATTTATTAATATTATGATTTTTCACACCTCAAAATATATATAGTTAAGAGTCAAAATTAAGCAAGAAATGAATTGTTGGCTTGATGATTAAATGTAAATGTCTCTTCCTAGAGATCCTAGGTTTAAGCCCTTTCTTCCCCTTTCAATTTCTTATTTGGAAACATGATATAATTGCAGATGCCACCCATAGGGTTTACAAAATCTAGTTATTTAATCATTCTTTTCCTATTTTGATTGGGATTGCCTCTTTTCAAAATTCTAATGAAATTTCTCTCCACATTCTTTTTCTTTTCTTTTCCTCTTCTTGCACCATATTTTTCATCATTGGGTGGTTGATTCTTTTACTTTCTCAAATCGAATCGTTCCACATTCAATCATTTTCTATCCGAGTTTAGAATTGCCATCAATAGCATCTGTAATCTTTGCCAAAGCCCGGTAAGTTCACTTCATTTCAATGGTTAGATTTTGTATTTCCATTGTATAAATATTCAACGTAAATATTTCGTTTGATTAATCAATCTCTCTTGAATCTTGCCCAAATCTTGAAACCAGTTGTCAATTGTGTATATTTTTCATTGAAGGATCGAATCTAGGTGAATCAGATTAAAATCGATCCTGAGAAACATCAATCAGACCCGTGGTGAAAGGTGTGTGTCTTTTCTAAGTGAATCGGTACTAATAATGTATAGTTTTAGGGCCACACGGTCTCTCACATGGGTAGACCACACGACCATGTGTACATGTAAATTTTAGGGTAGTTCATGAACCACACGACCTCAGCCTGTTACATGGCGTACCACATGGCTGTGTCCTTATTATAAGGTAATTTATCGTTTTTCACACAGCCTCAGGCTGTTACACTATCGTGTACCCTTTCTCACACAGCATCAACCTTTCACACGGCTGTTGGCCTCTGTTTTGTTATTTTTCCCAGAAATTTGTGAATTGTTCAGTTTGGTCCTTGTATAGTCCCTAAATTATTTTTAGAGTTTTTATTCATTCAATTGAATCCCTGATATTATTTATATTTTGGAATCTGTGATTTAATGATTGGATTACTACTGTTATAATGTATGATATGAAATTGTTATATGCCTACTGTCACGGTATTTCTGATAAATTGTTATTGTTATTTTGCTCCTACCCCACTGAGTACATGTTAAGCATGTCTACTACTGATGTTGTATTAAATACATGTTAAGCATGCCTATTGTATCTGTGCTCTTCTATTACAAGCATGTCATATTGCATTACATGGGGCGGGACAATATGAACGGAGGAAGTACTGGCAGTTTAATAATCTACAACCATTGGTGGTTAATCCACAACTTACTGGCAGTTTATCTGCAAAATTTTTATCTAAAAATAATAGTGGTTTACCCACAACTTTTACCAGCAATTTATTTGCAAATTATTGGTGGTTTATCCACAATGCGGTATGTAGGGATGTATAAGTTCTAGGGACTCTTACTGTAGTGTGTAGTGGAGTTGGGTAGGATCTTTTCTGATAAATTGAAATTTCATTTTCATTCATAAAGCATGTACAAGCTGTAACAGCCCCTAACCCCAAACCGTCGCCAGAACAGGGTTACAAGGCATTATTGAACTTATACACTAATAAACAAACAAAAACGAGTCATAAATTTGAGTTTTAATCTAAAACTTTCTAAATTCCATTAAAAACTCCTTAATATGGGCCTACGAGGCCCAAAATAAGCTTAGGAAGTGATTTGGGATTAAACCGGGAACTTTTGAAACTTTTCTTTAAAAATAGGGGCACATGCCCGTGTGGCCTAAGACATGCCCGTGCGGTCTGCCTGTAGGGCTCCCATGGCTGTTGGGCCAGGCCGTGGGCAGATTTGACTTGCTGCACACGCCTGTGGAACTAGCCAGTGGGTAAGCCTGACTTTGCCACACGGCCTGGGCACAAGCCCATGTGACTTGGCCGTGTGAAAATAACATTTTTCATCATTTTTAAGCTACTTTCACCCATGGAACATACCTAGTTCATGCCCAAATCATTGACTTATAAATCTTAATCAAATACCATTCATTTCATTTTCAAACTTAGCAAATATTCATTCATTCATACTAAAAACTTCTTAAAGTTTATAAACCACATTTATATTCAAAACATAAGCAAATACAAGTGGCTAAAACTAAGCAAATACAAGTGGCTAAAACTAAACCTAGTACATGCCACATTTTCAAAAGATAGATACATCACCAAAAATTGAGCTAAAGTCGGAATTGATTTGGATGCTGAGCCGGACTTTAAGTTGACCTAGCCTGCGCACGGAAAACAATTGTACGCTAAGTATTGGAAATACTCAGTGGTATTATCATAATTCTAATTATAACAATAATAACATATCATATCATAAACAAATAATAACAAATCATAATTATAATTTCATACTAAGCTATCATATTTCCAATATATCATTTCCAATATTTGGTTCAATATCTCATCAATAAGATTTCTAACAATTCATAAATCCTTGAATTATTTCTCAATCACATAAGATATTTCAAATCACATTTCAACTTTGAACATTTCATGAACCTTTGGTTCATGCCTTCAATCACATATCACAATTCTCATTTCATACTTTATTTCATAAATTCACTTTCTCATCTCTTCCAATAACTCAATCACATTTATTCAAATTTATCATTTAACATATTTTCCCCTATTAATTTGACTCGGACCTTGGCGGATACACGGATCCAACCAAACACACCAGAATGGCGACCAACGCCTCATCGGCTTAGCTGAAGTAAAGTGGTGACCAACGCCTCATCGGATAGCTCGAAGTACATCTATGACACACCAAGTGTCTCATCAGCTGAGCCGAAGCAAAGTGACGACCAACGCCTCATCGAAACTATCCGAAGCAAATCTATGACACACCAAGTGTCTCATCGACTTGAGGTCAAAGAATCCCTGAACTCTTCCAATCCTATGGCACGCCAATTATATCCACCCTAGCCCGACTAGTTAATAAGGTATCGGAATCACATAGTAATTTCACTTTCAATATCAAATTCACATCAACTAACACTTTGGTCACATTTCTCACATCTTTTTCATTTCAAACATAAATTATTTCCAATTCACATCATCATACATTTTCACTTTGATACATATATAATTCATAAAACAATTTCACACACATATAAATGTACATATTCACTAATCATATCCAATCACATTCAAATCAAATATCACTAGTTATCCCAATTTCAATTCCATGCATATATATAATAAAATTAAACACATAATAATAAATAACATGAATTATGATAATACAAACCAATATTTCTCAAGCTACTCCTCGATCACTTTTTCCTTCCCTTCGTATTAGACGTCTCGGTTTCCTTGTTTGCTACGAAAATTAGCATAATTATAATTAATTAATAACATACATATTTTATATAAATTACTAACTTTCCATCTAAACTTTTATCATAATACCAAATTTGTCCTAACCACACTCATCTTCTTCCTTTTAACAATTCACATCATTTCCTTATTCAATTTCCATCAAAACTTCATATAACTATCAAATGTTCATATTAGAACCCTAATGCAAGCTTTCTTTCAACTTAGTCCCTCAAACACAAAACTTATAGCCTCTTTTACAATTTAATTCCTTAACCACTTCTAATCAATAATTCTATCAATTAAGCCCTCAATTCAACATTTGTCCAACATGAACTTTACTTAAAAACCTAAAAACTTCCAAAATCTCAACTTATTTTCATCAAAACTTAGTTCTAAGGCTTTTAAAACATCAAAATTAAGAGAAAGGGGCTTAATTGACTTACCTATTCAAATTCCAAGCTTCAAATCTCCAATTTCTCCTCTTTCTTTTCTTTCCTTCTTTTCTCTCCCAATTTTTGTTACGTTTCTGTTCTTATTCTCCTTCTTTCTTTTATTTCTTTTTGTTTTCTTATTTTATTTACTTTAAAGTAACTATAATATAATATAATATAAATAATTATAAAATATCTAATTAATACAATAAAAATATAACAAGTGTATTATTTTATCACCATACAATTGGCACTATCTTATTTATTAACTAAAATAATCTAATATTACATAATTTAAATAATAATATTATTAATAAAAATCTTTTACTTAAATTTTAAGTAAATCAATTATATATATACATTTGTACATATTTATATAATTACACATGTATTTATTCTTTAACATGCACATTTCACCACAAACATTTAACAATTGTCACAATTTAGTTTAATTACTAATTTAGTCCCTTAATATTTTTCTATTGAATTAAACTTTTATACTCTATTCAATTTAATCCTTTCTAATAACTACTTCTAATTAAACTAAATTCACTTTTCAAAAATCTAATTCAACTCATAACTAACTTCGTAAATATTTTTAATAAATATTTACGGACTTATTTTCCTAAGATGGAGGCCCTAAACTCATTTTTCCGGTGCTCGTGGAATTTAGGTCATTACACAAACAAATTGAAAAATCTGAAATGCTATACTGAAGTGACGTATTGAACTGAAAACCTAATATTTTGTATTCCATGTTCTCTATTTTGTTGTACGATTGTGACTTTATCTAAGAATATTGTTTTGTATGCCCTGACTACTATTTTACAATGATTTACTTGTGTTTATACTAACACTAAACTCTTTAAGCTCACCCAACTTATTTCAATCATCATAGATAACCCGCAAGATTAGGATGCAAATTCGACATTTGAGGGTCTCGGCTTAGATTAAATTTCGTTAAAAGTATTTAGACTTGTTTATTATAATTTCTGATATTTGGGACTATAATGTTTTATATAAACTGTGACATGAGATTTAAATTTTGGGTTAACTATTGACATGTATAAAATTTAAGTTGATTAGGTTATTGAATCTTAAAATTTAATTAAATATGCATGAAATTTAGTTTTTAAATTAAAACCCAATCGATTATCACTTTTTCATTACAATATAATGAATGAATTTTTTAGCAATAAATAAATTAGAAATCAACTAAGCTTTTCCTCAAAAATAAACAAACATTTTAAATGACAATTTTATAAATTCTGATAATTTTCTAGACCATTTCAATAGTCAATATAGCCTTCAGAATCCGGTCATAACGTGTAGGTTGAGTTAAAGAGATTACATAATTATATTTAAAGGGTTAATTTATATAATTTTTATTTATTGGTCGTTTATATTTTATATAAATCTAAACACCTTTATATTTTTACATTATATTATATTTTATTCATGTTTTATTTTATACCTTAATGATTTTTTTGTTTTGTAATTAGATTTATTCATGGATTAGATCAACTTAAACCAAGATAAGACAAATAATTCGTAAGCAAATTATATACCCAAGTCTAATCTATATTTTATATAAAAACACTATTAAAAAATAATTATCATTATTGTTATTTTATATTATTAACCTTTTATCACATTTATTTGAAAATAAATATGAAATTGAAAAATTGCATGCATAGTTAGATTACTTATGTATCGTTTATATAAGGATTTTTTTAATTTCTATTTTATATAATTATATTCAATGGATTAATTGTTGATTAAAAATATTGTTGTTATTTTCATGTAATAATTAGTAATATATGAATAAATTTTTATTTCAATATCAATTTAGTAATATATTGAATATTAAAGTGTATTCTCGTTAGCTTTAAAAGTTTCTTCAAACTTATATTTTTATGTATATCGTAAATTGAGAAAAGATTACATAAAATTATGATACAATGTCATTTGTATCACTTTCTAATAAGAACATGTCACTTCAATAATCATGTTGAATTTGATTTTTTTTTTTCAGGATAACAATGCTGAAGCTGCATGTTCTTATTGGAAAGTGATACAAATGATATGGTATCTCAGTTTTATACAATCTTTTCACAATTTTTCTCATCATAAATTTTATTTTTCATAATGAATAAATAAAAAATCGAATAGAATTAAGATAATAAGCTAAGTAATTATATGGTTAAAAATTTGGGGTTTTTTCAATATATGTCATTTATTATTATTTTTATTCTAATTACATAATCTTTAATTTGTTTAAAGGTATTATTGTTTTTTACATTTAATTGAAAACATTTCTATTTTATTTTTTGTTAATTGATTTAAATATATATGATTAAACTAATTGAAACTCATGCAAAACATGAGATGATTATCATCATCATTTGAAAAGCAAATAATCATTAATGGTCTACAACATGTTACCATTTCAAAATCAACATTCAAATCCTATTCCTATAATTTCTCTCTCAATTTATAATATATACAAACAAAAGTGTTATGTGACCAAAAGAAAGTTATAAGTATGTAAGTGTTATCAATTTATTATAAATGTAAGAATTTCATATTCAAGTACAGGGATTAAATCTTCAATTTCAACATAGTAAAGGGACTAAAAAAAGAAATAAACTTTTTTATGGATTCAGATATTCATTATTTGCCAGATATTTGAATCTATCATTTGCTTTAATTTAAAATTTTTATTTTAATTTTATGAAATTGCTAAATTTGAATATTTAGTAGATGGAGATATTCTAGGAATAGTTAGTTTTAAATTCAAATAATAATACTCAAGCAAACTCAAAAATTAAAACAGAAATTAAATTTTACAACAATAAAATATTGGATTGGCTACCTAATTGTGTCTTATGCTGTGGTTGTGAATTATTGGTAGGGTTTGGCAAATGAAAGGTCAGTAACATGTCAATGTTAGGTTGTGACACATCCCACTTACATAAAATAACTTTTCAAATAAGATGGATTTGATTTAATTATGAAATAAGGGGTGCAGATTGTTCAAGAATTGATATTTTTTATTATCTTGATTAAAAAGAACAAAATGAAAGAGAAGTTGAGGAACAGTTGAATTAGTTTCATTTTCTTCTGGATCTCCATTGAAAAAAAAAAAAAAAAAACAGTTGCTTGAATAGAGAGAAAAGCATGAATCTTATTTGTGCAGTAGATGTGTCCATGCCTTAAAATGAAAAGGACAAGTCAAAGTGAAGATAAATGGGTGCAGAAGTAGTGTGTTTTGACAAAGAGAGGTTGGGCAGCTCCATGTGAATGTGGTGATGGGAGTCAATTGTATGACACTTTCAACCATCGACGCATACTTTTTATTTTCTTAACTTTCTACAACGACAACCTCCCCCACACGCACTTACCCAAATCAACAATTTTGGTGATTTTTAAAACATTTTTCCTTTCTTAAGAAACTTAAATGACTACGTTGATATAAATATTCTAAAGAAGGATTCTTCTACTCCTTAAAACACTACTTTAACATTAATATTTAATAAATTCAATTTTTTTCCTCCCTCAATTTTAATAAATATTTTTTGAAAAACCACGGGAGTTAGGTGAGATGACAAGGATCTCTCCGATCTTAACCAGTTGTCGAGGGTTCGATCATCGCCTTGAGTATGAAGTAGCTTTAAAATTCGTGGCCAACATCTACCCATTAATAGGCTTACAGAATGCAGAATATTAATTACTACTAAGTTCGCTCCAATACATACTTTAAGAAATAAAATTATATATTTTATGAAAATATGTGAAAATTAAAAAATAGAACTAAAAATGCTTTTTAAAACTGAAAATGAGGAAAACCGATTCAAACTTATATAAACACAAAAATATTTTTTATATTAAATCCATATGAATTTAAAATTTATTTATTTTATTTTTCATGTTTCTGTTATAAAAAAAAATAATTATCAAACATGTTTTCATATTTTCATTATTGAAAACAAATTTTTATTTCTATTTACCAAACATGTTTTTCAATTTCTATAGTATTGAAAATAAAAATTCATAAACCAAACATAGCCTGAATGTTATAAGTAGGGTCAAAATCCTTCATAAGTTGTTAATATAAGGGCCAAACTTTTTAAAATAGTCAAATAAAGGTTAAATATTTTCATAAATACTTAAATAAAAATGAAACCTTTCAAAATAGTCATAAGGACATTTCAAAGGTTGTATATCAGCTTTCAAATTATATTTTCATTTTTTGGGATAATAACACCATTCGCCCCCGTACTTTGGTATTTTTTCTAATGTGGCTCCTCAACTTTCAAGATTTCCAATTAGGCCTATGTACTGTATTTTCGTTTACTAATTTAGTCCTTGACCCTAACTTCACCAATTTTTTTGCTGACATGGTGCTTGTCCAATCAAGGGCTACCACGTGGTTGTCTGTTAACTATTGACCAGTTATGTGAGATCTTTATGAGCAATTTTTCATTTTTTTTAATGAAAATCAAATAATAATTACCCAAATGCTTTTTTACAACATTATAAAAATATAAAATTTTTATAAATTCATTAAAATATATTTTTTTAATTTTTTTATAAGTTATATTTTTTATAAATTCATTAAAAATATATTTTTCAAAAAATATAAAATGTTTAAAAATATTTTTAAAAAATTTATTGTAATGTATGATTGTCGAGACCGCAAAAATAAATTACTACTTAAAAAATAAACTTGTAGATAGCAATAAGTAGGGTCGAATCCATAGAGATAGGTTGTAACACCCCAAACCCGACCTAGACGTTATGGCCGAATTAGGGAGTGTTATGAAGAAGGGTTTCGAAACTATTGTCACTTCGATAAAAATTTGTATAGTTACTTGTTAAAAAGAGTCCGAGTTTTGCAAAACATATTCACTTACATATTCATTACTGAAACATAATTTGCAGCAAAAATATTAAAAGCTGTTACTAATTTCTAAAAACCCAATTCATGTTTTTAGAAAACATTTGTTTGCGTAAAATCGGGTTTTTGTCAATCATCGCAGTTTAGAAATCATAAAAGTATCCAAATCTAAACAACAGTCCAAAAGTCCGGAGAGTCCAAAATTTACAAAACTCTCAAGAAAAACTAGAATTAAAATATATAACCAATAATTAAAAGATAGTTTACAAACTATTAGTCACAGCTGAGCCTCCGTCGCACCGACCTGCCTATGCCAAAGTATTACCTGAATAGAACAGAAAAACAGATGTGAGTTTTATAAACTCAGTGTGTCACTAACGAGAATATACATGCATAAAATTCAAATTTCCGGTATTTCAGAACAGAAGCGGACATAAGTCCTTAACAGAGTTAGATCATATCAGAATCAGATTTTTAGAGCATACAGATATACAAAGTCCTATCCTCATCCTCTACACACCATCTCCGTCCATCCCAACACACTATGTGTGGTATAAAACACCCATCCATCCCTACACACCACATAGTGTCTAAACGACACTTATCAGAATAGTATGCAGACAAGCTGCCAACATATCGACAATATGTCGCCTTACAGGACACTTCCTTCACATATACAAATCCCACCCTATATATAGATACAGATATGAATATATGAATATACGAATATAACAAAATTTACATGCTCGTATACAAATATCATACATACTTATGCAAATCAATCAGACATACATATCGGTTTTCCTAAACTCAATCAGATTAAAAAATCTCATGCATTAGGGTTTGGTTAACCTTTACTGACCGCACAGAAAGCTCACAGTCGATCGAAACAACACGTACAACCCTAGGAAAAATTTTAGAATCTTGGGCCTACATACCTATGTGGCACACCCGTGTGGGCCTATACGTCCGTGTGGCCTACATGCCCAAATCAGCCTAACCTGTGTGGCCCACACAACCATACACTTGCTCGTCACACAACCGGCCACACAGTTGGGTACACGCCAGTGTGGCGTCGACAGGCCATTTTTTTGGCTTTCACCAAACCTCGATTTCTCGTGTTTTCGTTTACACTTAGTTTTTTTATGCAAAAATAATCCCGAGACCACTAGAGCCTAAAAAGCTACAATACATACCCCAAAATCAGTCCTTAATCCTTAATTAAACTGAACTAAAAAAACCGAAAATAGTGAAATTCAAGTGTTCATCACTTACCCAAATTTCCGAACGATCCCGACTACGATTCCGCAGGAGAAGAGTTTTGTTCCTCATGATTCACTGCTACCAACAATCCACAAATTACTACTAAAGAAAAGCAATAACGATTTAGAATAGCTTAAATATTTTCCCCTAACCCATATAAAATCTCACTGCCTCCACTTACCTAGCCACGTGAAGGAACCAGAAATCCGAAACACCACGATTGGAAAGGAAGAATTATGGTAAGGATTAAGAGGAAAAGAAAAATAAATTTTGGTAGATAAGGAGAAAAAATAAATTTTGGTAGATAAGGAGAATAAAGAAAACATCCAGAAGAGAAGAAAACAGAAACTAATGTAAAAAAATTTGGGAAGAGAGAGAAAAATAAAATAAAATAAAATAAATTTTAATTTGAAAAAATCCCGCTACATCACAACTCTCACAACCCCACTAACTCTCAACTACTTTAGAATTTCACTTTGACTGAACGTCTATCACACAACCGAAGCAAAAATTATCATTCACACTTATATAAGGTTCGAACATGAGACCCTAGGGCAAGCTAACAACTTACCACCTAAACCAATAGGCTCATTCTGATATGAGTTTATCAAAAATCAGATATAAGCCAAACCACCAAGGTCAAGGCTAGAATAAAAAAAAAAAACATATTTTCCACAAGTAGGACTTGAACCCAAGACCTCAAGCACACACTTATATCACTTAACCACTAAAGCAAATACTCATTTATAACAGATTTCACAGGAACAAAGATAAATAATTTAGGGCATTACAACACTACCCTCTAAAAGAAATTTTGTCCTCAATATTTACCTAATCCAAACAGATAAGGATACTGCTAACGCATCGAATCTTTAGGTTCCCACGTGGCTTCCTCAGTGTCATGATTTCGCCACAGAACCTTGACTAATGGAATAGACTTCCTCATCAGAATCTTTACGTCTCAATCCAAAATCTGAATCGACTCCTCCTTAAATGTCAAGTCTAATCTAATCTTTATCTCCTCAACTGAAACAACATAAGATGAGTCAGACCGATACCATCTCAACATCAAGACGTGAAACACATCATGGATACGGTCTAACTCTAAAGGTAGCTCTAACTGATAAGCGACTGGTCCTACACATTTCAGAATTTGATAGGGCTCAATGAACCTATGGCTTAACTTACCCTTACGTCCGAACCGTAGAACTTTCCTCTACGGAAATACCTTAAGGAAAACGAAGTCATCTATAGAATACTCGATATCCCTCATTTTCAGATCTGTATAGGACTTCTGTTTGTCAAAAGCTACCTTAAGACGATCCCGAATTAATTTGACTTTATCCTCAGTCTCGGAAACCAACCCAAGACCCAAAACCCGTCGCTCACCTAACTCATTCCAACATAGTGGAGTGCGACATTTATGACCATACAAAGCCTCGTAAGGTGCCATCTGGATGCTAGACTGAAAACTATTGTTGTAAGCGAACTCAGCTAAAGGTAGAAAATCCTCCTAACTACTTTGGAAATCAATTACACAACTTCGAAGCATATCCTCCAGTATTTGAATTACCCTTTTAGATTGACCATCGACCTGAGGATGGAACGCAATAATGAAGTCCAATCTCAAACCCAAAGCTTCATGGAGCTTTTTCCAAAACTGAGAAGTGAAGCGAGATCCCAATCAGAAATTATCGAAACCAGAACCCTGTGAAGTTTCACAATCTCAAAAAAGTAGAGCTTGACCAACTTTTGCAAAGAATAATCTGTCCAAACCGAAATGAAATGGGCGAACTTGGTCAAACCGATCCACAATGACCCATATAGAATCCTTCTTAGGTGTTAAAGGTAACCCACTAATGAAGTCTATCGTAACACATTCCCATTTCCACAAGGGAATCTTAACGAGTTGGAGCAAACCTAAAGGTAACTAGTGCTCAGCCTTAACTTGCTGGCATATCAAATAACGAGCAACAAAATCTGTTATCTTTCGTTTCAAACCCAGCCACCAATACAGTTTACAAAGATCTCGATACATCTTATTTCCATCGGGATGCATAATATAATAGCCACTATGTGCTTCCCTTTGAATCGATTGCCTCAAATTAGAGTCATTCGATACACAAACTCGTTCTCAGAAACATAAAACCCCATTACTATTCAACCAAAATCAAACGTGCTGCCACTTTCAACCTGACGAAAATGCAAAACAAGAGAATCATCCCTCCACTGCTTATCACGAATCTGATGAATCCAAGTCGACTTAACTTGTAACTCAGTTAACAAACTTTCATCATCAAACAAACTAAAATGAGCAAACATCGCTCTCAAATAAGACATTACTCTATGAATGAGAGCATCGGCCACCACATTGGCCTTACTGGGATGATACTTTGTCGTACAGTCATAATCTTTGAGCAGCTTAATCTTACACTGTCTAAGATTCAAATCCTTTTGAGTAAGGAGGTACCTGAGGCTCTTGTGATTGGTGTAGATGATACACCTCTTACCATACAGATAGTGCCTCTATATCTTTAAAGTAAACACTATGGCAGCTAACTCGAGATCATACGTTGGATAGTTCCCTTCATGTGACTTAAGCTATTTGGACGCATAAGCTGCCACCTTACCATCTTGCATCAGCATATAACCTAAATCAATATGCGATGCATCACTCTAGATAAAGGGAATATTCTTGCATAGAAGCTTAGTCAGAAGAGTTGTAATCAATGAGAAACCCTCAACAAATGGTCAATAATAACCCATAAGACCCAAAAAACTACAAATCTCAAAAACGTTCTTAGGCTATTTCCAATCAAGCACAACCTCAATCTTTCTAAGATCAACTTGAATCCCCTCAGTAGAAATCACGTGCCCCAGAAATGTTACTTCCCATAACCAGAACTCATATTTGCTCAACTTAGTGTAGAGTTGTTACTCTCGGAGTATCTGAAGCACTACTCTAAGATGTTCATCATGTTGCTCCTTAGTCTTAGAGTACACCAGAATATCATCGATAAAAAATACGATAAATTGATCTATATACGGCTGACAAACTTAGTTCATCAGATCTATGAAGGCAACTGGAGCATTCGTCAAACCAAAAGGCATGACTAGAAACTTGTAGTGCCAATAACGAGTCCTAAAAGCCATCTTATGAATATCAACCTCCTTAACCCTAAGCTGATGATACCCAGAGCGAAGATCTATCTTCAAGAATATGGAAGCCCCACGAAATTGATCGAACAAATCATTGATCCTCGGAAGTGGGTACTTATTCTTCACAGTTAATTTATTCAACTACCGGTAGTCGATACACATCCTCATGGTACCATCCTTTTTCCCCACAAAAAAATCGGTGCCTCCCACGGAGACACACTAAGATGGATGAACCCACGATCCAAAAGCTCTTGAAATTGAGCCTTTAGCTCTGTAAGCTCTTTCAGTGCCATTCGGTAAAGAATGATGGACACTGGAGCTGTACCTAGCAAAAGCTCAATGCCAAATTCAACTTCTTAATTAGGAGGTAAACCTAGTAACTCATCAGGAAATACATCCGAAAATTCTCTCACTATTCTAATATTCCCAATAGAAGAGTCCCTAAAAACCAAAACATACACCAGAGCCAAATACGTTGCATACCCTTTCCGACCCAGTTTTTCAGCCACTGAAGCAAAGATTACGTTAAACAAGTAATCTTGACGCTCATCGATCACAACAATTTCTACACGATCCTCAGTTATCAGAATTACCCTCTTAGTAGCGCAATCCAAACTGACGCGGTACTCTATTAACTAATCCATACCAAAAATAAAGTCAAACTCTCCAAACGGTAACTCCATCAGATTTGCCAAAAACAAACCCCTTGAACTTCCAACGGTACATTCCTATGCAGTTTGTTTACTCGAACCAATTAACCCAGTGAACTCAGTACAGAAATCTCACCCGAAGTACTCTCAACCATAATCCTTACGTTTTCAGAAACAGAACTAGCACATATGAGTGTGTTGACCCTATGTCTATCAAAGCAGTATAAGGGGCATCAAAAATTAAAAAACGCAGCTGTAATCATATCAGGGGTGTCTCTGTCCTCACGGCATCGAGCAGTATAAACTAGTGCAGGCTGTCTCACCTTGGTCTTATTTGCACCTCTACCCGGTGCTCTTTATCCTCTGCCCAAACCATTACCACCCCTAGCAAGACCATAACCCCTAGGTGACTATTGTACTGCCCTCTGAGGCTGAACAAAACCCAAACCCAGAGCTTGCATCTGATTAGAATGCTATAGGCACTCTCTAATCTGGTGGTCCATCGACCCACAACACAAACATGACCCCAATCTCCTCCAATACTTGCCTAGATGGCGTATACAACAACCACTTCACAACTGAACCCCAGTAGGAGCAACTGGAACTCCCACTCTAGTAGGCCCATCAGGTCTGGCCCATTTCTTAGGCCACCGAGCAGAACTAGAGGACTCTAAATACCTCTTGTTCTTGCCTCTCTCACGATCTCTATTCTAGCGCTCAATGCGCTTAACCTACTCGACGATCTTCGCCTTGTCTACCAGAACGATGAACTCTCGCTCCTGTTACGGAGCTATCAAAACCCTCAAATTGTCCCTCAAATCATCTTCGAAGTGCACACACTTTTCATACTCAGATGCCACCATGCCTCGAGTGTAGCGGCTCAGTCTCAGAAATTTGACCTCATACTCGACCAAAGTCTTATCACATTTCTTGAGATTCATGAACTCACGTCTGCGAGCATCCACATAACTTTCTCCGACATACTTCATTTGAAAAGTAGTATTAAAATACTCCCAACTAATTCGATCCTGCTGAGTACCCCCTCAATTGATAACCACCACTGATATGCCTCATTACGAAGCAAAGAAACTGCACCATTCAGTTTTTGCTCAAGAGTGCAATCAATGTCATTCATTATTCTCTCAGTGGCTTCCAACTAGTACTCAGCCACAGTAGGGTCGACTCTAGTGACGCCTCTAAACAGTTTAACTCCATTGGACTGAAGTCGTTCAATTACCGACCCACGGCCCCCAGATCCAGAATGGGGTCTAGCGACCCTCTTTAAAACTCTTAACATGGCATGGGACAATGCATTATTCCCAGTCGAATGGCTTTGAGACCCAGCCTTAGTAGTAGGTGAAACTAGTGTCTTGCTTGTATCTAGATTTGGCATACTGCCCAAAGAAGAGGACTTAGCTCGAGTTCCCTTATGGCGTCCGTTGCGCCCACAAATACTGTGACTGCGAGTTCCACGAGCGCTCATTATTTTTCAAGTTTTATTTACATTACGAAATTTTATACATTAGTTTCAGTGTTTATTAGCAAAAGTTTTATGCTTCATATATTTATCTGAAGTTTCATAAATATATCAGAAGTCTTAGTTTCTAACTAAATCAGTATAGTTTCAGACAATTCTAGCTACAGTATCTCTGAGTTTTAGAAGTACTTACAGGACCAGCGTCGAGACTCAGTGTACCACATACTTTACACATAAAGACAGACTTATTTGGAAACCATTTTCTTTTTCAAATTCAATTTTGAACCTAAAATTCACAGCCCGAGTTTTGTAACGTAGCTCTAATACCATTAAATGTAACACCCTAAACCTGACCTAGAAGTTATGGTCGAATCAGGGAGTGTTATGAAGGGTTTCGAAACTATTTTCACTTTGATAAAAACCTTGTATAGTTACTTGTTAAAAAGAGTCTGAGTTTTGCAAAACATATTCACTTACATATTCACTACAGAAACATAATTTGCAACAAAAATCTTAAAAGCAATTATTATTTTTAGAAAACCCAGTTCATGTTTTTATAAAACATTTGTTTGCATAAAATTGGGTTTTTGTCAATCATCGCAGTTTAGAAATCATAAACGCATCTAAATCTAAAAATTTAAAACAATAGTCTAAAAGTCAGGAGAGTAAAAAATTTACAAAACTCTCAAGAAAAACCAGAATTAAAATATATAACTGATAATTAAAAGATAGTCTATAAACTAGTGGTCACCGTTGAGCCTCCGTCACACTGACTCGCCTATGCCTAAGTATTGCCTGAATAGAACAAACAAACAGATGTGAGTTTTATAAACTCAGTGTGTAACTAACGGGAATATATATGCATAAAATTTAGATTTTTGGTATTTCAGAACAAAAGCAGACATAAGTCCCTAACAGAGTTAGATCATATCAAAATTAGATTTTTAAAACATACAAATATACAGAGTCCTATCCCCATCCTCTACACACCATCTTCGTCCATCCCAGCACACCATGTGGGGTATAAAACTCCCACACATCCCTACACACCACATAGTGTCTAAACGACACTTATCAGAATAGTATCCAGACAAGTTGCTAATATATTGATGATATGTCACCTCAAAGAGCACTTTATCCACATATACAAATCCCACCCTATATACAGATACAGAATATGGATATACAAATATAATAGAATTTACATGCTCATATATAGATTTCATACATACTTATACAAATCAATCACACATTCATATCAATTTTCCTAAACTCAGTCAGATTAATATATCTCATGCATTAGGTTTTGGTTAGCCCTTATCGATCTCACGGAAGGCCCACAGACGATCAAAATGGCACGTGTAACCTTAGGGAAAATTTTAGAATTTTGGGCCCACATGCTCATATGGCCCATATGCCCATATTGGCCTTGCCCATGTGGCTCACACGACTTGGCTCATAGCCTACACATCTATATGGCACACCCGTGTGAGCTTACACGCCTGTGTGGCTCATACGCCCAGATCCGCCTAGCCTATATGGCTCACACGGCCACACACTTGCCCATCACATCATCGTGTGTCACACACGGTTGAGCACACGCCCATATAGTGTAGATAGGCCATTTTTTAGCTTTTGTCGAACATCAATTCCTCGTGTTTTCATTATTTACCTGGTTTAGTTTTTATGCGAAAACAATCCTGAGACCACTAGAGTCTAAAAATCGATAATACATGATAACAACTCGCGATATTAAGTAATAAAATTTATAAAACTGATCACACCAAAACTAACTAATATCACAATATTAAAGGCAAGCACACCTATCGAACAGTAGTATAGTTAGTGGCAAGACCGAGTTATCGTACCCAAGGGAACCAAAAGTACTAATACTTACTTACTTTCTATTATCTAGCCTAAAAATAAAAGAGGATTGATTGGAACTAATTCTAAAACTAACTAAAGTGCACAAAAAGTAAATTGGGGAAAACTTTAGGGAAAAGCTGATTGATATAAGCAATACTTAAGGGAGAATCCACCTAGACTTCACTTGTTATTGACTTCTTGAACTAGACGATTTATTCACTTGACTTGATCCGTAGAGATCCCTAATTTATGCTAAACCCTCATTCGATGCGAAGAGAAACTAGGCCTAGAATGTTAACTAAAGTTTCTTTATTAATTAACACCCTAGGTTGCATTAATTCGATCTATGGTTCCCCCTATTAGGTTTGACCCTAATCCGGCAGATTTATGTCGCCCTATGTCTAGGGTTGCATGCAACTCCGCTTAATTATGGTAGATCTACTCTTAAAACAGGGACTTTTGGTCCTCTGCCTAAGCACATCAAGTTCTTGAAGTAATACATAGGATTATTAAATTAGGAATGAAGAACACATAATTAAGAACAATTCAAGTATTTATCATATAATTCAAGAATAAATAATAACAAGATCTGTCTTAGGTTTCATCCCCCTCAAGTATTTAAGGGGTTTAGTTCATAATAAAGAAAGAAAACATCTCAGAAGTATTAAAATAACAAAACATAAAGAACCCAAAAACCCCTGAAGGAATTTAGGGAGATCCTCTGTATTGATGTAGAATTCTGGCTTCTAGGATGAATCAATCGGCTTCCCTTGGAGTAATCCCTTGCTTTCACTCTTTGTGTTGGCAAAGATATGACGCTCTTTCCTGAGAGAAAAGAGTCTATCCTTAGAGTTGCCTCTTGGGGTCTTTATATAAAGTTTAGAATGGCTTTCTTAGCCCCTAAGCATCCAAATCCGAGTGAAATTCCTCTTCCTCACGACTAGAACACGCCTGTGTGCCACGCCCGTGTGCCACGACAAGAGGCCGTGTGAGAGTTTGTCGATGGAGACACTACCGTGTGGCCTGGCCATGCTTGTCGGGGGCTAGACCGTGTGGTCTTCGTGTGGCACAGCGGTGTGCCATGGCCGTGCGATGATCCTTGGGCCATGTCAATTACACATTTTGGCCTACTTTCTCCGTTTTTTGTCCATTTTCTGTTATTTTCTCTTCCCTATGCTCTCCTGAGTGTAAGATATGAAAAAGAAAGATTAAGAGCACCGATTCTCACTAATTTGATAATAATTCATCCAAAATAAAGGCTAAAGATGAGGTAAAAATATGAATAATTTATCTTTTATCAAATACCCCCACACTTAAGCCTTTGCTTGTCCTCAAGCAAAATCTCAATCCCTAATTAAGAAACATTCTTCTCAACTTACAATCTTTATCAATAATGTTTCAAACTAATTCACAAGTAGTCATACAATGAATATTCAATCAGAAGAACATTAAAGATTCAATCACTCTAAGTTGAGAATTTTATCATTGAAACATAAATTTTCTTCCTAGTGCCTAAGTAGTTATCTCTCAATCTTAATTAACAGAAGTTGACATCCTTACTAAAGATTCACTCTATCCACTCGAAGTGTTTAGGGTTCAAAAATTAAGTACTCTCTAGTCAACCTGAAAACTTATTATCATAGGCTTGTAAGAAATCACATCTCCACCACTATAAATTGACATGATACATCGATCAAAAGGTCTTGTAATGGTTGTAACGGGGTTTGGTTAGGGGTGTTGTCATAGGTTGCAAAAGAGGGTTAGAATCGAGATAGAATTGAAAAATTATCTAGCTAAAAAAATCTCTATCACTGGAACATATTCTTCGGGCTAATTCTTATGATAACATCATTTCCGCCTTGGTAGCCTTAAAATAGAAATATGCAAAAACCATTTGAACTATTACAGATTATAACTGATCATACATTTTTTTTTATTATAATAACAATTCAAGTATTATATATTAAATATTTACAACTTTACAATATAGAAAAGAGAATAAAGCTAGATAATAAGTTCAACTTCAAATATCGACAAAAATAGGGATCAAAGTAATTGAATGGAATTCAACAAAAATGGGTTATAGGTTAATATTAGAGGTAAGTCAAAGAAATTGTTGTTAGGTTCAATGGGGTTCACTAGGGGTTAATTTATAGAGGTAGGGTGTTGTGGAGTAAGTGGGTTAAATCCTAGGTGCCGTTATCATTTCGGTATATCAAATCAATGATGTGGTCTCGACATGTATAATCAAAGCAAGTTCTAGAATAACAAATTAGTATTGACTCACTCAAAGCAATAATAAAAGTGATCACGAAAGAAATGTATGCTCAAAAGGCTCAAAAATCTCACCAGAATTATGGCTTTTGATGTCAATTCTGTGAATTTCAAATCTCAAGATAACATTTAGAATTAAGGAAAAGAATTTATGAAAAAAAATTGGGGTTCTCAAAAATTTCAACTTATCATGCTTGATTCCCTAATGTTTTAAAGTTTGAATAATCAGAGTACAAGGACCTATGTCTTAATTCTCAACAAATCAATAAAAATCATAAATCAATCAGAATTAATTCCTAATAGGAAACTGAAGATAATGCAGTTTGAGAACAATGCATCAGAAGATAGGGGGAGGTATGAAACTCCCTGAATTTTGGATAGATTAGTAAAGCGGAGATTAGAAGAGTTGGCAGTTGTGGCAAGGTGTTTCCGTTTTCGTAGAGATTTGAGCTGTAAAGCTCCTTTGAAACTGCGAAAGTATTTATTAGTCGTAGGGAATTTGGATCAAGAGAAATTACTCGTTAGGGGTTGGCCGTTATGAAAAGAAAAAAATAAAAGAAAATAAAATACGAAAAATATTAATATTCAAATAATGAAAAGGAGAAAATGAAAGAAAATAAAAATAAACCTAAAAAAGAAAATGAAGTTAGAAGAAAAGGTAAGAATAAAGATCAGTGTTAAAATAAAAATAAAGATAAAAATAAGAATAAGATAAAAGATAAAAAATAAGAGGATCTAGTCCTCGGATGGATTACGTGGTGGTGGGGTGATGCTCAGGTGTTGGCATATCTGCGCTAAGGTGGCATCGATATAATCGAGGGGCTGGAAGCACTACTGCTCAAAACGATCTAGGTGCTCGGATATGTCAGCATGCATGGCTGTCGTCTGGGTGGGTCGTCTGGGGCGTGGTGGCTCAGCTGGCTTATCCTCCTCCTGTGGTGGTGAGACATCATCAGCAATGTCCTCTGGGTCCTCTCCCTTCTGGACGAGTCGGAACTGAAGGGGGATACCTCCTGGCCTCCGCTCTATCATCCTTATGTGTAACATCGTCGCGATGCCTTGGGGAGACATCTGATCGATCAAAGTGTAGGAGGATGTCTGGGCTGTGGTGTTGAGGAGCTCAAAGTGACGAGCCAGATGCGTGATGTAGAGCCCCATGGATAGAACACCTCTGCAGTGCCTCTCTGTCTGATGCTGCATGGCGTGCGCGATGAAGTAGGCTAAGTTGATGACGTGTCCGTTCGCCATGCACCACAAGAAGTAGATGTCGTGAGTGTTGACGACACCTGTGCTCTCTCGTCGACCTGTAAGAGTGTGAGCAAGAAAAGCATGAATGTACCTCAAAGATGACACGAGGGCGATCACCTTGCTGACGCTGGGTTATAGGTTTGACGTCCTGGGGCAATCTTATTCCAGCAGTCGATGGCCAAATATAGATTCGACGAGAAAGATGGAGAAGTCCTCGTCTGCCATGAACTACTCGGTGTAGAGCCCAAGTGCTATGCCGAATTCTGGTACGCTGAGACGTCGCACAAGGCCTTCCAACCGGAATTGGACCGTCCCTAGATCGTAAAATCTAGTCATCACCGTCTGTAGGTAGAATGTGGAGCAGAACTCTAAAGTGAGTTCCAAGTATGTCGGCTCTATAATCAGGAAGAACTGCTCTCATGGCTCTGTCATTAGTAAGGCCCGGATGTCATCCACCAAATGGATTTGCTCAAGGTCGCCCCAGTCTATGCAGTGGCCCGTGGATATAGAGCGGGCTCTGAGTAGTTGATAATGTTCCTCTTGCGAGGCTTGGGTGAACTTGATAAATGGGTGTCGAACCTCGGAGGTGGGCCTTGATGATGAACTCCCTAGCCCTTTTCGTTTCTTTGAGGCGGGGACAGCAGCCTTTCTAGCGCGTGATGATGACATAGTATCTGAAAATAAAATAACAAAAGCATTAGTCCTAAAGATTGAAATTAAACTTAATAGATAATTAAAATATAGAATAAAATGGTCCTAAGAAAACATAAACTAAGGATTAACCTGAATAGTAGAAATTAATCATGTTGAAACTTGTAACAAAACTAAGAAATAAGGGTATGTAAATATAGTAAATTAGTGACAAAAATGGCATACAAATATGAGTTTAAATGGCAATGAAAATGAATTCTAAGTGGCAAGCAAAAAATGAAATTAAGTGGCATGCAATCCTAATGTGTTCTATCTAGATTATTCGTCCTAATTTTCCTAATTCCATGCTTGATTAAACATCTAAAAATAAAGTAAAATTACATAGTTAGAGAATAAAAATGAAATAGAAATAAATAAAAGAGAAAAAATGAGAGAATAGAACCAAATTTGATGTTGCACGGTCGTGGGGTGGGTTTACACGGGCGTGGGGCGACTGAATTCGGGTATGGTGGTGGTTTGAGGACTGTGGCGGCGCTTATGGTGGTTAGGGAGAGTTTGGATGAGAAAAATTTGAGGTTTTGAGTGAAGAAGGAAATGAATAGTGGCCCCTATTTATAGTTTTTGGGTCACACGGGTATGTCACATGCCCGTGTGAGTCGTGTTCTGCTCGTGTCTTTCAAAATCTAGGGGTTTTGGCGCGCCTGGTTCAAAGTACACGCCCGTGGACATGTTTTACACGGTCGTGGAAGATCGGTTCTTCGTCACTCACACGGTCGTGTGATGGTATACACGGCCGTGTGCGATCATGTTCGTGCTTCACACGGTTGTGTGATAAGTTCCACGGCCGTGTGAATTTTGACAGTGTCTTCCACGGTCTGGGAACACGGGCGTAGGGATTTGTGCAAGCCCGTGTTGATGCTGCAGGGTTGCCACGACCATTTCGCACGACTGTGGGAAATTGTTGGTAGCCCGTGTTGAAGTCGAAAGGTCGCCACGGCCATGTCTCACGGCCGTAGCCATTTATCGGTGGCCCGTGTTTTGGAAAAATTTGTGCTCTGTTTATACACAGCCTGGGTACACGATCGTGTCTCTATTTAAAGGGTTCACACGGCCTGGGACACGCCCGTGGGACTGGTCGTGTGGTCCTAAATCTCTGCATTAAAAAGGGTTAGTGTGATGCATGAAAAATACTAAAAACAAGATAGATGAAAAATTACTAAGTTAGTGCGCGGGTTACCTCCCGAGAAGTGCTTATTTAGAGTCTAAGCTCGACTCTGCTTGGATGTATCATGGAGGGATTTCGTACGGCTGAAGCTCCTCCCTGTAGTCTATAGAATTCTCACATTTGTAGTGTTTAAGCCTATGACCGTTTACCTTGAAAGTACCGAGGGTTGGGTGAGTTACCTCAATTGTGCCATATGGAAAGACTTTCATTACCGTGAAGTAGGGTGTATCACTCGTATGTTCTTTTGAAATTGAGCTTCGTGGATCATCTTTCCCTAAAAGTACCTTATCTCCCACCTTGAGTTGATCTGTTTGTCCCTGATGGTCATCTTGGTGATGCTCTGTTTTGGTGTGGCATATTTTGGGCTTTTCGTTAAAGTTCAGCCACTCATCTAGTTCCTCGATCTAGAGCATTCGCTTTTCTGGTTCATCTCTTGTAGGTGAATTTGCCATTGTTTGTGTCATCTTTATATGAAGTGCGTCCTGCACAGGAATTTGTGTGGTGAGTTTAGTGTTTTTACAGGGACTCAAATTTCTATTTTTGTCTGTAGTTTTAACTGAGTTGTGAGCTCACATGGTGGCTGTATCATCACCTACTCGTAATTTGAGTTCACTTGTTTCTAAATCAATTTTAGTTCTAGCAGTTGCTAAAAAGGGTCGCCCTAAAATTAAGTGTACATTGCTAGCCTCGTCAATGTCTAAAACAACAAAGTCAACTGGAAATATAAATTTATCGATTTTGACAAATACATCTTCAATTATTCCCTTAGGTGCCCTAATAGTTTTATCAGCTACTTGAATACTCATCTTGGTTTTCTTAGGGGTTCCAAGACCTAGTTGTTTAAATAGGTTATAAGACATGACGTTTATGCTTGCCCCTAAATCAGCTAAAGCATTTTTTTCCTCTAAGCTACCAAGTAAACAAGGGATAGTAAAACTCCCTGGATCTTTTAGTTTGGTCGGTAGTTTATTTTGTAGAATAGCTGAGCAGACTGCATTTAATTTCACATGAGATTTCTCCTCTAGCTTCCTCTTGTTTGTCAAGAGTTCTTTTAAGAATTTTACCGCGTCTGGCATCTGCAAAATTGCTTCAAGAAATGGTAACTTAATGTGTAATTTTTTTAAGAGTTTAAGAAACTTATCGAATTGTTCATCTGTGCGGTCTTTCTGTGGCGCTCTTGGGTATGGTATACGAGGCTTGTGTTCGTTGATGTCTGGCTTGTTGTAACTTGCCTCTACCTTACCTTTACTCACCTTAGGTTCATCGCCTAACTTTGGGTTGTCTTTGGTTAATGCCTCCTCATTTGTTGTATTTATGGCAGGAAGTTGTTCTTTAGGATTGGTCTCAGTGTTACTTGGAAGTCCACATTGTGGTCTTTCTAATATTAACTTGGCGAGTTAACCAATTTGATTCTCAAGGCCTTTGATTGATGCTTGCTGGTTCTTTAATGCCGTTTCAGTGTTCTGGAATCGGGTTTCTGACATGGCCATGAATTTGGTAAACATCTCTTCAAGATTGGGCTTTTTCTCCTGTTGCGGAGGTGGCTGCTGAAATCCCTGAGGGGGTTGTTGTCTTTGATTCCCTTGACCTCCCCAAGAAAAATTGGGGTGGTTTTGCCAACCTGTATTATACGTGTTACTGTAAGGATTATTTTGAGATCTAAAATTGTTACCCATATAATTGGCTTGCTCGGTTTCTGTGTTATGGCCATAAGACGAATAGTCTGGAGCGAACATGTTTCCTTGAGTTGAGTCACATTGCATCACTGTTTGTGCCTGCGTAGAACCAACAAAATTATCAAACTTTTTATTCAAAAGTTCTACTTGGTTAGTAAGCATGGTGACAACATCAATATTATAAACTCCTGCAGCTTTTGTAGGCTGTATCCTCATGACTTGCCACTGATAGTTATTCAGTGACATTTCTTCGATAAATTCATAAGCTGCTTCAGGTGTTTTGTTGTTGATTGTTCCTCCTGCGGCTACATCGATCATTTGTTTGGTTGATAGGTTCAAACCGTTGTGGAAGGTTTGAACTTGTAGCCACAAAGGTAGACCATGATGAGGGCAGCTTCTTAAAAGATCTTTGTATCTCTCCCAGGCATCATAAAGTGTTTCTAAATCCATCTGCACAAAGGAAGAAATATCGTTTCGTAATTTAGCTGTTTTAGCTGGAGGAAAATATTTAAGTAAAAATTTTTTGGTCATCTATTCCCATGTGGTGATTGAGCCTCGTGGTAAAGAATTTAACCACTGTTTGGCTTTGTTTCTCAAAGAGAATGGAAATAGCCTTAGACGAATGGCATCATCAGAAACGCCATTAATTTTGAAGGTATCACAAAGTTCTAAAAAATTGGCTATATGGGAATTTGGATCTTCATCCTGTAAACCATCAAACTGCACCAATTGCTGTATCATTTGAATAGTGTTAGGCTTTAATTCAAAATTATTATCAGTAATAGTAGGTCTAAGAATGCTAGTTTGGGTACCAACCAAACTAGGTTTAGCATAATCATACATAGTGCGAGGAGCTTCTTCCTGATTTGCTAGTGGCGCGACTATTGTGGGAGGTGGTGGAACGTTTTGATTTGCTTCCATCTCTTCTATAGGTTCTGGTCTTTGTTCTTTATCTTGTTCTGGATATTGTAGGCTTCGTCTGATCTCTCTGCGATTTCTGTGAACTGTTGCCTCTAAATCTTCGTCAAAAAGTAATGGTCCTGCTGGGTTGTTTCTAGTCATAAACTAGAAATACCTAGAAGGAAAAAGCAAAGAAAAATAGAATAAAATAAAATAAATATAATAAAATAAAATAAAAACTGAAAATAGATAAATATAGTAATGGCTAAAGTAATAGAAATCGAGTTTTCTTAATATTTCAGTTCCCCGGCAACGGCACCAAAAACTTGATAACGACTCGCGATATTAAGTAATAAAATTTATAAAACTGATCACACCAAAACTAACTAATATCACGATATTAAAGGCAAGCGCACCTATCGAACAGTAGTATGGTTAGTGGCAAGACCGAGTTATCGTACCCAAGGGAACCAAAAGTACTAATACTTACTTCATTTCTATTATCTAGCCTAAAAATAAAAGAGGATTGATTAGAACTAATTCTAAAACTAACTAAAGTGTACAAAAAGTAAATTGGGGAAAACTTTAGGGAAAAGCTGATTGATATAAGTAATACTTAAGGGAGAATCCACCTAGACTTCACTTGTTATTGACTTCTTGAACTAGACGATTTATTTACTTGACTTGATCCGTAGAGATCCCTAATTTATGCTAAACCCTCCTTCGAGGCGAAGAGCAACTAGGCCTAGGTTGTTAACTAAATTTTCTTTATTAATTAACACCCTAGGTTACATTAATTCGATCTATGGTTCCCCCTATTAGGTTTGACCCTAATCCGGCAGAGTTATGTCGCCCTATGTCTAGGGTTACATGCAACTCTGCTTAATTATGGTAGATCTGCTCCTAAAACAGGGACTTTTGCTCCTCTGCCTAAGCACACCAAGTTCTTGAAGTAATACCTAGGATTATTAAATCAAGAATGAAGAACACATAATTAAGAACAATTCAAGTATTTATCATATAATTCAAGAATAAATAATAACAAGATTTGTCTTATGTTTCATCCCCTTCAAGTATTTGAGGGGTTTAGTTCATAATAAAGAAAGAAAACATCTCAGAAGTATTAAAATAACAAAACATAAAGAACCCAAAAACCCCTGAAGGAATTTAGGGAGATCCTCTGTCTTGATGTAGAATTCTGGCTTCTAGGATGAATCAATCGGCTTCTCTTGGAGTAATCCCTTGCTTTCACTCTTTGTGTTGGTAGAGATATGACGCTCTTTCCTGAGAGAAAAGAGTCTATCCTTAGAGTTGCCTCTTGGGGTCTTTATATAGAGTTTAGGATGGCTTTCTTAGCCCCTAAGCATCCAAATCCGAGTGAAATTTCTCTTCCTCACGACTAGAACACGCCCGTGGGCCACGCCCGTGTGCCATGACAAGAGGCCGTTGAGAGTCTGTCGATGGAGGCACGGCCGTGTGGCCTGGCCGTGCCTGTCCGGGGCTGGACTGTGTGGTCTTCGTGTGGCATGGCCGTGTGCCACGGCCGTGCGATGATCCTTGGGCCGTGTCAATTACACATTTTGGCCCATTTTCTCCGTTTTTTGTCCATTTTCCGTTATTTTCTCTTCCCTATGCTCTCCTGAGTGTAAGATATGAAAAAGAAAGATTAAGAGCACCAATTCTCACTAATTTGATAATAATTCATCCAAAATAAAGGCTAAACATGAGGTAAAAATATGTATAATTTATCGTTTATCAATACACTACCCAAAATCAGTCTTTAATCCTCAATTAAACCGAACCAAAGAAACCGACAACAGTGAACACTTATCCAAATCCCCGAATGATCCCGACTACGATTCTACAGGAGAAGAGTTCTATTGCTCACTGTTCACTACTGCCAACAATCCACAGATTACTACTAAAGAAAAGAAATAACGATTTAGAACAAATTAAATATTTTTCCCCAACCTGTATAGAATCTCACTACCTCTACTTACCTAGCCGCGCGAAAGATCCAGAAATCCGAAACACCGCGATTGGAAAGGAAGAATTATGGTAGGGATTAAGTGGAAAAGAAAAATAAATTTCGGTAGATAAGGAGAACTAAAAAAACATCCAGAAGAGAAAGAAATAGAAACTGACGTTAGAAAATATTTGAGAAGAGAAAGAAAAATAAAATAAACTAAATTTGAACAAAATCCCATTGCATCACAACTCCCACAACCCCACTAACTCTCAACTACTTCAAAATTTCACTTTGACCAAACCACTACCACACAACCGAAGTAAATATTAATATTCACGCTTATACAATGATTTGAACATAAGACCCTAAGGTAAGCTAACAACTTACCACTTAAACCAGCAAGCTCATTCTAACATGAGTTTACCAAAAATAATATACAAACCAAACCACCAAGGTCAAGGCTAGAATAAAAATAACATATTTTCCACAAGTGGGACTTGAACCTAAGACCTCAAACGCACACCCATATCACTTAACCACTGAAGCAGATACTCATTTATAATAGATTTCACATGAACAAAGATAAAAAATGCATGGCGTTACATCGGTGATAATTTTATTTCTTTAATAAAAACAGAAAAAGTAAAATAAAGAATGAGGTTTAAAATTGCAAAAATTAAAATTAAACAATGTAAAAAGCAATCATAAAATAAAATATAAGAAAATTAATGTGATGAAACTCTAGCCAAAGGTAAAATCTCTGTTTGATTGATAAATTTGATCATCAATGTAAAAATAGTTTTCAGTGTTATTTAATAAACTAGTTATCATCTCAATAACCAAGGGGTAACCCGTTTGAATTTGCTTCTCATACCAAGAAAAAACTATATAACTTTGCGCCTAGGATTTAGCTTACCAGTAGTATTAAGTGTAACACCGTAAACCCAGCCTAGACGTCTAGACTAAGTCCAGTGAGTTACATCAACAATACTATGAACACCACATTTAAAACAGAGTCAGAATGAACCATTTACTATATAACATCAAATATAGCAATGAACTAAATATAAAATCCTTCCAAACTTCATAATATCTTAGAACACTAAAATTCCTAATAGTAATATTTAGAAACACGATAATAACTTGACTGAGCTCCTGCGAGACCGACCCGTTCAAGTCTAAGAACCACCTGAAATCCAATCAATAACAGAGTGAGTTATAAAGCTCAGGGCATAAAAGAAGTTTATTCAAGTGAAATACAATTGAGAGATTATGCTCGAATCCTAAGGTTCGATTAAGCAACAGAACTCATTTTAGTTTAGAAACAGAACAATTTAGTCATAGAAGTAGAAGCAAATTGGTTTTATCTATAGAACAATTTATGTTCATATGCAAGTTTTCCTACGCCCAACCTCTACACACCATCTTCGGCCATCCCAACACACCATTAAGGGCGTTCAATGCTCATCCGACCCTACACACCATATAGTGTCTGTCCAACAAGTTTACAGAGTCGCAGCTTAGCTGCCAAATCAGAATGCATCAAAGCGCCAGATTCAAAGTTATCTATATTGTGACTTAGCCATTAGTTCGAAGTAGAGTACTTCATTCTTCACATTATCCCAACCCATACATATGCAGTGTACAAATATCAATATTTATAGAGTACAGTTCAATAAAGGAAATAGCTATCACATTACACATACAGTTATGCTATACATATGTCAATCATAGAGCATTAGATAGTCCTCATACAACCAAATTTAGATCATTCACAAATTCAAGAGGTCGAGATCAATGTCGACCACACACAAGGCCTCAGAAAAATGAGATTTAGACTCGATTTATATGCCATACGGCCAAGACACATGCCCGTGTCCTTGCCCTTATAGTTCACAAGGCTTAGACACATGCCCGTGTCCTCTGCTTGTATGGTTTCAAAACATAAATAGTAAGTTACATGGCCTAGACACACACTCGTATGCCTTACACGACCTGGGCACAGGCCCATGTCTCTGGCCGTGTGATCTTAAATCACAAATGAAGAGTTACACGGCCTAAACACATGCTTGTGTCCTTGCCCGTGTGGCACCAAGACAATGAACAGTGACTTACACGGCTTAGACACACCTCTGTGTGAACCCTGCACTAATATGGCCGCACACGGCCTGAACACATGCCTATATGCCTTGCCCGTGTAGCCCCAAATTAATAAATAGTAAGTTACACGGCCACCCACATGGCTTGAACACAGCTCGTGTGCTTGGTTGTGTGGCATCAATAGCCATGTTTTTTAGCAATCGAAATTTGCAAAAAATGGGGTTTTCGGCATGCACCTAAAGAGATTTTGAAGTAGAAACAACACAGAGAAATCTCAGAACCTAATTTAACCATTCCACAACCAATTAACAACTATAACCATGAATCAACATACATTAATACTCAAGAAAACGTCTCGAAACCTCAATGTTAACTTTCGACGACAAGCGCTTACCGACAATTCGACAGTGTTAAATTGGCACAACTCGCGAAGGATCACTTCCCTCTGTACTCACGCCTATGGAAGCTAATCAACTAATTATCAGAGATTTTACGAAGAACAGATCAGAAATTCCCAATTGGAAATGCAACAGAAACCAATGAAACTTTATAGAAATTGAAGGATTCCGATAAAACTTACACATAAATCTTCCACTAAGTTAAGGTTATCATTAATTCCGCTATTCACTTTCCGAACACAATCAAGAAAAGGAATCGAAAGAGCACAAAGAGAAAGAAAAGAAAAGGAAAAAAATAAATGAAAGAAGAGGGAGAAGAGCATGTCAGGAAAGCCAAAGAATAAACTATAACACCCCTAACCCGTTTTCGTCGCCGGACTAGGGTTAAGAGGCATTATCGAACATATCGGAACATTTCGCGATCACTTCACAATCATTTTGTACCATTTCAATTCAATTAATAGAAAACCATTCATACACTTCCCAAATTAATATTCACACATTATAATCAATGAATTATGGCAATTGAATGCTTAACTTATAACCAAGCATATAACATTACATAACATATACCGAGCATATGACATAAATTCAACTTTTTAATCACATATTTGGATTAACTAGCCTACCCCAAGTCATGTTACACATGCTTTATAATTCCACTATTTGAACCATACATACTATCTTATTCATGGCATTTCATTTTATCAAATTATAAGAAAACTTATTATACCATAATTCCACATGCATACTTTGTTGCATCCAAACATATATCATTACAACTTATATCGAATATATATATCTATCTATATATATATATATCAATGCATTTATTTCATAATCTGAATATCAAACTTATCACTTCATACTTCTGTGCATGTGAATATTAAACCAAACAATTCATATTACATGGTTTATTGCCCATTAGCATATGTGGCATTAACAACTTCGCAAAATGGTTAAGTACAGATTTTAAACATCATAGTCATATGCGCATCTAACATTATCATATATGAACCATTTCTGAATTTAAATAACATGTTAAGACATACCCATATTGCATACCAAAAATCATATCTAAACATCATTATTTCAACCGTACAATGAACTTTCAATTCGATCATCAAATAGCCTTAACATTCGTACTAAGTTTTTCCATCCAATAATAAGCATATCATACCATTTAATAATCATAATCAAATATATCGTTTCTTAACTCTACACATTCGCATAACAAAACTAATCGAACCATTTTACACCATTCAATAATCAAACGCTTATGCAACCATAGTAACATTACAGTATGGCCGAACATGACTTTAATGCTAATATATATATATATATATATATATATAATGCGCATTTTACTCCATCAAAATGAACCATTTTTGTACACAACAAAGTAAAACATATCATGTTGATATCGTATGTTATAAATCATGCCTAAACATCACTCTTTCAACCATCCAAGGAACTATATAAAAACTGAACCTAAATAACCAACTATTCAAGCATAATATATGTGTATACTTGCCTGTACCAAGCTGAATCAAAATAACCAAACCACTAATGATCGTATCATAGGCATATACATTTATTTCACTTAAGATTAGCTGAATATAAACATGCATTGTATAACCTAATTCTTATCTCACAAAGTGATCAAAGCAAATACACATACATATGACATAGACATTACTTAACTAATATATCACATATTATGACTTAAACATGCATCCATCATTTACTTCATTGCCTAAGCTGAATGATACACCATGCTTACTATTACCCATTACCGAATCATATAATCAAAAATCTCAAACATATATGCTTCAAAATATGCTTTCAATATAAGCTTAAATCATGACTGAATACGCACAAATATTAACATCATAAGTAAGCCATTTTCGCATGGCTATATTCATATACAATTTCAAAACCAACTATGTTAAAACTAGCCTATACATGCCACATAACCAAAACTCAAAGCTTTTATTAACCGAAGCGATAACTGGATAGTATGATGTGGTCTCCTACGACTTCCAACCCGAGCAAGTCTTTGAAACTCTATAAACACAGGAAAAACGCTCAGAGTAAGCTCTAAAGCTTAGTAAGCTCTTATCTTAATAAACTTAACATAATGAATAATTTCATTACGAAGCCATATGCATGATATGCTATTTCACACCACTTTTCAAAGTTATATAACATGTTCTCATATCTAATTATCATCATTCAATAGTATAATTGCTTACTTAACTAACTTTAGCTTTCACAAGCTTATTCAATTCGATTCTTATATATCATTCAATTCACACTTTCGTATAGCCAAATGAGCACATTATAGAAAATAACACATCTAACCATATATCTTTTATTCATATGAATCTCATATAATCATTTATATCCAAAATTCACTTTTCATTCATATATCATCTGACAATTTCGCATATGCAACTTATAAATCACATCTTATTCATTTGTTCATGTTTCATTTGCACATATTCACATTTCATTTCTATAAACATCACATAACATTCTTTACACACATATACTTACTTTTCATATTCAAACATTGTATCCGTTTCAACGTACCTGAATCGGAATGTCATTCACTTGATCATTTATTTCTCGGAATGCTCGTTGAACCGTTCAGAATCAATAAAGATACTCGGATAGCTCAGAAAGCTCGTACAATGCTAATGTCCCAGATATGGTCTTACATGTAACCAAATATCGATGCCACTGTCCCAGACATGGTCTTACACGTAAATCTCAAATCAATGCCAACGTCCCAGACGTGGTCTTACACGATAACACATATCGGAATCCTATGTCATGACATATGTATCCTAAATATTCCTAAGGTTCATACGGGACTTTTCAGACGTCGTCACAATATCGATACTTCCTCGTATTCATATATTCTGCTTCTCGAACAATTCAATATCGTAATAACATATATAACTTATTCAAAATAAATATATTTGCACTACCATTCAGAACTGAATCCAATCACATAAATAATATGTATTTATCACATGATTTCATAATGTCTATTAAAATACGAACTTACCTCATTTGCAGTAACGAAAAATTAAGTCGATTAATCCGAGACTTGGACTTTCCCTTGATCTAAATCTGAATTCTGCTTTTGCCAATCTAATTAATATCAAAATTAACTTACTTATTCAACATTTCATTCAATTTCATCCAAGAACACATAAATGGGCAATTTACACTTTGGCCCCTAAAATTTTATATTTTCTCAATTTAGTCCCTATTTCAAAATAACACAAATTACTAAAAATTTCAACAAACCCATGTTAGGCTGAATTTACCTTATATCCTTATCAGCCCATTTATTTAATTTATTTCACATTTAGGCCCCTAAATTTTCAAATTTCACAATTTAGTCCTTAATTCACATTTTTATAAAAAATCACTTAATTAAACATAAGAATCTATCAACAAAGATTTATTTTTCATCATCAAACCACAAAAATCTCAAGCTATCAACAATGGCAAATCACAAAATTCACATCAAGTCCAAAAATTCAAGCATGGGCTTACTAATATTCGAAGCAACGATCACAAAAACATAAAAATTATCGAAAACCGAGTTCAAAACATATCTCAATTTAGCTTGGAGAGTGCCGAACCTTTTTAAGCAACATGGTTTTCTTTTTTATCAACATTCAGCCATTAAAAGAGGAAATGCATGGCCATTTAATGTTTTGTTTTATTTTATTATCAATTATTTAACCATTTACAAATTTAACCTTTATAAATTAATTAGAAAACCATATATCTAATGTCCATTATTGTCCATCCCATTATCCAATGGCCAAATTTCATTTTAAGGACTTCATAATTAATTAATCAAAGCAATTAAGCACTTGCTACTTTTACCTTTTTCGTGATTAAGTCCTTTTATGAAATTAGACAACCAATTGATAAAATTAATTCACGAAATTTTCACATATATCAAATATTATGCTGTAAATACCAAAAATAATATTAAAATAATTTTCTGACCCCGGATTTATGGTTTCGAAACCACTGTTCCTACTAGGGTTTAAATCGGGCTGTTACATAAACATTTAAGTTTTTGTCTTAACCACCATCCAATTTTCCAACAACAAGCAAAAAATTTCTCCTAACGCGTACGATGGGATTTGCACTTGGAACTAGACAAAATACAGATAAATGCTTAACCAATGAACCAGCAGGCTCATTCTTGACATAGATTTACACAGAATTGTACTTAACTACGTAACACATGGATAAGGGTTGTTTTAAAAAAAAGACTTTTAACAATGCAACTTGAACTCCAGACCCGAAACACAAAATCAAAGCATAAAACCAGAGATATGGAAATCTAATTACTGCAGATTCTCACAATTAAATTCTAAAATTTTGGGGCGTTATAACTCTCTCCCCCTAAAAGAAATTTTGACCTTGAAATTTACCTGATTCAAACGGATACGGATATTGTAAACGGATCAATTCTTCAGGTTCCCACGTGGCCTCTTCAGTGCCATGGTTTCGCTACAGAACTTTTACTAAAGGAACAATTTTCTTCCTCAGTACCTTAACATCACGTTCCAAGATCTGAACAAGTTCCTCCTCAATGTGAAATCTGGTCGCAACTGGATCTCATCGACAGGAACAATATGTGATGGATCAGATTGGTACCGACTTAATATTGAGATGTGAAACACATTATGGATTTGTTCTAGTTTCAGCGGTAACTCTATCTAATATGCACCTAGCCCCACACATTTCAAGATACGGTAAGGCCCAATGAACATCGGCTTAGCTTGCCCTTGCGTCCAAAACAGAAAACTTTTTTCCATGGTGATACCTTTAGGAATAGCTGATCACCTATAGAAAACTATATCCTTTCTTTTTAAATCAGCATACGACTTCTATTGATCAAAGGCTGCTTTTAGATGATTTCGAATCAGTTTCACAATGTTTTCAATTTTTGAAACTAGCTCGAGATCAAGAACCCGATGTTCACTTAATTTTGTCCAACATAACGGAGTATAACACCTACGACTGTACAAGGCCTCATAGGGTGCCATCTGAATACTAGATTGGAAACTGTTATTGTATGTAAACTCAGCCAATGGTAGATAATCCTCCTAGCTACCCCAGAAGTCGATCACACAACCCCAAAGCATATGCTTTAGAATTTGAATAACCCACTCAGATTGTCCACCGATCTGAGGATGATATGCAGTGATGAAATTTAGTTGGGTGCCTAAAGCCTCATAAAGTTTCTTCTAGAATCAAGATGTGAATCGTGGATCTCTATCAAAGATAAATGAGATTGGAATCCCATGCAACCTCACAATCTCAGCAATATACAGCTTGGCCAACTTCGATAGGGAGTAATCTATGCTGGTATAAATGAAATGGGTAGTTTGGTCAATCAATAAATAATGACCCAAATTGAATCTTTCTTTGTAGGGGTTAAAGGCAACTTACTAACAAAATCCATCGTTACTCGCTCCCACTTCTACTGAGAAATTTGAACTAGTTAAAGCAGTCCGGACAATAACTGATGTTTAGCCTTAACCTTTTGGCATATCAGATAGTAGGACACAAAGGAGACTACCTCCCGTTTTAGTTTGGGCCACCAATAAAGTTCTCGGAGGTCCCGATACATCTTGTTCCCCCAAGATGTATAGCATAAAAACTACTATACTCTTTCTATAGGATAGTCTGTCTCAACTCTTTATCCTTAGGTATACAAAAATGACCTTTGAAACACAACACTTTATCGTTGTTCAAGCTGAAATCGGAAGCTTCGTTCAGATTAACATGTTGTAGTCGTTGAACTAAGGACTCATCAGTTAACTGTTTAGCTCGAATCTACTCAACTTAAGTTAGTTTAAACTATAATTCTGCTAATAGCCCACCATCCTCAACCAAACTCAGACGAGTGAACATAGCTCTCAGATTAGTCATCGCCCTACAGCTAAAGGCATCAGCTACTACATTAGCCTTACCCGGGTGATACTCTATCGTGCAGTCATAATCTTTAAGTAGTTTAACCTACTTGCGTTGCCGAAGATTTATCTCTTTTTGAATTAACAGATATTTGAAATTCTTGTAATCGGTGAAAAAGAGACACCTTTCACTATACAGATAGCGTATATAGATGTTCAAAGCAAACACGGCCGCAACCAACTCAAGATCATGTATAGGGTAGTTACTCTCATATGTCTTGAGCCTTTCACCATACAAATAGTGTCTCTATATCTTTAAAGCAAACATGGCCACAGCCAACTCAATATCATGTGTACGGTAGTTACCATCATCTGTCTTGAGCTGTCATGATGTGGAAGTAACCACTTTACCGTCTTGCATTAAAACACATTCTAGTCTTACGTGTGACGTATTACCGTATACCACAAACTCCCGATCGGATTCTAGTTGAACTAAAATAGGAGCTTCCGTCAGAACAGACTTGAGCTTATCAAAACTAGACTGTTGTGCCTCAGACCAGACAAACGGAGCATTCTTACGTAGTAACTTCATTAGAGGTGAAACTATTAGAGAAAATCCCTTGACAAACCTTCCATAGTAACCAGCTAAACCCAAAAAACTACGAAGCTCAGACACATTTTTCCGTTGCTTCCACTTAACTATAGCTTCAATTTTCTTGGGATCAACTCAGATCCCTTCTACAATTACCATACAACCCAGAAAGACAACTTCCTGTAACCAAAACTCGCACTTGCTGAACTTAGCATACAATTGTTTTTCTCAGAATATCTGAAGTACAATACGACGGTGATGATCATGCTGAGTTTTAGTTTTAGAGTAAATTATAATGTCATCGATAAAAAACACTACAAACTAGTCCAAGTATGGTTGGAATACTCAGTTCATTAGATCCATAAATACTGCCGGGGTATTCATCAAACCGAAAGGCATCACTAGGAACTCATAATGTCCATAACGAGTCCTAAAGGCGGTTTTGTACACATCAGTCTCCTTGACTTTAAGCTGATGGTAACCAGAGCTAAGATCAAATTTGGAGAAAATAGATGCTCCTCGAATCTGATTGAATAAGTCATTAATCCTTGGTAACAGGTACTTATTCTTGATTGCCAACTTGTTCAGCTATCTATAATCTATGCACATTCTCATCGATCTTTTTTCTTCACAAAGAGTATCAGTGCCCCTCACGGAGACATGCTCAGTCGGATGAACCCCTTATCGAGAAGTTCCTGAAGCTGTGCCTTTAGCTCGATCAACTCCTTTGGTGCCATGCGGTAGGGTGCAATGGACACTAGAGCCATACCTAGTGATAAATCAATACCAAATTCCACCTCCTGATCCGGAGGTACTTTCAAAAATTCCTCAAGAAAGATATCGGAAAATTCCTTCATAGTACGAAGATCTCCTATAGAAAGTTTTGCAAAAACAGAATCAAATACATAGGCAATATATGCATCGTACCCCTTTCGGACTAACTTATCTGCTATAAGAGCAGAGATTACATTAGAGAGGTAATCTCGACACTCACCAACCATAACCACTTCATCATTCTCATCCGTTCTCAGAGTAACACTTTTAGTTGCACAATCTAGACTGACCCAATTTTCTACGAGCCAATCCATTCCCAGAATCAAATTGAACTCATTAAAGGGTAACTCCATCAGGTCGGCTGGAAATACCTTACCCTGGATCTCTAGGGGTACCCGTCTGTATAATCTATCAACCCGAACTGACTGACCCAAAGAACTAATCATAGAAAAATCTTTAATAATATTTTCAGCAATTAAACCCAGATTTACAGAAACAACACTAGTAATATACGAGTGAGTAGATCCAATATCAATGAGAGCATAGTACGATACAGAATGAATAAAGAAAGTAACTGTAATAACATTAACATCATTATTATCCCCGTGATGTTTCGCTGCATAAACCAGAGCCGACTGACGAGCCTCAGTTTGACCTGTACCTCTACCCGATGCTCTCTGCCCTCTCCCAGACCCATTACCACCTCCACCAATACCTAGACCTCTAGGTGGTTGGCGGAACCACTCTCGGAGGCTAAACAGAACCCAGAGCCGGAGTCTTTACTGCAATTAGAACCTGATTTGGTCGGTAGGGGCAATCCCTAACTCGATGTTCCATCGACCCGCAACGAAGGCACACTCCTAACTTCCTCCAGCACTCACCCAGATGACGATTCCCACAATCATTGCATAGTTGAATCTTAGTCGATACAACTAGTTCCCTAGGCCTCAAGGGCCTATCAAGTCTCGCCAATTCCTTAGGGCACTGTCTAGAACCAAAGGGACCCGAATCCCTCTTACTCTTACTCAGATCCCTCTCACAGTCATGCCGCTTGTGCTCAGTGCGCTTCACTTCCTCTACTATCTTTGCTTTGTCAACCAAAATTGCAAAAACCTGCTCCCTCTAAGGAGCTATAAAAACCCACAGATCATATCTCAATCCTTCTTCAAACCTCACAAACTTATCGTATTCAGACACTACCAATGCCCGTGCATACTTGCTCAGTCGCAGAAACTCAGCTTCATATTTAGCCACAGATTGGTTGCCCTAAACTAACTCATAAACTTGCATCAGCGAGCCTTAACATAACTCGCCCCCACGACTTACCCTAGAAGGCGTTCTTGAAATAATCCCAGTTAACCTGTTTAGTTTGAGCACCTTGCTCGACTGTCAGCCACCATTGATAGGCTTCATTCCGAAGTAAAGATACCACACCCTTCAATTTCTAAATGGGGGTACAATCTAAATCAGTCATAATACGCTTGGTAGCTTCAAGCCAATACACAATAATGGTAGGAACGACGCTTATGACACCCCTAAATAGTTTGGCCCCATTCGATTGGAGTCGTCCAGTAATCAAACCTCGGCCTCCTGATCTAAAATGGGTCCCTACGACCCTCTCTAATGCTCAAATCATAGCTTGGGATAGTGCGTTATCCCTAGCCATCGGAGTTTAGGACACTATCTCAACAGTGGTAGTACCCACTATCTCGCTGGTCTTCAGATTGGGCATAGTACCCATAGAGGATGACTTTGCTAGAGCTCCTCCTCGGCATCCTCGACGCCCATGAGTTCCTTGCCCACGACTACCACGCAAACTCATTTTAGTAGTCTAGCTATAATGTCAGAGTGTACAGATCAGTTCATACATTCAACATGATAATTTCACCAGTTCACATTAAAACGTTCAATTAGATAACAATTTAGGTAATGTAATCATATACAGAACATAAATACTTACAAGGTTAGCGTCGGAGGCTCAGTCACTTACTAATATTTTAATTTTCAAATTAACTCAGATACTCAATTATCACCTAATTTCTTTTTATCAGACATTATAAGCCTATACACAGTCCGAGTGTTGTTTAACTTAGCTTTGATACCACTAAATGTAACACCCTGAACCCAACCTAGACATTTAGACCAAGTCCAATGAGTTACATCAATGATACTACGAACATCACATTTAAAACATAGTTAGAATCAACCATTTAACATAACATCCAGCATAGCAATGAACTAAATATAAATTCCTTCCAAACCTCATAATATCTTAGAGCACTGAAATTCCAGATAATAGTATTTAGAAAAATGAGAATAGTTTAACCGAGCTCCTGCAGCGCCAACCTGTTCAAGTCTAAGAACCACCTAAAATCCAATCAATAACAAAGTGAGTTATAAACTCAGGCGACCAAAATTCGTGAAAAATGGGGTTTTTGGCACGCACCTAAAGTGATTTTGAAGTAGAAATAACACAAAGAAATCTCAGAACTTAATTTAACCATTCCACAACCAATTAACAACTATAACCATGGATCAACGCACATTAACACTCAAGCAAATGTGTCGAAACCTCTACATTAACTTTCGATAACAAGCGCTTACTGACAATTCGATAATGCTAAATCAGCACAACTCGCGAATGATCACCTCCCTCCGTACTCATGCATAACGAAGCAAAAAACTAATTATTAGAGAGTTTACAAAGAATAAATCAGACATTCCCAATTGGCAATGTAACAGAAACTAGCAAAACTTCGCAGAAATTGAAAGATTCCTATAGAACTTACACAAAAATCTTCCAATAAGTTAAGGTTCTCACTAATTTTGCTATTCACTTGCCGAACACAATCAAGAAGAGGAATAAAAAAAGCACTAAAAAAGGAAAAAATAAATAAATGGAAGAAAGGGGAGAATAGGATGTCAGGAAAGTCAAAGAATAAACATTTAAGTTTTTGTCTTAACCACCATCCAATTTTTCAGCAACAAGCAAAAAATTTCTCCTAACGTGTACGATGGGAGTCAAACTCGGAATCAGACAGAATACAAATGAATGCTTAACTAGTGAACCAGCAAGCCCATTTTTAACACAAATTTACACTAAATTGCACTTAACTACTTAACACATGGATAAGGGTTGTTTTAAAAAAAATAAAACTTTAACAATGCAACTTGAACTCCAGACCCTAAATACAAAAGCAAAACTGAAAACCAGAGATACAGAAATCTAATTATTGCAGATTCTCACAATTAAATTCTAAAATTTTCGAGCATTACATTAAGAGCAAGAGAGACCTAGTTCTAAGGACCAAACTCAACTTAGTGGGGTTTATATAAGTTAAATCACATGCCCACACAACATAAAATGCATATTTTCGTCATACCCACCTATATTGTTCGTCACTAATATTGGTTTAAATTAAACAATTACAGAGTTAACAACTCTAATTGACAAGAAAAATATTTTAATAGATGAATACATATCCAATATTCATCAAACAAGAATACTTGTAATTAAATTAAAAGATATGCAAATACTAAAGTACAAAGAAAAGATGAAGAGAAATTAGATCTCAAATTCCTTTGACTAGAAAAGGAGTTTAGAAATTCATAGAGAAAATAAAACGTAATAATAATAATAATAATAATAATAATAATAATAATAATAATAATAATAATAATGTGGCTATGTCTAGGTCTAAGTATATCTTTTTCCTAACCTAATAACGTCTATTTTTAGGGAAAAAGTAATATAAAGGAGAAAATACAAAAGTGCCCTAATTAGATAAAGCAAAATTTTTCTAGGCTTTTCAGCAATTTTCGCATTAAACTTCCAAGTCATTTTTGGGTTCAAATGGGGTTTTGTAGCTCAAGTTATCATCAAAATATTGAAGTTGCGTTGTGTTGAAAGTCCAATCTACAATTTCCAAAAATAAACTTTAAACTCAATTCTCTCCAATTATTTCCTAAATACATAATAAATAAAATATAAGTATAAATAATATAATTAATAACATAAATAGCATAATTTAAGAGAAAAAATATCATGAATAATTAGGAAATTATACACTTATTATATAGTAAAAGAATATGGAAATTTTTTAAAAATTATATTTTTATAATTTCATTAAAATATACATTTTTCAAAAATATATATTTTTAAATATATTATAATAAAAAAATGGAATTTTCCTTTTCTTTTTCTTTTACTTCTTTCTTTTCTTTTCATTTTCTTTTTCAAAACCGAAACTATTCTTTTTCGAAACCAAACCTTAATTTAAAAAAAAAAGCATTAGGTTTTGAGAATAATGTCATTTTCATTACAGAGAGTAGTTGGGTAGGTTTTATTTAGAGTGAAATTAAAAGAGAGAATTGAATTTTTATTTTTGGAAGAAGTCATGTAATATATCTCCAATTTTCTAGTTTATGTTATGGTCTGCATATGAAGCGAGATTATCTAGAGAGATCCAAGATATCGACAATCAATAGAGAAGAAGTGGAGCCTATTAAGAATAATGTATTGAAGCTTGGATCAATTACTCAATTCTGTTAAAGTGAATAGGGATCAAAAGCAAAAAAGGTTGATGTTTGTGGACATCAACATCACAGGTCGAAGAAGGAGTGCTCTTGTCGATACAGGGGCATCTAATTTGTTCATCGCGAAGAAAGCCATGGGTAAATTTGGTCTCTTAGTTAGAAAATCAACTAAGAGGATCAAGATAGTAAATTCCAAAGACGTCCCAACCGTGGAAGTAGCACAAGGAGTGGAGCTACAAATCAACGAGCAGAAAGGCAAAGAAGACTTTGAGGTAATTCACTTAGATGATTATGAATTTGTTCTTGGCTTGAACTTCCTGGACCGGATTATGCTATTTTGGTTTCTTTTCCCAATTGCATTTGTATCTTGGATACTTGTCAATGACAATGCATCATGTTGATAAGTTGTGATGAGAAATGTGGAACCAAGGTATTGTCGATAAAACAACTAGCCAAGGATGTTCATTATGGAAATAGCATCGATTTGGTAGATCGGAGGGCTACGAAGACCCTTTTGGAAATGTTAGAGGTGTGAAAAATCGACGTAAGGCTTGTTGAGTGATCAATTGGGCTACCATTTGTGAAAGAGGTGGGTTGTGCATCAAATTTTGAAGGTAAAATAGTGATGCAAATTAGACAATTGAAATGAGTAAATGCAATGAGTGAGGTACATTTCAAACACTTATCTAAAGTTTTACATTTTTACTTACCTCCGGCTTGGCAATGACACAGGGGCCCTTTCAAAGATTTGAAGCGGATAAGTCGAGGGGCTTATAAACTGGAGTTGGCAAGAAAATTCAAGGTCATATCAATGTTTAATGTGAACATGCATAAGCCCATTTATACATTTCAAGGGGATCTCGATTGAGGTACAGTATGGGTAAGTAAGAGCGGTGAGCTCTTGCGAATGAGATGTACCAAGGAGAGAAACAGTTCAAGGTAAGCAACAACGGAAGACAAGGAAAATGTTTCGTAGAGTAGAACTGTTGGAAAAACCCTTTTTGAAAACGGTTTTCTTGCATAACGGAAAATTAAAATTTTGAAAATTGACCGGGTTTGTGATATTTATAGCAATAAACCTTAACCAAATTTGTACCTGTGTTTTTGGATAAGTGGATCTTTGATTCTTTTAGCTTTCAACCAAATGATCTTCTCTATTATTCTCGTACCATGAACTGCTTCGAGTGTGGGCTTGAACCAATCAATCAAAACATAGAACTAGAAAAAGTTTTCATTTTGGGGTGAAAATGAAAATTCTCTCTTCTTTGAAAAAACCAATAAAATTGCTACTCTGAAAAATATGTTTATAAGTTGAGAAAAAATTCTCTTTATTTTTTTGTAGAATAACAACCTCTCAAAAGTTATGTTAATAGCTCTACCGGTGTCATATATTTATAGGAAAAGAAGATAGAATCCTTGTAGAGTTGTAGAAGTTTATTTCCTCTAGAAAAATAATATCCTAGTTTATCTAGGATATAAGGGGCGGCAACCTTATTATACTAAGGTTTTACCTTCCCACCTCATTACATAAGGGGTTTTGGGCCTCTCTCACATTGGGTCTAATTACGAGTACTTTTAGGCCATTTTAATCCAGTACTCTATAATATGATCCAACCCAATTTAATTTTTCTATTTCCCAAAATAAAATTTATATTTACATATTAAATAATTTTCTCATCCCAAATTCATCCTAGTAAGATTTTTCACAATTTTACCCCGATAAAATTTTGACTATTTTACCACTGGTAAAATTTCGAGAAAATTCGTTCAATATGTCACAACTCAATATATTCACTATGACCGAATGATTTTCTTTCATTTTTGGGCTTCAAAATAGTCTAAAAACATAAACTTATTCTTCCATCATTTTTCAAGTAATCTTGTATATGATTGCAAATTTTCATTTTCATTTTTATTTCCATTATTGAAAACCTACATTCATTTTCAAATAATTCTATTTCTCCATTTCAAAGAAAACCATAATCATTCTTGAATGTTTCCTATTTCTATTTTTCTATTCATTCCATTCATATCTATTCAAACATGCAATTCATTTTCAGTTTCAACAAGCTAGTGGAGGGACCGACTGGACATATGTAGTCAAGGCTCAAATAATTTATAATTAAGTGACGACTTTTCGCCTATTAATTACAAACTCGTTTAGTCACGAATTCATTCCATTATAGTATCATGACTGAGCTCTCCCCAACGACATACCATTAGTGTATTACCCTCATAGGACGTAGTTGATCTCTTTGGGATAATATCTGCTCTCCCAATATGATCCTATTTTATCTCATGATAACCATTATATCTTCTTTCATAAAAAGTAAATCATTATCAAACAGTGATCAAGTCATCCATCACAAGGACGGACGACTCGTGGCCATGTTTACTTTTCATCAACCATGTAATGCCAATGAGATGATTTCATTTGCCCATGTTTTGGGATATGAATTTCACTATTGTGAATGATGTTACATACTATAGAAGTCATGCACCCAAAGCACCAGCTTTCGGTTCCTTATCTATTTGAACTTAGGCTTTTACTTACATCAAAGTGTACAAGTCATACATACATCGTCTGGTATCCACTCAAGATTTAGGTACGTCACATTATGAATGTTACAAGTGAATAAATTCATAAATGAATTCAGGATCTATTCTGCATAGGTTCTGTCCGATGTACTGACAGTCCAGTCGTCACATCTATGTCTCTATCTTTTGGGAGTCACCCTCTAATGCCTAAGACAAGACATCTCCTCAATTGGACTTGATAGATGACATATTAGTCTTTCAATCAGTTTCCTCTTTTCTGATTAGACTAAGGACATGTTTAGGTTCGTCTACTAATACAAGTTGCCTTTCTCTAATACGATCTAACCACGTAATACTGCTTAGTATTAATTAAACATTCGACAACCAATGAGCAACATTTGCTTCCATTTTGTTTTTCATGAAAAAATAATGTGAGGATAATTATACAAAGTAAATTAATGTAATCAATGAATTTATTAAACAATCTATTCAAAAAAATTACAAGTGTATATCGATGAAAGTACTACACTTAGGGCACTAGATCCAACAGTCTCCCACTTGCCTTAGTAAAGTATATGAGTCATGTTTTACATTATTGCACCCCTCCATATGTTTCCCAAAGAGCTCTTTAGCTATAAGATTCTTGGCTAAACAAATCCCTAAGGTTTGTCTTAAGATGCTATTTTTTACTACATCCACTATTCCGTCGAACACTCCTATTTCCCTTAATGTGTTTTGTCCTTATGTGGTTTATTTTAGGTTTAGCTATATTCACACTGTTATAGTGCCATAGCTTTTCCATACCTCATATTTTGGCCTTTCATAGTAAGTTAGCAGTGTAACCCTGCTTGACACTTATTCACACTATGGACCTACCATTTTGGACAAAAGTTTAGCTCGATGTTGATTTCCTCGAATCTCAACATGCTTAGAAATTAGAATCAATATATCCGATAGGAGTAATGTATCCTCCAAAATACACAAGCATATAATCTATCGTACTCCGTAAATACTTGAGTATATGCTTAACTACTTGCTAGTGTTTTAGACTTGGATTCACCTGATATCGACTTACCAACCCCACTGAAAAAAAAATATTTGGATGTCTGCATAGTAAAGCATACATAAAACTTCCTACTACTGAAGTATAAGGAACCTTTCTCATGTTTTCTCTTTCTTCCGTTGTCTTTAGACAGTCTTCTAAAGAGATGCGAAATCCCGATATGAAAGATTAATTTCCCTTCTTCAAATTGGTCATTGCATAACACTCCAATATCTTATCTATGCATGAAGCTTGAGATAATGTTATCACTTTGTTCTTTCGATCCCTTAAGATTCGAATACCTAGATAAAAAATTAGTTTATTACTAGTCCTTCATTCTAAACTATTGGGTTAACCACAGTTTAACCAATGACAATATCCCTACATCATTTCCAATGAGTAGAATGTCATCTACATATAGAATGACAAAGACCACATTTCCATCCCCTAAACATTTGTAAACACAAAGTTCATCTACGTTTTGCTCAAATCGAAAAGTCTTGATCACTTGATCAAAGTTTTGATTCCATGAACTAAATGCTTGCTTAAGTCGATATATGGATCTAAGTAGTTTACAAACTTTATACTCATTTCCTTTAGCTATATATGTAATGGGCTCCATCATGTAGATACTCTATTCAAGATAGTTATTCAAAGACATTGTCTTGACATCCATTTGCCAGATCTCGTGCTCAAGAGCCATCGCAATGGATAGTAATATACAGATTAACTTGAGCATGACAATCAAAAGAAGGTTTCTTCATAACCGATACCTTCTTTCTGAATATAACCTTTTGCTACAAGTTTAGCCTTATAACTTTCAACTTTTCTATCCACATTTATTTTCCTTTTACAGATCCACTTACAACTTATGGGTTTTATCCCTTTTGGTAAGTTTACAAGTTGCCACACTGAGTTGGAATACATAGAGTCTATCTTAGCTTTCTTAGCTATTTCCCAGAGCTTGGAATTAGTTCTCTACATCGCTTCATCATATGTGAGTGGGTCATCATCTTTTTGTTCTGTAGAGTCAATTTTAAAACACTTCTGCTAGATTGGAAAAACTCAGGCCTACAAGAGACCCTCCCATTATGACGAAGCTCCTATGCTACTGATTGTTTGCAGGTCTACTATTAAGAGTTGGTTCTAGAACCATTTTCGTAAGGTTTTATATATTTCCTAAAAGCGCCTCAAGTACCCCTTTACTCTGAGGTTCAAAGTCATTCATGTAGTTTTCTCTAACAAAAGTAGCATAAGTTGAGACTATAATAGTTTGCTCTTTTGGTTTATAAAACAAACCATCCTTTGTTCCCTTTGGATATCCTACAACATGTACAATCCTATTTGTAAGTCCAACTTTCTCACATCTTTATCCAATACGTGGGTCAAGCATCCCCAAATCCTAAGATGATTAAGATTCAGTTTTCTGCCATGCCACAATTCGTATGGGGTTTTCAATGCCACCTTAGTTGGAAAATCATTCAAAATAGAGCAAGTCATTTGTGCAGCATATCCCCAAAAAGAGATTGGTTGCTTCGAATAATTTAACATCAAATGTACCATGTCTAACAACGTTCGATTTCTTCTCTTTGCCACACCAGTCTATTATGGAGTGCCCGATGCTGTTAATTAAGATAGAATCCCATTCTCTATGAGATACCCTAAAATCTCATCAGATAAATATTTCCCACCTTGATCAGATTGAAATGCCTTTTGTGGGTAAACCTAGTTGTTTCTCCACTTCCATACAAAACTTTTTGAATTTATCAAAGGTTTCACTCTTGCGGTGCATCAGGTATACATAACCATATCTGGAATAGTCATCAATAAAGGTTACATAATAATCATAACTACCTCTTACACTAACATTCATGGGGCCACATATGTTAACGTGTACAAGTTTTAGGGGTTTTTCAGGCCTCGCTCCTTTTACATTAAAAGATCGATTATTCATCTAACCTTCTAAGCAAGATTCACATTGTGAAAGATAAAATTTTTTAAGAAAACTTTAGATGTTTTCTTTCACAAGTCTAGTGATTGATTCTCGGTTAATATGACCAAGTCTCAAATGCCAAAGGTACGCCTCATTAGAGTCAGAAGTTTTAAGTCTTTTACTTGATATTTCAGTCTCAGGTAGTATCTTCATCTTTGGTTTGATAAAATACAAATTATTTAACATCCATCCATTACAGATAAGATTGTGGTTTCTAAATATTGCAATTCCATTATTAAAAGTCATGGCCAAGCTGTCTTTATATAAATATGCAATAGAAATTAAGTTTCCTTTGAAACTTGGTACATAAAAAATGTCTTTTAAAATAATCTTCCTAAAATTATCAAAATAAATATGTACATCTCCCACTACTTCAGCTACCATACTTGTCCCATTCTCAGTCTACAACAATAAGCTCTTATCTCTAAAATCTTTTGTCTCCTCGAACCCCTACAGAGAAAAACACACATGATTAGCGTCTCTTGAATCAATGACCCAATGTTCAATTAAGTTTTCTACTAAACAAGCTTCTATCATCAAGGGTTTCATACCTTTGCTTTTAGTAGCTAGGCATTTCTTCCACTATTTATAGTTAGCCTTAAAGTGCCCTTTCTTGCTGCAGAAGAAGCATTTAGATTTAGATAAGTCTTTAGGTTTTCTGGTTCTCCTCTTTTCCACTTGAGGTGGCCTACAAACCTTAGCCTTGCCTTTCTTAGTGCTCTTTCCCTTCCCTTTTGAGAAGGAAGTGATGACTATATTCTCTTCTACTTTTCAAACCAACTGGCCATCTTTTAACATCAACTCATAGGATTATAACTCATTCATGTGTTGTGTAAGCATCAGGTTTTTGTTTCCAAGATTATATACATCCCGAAAACCAACAAAATCATTTCAAAAGCTTTTAAACACCATCTCAATTTGGGTGTTTTGGTCTAGAATTGCCTCATTGTTCGTGGCTTTGGCAAAGTAACCAATAAGAGTGATCATATGATCTTTGACCAGAATGTCGGGCTTTTGCTAAGCATTCATCAAGCTAGTTACGACAAATCATCAAGTCAAGGTAGCTTGGCCTCCGAACATGTCTTCTAGCTTATCTAGAATTTGTTTAATAGTTTTATAGCTTTCTAGTTGCTTATATACAGAAATGGTCACACTTGCCAGCATATAGCAATGAGCTATCTCATTATACTCTTCCCAGCATTTTTCAGCTTCAGCTTGAGTGGCTGTAAGGGCATTTAGTATCAAGAACTATTTTGAGTTTCTCACAGCTCATGACAATTATCAGGTTCTTTGTCTATTCCTTATAGTTATTTCCATTAAGTTTGTTTTCAATGAGTATGTTCAATAAGGGAGTTGATGTCATTTTCAAACTTAAAATAAAACATTCATATTTTAATATCTTTGTATTAAGCAAATGTTTGAAAATATTTTGCAACATTATAATATGCACTAAAATGATGCATGTGTCTTACATTAAACCTTGAAAACATTTGTAAGCCGTTGCGATGATAATTCCTGCACCCATTGAGTCAAGTCACCTTAGGGTGATCATGATCAACTAGTAAGAACATGAATTTTCATCCAGTTAGTACATGAACTTAATTCCTTAGGCATTCACACGTACTAATAATCGTGAAACGTTTGGTCATCATTTTAACTTAAGCATAGCTTCTTGGGGAGTTACTTAACTAAATGATGTTGAGTTTATAACCATCAACTTAACACCTACGCATCATGCACCACAAAAAAGTCATCTTAGGACAATCTCACTGTGTAGCATGTTGTAATTAGTTGTCCTCTTTAAAAACAGAATTTCTTAATGTATCACATGATAATACCTACCATAGGGGCTAGTCCAACTATCATATGATCATAAGAAAATTATGTTTACTTTCAAGAAGCCTTTTCAGTGAAATCTACATGACAACATTTACCTTGGGGCAGATCCATTTCATGCCATCATAAGAGACCATTAATGAAGGCCGTAGGTTTTGTTTACAGACCTTCTGCCACTCAATATTGAAAAAACATACAAGGTTTTTAATTTTTTATTTGAATAATGTATGATCAATATATGCATGACAAGTACATGTGGCATTCTTTCCTAAACTATATGGCATGCTTATCTCATGTATGCATGACATGCTTTGGAAATTTTATAAAATTCACATTCAATTATTCACAAGAGTCAATCAAATAATTTTTTTTCTCCACAGTTTTTCTTTTAAGGGAAAAATCAAATAAATGAATGTAAACCGTGCACTAGGTAGGTTCCTAGGAAAGGGAGGTGAATCGTATTTCACCACTTAAAAACCAAGTCTTTCCTTATCAGATCTAATTTTAGACATGCACCTTCTCATTACCACACTTCTTACAGTTAAAAACATCTAAAAACTATGGCTGAATGGTTTATTTTCATTTTTGGGCTTCAAAACAATCTAAAAACATAAACTCATTCTTTTATCATTTTTTAAGTAATCTTATATAGGATTTTGAAAATTTCTATTTTCATTTTTATTTCTATTTTTAGAAACCTACATTTATTTCCAAATGATTCCATTTCTCCATTTTTGAGAAAACCATAATCATTCTTAAATGTTTCTTATTTCTCTTTTTCTATTTATTTCCTTCATTTCTATTCAAACACACAATTCATTTCTAGTTTTAACAAGCTAGTAAAGGGACCGATTGGACATATGTAGTTGAGGCTTAAATTATTTATAATTAAGTTCTGGCTTTTTGCCTATTAATTATAAACTCATTTAGTCACGAATTCATTCCACTACAGTTTCGTGACTAAGCTCTCCCCAACAACATGCCATTACAAAAACAACTACTTAGTGCTCATCCAATGACCTTGTCATTAGTTTGTTACCCTCATATGATATTCTTGATCTCTTTGAGATAATATCAACTCTCCCAATATGATCCTATTTTATCTCATAGGATATCATTGATCTCTTTGAGATAATATCTTCTTTCATGACAAGTCAACCACTATCAAATAATGCTTAAGTCATCCATCACAAAGACAGATAACCCGTGGCCACGTTTACTTTTCATCAACCATGATGCCAATGAGAGGATATCATTTACTCATGTTTTGGGCTATGAATTCCACTATTGTGGATGAGGTTACATACTACGTAAGTCATATACCCAACTCACCAGCTTTCAATTCCTTATTATTTGAAATTAGGCTTTTACTTATATTAAAGTGTACAAGTCACGCACACATGGTTCGCCATCCACTCAAGATTTAGGTATGTCACACTATGAATGTTACAAGTGAATAAATCCATAAACGGATTCAGGATCTATTCTTCTTGGGTCTTGTAGACCACCTCCGGACGTATGAATGTCCAGAGTGTGAATACTACAATAAAGATATATATAAATAAAGCGGTGTCCGCAAGTGCACGGGGTCCAGTTGTAATATAGTTACAACGAAGTAGATGAGTACTCTGAGGATCGTACCCAAGGGAGGCTAGCGCTAGATCAATTTTAACCTAAACACCAAAAGATCTAATTAGTACTCGAAATAAGTTATAGTACGAAAATATAAATAAAATGGATTTGTGGGATTTTTATAATAATAAAATATAATAAAGAAATAAATATAAAAGATATTGAAAATTGGAATTAATCAAATCTAGTTATGGGTTCGGGTTCGGGTTCCTTGTCAATTAACTAGTCGATACCCTAGCAGGATATTCCGATACGTCTACTAGGATAACGAGTCAGCAAAGACTACTTATCTTCTAACCTCACGGACCAGACTGGCTTTGGGTGAAGGTGTTCACGGATAAGCCATACCAATTTTGGGTTAATTCATACCTTGATGACATCCTATGGTTATCAAGCCTAATGTAACACCCCCATGCCCGAGACCATCGCCGGAGTCGAGCTTGAGGTGTTACCGAATATAATTTATCATTTAAACAACTTTACATCATTTATTTTGATTTTTGGAATAAGCAGTTTTTCTACGTCATGGTCGCTAAAAAAATCATATCTTGAGTTACGAAACTCAAAATCAAGATCTGTAAATTTTCCCTGAATCTAGACTCACATATCTATCTACTAATTTTTTTCTAAAATTTTTGGTTGGGCCAATTAGTACAGTTTATTAGTTAAAGTTACCCCTGTTTTAGGACTTGACTGCACTGACCTCTACTTACTACGAACCACTTTTCTCCTTGTAAAAAATTCATATAACTATAAAGTTTATTTATATTAAAATTAGATTCAATAAGGATTCTGAGAATATAAATTACACCTCCTAATTATGTTTTTACAATTTATAGTGAATTTTCAAACTTGGAACAGGGGATCCAGAAATTGCTCTGGCCCTATTTCACTAAAACTCAAATATCTTATAACATATAACTCGTTTACCTATTTCGCTTTTTCCATTTGAAAGTAGACACAATAAGCTTCAATTTAATAGTTAATTCTTCACCTAATTCGTTTTATACTATTTTTGGTGATTTTTCAAACTCACATCGTTGTTGCCGTAGTGTTCTGTTTTATGGCAAGTTTCATCTTTTTATGAATTCTCATGAACTATATAACATATTAAATTCACAAGGCATCCAACATTATCTAGGCTAGCCATACCAATGACTAATCATTGTCAAGCATTTTCTCAACCAAACCACAACCATATCACAAGATTATTTACACAAAACAAGTATATTGCTATACATGCCATACATCAAAACATACAAACCAATAAACCAATTCTTCCTCGGATAGTGTGAGCGTTTCTTCGACCTTCCCGATATCCAAGTTGGCTCGCTAAAAACTACAATGAATGTAAAGGAGGGAGTAAGCATAAATGCTTAGTAAGTTCAGATGCAAATAACAAGTAACATAACAAAGCAATTATATCAACAACAATAGCATGATATCACTAAGATACAAACCACATTTCTAGCTATCGTATATCATCTTACCACCTTATTTCTGTTGTATCAAGTTTCAACCCGAGGGTTAAGTACATACCTGTCCAAATTGTCCATTTCACAACACTTACCAAAATATCATTTTCATCTTGAGTATTCTTCCATTCCGCTAGAATTTTACCCGTTGAACACATCGGAATATAACTCGGATACACGGATCATTTGCACATAAGTGCCACATATGTAATCAATCAATCATGTAACCCGCCCATAAGCGAACTCGGACTCAACTCAATGAGCTCGGGCATTTGCATCCATAAGTGAACTCAGACTCAACTCAACGAGCTCGGATGCCTAGTTACATCTCACGAACTCGGACTCAACTCAACGAGTTCGGATGCCCAACCATCCTAGTGACATGTCACTTGTATCCTAATCTATTCCCAAGGTTCAAACGGGATTTTCCTCAGTCACACATTTCCCAGTCGTTCTCCTCAGAATATTGGAACCAATACGTTGCTTGCATCTCATACTTATCAATTTAATCACATACTTTTCATACCAATACATAATATTTCACAAAGCATAATATTCATAATAACAAGTATCATATCGTATAAATAGCTTTAAATCACTTAAAATAGCAATCATGTTACATTATTTACACACGAACTTACCTCGGTACAAAATATAGCAATTTTGCGATTTAGTCCAAAATCTTTTCTTTTCCTCGATCAAGGTTGATTCCACGTCTTTCTTGATCTAAAATAACACATTTAGCTTATTTAATACTCACATTATCAAAATAGTCCTAAATTCAAATTTTGGAAAAATTATAATTTTGCCCCTAAACTTTTGCATATTTACACTTTTGCCCCAAAGTTCGGAAATTAAATTTTATCACAAATTCTTATGTTTTAGGACATGCTGATCATTTATTTACCATTAGCAAGCTCAAATTCCCACTAAAACACATACTTATGAACAATATGTACTTTTACCGATTAAGCCGTTTTACTCGTTTTTACTTAAAACCGAGTAGCACAACTAACATAATTTAAAACCTCATATTTTATCATAAAACATCAAAATACACAAATTTCACCTATGGGTATTTTCCAAAATATGAACCCTAACTTAAATTATTGCTAACATAAGCTTTATTGAGTTACCGGGACTACGAAAACGTAAAGAACATTAAAAACGGGGCTTGGAATCACTTACTATGAAGCTTGGAAGCTTGAAACAAACCCTAGCTATGGAGAACCCTTGAAATTTTGTGGTAATGAAGAAGATGACCAATTTTGTGTTATTTTTCCCTTTTTATTTCATGTTAATATCCAAATGACCAAAATGCCCCTCCTTACTAAACTTTCAAAAATTCCATCCATGTCCAAATTTTGTCCATGAACTTAAAATTGGTCAAATTGCTATTTAAGACCTTCTAATTAATATTCCAAAGCAATTTCATACTAGAAAATTCTAGAATGCAAGTTTTGCAACTTATTCGATTTAGTCCCTAATTTCAAATTAAGCACTTTACGCTTAGAATTTCTTCATGAAATTTTCACACCATCATAAAATCATATCATAAACATCAAAATAATTATAAAATAATTATTTCTACCTCGGATTTGTGGTCACGAAACCACTATTCTGATTAGGCCCTAATTCGGGATATTACACCTAAGGTTTAAGTTCTTCCTTTCCCAAACAGCTGATCCATTGAGTAACCTTACAAAACAATTAATAGATCATGCCTCTACTCGCTAATCCCCCATAGAAGGATTAGTTCCTCATGGTTTTCATAAACAATATAGAATTAATATAACGAGTAAACATGTTAAATGAATCAAAGTATAAATTTTAAGAAAAAGCCTGATTTGTATTAAGAATAAAAGCGAATCCACAAAGTTTGCTTGTATCCACAAATAAGATCTCTCAAGATAAAACAAAAAACAAAGTGAAAGTAAATCTAAAATCTCAGAAAAGAGAAAAACTAAACTGAAATTAAAAGATCAATTCTAAGCTAAGTAATTATATGCTTAATGTGTGAAAAATGAGCTTATTTATAGATTTCAAATGGTTGAAGTCCTTAACCTTAGGTTAGCTGCATTCCCGAGCTTTAAGTTTGATTATGCAAATAGGTTAGCTGCATTCCTCAGCTTTAAGTTTGATTATGCAAACCAAAATGGCCCCTAGCTCGTGTTAATTCCCGTCCATAGTCGATGTCACGACACATCAGGACCTGTGTTGTGACATAGAAATTATTATACTCTTCTTGGGATGTCTTTAGAGGTATGTCACGATACCCTTAGGCTATGTCGTGACATCGAAGGCAGCCTTAGAATTTCTTCATTTTGTTCCCTATATTGTGACATCAAACCCTCTATGTGGAAACATAGTGTCCAGTATCGATTTAGCACACCTTCTAATGGTCTCCTACACACTTACAAAGTTCATTAGCTCACCCTTGGTCCTCATTCGTCCCCTAAGGTCAATAAAAGACTTAATTTGCACATTTTATTGTCTTTAGGAAAACTTATGATCTCATGATTGTGATGAAGTAATAAATTGATTGTACCTAAAAACTAACTATTATCACGATAAAAGGCAAGCACACCTATCGAATAGTAGTATAGCTAGTGGCAAGACTGAAATATCGAATCCAAAGAACGAAAAGTACTAGTAATAACTTTCTTCCTATTATCTAGTCTAAAAATAAAGAGGGGGTTTGGTTGTAAACTATTCTAAATTAAACTAAAGACATGACAAAAAGTAAATTGAGAAATTGCTTTGGGAAAACTGAATGATAAAGACAATACCTAAGGAAGAATCCACCTAGACTTCACTTGTTATCTAACTCTAAACTAGATGATTTCTTCATTCGACTTAATCTGTAGAGATCCCTAAATTATGTTAATATCTCCGTCGAGAGTAAGAACAACTAAACCTAGGTTGATTAATTGAAATCTCTTTCTAATTAAAACCCCTAGTCTTGCATTAACTCGATCTGTGGATCCCTATATTAGATTTGACTCTCATCCGGCAGATTTTCGTCGTCATATGTCTAGGATTGCGATCAACTCCGCTTAATTATGTTGGATCTACTCTCAAACAGGGACTTTTGCTCCTCTATCTAAGCACATTCGACTTAAATTAATATCCTGGAAATATCAATTCAAGAATTAAAAACACAATTAAGAAAAACTCAAATATTTATCATATAGTTCAGATAACAATAACAAGATTCATCTTAGGTTTCATCCCCCTTAGATATTTGGGGATTTAGTTCATGGTTATGAAAAGAAACATCTCAAAATAAATAAAATAACAAAACATAAGGAAGCCTAAAACTCCTGAAAGGATTGAAGGGAGATCCTCTGTCTTGATGTAGAGCCTGGCTTCTGAGATGGATCAATCGGCTTTCCTTCGAGTAATTCCCTGCCTTTAGCTCTTCGTCTTGGCGGGAAGACTGTACACCCTTGTAGTTGCCTCCTAGGGTCTTTATATAGAGTTTGGAATGTCTTTCTTAGCCCCTAAGTAGCTTTTTCTTCATGAAAATGAACTTCATCATGATAGGGACACGCCCGTATGGCACGCCCGTGTGAGTCGAGTCTAGGCCGTGTTCAAGCCTGCTACTATGGCATCGCCGTGTGGTCTGCCCGTGTGCTGAACTCTAGGCCGTGTTGATTCACACATTGGCCCATTTTCTCTGTTTTCGGTCTGTTTCTTATTTTTTTCACTCCCCTATGCTCTCCTAAGTATAAAACATGAAATTAAAGGATTAAGAGCATCAAATTCCACAAATTCAATGGTAATTCATCCATAAATGTGCTAAAATGTAGGATAGAAATATGTATAATTTACAGTTTATCAAATACCCCCACACAAGCCTTTGCTTGTCCTCAAGCAAAATCTCAACTTACAATTAAAAATCATTCCTCTCAACTTATAATCCTAATCAATAATGTTTCAAACTAATCTACAAGTAATCATACATTGAAAATTCAACCGAAAGAAAATTAAAGTCTCAAACAATCTAGATTGAGAATTTTATCACAGAAACATAGGTTTCCTCCCTTCTTCTAGGTAATTACCTTGAACTCAAAATCAACAAGAGTTGACATCCTCACTAAAGATTTACTCTATCCACTCGAAGTGTTTAGGGTTCAGAAATTAAGCACTCATTAGTCAACATGAAAAGTTATTACCATAAGCTTGCAGGAAAATCAAATCTCCACCACTATGTATTGACATGATACATCGATCAAAAGGTCTTTCAAGAGTTGTAACGTGGCCTTGGTTAGTGGTGTGGTCACAAGCTAAAAAAAAAGGGTTAGAATCGAGATTGAGCTGAAAAATCATCTAACTAGAAAAATCTCTATCACTGAAACATATTCCTAGAATAAAGCCTTTTTCTTCTGGAAGACATAGTTTAAGAACAAGAGCTTAAAAATTACATGGAAATATGCAAAACATTAAATTAAAATTGAAATATACATATGTTTTTTTTAAGAACAAATCGAATATTTATAAACTTTACAAGCTGAAAAGGAGAACAAAGCTAGATAATTGTTCAACTCAAATCTCGACAAAAATAGGGATCAAAATAATTGAAGGGAATTCAACAAAAAATGGGTTATAGGTTAACATTAAAGGTAAGTCAATGAATGGTTTGTCAGGCTCAATGGGGTTCATTAGGGGTTAATTTTGAAGGTAGGCTTTCATGGAGTAAGTGGGTTAAAACCTAGGTGCCTTTATCATTTCAGTATACCAAATCAATGATGTGGTCTCGATATGTATAATTGAAGCAAGTTCTAGAATAACAGATCAATATTGACTCATTCAAAGCAATAATAAAAGTGAGCACGAAAGGATGTATGCTTAAAAGGCTCAAAAATCTCACCAGAATTATGGCTTTTGATGTTAATCCTGCGAATTTCAAATTTCAAGATAACACTTAAAATTGGGGAAAACAACCTAGAAAAATTTAAATTCTCAAAAATTTCAACTTATTATATTTGATTCTCTAATGTCTTAAAGTTTGAATAATCAAAACATAAGTACCTATTTCTTAATTCTCAACATATCAATAAAAATCATAAATCAATCAGAATTCATTCTATTTGTTAAGGCCAAGATTCAGGGATTTGAGAACAATGCAAAAAGTTAGTGGCAAAAAATTTTCAAGGGTTCGAGGATAATACAAAGAATGAAAGTGAACTCCCACCCCCACACTTAAGATGTGCATTGCCCTCAATGTACAAAGATAAAGTTAGTGAAAATAGAGGCATAAAATCATAAGATAGGGAGAGAAGTGAAACTCCCTGAATATTGGATGAATTCCTTGAGTTGGAGGTGTGAAGATTTGTAGGGAAGGGTGTTGATCCACAATTTCTATGCCACAAGGATATGATTATCGGTGTCGTGGTGGCGAGGGTTGTAGTCGTGTAGGAACCGATAGTCGTGGTCGGGTTTTCCCATTAGAGATGGATTTGAGCTATAAAGCTCTTTTGAAACTGCGATAGCATTTATAAATTTTTAGGAAATTTAGATTAGCACAATGTACTCGTTAGAAAATAGACAATATTAAATATTTGAAATAAAATAAACTAAGTTCTTAAAATACTGAAATTCAAATAATGAAAACGATAAGGTTTAAATGAAATAAAAGGAAAAAGGAAAATAAAGAAGAAGATGATGAATAGTGAAGGGTTTTTTATAGAAATTGGGGCACACAGGCGTGTCACACGCCCGTGTGAATTGTTTTTAGCGCGTGTGGTTCGAATTTCAAGGGTTTTGGCGTGCCTGAGTCGTGGCACACGCATGTGTTCTTTGGGCGTGTTAGGGCACATGGCTGTGTTCCACGGCCGTGTCCTTCGATGTTCGCTTCTCCCAAGCCCGTGTATAGGGTCACACGCCCGTGTATGAATTGGTAGGTTTGACCACGGGGTTGGGGCACGGGCGTGTCGCATGCCCGTGTTAAATTAACAGTATCGACCACGGCCTTGGGATTCGAGCGTGTCGCACGCTCGTGTTGATTTGTCAGGTTTGGCCACGGACACCTCGCACGGCCGTGGCTAATTGTTGCAACCCATGTTGATTTGTTAGAATTAGCCACGGCCACCTCACACGGCCGTGGCTAATTGTTGCAGCCCGTATGTTAGGAAATCCTGTTTGTGCACGGCCATATCGCACGGCCATGTCTTTGCCCATGGTATCCCCACGGCCTTAGGCACACCAGTGGCATTACCGTGTGGCTTGAAAAACCTGCATTCAGAAGGTTAGTTGGTGAATTAGAGTTCAAGAACTTAGATAAAAGAATTTTACTATGTCAATGCTCGGGTTGCTTCCCAAGAAGCACTTATTTATAGTCTAAGCTCGACTTCTTTCAAGCTTGCATGGTCACGGTAGTTTGAGGAGCTCGAACTCCTCTCCCTTGCTATCAGTCCCACTATCAAAATAAGGTTTGAGTCGAGTATAATTTTCCTTGAAAATTCCAAATGTCTTATGTGTTATCTCGACTGTACCATAGGGGAAAATTTTTATTATCGTGAAAGGAAGGGTGTCACCTGTATGAACTTTATTCGAAATTTGAGGATCTTCCTCCTCTAAGTATACCTTATCCCCTACCTTAAATTGTTCGTTTTTACCTTAAGGTCATTATGATAATGCTCTGGTTCGATGTGGCATATTTTGGCTTTCTCTTGGCAGTAGTTCAGCCACTCATCCAATTCTTCAATCTATAGCATTCGTTTTTCATGGGTGGTCCCCTTGGATGGACTCGTCTGCTGTTTAACCGTGCTTATGTGAAGAGTATCCTGCAAAGAAGATTGGGCGGTGAGATCATTCTTATTACCAGGACTCGTAATAATATCTTTATCATCAATAGTCTTATTAGAGTTATGAGCCTGCAAAGTAATTTTGTCATCACCTACGTGAAGTGTGAGCTCGCTTGTGCCTACATCAATTATGGTTCTAGCAGTTGCTAAAAATGGTCGCCCTAGGATTAGGGGTACATTGCTATCCTCATCTATGTTTAGAACAACAAAGTCGACTGGGAATATAAATTTATCAATTTTGACAAGCACATCTTCGATTATGCCCCTAGGAAATCTAATGGTTTTATCAGCTAATTGGATACTCGTCTTAATTTGTTTAGGTTTCCCAAGACCTAGTTGTTTAAACAATTTATAAGGCATTACATTAATACTTGCTCTTAATCAGCTAAAGCATTTTTAACATCTAAGCTACCAAGTAAACAAGGAATTGTAAAACTCCCTGGATCTTTTAGTTTGCTGGGTAGCTTATTCAGTAAACAAGGAATTGTAAAACTCCCTGGATCTTTTAGTTTGTTGGGTAGCTTATTCTATAAAAAGGCTGAGCACACTTCATTCAGTTCTACATGAGATGACTCATATAGCTTTCGTTTGTTCGTCAGAAGCTCTCTTAAAAACTTAACAGCATTTGGCATCTGCAATAGAGCTTCAATAAATGGTAAGTTAATATGTAATTTTATTAAGAGTTTAAGGAATTTACCGAATTGCTCGTCTGTGCGATCTTTCTTTATCGCGTTAGGATATAGGACACGAGGCTTATATTCTTTGACAACTGGTTCTTTGTAACTTACTTCACCCTTACCTCTACTTACCACAGTCTCCTTACTTTGCTCTGCTGTGGTTTTGGGTAACCCTTCTTCATCAATCGTGTCGATGGCGTGGAGTTCCTCCTTAGGGTTAGTCTTGGTGTTGCTTGGTAAACCACCTTGTGGTCTTTCAAAGATTAGCTTAGCGAGCTAGCCTATTTGAGTCTTGAGTCCTTGGATGGATGCTTGCTGGTTCTTAAGTGTTGTCTCGGTGTTCTAGAAACGGGTTTCTGACACGGAGATAAATTCGTGAGCATCTCCTCAAGGTTCGGCTTTTTCTCTTGTTGGTAAGGTGGTTGCTGAAATCCTAGAAGAGGTGCTGGTATCTGATTTCCTTGGTTTCCTTGTCCTCCCCATGAGAAATTAGGGTGATTCCTCCAACTTGCATTGTAAGTGTTACTATAAGGGTTATTTTGAGATCTAGGATTACTACCCATATAGTTGGCTTACTCGTTTTCCATGCCATATCCATAGGTGGGGTACTCAGAATTGCTCATGTCACATTGCATCACTGGGTGTACCTGTGTAGAACCAACTAAACTATCAATCTTTTTATTTAAGAGTTCTACCTGTTTAGAAAGCATGGTGACCACATCAACATTAAAAACTCCGACAGCTTTTTGTGGCTTTGTTCTCATAACTTGCCACTGATAGTTGTTCAATGACATCTCCTCTATAAACTCGTAAGCTGCTTCTGGTGTTTTGTTATTGATTGTTCCACCGGCGGCTGCATCTATCATTTGCCTTATTAAGGGGTTCAAATCATTGTAAATAGTTTGAACTTGTAACCATAGGGGCAACCCATGATGAGGGCATCTTCTTAATAAGTCCTTGTATCTCTCCCAAGCATCGTAAAATGTTTCTAAATCCATCTGCACAAAAGAAGAGATATCATTCCTCAATTTAGCCGTTTTAGCTGGTAGAAAATATTTGAGTTAAAATTTTTCAGTCATTTGTTCCTATGTAGTGATAGACCCTCGTGGTAAAGAATTTAACCACTGTTTAGCTTTATTCCTTAAGGAAAATGGGAATAGCCGAAGACGAATGGCATCATCAGAAACACCATTTATTTTAAATGTGTCGTATAACTCTAAAAAGTTGGCTAAATAAGCGTTAGGATCTTCATCCTGCAAACCATCAAACTGAACAAACTATTGTATCATCTGAATAGTGTTAGGTTTCAGTTCAAAATTATTTGCAGCAATAGTAGGCCTAACAGTACTAGATTCAGTACCAGCCAAATTAGGTTTAGCATAATCATACATAGTACGAGGAACAGGATTTTGCTCGACAGGATTTGCGGCTACTACATAAGGTAGCTGATTATCTTGATTTGCCTCCATCTCTTCAGTAGGTTCGGGTTCTTCTTCTTGTCCTTGTTCTGGGTATCGTAGGCTTCTTCTTATCTCTCTACGAGTTCTACGAATTGTGGCTTCTAAGTCATCGTCAAAAACCAAAGGTCCTGACTGGTTTCTTCTAGTCATAAACTAGAGATACCTGTCAGTGAAAAGAAGAAAGAAAATTTAGTAAATAAAACCTAATATAAAAACTGAAAATAATTAAATGTAGTAATGGCTAAAGTAATAGAAATAGAGTGTTCTTAATATTTCAATTCCCCGACAACGGCACCAAAAACTTGATCTCGTGATTGTGATAAAGTAATAAATTGATTGTCCCTAAAAACTAACTATTATCACGATAAAAGGCAATTGCACATATTGAATAGTAGTATAGCTAGTGGCAAGACTGGAATATCGAATCCAAGGAACTAAAAGTACTAGTAATGACTTTCTTCCTATTATCTAGCTTAAAAATAAAGAGGGGATTTGGTTGTAAATTATTCTAAATTAAACTAAAGACACGACAAAGAGTAAATTGGGAAATTGCTTTTAGAAAACTGAATGATAAAGACAATACCTAAGGAAGCATCCACCTAGACTTCACTTGTTATCTAACTCTGAACTAGGCGATTTCTTCATTCAACTTGATCTGCAGAGATCCCTAAATTATATTAATATCTCCGTCGAGAGTAAGAACAACTAATCCTAGGTCGATTAATTGAAATCTCTTTCTAATTAAAACCCCTAGTCTTACATTAACTCGATCTATGGATCCCTATATTAGATGTGATTCTAATCCGGTAGATTTTCGTCGTCCTATATCTAGGATTGTGATCAACTCCGCTTAATTGTGTTGGATCTACTCTCAAACAGGGACTTTTTCTCTTCTGCCTAAGCACATTAGACTTAAATTAATATCCTAGAAATATCAATTCAAGAATTAAAAACACAATTAAGAACAAATCGAATATTTATCATATAGTTCAGATAACAATAACAATATTCATCTTAGGTTTCATCACCTTTAGATATTTGGGGATTTAGTTCATGTTTATGAAAAGAAACATCTCAGAATAAATAAAATAACAAAACATAAGAAAACCCAAAACTCCTGAAAGGATTGAAGGGAGATCTTCTGTCTTGGTGTAGATCCTGGCTTTTGAGATGGATCAATCGGCTTTCCTTCGAGTAATTCCCTACCTTTAGCTCTTCGTCTTGGTGGGAAGACTGTACACCCTTGTAGTTGCCTCCTAGGGTCTTTATATAGAGTTTGGAATGTCTTTCTTAGCCCCTAAGTAGCTTTTTCTTCATGAAAATGAACTTCATCACGATAAGGACACGCCCGTATGGCACGCCCGTGTGAGTCGAGTCTAGGCCGTGTTCAAGCCTGTTAATGTGGCACGATCGTGTGGTCTGCCCGTGTGCTGAACTCCAGGCCGTGTTGATTTCACACCTTGGCCCATTTTCTCCGCTTTTGGCCCTTTTCTTGTTTTTTTCACTCCCCTATGCTCTCCTAAGTATAAAACATGAAATTAAAGGATTAGGAGCATCAAATTCCACAAATTCAATGGTAATTCATCCATAAATGTGCTAAAATGTGGGATAGAAAGATGTATAATTTACAGTTTATCAACTTACTAAAACATAATTAAAACCTAATGATAATGTTTGTTTTCAAGCTCCTAAAGTGCGAAAATGAGTTTAATTTGCTACATCGAATTACGACAGATCACCTTCTAATATACTAATAGTCCAGTTAGTTACATCTATGTCTCTATCTTCTGGGAGTTATCTACTCCAATGCCTAAGACAAGACATCTCCCTAATTGGACTTGATAGATGACATATTAGTCTTTTAATTAGTTTGCTCATTTCCAATTAGACTAAGGACATGTTTAGGTTTGTCTAATAATACAAGCTGTATTTCTATACTACGACCCGACCACGTAATATCGCTTAGTATTTGTTAAACATTAGACAACTAATTAGCAACACTTACTTCCATTTTGCTTTGCGTGTAAAAACCATGTAAGGAAAATTATACAAAGTATGTTAATATAACAAATGAATTTGTTTTATTAATCAATTTGTCCAGAAAAGTTACAAGTATATATTAATGAAAATTACACTTAGAGCACCAGATCTAACAAGAACTACCCGACAGAGAGCATAGTTGAGAAAATTGCTGAGGTATTAAGAAAGTTCCTAGATAAACTAAAACAATTTGATTCTGAGGATGCAACGAGGGCGTTGCGAGAATTAATGGGGAGAATGTCACGAGCTATGGATCAAAGCTTGTGACTAATGTATAAAAAGCATCCCATGAAGGTCAATTGATCCAATAGGGCTCATTCGACCCACTTAAACTGGACTGATTCATGGAACATATAGAGAAGCTCATCTACTTGAAGCCTTGGTGGCTTAGTGAAACACTTAAGGGAAATTAGGGCTACCTTGGTAAATATGGAAAGTAATCTTAGAATATGTGTAATATTATAAGATTTGATTTTGTAATCTTAGAGGATTGTGCAAATCTTTTAAGAATTTCAATTGTAGGTAGGTTTTAATCTTGATCGTTGATATAAATTAAACTGTATCATTGGATCTAGAGGAGCTCAACTATAAATAGAGGCATTCCCCGTCATTTTGATCATCTCATTCTTTACTTCATTCTTGAGTAATAGAATACTTTGAAAGCATTTGCTCAAACACCTTGCGAGCTTTGCTTTCTTATGGCTTTTTTGTTTTTCTTTACTCTTTTTTTCTTTGAGTTGCTTCCACTTTATTTTCAATGCATTGGACAATTTCTATCGAGAATGCTCACTTTGCGAGAGTTAGACTGAATTAGGAGAATTTGAACCAAAGAAATCACCTCAGGCTGAATGGACAGTAAAACTAAAGTTCTAACCATGTAATACTAGAGGGTCTTTTTACTTGGAACCGAACCTTGTATCTTGGTATAGTAAGAAACAAGCATCCATTTCTTTATCAACTATAGAAACAGAGTATATAGTTGTAGGGAGTTCCATTCAACTTATTTGGATGAAAAAAATGATAGAATATGTTAGAGTGACTTTACCAGTGGCCACTACCTATTGTGACAATTTGATTTGCCATGAAATACACTATCATTTACATCCTTTTTACACATAACTTTAGCCTGTTTAATAGTTAAATCAAAGCATCTTAATATATATTTAGGTTTTCATGCTTAAAGTACTAATTTATACTTTTTAGTAATTTTTATTAAATTCTATATATCTAAATAAGGTTACATGGTCATGTAAGACAAATCGGGAGCTAAAGATGTATATTTGATCCAAAACTGATCTATATGTCGTGACACCAAGATACTGATGTCTCAACATCGAAGACAGAAGCTAAAAACAACTTCTAGAGTAAAATTTCCCTCGATGTCGCGACATACCCCCTGTGATTGGTTGCAACATTGCAGGCATGTGTTGCAACCAAGCCCCTGTGCAACACAAAAACTCTTGCATGTTTTAATTACATTTTTTAGGGAAATTAAGAGTATTTGTCCTAGTCAAACTCTAAGGACTTCAAGAGCATTTTAGGCACTTTAATATTCCAAGTTTAGCCTATATAAAGGCCATTGTAATTAGTTTGAAGACACAATTTGGAGGGAGACAAAAAAATATACTTAGGATTTTTATTTCACTCTTAGTTTCTACTTAGGGTATTTTATGTTCTTGTAATCGGAAGATCCTATTCCAAAGTGAGACCTCGTGAGTGGAAATTGTTCCGGAGCCATGCTTTCATTGATAAATCCATGAGCATTTCTTTTCTTTTATTCTATTCTTTGTATATCTTTCTTTAACATCGTTTAATTGAATGTTTGTGTAAAGATTAAATCAATTTATGCTTTATACATATCTCACATGTTCCAACTGTTCTAATCTTATTAATTGATTCAAGGATAAAGTTTCTTAACAGGTTGGCTGTTTGAGAGAGGAAGAAATTAAACCCTAGGCATTACAACCCTAGGAATTCAATTAGGTGGGAATTAAACCAAAATTGGTATGGCCTATCCGTGAACACCTTAACCCTAAACCAGTCTGGACTATGAGGTTGGAAGATAAGTAGTTCTTGCTAACTTATTATTTTAGTGAAAGATTGGAAGATCCTGCTGGGATAGTGACTAGTTGATTGGTTAGAACCCTACATTAATAATTAATTAGGTAAAACAATTGCATCTAGGCTAAAGGAACTCGCGTAGTCAAAACAAGAGATAGAAGAAGCTAATACATGAACTTTGAAGTAGATTTAGGTCTAATTCAATTTATTTAGTTTATTATTATCATCATCATCTTGCTTCCGTATTAATGTTACTAATTTATGACTCAAGTAGATTAGTAATTATTTTCAGTAATTAGTTTGATAACAATTTTCCCCAAACTGCAATCCTTTGGGTACATTCCTCAGAGTACTTACCTACTTCATTGTAACTATATTACAACCTGACCCATATACTTACGGACACTACCTCATTTATATATCTTTTGTTGCGGTATTCACACTCTAGATATTAGTACGTCTGGAGGCAGTCGCAATTCAAGAGTCATAATTTCAAAGAAACCAATGATGCACTCAAGAAAAAAACACATTACGTTAGACATAATTTCATTAGAGAATTGGTGGAAAATGAAATTGTAGAGCTAAGGTATGTGTCCACAAAAAATCAACTAGCTGATTTATTCATTAAAGCTTTAGATTCAACTAGATTTGAAGCTTTAAGAAGTGTGATTGGACTATGTCAAGTCTAATACTTGGCATGAGTAGTGGTTAGCATCCAACTGCTTATCTTAATGCCATTTTGATTTTTTTTTTGTTACTAAATAATTTTGGTAAATTTGACATGAAATCCTTTTATTTTTTGAAGGTAAATTTTCATGATTTTTTATCTTTGTATCTTGCAAGGAAAGGCAATAAATGTAGTATTGATCTTTTTAGGGTTTAAATACCTATGTTGAGTTGTAACTAATCTCTATATCTACTTACTAACCTTTCTGAAATTCTATGAGTTGTAAAAAGTCTTTCTTGATTCTACTCACCAAGCAAGGTTCGTCTGTTTGAAAAATGGCTTGCATTAAGTGTACATATGAAGAGTAATTTGAGCAGTCTCAGAAAGAAAGAAAATTCATTGATGAAGGTTTTTTAAGTTTTAAAAGCACTGCTAATATGAATCAATAAATAGAAACTACTGAGGAAACTATTACAATGACAAAACCAATGGTCATTCCATCTATCACTACTCATTGGGGTATAAATCAAAGGGCTTCAGCTATTTTTGTGCCCTATCCTCTGTTTAATAAGTCTAATCCATCTAAAGACAAAGATGGGAAGATGAGAGGAATGAAAAAGGAGAAGTTACATCTAGGGCAATGGATGTAGAAGCGATTAAAGTAGAACTATTTGCTGAGAAGTAGAAACAGTGATGGAGATTGATCAATTTTTAGATAACCCACCATTGCCAAAACATACTCTAATGCTACAAGATAAGTTGGAAGCTTTGATTAATGATAAGTGCTAAAAGTAACATGTTTTAACCTCATTCTTAATGCATTTTTCAACGATTATTCGATTTTAATTATGAATTTTATGTTCCTAATCCTTTAAATTAATGTTTAATGCTTAATAGAACACTTGGGAGCAAAATGAGCGAAAATTAAAAAATCGAAGCAAGCTATAGGATCCATACGGTCTGACCCATTCCACACAACCTGGCTACATAGACGTGTGGTAGGCCATGTTGTTTTCATGGAATTATACACCAAACAGCGAAAAATTAGGATTTTTAGGTTTTTCGGGCATTCTAAGACATATATATGAAAAAAAAGAAGAAAATAGGAGGGAGTCGTCATAGGATATTCATGAAAACAACTTGAAAAATACCATTGAATCCGATTATGAAGTAGATTTCTATCAAGATTGAAGACTCTCATTTTATTTCTTAGGAGATTATCATGAGTTGCTTTATTTCTTTTGGTTGTATTGCCTCTTGGATGTTTTTACTTTCAAACATGAACTAATTTTCTAAATACCTAGGGAGATGAACCCTATGACGAATTCTATCATTTGATTTTATTTTACAAAATAAATACTTAATTTCTTGTTCTCAATTATGTGTGCTTAATTCTTTGTTTAATATTTCTAAACTATTGATCCATGTTTGATATCCTTAAATAAGTGGTTGAATAGAACCTATTTAATAGTAGACATTGCTTAATTGAGTGGAGTTGCATGTAATCCTAGAAATAGGACAACATAAATCTACCGGATTAGAGTCAAATCTAATAGTGGAATTCATAGCACAAGTTCATGCGATAATAGGGGTTTTAACTAGAAAGAAATTTCAATTAATTAACCTAGAGTCAGTTACTATTATGCTTAAAAGAGATATTTGCGTAATTTAGATTGATAGTGACAGATGAAATGTAGGTGAATTCTTTCTTGGTTATTGTTTCGCTTCTTGGTTGTTAATCAATTACTTTCCTGATTTGTTATTTGAGGTATCATTAGTAATTAATTTAGTTGATTTTATTTTTTAATCAATTACTCGAATTATTCTATTAAATAATAGAAAGACAATAATTACTAGTACTTTTAGTCTTCATGGGAATGATATCTTTGCTCACCATAGTTATACTATTAATTGATAGATGCACTTGCCTTATTCAAATTTTTAGTTAGTTCACAGCGCATCAATTAATGTCATTACCTATCAAGGTAATATTAAACCTACTCTTGATGCTTCCATTCATATTCTATAGTTAATGTTGTTATAGTTGAAACAACTATGTCTGGGAGTCCTGATCATGATGTATCTGAATTTTTAACTAACATTATTGATACAACTCTTGATTTCTCTAACAACCCTGGTTTTGAGCCAATTGTTGGTGAGGCTTTTTTTCTTGAAATAAATAAAGATCTTATGATAACAATAGTGACCACTACTAATGCCATTAATCTTGTGGTGGGTAGGAGTACTCATTCCTTTGTAACCAAGGAAATTGAATAGCAACATACCACTTTCAAGGGGTCCCAAAACAAAGCTTCACAAAAGCCTAATAAAGGTAAAGCATCAGTTACTCTACGAGCCTCTAAGAGAGTATGAATGATAAGCATTAATTTATACATATTTTTACCTCATGTTTAGCCTATATTTTGGATGAATTAGTATCAAATTAGTGAGAATTGGTGCTCTTAACCATTCTTTTTCATATCTTATACTCAGGAGAGCCTAGGGAAGATAAAAGAAAAGAAAACGGGCCCAAAACGGTGAAAAATGAACCAAAATGCACGAATCACACGGGCCAAGAGGTGCCACACGGCCGTTCCACACGGGCGTGCCTCACAAAGCTCACACGGACAAAATCCCGACAAGCACGGCCAATATACACGGGCGTGTTCTAGTCGTGGGAAAGACGAATTTCACTCGAGTTGGGATGCTTAGGGCTAAGAAAGAGTCCCCAAAACTTCTCTATATAAAGATCCCATGAGGCAACATAGAGGGTCCCACTTTTATACACCCTCTATACTCGTTTCCTCTCGTCTTTCTGCCACACCACAGGTAGAAGCAAGGGATTACTCGAAGGGAGAAGCCAATCGATTCATCTCAGAAGCCGGAATTCTGCATCAACATAGAGGATTCTCCTAAATTCCTTCTATTACTTTAGCCATTATTTATTTATTTAATTATTTTTACTTTTATTATTATTTTTTTATTTATTTATTTTCCTTTTAGGATTTTTCTAGTCTATGACTAGAAACAACCCGACAGGAACACTACTTTTTGACGAAGATTTGGAAGCCACAGTCCGCAGAAATCGTAGAGAACTTAGACGAAGTCTACATTATCCAGAGCATGAACTTGAGCAAGAGCCAGAACTTACTGAAGAGATGGCCGCAAATCAACATGTTCATCAACCTCCAGCACTACCAGCCGAACCAGAAGCAGCTCCTCGAACTATGTACGATTATGCTAAACCTAGTTTGATTGGTACTCAAACTAGCATTGTTAGACCTGCTATTGCTGCTAATAATTTTGAACTAAAACCTAACACTATTCAGATGATTCAGCAGTTTGTGCAATTTGATGGTCTACAGGATGAAGATCCCAACGCTCATTTAGCAAACTTTTTAGAGCTATGCGATACTTTTAAAATCAATGGCGTTACTGATGACGCCATTCGTCTAAGGCTATTTCCTTTTTCTTTGAGAAATAAGGCAAAACAGTGGTTAAATTCTTTACCACGAGGCTTCATTACTACATGGGACCAAATGACTGAAAAATTTTTGCTTAAATATTTTCCCCTGCTAAAACTGCTAAATTACGAAACGATATTTCTTCTTTTGTACAGATGGATTTAGAAACGCTTTATGATGCCTGGGAAAGGTACAAAGATCTTTTAAGAAGATGCCCTCACCACGGATTACCCTTGTGGCTACAGGTTCAAACTTTCCATAATGGGTTGAACCCGTCAACTAGGCAAATGATCGATGCAGCCGCAGGCGGAACTATCAATAATAAAACACCTGACGCAGCTTACGAATTTATTGAGGAGATGTCATTGAATAACTATCAGTGGCAAGTCATGAGGACAAAGCCGACGAAAGCTGCAGGAGTTTATAATATTGATGCTGTTACTATGCTCACTAACCAAGTAGAACTATTGAATAAGAAATTTGATAATTTTGTTGGTTCTACGCAGGCTCAACCAGTGATGCAATGTGATGCAGCCCCAGGAAACATGTTCAATTCAGACCATCTACACAACATGGACGCTGATCAAGCCAATTACATGGGTAATAATTTTCGACCTCAAAATAATCCTTATAGTAACACTTATAATGCAGGTTGGAGAAATCACCCAAATTTTTCATGGGGAGGACAAGGAAATCAAAGACAACAGCCTCCGGTATATCAGCAGCCACCACCACAACAGGAAAAGAAGCCGAATCTTGAAGATATGTTCACCAAATTCATGGCCGCTTCAAAAACTCGCTTCCAAAACACTGAAACAACATTAAAGAATCAACAGGCCTCTATCCAAGGACTCGAGAACCAAATTGGTCAGCTTGCAAAGTTAATTTCGGAAAGACCTCAGGGTGGGCTTCCAAGCAACACTAAACCAAATCCCAGAGAACATGTGAAAGCAATCACCCTAAGAGATGGTAAAATGCTAGCCGAACCAGAAAAGAAGCATGCCCACGAACTGCCAAAAGATAAAGTAGAGGAATCTAAGAATGACGCTATTCCAACACTCAAAGAATACAAACCACGCATCCCATACCCAGCAAGGTTAAAGAAGGACCAAACAGACGCCCAATTCGGTAAGTTTCTTGAACTTTTCAAACAATTACATATTAACTTACCCTTTGTTGAAGCAATTTCACAGATGCCGAAATATGCGAAATTCCTAAAAGAGCTCCTGACAAACAAAAGAAAGCTGGAAGAATTAGCCACAGTGGAACTCAACGAAGAGTGTTCAGCCATTCTCCAAAATAAGCTACCAACAAAGCTAAAGGATCCAGGGAGTTTTACTATCCCTTGTTTAATTGGTAGCTTAATTATTAATAAAGCATTGGCTGATTTAGGTGCAAGTATTAATCTCATGCCTTATAAAATGTTCAAACAACTAGGTCTAGGGGAACCTAAACCCACTAGGATGAGCATCCAATTAGGGGATAGATCTGTTAAGTATCCTAGGGGAATCATTGAGGACGTGCTAGTAAAAGTCGATAAATTTATATTCCCTGTAGATTTTGTTGTGCTTGACATGGATGAAGACATTGACGTACCTTTAATTTTAGGACGCCCATTTTTAGCCACTGCCTGAGCTATTATCGATGTAGGAGATGGTAAATTAGTTCTTAGAGTTGGTGAAGAGGAAGTCATTTTCAAAATCTATGATGCTATGAAATTTTCTAGAGAGCAAGATGATTCGTGCTATTTTGTCGATATAATTGATCACTTTGTTCAAGATAATTTGCAGGAATTCTCTATCACCGACACTCTGGAACTGTGTCTTATCCAGGGGGAGGGTGAAACCACCTTAGAAGTAGAGAAGGTAAGAAAAGAATTAGATTCTAGCGAAACGATCACTAGACATATAAGTTATGAGAATCTAAAGATGAATGATAAGCTAAGACAGAAACCTTCCATTGAGGAACCCCCTAAGTTAGAATTAAAACAACTGCCAGAACACTTAGAATATGCCTTTTTAGGGGAGAACTCAACTTTACCGGTCATTATTGCATCAAATTTAAGATCTAGAGAAAAGGAAGAACTGCTTCAAGTATTAAGAAAACATAGGCAAGCCATAGCCTGGAAAATTTCGGATATCAAAGGAATTAATCCTTCTTTCTGTACCCACAAGATTTTAATGAAAGATGAATATAAACCAGCAGTGCAAGCTCAGAGATGATTAAACCCTAACATGAAGGAGGTCGTAAAAGCCGAGGTAATTAAACTTCTTGATGCAGGTATCATTTATCCTATTTTTGATAGTTCTTGGGTAAGCCCCGTACAGGTTGTTCCTAAAAAAGGTGGGCTAACCGTGGTGTCCAATGACAAAGAAGAACTCGTGCCAACACGAACAGTCACAGGATGGAGAGTATGCATAGATTACCGAAAGCTAAATGACGCCACACGAAAAGATCATTTTCCTCTGCCCTTTATCGATCAAATGTTAGAAAGATTAGCAGGTCACATGTATTACTGCTTCCTAGATGGCCTCTCCAGTTACTTCCAAATTCTGATAGCCCCAGAAGATCAGGAAAAAACGACGTTTACATGCCCATACGGTACGTTTGCATATCGTAGAATGCCTTTTGGTTTATGTAACGCTCTTGCTACTTTTCAGCGATGCATGCTAGCTATCTTTAACGAATTTGTGGAAGATATCATGGAGGTATTCATGGATGATTTCTCCGTTTTCGGTAACTCTTTCCAACACTGTCTAAATAATTTAAAGCTTGTTTTGATGAGATGTGAAGAGACAAATCTAGTGCTAAATTGGGAAAAATGTCATTTCATGGTTCAGGAAGGTATTGTGCTAGGACATAAAATCTCTAACAGAGGAATAGAGGTAGACAAAGCTAAAGTTGAAACTATTGAGAAACTACCCCCTCCCAGTTCAGTTAAGGCCATAAGAAGTTTTTTAGGACATGCTGGTTTTTATCGTAGATTCATTAAGGACTTTTCTAAAATAGCTAAACCTTTAACTAAATTGCTAGAAAAAGACATACCTTTTAACTTCGACCAAGAATGCTTAGAGTCTTTTGGCACCCTTAAAGACAAGTTAGTCAATGCGCAAATTATGATTTCACCTGATTGGAATTTGCCTTTTGAACTGATGTGCGATGCAAGTGATTTTGCCGTAGGTGCAGTTCTTGGACAGCGAAGAGACAAGCATTTCCAACCGATTTACTATGCTAGCAGAACATTGACAGCCGCTCAAGCCAACTACACCACCATGAAAAAAGAACTGCTAGCCGTTATTTTTGCTTTTGATAAATTTCGATCTTATTTAATCTTGTCTAAAGTCATCGTTTTTACTGACCATTCAGCTCTTCGATATCTCTTAGCCAAACCTGACGCAAAACCTCGTTTAATAAGATGGATTTTACTCTTACAGGAATTCGACTTAGAAATTAAAGACAAGAAAGGAGCTGAAAACTTAGCGGCAGATCACCTCTCAAGATTAGAAAATACACAGCCCAGGTACCTTGAGAATATAAACGATATGTTCCCTGAGGAACAACTCCTAAATTTAACAGGTACGACACTTCCTTGGTTTGCCGATTTTGCAAATTATTTAGCAGCCAATATAACCCCAAAAGGGCTAACCCATCAGCAAAAGAAGCGATTCTTTGCTAATGTGAAAAACTACTTTTGGGAAGATCCTTTTCTTTTTCGAATTTGCGCAGACCAGGTTATACGAAAATGTGTGGATGACATAGAGGCATATCAAATTTTGGAACACTGCCACTCAGGACCCACAGGAGGACATCACAGTGGAAACAGAACCGCTCACAAAGTACTCGAATCAGGTTTTTACTAGCCTACCCTTTTCAGAGATGCCAACAGGTATGTGACCTCTTGTGATAAATGCCAACGAACAGGTAATATCTCCCAACTTAATGAAATGCCTCAAAATTATATGCTTTCATGTGAAATATTCGATGTATGGGGTATAGATTTCATGGGACCCTTTCCTAATTCATTTGGAAATAAGTACATACTAGTAGCAGTAGATTACATGTCAAAATGGGTAGAAGCTCAAGCCTTACCCACAAATGATGCTAGAATGGTAGTATGATTTCTGAAGAAAATTTTTTCTCGATTTGGAACACCTAGGATAATCATAAGTGATAGGGGCACACGTTTTTGCAATACCCAATTTGAAAAAAACCCTAAGAAAATATGGAGTACACCACAGAACAGCCACCCCCTACCACCCACAAACTAGCGGTCAAGTCGAAGTAACGAACAGAGAACTAAAACGCATCTTAGAAAAGACAATAGAATCAAATAGGAAGGACTGGTCTAGGAAATTAGATGATGCATTATGGGCTTATAGAACTGCATTTAAAACACCCATAGGAACATCTTCTTATAAACTCGTTTATGGAAAAAATTGCCATCTACCATTTGAACTCGAACATAAAGCATTCTGGGCTATAAAATTTCTAAACCTTGATCTTAAAAGTGCAGATGAAAAGAGACTTCTGCAGCTAAACGAGCTAGATGAATGGCGCTACAACGCGTACGAGAACTCACGATTATATAAGGAAGCCGTAAAGCGACGTCATGACAAAAGGCTAAAATGACCCAAGCAATTCAAAACAGGTGATCTTGTCCTACTCTACAACTCAAGGTTGAAACTATTCCCTGGAAAACTCAAATCAAGGTGGTCAGGTCCGTTTACCGTTCTCAAAGTCTTTCCATACGGCACTGTCGAGGTAACTCACCCCAACCACGGTACTTTCAAGGTAAATGGCCATAGGCTAAAACATTATATAGGTGAGAACTTTACAGAAAATAAGGAGGAGCTTAGGCTCCATCCCGTTTCTTCTTGACACCTCTAGGAAGAGTCGAGCTTAGACTCTAAATAAGCGCTTCTCGGGAGGCAACCCGAGCACTAACGTAGTAAGTTTCTTTTATTTTAAAATTTTTCATAATTTTATTGCATAAACTAGCGTTTTTCCTGCAGAAAATATGGACAACACGGCCAGGAACACGGGCGTGCCTAAGGCCATGTGTATACTAAAAAGTAGAGACACGGTCGTGTGGGCAGACCGTATGCAAACAGAGCATCGTTTCCCCAAAACATGGGCTTCCGATAAACTCCCACGACCGTACGAAATAGCCGTGGCAACCCTGCACCTTCCACACGGGTAGCCATAGAAACACACGCCCGTGCCATAAGCCCGTGGAAGCTACTGTCAATTCAGACACGCCCGTGCATTTAGCGAACGATCAATCTCCACGGCCGTGTGAACATCACCACGCCCGTGCGTTTAACGAAGGACCAATCTCCACGGCCGTGCTCAAACTATACACGGGTGTGCTCATCGAAGCGTGGCAAGCCAAAACGTCCGATTTTTGAAAAACACGGGCTAAACACGACTCACATGGGCGTGTGACATGCTCGTGTGACCCAAAATGTATATATACAGGGCCATTTCTAAACTCCCATTTCACCCAAACCCTAAAATTTTCTCCCCAAACCTTCCCCAAACCTCCACAAACACCATCCCAGCCCTCTTACCGCCACCATACTAGATTTCCACGATCCACACGCCCGTGCAACAGTACCCACGACCGTGTGACACCAATTTTGGTTCTATTTTTCTTCCTTTTTCTCATTTATTTATTTTTCCTGCAATTTTTTTTTTTTACATTACATTCTTTTATTATTTTATGTATTTTTGATTTAGGCTATTAGAGAATTAGGAAATAGAGAAAAATCTAGAATCATTTAGAATTCTAATTTTGCTTGCCATTTTAGATTCTATTTCACAATTTCCTGCCATTTAACATCATAGTTAGTTGCCACTTAATATACCTTGTAAATAGGCCACTTAAACGCACATAATTATGCTATTTGTTATTTAGTTTAGTATATATACATCCATTCATAGAAGATTTTTTTATTTTCATCCCCAACTTCAAAAAATGATTAGATTTTACTACCAAGGTAAATTTTAATATTAGGAACATGTTCATTTTATTCCTCAGCCTCTTTATTTTAAATATTTATATTTCTTTTATATTATTTGTCTTTTCCTAATAAATTTTTGTAGATACCATGTCATCTTCCCGAGCCAAGAAAGCTGCCGTCCCCGCATCTAAGAAACGAAAAGGACCAGGGAGCTCTTCAACTAGGCCCACTTCTGAGATGCGCCACCCATTTCTTCAATTTCCACAAGACTCTCAGGAAGAGCGCTACCAGTTGTTGCGCGCACGCAATATCACGATGGGCCGATACATCGACTGGATTGCCCTCGTAGAAGTACGCTTGGCAGATGATGTTCGGCCCCTGCTCACCACCGACCCTTGGGACCAGTTCTTTCGGATCGTAGAGCCCACATACCTTGAACTCACTCTCGAGTTCTGTGCTACATTCCACCTTCAGACGGTGATGACACAGTTCGACGATCCTGGGACGGTCCAGTTTCATTTGGGAGGACTCGTTCGACAACTCAGCATCCCAAAGTTCGGTGTGGCACTCGGGCTTTACACCGCGCAGTTTATGGCTGAGGAAAGCTTCCCCACCCTCTCTAGGCGCATCCATATCCGACCCCTTGATTGCTGGAAAGAGATTGCCCCAAGAAGACAATTATTCAACCCCAGCGTCAGCAAAGCCTCCGCTCTCCCTCCCTCTCTCAGGTATATTCATGCACTTCTTGCTCATACTATTACAGGCCGCCGAGAGAGCACAGGCGTCGTCAACACACACGACGTCTACTTTTTATGGTGCATGGCGAATGGCCACCCCATCGACCTTGCATATTTCATCGCCCTCGCCATGCAGCATCAGACCGAGAGGCACCGAAAGGGAGTCGTATCCATGGGCCCATATATCACTCGACTAGGCCGTTACTTCGGCCTATTTAACACCACAGCCCAGACCTCCTCCTACACATTACTTGGCCAGATGTCCTCCCAGGGCATCCAGAGCATGCTTTCGATGAGGATGGTCGAGAGACGACTCGGTGGCGACCACTTTCACTTCCGCCTTGTCCAAGAAGGCGAGGATCCAGAGGACATTCCTGATGATGTCCCATCGCCACCACCAGCCGAGGATGCGCCAGATGAGCCACCACGCCCTACACGATCACACCAGACGGCAGCTTCCAGTGTTGACATATCCGAACGCCTGGACCACTTTGAACAACGCCTCGATTACATCGACGCCACCTTAGCGCACATATGTCATCACCTTGGCATCGTCCCACCACCACGACCCCCACCAGAGGATTAAATCCTCTTTTATTTTATTTTATTTAAGTTTTACTTTTTATCTTATTTTATTTTCTTTTATCTTTTGTTTTTCTTTATTTTCTTTACCTAAATGCACACTAATCTTAACCTTTAATGTTAGTTTTTCTTACAGCTTTTTAATTTTCTTATTTATTTTCTTTATTTTGAATTTTAGTCAATTTACTATATTATTATTATAACGGCTATCTCCTAACGAAATAATCCCTCTTCATCTTAACCTCCCACGACTAATAAAACCCTTCGCAGTTTCAAAGGAGCTCTACAACTCAAATCTTTCCAAAAAAGGGAACACAGTGCCAAATCTACCAGCTCTTCCACTAATCCATCCAAAGCAGGGAGTTTCATACTCTCCCCTATCCTATGATTTTATGCATTTATTGTTGTTAATATTTTCCTTGTACATTGGGGGCAATGTACATCTTAAGTGTGGGGGGTAACTTACTATTTATGCTATCTTTAAAATCCCTGAACTTTTTCTAATAGTAATATCTTCAGTCTCCTATTAGGAATTTATTCTGATTAGTTTATGATTTCTATCGATATATTGAGAATTAAGTTATAGGTGCTTGTACTTTGATTATCCAAACTTTAAAACATTAGGGAATCAAGCATGATAAGTTGAAATTTTTGAGAATCCTCAATTTTTGCATAAGTTATTTTCCCTAATTTTAAGCATTATCTTGAGATTTGAAATTCGCAGGAATGACATCAAAAGCCGTAATTCTGGTGAGATTTTGAGCCTATTGAGCATACATTTTCTTCGTGCTCACTTTTATTATTGCTTTGAGTGAGTCAATACTAAATTGTTATTCTAGAACTTGCTTTGATTATACATATCGAGACCACATCATTGATTTGATATACTGAAATGATAAAGGCACCTAGGATTTAACCTACTTACCCGACAGAAAAAGCCTTCCTACATAAATCTAACCCCTAGTGAACCCCGTTGAGCCTAATAACCTTTTCCTTAACTCACCCTCTAATTATTAACCAATAACCCATTTTTGTTAAATTTCATTATTTTGATCCCTATTTTTGTCGAGATTTGAGTTGAATTTTTTTCATCTAGCTTTATTCTCTCTGCCAGATCGTAAAGTTTTGTTCAATTTATTGTAATTATTTGAATTGTTCTAAAAAAAAAGTACATACAGTAAACTTCGATTGTAAATTATAGATTGTAAATAGTTCGTCAAAGTTTTTGCATGTTTCTATTTTAAGGCTACCAAGGCAGAAATGATAATATCACAAGAATTAGCTGAGAAATATGTTCCAGTGACAGAGATTTTTCTAGCTAGATAATTTTTCAAGTTCAATCTCGATTCTAACCCTCTTTTTGCAACCTGTGACAACACCCCTAACCAAGCCTCGTTACAACCATGAAAAGACCTTTTGATCAATGTATCATATCAAACTATAGTGGTGGAGATTTGATTTTCTTGCAAGCCTATGGTAATAACTTTTCAGGTTGACTAAGGAGTGCCTTAAATTTGAACCCTAAACACTTCGAGTGGATAGAGTGAACCTTTAGTGAGGATGTCAATTCCTGTTAATTAAGATGGAGAGATAATTACTTGGAAGGAAGGAAAAGACTTATGTTTTCAATGATAAAATTCTCAACTTAGAAGTGATTGAGTCCTGAATGTTCTTTAGATTGAATTTTCATTGTATGACTACCTGTGGATTAATTTGAAATATTATTGATAAGGATTGTAGATTAAGAAGAATGATTTCCTTTAGGGATTGAGGTTTTGCTTGAGGACAAGCAAAGGCTTAAGTGTGGGGGTATTTGATAAGCATTAATTTATACATATTTTTACCTCATGTTTAGCCTATATTTTGGATGAATTAGTATCAAATTAGTGAGAATTGGTGCTCTTAACCATTCTTTTTCATATCTTATACTCAGGAGAGCCTAGGGAAGATAAAAGAATAGAAAACGGGCCCAAAACGGTGAAAAATGAACCAAAATGCACGAATCACACGGGCCAAGAGGTGCCACACGGCCGTTCCACACTGGCGTGCCTCACAAAGCTCACACGGACAAAATCCCGACAAGCACGGCCAATATACACGGGCGTGTTCTAGTCGTGGGAAAGACGAATTTCACTCGAATTGGGATACTTAGGGGCTAAGAAAGAGTCCCCAAAACTTCTCTATATAAAGATCCCATGAGGCAACATAGAGGGTCCCACTTTTATACACCCTCTATACTCGTTTCCTCTCGTCTTTCTGCCACACCACAGGTAGAAGCAAGGGATTACTCGAAGGGAGAAGCCAATCGATTCATCTCAGAAGCCGGAATTCTGCATCAACATAGAGGATTCTCCTAAATTCCTTCAGGGGTTTTTGGTCTCCTTTATGATTTGTTATTTTATAACTTCTGAGATGTTTTCTTTTATCATTATGAACTAAACCCCTCAAATACTTGAGGGGGATGAAACCTAAGAAAGATCTTGTTATTTATTCTTGATTTATATGATAATTATTTGAATTGTTCTTAATTATGTGTTTTAATCCTTGAATTAATAATCCTAGGTATTAATTCAAGAATTGGATGTGCTTAGAGCAGAGGAGCAAAAGTCCCTGTGATAAGAGTAGATCTACCATAATTAAGCAGAGTTGCATGCAACCCTAGACATAGGGCGACATAAATCTGCCGGATTAGGGTCAAACCTAATATGGGGAACCATAGATCGAATTAATGCAACCTAGGGAGTTAATTAATAAAGGAACTTTAATTAACAACTTAGGCCTAGTTGCTCTTCACCTCGACGGAGGGTTTAGCATAGATTAGGGATCTCTACGGATCAAGTCAAGTAAATAACTCGTATAATTCAAGAAGATAATAACAAGTGAAGTCTAGGTGGATTCTCCCTTGAGTATTAATCATATCAATCAGCTTTCCCTAAAAAGTCTTCCCAATTTACTTTTTCTTTTGTTTTATTCTTAGTTTAGATTTTAGAATTTAGTTTTAAAATAAATCCCCATTTAATTTCTAGGTTAAATAATAGAAAGGAAGTGAGTAATAGTACTTTCGGTTCCCTTGGGTACGATACTCGATCTTATCACTAGACTATACTGCTATCGATAGGTGCGCTTGCCTTTAAACGTCGTGATATTAGTTAGTTTGAGTTTGATCAATTTCTTTATAAATTTTATTATTTCTTATCACGAGGATATCAATGAACAAAGTGGAAAACTGACTCAAATTCCTCTAGCACCAAATTTGATAAAAGCTAGGATGAGAATGACCTACTAAAAAGGTTGTTTTTGGTGGAATGCTTAAAAAAAAGGGCTCAATATTCCTCTCACTTCCAAGCAAGCAAAGGAACAAATGATTAAAGGAAGCTAGGGTACCATCAGTGCTTGATGAAGCCATTCCTAAAGCAAGAGAGAAAGAAGGTGTTCTTCTAAAGATGAAACAACAAACTTTCCTTACTCTTTCTTGCACCAACAGAAACTTAGCCTTCGCTAAAAAGTGTTTTAGTAAAGAACAAAATATAGATGAAAAAAGTTTTGCATATCATGGAATTGATATTTTTTTTAAAAAAATATTGGCCTTGTTGGAATATCTATTTTGTTAAGCCTTATATACTTTAGACTGTGTTGGAGTTTTATGCAAATCTCTTGAGGATTTTTAATTATCCTTAAAGCAAGTTGTATTTTAATTTTTTTCTGAGGACGAATGGTATTCATTTTGCCTTAAAGAGATTAGAAAAATCTTCTATTTTCATCGTGTTTTTATGTGGAACTAGCTAATCAAAGGTCAAATTCATGCCTTACCTTTGCATACAACATATGCCACACTATTTGGAATAGCTATTAGAAATTGGATTCCAAATAGTCAAAGGCATATTGTTACAAAGAAAATGGATACTCTATTGAGGAAGATTGCTGATATGGTTTAATCCAATCGATGGAAGATTATATTCCAAGAAATGGCTCAAATCATGATGGCTCAGGAGATCAAGGATAATGTAATAGATTCAAGAATGATTTTTAGTCTAGATTCCATTCTTGATATCCTAAATTATTTATTGTATGAGCTTAAAAAGTAGTGGATTATCTCTCTAAATAAGGCCCCACAAATATAAGGAAACTAAATTACGAAAATAATTTCCTCGTGTTCATCTTTATTTATCACAATTACACTCCTAGTTCCCACTACCTATGTCATTATTCGTGGCGTTGCTCCTCCATTCTTACAATATCACTTCAAATTCTTTCAATTGGAAATTTAGAAAAAAAATTGCAAAATACGGCACTTGATAATGACTCCCACATCTTAGTCATAAATTGTGTGCTCGTGATAAAACAAAACTCATAAAAGGATTGTAGTTTGTATGGCTGTTTTCCTTGGCATCAAAATTTTTAAAATTTTAGTATTTTTACTCTTAAAAATAGTAATAAAAATAATTTTAAAAAGAAATAAATTAAATTCAATATATAATATATATTTTCTCTTGACCTTCGAGATAAAAATTTTGACTCGACCTTGGATTTCGGTCTACAAAAATAGGGACCTCAAAGCTTAAGGTTGGTAGTATATATAATTGCACTTAGGTTTAGATGTCGATGGCAAGAAGTGCACGTTTAAAGTCATTCACTATGATTGAGATATGAGTATGAAAAATAGGGTTAGCGCAGTTCCTTTTGGTATATATAAAGGGTTTAGGTAACAAAGGAGGACAGCTGAACAAACACCATAGTTGGTCGAATGAAGCAAAAATGACTGTTGAATTTTCGTCGTCCATGCGCGACACGCACTGCATTCAAAGCTTTGCATGTGTGTTTCGCGCATGGACGACATAAATTAACAAGTCATTATATTAAACTTCTAATACATATATATGGTGTTTATTTGGGTTTATGAATATATAAGTCACTGATTTATTGATTACATGTTTTGTTTGCTAGACAAAGGTCCATCGTGGTTCGAAAGGGGCCACTCCACCAGTAATTGTAGCTGCGGGATGAAGGGGTGCCCTGCTGCCTGCATTGCATGTAGGTACAACTTTTTTTTTTTGAAATATTGGTTTCCAACATTTTGTTGAAGATAATGAGCATACACGAAACACTTGAGCTGGTAGACATTGAAGAATGTTATCCCCAAAAGAGATGGGCGGGCGAGCAAGTTGCTTAATATGGTATTTGGTAGGTATAATTGTTTCTCGTTGATCGCCGGTGGCGTTAGGATATCCGGTTGGGTAATTTTGTATTTTGCAACTTTGAAGAATTTAAAATGTGCCATGATTGATGTCGAAATGATGAAAATGATATTTTTGTTCTTTTTTTGGTGGAACATGAGAATGATCTACTTACTATGTCAATGTACTACGTCTCATCTTTTCCATATGTTTATGCTTATTATTATTCTTTTTCATTTTTTTACTGTATTTTATTTTATTTGTTTTTCTGATTAAAAAAAAAAACCTTAAAAATTCAAACTAGTTTATTGTGTTTTTGGTGAATTTAGTTTCTTTATTATTATTATTATTATTTTAATTTCTCTAATCAACTTTTCACATTTTTGTACACTTCGACAAATATTTTATTTATCTTTTTAAAAATGTGCAATGAATTTATTTAATTATACAAAAATTATTAATGTGCATCTGTCACATCATCACATATCAAAATTGACAATGAATATTTTAGATTTGAAATAATAAAAAGTTGAAGAATTTTTACAGAATTAAACCAAAAATAAAAATCCAAGGATGTCATAAGGTTTTGATGTTCCACTTGGGAAGATGATGAGGCAATGCATTCCATGGAAAAGACGTTCTTGTATTAATATTCTTGGAAATTTATGTACCAATTCTCACATTTGTGGCAATTTCATAAACATTAGCTGGCTCCAGTCCAGTTTGCTGATTTGAGTGTACCTATCGATCTGTCTTATTCACGGGCAGGGCTGGTCGCTTTGGTGGTCATTCATCCTACCTTCCGCCATAGGATTATATGTAAATTCATATATCATAACTTAAACATGATTATAAGACGAAGGCAAAAAGAATATGAATATGATCTAAGTAAGGCCTACTTTGGGTAGGCTCTCTTACAAGCTGGATCTTGAGCAAGTCACATGTTGGGTATTGTTACCTTGTGGTTTTGTCTTCTTCCTCTATTATGAGTCCAGTCGATTGCGATTGTTTTGAAATATTTAAATAGATAAAATTGTAAAAATTGAAAATTTTATGTATGATTGAACTTGACCTGATGATATTTATGGCATTTGTGTCATTTACGGGGGAGAATGCTACCACTTAACTTAATCAGTTTAATTGTATGTAAGTTCTTTAATTTTGTACGGTTTATCTATTTACACAATTTCACTCTATATACCTATCAAGACTCTCGTTAAAATCAAGAAGCAAAACCTTAATAAAAAAGCAATACTTGGGTACACCTTTTATATAAAGAAGAACTTAAGTGGCAAGGTCGAATGTACAACCAGTAGCTTCACCTAATAAACTATTATTTTTTTGTTGTTCAAATAAAGGTTAATATGTAATTTGCCTCTAAATTACCCAAAAATATTTAGTTGGTACTTAGAATTTTTTTTTGGCCTAGTAGGTACTTAAAATTTTTTTTGACCTAATGTCATAGGGCAAAATTTTTCGTCTCGCGATCCGTGCAGCCTTAGGTGATTCATTCGTTCCAAACTCGCCTAAGTCAGCCTTAACACCACAAGTGAGGATTCCTTTAAAATTCCTGCAAGGCACCAATTTGTATAGCGGAAGCAATTTATGTCAAAAGAAGCCACAAAAGAACAACAAAAAGTCACAGAAAATAATGCACGAGAGGTGTTTGAGTAAATGCTCTCAATATTCTATTATTCACAAAGAATAATGAAACAATGGAATGAAGTGATTTACAAGTGAGGGGTTGGCTCTCTATTTATAGTTGAGCTCCCCAAAACCGACGATCAAGATTAAGTTATATCGACAGATGAGATTAATCATATCCCTTAAGTTATGGGATTTACAAGATATACCATATCAAATCTAATCTAATATTTACAAGATATGATTCCTATCAATCTCTTAAGATTAGTTATCAAGATAGCCTACATTGCCATATCTTTATCATTGGGCCACTCGGGCTTCAACATGACAAGCTTCTCCAACAGCTTACCGAATCGGGTTAGTTCTTATGGGCCAAATGATCCCTATCTAAATAATAGACCTCTATTGGACACATTGGGTGCGATGGTTATGGGCTTTGAACTGCGACCCGTGACATTCTCCTCCACCTATTCTCGCAACGCCCTCGTTACACCTTCGGAATGGCACTGACTTGATTCGCCTCGATCTCGTCTCGACGCCTTAGCTTTTACTTTCTTTCGAAACTTTTTCCTCGGCTTACATCACTTTTTAACCCTAACCATCCCACTCGTTGGTACATCTTGGTGGCAAGAAATTGTGTCTCTCTTTTGCCCATATTCTAACCTGCTTCAAGCAGAATCCTCTTAATTCACAATACTTGGCTTCGAATTACCCACAGTCTCTCGGCCTCCTTGCTTAAGAACTTCGAAAGGGCCTCTACATTCTTGCCAAGTCAATAAGTTGGAATGTAAAACATTATCAAAGTGTTCAGAATGTACCTTCATCGTTGCATTTACTCGGGTCAACTGTCCAACTTGCATCACCACTTTCTCGAAGTTTGATGCACAACCCATATCTTCAAAGGTGGTAGCTCCTCCGATGTGTCAATAGAAATAAGCCTCATTGATCCTAGCTTTAAAGTTTGCATCGTGGCTTCTTCCTCTAAATCTGATGTCAAACTCACCTCTTCCATGGGTGAAAGCTTTGTCGATGACTCAGCTAACTCTGTCGCTTTACTCAAATTAAGTCTCATTGGTCCCAGCTTCACTATTTTCATCGTAACATTTTCCCTTAAGTTCGATAACAAACGCACATCTTCCTAGTGTGGAAGCCCCTCCAATGACTCAACAAGCTCCAATGTTGCCTTTTATTTGACCACAACTGACTTAGATTGCTTTGGACAGTTTCGCAACTCATGCGAACCACGGAACAAGAAGCACTTTACTTGTTACTTCTTTTTTACTCCTCTTTGCCCTCTTGGCTTCAACTTTTTCCTTGCTCAAACCAAGCTTCTTGGGCTTCTTGTCTGCTCCATCGTCCCCTTCAATGATAAACTTCTTCGAACACTTTCGCAACCTATGCAGACCATGATATAAGAAGCATTCCACTGGCTTCTTCTCACTTTCGGCCTCTTTAGCTTCGACACCCCTTGCACTCGAACCAAGTCTCAGGGCCTTACCTACCATATTCTCCTTCTTAGAAAGCGTGAATTTCTTCAGGCATTTCTTCAACATATGTGGACTTCAACTTATCCCTCTTTCTATTGGGTTTCTCCTTCCCAACTCGTGGTTTCCTATTACCACCATTTTTACCATTGCCATTGCCATCATCATCTTCCTTGTGATTCTTTTCACATACGCCTTTATCCTCGGACTTGGAAGACTCAAGCTTATCTTTCCCTAGACCAAGCTTGACCATGGGCTCCGCTACTGTCATTGCTTCCGACAACTCTTAGACACCTTTTTGTTCTACTTCTATCTGACCTAAGGCTTCAATCCATTCTTGAAAGCAAGCAATGCCTCTTTTTCGATCACATTTGAAATTTGGAGCATGAGTTCCTTGAACTCTCGAACATACTCCCCCACTGTACCCTATTGCGTTAGCCATCGCAACTTTGCTCGAGCTTATTCCCTGACAATTTCTGGGTAACATTGTCCCTTCAACTCATATTGAAACTCTTGCCACGTCCCAATCTCACTCTGCCTTTTATCTATGGACCTGCCCCGCCACCATAAAATTAAGCGCAATATCAGTAAGAAACATTGAAGCAATATTTACCTTAACAGCACCGTCCATGATGCCTTTGGCATAAAAGTAGTTTTCCATCCTCCACAAGAAATTATCCACATCGTATTCAGACCTTGTCCCCATAAACTCTTTCAGCTTTGGGACATCATCGCAATTGAGTGCTGCACTTGACACTCCTTTCCCCACGACTGCTCAACACAAGGCTAGCTCTCCCTAGAGCTCCTCCATTCTTCTGTTGAAAGCCATTGTCGTGGCCATTGTTTCCTCCTTCAAGGCTATCACCATGGCCTCAAGAGCATCGTTCCTCTTCGTTAGCTTCTTCCTTTGGGAATCTAGCAACTCTTGTACATTATCACTATTGAAAGTTAAACACATGGTCACAAAGTCCCTAAACTGCTCCCACAAGTTATTTATGCGATCACTAAGTGCATTGTGTGACTCTTTCGCGTCCTCCATGGACTCCTCGAGTTTACCTATGCGTTCCTCTATTGTCGACAACATCTCCCTTAAAGGGACTGATTTTCTAGCCCACCTCTATTCGAACTCTTCTTTCGACATCCCAATGGTTCCTTGGCAACCAATAGCTCGGATACCACTTGTCACAGGGCTAAATCTTTCATCACACGATCCATGCGGACTTAGGCAATCTGTTCATTCCAAACTCGCCTAGTTCAGCCTTAACATCACAAATGAGGATTCCTTTAGAATTCCTCCAAGGCACCAATTTGTATAGCAGAAGTAATTTATGCCAAAAGAAGCCACAAAAGAACAACAGAAAGTCACAAAAAAGAATACACGAGAAGTGTTTGAGTAAATTCTTTCATATTCTATTATTCACAAAGAATAACGAAACAATGGAATGAAGTGATTTACAAGTGAGGGGTAGGCTCTCTATTTATAGTTGAGCTCTCCTAAAACCGATGGTCAAGATTAAGTTATATCGACGGACGAGATTAATCATATCTCTTAAATTATGAGATTTACAAGATATATCATATCAAATCTAATATAATCTTTATAAGATACGATTCCTATCAATCTCTTAAGATTAGTTACCAAGATAGCCTTCGTTCCCATATCTTCATCGTTGGGCCACTCATGCTTCAATCTGACAGGCTTCTCCAATAGCTTACCAAATCGGGCCAGTTTTTGTGAGCCAAATGATCCCCATCTAAACTATAGACCTCCATTTGACACATTTGGTGTAATGGTCACGAGCTTTGAACTATGACTCGTGACACTAGTAGGTACTTAAATGTGACACTGTTAGCCAATTCAGTGGTGATACGTGGTAGCTTATTAGTATGAAATATGGCATATATAAATTCAAATTCAAATGCATCTTGACAACCATTTGCCCAGATTCATTATATATGAGATTTTTAATTCTTTTATATATTTATATTTTTAAAAATTTATAAATTTTAGTTTTTTTATATATTTATATATTTTCATAAATTTATAAATTTTAACTTTTTTATTTGTATATTATATATTATATATTGTAAATTTTTATATACTTTTTCAAATTATAGCTTTATATATATATATATATAATTTTATAAATGCTTTTATATATTTTTAATTGTAGATATTTTTAAAAATAATAATAACCTAACAACTTATATTTTATTAAAAACTCAAAATTATATAAATTACTATACATTATAAAATACATCTAGAATAAATTTGGACAAGTTGATGTCTAGATTTAGATGTATATGGACAACTATTTATCTAAGTTTATTCTTGATGTGAAAAAAATTATACTTATTTTGTTAATTTATATATTTTTTAAAAAAAATTTCATTTTTTTATTTTATGTTAAGTGTCATTACTGAATTGATTAGTAATATTACATCATCACAAATTAATAGTACTAGTACGAAAATACCAATATAATTGATAGAATATAAATTCATGTAGCAATTAAGTAAAAGAATATAAATATCAATTATATACTTTAAACAAGTTCAAACAGGAAAGTAGATATTAAGCTTTCTCATTCACTAACAAGCAAACAAGTTAGGACTAAAACAAGAACCCAAGGCGCAGTAGCAAGTTGTCAGAACCGGCATCCACGCCTCCCCCATTAAAGGACCCATAAACAACAAAGCTCCGACAACCACCAAAATCTAGATCGAAAAACTACTCAGGCGGGTACCAAGCCAACAACAGCGGCACAACCATGAAAATTTATTGAAATTTACCTTTACTTCAATAAATTTTTAAAATAAAATTATGAATTTTATTAATTTTTATTGAATTTTCTAATAAATTTTTATTTTTAAAATTTTTACGAAGTAAATACGTATTGTCAAGTTAGGATTGTTAAAATTTTTACTGTTCTATTTTAAAAAAATATTTTAAAAGTTAAGGATCAAAATGATAAAAAAAAAGGTAAAATTGAAGAGGTAAATGTTAAGAGATAAATTTATTGGGTTAAAATATGTTATTAGTCCCTATACTTGTATAGATTTTGAGATCTAGTCCATGTATTTTAAAAGTTAAAAATTCAATCATCGTACTTTTGCAATTTAAAAATTCTAATTCAATCATTATTTTCGTTGGTAGTTTTTGTCAAAATTTATAAGCTTATCATGTTTATTTTCTATCAATCATATGCCATGTCATATGAGGACAATTTAATCAAAATTCTAAGTTGACAACAAATACTTACAATTTTAGTGACTAGGTTGAAAATTTTAAAATAGTAAAACCAAGAAGGCCTTATTTTTAACTTTTTAAGTACAAGGATTAAATCTTAAATTTTGTCAAAGTATTGAGACTAATAAAATATTTTAACCAATTTCTCGTTATACCTTTAAAATACCAACTTATGTTTAAAAATAATACAGTTAAAATACGCCATAGGTCTTTGTGCTCTTCATAAATTTGAAAATTAATCATTTTAATTTTATTTCTAGGAATTTTGTCCCTCTACTTTTCATATTTCAAAATTTAAATTCAATTGTTAACACTGTGAATTGTTTTGTTAAATTTGTTAGTGTGATTTTTAACAAGGTTAATTGTTGGACTTAAAATCTGAAGAGTAAAAGAACTAAAGAGGAGAGGGATAATTGCAAATTTTAACCAATAAATAAATAAAAACATACGTTGATTTCTAGTTTAAACGCCTTAACCCGTTTCCAAGCTGCAAAAAAGGGAAACGGAAGCCGAAGATCTCTGGAAATCCCGAAACTACAGAACCCAACAAATTATTTTCCAGGTATTTTACTTCACTACTGGAACTATCGTCCTATCGTTTGCGATTTGAAATATTCATTTTTACCTTCTATAATTAAGATATTGGAATGCCTTAACGTTTAAGATCTATATACAACCACCCTTTACTTAGAGTCTTAGACTAATCCTAGGCTCAGTTTATTAGTGAATCGTTTCAATTCCAACTTAGGGATTTTTATATTTCCTAGAAGTTATTTTTTGTGTGTTGTCAGTAATGCTGAATCTTGGAACAAAGTTAAAGGCATGGCATGGGCATAAGAAATACCCGGTTGTAGTCCTAGTTATGTTTGTGGTATCAGTCTCAGTTGCTTTAGTATTGCTTTTTAACAAATATGATGAAAACCCAATTCCGGTACCTGGACTGCCACCGGATAGGAAATGGAATAGGTTTGAGTCTTTGGTGCAATTTAATCCGAAGAGAGAATTCCGGAATGGGACGGATTTGATATGGCAAATACCCGATTCGCCTAAGGCTGTTCTTTTTCTAGCTCATGGATGAAGTTGTAGAGCTGTTAATTTCTGGGATAAGTCTCCTAAATGTCCTGAATGCGTTGGTTTGCCTGAGGATAGGCTGCTTGTGCTTCATGCTCTTGCTCGTAAATTCGCTGTGTTGACTATATCAAGTGTAGGGGAATGCTGTCATTTGGGAAGGAAAGGTTGATTGTTGAAGATATTATAACATGGTGGGTTAAGAGACAGAACCTTGGAAAGCTTCCTCTTGTGGCTTTGGGGGCTTCTTCTGGTGGGTATTTTGTATCTGCAATTGCTAATGATTTGAAGTTTAGTAGTATTTCACTTATGATCGCTGAAGGCTTATTTGATCGCATGGACATCAAAGAGGAATATCCACCTACCCTTTTTGTGCAAATGCCAAAAGATACACGTAGGCAACAAAAAATAACTGAATTTATGCAAGTCTTGAGAAGTAAAAGGGTTGATGTTGCAGAGATTAAATGCATGGAGTTGCCTCTGTCACCAAACTTTTTGTCTGATAGAATCCCAGGTGTTGGTCAGACTATTTCGGCTATGTTGTTCGATTTGTTCAGGGAGAAACGCTTTGTTGACAAGAATGGGTATATGAAACGGCACGGATGTGCAACACGTTGGGAAGATGCTATCCAGGATAGTAAGCCTAATTTGCTGGAAAACCATTTGGTGTGCATCCTGTTCAGGAGGAGCTAAATCTTAAATGACTAGTTTGTAATCCGAAGATATTCTTAAATGCTTCGAATCTCATATGACCTGAGCAGCCGTCTATTGTAGCACAGTATTGGCTGTGTGAAAGGTGATAGGTGATACACTGTTCATAGTAACAATACTCAACTTGAGCTGGACAAATTTGTTTGATGTTTGAAGTTTGTCTTTAAATAACCAACGACTAAGATGTAAAACTGCAGGATCCATTATGTATTAGGTAAATTTAGCTGTATGTAGGAAACAAACCAATCTTCATTACACTGAATACTATTATTCACTTGTATGTTTTGAATTGCAAAATGTCCTTTGTTTGCTTGCTTGCTTGCTTTGAATGAATGATCTTTATGTATTATCTATATATACTTTTTGATTTGCTGTTTTCTCCTTTCTAGTGCAGCAGCTGATCTATTTATACCCAAGCTGCTGGAATTAAGTTTTTATGTTACAAATCATAAATGTATAACTTTCCACTGATTTTATCAATTAATTCTTGATATGAGAATGGTTGATTTCTGAAAATGGACAGAATTGTTTTCAATATTTTGAATTAATATTGTTTTCAATATTACAAATATATATAAAGGAAATCAAAAAAAAATTTATTATCTTATTTTGAAAATTATTTTGATAAAAATTTTCAAATATAATCCTAATCTTTACATGCTTAATTTTTTATTAATTTATTTGCAATGCATAGGAATATTTTATCTTATTTAAATATGTCTAAATAAACATATCCCAAGAAAACATTTGGCTACTACGCTACATTCCTAGGGAGCAAAATCAAAGTGCTGATCTTATAGTTAAACTAGCTTTTGATAAAAAGGAAGATCTACAACTAATTAAACCCCCCCAAAGTAGTCTCAGCACTTATCAAAAAAAAAAGTTAATTTTTATATTGTTTTAATTTTTAAATTTTAAAGTATTGAAATTACATGTCATAGAAAAAATTAAAAATACATATAAAAATTAAAATTTTCATTAATTAGATGGTTATACTAATTAATAAAAGTTTTTCTATTACTAAAGTTGTAAAGTAAAATTCTAACCCAGTATTTATAATTTTAAATTTGTAATATAACCCTTTGATAGTAATTAAAATTGAAAATTACTCAAATGAAATTTTCAAAAAATATATATCTATAAGAAATTAAAATTTTAAAATTATATTTTTTGAATACAATCTTCATAAATAATTAAAAATTTTAAATAAGTAAGAAGCGACTTTTTTTCAATATTTTAAAATATGAAAACTTAACCTGTTTCTTTAAAAAAATTAATAAATAAAAGTAAAAATAAATCAATATTTACTAACTTAAAATACTATTTTAATAAAAAATAATAAAGAAAATAGATTAAGGTTTACTATCTTAAAGCAGTATAATAATAAATTATAAAATTATTTATTAACTTAGCTAAAATACAATCATAACCAGAATATGAAAACTTATATAAGGAGTAATTATAGGTTCTGTTGGTCAAAACACTAAAAATACCAATGATATAATAATTAAGAATTAAAAAAATCAAAACAACAATGACAAAACAAATATCTTTTTCACATTTTTAAATTTATAAAAAATTAACATGTTTCTTTAATAAAGAAAATAAAATAAGATAGATAATCTTAAAATACTCTCTTAATAAATTATAATTTGTTAATTTTCTTATCTTACTTAAAATAAAATCCTAGCCAAATCAATGAAAATTATTTCTTAAACAATTATAAAAGGCCTTACGATTCATATAACGTCCCCAACTCGGTCCGAGTTTGGAAGATTACATTGATCATCAAAATGACCCAGTTGACTATCAAAGTTTATAAAATAGACTTTTTAAAATATTTGTTTATCTTAGAAGAAAAGTTAACTTATTTTTAAAAAACTCACGAGTTAACAAAAACTGATTAAGTAAAACATTGTCCTTATAACAGTGACTACTATTGAAAACTTAGTTAATTTCTTATTTATTTATTCCTCAATTTATTTATAATTTAGCAGCAGAAAAGTGATATTTTATTTAGTTTTAATTAAGTAAAATAAGAATTATTATATGTGTAATTAATCCTAATTCCATGTTTCAACATCCTAACTTCAAATCAAATATCATGCATGCTAAATAAACTCTAAGCTTAAGACCCATGCCACAATTTAATAAAGCAATATAGTTCCAAAATAACAGAAATTTCAAATAGTAAATCTAAAATACTTCTTAATAGAAATTAAGTAGACTTGAGCCATTCGTATGTTGAGTCTACATCCTAATCTGTATGTCGAGTCTGTAGTTCAAGTCAGTATGGTAGCAAAGTCATGCTTAACATGTACTCGGTTTAATGCTATTAAAAGGCATGTTGAACATACAATCAGTAATACAGAGATAATAGGCGTGTATTGTTCACATATTATGCATATAACAGTAATAATCCAGTCATTCAAATCAAGCTTTCAATTATTCATATTATCAAGGGTTTAAATGTGAGTAATAAAACTCTAAAAATAGTTCGGGGATTATATAGGGACTAAACAAAACAATTCATAAATTTTTTGGAAAAACTGTAAAACAAGGGTTACACGGTCGTATGGTCAAGCCGTGTGAAAGGCTAAAGATCGTATGGAAGGGTTACACAATTGTGTGGTCAAGCTGTGTAGCAAACTGTGGCCGTGTGACAATTTAAAAAAAAAACCTACAGGAGGGATACGGCCGTGTGGTTCACAAACTAGCCTAGGGTTTACAAGGGCACATGGTCATGTAGTCCACACGCCCATGTGGGAGACTGTGTAGCCCTCAACCTACACACAGTTTGCCTCGATTCACTTGTAAAAGAACACACACCTTTCACCGAGAGTTTGATCAACGTTTTTCATGATCAAGTTTGATCTAATTCACTTAAATCAAGTTCGTTTCTTAACAAAGATCGGGATGTTATTAACGACAATTACAAAACCAATAGAAAAATGATTGAACGGAAGATTGATTGGATTCAGATAAGTAAAATAATTATCAACAATTAGGGTGAAAATATGATATAAAGAAATGGAATATATCTAATTAGAAAAAGAAGAGAAAAAGATGGTGGAATTTAATTCTGTTAGAATTCTTCTAACGCCCCAAAGTTTAATCTATGAGCTGTTAAAATATGACACAATTATGTGTCTGCTTCAGTAGTTAAGTGTTCTGGGTGTGTGTGATAGGTCCCAAGTTCAAGCCTTGACTTGGGCAAATTTTGGTATTTTTATGAATAAAGCCTTATCATTGGCCAATAGGCTTTTAAGTAATTGTTGGTAAGTTTATATGACAATGGGCCTACTGGTTTGGTGGTTAAGAGGAGTGTTGGGATGAAGGAGGTTCTGTGTTCGAGTATTGGTGTAGGCATTATTTTTACTCCTATTTTCGGCTAGAGTTGTGCAGAACTAGCTTTCTGAAGTAGTTCTGATAGTAGGGGAAGTGGGAGAAATTCTAGGGATGAGGGAGTTATCAGTTTAGTTGGGATTCCTTCGAGAAATTTCAGTATTCTCTTCTTTCTCTGCCATCTTTTTTCTTTTTGCCCCATTTTTGTTTTCTCCATAGACGAATTCTGCTTCTTCCTCCCTCACCTTTGTCATTTTCTTTTTGTTTTTCCCTTCCTCAATCATTCCTTTATTGTGCAACCTTCGTTTCTGTCTGTTCAGTAAGTTGAATAAGGTAAATTTGGTTCTCATTTATTAAATTCTTATTTACGGGTACCATTAATGTTGATTAGAGGAAGAATCGGGGACTCGTGGTCATTGGTTGGAGACTTAGTTGCGTAGAAACGTTATTGTTTGATTAAAGTTATGGATTTTTCGGCTTGAAAGATGAATATTCCGTTTCGGGTTTAATTTAATTTGATTGTGTAAGTGATTAATTGAGTGAAATATTGGTCAATTATAGGTATTAGAGTGCTCGAGAGTGTTTAGGCATAAAAAACGATGCAGGTGTGTACCCAATTATGCAAAAAATGAGGTTTCGATGAAAGTTGAAAACCTCACCGTCGATACCACACGGGTGTGTGGCCGCCTGTATGGTAGGTCTTGTGCCTTAACACGGGCATATGATCGATGAGGCCAGGCCATGTGCAAGGACACGGCCGTATGATGGCCAGGCAAGCTACGTGCGACACATGGGCTAGACCGAATTAGGCTGTGTAGGCCACACAAGCGTGTGGGACCACATGGTAATCCACACGGGTATGTGTGATTTTGGGCTAGGCAGTGTGATCCACACGGCCAAGGCCAATTTGGGCCGTATGGGCCACACGGGTGTGTAGGCCCACACGGGTAAGGCACATGGGCGTGTGAACCCATTTTTACTAAATCAATTACTAAAGTTGCACAGGTAGCCCAAGACAACTGTGAACCTACTATAGGGTCTAAAGCTCTATTTAGACCCTTAATTGTGTGAACTGAATAATTGATGAGTGGACTGAGCATGATAAACTGTATGCCTATATGCCTGATTACTGTTATATATATGTTTACTAATAGTTGCATAAAAGCATATCATCTATTGTATGTTTGCATTACATTGGGTTGGGTTGATTATATTTAGAGGAAATGTACTAAAAGGCTCTTAAGCCTAAAATCTAGCAGCTCAGCTGCAAATTACTGTTTATGTGCCACATTCGGTACCACTTAGTGTGTAGGGATGGGTGGGTGATTTAATCCCCACATGGAATGTAGGGTTGGACGGAGATGATGTGTAGAGGCTGGTTGGGTAGGACTTTACTACAGGATACTGTATATCTATTACTAATATTGTGATGGGCTAAGGCCCTTGAGCATACTGATATTGATGCTGTGATGGGCTAAGACCCTTGTGCATACTGATATTAATACTGAATTGGGCTAAGGCCAAGACTGTTTGACTGTGCACTGTGTTTATTGTTGTTTTCTACGGGATTACACACTGAGTTTACGTAAACTCACCCCTCTTTATTTAATGTACACAGGTAATCCCCAGACCTAGACGGATCGATGCGGCAGAGGACTCAACGGTGGCCACAATTTTGGACTTTTACAATTTTTAATTTATGATTTATGGTTTATTTTTGGTTTATTGGGATGTAATTTGAGGACTCTTTAGGACTTTTGCTTAAATTTGGTTTTCATTTATTTTTTTGGAATTATAATTGCTAGTCGTAGGAAGTTTGATTTTCAAAAAGCTAAAGTATTTTCTAAGCTCACGATTACTTCAACTGCTTTGTTTTAAAAGCTTCCGCAACGAGAAATGCTTTAAGGCAAATGATTTAAATAAGTACAGCGATTTCTTTTAGAACTAATAAGAGATAAAAAAAGGTAATAACATGGAAATGATTTTATTGTAATAATTTAGTTTTCAAACACACTATCACTTAGTTTTCAAACACACTATCATGTGACATTGTCAGATTTGGCCATAATGTCTAGGCTGGGTTTGGGGTGTTACAATTCTGAGGAAAGACAATATATGAATTCTAATTAGGAAAAGGAATTGATTAAATTCCTAGGGTGATGTCACATGTAATTTTTCAAAGTTCCGCCAAACTTGAAATTAAAATGAATAGGGAAAGGAGGAAAAGGCTTGAACCTTGGCTTCAAGGAGTACTAATGCTTTAACCATCAAGCATGTTGCTCATTTTTCATTTAATATTGACACTTAATCATATGCATATGTTTTAGGGCGTATTTGGCAAAATTACAAAATAAAAAGGGAAGGAAGAGACTCAAACTTGGGTTTAAAGGGGATCTAGTGTTTTAACCATTGAGCCCATAGCTCATTTTTTGCTTAATTTAGACACCTACCACATGTAAATTTCAAGGCAACAATTTGGGCATTTAAACAAGGCTTTGCCGAAAATTAAAAGAAATAAGAGGAATGGGACTCAAACCTAGAACCTTTAGGATAAGGACTAATTCTTAATCATTAGGCTATCGTCCATTTCTTATTGAATCTTAACTTCTAATCGTATATATTCCAAATGTGGCTTTTATCCTATGTTTGTTAAAAATAAAAGGAGATGAAATAGGAGGAAGGGAGCTCGAACTCAAGTTCACAAGGGAGGAAAGCAAGCTTTTAACTATTAGACCTAAGTCTATTTCTTATTAATCTATTATGATTAATCCCCTATATTTCGGGGCATGACAATTCATATCTTGAACAAAACACCAAACATGCCGATGATATGTTAATTTTAGCCATCATCTCCTTGAAATGATTAAAAAAAACCAATTTGATTCTTTTTAAAAGGTTAATAGTTAAATTTAACTTAAAAAAAAAAACTAGGACCAAACTAACAGAAGATGTAAACATTGAGAGCTAAATTTGGCATTATACTTTTTTAATTTTTGGCGCATTTGTTCCACAAGAAATGATTTGCGAAAAATGTTTTCTGCATTTTCTTATGTCTGGTTCATGAAAAATAAAATGGTCAATGAAAAATGGCTTATAGGTCAACCAAAAATAAACTTCTTTTCTTATAAATTGACTTACCTTTTTGAAACGCATAAGTCATTTTCCGAAAAAGAACTCATCTATAAGTAATTTTATTTTTATATAAAAATTAAGTGGAATAAAGTCTAATATTATTATATTAATAATAAATTTTTTATTTTAAATTTTAAAATTTATAAAAATATTAAAATATTATAATGTTCAATATTATTGTACATGCATATTTAATTATTTATATTTAATAATATAAATAATTTATTAATATAATTTATTATTTTAATAAATTATTTAATATTGCAACTTTATTTTAATAATAAAATTTAACAACTAAATTTTGAATTTTGAATAATATTCTTAATATATTATTGAAAAATATTTATAATAATATTTTCATAATAAATATATATTGCAATTTATAAATATTTAGTAGTAAATATTTTATGGTAAAAAATATAAATATTTTAATTATATAAACATAAGTTGTTTAAATCATGCTTAGCTTCATTTGTGCCTTTCAACTCAAATTAGTCACTATCCATTTTCATAAATGTAATTATGTAATTTAAATTAAGTTTTAATTAAGTATTAAGTTTATATATTATATTATATTATAATATATTATATTATATTATATTATATTAATTATTATAAAAGATTATCTTATCATAAAATAAATTTCGATTGTCAAAAAGAAATGATATTGTAATAATTTATAACAAATATAATTTATTGTGTTTGTTTCACTAAGAATAACTTCCAGAAAATTATTTAAGGAAATTTACTAAACAATGGAAAATATTTTACGTAGAATCATCCAAACATTATAAAATATTAGCTTTTCCTTAAAATCAATTCATTTTCCAAAAATTATTTTCTAGAAGTTGTTTTTAGTGAAGCAAACACAACCTAAAACAATTTTTAATAATGTTGGCATGACAGTCCGCATAACAATTCGCATGTGCTTCACGCTAATTTGGCATTATTTATCTTATATCAACAAATAAGTTAAAAATTATTAAAGAAAAATTAAAAAATTAAAAATTATAAAAATTATAAAACTTCGTAAAAATTCAAACAACATTAGCATGAAAAACATGTGGATTGCTATGCTCGTGTCTAAATTTTTAACATTTTATTGAGTATTTTCGTTAAAAAAACATCAATTCAACTTTTTATGAAATGTTGATGGTCAAATTCAATTCATTTTAAAAGGTTAAAGGTCGAATTTAGCAAAAAAAAAAAAAAAAAAGACAAATTAACAAAAAATTATTAATATTAAGGGTTAAATTTTACATTATATCAATTAAAAAATAATAAAAAGAATGAAAAAGAATAATGTTTTACACATTTGTAACGGGGTAGTAATTCATGAAATATCTCCTAATCAAAATATTTAAAATTAAAAAATGAAAATAATGAACAATTAAAAATGAAAATGGTAAAAGACAAATATAAAAGAATTCAGTCTTTTACTAAAATACACATAATAAAAAAGACAATAAAAAAGTTATATGTTAAGTAATTCTAAAGAGCATATCTATACAACATAAATAAATTAAAATTTTAAATATAATATTTATATTAATGTGTGATAAGTATAGTTGATTCACTCTTAATTTGATTGACATCATTATTATTGTGATAATTTAGAAAATGTGAGTTTAAACATACTTAAGTACATATTATTATGATTAAGGGATTATATTTTATTTAAACATTTAATCATATATATGACTAGTGTTATAATGTAATTTTAAATTAAATGAATTTAAAATTAAAATTAAAATATTATGCACGACTATAGAAAATATGACATAATTTAAGACATAATAAAAAAATGTAAAATTATTAAAGCACATGTTCATAATGTCATAAAAAAAATATATATGTATATGACACAAATGTCATGCGTTAAATTTACATAAAATGAATCATTAATATGTATTTTTATATTTATAGATAGTTTTTCTACTAGTTGAATTGTATGACAAATTATGTAAAATATGATATAAATTGATACATAATACAAATAAAGAAAAATAATCTATCTAAATTGAATCATTATGACAAAGTATGTAAAAATATTACAAAATGAAAGTAATAAACATGACACATGCACAACGTGCTAAAATATACATACAGTTAATTTTTAAAATTATATTAAATATGGATGAATTGGGGCATAGCATACACAACTTAAATAATTAAAAGGAAAAACATGAACATCACACCAAATTTACAAATGCATCAAAAATACATAAAATTAATTAGTAGGGTATAAAACTTTGAAAAATAACATGAGCGCAACAAAAAATGTGAATACATATATAATTAATATAGTTGCCTTCACCTCACCCTAGCTACCCAACGTTTTAGGCTTCGGCCAAGAAGAGTAATCAAAAGAAAAAATCATGTGTAAGATGCTCAAAGCCTAAACTTCAACAATAATTAATGTATCTTCTTTTTGTATATAGTAATAGGTAAGAATAGATATGCATTCAACAATCGCATTCTTCTCATACACCAATCCAGAGCAAGTTGATTTTTCATTTGCCAATTTTTGGGTTCAAGTCTATGATTTGCTGCCGGGCTATGATTCATAGGGTTTGGCTAAGAATCTAGGAAATTTCATGGTCAGTTTCTTGATTTCGACGTCAACAACTATCAAAATTTTATGAACATTTTTCTACAAATTCGGATTCGTCTTAATATCAAGGAATTGCTTATGAAGAGGAAGAAGATTCGTGCTCAGGGTGATACTTTTTTTGAGGTGCCTTTTAACTACAAATATATACCATTGGTTTGGTATATATCTGGAATTATTGGGCATATTGAATCTTATTGTGGTAAGTTGCTTGAGGCTCCTAAGGGTGAGGTGGTTCACAGTTGGTCGGAGGAGATTTGACGAAGGTTAGGTGTTAATCCAGAGCCTAGACTTCATATCGATGACATGAATGGGGAAGTTTGGGAGACTGAGATTTGGGGATTGATTTTCAAGAAATTAGAATTTCAAATGCAAGATGGAGGGAGAGTCGTATCCCAAACAGATTCAATCACTTCCCTGTATTATTTTTTAATGTTGTCGTGGTCAACTAACCGCCCTCTTGTCACCCTCACAAATGACAAAAGGAAATCAACAATTAAAGAAAACAATCGAATAATTAGAATACAATAACGTCCGGTGTCTACAAGTGTGACAGGTTAGTTGTAATATAATTGTACAACAAGGTACGAAGTACTCTAAGGATCGAACCCAAGAGAGTCGACGAGTGAGCAAATTCTAGCTACAAGCATGCAAAAATAAGAGTCTAACTAACTAATTTCTAAACACTATAGTACGACAAGCCGTAAAATCAAGAATAATTATACTAATTTGCCAACTAATTACCGCGGGGACTATATTGTAAAATTTGTAAAGTTGCTAAATTAACAAATGAATAACAAACAGTGGTTGATTGACTTTGATGTGGTTCGCTAATCTTCGAATTAAGGATCTAAATTTCTTAAACTCCTAAAGTGGTTCCATTTTACCTCTCGATCTCAATTTACTAAAATTAAACCAATTAGTTTAGTTTATCTCTCGATCTCACCAGCTAACTCGTGACTAACGAATTGATGCTCAACAAGATTACCTCTCGGTCTCACTTTCCTAAATATTCCCTTAGGAGCATCAATCCTAACCTAAGTTTTTGGGTTTATTCAATTTAGTCCAATTTATTACAACTTGGTCCTTCATCCAAAATTCAGCTTACCCACATCTCCATCAACCAACCCCCTTAGAGTTTAGTTGCCCTACCAAAAACTAAGCTAATAAACATGAAAGAAAAGGAAATGGTAGCCATTAACATGAAGCTTAAGGAAAATATGAAACTTGAGATTTTTAATCTAGAAAACTTAAAAACAAAGTAAAGATGAACATTCAACAGTAAAATGAAGAACAAAAAAAACCATAAAAGATAAAGTTTTTAACAACTGAAGCTAAAGGAAACATAAATACATTAAGCTAAAAGTTGAAATGTCATTACAAGCAAAGGAAATAGACTAAAAGTGCAAATAAACTCTAGATACAATGACAACTAACATAACTAACTTTAAGAGTTACAGGAATAAGAAAAGAGATTGCAGAAAAATAAACTCTATAGCTAAGAAGGATGAAAAAAAAAACCTATAAATGAATAAGAAAACCTAAGAGAAACTAAGTTAAACTAAACCTACAAGTTGTTTCCTCTCTCCTCAACCAAAATTGACTGTTTTAAGTAGCAAAATCTTATCCTATTTTGTGACTAAAATGCCCTTAAACAATATTTATCTAATTGGTGCTTCGGTTGAACAAAGACTACCTCTAGGGTTATTTTTGTCCCCTACACGACGTGGATATCATGATACCCAGGGTAAGATATAACGATACTATAATCAGTATTAAAATGGGGTGTCTCTTAGAAGGTGGATATCGCGATACCACTATAGGTGGTCTTCATCCTAGGCCTGTTAGAGGTGTTACGATTCCCATGCTCCAATGTCATGATACCTCTTTTCTTTAATGATGTTTCGTATAATTTCGAGCCACCGTTAAATACCTATAACACTCAAATAGACGTTAAGGCCCCCAATGGCACAATTGACCAATTTGGGTATAAAAAAATGAGTAAAAATATGTATTTACACTTATTAAATTGGAAATCTAAAATTAAGCTAAACTAATAAAAAATGCCCTTAAATTGCTTAAGAATAAGCTCGTTAAGTGACATTAGGAACCTAATTTGACATATCAAATTATGACAGATCATAAACTCAAGTAGTGGTGTGGGTGCTCATCTAATATTGGTGGAACTAATTTGCATGGCTCATGCAACTTTCGCATACAAAGTGACATCCCTTTAGACGATAGTTTGATGTATGTCGAGGCTATTTAAAAAATGACCTAAAGAGGAAACATTGCTAATGTGGATGACTAGGTTTCTGTTGAAGGAAAAGCTCATGAGTTGTCTCCCTCAATTATCTCCACTTCTTTTGAATCACTTGGTCCCTTTCCCGGGGCTCACTGGGAGCAATAGTTTGTCTTACTTGTGACTATCAAGGATTAGGCAATCCTCGAGCAATTTTGTCCCTTAGGGACCTTGTACAATTGAATAAGCTTGATTTTTTATTTTTATCTAAAACTATTGTGTTGTCTAATAAATTGGAAGAACTTCGTGTTAGCTTAAATTTTAACTTTTTTCTATGTCGACAAGTTGGGCGGAGTGGTAGCTTAGCCCTCATTTGGAATAAGGACTATAACGTCTCAATTACTAGATTTTTTGAGAAATCATATTAATGTTGATGTTGATGGTGATAATTTGTCGATTATTGGTTTTTATAGGTATCTTGAGGCTGCATAAAAGCGAGATTGTTGGGAGTTACTTCGGTTTCTTTCTCGAGCTTGTACATTGCCTTGGGTTTGCCTTAATGATTTCAACAACCTACTTTCAGTGAGTGATAAATAGGGAGCTGGTGACTATCTGATTACTTGGTTGGGTGGGTTTCAAAACAACATTCTTGATTGTAAGATTATAGAAATTCCAGTAATCGAGCTTCAGTTTACTTGGGAACATAGGAGAGGATTAGAATCATTCGTTAGGAAACAACTTGACAGAGGTTTCTATAACAATGAGTGGGCTCCATTGTTTCCTTTTCATAAGCTCTATATGTAACGCCATGATAAATTTATTTCTGTTTTTGTAAGTATCTAACACAACTGTGTATCTACTTCAATAGTTAAGTGTTCTAAGTGTGTGTGTAAGGTCTTGGGTTCAAGTCCCACGTTTGGCAAATTTTATTATTTTAGATCCAAGCCTTACCCTTGCTGAGTGAGCTTATATTAAATTGCTTGTTAATCCATAATAGAATAAGCTTGTTGGTTCGAGTGGTAAGGGAGTTAATGTGTTGGAGGTCTTATGTTCGATTCCCTATGCAAATATAGATGTTAATTTTTGCTCAGTGGTGTGATAGAGTCTTAGTGGAGTTGGAAGTCTGGGGTAGTTAAGAGTTAATGGGATTATGAGGGAATGGGAGAAAATTTAGGGATATGTCATATCGATTTTCTTTAATTTTTTTTTAAATTTTAATTTTATTCTTCTTTCCAAAAATCTCTCCATCTATTTGACATTTCCTATTCCTTTTTCTGCAAAATTTTGTTCCCTCTTATTTCCCAAAATCTACTCATTGCCTATTATCATTGCGTTTGGAATTGCGTTGCTCCTCGCTCGGTTAAGGTAGGTAGGGTTGCGTTTGTAGGAGTTTTTGGTTTTCTGTAAGGTGATTTTTATTTTCGTGATGGCGGGTTAGTGTAAATGTGAAATCTGATTTTTCAGTGATGATCTGGGTGTAGGAGAAGGCGTTGAACTATAAGTTTCACTTCTTTTGTCTGAACAGTGTTAGCGGTAGTTTCATTGTCGGTAAGTCGAGTTTTTGTCAGATTTTTGTTGACGAATTCGTATTTTATCCGCTAAATTGGTGTTTCGTATGTCGATTCTTAGGTTCTGGAGGTGGCATCAAAACTGAAACAGGTGTGTACCCAAAATGCAGAAAATTGAATTTCGACAAAAGCCAAAAAATTGTTCTGTCGATGCCGCACGGGTGTGTAGTCACCAATATGGTTGGCCATGTGTGATGACATAGTTGTGTGATTGACAAAGGCATGGCTGTGCTCAAGACACAGCCGTGTGATAGTATGGGTGTGGCCGTGTGGATCACACGAGCTAGGCCGAATAAGGCATGTGGGCTACACGGGCACGTCACACAGGCGTGTGAGTTTTGAGCTAGGCCGTGTAAGCCACATGGGCAAGGCCAATCTGGGTGTGTTGGCCCACACGAGCATGTGGGCCTATATTTCTAAAATTTTTCCTAGTGTCGCATAGGTCACTCTAATCGACTGTGGGCCTACTGTAGGGTCGGTAAGGGCTAATTAAACCTTATTTTATATGCTATGATATTCTGATAGACTAATCTGAGTACGATACTAAATGTATGCCTGACTGTACTGTTATATGTATATCTGTTATCTGTATATAAGCATGTTGAGCATGTATAATCTGATATATCTGAATTTGATTTTTGCATCTGTTATTGGGGTGGGACTTGTATATGAGGAGGAAGTGTTCTATATGGCGACCATTGTCTATATTCTGGCAGTGTGGCTATGCATTATCTGAGATGTGTCGTAATGGCACGATATGGTGTGTAGGGTTGGGTGAATTTTTTAACCCCACATGGTGTGATAGGATGGTCGGAGTTGGTGTGAAAAGGATGGGGGTAGGACTTTGATTATCTGATCTGCATAACTGTTCCTGATATCTGTATTTGAAAGGACTTAGGTCTGAATCTGTATTTGATTGTATATGAGACTACTATATGTACTGCATGTCTATATTTGTTGGGTTACACACTAAGTTTACGAAAACTCACTTCTGTTTGCCTTTCTATTCAGGTAATCCATAAACTTAGGTGGATCGGTGTGGCGGAGACTGAACGGTAACCACTCTACCATAAACTATTTTTAAACTTGGCTATTATGGTTTTGAGTTTCATTTGAGAGTTGTCATTTTTTGGGACACTCTGGACCGTTTGGTTTTTAACTGTTGATTTTTGGTTTGTTTGATTGTAGAGCCCAATTTTAGCCCGGGCCCAATAAAATTAAACAGTCTATTACAAAACCCAAACCTAAACAAAACTAAACCCAATTCAAAGCCCAAACAACAAGCCCAACAACCCAAATTAAACCCTAGCCCACAACAATCAGAAAAAGACAAAAAAGAAAAAACCCTATCCCCTTAAATTTGGCGCCAAACCTATGCCTGCCATGCCGCCCTAGCCTGCGCCGCCACTCTGTCACTTCGCCATTTGTTACCGCCGTTGTTGACTCTGTCACCTGCAGGGATTAAAAAAAGAAAATACAGCAAACATAAAAAATAAATAGAAACTTTGTAAAATAGCTATATAATCCAAGAAAACCAATGTACCTTTTTTTGGGACAGACATTCGGATACAAAAAAAATCAAATACAAAAAGAAAACAGAGGAGTTTGGTTCAAAGATTGAAGGTGCTTTTCATTTCTTTTTATTTTTATTTATTTTTTAAATAAAGAATAAAAAACTTTACCTCACCTATTTCTCTTCCCCACCGTCGACATCGCTGGCATCCAAATGCTCGAAACCCATATGGATTTTGATGAGAGTCAAAAGGCGACGAATCGAAATATTTTTCTTATTTTCTAAACAAATCGAGTTCGAAAGCTTTTTATTTTAAAAAAAAAGGGGGAAAAGAGTTTTGAAAAGGACCAAAAGGGGCCGATTTTGGTGCATCTTCGGCCACCATCAACGGCGGAGGCACGGTGGACCGACGACAGAGACAAGGCCAGGTCTGAAACCCTAGTAAAAGAGAAAAAAAGGACTTTATCTTTTTTTTTTCTAACAGCAGCATAATGGTTTGTTTTAAGAAAAATTTTGTTTTTATAAACGCCACTAAACGACGTCGTTTAGGGCTAGTCTCAATAGCCCCAAAACAGCGTCGTTTTGAGCCTTAACCCGCGTTTTGACCCGACCCATCCAGAGGATCCACGTGTTTTTAATTAATGGAAATTTCGCATTTAGTCCTTCTGCTTTTTAACTAGTTTCCAATGTAGTTTCTTTTGTTTCTCTAAATTTACCCTATGATTCTGTTCTTGTTCATTTTAATCTTATAAAGAACGGCGCCGTTTTAATGACACGGGGATATTTCCATTTTAGTTCGCGCACCTTTGCGCGTGTTTTGTTGTAGTCCCCCAATCGACCCTATCCTTTTTTATTTTTAAAATCCGCCCCAAAATATTGCCCAAATTGCAATTTAATCATGGGCCACTCAATTTCAACTCTCTCACATTTTTTATCATTTTATACATTTACTTTTATTTATTAATTTATTATTTCTTCATCCTTTTACACTAAAATAAATTTTAAATAGATTATTCATTTCTTTTTTATTGTGTATTTTATTTTTATTTCTGTTTGAAACTTTAAATTTTTATTTTTTTGTTTTACTATTTCTTTTAATTATTATATCTTCATGTTATATTTACATTTTCTTATGCATTTCCGATTTTCGTATTATTTTATTTTAAGTTACTTTATTTATGTTGCTGTTGCAATTTAATTATCAATGTTGTCATCATTATAGTATTCTATTCCTATTTTTTATTTATCATTTTAATACTTCACCTATATTATTATTTTATATTATTTCATTACCTTTTTTAAATTCGTATCATATTTTTTATCCGACACACAAAAAAAGATTTTTTTAAATAAGAGATGTTTCGTATTTTGAGATTCGAAAAGTCGTTTCCTAACTTACGGGGTTTCAATTTTCTCGATAAATCCGAATAAACGAAACTTTTTTAAAGAATAAATTTTTAAATATTCTCGGGAATTAAGAAAAAATCATGTTCTAACTTATGAAATATGATTTCCTTCTAAAACCGAGATAATCAAATATCTTTCATATTAAATAAAATTTTCGATGTTTATTCTCGTTTTGGGGATTTAAGGCATTGTGTCATAACTTACGGGACGTAATTCTTTTTTTTCAACTAACATGAAATACGCCCTTTTCCGTAAATTTTTTTTAAGTTAAGCAATATTTAGCAAAGGATCGTATTTTAAAAATTCTTCAAATTTTCAATTTTCGACACTAAGACATTAATTAATCAACTAGGTACCAATTTTGGGCATCATGAGGGTGCTAACCCTTCCTCGCGCGTAACCGACTCCCGAACTCATCTTTCTAAATTTCGTAGACCAAAAAGCGTTGTTTTAATAAATGAAATTGTTTATTTAAAAACAATCATCTTACGAGGTAACCTAATCACACATCATCAAAAAGGATTTGTGGCAACTCCCATTTCCATTTGCAAAATAAAAAGTCGATCTTCTTTACAAAAAAAATAGTTTCGACAGCTTGGCGACTCCACTGGGGACTAAGAGAGTCAAGCCATGAGTTGATTACTTTTTGTCTTTTTTTTGAAAATTGAAAACTTGGTTTAAATGTACGATCCTTTCATTTCATTTCATCCATCTTTGTTATGATCTCCATCATTGTGGTTTATAATTGATGTGTTGGTATGAGTTTTGGTATCTTTCTGCACATTACATTGCATGATCGGTCGATCTTACCCTTTTAAGTGGGAGTGAGAAACTATTCCTTCGTGAGGTCTTTACCTCCGTGAAGGATAGTGAATCGCTTTCGGGATACATTCGTACCTATGTCTTCATGAGATTTTTATCTCCGTGTAGCCATAGAAAAATGTATTCCTCTGAATTGAACTCAATCCATATGATTCTATAATGGGTAAGGATCGAGGAATCTATTGGTTCAGGTACCTTTACTTTAGAACCGAATTGCATATAATGAGCCTTAACAGCCTGCCTTAGGTAGAGCTACACCAAACCCTAATGGTTACCCGAGTAGGTGCTTTATTTATTATTCCTTGCTTGCTTTAAGTTGTGTATGAAATACTGACTTGTTTTCTTTTACTTTGACTGTGATTGCATGGCATTTTCATTACAAAAAAGGTGTTGATTCACTTTCGGTTGCTAAATAGATAACTTATCATGGAAAAGGGGTTTCTTGATAAAGTGGATGATAATGCGGCCGTCCAGATATGGGCCGAGACAACGTAGTAAGAGAAGGGTGATAGTCTTACGAAGGGGTACGTGTCAGAGTTGTGGGATTTCACTTGTATTAGCGTAACCCAAAATAATCTTCAAGAGATAAAAGAAATATGGGATCAAAGAGATGACGAGATCAAACAACTATTCTACTATAATTACGGTGATTTACCCTATCTACTCAATATCAAAATGGACGAGCACTTATTCCGAGCCCTCGCCCAGTTTTGAAACCCTGCTTATAGTTATTTTACTTTTGGAAAAGTGGATTTGGTACCTACCATAGAAGAGTACACGACCTTACTTCATTGCTCGAAGATCCAAACTGACAAGACTTATTTGAGAGCTGCCAATAGAGGTGTGCATAGGCCGAACCGGGTTCGGGCTGGGCTCAACTAAAAATTTAGGCCCGTTTGTCTGGCTCGGGCCGGGCTAGGCCCGAAAATGGGCCTAAAATTTTGCCCAAACCCGACCCGAATAAAAATGTTAAAACCCGCCCGCCCATATTAATTTTTATATTATTTTTATATAATTTTAAAATATATATAAACCATCAAAAATACTAAAAACATCAAAATAAATATTTCTCAACAAATAAAAAATAAATTTTAAAAAATATGTATATTTAAATAACAATAAAATAGATGCAACTTAACAAGCAAATGCCTCTAAAATAATAACAAAATTAACAAATGTCTTTAAAGTAATAACAAAATTAACAATAAAATAAATTTTATACAATATTTAAACAATAACAACAAAATAGTAGTAACATAATAGTAAAATTGTAGCAAAATAGGGAGAAAATAATAAGAAAATAATATTAAAAAATAGATTTTTTTGTCTTTAGTAAATTCAGGCTGGGTCGGGCCGGGCCGGGTCGGGCCCAGGCCAAAAATGCCTTACCCGAGCCTGGCTCATTTTTTAAACTGGCCTTATTTTTTTGTCCAAGCCCATTTTTCGGGCCTATATTTTTGCCCAAACCTTCCTACATTTCGGGCGAGCCTTCGGGCCGGGTCGCCCGGCCCATGCACACCTCTAGCTGCCAATATCCCAACATTCTTAAAAAAGCTGATGAACATCATAGGGATGAGCGAGCAGTGGATTGCAGCTCGAACCAAGCAAAAAGGAGATTGTAAGTGCATCCCTTAGAGAAATTTGAGAGATTTGATCCTAGCACATCCTGATATGAAGAAAAGGGTTGACGTTTTCGCTTTGAGCATTTACAAATTGGTTATCTTCCCCAAGGCTTTAAGGCATATAGACGAGGCGATTTTTGATTTATTTGACCAACTTGATAAAAGGGTCACACCCGCTCCCACAATTCTGGCCGAAACTTTCAAATCCTTGAACGCATGCCGAAAAGCGGGTGAAGGCAGATTCATCGGATACGCACAACTCTTACTAGTGTGGTTCCGCAGCCATTTTTGGAAAGTGGAAAAGGTCTTATATCGAATCTTCTCTGAAAACTATTCTCCACTGAAAGCATTAGTGGCTACGCCAAGACGAGATGATATTATGAAAGAGAAATGAATGATGATTCTCAAAAATCTGCAAGATGAAGACATCGAATGAAGAGCCCCTTGGATTGTCCTTGACAAGATTTTATATTGGTATGGTGATTTTGATTGGGTTCCCCTACTCGGAATATGGGGGGCTGTCAGGTATGCTCCTCTGCTTGTGTCGAAACAATACAAATCAAGACAGTTTAAGTCAGCAACACAAGGGTTAGCTCAGTGCGAGTTTGTATATGATAAACGATAAATTATACATGTTTTTACCTCATGCTTAGCCTAACTTATGAATGAATTATCATTGAATTTGTGGAAATTGGTGCTCTTAATCCTTCTATTTCATATTTTATGCCTATGTGAGCTTAAGGAAGAGAAAAGAGCAAGAAACGAGCCAAAAGCAGAGAAAATGGGCCAAAGTATGAAAACAACACGGCCTAGAGATTCACCACACGGCCGTGCCACACGGTCATTCCACCTTATGCTCAAACACAGCCCAACCCCAACGAGCACGGCCAGACCACACGGCCGTACCACCATCAACAGGCCCGACCACAGCCTGGGCCTCGATCCACAAAGGCGTGGCACACGGGCGTGTCTCTGTCGTGAGGAAGTTCAATTTCACTCGGAAAAGGATTCTTAGAGGCTAAGAAAGGCATTCCAAAGCTCTATATAAAGATCCTAGGGGGGCAACTACTAAGGGGTGCTTTTTTTCTCCCACAAAAGAGTGCCTTATTTCTACCAACACAGAAAGTAAAAGCTAGGAATTACTCCAAGGGAAGCCGATTGATTCATCCCAGAAGCTGAATTTTGCCTCAAGACTGAAGATCTCCCTTCAAATTCCTACATGGGTTTTTGGGTTCTTTATGTTTTGTTATTTTATTCCTTCTGAGATGCTTTCGTTATTAATTATGAACTAAATCCCCCAAATACTTGAAGGGGATGAAACCTAAAATAGATCTGTTTTTATTCTCTCTTGAATTATATGATAAATATTTGATTTGTTCTTAATTGTGTTTTTAACTCTTAAATTGATATTTCTGGGATATTGATTTAAGTCAAATGTGCTTGTGTAGAGGAGCAAAAGTCCTTGCATAAGAGTAGATCCAACACAATTAAGCGAAGTTGATCGCAATCCTAGAGTTAGGACGACGAAAATCTACTGGATTAGGGTCAAACCTAATAAGGGAATCCATAGATCAAGTTAATGCGATTCTAGGGGTTTTAATTAGAAAGAGACTTCAATTAATCAACCTAGGGTTAGTTGTTTTTAGTCTCGAGAGAGATATTAACATAAGTTAGGGAGTTCTACGGATCAAGTCAAGTGAATAAATCGTCTAGTTCAAGAGTTGATAACAAGTGAAGTTTAGGTGGATTCTCCCTTGAGTATTGTCCAAATCAATCAGTTTTTCCTAAGAGTTTTTCCCCAATTTACTTTTTGTTATTTCATAGTTTAATTTTAGAATTAGTTTAGTTTCATAAAAACCCCTTTTATTTCTAGGTTAAATAATAGAAAGAAAGTTAGTACTAGTACTTTTGGTTCCCTTAGGTATGATATCTCAGTCTTGCCACTAAGCTATACTACTATTCGATAGGTGCGCTTGCCTTAAAATTGTTATAATAGTTAGTTTCTGGTGTGATCATTTTTATAAATTTTATTAATTCATATCATGCATATCAAGTTTTTGGCACCGTTGCCAAGGAACTAAGATATTAAGAACACTCGATTTCTATTACTTTAGCCATTACTATTTTTATTTATTTTCAACTTTATTTTTATTTATTTTACTTATTTTAATTTCCTTTGCTTTTTTCCCTTTCTAGGTATCTCTAGTTTATGTCTAGAAGAAACCCAGTAGGACTGTTACTTTTTGACAAAGATTTAGAAGCTACAATTCGTAGAACTCGTGAGAGATCAGACGAAGCCTACATTATTGAGAACAAGGACAAGAGGAAGAACCAGAACCTACTGAAGAGATGGAAGCAAATCAAAACAATCTGTAACACCCCAACCCGTATCCGTCGTCGGAATAAGGTTCCGGAGCATTACTCGGATTTACATATCATTTAGCAAAAATTTCCGTTAAATACTTACCGATTCAATGCATCATATAGATAATTATATTATCATTTAATCAATAGCTTGGCACTTGTCTTAGCATCAATCAACATTGTTAGTATACTTCGCATATTTTATATAATATGCTTATAAGTAACATTCTCTTACCGTTTAAAATCATTTATTTCATTATATTATAATTTCATGTACCATAATTTCCATATATTTCACATATATTTATTCCGATAATAATTCATATCAAACTTAATATAAATCAAATTCTATATGCACATACTTTCCACACCATGTATCCATATAACATGTACAAATCATTATATATATACTTCAAGCATATATGGTAATAATTCATTTCGTATTCATATTGTTTCATAATATACAAATGTACTAATATTTCACATTCAATCCAATATAACATACAATTTAACATATTTTCATGCTCAATTATGATACACAAATTTACCTGACAAAATTGCAAAAATACCCAAATTTAGGGGCATTTTGGTAATTTTTCATTTTCCCCGATTTTCATCCGATCTTGATCTAAATTGATAATTCCATTCAATTTACTAATTTAGACAATCAGTCAATTCATTTCCTTCAAATTGGTCATTTTTTATATCCTTACAAAATTTCCCCTAAAATTTTACTTTTATTCAATTTAGTCCCTAAGCCTAAAGCATACAAATTAGTCATGCTAGTTGAATATTCATATATATTTTCCTCCTCCTCCTCTCCATTCCACATCCTTAATTTATAAAACATGCTTATGAGTAACATCGTCAATAATTTCATTATTTATTTATATGTGAATATTCAAGCTATCCACCTGCATCATAGTCACTAAATTATTTTTATCTTGAGCTAAAGAACCCCAAATTAAGATCCGTCAATTTTCCCTGAAACTAGACTCATATATATTCTTACCATAAAATTTTCATAATTTTTGGTTTATCCAATTAATACAGTTTATTCATTAAAGTCTCCCCTATTTTGCTATTTGACAGTTCTGACCACTCTTCAGTAAAACTTAATTATCTCTTTGCAAAGAATTTGAATGATATTCCCATTTACTTCTCTTGAAAATAGACTCATTCAGGATTCTAAACATATAACTTTAAGCCCCTAATTATTTTTATCCAATTTTTGATGATTTTTCAAAGTCAAAACAGGGGATCCCGAATTCATTCTGACCTTATCTCACAAAATTTATTATATCTCATAATTTACAAATCCATTGCTTATACCGTTTCTTCTATGAGAAATTAGGCTCAATAAGCTTTAGTTTCATATTTTTTTCATCTTCTAATTCGATTTCTAAAATTTATAGTGATTTTTCAAATTTAGTCTACTGCTGCTGTCCAATATTGTTTTAATGCAAGCTGTTTATTACCATTTTTCCCTTAAGCTTTAATAAATAACAATTTCGTCCCTACTCAATTAGCCTCTCAATAGAGCTTATTTTTTTTCAATTAACACTCTATTCTATCACTTTAAACTACTTTACATCTTTTGAAAATCATAATTTCAGCACTAGACTTTAATTCCAAACATTTTCACAATTAGGTGCTAACTAATTCATTCACTTTACTAACTTAATTCATACTCTATTTTTATTCAAGTTCCATCCCAACTCAAATTTATCTACTAACTTTTCAGCTTATTTAACTAGTTTCAAAATTTCCTCAAATTAGCCCTTCAACATAAAACTTATGAATTACATCACAATTCAATCCTTATTTAATTTCTAACTTGAATTTCTATCAATTTAACCATTATTTCATCATTTTACTCAACATGAACATTATCTATGAATCTAATAACTTTCAAAATATCAACTTATTTTCATCAAAATCTTATTCCAAAGCTTCTAAAACATCAAAATTAAATAAAATGGGCTAGATTAACTTACCTATTAAACTTCCAAGCTCTAAAATCCTTATTTCTCCTTTTTCTTTTCTTTTCTTCTTTCTTTCTTTCCTTCCCCTGCTTTTCGTTCCACATTCTGTTTCTCTTTTTTTTTTTTGTTTATATATATATATATATATATATATATAATATAATAACATTAATAAATATCTATTTAACAATCCATTATTTCTTTTACATTTGTATACAAATATATTAATACACTTGTATCAATTTATTTCTATAAACTTGTCTTTCTTTAATCTATTTATTATACAAATATCTTATAATAGATTTATTTAATTAATAAATATCTTTTATAATTAATAAATATCCATTAATAATTAAATACTTATATTACAAATGTATGTATTTTTATCCATACACTTGTATATTTTATTTACTATACATTTGTCTATATACTAATTTATTTATCATATAATATCAATTTAATAATAACAATGATATTAATATTTACTTAAATAATAAGTAAATACATACATATATTACAAATATATTTACATTATTTATCACATATGTATTTTATTTTTATCACACACTTGTCACAATTTAATTTATTTATCATATAAATATCTTATAATATAATTATAATAAATTAATTTAATATCATTTGTTACTAATAAATATATATATTTTTTATAATTAAAATCTAAGTAAAAATCTTAGATTTTTACTTTATATGCCGCCTCACTTATGCTAAATGGCATAATTGCCATTATAGTCCCTTTTATTTTCTTTTAATCTATAATTAAACTTTCACACTCTATTCAATTTAATCCTTTTTACCCAATCATCCTTAATTAAGCTAAATTCACTTGATTAAACTCTAATTAACCACTCAATTAGCTTTTTAAATATTTTTGATATATATTTACGGATCCAATTTTCAGTAACGGAGACTCAAAAATATACTTTTCCGATAACTGTAAAATTCGGGTTATTACACAATCTACCACCTCCGGCAATAGCCGCAGAACCGGTCAACCAAAATGATGCTCCTCGTACTATGTATGATTATGCTAAACCGAATTTGTCTGGTACTCAATCTAGTATTATTAGGCCTGCTATTGCTGCAAATAATTTTGAATTAAAACCTAACACCATTCAGATGATTCAGCAGTTTGTTTAGTTTGGTGGTTTACAGGATGAGGATCTCAACTCTCACTTAGTAAGTTTTTTGGAATTCTGTGATACTTTTAAAATCAATGGTGTTTTTAATGATGCCATTCGCCTCCAACTATTTCCTTTTTCCTTAAGGAATAAAGCTAAACAATGGTTAAATTCTCTACCACGAAGCTCAATCACTACATGGGAACAGATGACTGAAAAATTTTTACTTAAGTATTTTCCTCCAGCTAAAACAGCTAAATTGCGGAATGATATCTCTTCTTTTATGCAGATGGATTTAGAGACACTTTATGATGCCTGGGAGAGATACAAAGATCTTTTGAGAAGGTGCCCTCACCATGGGTTGCCTTTATGGTTATAAGTTCAAACCTTTTACAACGGTTTGAATCCCTCAACAAGGCAGATGATTGATGCAGCCATCGAACGAACAATCAACAATAAAACATCCGAAGCAGTCTATGGGTTTATAGAAGAGATGTCACTGAATAACTATCAGTGGCAAGTCATGAGGATAAAGTCGACAAAAGCTACAGGAGTTTTTAACATTGATGTCATCACCATGCTTTCTAATCAGATAAAACTTTTAAATAAAAAGATTGATAATTTTGTTGGTTCTACGCAGGCACACCCAGTGATGTAGTGTGACGCAATTTAGGGAAACATGTACAATCCAAATTTCTCTTCCTATGGACACAACATGGAAACTGAGCAAGCCAATTATATAGGTAATAATTCTCGACCTCAAAATAATCCCTATAGTAACATTTACAATGCAGGTTGGCAGAACCACCCAAATTTTTCATGGGGAGGACAAGGAAATCAAAGACAACCACCTTCTCCAGGATTTCAGCAAACACCTCCACAACAAGAGAAAAAGCTGAGCCTTGAAGAGATGTTCACAAATTTATGGCCGCATCAGAAACCCGTTTCCATACACTGAAATGGCACTGAAGAACCAGCAAGCATCCATTCAAGGGCCCGAGAATCAAATTGGTCAACTCGCAAAGATGATATCTGATAGACCACAAGGTAGTTTACCGAGTAATACTAAGCCAAATCCTAGAGAACATGTAAAAGCAATTACTCTAAGGGATGGGAAAGTACTCGCTGAACTTGAAAAAAGCCTATTCAAGAATCTCAAAAGGAAAAGGTAGAGGAAGAGGAACCCAAGGAAAACACTTCGCCAGCAATTAAAGAATACAAACCACCCATACCATATCTGGCAAAGTTAAAGAAAGACCGCACAGATGCTCAATTTGGTAAATTTCTTGAACTTTTTAAACAGCTACATATTAACTTACCTTTTGTTGAAGCAATTTCGCAGATACCGAAGTACGCAAAATTTTTAAAGGAACTTTGATATGCGTGATATGAAGTAATAAAATTTATAATAAATGATTACACTAAAAACTAACTATTATCATGATTTTAAGGCAAGTGCACCTATCGAACAGTAGTATAGCTTAGTGGCAAGACCGAGATATTGTACCCAAGGGAACCAAAAGTATTAGTACTAACTTTCTTTCTATTATTTAACCTAAAAATAAAAGGGGATTTTATTAAACTAAACTAATTATTGGACTAAGCTAAGAATGCACAAAAAGTAAATTGGGGAAAAACTCTTAGGAAAAACTGATTGATTTGGACAATACTTAAGGGAGAATCCACCTAGACTTCACTTGTTATCAACTCTTGAACTAGACGATCTATTCACTTGACTTGATCTATAGAAATCCCTAACTTATGTTAATATCTTTCTCGAGACTAAAAACAACTAACCCTAGGTTGATTAATTGAAATCTCTTTCTAATTAAAACCATAGAGTCGCATTAACTCGATCTATGGATTCCCTTATTAGGTTTGACCCTAATCCAGTAGATTTTCATCGTCCTATCTCTAGGATTGCTATCAAATCCACTTAATTATGTTGGAAATGCAGGGACTTTTGCTCCTCTACATAAGCACATTCGACTTAAATCAATATCCCAGAAATATCAATTTAAGAGTTAAAAACACAATTAAGAACAAATCAAATATTTATCATATAATTCAAGAGAAAATAATAACAAGATCTGTCTTAGGTTTCATCCCCCTCAAGTATTTGGGGGATTTAGTTCATAATTATAAAAGACAACATCTCAAAAGAAATAAAATAACAAAACATAAAAAACCCAAAAACCCTGTAGAAATTTGAAGGGAGATCTTTAGTCTTGAGGGAGAATTCAGCTTTTGAGATGAATCAATCGGCTTCCCTTGGAGTAATTCCTTTCTTCTACTCTCTGTGTTGGTAGAAATAAGGCACTCTTCTGTAGGAGAAAAAGTACACCCATGAAGTTGCCTACTAGGGTCTTTATATAGAGCTTTAGAATGCCTTTCTTAGCCTCTAAGCATCCTTTTCCGAGTGAAATTGTACTTCCTCACGACAGGAACATGCTCGTGTGCCACGCCTGTATGGGTCAAGGCCCAGGCCATGGTCGGGCCTATTGATGGTGGCACGGCCGTGTGGTCTGGCTGTGCTTGTCGGGGTTGGGCAGTATTTGAGCTTAAGGAGGCACGGTCGTGTGGCACGACCATGTGGTGAATCTCCAGCCGTGTTGTTTTCATTCTTTGGCCCATTTTCTATGTTTTTTGCCCGTTTCTTGCTCTTTTCTCTTCCTTAAGCTTACCTGGGCATAAAACATGAAATAAAAGGATTAAAAGCACCAATTTCCATAGATTCAATTATAATTCATCCATAAATTAGGCTAAGCATGAGGTAAAAACATGTATAATTTATCGTTTATCAAATACCCCCACATTTAAGCCTTTGCTTGTCCTCAAGCAAAATCTCAACTCACAATTAAGAATCATTCTTCTCAACTTATAACTCTTATCAATAATGTTTCAAACTAATCCACAAGTAATCATACAATGAGAATTCAACCAGAAGAACATTAAAGATTTAAACACTCTAAGTTGAGAATTTTATCACAGAAACATAGGTTTTCTCCCTTCTCCTAAGTAATTACCTTTCAATCGAAATTAATAAGATTTGACATCCTCACTAAAGATTCACTCTATCCACTCAAAGTGTTTAGGGTTCAAGAATTAAGCACTCTTTAGTCAACTTGGAAAGTTATTACTATAGGCTTGCAAGAAAATCAAATCTCCACCACTATAGATTGATATGACGCATCGATCAAAAGGTCTTTCAATGGTTGTAATGGGGCTTTGGTCAGGGGTGTTGTCACAAGTTGAAAAAGAGAGGGTTAGAATCGAGATTGAATTGAAAAATCATCTAGCTAGAAAAATCTCTATCACTAGAACATATTCCTCGAGCTAAGCCTTATGATGACATCATTCTGGGTTTGATAGTTTATAATTGAAATATGCAAAAATATTAAACTATAACTAAGATATGAATTACAACTGAATTAACTGTATATACATTTTTTTAAGAATAAATCAAATATTACAATAATTTGAATAATTACAACTTTACAACCTGGAAAAGAGAATAAAGCTAGATAATAATTTAACTCAAATCTCAACAAAAATAGGGATCAAAATAATTGAATGGATTTCAACAAAAACGGGTTATGGGTTAATATTAGATGTAAGTCAAAGAATGGGTTGTTAGGCTCAATGAGGTTTACTAGGGGTCAATTTATAGAGGTAGGCTTTTATGGAGTAAGTGGGTTAAATCCTAGGTGCCTTTATCATCTCAGTGTCAAATCAGTGATGTGGTCTTGACATGTATAATCAAAGTAAGTTCTAGAATAGCAAATCAATATTGACTCACTCAAAGCAACAATAAAAGTGAGCACGAAAGAATGTATGCTCAAAAGGCTCAAAAATCTCACTAGAATTATGGCTTTTGATGTCAATCCTGCGAATTTCAAATCTCAAGATAACACTTAAAATTAGGGAAAACAACCTAGAAAAACTTTACATTCTCAAAAAATTCAACTTATCATGCTTGATTCCCTAGTGTTTTAAAGTTTGAATAATCAAAGCATAAGCACCTATGTCTTAATTCTCAACATATCAATGAAAATCATAAATCAATCAGAATTAATTCCTAATAGGAGATTGAAGATAATGCAGAGAGTGAAAGTGAGAATTCGAAATTTTGAGAATAATGCAAAATGTTAGTTTTAAAAATTTTCAGGGATTTCAAAGAGAATGTAATGACTGAAAGTAAGTTCCCCCCACACTTAAGATGTACATTGCCCTCAATGTACAAAGATACATTAGCAGCAATAGAAGCATAAAATCATAAGATAGGGAAAGGCATGAAACTCCCTGGATTGGATGAATTTGTGAGGTGGTGGTGCCTATAGAGTGGCTGGGACAAAGAAAGGTACAGAGGTGGATACTCTAGATGTAGTAGCATTTGTTTGTCCACAGCTTTCATGTTGTGAGTGTAGGCTTTTGCAGTGTCAACTAGGTGAGGTTGAAGCAAGGTTCCTCTTAGATTTTTTATTTGAGCTGTAGAGCTCCTTTGAAACTGCGAAAGCACTTATCAGTTTTAGGGAATTTAGATTAATGGAATATGTTTGTTAGGGGATAGCCGATATGAAATAATAAAAATAAAGGAATAAAATAAATTAAGTTCTAAAAATACTAAAATTCAAATAATGAAAAAGATAAGATGAAATAAAATAAAAGGAAAAATAAAAAGGAAAATAAAAGAGAAGAAAAGAGGATTGAGAAGTTCTAATCCTCAGATGGGTCGCAAGGTGGGGGTGGTGCAGAAATATGAAGGTGCTGGCATATCTGCTGAAGTGTAGCATCGATATGATCTAAGAGTTGGAAGCACTGCTGCTTGAATCGTGTGAGGCGCTCAGATATGTCAGCATGTGATGTTGCCACATGAACTAGGCAGCGAGGGGGTGATGGCTCAGTAAGTGCCTCCTCCGGTAGTGGTGGGACACCATCAGTAATGTTCTCGGGATCCTCCTACTCGGTGTCTCGAAGTAGGTGGTATTGTAAAGGATCGGTCCCACGTCGGCGCTAGATCATCCTCATGTGTAGCATAGTCTAGATGCCCTAAGGAGACATCTGGCCGATCAAAGTGTAGGAGGATGTCTGGGCCGCAGTGTTGAGCAGGCTGAAGAAGCGGGCCAACCGTGTGATGTACAGACCTATAGATATCACGCCCCTGCGATGCCTCTCAGTCTGATGTTGGATGGCCTGGGCGATGAAATAGGCGAGGTCGATGGTATGTGTATTCGCCATTGATATGCGTAATATGAAGTAATAAAATTTATAATAATGATCGTACCAAAAACTAACTATTATCACGACTTTAAGGCAAGTGCACCTATCGAACAGTAGTATAGTTTAGCGGCAAGACCGAGATATCGTACCCAAGGCAACCAAAAGTACTAGTACTAACTTTCCTTTTATTATTTAACCTAAAAAAAAAGGGATTTTATGAAACTAAACTAATTCTAAAACTAAACTAAGAATGCACAAAAAGTAAATTGGGGAAAAACTCTTAGGAAAACTGATTGATTTGGCAATGCTCAAGGGAGAATCCACCTAGACTTCACTTGTTATCAATTCTTGAACTAGATGATTCATTCACTTGACTTGATCTGTAGAAATCCCTAACTTATGTTAAAATCTCTCTCGAGACTAAGAACAACTAACCCTAGGTTGATTAATTAAAACCTCTTTCTAATTAAAACCTCTAGAGTCGCATTAACTTGATCTATGGATTCCCTTATTAGGTTTGACCCTAATCCAGCAGATTTTCATCGTCCTATCTCTAGGATTGCGATCAACTCTGCTTAATTATGTTGGATCTACTCCTATGCAGGGACTTTTGCTCCTTTACATAAGTACATTCGACTTAAATCAATATTCCGGAAATATCAATTTAAGAGTTAAAAACACAATTAAGAACAAATCAAATATTTATCATATAATTCAAGAGAAAATAATAACAAGATCTGTCTTAGGTTTCATCCCCCTCAAGTATTTGGGGGATTTAGTTCATGATTATAAAAGAAAACATCTTAGAAGAATAATGATAACAAAACATAAAGAACCCGAAAACCCCTGTAGGAATTTGAAAGGAGATCTTTAGTCTTGAAGGAGAATTCGACTTCTGAGATGGATCAATCGGCTTCCCTTCGAGTAATTCTCTACCTTTAACTCCCCGTCTTGGCGGGAAAATAATGTCTCCTTTGAAGTTGCCTCCTAGGGTCTTTATATAGAGTTTAGAATGGTTTTCTTAGCCCCTAAGCAACCTTTTCAGAGTGAAATTGAACTTCCTCACGACAGGGACACGCCCGTATGCCACGCTCGTGTGGATCGAAGCCCAGGCCGTGCTCGGGCCTGTTAAGGTGGCACGGTCATGTGGTTTGGCTGTGTGAGTCAGGGTTGGGCCGTGTTTATGCTCAAAGTGGCACAACCGTGTGACACGGCCATGTGACATAGCCATGTGATGGATCTCTGGGCCATGTTGATTATTGAATTGGGGCTAATTTGCCCGTTTTTGGCCTGTTTCTTGCTCTTTTCTCTTCCTTAAGCTTACCTGGGTGTAAAACATGAAATAGAAGGATTAAGAGCACTAATTTCCCCAAATTCAATGATAATTCATCCATAAATTAGGCGAAGCATGAGGTGAAAACATGTATAATTTATCGTTTATAAAATACCCCCACACTTAAGCCTTTGCTTGTCCTCAAGCAAAATCTCAACCCACAGTTAAGAATCATTCTTCTTAACTTACAATCCTTATCAATAATGTTTTAAACTAATCCACAAGTAATCATACAATGAAAATTCAATCAGAAGAACATTAAGTTTCAAACATTCTAAGTTGAGAATTTTATCACAGAAATATAGGCTTCTTCCCTTCTCTTAAGTAATCACCTTTCAATCAAAATCAACAAGATTTGGCATCCTCACTAAAGATTCACTCTATCCACTCAAAATGTTTAGGGTTCAAGAATTAAGCACTCTTTAGTCAACCTGAAAAGTTATTACTATAGGCTTGCAAGAAAATCAAATCTCCACCACTATAGATTAATATGACACATTGATCAAAAGGTCCTTCAATGGTTGTAATAGGGCTTTGGTTAGGGATGTTCTCATAAGCTGAAAGAGAAGGTTAAAATTGAGATTGAATTGAAAGATCATCTAACTAGAAAAATCTCTATCACTTGAACATATTTCTAGAGCTTAAGTCTTCTGATGACATCGTTCCAGATTCGGTAGCTTATAATTGAAATATGTAAAAAATATTAAACTATAACTAAAATATGAATTACAACTGAATTAATTGTATAAACACCTTTTTGTGTTTTTTTTGGGTTTTTTTTAGAATAAATCAAATACAATACTTTGAATGTTTATAAACTGAACAAGAGAACAAAGCTAGATAATAATTTCAACTCAAATCTCGACAAAAATAAGGATCAAAATAATTGAATGGAATTCAACAAAAAATGGGTTATAGGTTAATATTAGAGGTAAGTCAAAGAATGGGTTGTTAGGCTCAATGGGGTTCACTAGGGGTCAATTTATGGAGGTAGGCTTTTATAGAGTAAGTAGGTTAAATCCTATGTGCCTTTATCATCTCAGTGTATCAAATCAATGATGTGGTCTCGACATGTATAATCGAAGCAAGTTCTAGAATAACAAATCAGTATTAACTCACTCAAAGCAACAATAAAAGTGAGCATGAAAGGATGTATGTTCAAATGGCTCAAAAATCTCACCAGAATTGTCAATCCTGCGAATTTTAAATCTCAAGCTAACACTTAAAATTAGGGAAAATAACCTTGAAAAAATTTAAATTCTCAAAAATTTCAACTTATCATGTTTGATTCCCTAATGTTTTAAAGTTTGAATAATCAAAGCATAAGCACCTATGTCTTAATTCTCAACAAATCAATAAAAATCATAAATTAATCAGAATTAATTCCAAATAGGAGATTGAGATTAATGCAGAGAATTTGAAATTTGAGAGCAATTTTCAGGGATTTCAAAGATAATATAAAGAATGAAAGTAAGTTTCCCCTCCACACTTAAGATGTACATTGCCCTCAATGTACAAAGATAAGATTAATAGCAATAGAAGCACAAGATCATAAGTTAGGGAGAGAAGTAAAACTCCCTGAATATTGGATGGAACCCTTGAATTGTGAAAGCTGTCTTGGAGGAAGGAATACTTGAAGTTCATGATTTTGGGTGACTAGAGAAATTAATCATAACTGTGTAAAGTTCAAGTAGTACTTGATAGGAATTTAATTGTAAAATAAAAAGAACAAGAGAAATAAAAAGTAAAGAAAATGAAAATTAAAAATAAAAATTAAGTAACAGTGATTTGGCCCCACGGCCGTGTAAGGGATCACACGCCCGTGTCTGAATTGGCAGGTTCAACCACGGTCTTGGGGCACGGGCGTGTCGCACACCCGTGTTGTATTAACAGGTTTGGCCACGGCCACATCACACGGCCGTGGTAAGTTATCGAAGCCCGTGTGTTAGGGACATCTTATCCTGCTCATACACGGCCATATCGCACGGGCGTGTCTTTGCTTGTGGTGTCCACACGGCTTGAGGCACGCCCGTGGGCATGGCCGTGTGGCTCAAAAAACCTGCATTCAAAGGGTTAGTTGATGTATTAAAGAGCTTAAATAAAATAATTTACTAAGTCAGTGCTTGGGTTACCTCCCAAGAAGCACTTATTTATAGTTTAGGCTCGACCAAATGTTCACAGTGGTTTGAAGAGTTGGAACTCTTTTAACCTATTTTCAGCTTCATTATCAAAACAAAGTTTAAGTTGCGTTTGATTTACCTTGAAAGTGCCGAGTGACTCATGATTTATCTTGACTGTACCATAGGGAAAGATTTTCATTACCGTGAAGTAGGGTATGTCACTTGTATGTTCTTTTGAATTCAAGATTCTAGGATCGTCTTCCCCTAATATTACCTTATCTCCTACCTTGATTTGATTCGTTTTCACTTGAGGGTCGTCTTGGTGATGCTCTGGGTTGGTATGGCATACTTTGGGCTTTTCGTGATAGTTCGGCCATTCATCTAGTTCCTCGATCTGAAGCATTCGCTTTTCAGGTGCATCACCATTGGATGGACTTGTCTGTGATTGGGTTGCCTTTCTGTGGAGTGTATCCTACACAGAAGGTTGGGTGGTGAGTTCAGTGTTTTTACAAGGACTCGTGACTATATTATTATCAACAGTCTTAATCAAGTTTCGAGCTTGTACAGTAACTTTGTCATCACCTACACGTAGTGTAAGTTAACATGTTCCTAAATCAATTACTGTTCTGGCAGTTGCTAAAAAAGGTCGCCCTAGAATTAAGGGTACATTGCTATCCTCATCAATGTCTAAAACAACAAAGTCAACTGGGAATATAAATTTATCAATTTTGACAAGCACATCTTCAATTATTCCCTTAGGAAACCTAATAGTTTTATCAGCTAGTTGAATGCTCATCTTGGTTTGCTTAGGTTTTTCAAGACCTAGTTGTTTAAACAGTTTATAAGGTATGACATTTATACTAGCCCCTAGATCAGCTAAAGCATTTTTGGCGTCTAGGCTACCAAGTAAACAAGGAATAGTAAAACTCCCTGGATCTTTTAATTTGGTTGGCAGTTTATTTTGGAGAATAGCTGAGCATTCCTCATTGAGTTCCACTGTGGATAGTTCTTCCAACTTCCTTTTATTTGTGAGAAGTTCCTCTAAAAATTTAGTGTACTTCGGCATCTGCAAAATTTCTTCAACAAAAGGTAAGTTGATGTGTAATTTCTTTAAGAGTTTAAGAAACTTACTGAATTGCTCATCTGTACGGTCTTTCTTTAGCGCGTTTGGGTATGGGATACGAGGTTTATATTCCTTGATGACTGGCTCGTTATTACTTACCTCGACCTTGCCTTTACTCACCTCATTCTCCTTACATAGCTCTGGTTTGGTTTTGGTTAATCCTTCCTCATCTATTGTATTCACGGAATTGAGTTGCTCCTTAGGGTTAATCTCAGTATTGCTTGGTAACCCACCTTGTGGTTTTTCAGAAATTAACTTGGTGAGCTGGCCTATTTGTGTTTCGAGTCCTTGAATGGATGCTTGTTGGTTCTTCAGTGCCATTTTGGTGTTTTGGAAACGGGTTTCTGACACGGCAATAAATTTTGTGAGCATCTCTTCAAGGTTCAGCTTTTTCTCTTATTGGAATGGTGGCTGTTGAAATCCCAGAGAAAGTGGTTGTCTTTGATTTCCTTGTCCTCCCCATGAAAAATTGGGGTAGTTCCGCCAACCTGCATTGTAAGTATTACTATAAGGGTTATTTTGAGGTCTAGAATTGTTACCCATATAGTTGGCTTGCTCAGTTTCCATGCCATGTCCATAATAGGAGTAATCTGAATTGAACATATTTCCCTGGGTTGCGTCACACTGCATCACTGGGTGTGCCTGCGTAAAACCAACAGAATTATCTATTATTTTATTTAAAAGTTCTACCTGATTAGTAAGCATGCTGACAGCGTCAATATTAAAACTCATTTAGCTTTTGTCAGCTTTGTCCTCATAACTTGCCACTGATAGTTATTTAGTGACATCTTTTCTATAAACTCATAGGCTGCTTCGGGTGTTTTGTTGTTGATTGTTCTCCGGCGGCTGCATCGATTATCTGCCTTGTCGAGGGACTCAAACCGTTGTGAAAGGTTTGAACTTGTAACCACAGAGGTAACCCATGGTGAGGGCACATTCTCAAGAGATCTTTGTATCTCTCCCATGCATCGTAAAGCGTCTCTAAATCCATCTGCACAAAAGAAGAAATATCATTCCGTAATTTAGCTATTTTGGCTGGAGGAAAATACTTAAGTAAAAAATTTTTGGTCATTTGTTCCCATGTAGTAATAGACCCTCATGGTAAAGAATTTAACCACTGTTTAGCTTTGTTTCTCAGGGAGAACGGGAATAGCCTAAGACAAATGGTATCATCAGAAACGCCATTTATTTTCAATGTATCGCAAAATTCTAAAAAGTTGGCCAGATGCGAGATAGGATCCTCATCCCGCAATCCATCAAACTGAACAAATTACTATATCATTTAAATAGTGTTAGGTTTCAGTTCAAAATTATTTGCAGCAATAGTAGGCCTAACAATGCTAGATTCAGTGCCTTCTAAATTAGGTCTAGCATAATCATACATAGTACGCGGAGTAGGATTTTGCTCAACAGGATTTGCGGCTACTACAGGAGGTAGCTGGTTATCCTGATTTGCTTCCATCTCTTCAATAGGTTCAAGTTTTTCTTCTTATCCTTCTTTTGGATATTGCAAGCTTCTTCTTATCTGTCGGCGAGTTTGTCAAACTGTCACTTCTAAATCATCGTCAAAAAGTAGTGGTCCTCCTGGGTTTCTTCTAGTCATAACTAGAGATACCTAGAAGTGGAAAAACAAATTAAAACAAATAAATAAACAAATAAAAATAAAAATTGAAAATTTATATAAATATAAATAGTAATGGCTAAAGTAATAAAAATCGAGTGTTCCTAATATCTTAAATCCCCGGCAACGGCGCCAAAAACTTGGTATATGTGATATGAAGTAATAAAATTCATAATAATGATTGTGCCCAAAACTAACTATTATCACGACTTTAAGGCAAGAGCACCTATCGAACAGTAGTATAGTTTAGCGGCAAGACCGAGATATCGTACCCAAAGGAACCAAAAGTACTAGTACTAACTTTCTTTATATTATTTAACCTAAAAATAAAAGGGGATTTTATGAAACTAAACTAATTCCAAACAAAACTAAGAATGCACACAAAGTAAATTGGGGAAAAACTCTTAGGAAAACTGATTGATTTGGCAATACTCAAAGGAGAATCCACCTAGACTTCACTTGTTATCAATTCTTGAACTAGACGATTTATTCACTTGACTTGATCAGTAGAAATCCCTAACTTATGTTAAAATCTCTCTCGAGACTAAGAACAACTAACCCTAGGTTGATTAATTGAAATCTCTTTCTAATTAAAACCCCTAAAGTCGCATTAACTTGATCTATGGATTCCCTTATTAGGTTTGACACTAATCCAGTAGATTTTCGTCGTCCTATCTCTAGGATTGCGATCGGCTCTGCTTAATTGTGTTGGATCTACTCCTATGCAGGGACTTTTGCTCCTCTACATAAGCACATTCAACTTAAATCAATATCCTGGAAATATCAATTTAAGAGTTAAAAAAATAATTAGGAACAAATCAAATATTTATCATATAATTTAAGAGAAAATAATAACAAGATCTGTCTTAGGTTTCATCCCTCTCAAGTATTTGGGGGATTTAGTTCATGATTATAAAAGAAAACATCTTAGAAGAATAATGATAACAAAACATAAAGAACCCGAAAACCCCTGTAGGGATTTGAAGGGAGATCTTTAGTCTTGAAGGAGAATTCGGCTTCTGAGATTGATCAATCGGCTTCTCTTCGAGTAATTCCCTGCCTTTAACTCCCCGTCTTGGCGGGAAAATAATATCTCCTTTGAAGTTGCCTCCTAGGGTCTTTATATAGAGTTTAGAATGGCTTTCTTAGCCCCTAAGCAACCTTTTCCGAGTGAAATTGAACTTCCTCACGACAGGGACACGCCCGTGTGCCACGCCCGTGTGGATCAAAACCCAGGCCGTGCTCGGGCCTGTTAAGGTGGCACGACCATGTAGTCTGGCCGTGTGAGTTGGGGTTGGGCCGTGTTTATGCTCAAAGTGGCACGACTGTGTGACATGGTCGTGTGGTGAATCTCCGGGCCATGTTGATTATTGAATTTGGCCAAATTTGCCCCTTTTTGGCCCTTTTCTTGCTCTTTTCTCTTCCTTAAGCTTACCTGGGCATAAAACATGAAATAGAAGGATTAAGAGCACCAATTTCCACAAATTCAATGATAATTCATCCATAAATTAGGCTAAGCATGAGGTGAAAACATGTATAATTTATCGTTTATCAGCCATGCTCCATAGAAAATAGGCATCGTGGGTGTTGACGACACCTGTGCTCTTACGTCTGCCCGTCAAGGTGTGTGTGAGGAGGGCGTGTATGTACCTCAGAGATGGGGCGAGGTTGGTCGTTTTGGAGCAACCTGGGTCGTATGTGGGTTGCTCAGGGACGATGGCGCGCCAGCAGTTCACTGTAGAGACGTGAATGTGACGGTGGAGTGTAGAAAGGTCCTCCTCCTCCATGAACTGCTCGGCGTGGAGGCCGAGAGCTGTACCGAACTCCGGTACACTAAGCTGACGTACTAGGCCTCCTAAACAGAACTGGATCATCCCTGGATCGTCGTGATAGTTCATCACCGTCTGTAGATGAAACGTGGAGCAGAACTCGAGTGTGAGTTCAAAATATGTGGGCTCTACGATCTGAAAGAATTGCTCTCACAGGTCTGTCATCAACAAGGCCCAAACCTCATCTGCTAAGTGGACCTGCTCTAAAGCAGTCCAGTTAACGCACCTTCCCACTCCGAGGGGTTTGGCTCTCAATATCTGGAATAACTCCTCTTGGGAGTTCTGCGGGAATTGTATGAACGGATGTCGGACCTGAGCAGTGGGTCTCGACGAAGAACCACCGGGTCCCTTCCGCTTCTTTGAAGTAAGGACGACAACTTTCTTACCGCGTGATGATGACATAGTTCTTAAAAAATAAAACGATAAGCATTAGTCCTAATAAAGATTGAACTAAATTAAAAAGACAATATGAATGGTGATCAATTCTTATGCTTAACAAAACAAAACATATTAAGATTAGTATTGAAATGTTAATTCGCTAACCTAAGTAAAATATTTTACTTATCCTAAACATTACAACAACTTATGGGGGCATGGGTATCAATTTATACTAAGTGAATACTACTTTAGATAAGAAAAAGTGGCAACCTAAGGATAGTCTAAATGGCATCATGAAATTCTCTACAATATTCTAGATTGTTCATGCTAAATCAATGAATTTCCTACCCAAAAAATAATGTAAAAACTAAATAAAACATGTTATTAATATGAAAATGGATAAAAATATTAGAAATTAAAGAGAAAAATATGAAAAAGGAACCGAATAAGTGACTAATGGGGTGGAACACGGTCGTGATACGGGTAGAACGGTCGTGGAGGAGCTTTGGAGGCTGGCGGTGGCGCTAGGAAGGCTTGATGTGGGTTTTAGGTGGGAGGATTTTAAGGTTTCAATTGAATAAGAAGATGAATAGTGGTCTTTTTATATAGGTTTTTGGGTCACACGAGCATGTCACACCCCCGTGTGGCTTGGGTTTTGCCCATGTGGTTTAAAAATCAGGGATTTTGGCGTGCCTGGTTCGAGTCACACGCCCGTGTACCTAGGGCGTGTTGAGGCACACGGCCGTGTCACACGGTCGTGTCCTTTGACGTTCACTTCTCCCACAACCGTGTAATAGGTCACACGCCCGTGTCTGAATTGATAGTGTCGACCACGGCCTTGAGGCACAGGCGTGTCGCACACCCGTGTTGGAATTGATAGTGTTGGCCACAGCCATATCGCATGACTCTGGCAATTTGTTGCAAGCCGTGTGTGATTCAACAGGTTCGGCCACGGCCACATCGCATGGCCGTGGCAATTTGTCGAAGCCCATGTGTTAGAAGAATTTTTTTACCCTACTTGTACACGGCCGAATTACACGGCTGTGTCTCTACCCGTAGTGTCCACAGGGCCTTAGGCACGCCCGTGGGCATGGCCGTGTGGCTCGAAAAACCTGCATTAAAAAGTGTTAGTCGATGTATTAGAAAGCTCAAATAAAAGGATTTACTAAGTTAGTGCTCGGGTTGCCTCCCGAGAAGCGCTTGTTTAGAGTCTAAGCTCGACTCTACTTGTATGTATCATGACGGGAGTTCGTGGAGCTGAAGCTCCTCCCTATTATTCTTGAAATTCTCACCTCTATAATGTTTAAGCCGATGGCCGTTTACCTTGAAAGTGTCATGGTTTGGATGAGTTACCACTGTGCCGTTTGGAAAGACAGTTTGAACAGTGAACGGGCCTGACCATCTTGATTTAAGTTTTCCAAGGAATAGTTTAAGCCTTGAGTTGTATAATAAGATGAGATCACCAGTTTTGAACTACTTAGGTTGTCTCAAACGATTGTCATGGCGTCGCTTTGTAGCTTCCTTATATAATTGTCAGTTTTCGTAGGCATTGCAGCGCCATTCATCTAGCTCATTTACTTGCATTAGACGTTTCTCACCTGCAAGCTTAAAATCAAGATTTAAAAATTTAATAGCCAAAATGCTTTATGTTCGAGTTCAAATGGCAGATGACAACTTTTTCCGTAAACAAGTCTATAAAGAGATGTTCCTATAGGAGTTTTAAATATAGTTCTATAAGCCCATAAGGTGTCATCTACTTTCCTTGATCAATCTATCCTATTTGTTTCTACCGTTTTTTCTAGAATGCATTTTAATTCTCTATTTGTCACTTCAACTTGACCACTGGTTTGTGGGTGATAGGGGGTAGCTATTATATGGTGCACTCCATATCTTTTTAAAATTTTATCAAATTGGGCATTGCAAAAAAGAGTACCCCTATCACTGATAATTATCCTAGGTGTTCTGAATCGAGAAAAAAGTTTTTTTAGAAAACATACTACCATTCTTGCATCATTAGTAGGTAAGGCTTGGGCTTTCACCCATTTTGACATGTAATCTACTGCTACTAGTATGTACTTATTCCCAAACGAAGTAGGGAAAGGACCCATGAAATCAATACCCCATACATCAAATATTTCACATAAGAGTATATAGTTTTGAGGCATTTCATTATGCTGAGAGATATTACCTGTTCTCTGGCATTTATCACAAGAGGTCACATACCTGTTGGCATCCTTAAAAAGAGTGGGCCAGTAAAAACCTGATTCGAGTACTTTGTGAGCAGCTCTAGCTCCACTGTGGTGTCCTCCTGTTGGTCCTGAATGGCAGTGGTCCAAAATTTTATATGCTTCTGTTTCGGTAACGCATCTTCGAATGACTTGGTTTGCACAAATACGAAAAAAGAAAGGATCTTCCCAAAAGTAATTTTTCACATCAGCGAAGAATCGCTTCTTTTGCTGATGGGTTAACCTTTTTTGGATTATGTTAGCTGCAAAATAATTTGCAAAATCAGCAAACCAAGGAACAGCAGTTTCTGCTATGGCTAGTAGTTGCTCTTCAGGAAACAATTCGTTTATTTTATCGAGATACCTGGGGTGTGGATTTTCCAATCTTGAAAGGTGATCTGCTGCCAAATTTTCAGCTCCTTTTTTTTCTTTTATTTCTAAGTCAAATTCCTGTAACAATAGAATCCATCTTATTAATCGAGGTTTTGCATCAGTTTTAGTTAAAAGATAACGAAGAGCAGAATGATCAGTATAAACGATGACTTTTGACAATATCAAATATGATCTAAATTTATCAAATGCAAATAAAACGGCTACCAATTCTTTTTCTGTGGTAGTATAATTTGCTTGCGTGGCTGTCAAAGTTTTCCTAGTATAATAAATTGGTCGAAAGTGCTTGTCTCTTCGTTGTCCCAAAACTGCACCTACTACAAAATCACTTGCATCGCACATTAGTTCAAAAGGTAAATTCCAATCAGGTGAAATTATAATCAGGGTATTAACTAACTTTTCCTTGAGAGTGTTAAAAGACTCTAAAAATTCCTGGTCAAAATTGAAAAGCACATCTTTTTCTAGTAATTTTGTTAAAGGCTTAGCTATTTTAGAAAAATCTTTAATAAATCTGCGATAAAAACCAGCATGCCCTAAAAAGCTTCTTATAGCCTTAACTAAATTAGGGTGAGGTAATTTTTCGATTGTTTCAATTTTTGATTTATCTACCTCTATCCCTTTACTAGAAACTTTATGTCCTAATACAATACCTTCTTGAACCATAAAGTGACATTTTTCCCAATTTAGCACTAGATTGGTCTCTTCACATCTTATCAGAACATGTTTTAAATTATTAAGACAGAGTTGAAAAGAATTACCGAAAACTAAAAAATCATCCATAAATACCTCCATGATGTCTTCCACTAGTTCGTCAAAGATAGCTAACATGCATCTCTGAAAAGTGGCAGGAGCGTTACATAAACCAAAAGGTATTCTACGATAAGCAAACGTACCATATGGGCATGTGAATGTTGTCTTTTCTTGATCTTTTGGAGCTATCGGGATTTGGAAGTAACCATAGAGGCCATCCAAGAAACAGTAATACATGTGTCCTGACAATCTTTCCAACATCTGATCAATAAAAGGTAAGGGAAAATAGTCTTTTCGAGTTGCATCATTCAGCTTCCTATAATCAATACAAACTCTCCATCCAGTGACTGTTCTTGTAGGTATTGACTCCTTTTTGTCATTAGACACCATAGTTGCCTCCCTTTTTAGGAACGACCTGCACAGGACTTACCCAAGAATTGTCAGAAATAGGATAAATAATGCCTGCATCTAGAAGTTTAATTACCTCGGCTTTTACGACTTCCTTCATGTTGGGATTCAACCGTCTCTGAGCTTGCACCGATGGCTTATATTCATCTTCCATTAAAGTTTTGTGGGTGTAAAAAGAAGGGCTAATTCCTTTAATATCAGAAATCTTCCAAGCTATAGCCTTTTTGTGTTCCCTTAATACTTGAAGTAATTCCTCTTTCTTTTCAGCGCTCAAGTCTGATGCGATAATCACTGGTAATGTAGAATCATCTCCAAAAAATGCATATTCTAAATGGTCAGGCAATTGCTTTAGCTCTAATTTAGGAGGTTCATCAATTGAGGGTTTTTGTCTTAGTTCGTCTTTTAACTTAATACCCTCATAAATTATGTGCCTTGTGATAAGTTCATGAGACTTCAACTCCTTCATTACTTCTTTTACTTTAGTGGTGGCTTCATCTTCCTCCCCACCTTGAACAAGACACAGTTCCAACGTGTCTTCAAGAGTGATTTCCTGTAAATTTTCTTGAACAAAGTAGTCAATAACATCAATAAAATAATAGGAATCATCTTGTTCCCTAGAAAATCGCATAGCATCATAAATTTTAAAGACAACTTCTTCTTCACCAACCCTAAACACTAATTTACCATCCCCTACATCAATAATAGCTCTAGTAGTAGCTAAGAATGGGCGTCCTAAAATTAAAGGTACCTCAATATCTTCATCCATGTCAAGCACAACAAAATAAACTGGGAATATGAATTTATCTACTTTTACTAGCACATCTTCAATGATTCCTCTAGGATATTTAACAGATCTATCAGCTAATTGTATACTCATCCTAGTGGGTTTTGGTTCCCCTAGACCTAATTGCTTGAACATTTTGTAGGGCATTAGGTTAATACTAACACCTAGATCAGCTAAGGCTTTTTCAATGATTAAACTACCAATTAAGTAGGGAATAGTAAAACTCCCTGGGTCTTTCAGTTTGGCTGGTAGTTTATTTTGGAGAATAGCTGAGCATTCCTCGTTGAGTTCCACTGTGGCTAGTTCTTCCAACTTTCTTTTATTTATGAGAAGTTCCTTTAAAAACTTTGCATACTTCGGCATCTGCGAAATTACTTCAACAAAAGGTAAGTTAATATGTAGTTGTTTAAAAAGTTCAAGAAATTTATCGAATTGAGGATCCGTGCAGTCTTTCTTTAAATTTGCTGGATATGGAATGGGTGGTTTATATTCTTTAAGTACTGGCGGAGTGCTTTCCTTAGGTACCTCTTCCTCTACCTTATCTTTTGTAGATTCTTGAACAGGCTTCTTTTCTGGTTCAACAAGTACTTTCCCATCTCGTAGAGTAATTGTTTTTACATGTTCTCCAGGATTTGGCTCAGTATTACTTGGCAAACTTCCTTGAGGTCTATTAGATATCATCTTTGCGAGTTGACCAATTTGATTCTCGAGCCCTTGAATGGATGCTTGCTGGTTCTTTAGTGCCGTTTCAATAATTTGGAAACGGGTTTCTGATGCGGCCATAAATTTGGTGAACATCTCTTCAAGGATTGATTTTTTCTCTTGTTGTGGAGGTGGCTGTTGAAATCCCGAAGGAGGTGGTTGTCTTTAATTTCCTTGTCCTCCCCATGAAAAATTGGGGTGGTTCTGCCAACTTGCATTGTAGCTATTACTGTAAGGATTATTTTGAGGTCTAGAATTGTTACCCATATAGTTGACTTGCTCAGTTTCCATGCTGTGCCCATAGGAGGAGTAATCTGGACTGTACATGTCACACTGCATCACTGGGTGTGCCTGCGTAGAACCAACAAAATTATCAATCTTTTTTTTTAAAGTTCTACCTGATTAGAAAGCATGGTGACGGCATCAATATTAAAAACTCCTGCAGCTTTTGTCGGCTTTGTCCTTATGACTTGCCACTGATAGTTGTTAAGTGACATTTCTTCTATAAATTCATAGGCTGCTTCGGGTGTTTTATTGTTATTTGTTCATCCGGCGGCTGCATCGATCATCTGTCTCGTGGAAGGATTCAAACCGTTATGAAAGGTTTGAACTTGTAGCCACAGGGGTAACCTGTGGTGAGGGCACCTTCTTAAAAGATCTTTGTATCTCTCCCAGGCATCATTAAGTGTCTCTAAATCCATCTGCACAAAAAAGAGATATCATTCCGTAATTTACCTATTTTAGCTGGAGGAAAATACTTAAGTAAAAATTTTTCAATCATCTATTCCCATGTAGTGATTGAGCCTCGTGGTAGAGAATTCAACCATTGTTTAGCTTTGTTCCTTAGGGAAAACAGAAATAATCAGAGGCGAATGGCATTATCAGAAACACCATTGATTTTAAAAGTATCACAGAATTACAAAAAAATTTTGCTAAGTGTGAGTTGGGATCCTCATCCTGGAAACCATCAAACTGAACAAATTGTTGAATCATCTAAATAATGTTAGGTTTTAATTTAAAATTATTTGCAGCAATAGCAGGCCTAATAATACTAGATTGAGTACCAGCCAAATTAGGTTTAGCATAATCATACATAGTATGAGGAGCATCGTTTTGGTTCACCGGTTCTGCGGCTATTGCGGGAGGCGGTAGATTGTCTTGATTTGCTTCCATCTCTTCAGTAGGTTCTTGTTCTTGTCCTTGTTCTGGATAATGTAGGGTTCATTTGATTTCTCTACCATTTCTACGAATTGTAGCTTCTAAATCATCCTCAAAAAGCAGTAGTCCTACTGGGTTTCTTCCAGTCATAAACTAGAGATACCTAGAAAGGGAAAAAAAACAAAGAAAAATTTAGTAAATAAATAAAAATAAAAATAAAAGCTGAAAATAACTTCATATTTTAGTTCCTAATATTTTAGTTCGCCGGCAACGGCGCCAAAAACTTAATATGCGTGATATGAAGTAATAAAATTTATAATAAATGATCACACCAAAAAATAACTATTTTCACGATTTTAAGGCAAGTGCACCTATCGAATAGTAGTATAGCTTAGTGGCAAGACCGAGATATCGTACCCAAGGGAACCAAAAGTACTAGTACTAACTTTCTTTCTATTAATTAACCTAAAAATAAAAAGGGATTTTATTAAACTAAACTAATTATTGGACTAAGCTAAGAATGCACAAAAAGTAAATTGGGGAAAAACTCTTAGGAAAATCTGATTGATTTGGACAATACTCAAGAGAGAATCCACCTAGACTTCACTTGTTATCAACTCTTGAACTAGACGATCTATTCACTTGACTTGATCCGTAAAAATCCCTAATTTATATTAATATCTCTCTCGAGACTTAAAAACAACTAACCCTAGGTTGATTAATTGAAATCTCTTTCTAATTAAAACCCTAGAGTCGCATTAACTCTATCTATGGATTCCCTTATTAGGTTTGACCCTAATCCGGTAGATTTTCGTCGTCCTATCTCTAGGATTGCGATCAACTCTGCTTAATTGTGTTGGATCTACTCATATGCAGGGACTTTTGCTCATCTATATAAGCACATTCGACTTAAATCAATATCCCGAAAATATCAATTTAAGAGTTAAAAACAAAATTAAGAACAAATCAAATATTTATCATATAATTCAAGAGAAAATAATAACAATATCTGTCTTAGGTTTCATCCCCCTCAAGTATTTGGGGGGTTTAGTTCATAATTATAAAAGACAACATCTCAAAAGAAATAAAATATTAAAACATAAAGAACCCAAAAAACCCTGTAGGAATTTGAAGGGAGATCTTTAGCCTTGAGGGAGAATTCAACTTCTGAGATGAATCAATCGGCTTCTCTTGGAGTAATTCCTTACTTCTACTCTCTGTGTTGGCAGAAATAAGGCACTCTTTTGTGGGAGAAAAAGTACACCCATGAAGTTGCCTCCTAGGGTCTTTATATAGAGCTTTAGAATGCCTTTCTTAGCCTCTAAGCATCATTGTCCGAAATTGTACTTCCTCATGACAGGGACACACCCGTGTGCCACGCTTGTGTGGATCAAGGCCAGGCCGTGGCCGGGCTTATTGATGGTGGCACGGCCGTGTGGTCTGGCCGTGCTTATCGGGGTTGGGTCGTGTTTGAGCTTAAGGAGGCACTGCCGTGCCAGTGAATCTCTGGGCCGTGTTATTTTCATTCTTTGGCCCATTTTCTCTATTTTTGGCCCGTTTCTTGCTCTTTTCTCTTCCTTAAGCTCACCTGGGCATAAAACATGAAATAGAAGGATTAAAAGCACCAATTTCCACAGATTCAATGATAATTCATCCATAAATTAGGCTAAACATGAGGTAAAAACATGTATAATTTATCGTTTATCAAACTTCTCACAAATAAAAGAAAGTTGGAAGAACTAGCCACAGTGGAACTCAACGAGGAATGCTCAGCTATTCTCCAAAATAAACTACCAGCCAAACTAAAAGATCTAGAGAGTTTTACTATTCCTTATTTAATTGGTAGTTTAATCATTGAAAAAGCCTTAGCTGATCTAGGTGCTAGTATTAACCTAGTGCCCTACAAGATGTTCAAGCAACTAGGTCTAGGGGAAGCAACACCCACTAGGATGAGTATTCAATTAGCTGATAGATCTGTTAAATATCCTAGGGGAATCATTGAAGATGTGTTAGTAAAAGTAGATAAATTCATATTCCCTGTTGATTTTGTTGTGCTTGACATGGATGATGATATTGAGGTACCTTTAATTCTAATACGCCCATTCTTAGCTACTGCTAGAGCTGTTATAGACGTAGGAGATGGTAAATTAGTGCTTAGGGTTGGTGAAGAGGAAGTTGTCTTTAAAATTTATGACGCTATGCGATTTTCTAGAGAACAAGATGATTCCTGTTATTTCATTGATGTTATTGATTATTTTATTCAAGATAATTTACAGGAAATCACTCTTGAAGACATGTTGGAACTGTGTCTTGTTCAATGTGGGGAGGAAGATAAAGCCACCACTGAAGTAAAAGAAGTAATAAATGAGATGAACTCTCATGAACTTGTCACAAAGCACATAAGTTATGAAGGTATTAAGTTAAAAGATGAACTGAGACAAAAACCCTCGATTGATGAAACTCCTAAAGTGGAGCTAAAACAACTGCCTGATCACTTAAAATATGCATTTTTGGGAGATGATTCTACATTACCAATGATTATCGCATCAGATTTGAGAGCTGAAGAGAAAGTGGAATTACTTCAAGTTTTAAGGGAACACAAAAAGGCTTTAGCTTGGAAGATTTCTGACATTAAAGGAATTAGCCATTCTTTTTGCACCCACAAAATTTTGATGGAAGATGAATACAAGCCATCGGTGCAAACTTAGAGACCATTGAATCCCAACATGAAAGAAGTCGTAAAAGCTGAGGTAATTAAACTTCTAGAAGCAGGAATTATTTATCCTATTTCTGACAGTTCTAGAGGTAAGTCCTATGCAGGTTGTCCCTAAAAAGGAAGGCATGACTATGGTGTCTAATGACAAAAAGTAGTCAATACCTACAAGAACAGTCATTGGATGGAGAGTTTGTATTGATTATAGGAAGCAAAATGATGCAACTCAAAAAGACCATTTTCCCTTACCCTTTATTGATCAGATGTTGGAAAGATTGTCAGGACACATGTATTACTGTTTCTTGGATGGCCACTCTGGTTACTTCCAAATTCTGATAGCTCCAGAAGATCAAGAAAAGACAAATTCACGTGTCCGTACGGTACGTTTGCTTATCATGGAATGCCTTTTGGATTATGTAATACTCCTACTACTTTTCAGTGATGCATGTTAGCTATCTTTGACAAACTCGTGGAAGACATCATGGAGGTATTTATGGATAATTTTTTGGTTTTCGGTAATTCTTTTCAACTCTGTCTTAATAATTTAAAACGTGTTCTGATAAGATGTGAAGAGACCAATCTAGTGCTCAATTGGGAAAAATGTCACTTTATGGTTCAAGTCGGTATTGTACTAGGACACAAAATTTCTAGTAAAGGGATAGAGGTAAATAAAGTAAAAATTGAAACCATCAAAAGATTACCTCCCCCTAATTCAGTTAAGGCTATAAGAAGCTTTTTAGGACATGGTACTTTTTATCGCAAATTTATTAAAGATTTTTCTAAAATAGCTAAGCCTTTAACTAAATTACTAGAAAAAGATATGCTTTTCAATTTTGACCAGGAATGTTTAGAGTCTTTTAACACTCTCAAAGAAAAGTTAGTTAATGCCCCAATTATCATTTCACCTGATTGGAATCTACCTTTTAAACTAATGTGTGATGCGAGTGATTTTGCAATAGGTGCAGTTTTGGGACAACGAAGAGACAAGCACTTTCGACCGATTTATTATGCTAGCAAAACTTTGATAGCCGCGCAAGCAAATTATACTACCGCAAAAAAAGAATTGCTAGCCGTTATTTTTGCATTTGATAAATTCAAATCATATTTGACATTGTCAAAAGTCATCGTTTATACTGGTCGTTCCGCTCTTCGTTATCTTTTGACTAAAACTGATGCAAAACCTCGATTAATAAGATGGATTCTATTGTTACAGGAATTTGAGTTAGAAATAAAAGACAAGAAAGGAGCTGAAAATTTGGCAGCAGACCACCTTTCAAGATTGGAAAATCCACACCCCGGGGACCTCGATAAAATAAACAACTTGTTTCCTGAAGAACAACTCTTAGCCATAACAGAGGCTGCAGTTCCTTGGTTTGTTGATTTTGCAAATTACTTAGTAGCTAACATAACCCCAAAAGGGTTAACCCATTAGCAAAAGAAGCGATTCTTCGCTGATGTGAAAAACTACTTTTGGAAAGATCCTTTCCTTTTCCGTATTTGTGCAGATCAAGTCATTCGGAGATACGTTACTGAAATAGAAGCATATAAAATTTTAGATCACTGCCATTTGGGACCAATAGGAGGACACCACAGTGGAGCTAGAACTGCTCACAAAGTACTCGAATCAGGTTTTTACTGGCCCACCCTTTTCAAAGATGCCAGCAGATATGTGACCTCTTGTGATAAATGCCAGAGAACAGGTAATATCTCTTAGCATAATGAAATGCCTCAAAACTATATACTCTCATGTGAAATATTTGATATATGGGGTATTGATTTCATGGGTCCTTTCCCTACTTCGTTTGGGAATAAGTACATACTAGTAGCAGTAGATTACATGTCAAAATGGGTAGAAGCCCAAGCCTTACCTACTACTGATGCTAGAATGGTAGTATGTTTTCTTAAAAAACTTTTCTCTCGATTTGGAACACCTAGGATAATTATCAGTGATAAGGGTACTCATTTTTGCAATGCCCAATTTGATAAAGTTTTGAAAAGATATGGAGTACACCATAGAACAGCCACCCCTTATCATCCACAAACCAGTGGACAAGTTAAAGTAACAAATAGAGAATTAAAGTGCATTTTAGAGAAAACTGTAGAAACAAACAGGAAAGATTGGTCAAGGAAAGTAGATGTTGCCTTATGGGCCTATAAAACTACATTTAAAACTCTCATAGGAACATCTCTTTATAGACTTGTTTACGGAAAAAGTTATCATCTGCCATTTGAACTCGAATATAAAGCATTTTGGGCTATTAAATTCCTAAATCTTGATTTTAAGCTTGCAGGTGAGGAACGTCTAATGCAACTAAATGGACTGGATGAATGATGCTGCAATGCCTACGAAAACTCATGATTATATAAGGAAGCCACTAAGCGACGCCATGGCGATCGTTTGGGACCACCTAAGCAGTTCAAAACCGGTGATCTCGTCTTATTAAACAACTCAAGACTTAAACTATTCCCTGAAAAACTTAAATCAAGATGGTCAGGTCCATTCACTGTTCAAACTGTCTTTCCATATAGCACAGTCGAGGTAACTCATCCAAACCACGGCACTTTCAAGGTAAACGGCCATCGGCTTAAACATTTTAGAGGTGAGAATTTCAAGGATAATAGGGAAGAGCTTCAGCTCCATGAACCCTCGTGATTCATACAAGCAAAGTAGAGCTTAGACTCTAAATAAGCACTTCTCGGAAGGCAACCCGAGTACTAAGTTAGTAAATTATTTTTATTTCAGCTTTCTAATACATTAACTAACACTTCAAATGTAGTTTTTCTGAGCCACACGGCCATGCCCACCGGCGTGCCTAAGGCCGTGTGGACACTATAAATAGAGACATGGCCATACAATATGGCCATGCACAAGCAGGGTAAAATTTTTCCTAACACACGGGCTTCAACAAATTACCACGGCCTTGCGATGTGGTCGTGGCCGAACCTGTTGAATCACACACGGCCTTCAACAAATTGCCACGACCGTGCGATGTGGCTGTGGCCAACACTGTCAATCCCAACACGAGCATGCAACACGCCCGTGCCTCAAGGCCGTGGTCGAACCTGCCAATTCAGACATGGGCGTGTGACTCCATACACGGCCGTGAGAGAAGTGAACATCGAAGGACACGGCCGTGCTACACGGCCGTGTACCTCAACACGCCCTAGGTACAAGGGCATGTGTCTCAAACCAGGCGCGCCAAAATCTCTAATTTTCGAATCACACAGCTAAAACCGAGTCACACGGGCATGTGACGTGCCCATGTGACCCAAAAACCTATATAAACAGGCCACTATTCACCTTCTTCTCCATTGAAACCCTAAAATCCTCCCTTCTAAAACCCACATCAAGCCTCCCTAGCGCCGCCGCTAGCCTCAAACTCTCCACCACGACCATGCCACCCATACAACGACCGTGCTCCACCCCATTAGTCACCTATTCAGTTCCTTTTTCTTAATTTTCTCTTTAATTTCTAATGTTTTTATCAATTTTTATGTTAATAAAATATTTTATTTAGTTTTTGCATTATTTTTGGGCATGAAATTCATTGACTTAGCATGAACAATCTAGAATACTATAGAGAATTTCATGATGCCATTTAGACTTTCATTTGCTTGCCACTTTTCCTTATCTAGAGTAGTATTCACTTAGTATAAATTGATACCCATGCCCTCATAATTTGATATCATGTTTAGGATAAGTAGAATATTTTATTTAGGTTAGTGAATCAACATTTCAATACTAATCTTAATATGTTTTTTTTTGGTTTAAGCATAAGAACTTATCACCATTCATATTGTCTTTTTAATTTAGTTTCAATTTTTTGGACTAATGCATATCGTCTTCCATTTTGTTTTTAAGAAATTATGTTATCGTCACGAGGGAAGAAAGCTACCGTCCCTGCCTCAAAGAAACGAAAGGAGCCCGGTGGTTCATCCTCCAGACCCACAGCCGAAACTCGCCATCTATTCATCCAATTCCCACAAAACTCCCAAGAAGAGTTATTTCAGATTCTACGAGCCCGCCCTCTAGGAGCCGGAAGATGCATCGACTGGGCCGCTCTGGAGCTAGTCCAGCTTGCTGATGCTGTTCGAGCCCTACTATCTACCGACCCTTGGCAGCAATTCTTTAACATTATTGAGCCCACATACCTTGAGCTAACACCAGAGTTCTGCTCTACTTTTCATTTACAGGTAGTAATGACAAACCACGATGACCCAGGCACCATTCAATTCCCTTCGGTGGATTGGTGTGCCAGTTGAGCATTCCTGAATTTGGTATTGCACTAGGGCTCTACACAGATGAGTTCATAGCTGACGAAGACCACTTCACCGCCATATCCATCGATCACCAGCTAGGTATTGGGAGGCCCTAGTCCATGCATCGACCACATACGACCCTAGTCGCTTTAAGGCGACCGCCCTCGCCCCATCCTTGAGGTACCTTCATGCCCTCCTCGTACACACCTTGATGGGCAGACGCGAGAGCACAGACGTCGTAAACACATACGACGCCTACTTCTTATGGAGCATGGCGAACGCACACGTCATCGACCTCCTCTATTTCATCGCCCATGCCATCCAACATCAGACCGAAAGGCATCGCAGGGGCGTGATATCTATGGGTCCGTACATCACACGGTTGGCCTGCTACTTCGGCCTGCTTAACACCGCGGCCCAAACATCCTCCTACACCTTGATCGGCCAGATGTCCCCTCAGAGCATCCAATCTATGCTACATATGAGAATGATCCAGCACCGACGTGGGATCAATCCTCCACAATACCACCTATTTCGAGATGCCGAGTAGGAGGATCCTGAGGACATTACTGATGATGTCCCACCACCACTGGAGGAGGCACCTACTAAGCCATCACCCCCTCGCTGCCCAGTTCATGCGATAGCTTCACACGCTGACATATCTGAGCGCCTTACACGATTCAAGCAGCAGTGCTTCCAACGCTTAGATCATATAGATGCTACTCTTCAGCAGATATGCCAGCATCTCCACATCTCTTCACAGCCCCCACCTCACGAACCATCTGAGGATTAGGACTTCCTAATATTCTTTTCTTCTCTTTTATTTTCCTTTTCATTTTTCTTTTTATTTTATTTCATCTTATCTTTTTGATTATTTGAATTTTAGCATTTTTAGAACTTAATTTATTTTATTTCTTTATTTTAATTATTTCATATCGACTATTCCCTAACAAACATATTATGTTAATCCAAATTCCCTAAAACTAATAAATGCTTTCGTAGTTTCAAAGGAGCTTTACAGCTCAAATCTAAAAACTAAAGGGAACCTTGCTTCAACCTTACCTAGTTGACACCGCCAATGCCTACACTCCCAACATGAAAGCTGTCGACAAACATACACTACCACCACTGGAGTATCCACCTCTGCACCTTCTTTTGTCCCAGACACTCTATAGGCACCACCACCTCACTAATTCATCCAATCCAGGGAGTTTCATGCCTTTCCCTATCTTATGATCTTATGCTTCTATTGCTACTAATGTTTCTTTGTACATTGAGGGCAATGTACATCTGAAGTGTGGGGGGAACTTACTTTCAGTCATTTCATTCTCTTTGAAACCCTTGAAAATTTTTAAAACTAACATTTTGCATTATTCTCAAAATTTTGAATTCTCACTTTCATTCTCTGTATTATCTTCAATCTCCTATCAGGAATTAATTCTGATTGATTTATGATTTTTATTGATATGTTGAGAATTAAGACATAGGTGCTTATGCTTTGATTATTCGAACTTTAACACACTAGGGAATCAAGCATGGTAAGTTGAAATTTTTGAGAATTTAAATTTTTTCTAGGTTATTTTCCCTAATTTTAAATGTTATCTTGAGCTTTGAAATTCGCAGGATTGACATCAAAAGCCATAATTCTGGTGAGATTTTTGAGCCTTTTGAGCATACATTCTTTCGTGCTCACTTTTATTGTTGCTTTGACTGAGTTAATACTGATTTGTTATTCTAGAACTTGTTTCAATTATACATGTCGAGACCACATCATTGATTTGATACACTGAGATGATAAAGGCACATAGGATTTAACCTACTTACTCCATAAAAGCCTACTGATATCGCGTGATATTAAGTAATAAAATTTATAAAAACTAATCACACCAAAACTAACTAATATCACGATGTTAAAGGCAAGCGCACCTATCGAACAGTAGTATTGTTTAGTGGCAAGACCGAGTTATCATACCCAAGGGAACCAAAAGTACGAGTACTTATTTCCTTTCTATTATCTAACCTAAAAATAAAAAAGGGTTGTTTAAATTAATTCTAAAACTAACTAAGAAAGTTTAAAGAGTGAATTGGGAAAACTTTAGGGAAAAGCTGATTTATATGGACAATACTCAAGGAAGAATCCACCTAGACTTCACTTGTTATTATTTTCTTGAACTATATGATTTTTCTACTTGACTTGATCCGTAGAGATCCCTAACTTATGCTAAACCCTCCGTCGAACTCCCTAGGTTACATTAATTCGATCTATGGCTCCCCATATTAGGTTTGACCCTAATCCGGCAGATTTATGTCGCCTTATATCTAGGGTTGCATACAACTCCGCTTAATTATGGTAGATCTACTCTTATCATAGGGACTTTTGCTCCTCTGCTCTAAGCACATCTAATTCTTGAATTAATACCAAGGATTATTAAATCAAGAATGAAAAACGCATAATTAAGAACAATTCAAGTATTTATCAAATAAATCAAGAATAAATAACAAGATCTATCTTAGGTTTCATCCCCCTCAAGTATTTGAGGGGTTTAGTTCATAATAAAGAAGGAAAACATCTTAGAAGATATAAAATAACAAAACATAAAAGAAACCAAAAACCCTTAAAGGAATTTAGGGAGATCCTCTATGTTGCTGCAGAATTCCGACTTCTGAGATGAATTAATCGGCCTTCTCCCTTGGAGTAATCCCTTGCTTCTACCCTCAGTGTGGCAAAAAACGAGAGGAAAAATATCTAAAAAACATCTATATGCTTCTGCCTCATAAGGTCTATATATAGAGAGCTTGTGGGGAGCCTTTCTTAGCCTCTAAGCATCCCAATTCGAGTAAAATTCCCCTTCCTCACGACTAGAACACGCCCGTGTGCCACGCCCGTGTGACTTGGACAGAGGCCGTATGCTTTTATCAGTGGAGGCACGGTCGTGTGACCTGGCCGTGCTTGTCAGGGGCTTAACCGTGTGATCTTCATGTGGCACGGCCGTGTGGCACGACCATTGGCATTTCTTTGCCCGTGTTGTTCGCACATTTTGGCCTATTTTTCATCGTTTTTAGCCTGTTTTCTGTTCTTTCTTCTTCCCTATGCTCTCCTGAGTATAAGATATAAAAAGGAAGGATTAAGAGCACCAATTCTCATAAACTTGATAAGAATCCATCCAAAATATAGGCTAAACATGAGGTAAAAATATGTATAATTTAGCGTTTATCAAATACCCCTACACTTAAGCCTTTGCTTGTCCTCAAGCAAAATCTCAATCCCTAAAAAGAATCATTCTTCTCAACTTATAATCTTTATCAATAATGTTTCAAGCAAATCCACAGGTAATCATTCAATGAAAAATTCAATCAGAAGAACATTAAAGATTCAATTACTCTAAGTTGAGAATTTTATCATTGAAAACATAAGTCTCTTCCTTCCTTCGAAGTAGTTATCTCCCCATCTTAATTAACAGGAGTTGACATCCTCACTAAAGGTTCACTCTATTCACTCAAAGTGTTTAGGGTTCAAAATTTTAAGCACTCTCTAGTCAACCTGAAAAGTTATTACCATAAGCTTGCACAAAAATCAAATCTCCACCACTATAGTTTGATATGATATATCGATCAAGAGGTCTTTTCATGGTTGTAACGGGGCTTGGTTAGGGGTATTGTTACAGGCTGCAAAAAGAGGGTTAGAATTGAGATTGAACTAAAAAATAATCTAGCTAGAAAAATCTCTGTTACTGAACATATTTCTAAAGCTTAAAAACATCATTGTAGCCTTGAAATAGAAATATGCAAAAACTATTTGAACTATTACAAATTACAACTGATTTTAACTGTATATGCACATGGGTTTTTTTTTAAGAACAATTCACTATGATACAATGCATTGAATAAAACTTTACATTCTGGAAAAGAAAACAAAGCTAGATAATAATTTCAACTCAAATCTCGATAAAAAAATAGGGATCAAAGAATAATTGAATGGAAAATTCAACAAAAACGGGTTATTGGTTAATAATTAGAGGGTGAGTCAAGGAAAAGGTTGTTAGGCTCAATGGGGTTCACTAGGAGTTAGATTATGGAGGTAGGCTTTTATGGAGTAAGTGGGTTAAATCTTAGGTGCCTTTATCATCTCGGCATATCAACTCAATGATGTGGTCTTGACATGTATAATCAAAGCAAGTTCTAGAATAATAATTTAGTGTTGACTCACTCAAAGCAATAATAAAAGTGAGCATGAAAGAATGTATGCTCAAAAAGGCTCAAAATCTCACCAGAATTATGGCTTTTGATGTCAATCCTGCGAATTTCAAATCTCAAGATAGTACTTAAAATTAGGGAAGATAACTTATGCAAAAATTGGAGTTCTCAAAAATTTCAACTTATCATGCTTGATTCCTTAATGTTTTTAAGTTTGAATATTTAAAGTACAATCACCTATTTCTTTAATTCTCAACATATCAATAAAAATTATAAATCAATCAGAATTAATTCCTAATAGTAGACTGAAGATCATGCTATTGAGGACAGTGCAATTAGTTAGAACAATTTCAGGGATTTCAAAGAGAATGAAATAAAATTTAAAGTACGTTCCCCCCCACACTTAAGATGTACATTGCCCTCAATGTACAAAGATAACATTAGCAATATAAGCACAAGATCATAAGATAGGGAAAGGTATGAAACTCCCTGAAAGTAGGATGAAGTTGTGGGCTGGAAGAGCTGATCGGTGTGGCACCGTGCTCCCATTTCCGCAGAGATTTGAGCTGTAAGGCTCCTTTGAAACTGTGAATAGGCTTATTAGTTGTGGGAGGTTAAGATGAAGAGGGATTACTTTGTTAGGAGATAGCTGAAGAAAATAAAATAAGCAAAATAAAAAAATAAATATTTAAATAAAGAAAAAACTAAAATAAAAGAAAATAAAAGTAAACCTAAAAAGGAAAATAAAGTTAGAAGAAAATGTAAAAATAAATATTAGTGTTTAAGAGTTAGATTAAAGTAAAATAGAAGATAAAAGATAAATAATAATAATAATATAAATAAAAATATAAAAATAAAAATAAAAGAGGATCTAGTCTTCTGATGGATCTCGTGGCGGTGGGGTGATGCCAAGGTGCTGACATATGTGCGCTAAAGTAGCTTCGATGTAATCAAGGCGCCGCTCAAATCGGTCCAGGCGCTCGTGTATGTCAGCATGTGGGGCTGCTGTCTGGGTGGGTTGTCTGGTGCGTGGTGGCTCAATGGGCTCAACCTCCTCAGGTGGTGGTGGTGGGACATCATCAGTAATGTCCTCTGGGTCCTCGCCTTCTTGGACAAGGCGGAAGTGAAAGTGGCCGCCACCTGGCCGTCGCTCTACCATCCTCATGGAGAGCATGCTCTGGATGTACTGGGAGGACATCTGGCCAAGTAGGGTGTACGAGGATGTCTGGGCTACGGTGTTGAGTAGGCCGAAGTAGCGGCCTAGTCGTGTGATGTACGGGCCCATGGATACGACTCCCTTGCGGTGCCTCTCAGTCTGGTGCTGCATGGCCAACGCTATGAAGTAGGCAAGGTCCTCTTGCGGCTGCATCGATCATTTGTCTAGTTGACGGGTTTAAACCGTTGTGGAAGGTTTGAACTTGTAGCCACAAAGGTAGACCATGATGAGGGCACCTTCTCAAAAGATCTTTGTATCTCTCCCATGCATCGTATAGTGTTTCTAAATCCATCTACACAAAAGAAGAAATATCGTTTCGTAATTTGGCTGTTTTAGCTGGAGGAAAATATTTGAGTAAAAATTTTTCAGTCATTTGCTCCCATGTGGTAATTGAGCCTCATGGTAAAGAATTTAACCACTGTTTGGCTTTATTTCTCAAAGAGAATGGAAATAGCCTCAATCAAATGGCATCATCAGAAACGCCATTTATTTTTAAGGTATCACATAGTTCCAAGAAATTGGTTATGTGTGAGTTTGGATCTTCGTCCTGTAAACCATCAAACTGCACCAACTGCCGTATCATCTGAATAATATTAGGCTTTAACTCAAAATTATTAGCAGCAATAGTAGGTCTAAGAATGCTAGTTTGGGTACCAGCCAAACTAGGTTTAGCATAATCATACATAGTGCGAGGAGCTTCTTCTTGGTTTATTGGTTCTGCTGGTAGTGCTGGAGGTGATGGAACATTTTGATTTGCTTCCATCTCGTCTGTAGGTTTTGGCTCTTGCTAAGGTTCTTGTTCTGGATAATGTAAACTACGTCTAATTTCTCTGCGATTTCTGCGAACTGTTGCTTCTAGATCATCGTCAAAAAGTAGTGGTCTTGTTGGGTTGGTTCTAGTAATAAACTAAAAAGACCTAAAAAGAAAAAGCAAAGAAAACTTAAAAATAATTTTAAAAGAAAAATAAAAATAAAAATAAATAAAAACTGAAAATAAAAATAAAAGAAAAAAATAAATATATATATAGTAATGGCTAAAGTAATAGAAATCGAGCTTTCGTAATATTTAAGTTCCCCGGCAACAGTTCCAAAAACTTGATATCGCGTGATATTAAGTAATAAAATTTATAAAAACTGATCACACCAAAACTAACTAATATCACGATGTTAAAGGCAAGCGCATCTATCGAACAGTAGTATAGTTTAGTGGCAAGACCAAGTTATCGTACCCAAGGGAACCAAAGTACTAGTACTTACTTCCTTTCTATTATCTAACCTAAATATAAAAGAGGGTTGTTTAAATTAATTCTAAAACTAACTAAGAAAGTTTAAAGAGTGAATTGGGAAAACTTTTAGGGAAAAGCTGATTTATATGGACAATACTCAAGGAAGAATCCACCTAGACTTCACTTGTTATTATTTTCTTGAACTATATGATTTCTTTACTTGACTTGATCCGTAGAGATCCCTAACTTATGCTAAACCCTCCGTCGAGGCGTAGAGCAACTAGGCCTAAGTTGTTAATTAAAGTTCCCTTATTAATTAACTCCCTAGGTTGCATTAATTCGATCTATGGCTCCCCATATTAGGTTTGACCCTAATCCGGCAGATTTATGTCGCCCTATGTCTAGGGTTGCATGCAACTCCGCTTAATTATAGTAGATCTACTCTTATCACAGGGACTTTTGCTCCTCTCCTCTAAGCACATCTAATTCTTGAATTAATACCTAGGATTATTAAATCAAGAATGAAGAACGCAAAATTAAGAACAATTCAAGTATTTATCAAATAAATCAAGAATAAATAACAAGATCTGTCTTAGGTTTCATCCCCCTTAAGTATTTGAGGGGTTTAGTTCATAATAAAGAAGGAAAACATCTCAGAAGATATAAAATAACAAAACATAAAAGAAACCAAAAACCCTGAAGGAATTTAGGGAGATCCTTTATGTTGCTGCAGAATTCTGGCTTCTGAGATGAATTAATCGGCCTTCTCCCTTGGAGTAATCCCTTGCTTCTACCCTCAGTGTGGTCGAAAAACGAGAGGAAAAATATCTAAAAAACATCTATATGCTTCTGCTTCATGAGGTCTTTATATAGAGAGCTTGTGGGGAGCCTTTCTTAGCCTCTAAGCATCCCAATTCGAGTGAAATTCCCCTTTCTCACGACTAGAACATGCTCGTGTGCCACGCCCGTGTGACTTCGACAGAGGCCGTATGCTTTTATCGGTGGAGGCACGGCTGTGTGACCTGGCCGTGCTTGTCGGGGGCTTGACCGTGAGATCTTCATGTGGCACGACCGTGTGGCATTTCTTTGCCCGTGTTATTCGCACATTTTAGCCCATTTTTCATTGTTTTTGGCCTGTTTTCCGTTCTTTCTTCTTCCCTATACTCTCCTGAGTATATGATATAAAAAGGAAGGATTAAGAGCACCAATTCTCACAAAATTGATAAGAATCCATCCAAAATATAGGCTAAACATGAGGTAAAAATATGTATAATTTAGCGTTTATCACCTCCCTCCACAAATTCACCCCTAGTGAACCCCATTGAGCCTAACAACCCATTTTTTGACTTACCTCTAATATTAACCTATAACCTATTTTTGTTGAATTCCATTCAATTATTTTGATCCCTATTTTTGTCGAGATTTGAGTTGATTTATTATCTAGCTTTGTTCTCTTTTTCAGTTTGTAAAGTTTGTAAATGTTCAAAGTATTGTATTTGATTTGTTCTTAAAAAAATGTATATATACAATTCAGTTGTAATCTGTAAAAGTCCAATAGTTTTTCCATATTTCTACAAGCTTCCAAATCCAGAACGATGTCATCATAAGACTTAGCTCTAAGGAACATGTTCCAATGATAGAGATTTTTCTAGCTAGATGATTTTTCAATTCAATCTCGATTATAACCCTCTCTTTTTCAGCTTGTGCCAACACCCCTAACCAAAGCCCCATTAAGACCATTGAAAGACCTTTTGATCGATGTGTCATATCAAACTTAGTGGTGGAGATTTGATTTTCTTGCAAGCCTATGGTAATAACTTTTCAGGTTGACTAAAGAGTGCTTAATTCTTGAACCCTAAACACTTTGAGTGGATAGAGTGAATCTTTAGTGAGGATGTCAACTCTTGTTAAATTCGATTGAAAGGTAATTACTTCGGAGAAGGGAGAAAACCTATGTTTCTGTGATAAAATTTTCAACTCAGAGTGTTTGAAACTTTAATGTTCTTCTAGTTGAATTCTCATTGTATGATTACTTGTGGATTAGTTTGAAACATTATTGATAAGGATTATAAGTTGAGAAGAATTATTTTTAATTGTGAGTTGAGATTTTGCTTGAGGACTAGCACAGGCTTAAGTGTGGGGGTATTTGATAAACGATAAATTATACATGTTTTTACCTCATGCTTAGCCTAATTTATGGATGAATTATCATTGAATTTGTAGAAATTGGTGCTCTTAATCCTTCTATTTCATGTTTTATGCCTAGGTGAGCTTAAGGAAGAGAAAAGAGCAAGAAACGGGCTAAAAACAGAGAAAATGGGCCAAAATATGAAAGCAACACGGCCCGGAGATTCACCACACGGCTGTGCCACACGACCGTACCACCTTAAGCTCAAACACGGCCCAACCTCGACGAGCACGGCCAGACCACACGACCGTGCCACCATCAACAGGCCCGACCATAGCCTGGGCCTCGATTCACATGGGCGTGGCACACCAGCGTGGCACACTCGTGAGAAAGTTCAATTTCACTCGGAAAAGGATGCTTAGAGGCTAAGAAAGGCATTCCAAAGCTCTATATAAAGATCCTAGGGGGCAACTACTAAGGGGTGCTTTTTTTCCCACAAAAGAGTGCCTTATTTCTGCCAACACAGAAAGTAGAAGCTAGGAATTACTCCAATGGAAGTCGATTGATTCATCCCAGAAGCCGAATCCTGCCTCAAGACTGAAGATCTCCCTTCAAATTCCTACAGGGGTTTTTGGGTACTTTATGTTTTGTTATTTTATTTCTTCTGAGATGCTTTCTTTATTAATTATGAACTAAATCCCCCAAATACTTGAGGGGGATAAAACCTAAGATAGATCTTACTATTATTCTCTCTTGAATTATATGATAAATATTTGATTTGTTCTTAATTGTGTTTTTAACTCTTAAATTGATATTTCCGGGTGATAAACGATAATTTATACATATTTTTATCTCATGTTTAGCCTATATTTCGGATGGATTATCATTAATTTTGTGAGAATTGGTGCTCTTAGTCTTTCTTTTTCATATTTTATACTCAAAAGAGCATAGGGAAGAGAAAAGAAAGAAAAATGGATCAAAAACGGAGAAAATGGGCCAAAATATGAAATCGACACGGCCCAAGGAATCACCACATGGCCGTGGCACACGGCCATGCCACATGAAGATCACACGGTCTAGCCCCCGACAAGCACGGCCAGGCCACACGGCCGTGCCTTCAGGGGTTTTTGGGTTCTTTATGTTTTGTTATCTTATTTCTTCTGAGATGTTTTCTTTATTAGTTATGAACTAAACCCCTCAAATACTTGAGGGGGATAAAACCTAAGACAGATTTTGCTATTATTTATTCTTGAATTATTTGATAAATACTTGAACTGTTCTTAATTATGTGTTCTTCATTCTTGATTTAATAATCCTAGGTATTACTTCAAGAACTTGATGTGCTTAAGCAGAGGAGCAAAAGTCCCTGTTTTAAGAGTATATCTACCATAATTAAGCAGAGTTGCATGCAACCCTAGATATAGGGCAACATAAATCTGCCGGATTAGGGTCAAACCTAATAGGGGGATCCATAGATCAAATTAATGCAACCTAGGGTGTTAATTAATAAAGAAACTTTAGTTAACAGCCTAGGCCTAGTTGTTCTTATCCTCGAAAGTGGTATTAACATAAGTTAGGGATCTCTACGAATCAAGTCGAGTAAAGAAATCATCTAGTTCAAGAAATTAATAACAAGTGAAGTCTAGGTGGATTCTCCCTCAAGTATTGCTCATATATATTAGCTTTTCCCTAAAAGTTTTCCCCAATTTACTTTTTGTGCACTTTTAGTTAGTTTTAGAATTAGTTTCAATCAATCCTCTTTTATTTTTAGGCTAGATAATAGAAAGGAAGTAAGTATTAGTACTTTTGGTTCCCTTGGGTACGATATGCCGCTAAACTGTATTACTATTCGATAGGTGCGCTTGCCTTTAAGATCGTGATATTAGTTAGTTTTTGGTGTGATCAGTTTTTATAAATTTTATTACTTAATATCGCGAGCATATCAAGTTTTTGGCGCCGTTGCCGGGGAACTGAAATATTAAGAAAACTCGATTTCTATTACTTTAGCCATTACTATATTTATCTATTTTCAGTTTTTATTTATTTTATTGTTTTTATTTTATTTTATTTTATTCTATTTTTCTTTGTTTTTTTTCCCTTTTAGGCATTTCTAGTCTATGACTAGAAACAATCCAGCAGGACCATTACTTTTTGACGAAGATTTAGAAGCAACAGTTCGCAGAAATCGTAGAGAGATCAGACGAAGCCTACAATACCCAGAACAAGATCAAGAACAAAGACCAGAACCTATAGAAGAGATGGAAGCAAATCAAAACGTTCCACTACCTCCCGCAATAGTCGCGCCACCCGCAAATCAAGAAGAAGCTCATCGCACTATGTATGATTATGCTAAACCTAGTTTGGCTGGTACCCAAACTAGCATTCTTAAACCTACTATTACTGCTAATAATTTTGAATTAAAGCCTAACACTATTCAGATGATACAGCAATTGGTGCAATTTGATGGTTTACAAGATGAAGATCCAAATTCACACATAGCCAATTTTTTGGAACTCTGTGATACCTTTAAAATTAATGGCGTTTCTGATGATGCCATTCGTCTAAGGCTATTTCCATTCTCTTTGAGAAACAAAGCCAAACAGTGGTTAAATTCTTTACCACGAGGCTCAATCACCACATGGGAACAGATGACCGAAAAATTTTTACTTAAATATTTTCCTCCAGCTAAAATAGCTAAATTGCGAAACGATATCTCTTCTTTGTGCAGATGGATTTAGAGACACTCTACGATGCCTGGGAGAGATACAAAGATCTTTTGAGAAGATGCCCTCATCATGGCCTACCTTTATGGCTACAGTTCAAACCTTTCACAACGGTTTGAACCCTTCAACAAGGCAAATGATCGATGCCGCCGCAGGAGGAACAATCAATAACAAAACACCTGAAGCGGCTTATGAATTTATTGAAGAGATGTCACTGAATAACTATCAGTGGCAAGTCATGAGGACAAAGCCGACGAAAGCTGCAGGGGTTTATAATATTGATGTTGTCACTATGCTTACTTACCAAACAGAACTTTTAAATAAAAAGCTTGATAATTTTGTTAGTTCTACGTAAGCACAAGTAGTGATGCAGGGTGACACAACTCAGGCAAATATGTTCACTCCAGATTACTCATCTTCTGACAATGGCACAGAAACCGAGCAAGCCAATTATATGGGTAACAATGTTAGATCTCAAAATAATCCATATAGTAACACATATAATGCAGGTTGGCGAAACCATCCCAATTTTTCTTGGGGAGGACAAGGGAATCAAAGACAACAACCCCCTCAGGGATTTCAGCAGCCACCGTCGCAACAGGAGAAAAAGCCCAACCTTGAAGAGATGTTTACCAAATTCATGGCCATGTCAAAAACCTGCTTTCAGAACATTGAAACGGCATTAAAGAACCAGCAAGCATCAATCAAAGGCCTTGAAAATCAAATTGGTCAACTCGCCAAGTTAATATCAGAAAGACCACAAGGTGGACTTCCAAGTAACACTGAGACCAATCCTAAAGAGCAACTTCATGCCATAAATACAACAGATGAGGAGGCATTAACAAAAGACGACCCAAAGTTACGCGAGGTACCTAAGGTGAGTAAAGGTAAGGTAGAGGTAAGCAACAACGAGCCAGACATCAACAAACACAAGCCTCGTATACCATACCCAGGAGCACTACAGAAAGACCGCACAGATGAACAATTCGGTAAGTTTCTTAAACTCTTAAAAAATTTACACATTAACTTACCATTTGTTGAAGCAATTTTGCAGATGCCAGACGCGGTTAAACTCTTCAAAGAACTCTTGACAAACAAGCAGAAGCTAGAGGAGAAATCTCATGTGGAATTAAATGCAGTCTGCTCAGCTATTCTACAAAATAGACTACTGACCAAACTAAAAAATCCAGGGAGTTTCACTATCCCTTGTTTACTTGGTAGCCTAGAGGAAAAAAATGCTTTAGCTGATTTAGGACAAGCATAAATGTCATGCCTTATAACCTGTTTAAACAACTAGGTCTTGGAACCCCTAAGAAAATCAAGATGAGCATTCAACTAACAGATAAAACTATTAGAGCACCTAAGGGAATAATTGAAGATGTACTTTTCAAAATCGATAAATTTATATTCCTAGTTGACTTTGTTGTTTTAGACATTGATAAGGCTAGCAATGTACCCTTAATTCTAGAGCGACCCTTTTTAGCAACTGCTAGAACTAAAATTGATTTAAAAACAGGTGAACTCATATTACGAGTAGGTGATGATACAGTCACCCTACGAGCTCACAACTTAGTTAAAACTACAGACGAGAATAGAGTTTTGAGTTCCTGTAAAAACACTAAACTCACCACACAAACTTCTGTGCAGGACGCACTCCACATAAAGACAACGCAAACACTGGCGAATTCACCTACAGGAGATGAACCAGAAAAGCGAATGCTCCAGATCGAGCAACTAGGTGAGTGGCTGAACTTTCACGAAAAACCCAAAATATGCCACACCAAAATAGAGCATCACCAAGACGACCCTCAGGGACAAACAGATCAACTCAAGGTGGGAGATAAGGTAATTTTAAGGGAAGACGATCCTCGAACCTCAAATTTAAAAGAACATACAAATGATACACCCTACTTCACGGTAATAAAAGTCTTTCTATATGGCACAATTGAGGTAACTCACCCAACCCACGGTACATTCAAAGTAAACGGCCATAGGCTTAAACACTACAGAGGTGAGAATTTTAAAGATTATAGGGAGAAGCTTTAGCTCCACGAAATCCCTTCGTGATACATCCAGGTAGAGTTGAGCTTAGACTCTATATAAGCGCTTCTCGGGAGGCAACCCAAGCACTAACTTAGTAACTTTTCCTTCCTTAAAATTTTAAGTATTTTGCATCAACTAACCCTTTTAAATGCAGAGATTTAGGACCACACGGCCATGCCCACGGGCGTGTCCAAGGCCGTGTGAACACTTCAAGCAGAGACACGGTCGTGTACCGAGGCCGTGTATAACCAGAGCAAAAATTTTCCCAAAACACGGGCTACCGATAAATAGCCACGGCCGTGCGATATGGCTGTGGCAACCTTCCGACTTCAACACGAGCTATCAACAAATACCCACGGCCGTGCGACATGGCCGTGGCAACCCTGCAGTATCAACATGGGCTTACACAAATCCCCACGCCCGTGTCCCCAGACCGTGGCCAACACTGTCAATTCGCAAACGGCCGTGGAACTTATCACACGACCGTGTGAAAAACGAACACGATCGTACACGGCCGTGTAAATAGCCACACGACTGTGGGAGCGACGAAGAACCAATCGCATACGGCCGTGCAAAACATTCCCACGGGCGTGTACTTCGAACCAGGCGCGCCAAAACCCCTGGATTTCGAAAGACACAGCCAAAACACGACTCACACGGGCGTGTGACCCAAAACCTATAAATAAGCAGCCACCATTCATTCTCTTCTCCACTCAAAACCCTAAAATCCTCCTCCCCCAACCACCATTAGTGCCGCCACAGACCCTCAAAACATCACTACCCTCAAAATCAGCCGACCCACGCCCGTGCAAACCATTCCCATGACCGTTCGCCCTCAACCCACGACCGTGCAACCTTATATTCGGTTCTATTTTCTCATTTCTCTCATTTATTTTTAGTTATATTTCATTTTTCATCTATTTAGTTAAATTTTACTTTATTCTAATTATAAATTCAAGCATGGAATTAGTTATATTAGGATGAATATTCTAGAATAGTATAGAATATATTAGGATTGCATGCCATTTAAATTCATTTTTTGTATGCCATTTAAATTCACATTGCTTGCCATTTTTCTCATAAATTTAGTATAAATACATACCCATATTTCTTAGTTTTGTTACAAGTTTCAAAATGATTAATTTCTACTATTCAGGTTGATGTTTATTTTATGTTTTCTTAGGAACATTGTCATCCCAATCTACATTTTAATTATTATCTATCTAGTTTAATTTCAATCTTTAGGACTAATGCTTGTTATTTTAGATACTATGTCATCATCACGCGGTAGGAAATCTGCCGTCCTCGTCTCCAAGAAACGTAAAGGGCCAAGGAGTTCATCATCGAGGCCCACCTCCGAGGCTCGACACCCATTCATCACGTTTTCCCAAGCCTCGGAAGAGGAACATTATCAACTACTCCGAGCCCGCCTTATATCTACGGGTCGCTGCATAGATCAGGGTGACCTCGAGCAGATACACCTAGTGGACGACGTCCGAGCCCTATTGATGACCGAGCCATGGAAGCAATTCTTCTAGATTATTGAGCCCACCTACTTAGAACTCACTTTAGAGTTCTGCTCCACATTCTACCTCCAGACCGTCATGAACCGGTTTGATGATCCAGGGACGTTCCAGTTCTGTTTGGGAGGTCTCGTGCGACACCTCAGCGTTCTAGAGTTCAGCTCAACACTTGGGCTCTATACAGAGCAATTTATGGCAGACGAGGACTTCCCCAACCTTTCTCGTCGCATCCATATCCGGCCCATCGACTGTTGGAACATAATAGCCCTGGGGCGTCAGACATATAACCCCAGTGTCAGAAAGGCGACCGCCCTCGTTCCCTCTCTGAGGTACATTCATGCTCTCCTTGCTCACACTCTCACAGGTAGATAGGAGAGCACAGGCGTCGTCAACATTCATGACGTCTATTTCCTATGGTGCATGGTGAACGGACACATCATCGACTTGGCATACTTCATCGTACACGCCATGCAGCATCAGACGGAGAGGCACCGCAGAGGCGTCTTATCCATGGGGCCCTACATTACACGCTTGGCCCGTTACTTCGGGCTCTTTAATAGTTCAACCTAGACATCCTCCTACACATCATCGGTTAGATGTCTCCTTAAGGCATCCAGACTATGCTTCATATGAGGATGATCAAGCATAGGCCAGGAGGCAGCCACTTTCAGTTTCACCTCATCCAGGAAGGAGAGGACCCAGAGGATATTACTGATAATGTCCCACCACCGGAGGAGGATGCAGCAGTAGCGCTGCCACCACCTCACCACCCATCTCATACAGCAACCTCCCATGCTGACCTATCTGAGCGCTTCTCTCAGTTTGAGCAGCAATGCTTTCGGCACCTCGATTATATCGACGCCACCTTAGAGCAGATATGCCAGCACCTCCGCATCACTCTACCGCCGCGTGATCCATCTGAGGATTAGATATATTTATTCCTCTTAACTTTATATTTTTTACTTTATTTTACTTTATTCTAACTTTTGAACACTGATATCTATTTTTACCTTTTCTTTTAACTTTATTTTCCTTTTTACGTTTATTTTTATTTTCTTTCATTTCATCTTTTTCATTATTTGAATATTAGTATTTTTAGTATTTTGCTTTATTTTATTTTATTTCTTTTTCATACCGGCCAACCTCTAATGAGTAATTTCTATTGATCCAAATTCCCACGACTAATATATACTTTCGCAGTTTCAAAGGAGCTTTACAGCCCAATCTCTACGAAAAAGGGAACATCTTGCCACAACCCCCAACTCTTCCAATCTCCACCTCACTAATCTATCCAAAGAAGGGAGTTTCATACCTCCCCCTATCTTATGATCTTATGCTTTTATTGCTACTAATGTTATCTTTGTACATTGAGGGCAATGTACATCTTAAGTGTGGGGGGGGAACTTACTTTAAATCTTTATACTATATATGAAAACCCTGAAATCTGATGCATTGTTCTCAATTGCATTATCTTTAAATCTCCTATTAAAAATATATTTTGATTGATTTATGATTTTTATTGATATGTGAGAATTAAGATATAGGTGCTTGTACCCTGATTATTCAAACTTTAAGACATTAGGGAATCAAGCATGATAAGTTGAAATTTTTGAGAACCCCAATTTTTTTCATAAGTTCTTTTCCTTAATTCTAAGTGTTATCTTGAGATTTGAAATTCACAGGATTGACATCAAAAGCCAATTCTGGTGAGATTTTTGAGCCTTTTGAGCATACATTCTTTCGTGCTCACTTTTATTATTGCTTTGAGTGAGTCAACACTGATTTGTTATTTTAGAACTTGCTTTGATTATACATGTCAAGACCATATCATTGATTTGATACACTGAAATGATAAAGGCACCTATGATTTAACCTACTTACTCCACAAAAGCCTACCTCCATAAATTAACCCCTAGTGAACCCCATTGAGCCTAACAACCTTTTCTTTAACTTACCTCTAATATTAACCTATAACCTATTTTTGTTGAATTCCATTCAATTACTTTGATCCCTATTTTTGTCGAGATTTGAGTTGAACTTCTTATCTAGCTTTATTCTCTTTTCCATATTGTAAAGTTGTAAAATTTCAACTTAATGTATTTTACTTGAATTGTACTTAAAAAAACGTATGTATTCAATTGTATCCTTTAATAGTTCAAATAGTTATTGCATATTTCTATTTTTAGGCTACCAACGCGGAATTGATATTATCTGAAGAATTAGCTCGAGAAATATGTTCCAGTGATAGAGATTTTTCTAGTTAGATAATTTTTCAATTCAATCTCGATTCTAACCCTCTTTTACAGCCTGTGACAACACCCCTAACCAAGCCCCATTACAACCATTGAAAGACTTTTTGATCGATGTATCATATCAACCTACAGTGGTGGAGATCTGATTTTCTAGCAAGCCTATGGTAATAACTTTTCAGGTTGACTAGAGAATGCTTAATTTTTGAACCCTAAACACTTCGAGTGGATAGAGTGAATCCTTAGCGAGGATGTCAACTCCTGTTAATTAAGATGGAGAGATAATTACTTAGAAGAAGAGAGAAAACTTATGTTTCAATGATAAAATTCTCAACTTCGAGTGATTGAGTCTTTAATGTTCTTTCGATTGAATCTTCATTGTATGATTACCTGTAGATTAGTTTGAAACATTATTGATAGAGATTGTAAGTTGAGAGGAATGATTCTTAATTACGGATTAAGATTTTGCTTGAGGACAAGCAAAGGCTTAAGTGTGGGGGTATTTGATAAACGATAATTTATACATATTTTTACCTCATGTTTAGCCTATATTTTGGATGGATTATCATTAATTTTGTGAGAATTGTGCTCTTAATCTTTCTTTTTCATATCTTATACTCAAGAGAGCATAAGGAAGAGAAAAGAAAGAAAAATGGACCAAAAAAGGAGAAAATGGGCCAAAATATGAAATGGACACGGCCCAAGGAATTACCACATGGCCGTGGCACACGGCCGTGCCACATGAAGATCACACGGTCTAGCCCCCGACAAGCACAGCCAGGCCATACAGCCTCTTATCGTGGCAAACGAGCGTGGCACACGGGCGTGTTCTAGTCGTGAGGAAGAGGAATTTCACTTGGATTTGGATACTTAGGGGCTAAGAAAGTCATTCTAAACTCTATATAAAGACCCCAAGAGCCAACTCTAAAGATATACTCTTTTCTCTCAAGAAAGAGTGCCATAATTCTGCCAACACAAGGAGTGAAAGTAAGGGATTACTCCAAGGGAGGCCAATTGATTCATCCCAGAAGCTAGAATTCTACATCAAGACAGAAGATCTCCCTAAATTCCTTCAGGGGTTTTTGGGTTCTTTATGTTTTGTTATCTTATTTCTTCTGAGATGTTTTCTTTATTAGTTATGAACTAAACCCCTCAAATACTTGAGGGGGATGAAACCTAAGACAGATCTTGCTATTATTTATTCTTGAATTATTTGATAAATACTTGAATTGTTCTTAATTATGTGTTCTTCATTCTTGATTTAATAATCCTAGGTATTACTTCAAGAACTTGATGTGCTTAAGCAGAGGAGCAAAAGTCCCTGTTTTAAGAGTAGATCTACCATAATTAAGCGGAGTTGCATGCAACCCTAGATATAGGGCAACATAAATCTGCCGAATTAGGGTCAAACCTAATAGGGGGATCCATAGATCAAATTAATGCAACCTAGGGTGTTAATTAATAAAGAAACTTTAGTTAACAGCCTAGGCCTAGTTGTTTTTATCCTCAAAAGAGGTATTAACATAAGTTAGGGATCTCTACGGATCAAGTCAAGTAAAGAAATCATCTAGTTCAAGAAATTAATAACAAGTGAAGTCTAGGTGGATTCTTCCTCAAGTATTACTCATATCAATCAGCTTTTCCCTAAAAGTTTTCCCCAATTTACTTTTTGTGCACTTTTAGTTAGTTTTAGAATTAGTTTCAATCAATCCTCTTTTATTTTTAGGCTAGATAATAGAAAGGAAGTAAGTATTAGTACTTTTGGTTCCCTTAGGTACGATAACTCGGTCTTGCCGCTAAACTATACTACTGTTCGATAGGTGCGCTTGCCTTTAAGATCGTGATATTAGTTAGTTTTTGGTGTGATCAGTTTTTATAAATTTTATTACATAATATCGCGAGCATATCACCGGGATATTGATTTAAGTCAAATGTGCTTGCGTAGAGGAGCAAAAGTCCCTACATAAGAGTAGATCCAACACAATTAAGCGGAGTTGATCGCAATCCTAGAGATAGGACGATGAAAATCTACCGGAGTAGGGTCAAACCTAATAAGGGAATCCATAGATCAAGTTAATGCGATTCTAGGGGTTTTAATTAGAAATAGACTTCAATTAATCAACCTAGGGTTAGTTGTTTTTAGTCTCGAGAGAGATATTAACATAAGTTAGGGAGTTCTACGGATCAAGTCAAGTGAATAAATCGTCTAGTTCAAGAGTTGATAACAAGTGAAGTCTAGGTGGATTCCTCCTTGAGTATTGTCCAAATCAATCAGTTTTTCCTAAGAATTTTCCCAAATTTACTTTTTGTGATTTCATAGTTTAGTTTTAGAATTAGTTTAGTTTCATAAAAACCCCTTTTATTTCTAGGTTAAATAATAGAAAGAAAGTTAGTACTAGTACTTTTGGTTCCCTTGGGTACAATATCTCGGTCTTGCCACTAAGCTATACTACTGTTCGATAGGTGCTCTTACCTTAAAATAATGATAATAGTTAGTTTCTGGTCTGATCATTTTTATAAATTTTATTACTTCATATCATGCATATCAGTATACAAAGGAGATAATTACAAAAAGAAAGTTCATGAAATATCGAACGCCTGGAACTGAACTCGCAGACTGAAAAGGTTTGCTGCTAACCTGATGACTACCCCTTAGTACAACCAGTGGTGGGGTCAGAGAATCAATGACAACATCCCTATGTCAAACCAAGAAGGCACACGTTCAATGGAAGAACACTTGTAAGTGATCCCATCTGAGCTAGAGATCATCAAACAGGATTTCGAGAGAAAGAGTTTGTCACTAGAAAAAAGGATCGAGCAATTGGAGGAGGAGAAAATGTAGCTGAGTCAAGATGTCGATGTGTAGAAACTAAAAGTCGAGAAACTGAGAAAGGAAAAGAATAAGGCTGAAGAGGATTTGGACAGTTTGAAAACAAATTACAAGAAGCTGCAGAGGTCAATGAGAACCGTTGGTTTGGGAAAAACGTCAGAACAATGGCGACAAAAAATTAAAGAGGAAAAAGTAGAACCAATGGGAAAGGAAATTCTGAGATGTACAAGCTCGAGAAGATGTTCTGGAAAGGAGTCTACTAAAAAGCAAAAATGAGAAGGAAGGATTAAAGACTCAGGTTTCAGAGTTAGAAAGATCCCTACATCAATATCGTAGCCATAACTCAGCGATCGAGATGAAGGCTAGCCTAAGCAAAATTGAAGAGTTAAAAGGGAAGATAGAAGAACTTGAAACCACGCTACAAAACTATAAGCTTCAGGTTGAAGTCCTTGATGCAAATAATGAGTAGTAAAAAGAGCAATTTCATTGATCTTAAGATCAGGTTAGGGATAGGGACTACGTCATGGGTGCAACTTTGGCTCAAGTACGAGAAGTGGTTGATCACTTACAAACCTTAACAGTCTAGGCTGATGTACTGAGTTTGAAATACGAGTCAGAGTCAGATCGAGGCCGAGAGTTAGCTTGGCTTCTTAGGAAGGTCAAGGCCTTAAGTATTAGGGCGAGGCCTTATATGTAATCCATTTTATGTAAATAAATTTATTTTCTAGAAAAGTTATTCTAATGAAATTGAATCAGAATCAATACATTTTTTTGCATGCATTTCATGCATTAGCATTACATTGCATCATGTACATTAAATCTCACAAAAAGACCCTAAAATCATGGAAGTTACCCTGGAATATCATTACAGTACACGAGAAAAAACTAGAGCGATAGACCAAAGATTGGAAAGATTAAAGCAAATGCGAAAAGAACTGCAAGATCAACTGCCAATACAGATGCAAGAACAATTGGCCAAAATTCAACAGGACATGAGAGACCAAATGCTAGAATCTCAAAGAAGCATGATGAGCCAATTAACGCAGTTACTGGCTGAAGGGTTGGACAAAAGAAAGAGCCCTATGGTCAATGCCGGGGATGATAAGGAGGACCCTGCTTATCCTCCAGGCTTTACCCTAACAAACACCCAAGCACAACCAAGTGCATACCCACAAAAGGTGTCTATTAACATCAGGCCCCAATATTGGACCGGTACCTCGGCATTGATAAATCTCCCGACAGGTTTAGGCTCCAACCCATGAGACAATTAGCAAATCTCGTTGTCTCCGATCTTGATGATATAGCAAAAATGGAAAAGGCGAGAGTGGAGCTCCCAAAACAACTTGAAAACCGATGTAAATGGCTAGAAGAGAAATTCAAGGTGTTGGAAAGCACTGACTATCATTGCAGAATTGATGCTAAGGACTTGAGCTTTGTCCCGGATCTGGTGTTTCCTCCAAAGTTCAAGACTCTAGAGTTTGAGAAATATAATAGGACCAGTTGTCCAAAAGCTCACATTACGATGTTCTGTCGGAGGATGATAGGATATGTCAATAATGATCAGTTGTTAATTCACTGTTTCCAAGACAGCCTAATCGGGGCTATGGCCAAATGGTATTATCAGCTGAGTCGTGCCCAAATTAATTCGTGGAAGGACCTGGCACAAGCCTTCATGAAACAATATGGCCACGTAACAGATATGGCAACTAACAAAATCACCTTGCAAAATATGGAGAAAAAGCCAAGCGAGAGCTTCAAGCAATATACTCAAAGATGGAGGGGAGTCACCATGCAAGTCCAACCACCTCTGCTAGAAAAGGAAACGACAATACTCTTCATTAACACCCTGAAGGCTCCATTCATTAATCACATGCTGGAAGCACTAAGAGTTTCTCGGACATAGTAATGTCCAGTGAGATGATAGAGAATGCAATAAGGTGTAGAAAAATAGAGGCTGGGGAGAATGCCAAGAAATCAGCCCCGAGGAAAAAGAAAAATGAGGTGAATAATGTGAGCACATATAATAAGGGTTACTCAAAGCCAATAACTGTGAGCCAGCCAAGAACGGTAACCACTGGTCATCAAGGCCACCAAGACAAGAGTCCAACATAAGACAAAATACGGAAAAACTCCAGTTTACACCCATTCCAATGAAGTATAGGGAGTTGTACCAAAATTTATTTGATGCACATGTAGTATCCCCTTTCTACCTAAAACCTATGCAGCCTCTATTCCCTAAATGGTATGACGTGAACGCCCAATGTGAATACCACGCGGGAATCATGGGGCACTCGGTTGAGAACTGTTTCGCTTTCAAAAAATTAATCGAAAGGCTCATCAAAATGGGCATTGTGAAATTTGATGATCCATTTGGTGCAGAAAATCTGTTACCCAACCATGCGGATAATAGGGTAAATACGATAATCGAGAATACGAGAAAGAAAATCAAGATTAATATTGCAGAAGTGAAAACCCCACTGAGAGAGGTTTGGAAGAAAATGGTAGAAAGAGGGTCAATCACATAGGACTCAGGGGACAGATCCCGAGAAATAAGGAACTACTGTGAGTTCTATGATGAAAAGGGTCACGAGATTCAAAAGTGCAGTGAATTCAGGGCCCTGGTGCAAGGCCTGATGGATAATAAAGAACTAGAATTCTTTGAGTACATTGAAGGCCCAGAAGGAAAAGATGTGTGTACCTTAGAAGAAGGATCGAAGGAGAAGGTCTATAGGGCCAATCACCCGGTGGTAATCATCTCACGACCAAGAATTAACGAAGGCGGAGCACAAATGGCACCAAGGGTCATAATCTAGAAACCCGTTGCTTTTCCTTATAAAGATAGCAAAAGGGTACCTTGGAACTAATATTGCAATGTGACAATCCCAGGAGAGGAGAACTCAATTAGCACATCAAAAAAAGGTCAAGGCATGGGTTTCTATACACGCAGTGGAAGGCGCTATGATGCCCCGAATATAAAAGCTGAACTTGTTAAAGGAAAATCCTTGGTGATTAAATAGAAGAAAGAGAAGCCGGCCAAACCGGAATTGCCTATTAATGAACCAGTAACTGAGAAAGAAGCAAAGGAATTCTTGAAATACCTAAAACATAGTGAGTATAGTGTCGTAGAGCAACTACATAAGCAGTCAGCTCGTATATCGGTATTGTCTTTACTCTTAAGCTCGAAACACACCGTAGTGCGCTGATGAAGGTGTTAAATGAAACCTATATCGCTGATGATGTCTCCGTAAACAAGCTAGACCATCTTGTCAACAACATAAACACCGGTAATTACATCTTTTTTAATGAGGATGAAATACCGCCAGGGGGCATGGGATCCACAAAGGCTCTGCATATTACTACCCGCTGCAAGGGGTATACATTGCTAGGGGTATTGATTCACAATGGATCCGTACTGAATGTCCTACACCTGTCCATACTGAATAGGTTGTCTGTTGACAGCTCTCATATGAAGACGTGCCAAAACATAATAAGAGCATTCAACGGTACAAAAAAGAGGGTAACTAAGAGGATTGAGATACCCCTCTTAATCGGTCCAAACACGTACGATGTAGACTTCTTAGTAATGGACATCAAGCTTTCTTACAATTGGTTGTTAAGAAGGCCTTGAATTCACACAGCAAGGGTAGTACCGTCATCACTGCACCAAAAGCTAAAGTTGGTAATAGAGAGGCGATTGATAACGATAAATGCAGAGGAAGATATTGTTGCATCCATTACCAGTGATGCGTCATATATAGAGACAAATGATGAAGTGATAAAATGTTCCTTTCGATCGTTGGAATTTATGAACGCAACCGTCATCAACGAAGGAAACAAGATCCTAATACCCAAAATATCCAAAGCTACAAAGATGATCTTACAACTGACGGTTGGGAAAGGAACATTGCTTGGAAGGGGACTCGGAAAGTACCTCCAAGGAATAGTCAAGATACCAATTTTGACGAAAAAATGGGATCACTTTGGATTGGGGTATACGTCGGACGTGAAGCAAAGGAAGAAGGAGTTGGAAAAAAAAGAAAGGAGAAGAGCACGATTAAGCAGGGCAGAGGTCAAATGGGAACCAATAACCTTTCCCCATATATCCAGAACATTTGTTTCAGGAGGAATTATTCACTTTGAACTGAAGATAACAAGAAAAGAAGCTACTAAAGAAATGATGGGAAATCTAAACATTAACGCCATATCTGAATAGGGAATTGTGGAAGAAAATTTATCAGGCATTCACCCTTATGAGCTTGGAAGTGTTCTGAACAATTGGACTGCAGAAGAGATTCCTGTAGTTTTTAGAGCTAACTCAGAGTAATGTTCAAAACACACTTATTGATTTACGCCTAGAAGCAATAAGAATCCTTTTGTGAAATAGGCTTATGTCCAACATCTTTATTTCAATGAAAATGTATCTTTGTGTCTCATTTTGAACAAATATTCTTTTATTCTTTCATTTCATTCATAATCATGCCATACAAATAGTTATTCTTAGATTCATTTATTCTTTGGGTATTTCATCGTGCCTACAACAAGTCTCTAGATATCAATGATATGAGCGACATTGCTATTGACTCAGAATCTCCTTTTGAGCGAGATATGTGTCTAGAGGAACCTCAGGACTTTGGAAATGACAGAGATTGTAACCTATATCCTGGTTTGTTAAGGATGGTAGAATAAGAGGAGAAATTGATTCCACCTCACAAAGAGTCAGTAGAAATTGTGAACTTAGGAGACAGACAAGAAAAGAAAGAAGTGAATATCGGAGCTTGTATTACCATAGAGACAAAGTGGGACATCATTGAGTTACTCCAAGAATTCAAAGATGTCTTCGTATGGTCGTATCAAGACATGCCTAGTCTAAGCACTGATATCGTACTACACCGACTCCCCATAAAGAAAGAGTGCAAGCCAGTTCAACAGAAGCTCGGAAGAATGAGACTCGATGTTGTGATAAAAATAAAAGAAGAAGTCAAGAAGCAATTTGATACTGGTTTCTTACAAGTGGTTAAATACTCAGAATGGGTAGCCAACATAGTCCCCGTCCCTAAAAAAGATAGGAAAGTACGAATGTGCGTAGATTATAGAGACCTGAACAAAGCTAGCTCGAAGGACAATTTCCCATTGCCCCATATCGGTACCTTAGTGGACAATACGACAGGTTACCCATTATTCTCCTTCATGGATGGCTTCTCAGGATACAACCAGATAAAGGTGCATCCTGAAGACATGGATAAGACTACATTTATAACCATGTGGGGAACATTTTTCTATAAGGTAATGCCATTTGGACTGAAAAAAGCAGGAGCGACATATTAAAGAGCCATTGTAACCATGTTCCATGATATAATGCACAAAGAAATCGAAGTTTATGATTGCCAAATCCCAAACAGAAAAGGAGCATGTACAAGTGTTGAGGAGATTGTTCTTGAGATTGAGAAAATTCCAACTAAAGCTTAATCCAGCAAAATGTACCTTCGGGGCTAGGTCCAAAAAATTGCTAGGCTTTGTAGTTAGTGAAAAGAGGATCAAAATCGACCCGGATAAAGTCAAGGCTATACAAGAATTGCTTCTGTCGTGCACTCAAAAAGAAGTTCAAGGTTTCTTAGGAAGACTAAATTACAATACCAACTATGTTTTACTCCGTTCATTTCAATCATAGGGTGTGACCCTATAGGTTCTTGTAACGTTAGCAGTAATATTAGAACTATTCTAATGTTACAAACAATAAGTGGCATCTAGCAATGCATCATTGCTACCTAAGTTACAAGAAGTCATGATTCAACATAACCTTTTGTGATTAACTTTTCATGCATTAATCCTTAAGTCCTATATCTTTGGAATGGACACAAGTCATGGAATAGTCACACTTGCATAGTCCATCCCATGTTTCTTGATACATTGAGTACACTATGATATACAAATAAGTATGACATCTCATATCAACTTATTTGAGCATGGCCATGCATTTCTAGTCTCACTCAATCAAGTGGCCTGAGATATTACTCCTATTATGTAGGAGGGACTTATCCTATATTGATCAACCATATCCCTCTACATAGATTGTGGTATATCCAACATTAGTCTTAATAGAACAACCAATTACAGTGTTCGTTTGACTATATCAAAATATACAACTCACGATGTTGGAATGATGATGATCTCAAGTATGAGGATCATATACATATTAATCACTATGAGTAATATTGTGACAATTACATAATAATCCAAGAAACATACTCATAGCGGGTCAGTCCAATATGTTGTTCTCTAACACACATATTCATGCATTGATTCTGATACTCCATATCAATGACAACTCTTTATCATCAATCAACTACATGTTAGTCTTAATGCATTATCATTGTCCTAGCCAACAATAATACTTGACTAAGGATCTTTTAAGAATAATCATATTATTCTTAGGACATTATTATAAAACAGTTTATTTATGCACACAAAAATGAAACTGAAATAATAATGGCAAAGCCTTATATTAATAAACATGATAAATCAAGTATGTTATCACAACTATCTCGTGATTGATCTTTAGGCATACTCTTACAGACAGTACATGTTGTACCACACAACTTGGCTCATCTCAAAAATAAACCCTTTGAAGTACATGATGGAGTCGATTGCTTTAAACAGAAGGATGGCTGGATGGCAAATTTTGCTTTTTAAATTTAATATAGTCTATGTGAACAAAAAAGCTGTAAAAGGGAATGCAATAACAGATTTTCTAGCCAGTAAAGCTCTAGAAAATTACAAGCCTTTGAACTTTGATTTTCCAAATAAAGATCTAATATATGTTGCAACCACCGAAGAAGACTCTTAGGAAGGCGATCCTTGGAAACTAAACTTCGACGGAGCCTCAAATACTGTGGGTAATGAAATCGGGGCAATCCTGGTATCCCTAAATGAAGATCATTATCCCTTCACCAGTAAATTGGATTTTGATTGCACAAACAATATGGCCAAATACGAAACATGTATCATGGGAATTCGTGCAGCCATAGAACGCAAGATCAAAGTGTTTGAGGTCTATGGAGATTCTGTACTAATGATCTATCAGCTCAAAGGAGAATGGGAGAGAAGAGATCCTAGGTGATTGAGTATAGAAAACTGGTAATGGAGTTAATTGAGGAGTTTGATGATATCACCTTCTGCTACCTCCCGCTACCTCTCGCGAGAAGAAAATCAGATGGCTGACGCCCTAGCAACTTTAGCTTCCATGGTTAAGGTGAACTAACAAGAGGATGTGAAACCAATCCAAATGAGTATTTATGAAACTCCGACCTATTGTTACAACATCGACGAAGAAGAAGAAAGAGATGATTGCCCTTGGTATCACGATATACTGCGATACGTGAAGAATCGTGAATACCCTGACCAAGCAACTGAAAATGATAAAAGGACCTTGAGAAGATTAGCCAATGACTATGTCTTAGATGGAGAAATCCTATATAAAAGAATAAAGGACCAGGTGCTATTAAGACATGTGAATGCCATCGAAGCTAAGAAAATCTTAGAAGAAGTCCATGAGGGTGCTTGTGGAACACATGCTAATGGTTTTACAATAGCCACGTAAATCATGAGATTCGGGTATTATTGGTCCACCATGGAGGGGGATTGCATAAGTTATGCCAAGAAATGCCATAAGTGCCAAATTTATGGAGATAAAATTCATGTACCTCATTCACCTCTTCATGTCATGACTTCTCTATGGCCTTTCTCTATGTAGGGGATGGTTGTCATTGGGCCAATTTCGCCAAAAGCTTCAAATGGGCGTCGATTCATTTTTGTGGTCATCGATTACTTCACCAAGTAGGTAGAAGCAGCTTCATATGCCAATGTTACAAAATTGGCAATTAGCAAATTCTTGAAGAAGGAGATCATATGTTGATATGGAATACCAGAAAGGATCATTTCAAACAATGCATTGAATTTAAACAACAGCATGATAGCAGAGGTTTGCAATTAGTTCAAAATTAAACACCAAAACTCGTCACCTTATCGCCTAAAAATGAATGTTGCAGTTGAGGCAGCTAATAAGAATATCAAGAGGATTGTGGGAAAAATGACTGAGACTTATAGAGATTAGTATGAGAAGTTACCATTTGCTCTCTATGCCTATCAAACATCGATCAGGACTTCTACCGAGCAACTCTTTTTTCTTTGGTTTATAGAATAGAAGCGGTCTTGCCTATTGAAGTTGAGATTCCTTCTCTTAGGGTTTTGTTAGAGTTGAAGCTAGATAAAGTAAAATGGATCCATTCTTGATATAATCAGTTCATCCATTCTTGATATAATCAGTTGAACTTGATTGGAGAAAAAAGGCTAAGGGCTATCCATCATGGTCAAATGTACCAAAAGTGAATGATGTGAGCTTACAACAAAAAAGGTTTACCCCAGAGAATTCCATGAAGAGGACTTGGTATTAAAGAAGATCATTCCCATGCAAAAGGACTTCAGAGGAAAATGGATGCCAAACTGGGAAGGACCTTATATGGTAAAGAAGGCCTTTTCTAGAGGAGCATTGATATTAACTAAAATGGATGGCAAGACTCTGCCTAATCTAGTAAATTTGGGTTCAGTCAAGAAATACTTCACCTGAAAAAAAGGAAAGGCCAAGGAGAAAACTCGTAAAAAGAGCGCTTTGAAACCAATGAAGTTTTGAATTGAAAACCCGTAAAGGGCAATTCAAATCTTAATCAAAGATGGGGCATGCGGTAGTCTTGCTTTCTCCGGATTAACAAGAAAGAGAGATGCTACATCTTGGGGCATCAACAAAGTCTCTAGATCTCCTAAACACATGTTGAGCTTAAAATGGTCCTCAAGAAGTTCGTATAGAGAAGCTTAGGCTGCGATATCTAGAGGACCTATTTTTTTCTCACTTATTTTGTATTCTAGCAATGTTTGCTTTCTTTGATTAATCTATTCTTTTCAGATTTTGTTCTTGATAAATTTCAGTTTTGTCCATCATTATGATCTTTTTCAAGCATTTTGCATTGAAATAACGATTAATGAACTAATAATAATCAAGCAAAAGGAGTTTTACATATTACTCTGAAAGTTTCTAAATAGTATGAGAACCTGAAACAGGACTATTATTCAGAACTAACCACTTTTGAGGTTTGGGAACATTTGGAAAGAATAGCCCAAATTGTGATTATTTCCTTAGGTTTTCTGTCAAGATATCAGCTGAACAAGAAGACAGGATAATGCATTAGTGATAGAACCTTGATGAACAACGAGCAATGACAACCCAAACATTAAAAAAGGGATCATTTTCATGATATTTTGCATTTATGCAAATATCATTCATATACATCTAGTTAGTAGTATTTGATTTATTTTGATCATGACATCCTAATCACTTGGCATAAATAGGCATATAAAATGGATTCTACAGGTCATGTTCCCTAAAGAATGGTGTAACAGATTAGAGAAACCAAAAATCCTATACCCCTGAAGATGCAGTGGGATGGATTAAGGTTATCATCGCAAATCTTATCTCCTTGAAGTTGTAGAGGAGCAAATTAAAGCCATAAGTCTTATCTCCCTAAAGTTGTAGTGGAGTAGACTAAAGATAGTGAATCTTATTCCCCTGAAATTGCAATGGAACAGATTGAAGCTATAAATTATAGATCTTATCTCTCTAAAGTTGCAATAGAGCAGATCATAGCAAACCTTATCTCCCTAAAGTTGCACTGGAGTAGGTTGAAGTTACAAGTCTTATCTCCTTGAAGTTGCAATGGAGCAGACTAAAGATAGCAAATCTTATTCCCCCGAAATTGCAGTGGAGTAGACTGAAGATAGCGAATCTTATTTCCCTGAAGTTGCAGTGGAACAGATTGAAGATTGAAGCTACAAGTCTTATCTCCCTGAAGTTGCGGTGGAATAGATTGAAGCTATAAATCTTATCTCCATGAGTTGCAATGGAGCAGATTGAAATGACAAATCCTATACCTCTGAAGTTGCAGTAGGTTGAATTAAATCTACCATAGCAAGTCTTATCTCCCTGACATTACAGTGGAGCAGACTAAAACCACAAATCTGATCTCCCTGAAGTTGTAGCGGAGTAGATTGAAACTACAAGTCGTATCTATTTGAAGTGGTGATAGAGTAGATCAAAGCAACAAGATGCAGTAGACTGGAATGAAGCTACTTGGAAAAGAGGAACACCAGAAAAATCGAGATTCGACGAAACTAGGCAAAATTGGTCTTTCTTAAAAGTCTTTGCTCCATTCTTGTTACACGACAACAAGCAAATAGGGGCAACTGTAGAGCCCAATTTTAGCCCGGGCCCAATAAAATTAAACAGTCCATTACAAAACCCAGACCTAAACAAAACAAAACCCAATTCAAAGCCCAAACAACAAGCCTAACAACCCAAATTAAACCCTAGCCCACAACAATCAGAAAAAGAAAAAAAAGAAAAAACCCTAGCCCCCTAAATTCGATGCCGAACCTATGTCTGCCATGCTGCCCTAGCCCGCGCCGCCACTCCGTCACTTCGCCACTTGCTACCGCAGTTGTTGACTCCAACACCTGTAGGGATTACAAAAAGAAAAGATAGCAAACATAAAAAATAAATGGAAACCTTGTAAAATGGCTATATAAGCCAAAAAAACCAATGTACTTTTTTTGGGACAGACATTCGAATACAAAAAAAAAAATTAAATACAAAAAGAAAACAAAGGAGTTTGGTTCAAAGATTAAAGGTGATTTTCATTTCTTTTTATTTTTTATTTATTTTTTAAATAAAGAATAAAAAAATTTTACCTCGCCTATTTGTCTTCCCTACCGTCGATCATCGCTGGCGTCCGAATGCTTGAAATCCATATGGGTTTTGATGAGAGTCAAAAGGCGACGAATCGAAATATTTTTCTTATTTTCTAAACAAATTGGGTTCGAAAGCTTTTTATTTTAAAAAAAGGGGGAAAAGAATTTTGGAAAGGACCAACAGGGGTCAATTTTGGTGCATCTCCAACCACTGTCCACGATGGAGGCGTAGTGGACCAACGACGAAGATAAGGCCAGGTCCAAAACCCTAGCAAAAGAGAAAAAGGGGTTTTATCTTTCTTTTCTTTTTTTTTTCTAACAGCAGCATAATGATTTTTTTCTAAGAAAAAATTTGATTTTATAAACGCCACTAAACGACGTCATTTAGGACTGGTCTCAATAGCCCCAAAACGGCGTTGTTTTGAGCCTTAACCCGCGTGTTGACCCGACCCGTCTAGAGGATCCACGTGTTTTTGATTAATGGGAAATTTCACATTTAGTTATTTCGTTTTTTAACTAGTTTGCAATGTAGTTTCTTTTATTTCTCTAAATTTACCTTATGATTCTGTTCTTGTTTATTTTAATCCTATAAAGAACGGCACTGTTTTAATGACAGGGATATTTCCATTTTAGTCCACGCACCTTTGCGCGTGTTTTGTTCTAGTCCCCCAATCGGCCTTATCCTTTTTATTTTTAAAATCCACCCCATAATATTGCCCAAATTGCAATTTAATCCTGGGCCACTCAATTTCAGCTCTCTCACATTTTTTTAATCATTTTATCCATTTACTTTTATTTATTTATTTATTTATTATTATTTCTTCATCCTTTTACACTAAAATAAATTTTAAATAGATTATTTATTTTGTTTTGATAATGTATTTTGTTTTTATTTCTGTTTGTAATTTTAAATTTTTATTTTGTTGTTTTATTATTTCTTTTAATTATTATATCTTCATGTTATATTTACTTTTTCTTATGCATTTCTTATTTTCTTATTATTTTATTTTTAAGTTACTTTATTTATTTATGTTGTTGTTGCAATTTAATTATCAATATTGTCATCATTATAGCATTCTATTCCTATTTTTTATTTATCATTTTAATACTTCACCTGTATTATTATTTTACATTATTTCATTACCTTTTTTAAATTCGTTTCATATATTTTATCCGACACATAAAAAAGGATTTTTTAAATAAACGATGTTTCGTATTTTGAGATTCGAAAAGTCGTTCCCTAACTTACGGGGTTTCAATTTTCTTGATAAATCCGAATAAACAAACCTTTTTTAAAGAATAAATTTTTAAATATTCTCGAGAATTAAGAAAAAAATCATGTTCTAATTTACGGAATATGATTTCTTTTTAAAACCGAGATAATCAAATATCTTTCATATTAAATAAAATTTTTAGTGCTTATTCTCGTTTCGGGGATTTAAGGCATTGTGTCTTAACTTATGGGACGTAATTCATTTTTCTCGACTAACGTGAAATACGCCCTTTTTTGTAATTTTTTTTAAAAATTAAGCAATATTTAGCAAAGGATTGTATTTTAAAATTTATTCAAATTTTTAATTTTTGACACTAAGGCATTAATTAATCAACTAGGTACCAATTTTGGTCGTTACGAGGGTGCTAACTCTTCCTCGTGCGTAATCGACTCCCGAACCCATCTTTTTGAATTTCGTAGACCAAAAAACATTGTTTTAATAAATCAAACCATTTATTTAAAAATAACCATCTTACGAGGTGACCCAATCACACCTCATTAAAATGGACTGGTTGTGACTCCCATTTCCATTTTCAAAATAAAAAGTTGATCTTCTTTTCGAAAAAATGGTTTTGACATTGATAATTTGAGTGCTTTGGTAAAATGTTTTATGAAAACGACGAATTTATGTAAATAAAGGTTTTTCTAAAATTGTGAACTAGATTTCTGAAATAAAATGGTTTTCGTAAGCTTCCGCTGTAAACCACGTTTTGAGGCAAATTAATTAATTAAATAACATTTGACAATGGATGTAAGCAAATAAAAGTTGAAAAACTGAAATGGTTTTATCGTATTGACATCGTGATCAAAACTCATTCTTTGTGACACCTCCAGATTCGACCATAACGTCTAGGCTAGGCTTGGGGTGTTACACTATAACTGGGTGGGTTCCTATTTGGATTGCGTCCGCCACACCACTTGTTCAGTGAACTTGGAGGTTCCATTTTAAGTACAAATGGCTTTCTGATGATTTTTTTATGGTGATTTCCAATTGTTAGCTTCTCCATGGGTCGACCAATGTGATTGAGAAAGTGGCAACTTGTGGTATTAAGTTGCAAGAATGGCATAAAGCTAGTAGGGTTTATTTTGTTGTGCGTTCTAGAGAAATCAAATGTCAGCTGGAGGTTTTGAGGGCCTTAGATGCTGATTGTTTATAGGTTCAGAGAGTACAAGTGAAGCTTGAGGTATGTTTGTTTCACTGAAAATGGCTTCCGAAAAATGATTTCTAGAAAATTACTTACTTTCGTAGAAAAGTTAATACTTTCTGGTGTTTGGATGAACCTGTGTATATTTTTTGTTGTTTGACCAATTTCTTAAAAATATTTCATAAAAGCTATTTTTAATAAAAAATCATACATTTGAGATTTTCTTATATTTTTATTGTTTAATTAAGTTCATTTTATATCTATAAATTTATATTTTACATTATTTTTGCATATATTAAAAATATTTGTTAAATTTAGGTTCATTACAACGTTATTTTTTAGGTTAAATAATTACTGTAAGAGCCCAATTTTGCCCGGGCCCAATAGTCAAACAACAACAAAAAATAATAATAATAACAGTCCATTTGCATGGCCCAAAAGCCCAAAAAAATTATTACAATCCCAAATACAAATAGAGGCCCAGTGGCCCAAAAACCTAAACATTTTTTAGAAAACCTAAAACCCTAGTCCCCTTTGGTGCCACTCCTCATGTCGCGTTGGCGTGCTCGCCGTCCGAAGTCTAACACGCCCTTGTCGCCATTGCACCAAAATGGCAAAGGAGCACCTCCCGTCGTCGTCGTTGACCATAGACACCTACAAAAAGAAAACACAAGACAGAGACACAAACACGCAAAGAACAGTAGAAAAATAATAAAAAACAACAGTTTAAGTGTATCATATTCGACTATAAAAGCCATGGCAACCAGGTGTTTATTTTTTACAGACAAGCAATGAAAAATAAAAAAACCGAATACAAAAAAGGGTGATTCTTTTTATTTTTTATTTATTTTTTGAAAAAATAAAAAATAATAAAAAGGAGGTTTCTTTTTACCTGTTTCGGCCATCGGTGAGAATCGTCTCTGGCTCGAGAAGCCTCGGAGTCCCTCTAAGGCTCCGTTGAGGGCCTCGTTGAAGGGAAGAAGAAACCAAAAGGTCTTTTTACTTTCAACCTGATTTTTTCAAGATTTTAGTGTTTTTAACCCCAAAGTAGGGTTCCTTATAAAAAAAAAGGGGTTAAAAGGGAGTTTTTTGGTATTTTTCGGCCACAGGAGACAGTGGTCCCCGCCGCCGGCGATCGATGGCCACGACGGAGGTTTTCCGTCCCCATGGCCGGCCTAAGAAAATAATTCAGAGGAAAAAAAGAAGAAAAGTTTTTTTTTTAAAAGAAAAAAGAAAAATGAATCTTTTAGGAGAAATTTTAACTTAAATAGGGTATTGGAACGACGTCGTTTTGGCCTGGTTCCATAAACCCCAAAACGGCATTGTTTTGGGCATGGTCTACCAACCCCCCTTTAGGATCCGCGCGTTTTATAAAGGGGGTCTATTTGCAGATTTGGTCCCCCTATTTTTTTCATCTTTTTAATTTAGTACTGTTCATTTTATTTTTTTAATTTTCACCCCATAATTTAAATCCTTGTGCAATTTAGTCCTCTGACCCACTGTGAATCCCTTGGGGAGTGACACGTGTCAATATGATGGGGATAATTGTCATTTGACCCCCTAAAACTTTTTATTTTATTTTGATTTAATCCTTTATATTCAGTTTCTTTGTAATTTAGGCGATAATTTTTTTATATTTTCGATTTAGTCTTTTATTTCCTTTTTTCTTATTTATTTCACAATTTATGCTTTATGTTTTGTTTAAATTTCGATTTAATTTCTCATTTATTTAATGTTGCCTATTTATTTACTATATCTTTTATTTTAACATTCAAAATCTTTTTTATTTATTTTTATTATTATGCATTTTTATTTTATCCCTTATTATTATTATTATTATTATTATTATTATTATTATTATTATTATTATTATTATTTCTATCATTTATATTAATGTTATGGTAGTAATCATGACGCAATATCGTTGTTATTATCATAAATTGGTGTTTTTACTTCCATTATATTTGCATTATCATTACTAATTAGCATGGCATTTTTCTTTTCTTTTTTTATTTTATTTGTCCATTTATTTATTCATCTATCATGTTAATATCATATTTTTTTACTCGTCACTATATTATGTCATTTTGCCAATTGCCATGAACCGTGTTTAAATATATTTATCTATTTTTATACTATGCTCAAATAAGTTAAATGCATATTGCTGTAAATGTTACGTTTGTTTTTACTCAATGCATAAAAATGGAAAATTTTAAAATCAAGGCAATGTTAGGTATTTGAATATTCGAGAAGTTGTGCCCTAACTTACGGGGTTTGACTTTCTCTTTGAACCTAGATAATCGAACATCCTTTTTAAAACTAAAACACGTGAGATTTAAATAGTAATTAAATAATGAGCAAGCTTATTTTTGAGGATTCAAGATGTTGTGGCCTAACTTACGGGACACGACCTTTTCATTTCAGTTACCTCGAAATGAGAAGGCCTTTTACACATGTTTTAATTTATTTAAGTGATTTTAATTAAAAATATCATTACACCAGGTGGGATTGTGTTTTAAATTCTCTTCAAATTTTTAATTCTCAATACTAAGACATCAATTAATCAACTAGGTACCAATTCTGGGCGTTACGAGGGTGCTAATCCTTCCTCATGCCTAAACCACTCCCGAACCCATTTTCTAGGTTTTGTAAACTAAAAATCATCGTTTTAGTAAATCTAAAACTTTTATTCAAATGATCTAATTACGAGGTGATCTGATCACACCTAATAAAAAGGATTGGTGGTGACTCTATTTTCTTTTTAAATAAAAGTCTATTTCAAAAAAAAAAAGTTTCAACAACTACCAAGTGAGTATTTTTTATTTAAAAATGTGACATCAACAGAAATGAAAAAAATTAACAATGTTAACAATTGGACTTGATTTTCAAATTAAAAAAGTAGAGGGACTAAATTCTTGAAAATAAAAGTACAGAAACTAAATTGAAAATTTGTGAAGAGTACATAGACTTATCACATAATTGAACTTTTATACTACAAAACATTTATTATTAATATATTAATATTGAATATTTTCAAAAGAATATTATTTAAAATTATTATTTTTAAAATTTATTATTAAAATAAAATTAAAATATTAAATAATTTATTAAAATAATAAATATATTAATTATATTAATAATTTATTATATGACTAGATATAAATAAATAATTATGTATGTTTAATGATATTGAAAAATATAATATTTTATATTTATATTTATATATTAATAATTTAAAATATTTTTAAAATAAAAATAAAATTTATTTTCAATATTATAATATTAAGCTTGATTTAAGTTAATTTTTATATAAAATTAAAATTACCTATAGAGGAACTCTTTTCCAAAAAATGACTTACGCTTTTCATTTTATAAAAAAAAAATTATTTTACATTACCTGTAAATTATTTTTTATTGACAAAAAAATATTTTTCGTAAAATTTTTAACATATAAACAAATAAACCCTTAATAATTTTTAGCAAAGGATGCTATTTATTGGAGACAATGGTCGAAAATTATTTGGCTCTGGCATGGGGACGCTAATACTAAGTTATTTCATGCTCAAGCATAAAAAGGGAAATGACTTAACCATATCCATATGATACATGACTTCGAAGAGCGGCCTTGTACGAATATGGTGTTGGAAAAAATAGTTACGAAAATAGTGAACATTACACAATGGAAGTTACTTTTTTTTTCTTAAAATCGAGGCTTGTGGAACTTATAATAATAAATCATAAATCAAATTATATATGCTTTGCGTGAATAAATCTAAGTCATTTCCTAACTTTCTATCAAACAATATTTTTCGTTTTTCTTGAACCTTAGATTGCTTTAAGTGTGAGTTCACACAACATCAATTTAATACGCATAATGAAAATTTTGATTGAGTGAGAAAGTTAACTTTTTCTATGAGAAATTAGAAAACCTTTTGACCTTAGTAGAAAATAAAATTTATTTTGTGAATAAATTGTCATTGTTTTCTGATGAAGTAATAACCCTCAAATGGTGTGTTAATTAGGTTATTTCATAGTTTCTATTTATAAGAATAAAGTTACAAAAGTTTTACTTGAACAATATGTTATTAAATAATATTTTAATAGAAAAATACATCTTTTATATGGAATATTAAAGGGCGATGACATATCCTAATGGATACTAGGGTTTGTTGTCCCTTTCATTTGAGTGGATATATTGGGCTTGTCTCATGTATAATTATATGTATTATTTGGACTTCTAACCAATATATATCATTTAACCAACCTAATAGCTAATTTTCTATTCTTAAAATATTAATTAATTAATTAATTAATCCAATTAAATTATTTTCTCAACTTAATTCTAATTCCGTTAAAGTATCATATTAAAATATATGAGGAAATAGATTTAATTGCCTTGTTCAATACAACTATGATGATTAATTAATTGAGACTTTGGTCTCAAATTTGTCATGTTGTAAATACTGACGGTTAAATTTATTAAAATTTTAGAATTTGAATTAACATGACGAAATTTGTAAACATTGAGAGGTAAATCTGTTATTAGACAAAAAAAAGCCCAAGTCAGCTTCCTGTCACTCGTAATTACAAGGACTAAAATATTTAATTTCAAGAAGTTTAGTGATTAAATTGAAATAATTAATAGTTAAGTGACTAAAATAGAACAAAATCAATAGTTTGTTGACATTTTTGTACTTTACCCTAAACCTTTTGATAACGGGTTAACCCATTCAAAAGCTGCAAGAACTGGAAACGGAAGCTAAGCTCTCTGGAAATTCGGAAAGCAGAAGATTAGATCTCCAACTACCCTCCCAAATATTTTCCAGGTCTTGACTTCTTCACTTCTTCAACTATCATTCTATCTTTTGCGATCTACAAATAACATCTTGGAATGTTCAACCTTTAATATCTATATTACACCCATCCTTTTTGAGACTTTAGACTAATTTTAGATTCAATTTATTAGTGAATTGTTTCAATTAGACTTTAGGCTTACAAGTGCTCAAGCCTGTTATTGTTAATCTGTTGTCAGCAATGCTGAATCGTGGAACAAAGTTAAAGGCATGGCATGGACAAAAAAAATACCCGGTTGTGGTCCCAGTTATGTTTGTGGTATCAGTCTCAGTAGCATTGGTGTTCCTTTTCCACAGGAATGATGAAAAACGGATTCAGGCACACGGACTGCCACCGGAGAGAAAATGGAATACGTTTGAGTCTTTGGTGCAGTTTAATCCAAAAAGAGAATTCCGGAATGGGACGGATTTGATATGGCAAATACCCGATTCGCCTAAGGCTGTTCTTTTTCTAGCTCATGGATGTAGTGGTAGAACTGTTAATTTTTGGGATAAGTCTCCTAAATGTCCTGAATGTGTTGGTTTGCCTGAGGAAAGGCTGCTTGTGCTTCATGCTCTTGCTCGTAAATTTGCTGTCTTGACTATATCAAGTGCAGGGAGGTGCTGGGCATTTGGGGAAGAAAGGTTGATTGTTGAAGATATTATAACATGGTGGGTTAAGAGGCAGAACCTTGGAAAGCTTCCTCTTGTGGCTTTGGGGGCCTCTTCTGGTGGGTATTTTGTATCTGCAATTGCTAATGAATTGAAGTTTAGTAGTATTACACTTATGATTGCTGAAGGATTATTTGATCACATGGAAATTAGAGAGGACTATCCACCGACCCTTTTTGTGCACATGCCAAAAGATTTACGTAGGCAACAAAAAATAACTGAATTCATTGAAGTTCTGAGAAATAAAGAGGTTGATGTTGCAGAGATTGAATGCATGGAGTTGCCTCTGTCACCAACTTTTTTGTCTGATAGAATCCCAGGTCTTGATCAGACTATTTCTGCTACATTGTTCAACTTATTCAGGGAGAAAGGCTTTGTCGACGAGAATGGGTATATGAAACGGGATGGGCGTGCGACACGTTGGAAAGATGCTCTCCAGGATAGCAAGCCTAATTTTCTAGAAAAGGATTTGGTGCATCCCGTTGAGGAGGAGCTAAATCTTGCATTTGCCTATCATGAAATGACTAGTTTGCAATCTGAAGAGATTTTTAAATGGTTTGAGTCTCATATGGCCTGAACAGTACTCAATTGTGCCACATTCTTCTTTCTTTCTGTTTGACCAAAGTACTGACTGTCAAAAGTGATCGTACATACAACTCATCGTAACAATCCCTGAATTTGAGCTGGACTGAATTGTTTATTGCTTGAAGCTTGTCTTCAAACAACCGAAGACTAGGATGTAAAGTTACTACCTTGAACCAAACTGCAACATCCACTATGTATTAGGTAAATTTAGCTGTATGTTGGAAAGAAAACATTCAAATTTGATCACTATACTATTATATTACATATAATTATATAAATCTCCAATTGCAAAGGATCCCTTGTTTCCTTTAAGGGGTCTGTTTATGCTTGCTTTGAATGAATTATCTTTTTGTTATCTATTTACTTTTTGATTTGCCATTTTCTCCTTACTAGGGCATCTGTAGATTATCTATTCTGGAGTTTTGAAAAAAAATAAAGACAAGAAACCCAGACATGAAAGGGGAAAACAGCTACTAACTTATCCTTTCCCAAGTTGCAAGAATCAACTTACTATGTTACAAATCATAGATGAATGTAGTCTGGATTGTAGGACTTCGGGTTAGAACTTAATCCATGCTAACAATTAGAAAATGAAAATGCAGGAGCTAACACTTCAAGCACCCAAGCAAGCAGTAACTTTGTGTTTGAAGGGAAAAGGGAACCTAGAGTCTTTAGATATGTATTTCTGAACAAAAGTGCAAAACTTCCATGGAGAGTGGAAAGTTCATGTTTTATGAGTAACATATGGGATTATATATATATGCTATAGTCGTTGCATAAGTATGCGGTTGAGCTTGCTTATTGGTGTTGTGTTTAATAACTCAATATTATTAGGTACTTTTTCTTTTCAAGGTATTTTCTATTACACATTCCAGACGTTTCTAATCACCAAAATACAATGCAAGACACACTGATCAAATGGTAATGCTATTTTTAGTCTGCTTGAAGATACTAAAACTTCTTTCAGGAAAAAAAAGATACTAAAACTGATATGCATTCAACTGTCAACTGATTTTATCAATTAATACTTGATATGGGGATGGTTGATCTCCGAAAATGGATAGAATTGAATCTTACTTGAGTGCAAGGTCTTATTACTCTAAATATGAGAAATAACTTGCTATTCACTGTCAATTTTTTACTCTTTGTCCATGCTGCTTGAGTTTCAAGAGAATTTCAACAGTCTGCATATAAATACTTTAGTGTGCTACCACTTCATCTCTCCCTAAAATTTGTAGAGCATGTAAAAGTGTGTTTGCAGACTGCATATGTCCCAAACTTACATTCTGAAGCTTGTATTATTTGAGAATATTGAGATGTCTTTGCTCATTGGATATATATTATCAGGATGAAAGTGCAACTCTGATCTATAAATTATCAAGTCAATGCCAGTGATGGTTTAATTTTATATATATAAAACCTTCCTTTTTATTTTGATAATAAATATCCTATGAAGTTCTGTTTTGTTTAAGAAAGCAACTAAAGAAACTTACTACTCACTCAGCAAACGGCTTTTGTTTGTTCTAATTTCTTGGAAATTTAATTACAGTTTGATGCAACCATTGCAGTCGCTACATGAATCTGGTGAGAAAAGATACAATAAGAATCCTTCCTTTTCTATTTTGCCTTTTAAGATAGGACAGAGAGATTTAATACGTGAATTTTTGTGCTAGCTTGATGCAGGTAGTTATATTTGTTGTCTGTGTACCTTGAAAGCTTATAAAATTATATTGGACCCTTTGGGTATGTATAAATTGTCTGCTACCTTGGTCTTGATACTAATTTCCATATTTAGTTGTTAATAGACGTTAAGTGAGACAATGGCCTCCACTTTTAACCTGGCAGGGTTTTAAGTTTGAACTTATGTTTTGGACTACGATCTGACATCCCTTTCCACGGTCTCTCCATTCTGTTTCTTCCTTTAGACTTCTTAAATTTTTTGGCATTAAAAATGCACCAAGAATTAGGTCACCGGAATTATATTGCTCTGCAAGTCATAGTGAATTTTGGTTGCCGCCTTCATTTATTCAAGCATTTTATATTTACAGCTCAGTCCAGTCTGGTGTCTGCATCAAAAAAACCATCTAAAGAGGTTTAAAGGGTCAAAGATTTAAGTAGATCTTGAAGGAAGTATCAGCAACTCCATGCTTGATGTTCATGGTGCTCTTCAATTTACATGAGATACCCAACCTGATTAATGCACCATCTCACTTCATCATACTTTGAAAATTAAAATAAAAGTACATAAGCTAATGTGCTAATTCTGCTTGTGCATCAATAAACTTTCAGCAAGCATTTTCTTTTTTCTTAATGTAAATGTTTTCAAGTCTACGTTACTAAGACTTGTCGGACACGTGTTTATTCAAACTTTTCCAAGATTTTCATGTATTTTCAGAGTTCTTAGAGGACCATATCCCTATACCCTTTTCCGGATATACATTTGATATGGTTACCAGACATGAGTACTTCAGGAAAAAAAAATAGAGTCGAAACAAAATAGTTTCAAGTTACTAAAATGCCATTTTGACTTGGCCTTTTAGGGTCATTTTTCTTGCCTTGCAGAGATCATACCCACGTTCTATTTAACCGAATATGGGTTGGTATGCCTTTATTTTTTGCATTGATTTTATCTCGTCTATTGTCTTGCACACTGGTAACCCTTGATATATTTATGTAAATAAATTTTTGAAAATGTTCAAAAGAACATAGATATGTTCTAATTGAAATTCTCTTACCAATGGATGGATAAATTTACACATGAAAATTGTCAAGGCGTGTTATCTATGGTTTTAGGTTGTATTCTTAACATGATATAGAGCCCAAGTGTTTGTTAAGTTCTTCCTGCCTAAGCCATGTAAAACTGACGATCCTCTGTGAGGTTGTTCACCGTAAGTTCATGTTGAGCTACACATAGAGGGGAGCATCAAGGGGTGTTATCTTACACCTATCAAGTATTTAGTTTCACATGGTCTTTATATTGTAGCTGTATCTTCCACCTATTACACCTTATTAAATACCTTTTGTTTTTTTATGTAACTGGCTTCCTTGGTGAAACTTTAATGGAGCTGCCGCGTCTGTCATGATCATGTGGTAGGCTGGAAGCCATATTTGTTTTTTAACTTGTTGAAATTTTTAAAATAATGTTTCCTTAAGGTAGGACAAGAAGTAAATGATAAAAGATTTCAAGCTAGATCTTTTGGAAATTGTTTGTATCATCATTAACTAGCTTGTTTGTTACTGTTGATTTGCTGTTAGCATATGCAACAACTAAGCTTTTTTCTGTTTTATCCTTCTTCCATTTTCTGGAAGACTAGGGTAAACCGAAATATTTACGTTGGCATCTGAGATGTCATGAAAAATCATCTATGGGCACAAAATTATTCTCTATATAGTGTTGAATCAGATATGCCTCGTAGGGTTCTGCAATCGAATTTCACTACCACCAAAAGTTAAGTGCAATTCTAGAAAATGGCTGTAGTAGTTACATGCATTCCTTGAATGGATAAGAAATTTTTGGCTGAATGCTACAATGATAACTTGAATGCAAGTACCACGAGGTATTCAGACACTGGATGGGAATCTATGAAAACAATTTTCATTTATTCCATACAATCATGATTGCAACCTGTAGGAAAGAAAGTCGAGAATACTAAGGAGCAGTAATTTCTCATGATCAGCTGGTGCTTAAGTTGCCTCCCAAATAATTGTCCACTTTCCTTGTTTATCAATTGTGTAAACGATTTCTTACTGGTCATTATAACAAGCAAAAGGTATGTTTTCCTTTGGGCTGCCTTGAGAGTTGTTTTCCTGTTGACCATCCTAACTTTTACCTTCATTTGAGACAGAATCCCAAAACTGTGACATTGTTGTTTCAATGAATTGGTAGCGAACCAGCATTGGCATTAGAACTTTTTGTCAAAAAGAAGATTGATGTCTTTCTTTATGTTGATGACCTTAATGCTACTTTAGTTGTGAAAGTAACTCATTAATTGTTCTTATAATATTCTAGTTTCTGCTGTCCAGTTCTCTCTTAAATATGGTTCATGGAATTCCTACAGCTGTGCTATATAATAAATGAAATATACTGGGCTATCTGCAAGCTCACTGCTCTGTATTTGGGTAATTAATGTGCATTCACTTCCCATTTATTCTTACCACGCTCCCTTTGTTGAATTCGCCATGCACGCATGCTCCGTAAACATGAATGCATCGGCACGAATCATTAATCATGTAATTTGCTTGGTTTAGGACATCTATCTAGAAACGCTAGATGCATGTTTTATTTTGATTGTCTCAGATAGCTTGAAACTATGGTTTCATTCACCAGTGGCCAAGCTAGTGACCAACTTTTGATGCAGTTTCTGTCAGTGTAGAGTATGTGGTAGGAGGAAATTTAAACAAATATCTTAAATTTTATTTAAAATAAGAAAACATAAACTTAACATTCAGTTCTAGACACAGTATCTATCCAAATGAAAGCTGTAGCATTATAGATGTCGAATACTAGGAACATAAAATCTAAGTAGCACACACTAGTGGATAAAATGCTTCAAGAAACTGACAAACCAAAAGGTGTTTGCTTAGGTCCTTTGCTTGAGGTGGCCTTCATTGGCAAGCTTGAAGAGACGAGCCTGAGCTGCTGCAGCGCTGTTTGAACCAAGTGCTGCAACAAAAGTCTCCCTGACTTGCTTAGTCGAGAATGGGAACCTATTATTCACCATGGAGTTGAGAAATGAGGCTGTTCCTTCTCGGTAAAGCGCCCCAAGTCCATCAGTACGTGTGTTTGAAAGTGCTTGGGGCAAGCTCATGCTTGTTCCAAGTCCAGGAACGTTGGTCACGCCAAATGCGTTGCCTACAGTGCCCCACCAACCAAGCAGACCCCATATCAGTGTGGGGTGACTCCTCCAGAAACTGAAAGTAACAAATATGAGTTGTTAGTATCTTAACTTGATGACAAAAGAACCATTTAGAAGTTACAATGACTTACTCGCATGTACCACCAATTGGTGGAGTTGGAGCAGGAAAGTATGGAGGTGAGGAAATGCTTGGAGTTCCTGGATCAATAGGAGTAGTTGGTGGACTGCCACCTCCATATGATGGGGGACTGCCACCTCCATATGATGGGGGACTGCCACCTCCGTATGATGGGGGACTGCCTCCTCCATACGATGGGGGACTGCCTCCTCCATACGATGGGGGACTGCCTCCTCCAGATGATGGTGGAGTACCATGCGAAGGAGTGTGTGATGGTGTTGATGGAGTTGAAGGGTCATGTGGTGGAGTTCCACAATTTCCACCCGAAGGCGTTGGTGAAGGGTGGTAACCACCTCCATGTGATGGGGTTCCATGAGAGGGAGGTGTTTCACCTCCTGAAGATGGTGGTGTGCCATGTGAACCTGCAGTTAGACCAAATAGAGTCAGCATGCATGTCATTGCAACAAGACAAGGAAAACATCAGACAACTGTTATTAACCAACAGCTGAATATAGTTTCTCAAAGAGAGTGAAACCTGAAGGGGGAGTTCCAGCATGAGGGTCAGGAGCTGGATAGTAGTTTTTCTGCTCTCCAAGGCCTGTGGAGGTCACTGCCATGACCATGTTGTGGGAGAACAAGGCAGCAACCAAAACCCACATCAACAAACAAACCTGCTTGCTTCTTTGCCTCTCCATCTCTGTCTGCTATAGATATTACTACTTCAACAGCAAAGAATGAAAGATTGGAAGGTGTGTGAGTTGAGAAGAATGAGGGGGATGATCAATATAAAGCACTAACTAGGTGAAGTAAATGGAAACAGGTGAACCTGCATGAGGTTAGTTGATGACAGCAGGTGCATTTATATGTTGTATTAATTATTAACTTTTGAATTGCTGAAACAATGCTGAACTTGAAATGGTCTTTCTAACGAGGACTTCAACTCATGGAACATGGGCGGGTCACTTTGGATTACAATCAGGCATATTATATTTGATTATCATCATCAGATAATATTGTTCACAAGACTAGGATATTGGACGATAATTATCAACTTTTAGGGAGAAAAGAAATTACTTATTAATGGGTAAGTCCAAGTGGGGACGTAATCCAACGAAGAGAGATAAATGAATTGGGACCATCTTTACTTACCACAGGGGACGTATATAAATATAAAATCAATAGGTTGGTATAGGCATGAGATTAATGTTTGCTTAAACATTAGTATCTTGTCTACCAAGACATCCCTCTTATCAAGATTTGATAATTTATTAATTTTGGACAAAACACACAAATATGATTTGAAAGAAAAATTAAAAATATAACACAACATAAGAAAACAAAATGCAAACACAATATTATTGAGGGAGATTAGCTCTTTTGGGAGAAATTTTCGAAGTATCATTCTTGGGGATGCCGACTTAGTCTCTCAACAATGGAAGGTATTATTCTTAGGGGAAGATTTTGTCCCTCCTCCACAGAGAGCCGTGTCCAGTTCACGGAAAGGGACACCTTAACCATACATGGATGTACAACTATTGACCAAGAAATGACGCGAGTGTCCCACCCTTGGTAGGATTCAAATCCCTAGCCTATGGATAGGTCATCTATTGAGGGACAATACCTTCTATTGTTGAGGGATCAGGTCGGCATCCTTGAGGACAGGGATGGGGGACAAAACCCTCCCTAAGAGGATAATGCCTTCCATTGTTGAGGGACTAAATCGGCACCACCAAAGACAACACTTCAAAATTTTCTTCTAGGGAAATCAATCCCCCTCAACAAATATGAATATAGAAATGATCTAAAATGACTTATTAATAAATTAAAATTTATATGAATATGTATGTATTGAATATAATTATTAGATGAATTCGAACAATTTTAATACAAGAATAACCCATAAATAGCTCTGTGGTCTGCACCGTACACAAAGAGATGTGTCCTTCCAATTTATTGGGATGTTTAAAAGGAAACAGTACTTGGAAATGTATTGTAGCCATAAAATTTCATTTCATACATTAATCCTGAAACTCATTTGGAACCTCATACATGATACATTAATCCTAAAACTTCCCAATATGGAACCTGCTCTTAATATGGTGTGGTTCATCTTGGCTATCATTTCCCTAATGAAAACCTTGTTGGATTCTTAAGAGTTATAGTTAGCCTGCGATTTTACAATGGAAACATTATGTGGGATAATTGTTTAGATTTCAAAGAATAATGTCAACATGGATTGGCTCAGTGCTTATTATCACTTTAATAAGCAATAAAGTTGGCATTTCACTGATAACTTCATTTGATAAATGATCTATAAATATCACACTTTCAGCCAGACTGATGGGAATGCCGTGACATTGGGTGGCAACCTCTCCAATCCCCTAAACTTTTATATGACCAAAAACAGGGCTAGTTGTTGAAGCACAGTGATCCCGACAGTTGTACAACCTGTTACAACCTGTTACAACCCACAAGAAAACAAGATGATGAAATGTAAATTTCCCACAGGACTGAGAGACCTTGACATTGTTAAGATGGAGAAATGGACCCACAGTTCTGCAAACGAAGAAATTGAAGTTTAATGGGTGTGACAGAGAGGTTGGTGTGTGGTAGCACAAGATAATTAGATGAGGAGTAAAGAAAGACAGTAATGGTGGTGCCATTTGGAGTCCTATACTTTAAGCTGGCCCTGCATATGCCTGTTCCCCTCAGACTATCGTTTGACCATATTTTAAGCTTACATATATGTAAACATGGTGTCAGATAGGAGAACAGGGAGGTATTAATAGAAAAGGTAACCATATTTTAATTACGTAGTGAATTAGGATAAACATATTTTTGTCAATAATGGATTTAAATACGTGAAGCCCATAAATTTTTATGCAGATTTATTTATTGAGTAAGGTTTTGCATTTTTTTTATAATGACTTATTTAGTTTTTTTAATTTTATAAAAATAATTATTTTAATATTTCATTTAATTTTTCATCCTTTTAAATTTTTAAACTTTTGTTATTTGTCAAATTACTTTTAATAGATGAAAAAGTTAAGGTTTGTTAAATTTGTTGATGTGGCACATATATAAACTGCTTACGTAGATGTCATGCCAATAATTATTAATTTTTTAAAATTAATAATTAAAAATATTATTTTAAAAAATTGAAAATTGTTAAAATATTTTTAATATTTTTTATTTTTTAAAAAAATTAATTAATTGCTAATGTGACATATATGTGGAAATCCATATGTATTCTATGTCAACAAAGTTAACAAACATAAACTTTTCCACCCATTTTAGGGTGATTTGACAAATAATGCAAGTTCAAAGGTTAAAAGAGACGAAAAATTAAATAAAGAGCTAAAATAACCTTTTTTATAAGTTGAAGGCCAAAAAAATTATTATACCAATGTTTTTTAAATATTCTTATTTGATATATGTTAAAATATGTTTTAAAATGCATATATAAAAATTTAAATATAAATATATTCATTGTACATAAGTAACATAACACTTTTGTCCAATTTTATTAAAATATATAGGAATAAATCTCAAAAGTATACATGAATTTTAACTTAATACGTAATTTTATACATAACCTTTGATTTTACAACACAATTATTGATATAGTATCATTGTATACAAAAATAATTATATTTATCAAATATAAAAATAATTTGATGTATTTATTTAAATATGTATAATTAAATTAAAATTAAAGTTTCATATATATATATATATATTTGAACTATAGTTAGAATTTTTTATGTATAATTACATCCAATCAAAATTCATATATCAAATTATATATTAAAATAAAATTAATATATAATTTTAATTTTTTTCCCAAATATAAATTACACAGTTAGTTTTGGAATTTTGGCACAGTTCATAGTGAGCCGTGAGGATGGTTGAGCAAGTAAATGATTGAGCAAACATTTACTTTGCTTTTAATTTAAACCTCCTTTAGTAAATGTGATATTATTTATTATTGATCCTAAATTCATTAAATAATCAAAGACAAGAACCATCATGTTTTAGTCTTTTAAAGTTTGTATCGTCTACATATTTCAAAGATGAAATTAAGAATTTTGTGGATTTATGTCTTGTATTTTCGAACTAAATACTGTGTTACGTTATAATGAGGAAGTGTTCATTGTCCCAACGAACAGTTAACATCACGACGAGAATAGAGCCTCCGTCTTGACGACGCGAATGCCACATTACAACATGACAACGTGTTTCTCAAGCTTCTCAATTTTCTTTTCTCAATTAAACTATGTTTTTAGTTTCCCACCTGTACTCTAATTAACCTAGGGATATTCTAGTCATATCTAGATTTCATATAACAGAAATATTAAGATTGAGAGAATCCCATTCTTTGTTTTGAAGGGTTTTTATTTTGGGGTTTCGAATTTTCCTTTGATTCTTTCCATCTTTTGTACTCTTCTTTTATTATAGTGAAATCTCTTTTTGCTTGTGGTTTTATCCTCTTTTAAGGAGTATTTCCATGTAAAATTTGCGTGTTCAATCTTGTTGATTTTACTTTATTTACTTGTTTGTTGCTTACGCAGATTATTTCCCAACAAACTAGTATCAGAGTTAGTTCGACTTCCGCATTCAACTCGTTTAGAGATGAACATCAAGGTTTGATACTGATAAGTTCGACAGTATCGCAAATTTCAAATTGTGGCAAGTTCGTATGTTAGCCATACTGATTCAGAGTGATCTTGAGAGGATCCTTACATAGAAGAAGCCCGTAGACATGGAATAGTCATAATGGGATTGGTTAGATAAACAAAAAACCCTAACCACAATTCAATTGTGTCTAACAAATAATGTGTTACAGGAGGTTTTGAAGGAGAAAACAACGTTTACATTATGGAAGAAACTAAAAGCCTTGTACATGATGAATGTAACACATCAAACTCGATCCTTTAGATGGACCCAAGTACAATGTGTTACTAATTAGAAATCATCCATCTTTAAAACTATTTCTGACGAAAACTTTCTATAATTTGCAGTGTTTGAATTAAACCTTTAATAAATACTAAAATAACATATAAGCCAAATGACATATAAACTTCAATAAGATAATTTCATTATTCGAAATATAACATTATGAAACCATTCCGAAAACTTGATGAAATTTCATTAAACATTGTTTATCAATCATAAGGTTTAGTTATAATTCTATCTCAAAATACAACTAGACATCACCCCCATATGTCATAGAGTATAGTACAAATAAACAGATGTCTCGCAATAGCAGATGTCTTCTAGCGTAGTCCTTCGAATAGTCTTCCTTCAACTGTAGGCCTGAGAAGGAAAGGGATATGAGGTAAGTTCAAAAGAAATTAGTGAGTTCCATATAGATCTTAAGCAAAATACTAATAATACAATCCAATCTTTCAAATGAATCTCTTAACATTACAGAGTTCGCCCAATTGCGTATATAGAACTTAGACAGACTTAGTACGCCAATGACATGTCACATGGGTGAATATTATACGCCAACACAACATAACTCAGACATTCCATTTTCATGCCAGCCACATACCCAAAGTTGAGAGTCAGATTCGTATAAGATGTTTCTGTTTCATTCATATGCATTCTCTCCTTATAACTCTCATTTCAGAATCATTCAGTAGAATGTTTAATTATATTATACCAATCTAATTTGCAATATATATATCTGCCCTACCGGAAGCTACACAACATATTTCCTTTAACTCCATTTCTATAGATCAGTTTATATTATATCTTTCATTTCAGAAGCAGATGGTAGTGGCCTAACATGAAGATGACCCATTTTCATCCCAGACATACAGAACTCAGACTAATGACTTTAGACAGACAACCATTATTCATACACACATACATTGATATTACAAAATAAGAATACTTACCTTACAATATTATAAAGTAATGATAATCACGACACATGGAAGTAAGAAGGAGCCCACTAAAAAAATAAAAAAAAAAAGTCTAAATAGCAAGTTCTTTGCCTTTGTTACTTGGACCTTTAATAGAGTATTGAGCTAAAAATAAGGTTATCTAAACGTATCAGATTACTACTTCATGAAATCTAAACATGCATGCATAAAATATTAACACTTAACCCAGAACTAGAAAGTTTCCTTCCTTACACACCAGTCTAACACTTATGCATGCAGAATTGAAAACACGTAAATAGCCTTAAAAATAACCTAGAGTTTATAAAAAATTACCACTGAGCTAAAACAAAAGTATAAGTTGGCTAACTACAACGAACCTAACTTCAGACAAGTTTTTTGGACTTTGGTTTTCAGAAAATACAAATAAAATCAAGGAAGACGTGAATACAAAGAAAACACAAAGATTTTTTAGTGAAGGCATTACTATCCTTATATTCTCAAGCATGGAGACAAGGTTTAGTGAAAAAATCAGATAATTCCACTAACACTCTTGATTCTCGTGATTAAGTACGCTTATCATAATTTAAGTTTTTTCACCTATAGTAGCTTAGTTCCATTATAACTAAGTCTTAATTTAACTAACTAAATGACCTTACTAAAATAGTAAACAAACCTATTTAATTAGTAAACTAAGCGAGTTCACCAAAGCATTTAGGTGGCATACACTTAACAGAAGAGTCCACCAAACCACAGATCTTTGCCAAATAAGAGTTCACCAAATGGCACATACAAAGAATTCTATACTTAATAAAACAAACAATTTACTTCCTCATCTCTACCTTTAATTCACCAAAACACTCTAAACAATAATTAGACATCGAGACTTTGTTGGGCGGGCTGTTACAACGAAAGCCTTAGTAAATAGGTTAGTGTTAAAACAATGTCTTTACACATTTAGAATGGTCGAATTTGAGTCTATTATATCTCATATTAATGCGTTTGTTACTCTTCTAAATGACCTAAAAGATCTCAAAACAGAAATTAGCAACGAGGATCAGGCTATATTATTGTTATGTTATTTGCACTCTTCTTATAAAATATTTAGAGAAACTCTAACTTATTGGAGAGATCATCTCTCATTTAAGGATGTGAAGGGGAATCTACTAAGTAATGATATACTTGACAACGAATTAGGCCTAAACAAAAGGTCAGACAAGCAAGCCTCAATTCTAGTTGTAAGGGGCAAACAAAAATTCAGAAAGCTAAATCAAAACATGTCTAAGGAGATATCTAAATCCAGAAATCGAGACAAAGAATGTTGCTACTGTAAGAAGAAGGGCCACATCAAGTCGAAATGCTACAAACTTCAAGATAAAATAAAAAGGGATACTAAAAACAAGAAGAAAAATAAGAAAAAAGTCAAAGTTGTTGATGCTAGTGTAGCCAAAGATAGATGTGATGATTTCTTGTTAGTGTTGATGAGCAAAAGCTCTAAGCTTACTTTCGAATGGATCTTAAATTCAGGGTGCTCCTATCAAATATGTCTCAACAGGGACTGTTTCTCTACGTACAGTTCAATTGAATGTGGAGTTGTGCTGATGGGGAATAATTCTCCATGTAAGATAACTAGAATAAGAACCATACAAATCTGGATGCTCGACAAAATTATTTGAATACTGCCAAATGTCTGGTATTTACCTAGCTTAAAGAAAAATCTCGTATTGTTGAGAATTTTGGATTCTAATAGTTGCAGGACAGTCATTGAGTCAAATGGCTTAAAAGTTTCTCGTGGAGCTCTCATTGTAATGAGAGGATAGAAAAAAGGTAGTCTATACATTTTGCAAGGGTCAATGGTTACTGATGTAGCTACAATTATAAAAAAAAGAGCCAAAATTGTCGCGATAAAAACCAACCTGACGTCATCACGATGCGACTTGATTCTTTCTTTACAGATTCTGATTCAACCAAACTTTGGCACATGCGACTTGGTCATATAAGCAAGAAAGGTATGACAATATTGTGCAAACAAGGTCTTCTAAAATATACTAGAATTGGTAAGTTAGGTTTCAGTGACTACTGCACTTACGAGAAGCAGATGCAAGTAAATTTTGATTTAGCAATGCACAAAACAAAATGGACTCTTCAATACGTCCCTTCTAATTTATGGGTTCCAATTCCTAACATCTCAAAATGAGATAATAAATATTTCCTAACTTTTATTGATGATCATTCTAGGAAGTTTTGGCTTATTTTCTAAAATAGAAAAATGAAATCTTCGAAATCTTCAAGCAATGGAAAACACTGTTAGAAAAATAGATCGAGTTGTCCGTGAAGCGATTGAGAATGAATAATGGACTTGATTTATGTTCATCTGAGTTTAATGGCTACTGCAAATCGGAAGGGATAGAGAAACATTGCACCGTTATAGGTATTCTGCAACAGAATTGAGTTGGAGAAAGAATGACAGAACCTTGTTGGAAAAGGCTCAATGTATGCTTTAAAATACAAGACTAGGGAATGAGTTTTGGGTTGAAGCCGTAAATTTGGAAAGCTATTTAGTAAACTGATCTCTACATCGAGCATTGAACGGTAAAGTTTCCGAGAATATATGGTCAGGTAATCCTTCCAATTATTCTAATATTAGAATTTTTAACTGTCCTGCTTATGCTAAAGTCAACCAGGGGAAGCTCAATCCAAGGGTCATAAAGTGCATTTATTTGGGTTACTCTATCAGTACGAAATGTTTCAAACTGTGGTGTCCGAAGGGAAGAATACCCCAACCTTTTGGCCACTGATACAACACTTTATATTACGATGAATCCATCTGCCTAAACGTATTTTTTTTCTCTGCAAAATACCATATAACAGAATAGCTTGAAAAGTATTAATGTTAGAGACATTCAATGCGGGTTCTATTCCAGTACAGATAAATTGTATCGACATCTTGGCTATCGGAAACATGATTCCTTGATTGAAATTAGTTGGTAATTTGGTATCCAGTCTATAGTTCCATATGCCTCTTCCTTGAGTTATATATTTTATAACATCATCTATTAATGTAATGGAAGAGAGGCTTGTCTCTTCCATATATAGATGACGTATTGAATAAGGACTCTATATGATTGTAACACCCCGAATTTTGAACCTAGAAGTATTGGGCCTTGGTTAAGTTTTGGATCATAAATTAGTATTTTTAGGAGTTTAATTTTGGCCTTCTAGAAGGTTGGAAGTGGCATGAAGATAGAATCTAAGGAGAGTGATCAGAAGAGAAAATATAGGAAGCGGTTAGGAGAGCTTATCGTGGAGAAAAATTAGGAGATGGGATGTGGATGAAGTGGAGCCAATTGGGACATTAGGGGTTCGACTTTGGGTATTTATAAAGGGTGCCAAATTCTTTTTGAAGAGTTTCCCTTACTTTACCAAACCGAATGCTTCATTCTTCTCCTTCTTTCTAGTTCTTTTTCCTCTTTTGCAAAAGTTGAATACCTATATCCCCTTTACCGATTTCTTTCCTTAATCTCTTAAAAGCCGAATACCCATATCCCCTTTGCCGATTTCTTTTGCTTTCCTCCATCACAAATTTGTTTTTGTTATTTACAACCTTTAATCAAGATTTAAAAGCCGATTGCTTAATCAGCAGATATCTAGGCCGTTAGTTTGAAGGTGAGTTTCGGTAAGTGTCTCATTCTCAATTTCGGTTTCTTAAAGGGGTGGCCGAGTATATGTGTAGCCTATAAGGGTGACTCGTGTGGAAGACGAGTCACCTGATGTTGATAAAATATGTGTGTTGATGCAGATCTAAGAATATTCGAAACTATTTGCTAAGGAAGGCTAGAAAAGCTGAAGGTACACGGTAAGGTTACGGTAAGGCTTCGAGATTTGATAAAGTTGTAGTTTAAGGTATAGAATTGATTCGAAAGTGGTTTTGATTGTAGGTCGAAGCTGAGGATAGTGTAGTGCGGGTCATCAATCAGGTATGTACAAACACTACACACGCGGCGAAACGGCAAAAGCTGAAATCCCGAAACCCCATATGGGCCTGCCGAATTTGTGGGCCCAAATTGGCAAAATTGTGATATGAAATTCTTTGATAAAATGATATGCATGAATTGTATGTTGGATTATGATTGGGCTTAATGGGCTTTATAAGCATAATTAGGCTTAATGGGCTTAATAAGCATGTTTGGGCTTTGTGGGGTTGTAGGAATGCATGCTAGGGTTTAATGGACCTTAGGCCTAGTTAAATGGACTCTCAAATTTTCATAAAACTTAACTAAGTAATAAACATGTCTGTGAACAAGTCAATGGACTAAGGTGTGGCAACCGACATATGCATGTCTAGGATTGCATCATGGAAGAGCCTGGTACTTAAGCGGTCCGAGTGACCCACCTCCTCTTCTCTTGAATCCTACCTGGTGCATAGTATCCGTTCATCTTAGCCGCGAGGACTTGTTGATGGACCAAAACCTATAATAAAAATCTGTACCTTTAGGAAATTACCAAAATACCCCTCTAGGGTAGAATTACGAAAATACCCCTCTAGGGTAGAATTACGAAAATACCCTCTAAGGTAGAATTACGAAATTGCCCCTGTAGGATAGAATTACAGAAATGCCCCTATAGGGTAGAATTACGAAAATACCCTTGTAGGGTAGAAATGACCGAATTACTCCTGGATAGTGAAATGACCAAAATACCCCTAAGTGCTTAATATGTGAAAATGTGTGAAAATGTGTATGATGCATTCATGAATTGTATGTGCACTTAAATGGGTTTTGATTATATGGAGGAAGTGTTTTGAGGATCGCATAGTCGCTTGACGACCGTGGATCCATCGTAGGCTTTCAAGCCATCGAGTAGCATTGCTACACCGTACATATATAGCAGCCTTGCTGCAACGCGAGTAGTGCCGCTGTGTGTGCTACCATTGGTGTGTAGAGGATGGGTGGGTTGATGTAGACATCCCCACAAGTGTGTTGGGCTAGTACGGGTGGTGTGTAGCGGTTGGATTTAGGATGGGAACATTTACATACATGTAATTCTGGTATGATATGAGGTCAATGTGGGCTAAGGCCCAGACCACTGATATTGTTAGGGCTTAGGCCCAATGTGATATTGTATATTGAATTGATTTGATTACCAAGGGTCGTACACACTGAGTTTCGAAACTCACGCCCTTAGTATTATATTTCAGGTGATCCACAATAGACGGCTCGACGCGGGAGAGGACTTGGAGATAGCCACACTACAAGTTACTTAGGAATTTTCAATATAGATTTATTAAGTGTTTTATGATAATTACTTTTAAATCTCCACTGTGATGTAATAAGGCTATGTATCTTCGATTTCATTACTTACTTGGGATTTTATTTAGTTACTGCTATATTTAATAAACATGTTTTTTTTTCTAATTATTCATTTAATTTAATTCTTCGAATTTTTAACTAAGTAAATTCCTATCAAGCATATTTCGTTTCAAACTAAGTTTTTAACTAAACCATTTTTTGAAAGCAACCCTTCAATGTGACATCGCCAAATTCGGGCCTAACTTCTATTCCAGGTTTGGGGTGTTACAATGATTGTGTTTATCCACAATTTGTTGATATCTATCATCCTCCTAGTAAACTTTTACCGTAGATGGTTTCTGACCATATGTATAGCATTTGGTTGGCCACTAACAGGAATTCATCACCATATTTTCTATCAAGTCATACGCATCTTCGTATGTTCTATTCATTAGAGCTCCTTTTACGACTCCATCTAGTCCTAAATGTGCATGCATATCCAACCCATTATAGAACATCTGAAACCTCAGCCACTCGAGTAATACATGATGTGAGCATTTTTGTATTAGTGTTTTAAAATGCTCCCAAAATTCATGAAAGCTTTCTCCTTCTAATTGTTTGAACATTGCAGTCTCTCTCCTCAGTTGTAACACCTTACTAACAAGAAAGAATTTTTGTAGAAATTTTCCTACAAGTTCATCCCATATCATGATAGATCCTGCTGCCTGCGAATCTAACCAAGAAAAGGCATTATCAATTAAGGAGAATGGAAACAGTCGAAGACGAATAACGACACCGATGAACCCGTTGTATTTAAATATATCACAAGGCTGAAGTTATTGCTTTAGAAGTTGTTTTGGGTCCTCCGTCATTGTGCCTCTAAACTGCATATTTTTCTGGATTATCTACATTATGGTCAGTTTTATTTCAAAATTGTTTGTTGTGATGGCCGACCTTGTGATGCTTCCTTGAACCATGTCACGATTCAGTAGCATATAGTCCCTTAGAGTTCTTTCGTTGCACGACATATGTATGTTTGCGGATAGTTGCAATGGTGGTGGTAAGTCCTGTGGGTTATTATTGTTAATCTTATCAAACAACAGGTTGTCTCGTGGTGGATTGCTTGTAGTAGGTGGTTGGTTCTGTATCTGTTGTTGTTGTTGTTCTTGTTGTTGTTGTTGTTGTTATCGATGATTTTGGCAAATTAGTCTCTCCAGATCAATAATTGGCTCTGGTGTTCCCTTACTATGAGTCATATACTAAAACCAAAAAGAAAATAACGATGTTAGTAAAAATAAAAATAAAATTTGTATTATAATTTATTAATTTCCTAACTATTCTATTAAACACAAAAATTACAATTAATTCAGTAACGTTTTCTCTCAGCAATGGCGTCAACAACTTGACCACCTCTGGACGTACTAATGTCTAGAGTGTGAATACTGTAACTAAAATATATGAAAGCAAGGAGATGTCCGCAAGTATACGGGTCAAATTGTAATATAGTTTTACAACGGAATAGGTGAGTATTTCGAGGATCGTACCCAAAGGAGCCTAATACTAAATTAACTTTAACCTGGACGTAAATAAATCTAATTAGTAATTTAAATAAACTATATTACGATAGAACATAAATGAGGGTCTTTCGGTCTTTAAAAAAAAAGAATAAAAATAGCATAAATAAAAAGAACTTGGAAAACAGAATTATAAACTTGATCAAATCTAGTTATGAGTGATTAGCTTGTTTTGGTGGTCATAAGTAATTCATATTTCGAGTTTCTATTCAATCAACTAGTCATTACCTTAGTAGGATCTCTCGATCTTCCACTAAACTAATGAGTCAGCATGAACTACTTATCTCTCAACCTCACAGCCTAGACCAGTTTAGGGCTAAGGTGTTTACAAATAAGCCGTACCAATTTTGGGTGAATTACCACCTAAATAAATAACTAGGGTCATCAAGCCTATGGCTTAAGTTCTTCCTCTTCCAAATAGCTGATTCGTTAAGAAAACCCTACATAGTAATCAGGTAATCACATATTCACTCACTAATCCCCCTAAAAGGATTAGTTCCTCATGGAATTAATAAACATCGTAAACTTGATATAAAAGATATGCATAAAGAATAAGACAATAGTAGAGTTTAAAGAATTGTAACATCCCTCACCGGATTCAATCGCTGGACCCGAGCAATAGGATGCTCCAGTTAAATACCAAACAATTACAAACAAATTTTATAATTTTAAAATCTCAATTAAATATCAAACAACTCAAAATTAAATAAACTAACATGTGTTCCAATCAGTTACGAGTTAATATCGAGCATACGGAAGGTTAAAACTAAGCAGACAATCATTTTGGAACAATCTAAAACAAATTGAAAAAGATAAGAAAAATATGAAACAGGGGACACATGGTCGTGTCCCGAGGCCGTGTGGATGGGTCACATGGTCCTATGAGTAAACCGTGTAATAACCTGATACTGTGTAAAATTGGGTTTACACGGTCATGGCACTAGGCCGTGTGAAAAAGCTCAGTCTGTGTGGTTCAGGAACATGGCCATGTGGTCAAACCATGTACAATTCGAATATAGTGTTACATGGTCATGTAACTAGGCCATGTAACTCCCTGAGACCGTGTGGACAAACCTGCACCAAAATTCAATAAACCACATAGTTGTATGGGGTGACCATGTAGGACACATGGTCGTATGGTATACCGTATGCCAACTCGTGCATACCTAAAAAGTGCCTTTGAAACCAAGCTATACAACCATGAAATGTTTAAGCCCCAAGATTTCATTTTAATCACATTTCAACCTATTCAAAGGCATCTAAAACAAGTTAAAAACATCATTTACAACAATCATTCTAGGTATTTAACTAATATGCCTCAATTGGCACCATAATCAACAATGCACACTCAATTAGATGATCTTAATAATACCATTATGCCTTCAATGGCACCTCAAATAAACCAAACCAGACATGTACAAGAATAACCAACACATCCTAATAAAGTATAGGTGTAAACATGACTTTTATCAATTCCATGCTAAGACATAATCTAGGCATATTATGTATCAAACCAAATCCAAACATCCATCAAACATAATGCCTAACATATAACCATTTCATCCATGAAAACATTTAACAAATAACCAAAGCAACACTCAAGCTATCAACAAAATGACCATTGTCGTTATGCTATATATATTTACATAACCTATGGGGCAAACAAGATTCAAAATGCCATCAAACTACAAAATCAACATTTCAAACACGACTTCTTAGGTACATGCCAAAACCAAATTAAAAGTATCACCAACACTTAAGTTCATGATTGTCGCTGTATGTTGAATCGACGTTCAAACCAAATAGTACCTAACCAGTGCACGAAAATAAAATTGTACGCCAAATGTTACTCAGTGGTATTTCAATAATCTGAATATTTCAAACAAAATAGACTATTAAAATGTAAAATTTAATTCAATTAATGACATGCAATATGATCAATTACAAAGGTCAAAATACAAATTCTTTACTCACAACCAAATCATTAATCTAATATCAATACATGGTAATTATATCTTATAGTGCATATGTTAATTCATGTATAAACATATTCCATCTAGCCTTTCATTTCATAAGCATTCATTGAACATCACCATCCAATATTCAAAATTCCATTCATTATCTCATATTCTTTTCCACATTTCAATTTAATTTCTCATCATTTTCTATAACGAAAATCAAATAACTTATTTGATCATTTATTTCCCTATTAACACGACTCGGATGGATACACGGATCCAACTAACACACCAGTTTTACACCCAATGCCTCATCGAATAAAATAGAAGCAAATAGTTGTACCCAGTGCTATAAAATGGATTAACACCCAGTGTCTCATCTGTTAAACTGAAGCAAATTGGCACCCAGTGCCTCATTGACTCATAGTCAAAGAAATCCCTAAGCTCTTCCTATCTTATGGCATGCCAACTATATCTTACTCTACCCAAACAGTTAATAGGGTTTCCATTAGTTATTACATTCTCAATCCATATATCAATTCACATCAATTACATCATTAACTCATTTATGCAATCATATAATAACATAAAACATTTCATTATACATTCAATTCCATATTTATATCAATACATACATTTTTCACATATGCTCAAATTAATCCTCAAGAACATCAATCATTTTTACCAATTCAAATACATATCAATTTCACAAATAGACTCATATTATATTCTTACCATGCAAACACAATTCAAATGCAACAATTTATGAGTGATTCATATTATAGAAACACAAACCGTAAACTCTAAGCTATTCATCGACAACTTTGTCTTTTCCTTTCTTTTTCAAAAAATTCAGGTTGACATTAGCTACAGATTAAAACAAACAACACCTTTCATCAATACACAAACAATTTCACATTCAATTACTAATTAGATCAATTTTTTTCCATTTTATTCAATTTAGTCCCTAAAATCGAACTAACATAACTTTCACATTTAACCTCAAATTTTTATTCCAATCGCACTATAAGCCAAATTTAACTACCTATTTCTCATTTCTACCCCAAAATTTTGATATTTTTGCAATTTGGGTCCTATTACACAAAATCAACAATTGACTTTACAATTTAGTCTTTTTTCACTTTTAACCTAAAAATCTATCAAATTGGCCCCTAAAACTTTAACTATTCGACTAAAGTAACATCCTTAAATTTTAAAATAATGAAAGATACAACATGAGTCAACTAGCTTGAGGTACCAGAATTCTGAAAACATAGAAATTACAAGAAAATAGACTAAATTGACTAACCAATTGAAGCTTGAAAAGCTTAAACCCTTAATGTCATGTGTTTGCTCTTTTTCTTTTCTTTCTTGTTTTGAAAATGTAGAAAATGAAAAGAGAATAGTTACATTCTCTTTCAATCCACTAATTAACATTTTTTTCTTTCATTTTGTTTTTTTTATCATAAATTTTGACTAAAGTTCTATAATATATATAACATATAATATAAGTCAAAATCGACCTAATTGTAATTCCTTAATAATTCTTATTTTTATCACTTATGTAATTTAGTCCCTGTACTCAAATTAAACACTATTTCGACGAAATTACCTATCCAAAATTCTATTAAATATTTACAAGTTCAGTTTACAGAAGCGGGGTCCCAAAACCTCACTTTTTGATACCACTGACTTTTGGTTCGTTATAAGAATCCTATTTTGTATTCAATAATTGAAGTGCAGAAAATCCTCAAGAGTCGATCTCATTTATAAAGTAAGTTCTTTGAAGAATATGTTAAAGAAAAGTACTAAAAATAAACCTAAATCCTAAAAGAAAGAATAACTGAAAAGTAAATTACAAAGAAAATCTGAAAGTATCCAAAGTTGTCATTAAATAAGTGCTAAATGAGCCTATTTAGGGTAGCCATCATCCTCAACCCTAATATTATTGGGTTTAATTTCCATTGTGCAAACCAAAACATCTCTAATCGGTAATTAACATCATACAGGGCCAGTGTCGCGACACCCTAGTGTGTATGCCGTGACACCAAAGGTAGTATACTCAGGCTCAAGGTAACTTTAAGGGTGTGCTGCAACATCCCTTGGCTATGTCGCAAAACGAAAGGCAGTATAGCAATTCTAGCATTCTACTCCCTATGTTGCGACATCAAACTTCCTGTGTTGCAACACAGCAACCATTATTGAGTTTCTACACCATTGAATGGTCTCTTGTACACTTACTAAGTATGTTAGCTCGCCTTTAGGCCTCATTCTACCCCTAAGGTTAATAAAAGACTCAAAATACATTTTATTTAATTTAAAATAAAATATAAAAAACTTTACTAAAGTATAATAAAAATGCTTGTATTTAAGCTCCTCAAGTATAAAAACTAGTTTAATTTGCTACACTGAACCACAGTAGATCAAGAATCTTGATTGTATTTGAATGATGAAGTGTTGAAATCTACTAGCGTTTGGTTGCGTTTACAAATCAAGTCTCCCGAAGAACACAAATGAAAAGAATTGAAAAGAAATCTAAAACCTAAAAGGAACAAAAAACTGAAAACTAAATTACAAAGACAAACTTAGAATATGAAAAGTTGTCCCTAAACAAGTGCTAAATAAACCTATTTATGGAATTAAGGTAGTTGTCGTCCTTAACTCTAGCTTAGGTGACGTTCTCGTATTTAATTTCCATTGTGTGGACCAAAACACTTTTGACTTGTAATTAATCCCGTACAAGGCCGATGTCACGACACCTTAGTGTTTGTATCGCGATATCGAATGCAATATGCATAGTTTAGGGGTAACTTCAGGGGTATGTCGCGACACTTAAGGCAGACTTGGAATTCTCGTATTCTGCTCCTTATGTTGCAACATAAAACTCCCCGTGTCGCAATACTGCAACCAGTTTTGAGTTTCTATGCTTTTAAATAGTCTCCAGTACACTTACTAAGTACGTTAGCTTGCCTTTAGGCCTCATTCGGCCCCTAAGGTTAATAAAAGATTCAAAATACACTTTTTATTGAATTTAAACTAAACTAAGAAAACATAACTAAAACATACTAAAATTACTCATATTCAAGCTCCTTAAGTATGAAAACTAGTTTCATATGCTACACCAAATTACGACATATCACTAATCAGGCATAAATGCATTGATCCTACCAACCGCACCAGAATAAGCTTGTAACCCAAAGTATATGAGTTGGTGATACATTCTCAACCCCTAGGGTATTAGAGGACTATCACAATATGTACATGCATAGCGTTGAATCTCCCACCTATCAATACGGACCCTATGGCACGTCAACTATACCCGTGACTCTATATGACAACATTAATAGGACAATATCCCATTACCAAGTATTGATATTATTAAGTAAACATATATAAATACAATAAATCCAATAAATTATCACAATTCACATATTCAAGTATATACATACCTTTCATTTCTAAACATTTAACAAAACAATATAAACAGATAATATTATCTGGTGAACTCAAATTATGAGAGCACAAACTACATTAGCTATTCGTCAATGGCTTTACCTTTCCCTTTACTTTTCAATGTTCCAACGTTGTATTTAACTACGTTCGATAAATTTGGATATGAAAAAATCTGTACAATATATAATTCGAACATAGAAATATGATAATTAAATATGAATGTACTTTATTCAATTTAGCCCCTACTAATGCTATTATCCGAAACACTTGTATCTCACAATTCATCCAATCAAATTTAAATCCGACTTTATATTTCTAGTATAGAGACCTCCAATTATTATTCTTTAACAAGCTCCAAAGTTTTTATATTTTACAATTACATCTTTAATATAACATAATTTATCAAACAATTCACACTTAATTCAAGCTTAATTCACTATCATCTAACACATTTCTATCATGTTTTTTTCCTAATTTAACTAGAGTCACCCATGCATAACTTAAAGCTTAACATTCAAATTTCTTTAAGCTTTCAACAATGACGTACGATTTGTTTAAAACTCTATCAATTCTCAAATCCTATACATGGGTTTTACTTATCATGGTTCAAAGATTAAAAATTCATCAAGAAATAATTCTCACTTACATGATGATTGAAGGGACGATAAATTGGAAATGGAAGAAAGGATAATTTTCTTTTCTTCTTAATTAAGGGAAAAAATGATGGCTTCCTTATTCTCTCTCTCACTTTCTTTTATATATACACTAAAATTAGTAATTTAATTAGATTTAATCTCATTTAATTGATTAATATAAAACCATTACTTAATATAAATCATATTACTAACAATGAATGAGTTTAATCATATCATCCCACTATTTCAATATTAATGTGGTTTAATTATTTTATAGTCCCTTATTTAATTTCTAATTAAATCTTTCTCCATTTTCTAAATTAAATTCAATAATTATTACACTTTTGTAATTCAGCCTATTTTCTATTTTTAATAATCATTTTAACATAGTATCATTTAATAATTCAACCTTAAACTTCCATTCTTAATATCACATCATTCGATTTTAATTATCTATTAACTCAACTTAATTAATTCAATCCAAAATCAAACTTTACACCATTGTTACACTATTGCAGCCATTAAGGCCGAGGGTCCTGCCCTGAATCCTTTAGAGGGTCCTAATAAACTTGTTTGGCCCTGGAATGATGATGGACGATGCACTATTGCATGAAATTACTCAAGGCTAGCCAATGGTGAGTGGGAGAATAAAAATAGTCGGTCATTAGTGTGGTGATATAAGGGTCCACAACGTGTAAGGCACTTCATTTGGTTCTTCTTAAGGGTCAGATTGATGACAAATTTTGAGAGGTTTCGCAGGTACTTAACTGATGATTCTTCGCGTTTTCTTTGTGGACACTGGCAAGAGACAGCATTACATGCCGTGCGTGATTGCCCGATGGCCGCTCATGGGCGGCGAAAAGTTATCCCGAACAACGCAGTGAATAATTTCTTTGCCATGTTCCTTACTGATTGGGTGAAAGCAAATCTCTTAAATTTGCACGATTTTCTATTTGATGATGTGGATTGGCCGACCTTCTCTGGTATCATCTGTTGGCGTTTGTGGAAAAACCAGAATAGGTTGACTTTTAGTTCACACCATGATTCTTCGATATCGACTGTGAATATTAGTTTGGGGTGGGAGTAATAAATATAGAAATATCAAAGAGACGACGGAAGATGGACTGAGGAGGGAGTATGCAAGTTGGCAAAGACATTTATGTGGATGGTTTAAACTGAACGTTGATGCAGCTGTTAAAGCTGATCCGCTACTTGCGGCTGCGGGGGGATGAAGGATCTTGGGTGGCTGGTTTTAGGCTTTTAGCCGCTGTATCAGGATTTGCTGGGTGATCCAAGCTGAAATATGGGCGGTTTACGAAGGTGTTTCACTCGCTTGGAGCAAAGGCTTCCGAGGTGAGAGTGCGATAATCAATGAGTGGTTAACCAACTAAAGTCTGATGATGCGTGACTTTAGTGTGGTGGTGTTACAGAAGGTTTGGAATGTTAAAATAAGGCATGAATTTGGGGAATCTAACTTAGTGGCTGATTACTTGGCTAAGATGACGTACAGGATCGGAGGCGAAACATTTGCCTTCGGCTGATGTTCAAGGATTTCATGCTGGATAGTTTGTTGTGTTCTTTCTTTAGGCGTTTAGCCTCTTTTTGTTACCAAAATGAATGCAAATCATAATTAAAGTAATTTTACAATATTTAAATAAGGAAGATTATGCGAATCCATGCTGAGGTCTACAAAGATAAATTAGTTATATTAATCAATACTTAAATAATAATAATAATGTTATATTTAAATCTAAAATGAGAGGGAGAATTCAGCAATCACTCTGTTTGGGAGAGTTCAATGAATTTTAAAATATAAAAGACAGAAATAAATTAAGTATGTTCCTAAAGAAGTTGATACAGTGACTGATTGTTTGACAAAGCTGAGTTTAGAATGAAAGATAAATTTATAGATTTTCGAGACCGCTTCTAATAAAACCTTAGAGATATTACAGTAAAACAGAACTAATGATGCTTTCAATTAATTTAATTTTATGTAATTTTATCTTTTATCAAAAATAATAATAATTCATATTTATCTTTTGTTATGATAATATCTCTATATAATATTCAACAATATTTTGTTTTATCAAATATAAAATTTATAACCACAAGCTTTATTATTGGAATTAGTGAACAATGTTTGAAAGTCATTTCAATTTTATATTAGACAACACAAAAAGTAAATGTAAAATTTGATTGTTAAAAATTATTTTTTTGAGCGACGTATTAAGAAAAAATGTAGATAAACTTGAAGCACCTGCATCATGCAGGGACGAAACTAGAACAATTTTTTAGGGGGTTCAGATGAAATTTTAATTTTTTATAGTTTATATCTTTATAATTTATAAATAATTAAATTGAATTTTTATAATTTTAAGAGGGACAAAGTGTAATTTTATTTTTACTAATTTAAATTTTTAAAAATTTTTAAAGACTAAAATAATAATTTTATATTTTAAGGAGGCGGGGGCATTCCAGCCCTTGGCTTCGGCCCTGCCTGCATGGCCATTGTCAAACTCAGCATATATCTTTGTTGGGTATTCCATTTGAGCAATGTGCATTAATTATCATTTTGACATTTGGGTGGATGAAATGAAGTAAAAGAAAATCTATATATTTTAAACTAGGTGGAAATTGCTAATCTTTAATTTTTCATATGAAAAAAATGCAATTCAGTGTTGATGGAAATGAACATTCCATGCAGACAACACATTAAGATTAGGTGCCACAACATCTTCAGCTCAATATATATCCCTACCTGCAGCATAGATCCACAAATCTTGCTTTAAACTTGGTTATGACTGCCACAAATCTCTACTAGTTGATCACCATTGTTGCAGTGATGCAGCATGGGCGGTCAAAAATATTGCATTTTTATTCAGTTTGACTTTGTCTTGAGGGATAAAATATATTTCTTATGTTGGACATTGCAGATTTCTAGGGATATTCTGACAATTAAAAATATAAAAATTCTACAACACTGAAACAAGGCCAAGGGATCGATTCTCAGCCCCATCAGATAATGAATAATTTTCAGATATATTATGATGATTAGTATTTGTTATTGTGAGGACGGTGAAGGGTATCAGCAACTTGAATCAGGCACATGCAGTGTCCATGTTCACTGCTTTCTTACTCTTCTTCATCATAGTCTTTACATCCAAGTCAACCTCTGTTAATAAATTATATATAATGATGTTTACTCTGGTTAATGGATGCATGATTAGTTGACTTTTTCAGAAAAATCAAAATGGGGTTTTGAGTTTGACTATCAATATCCAGGCAGGAATACTATATATATATATATATATCAACACACACAACTTCATCAGCTATAATTTCTTTGCTTCTCAGTCTATGTTCTTCACACACACCCCCTGCCCCTCCCCCAAAAGGGAAATGGCTTTGGAGATGAATAATTTCCTTTCTTGGATTTTGTTTTGTCTAGCAGCACTGGTCTCCACCATTTTCTTCAAACACAGGAAACGATGTTATGGTGCAAAGAGGAAGCTCCCACCAGGGCAGCTTGGACTGCCATTGATAGGTGAAACAATGGAGTTCTACAAAGCTCAACGCAGTAACCGGTTGTTCGAGGAGTTCGTCAAACCCCGCGTTGCCAAGTACGGGAAAATCTTCAAAACAAGCCTCATGGGATCACCAACTGTTGTTGTCAATGGAGCCGAAGCCAACCGGTTCATATTGTCGAATGAGTTCAAGTTGGTGGTAAGCTCATGGCCTTCATCGTCAGTTCAGCTCATGGGGAAAAACTCAATCATGGAGAAACAAGGGGAACAACATCGTTTCCATCGAGGTTTAATAACCTCTTCCCTCAGCAGTACAGCGTTGGAGACTTTAGTGCCTAAAATATGCACGGCAGTTCAATTACACCTTCAAAAATACTGGCAGGGAAAGGATAGTGTTAGGCTTTATTGTTCAACCAAACTTTTGACATTCACCGTAGTGTTCGAATGCTTGTTAGGGATCAATGTGGAGCCACAAATGTTGGACACCTTCGAGAGGGTTTTGGAAGGTGCTTTTGCTCCACCACTCAACTTCCCTGGTTCTAAATTTTCAAGAGCCAAGAAAGCAAGGGCGGAGATTGTAAAGATATTGGAGAAAGTAGTGGGCGAAAAGAGAAAAGAAATGGAAAATTGCAGCATGGTTGGAGAGGAAAATGGATGTATGCTACTCTCAAGATTGGTGGGTGCAATGATTCGAGGGGAACTCAGTGAGGAAGAGGTTATTGACAATGTAGTTTTGCTGGTGTTTGCAGCTCATGATACAACTTCCTTCGCCATTGCCATGACCTTCAAAATGTTAGCTCAGCATCCAGACTGCTACTCTAAAATCCTTCAAGGTAATAACATTAATATCAGTATTTGGGCTTTCCTTCCTCGTTAATTCCCTGCTGATGAAACCCTCATTGGTTTTGACAGAACATGATGAAGTAACGAAGACAAAAAAGGCAGGTGAAATGCTGACATTAGGGGACGTGAAGAAAATGGAACGCACATGGCAAGCTGCACGAGAATGCATGAGGCTGTTCCCTCCGATCTTCGGGTCTTTTAGGAAAACAGTTGCGGACATTGAATATGAAGGATTCACCATTCCCAAAGGATGGAAGGTACGTACGTAGCGTAGCTTATATAGCTGTCGTCATTCTTAAGTTTTCTGTCGTGTTAAATGGGCGCATGCAGGTGTTATGGACAGCGTATGGAACACATTACAATGAGGAATACTTCAAAGATCCATTACGTTATGATCCCAGCAGATTCCAGGAATTCGTGCCGCCCTATGTTTATGTTCCCTTTGGAGGAGGGCCAAGAACTTGTGCTGGCTATCAGCTTGCCAAGTTGAACATATTGATCTTCCTGCATTACGTGGTCACTGCTTACCATTGGTCATTGCTCCATCCAAATGAGCCAATCATTATGGATCCTCTCCCTCTTCCATCTAAGGGAATGCCTATCAACATTTCTCCCAAGCTTATCACAAACCCAAATTGATTCCCCTTTTTTCCCTATTTAATTATTTTCTTTGTACACAATTTAAATATATTCTTTTCTATTCTTTGTACCTCTTATCTGTTTCAACACCAATTGTTGTCAAAGGAAATGAAATCAAATATAATTCTATATTTTTTTCATGAAAAGTTAACTATTTTCCATTGAAATTTATTTATACAAGTAAAACAAGAGCTAGATATAATTTATAGAAAGAATAAATTTCAAAATTATACATCTAACTTTGATCAAATAGGTAATGTTAAAAATAAACTTTAATTCTATATAATTTCATTTGATTTAATTTTCACAAATCACTAACATAGTCATTTAATGTTAATATATTACATATATAAATAATTTAATATATTTATTTCTTTAAATGTATATAATTTAATCAAAATCAAAGTTTTATGTATACATCTAAACCGCAATAAAAATTTTATATGTATGATTGCATGTATCAAATTGTAAGTTAAATCAAAATTCATATGTGATTTCAATATTTATCCCTTTATTGAATAATCTCTTTTTTTTTTTTTAATTTTTATCTTACCATCTACTGCAAAGCATAAAATGTTAAAATAATATGATTTTTATATTTTTTTCAAAACTTATATAAAGCAAGAAACAAAAATATAACATTTCTTTTTCATTTTTTCCCATCTACTTTTGATGTATAAGTGCCTATAGATAATGCCAGATTGACCCAAAATTTTATAAATCCTTCGCCTGGGTCTGAAGTAAACAACCCAAATCACAAAGGGAGCTCATATTCCAAACCTACCGACTGAACCAAACCAATAACTTGACCCTTGAACAAACCTACTTCAATATACCCATGTGTACATACATATATACAGTTGGGTAACAGCTGCTGAAGGAGAATGAATATAAAACGAGTTGCAAATGTTACGCAGCCTAAGCCTATACAATTACTCAGGTAACTGCTGCTAAAGGGCCAACAAAATCCCAGACTAAATGCACCTGTCGGGTAATAGCAACAACACAGTACATTTTTAGAGGGAACTATTAACATACAATATAACAGTTAATGTGTTATGATGTACTAAATGAAAGAATTAATGAATTCAGATGGTTGGCAAAAGCAAATAATCACGACTAAAAAATTTGTCATCAGCTACATAAACAATTACTTCCACTTATATCCAATCCACAACATTCTTACAGGGGATGTGGATCTTTCACACACTGTGTGGCATCCGATAATAATTTATGACTAACTGGCTTCAAACCCCTTCTAAACCACCAATTTACAAGGGTCAGTTCTAGTTTCCGCACCTGCAAACATGTAGTCATTACAGTTCATCAAGCATTTGAAAGTAATATCAGATATTGTACATACTATGAAACAATACCAAAGCAGAGATGAAAAGGGTAATAAACAAGCAAAAACAGAAAAGACAATTGCAGATCATCTTTTCACCAAGGTCTTATCTATGTTATATATTATTTCATCTTTGACTGCACTGTACGTGTGTTTTCCATTTAGAACACTAGCAAAATCAGGGGAAGAAGAAAAGAAAAACAGAGACTCGGCTTTTATTATTAAAAGATTAAAACAGCACATCAATACTCATATGCTTCAGACTAGAAAATTTTAGCACATTATGCCATATATAGAACCCAAAATATTTCATGTTTGACATTAGAAAGAAGGAAACATTCAAGAGAGTCTAAAACAAACAAATAGCTCATAGTAGTTTCATTACATCCAATCTTTCTAGAGGCGCTCTAGCGGTTAGCTTCCCAAGCCCGTCCTCCTGACGTGAAAAGCCTTTCCAACAATGCCTCATGCTTGTAATTAATTATAAATGGTAAGAGGATGATTCAAAAATTTTCCATGTTCAGTATATTTGTCTATCGAAATAACCACCTTGAAAACAAGCGGTCTATCTACCAGCGAATAATTGTTGCTTGATAGAGGAAGTTTGTTGGACATCCATAATAGATAAAATCCATAAAAATATGAGCAAACTGACTCAAGCCTCATGCAACAAAAGGTATTGGGGAATGAATTTTTCCACACAGATTTTATCCTAATGTAGTGCTGGTAATGGAACCCAATATCAAGGAAGGCCAGAAGAAACATTTCACTTTAATGCAAGATGCAAGTCAGTAACAACTGGAAGAGATTAAATAGTTCCATCAAAGAAAGGAAAACCAAGATCTAGGTGATCCACAAAACATTATATCAAGGAACAAAAAATTCACCACTACAATTCTCATCATTATATATCTAGACATAAGAAGACTTATTTTGAGAGTTGAAGAATTCATCAAGAGTCACAGATTGAATTGTTGCAGAACCCTAAAAGACTTAACTAAAAAAAGCTTAGGTTAGAAGACAGTCTCTAGCAGTCAAACCGAGAACACAGAATAGAATATAGCAAGTAAATGGACGTCTGGTCTACATGAACAATAGAGAAAAGTTCCAATATCTAAGGAACAACTAAAGTTTAATTTCCAAGATTAGCCTTCAGCAGCAAGTCACCGTCATAATAAGAGAACAAAGGTACTTTCCCAGGGATTGACTCAATCTTATCTTTTCAGATTGTTCAATAAGATTCTTTAGAGCACAAAAAATTAAAATTAAAAGGAAGTAATATGAAGGAAGGAAGGGAAAGGAAACGATAACCAACCTGCCTAACAATGAATGGCTCCTCAACAACACTTAAAGGTTCAGTCAATATAGTCAAAAATCCATTTCGGTTTCCATAAACAACATCTGTAAAGGGGCGGTCACCCACCTGCCATAAACATGAATTATGTCAGCAACATAATCCATAAACAAGACAAAATCAACCACCTAGTTTGTTCTATCACCCTTTACATACCATGATAAGTTGTGACGACTTATATCCAAAGTGTTTCTCAATTTCTTCAGCTGTTCCAGCTGGTTTCTTCACCTCTACAAAGACATGTCAGATGGAGACCCTAATCAATTCTAGATAAACTAAACATTGTTGACATAAAGTAACAGTACCTGTGTGCTAAACCTTACAATCTTTAGCAGCAATTGTAATTCATCCCAAGCTTTTTACATGCTTAATGTTTTAATTTAAGTTTGAAACTAAATACAGTAAAAAATCTATTTCTTTCTTCATAAATGCTATAGAAACAAATTTGGTAACAGACTAAAACTAAAAGCTTGAACCGAAAGGGGAAAAACCTTACTGTGCCTTATTACTTTAATCCCAATAGTCCCTTCCAGTTTCTTCGCCTTTGAACCATCATAATCATACTCTAAAAGACCTTAATTGATCAACAGAAGGGGGGAAACAAAACATCAGCACATTGCACAAAGGAAGGGTCAGTAAAGAACAAAAAGCACTCAAATCTCAAAGAGCCAAACAAAAAATTCACCAGCAGAGTTACTAAAGACGGCGATGTCGGGGCCAAAAACATCTTTGCACTGCTCGATAGAAGGACGGAGAGGAGGCCAAAGCGTCAAAGAATAAGGAACAGTAATCGTATTATCCTTATCAAAGACGACACCTTTAAACCCTCTTCTACGGAGCTCAGACCAATTAATGCACCTTATATCACGCACTGCAACATGCGGCAACGCCAAGTGACGGTCTTTCACGAACACTCGAACCGAAAACACAAGGCCTTCAACATTGATTCTTTGTCCCACAGCCGCTTTCAAATCCGTCCACCACATGTTTGTGAAAATGACCCTTAGAAAACCCAAGAACTTGGTCTTTTTAGGATGTTTATCCTCTTCTTTTTCTTCGTTTTCTGGATCTGGGTCTTGATTGTTTACTGTTTTTTGGCTGAAGGTTGAGTAAAATTGTTGAAGAATAGTGGATTTCTGATCTGGGTATGTGTAGCTGTTGGTTCTATTGGGGTTCTCTTGCTGGGGTGTGCTGAAGTCGTGGGTTGTTGTAGTAGGGAGGGCTAACGAACAGAGGGTTTTGAACTGTGATTGGGTCCTGGGGAAGGAAAGATTGATGGGTTTGTGTTCGAAATTGAAATGAAGAAAGTGGATGGGAAGGGGATAGCAGCAGCAGTTGGGGAATGCAGCAAGTACAACCGGCTGCATCTCCAATGTATTGTTTTCCAATTTTTTTTTGTGGTTCAATAATGTAACTGTTTTGTAATTACGCCATAAAGAAATGCAATTATATTTTATTAAAATTTGAAGTGAAGTTCTTTAGGTAACTTTCGACAATTATATTTTATTAAAATTTGAAGTGAAGTTCTTTAGGTAACTTTCGACCAACACTTGGGTCCGGTGCCTTTGAGGGATGAGGATTGCCTCGCCACCAACCATTGATTCGTTTCTTAGATTTTACCACCAATTTTTTTTTGGTTAAAACACATTTTGAGACTTAAATTTGGTAATTCTTTTCACATTGGGCCTGAACTTCTTTTTATCCAAGTTAGACCCTAAACTTGGCAAATGTTCCCACATTAAGACTTCAATTTTTTTATCCAAGTTAGTCCTTGAAAGCCCTATAATTCAAGCTTTATTGTGAGAACGGTTGTTAAATCCAGGCCCTAATGTGTGAAAAGTTATCAAATTCAAGTCTCAATGTGAGAACAATTACCAAGTTTAAGACCTAACTTGAACAAAAAAAATTCAAACCATAATATAGGAAAAGTTACCAAATTCAAGCCCCAAATAATGATTTAACACTTTTTTTTACAATATTTTTTGGTCGATATTTTTTGTCAACATAGGATATGGACCATGTCATCAGTTGATCCCGAGCCAAATTTGAGTTAGGTTTATAGATAGAATTCACATATTTCAAGTTTAAATTCGATTGAGATTGAAAAATAAATATTAATATTTTTATAATAGTTTATATCCATACTATTATTTAAGTCTTTGACTGAGTTAGTGTCACAAGTTAATCAGACACCAGGTCCGTTAAGAAAATTACAAAATATTCTTTTGTATTTAAAATAAGTAATGTTATTCGAAGACATTTTATTTATTTCAAAAAATAATAAAAAAAGATATGCCTATGGAGGGATTTGAACTCACACCAATTACATTAACAATGTTGTTGATTGAGATGATGTCATAAATTAACTCGACATTAACTTAGGATTGATAATAATACCATGATAAATAATTGTATTCTATTAGAATTCTTAATCTAATGTGTTTATGTGTTTAAATTTTATTTTACTTACAATTTAATCTTTTTTTTATTTTAATAACGTATGTATTTCATGTGTTACTATTAATTAATTTCAAATACAAATATTTATTTTTTTATTATATATTATTTTTAAACACAAATTTATATTTTAAATATATGATTTCCACTCATATATATATATATTATAGAGTTTATAGATTTAATTTTTATATTTTATAAATTATATAATAATCACATCGATTTAAGCCCCATAAGTAGATAATGAATCCTTTTTAAAGTCTAATTTCGCCGATGATCCCTATAGATTAGCCAAATATGTCCCGGTCCTTTAATTTATAAACATTAAATCCTTGTACTGTGTCAATTTGAAAATCATGATCCTATGATAATGAGAAAACTTGATGTTTGTTAATCGATTGAAGGAGTCATATGCAATTTTTTTTTTAATCAAAAGATTAAAGTTTGAGTTTTTTTTCTTAATTGAGTCTTAGCTCAATTAGTATCGGTATTATTATCGGTGTAGGAGGACGTAAATTCGAGTGCGCTGAAGTTTATTATCCTTCTATTGAAGGGTTAGAGAGAGATTATGGATAAATTTAAACATTGAGTAAAAAAAAAAAACAGATATGATAAGAAATTATAATGAAATAAAAAAGCAAACTAAAAAAACACTTAAAAGGACAATTCAATTTATATAGGAAGGTGTTAGGTGTTACACTGGTATAATAATAAATCTAATTTTTAATATTTTTTTATATTTTGATAATTTAATCTTTCTTGTAAAAAAATTAATAAATTGAAGTTAACATTTGTAGACTAAATTTGTTTATACCAATTAAAGTCATATATAATTGACGGAAACACTAATTCCATAAATAATTATCTTTATTTTTCACTTTCGAGATTCAGGGGTGAGCATTCGATTGAATCAAATCGAATTGAGTAAAAAAAATTGAGTTAATTGAATTCACGAGTCATTTTTTATCATCCTAATTGATTTAAATTTTGTTCAAATCAAGTCAATTCAAGTTGAGTAGAAAATATTGTTACAATATAACTAATTTCATATTAGAGCACATAAATTTGAAATCATATATATTTGAAAAAAAATTCAAAGCAAAATAAAAAAAAAAAACCTTTAATATGATAAACTTGAATAGCTAACTAGATCCCAAAATTATTATTTGAAATTATTTTATATATTTTTTAGAAATTTTAAAAAAATATATAATTTTTTAAGAAGTACAAATTTTGAAATATTTATAAATATTTTGAATTTAAAAAATTATTTTGTAGATTTTGTTGAGAATGATCGATTTGTTCATTTTCAAAATTAAATGTCACCAAAGCTCATTTTTTAAATTATCAGGGACTAAAAAAATATTTACACTAATTTATTCCTTGAGTTATTTGAAATATAAAATTCAAATAAACTCAAACTCAAATTTATTCAAAAAAAATAAAAAACTAAAAATTCGTTTTTTAATTTATTTTTTAAAATAGAAAGAAAATTTATTCATAGGTTCAAAAATTGAAAATTAAAAAAAAAATTATAAGAGTAAACCTGAAGTCCGCATGAACAAAACTGAGAACCCAAAACCCAAAAAGAATAAAAAAATTTGGACACTAAAAACAAAAAAATCCTAACCTCATTGATCTTCAACTGCAGCAATCGTTAGTCAGGACCGCTGCCTACTACAGAGAAACACCACAGCAGCCGCAAAAAGGATAGCCACCGCCGGCACTCCCAACAACCACCCATTAACCTTCGACCTCCCTTTAATGGCTCCACTCTTCTTCCCCTCTACCCCTTCCTTCACTTCCAACATGTCAGACTCCAACAACTTGGCCCTTTCCTCAAACTCTACTATTTCCGCATTGGTTTTGTCCAACTCAGCCTTGGTTCTGGCCACCTCCGCCTGGAGTGCATTCGCTTTCTTCTTGAGCTCATCTATTTTCTCCTTCATTTCCTCTTCGAGTCGAACTTTTTTACTCCGCTCTTCCGTTTCCCTCACTTCTAAAACCCCTAATTTCCTCTCCAAATCCCTCTCCCTCTTGTCGATCTCCAATTTCTCTTTCTTCAACTCCGAGATTTCCTTCTCCATTCCTTCGATCACCCACGCTTTCTCCTCTAATCCTCGTTTTAACTCCACCGCATCCTTGTTCGCTTCATCTATTTCACTCATCGAAGTTATCAGATCATGTTGCAGCCTGGAAACCTCGTTTTCAAGTTCGGCGGATCTCGAGGCCAGCGATTCCAGCACCATTTCATCTTCCCATTGATCCGTTTCTGTTTTCGTTTCTACTTCCCTGTGCCGAAATTCATCGATTTCTAGGGTCAGTTTCTCGATCGTTTCCTTCACCTCCTTGTTCTCGTTCCTCAATTCAAGCTTTTCTTTCTGAAGCGCTTCCAATTTTTTAGACAGTTCCTTTAGTTTGGCTTCATTCTCATCGCTCCTCGTTGTCATTTTCCTTTCTTTGGATGCCTGCAAAAATCACAGAGAAAAAATTGAAAAATGAAAACCAATTTTTTTTTTAAAAAATTAATTTCCATGAAAATGTCAAGAAGAAAAAAAGAAAAATTTAGATTCGAAAATCCGGGAAAATAACGGTTTCAAAAGGAACGAATGGTGAGGCGGCAACGATGATAACCGGAGAAAAGTTAAAAAAAAAATCATTTAGTAAAATTAAGGTGAGAGTTGCGTATAATTTTTAAAAAATTAAATATTTGTATAACTCAGTGTTATTCGTGTTGAACTTGTATTGGTTTGAAATTTTTAAATTGTGATTGGTTTATTCATTTAATTAAATAAATTTATCCGAAAATATTTTTAAACAATTACAATTTTTTCTTTCGTGATAATAAACAAAACATACGATTACATTAATTTAAACAGGGCAAAATTGCCATTTGCTTTATAAGAAGATAAGATTTTAAGAATATCTCTGAGTGGATTATCGAACACCTGAATCTATACTGGTAATTGAACACCCATTTATGTGATTAATCATTAAAATTTATGAGTAAAAGGATATCCGGAAAGGGACATGAATGAAGGAAAGAATGTACGTAAGTAAAGGGCAGAGTCCACGCTTATGGCAAGACACCTGAGAAAATATTAAAACTTGTCGAACGGCTACAAGGTCAGTCAGGGAAGTTCAGGAAATGAACCAAAGACTGCCAACCTAAATTGAGGGAAATTGTCTCAAGATATATCAAGAAGAAATTATTAGTTTGATGTCATGCACATAAGAGGGTACCCTTAGAGGCTTCACCTTGAGGTCGAATAAAACTATTAATAAATGAATAAAAATATAAACAAAGATAATTTATAAATTATACAATAACCATGATTTATTTAATTAACAAAAACAAGATATAAATGAATTGATCACTGTTTAATTCACTCAATAAACAAACCTCACTTAAAATCTACAAATATATAAATTCATATTTTTGGTAATAGATTAGAATGAACCAAAATCATAAAAATATATTAATTGAACCAAGCATGAGTATATAGCGCAGTGATATGATAGTACCAAATTTTATTGATTGAATCAAACACAAGTATATGATCCATCACCAATCTTACATTGTATGTAATTAAACCAATAGCATTAAGTGTTATTATTATTTTTATTCTATATAATAAAATTAAACGTATGACATGTAGTATTTTTCCCATTAGAGCCTATGGTTTACCTGAGAAAGCTAGCTTTCCTCACTTTTTACAGACTCCACTAAACAAAAGGAGGATCCATTTACTTCGTAACACTTCCCCTAATCCTTCACTAATACATCCTTGTCATGCCATATTGAACCGTTCCCGCCTTCCGTTGAGCAGGGCCTGTTGCCGCAGCACTTGCACCAACACCTATTGCACTATAATGACCTCTTGCCTGCAGCAAGTTTGTATCATTGGTGATTCTATTGTCAGCTGGCTCCACCTTCTTCACTCTGGTCATGAAAAACGGGTTCGAGTCGATGTTGATAGCTATATCTGGGGCAAATTTGGCTGCCATGCTGCATTGAGGACCTTGTTTAGCTTGGGAAGGCAACTCCCTTTCGCTTCTTTCTTGATTTCCAGTGTTAGATTTTGAATAAGTATATGCAGGGTGGACAGCCTGTGGTGGAAGACCTGTGCTTCTTATGAACGTTCTCGTATCATAGGCATCTTTCATGATTGTTCCATTCTCATACAGCACAACGGGGCCTACTATCTTTCCCGGTTTAGCTGAATAGAGAAAATATGTCAGTTCAAGCACCAAAAATAAAAGAGCGAGCAGAAGCAGAAGGAAGGGTGTGCTAGGATAATCTAAGACATTAAACATACCTAGTGGGATTCTTTGTTGTGCCTGCAAGGATTTTGAGGCTTGATATGCCTCCTCTGCATTTTGTCTCTCTTTTAAGGACTTGAGGCTTGGCTGCTGCTCTTTAGGGGCAATGGTATTGGAATGTACAATTGTTGACCTGTAAAATTCATAGGATTACAGTTTCAACCATCAGATTAAAGCAAAAAAATAAAATAAAATTGCTGTACGAACAACCAACCAGTTCCAATAAAAGGTAACATAAAAAAATGATGCTCTACCAATAGCCTTTTTCCTTTCTTTTGGCTCATTGAAGAGCATTTCCACTGCAAAAGTAGAAGCAAGGTATTTGGCTCTCAATATTTTTTACTACACTATACCTGTATACCATACATTATAAGTGCATCAATAGTATTTTTTTTTGAAGTCCACAAGAACACGTTCAGCCATGAAATGAAAAATTCAAAGTGAAAGGTAGAGGATAATATCTACCTCGGAAGGGAGACATGCTTTCTTTCGAGTGGAATAACTGGTGCACTTTTACCACCATTTTCCTCGAGATGTGCAAACTGCTTTTTGAATTGATCAACCGCACTGCATTAAAAACTATACATTAGAAATAACTACAAGTAGCAGCAGATTGATTACTAATGAAGTTTGGTAAGTTTAGAATAATGAGAAAAGCAACGAATAAACAATAAATGAAACCTTGGATAGAGAAAGTTTGTCCTCTCAGTTCCACTCATATGATCTTTCAGCAGCTGAGGATGGTACTCCAGTATCTCACGGAAAATTAGCTCTTGTATATCATCTTTTGTGACCCTTCGCCTCTCAAATTCAAACTCCATCTTTGTAATTGGTTGACATGAAGGCTCCCTCTCAACTCTTGCCAGCCCCTTAAAGTAAGGATCAGCAAGAGCCTGAAACATACCAAATTAAAAGATGTTAGTGTTATAAACTCACAATGCGGATTGATATCATTTATTTAGTTAAAAGAAACTTTGCAACAACAAATTGTCAGGGAAGAAACCAATACTCTCCAACAACCACAGACCTCTTCAGCTGTTGGCCGGTCTTTTGGATCAAAGGCAAGCAATCTTTGCAGTAGACGTAGAGCCAAAGGATCTGCATTTGGAAATTTTTGTTCAAATGGGATCGGTTGCTTCTTTCTCATGCTAGTTAAGTATCTTCTTGCCTTTTCATTACGAACCTGTGAACAAGAATAGGAAAAAGAAGTTAATAGCAGTTATGTCTTTATGATAAAAAAACTGCTCAGAAGTCTTGACGTGCGTACTCGAGAGATGGTATCTAATGAAGGTGTACCAAGCAGATCAGTCATCAAATCCAGCTGGTGAACCACGTTTTTACCAGGAAAAAGTGGCTTCCCAGTTAATACCTCAGCAAAGATGCACCCTATACTCCATATATCAATTGCAGGTGTATACTGCATCAATTTTAAGCAACAAGGATAGCCATCAGAGATCGAAAATAAACAGGAACACCACCATGAAGCATTTTTTCCAAGTAATATGAACGCCAATCAAAACCTCACAAATTAAAAGAAAACCAATCATGCAGCAACCATTCAAAGTAAAAAGAAAAAGAATCAAAAATTGGAAAATGAACAGAAATCCATTGTGAAATGCTTCATCTTATATGTTGCTAATACAGGATGGGATATATAGGCTGAAGGATATCATAACTCGCATGCTACATTGCTAATAAAATGTTTTTTGAATGTTCTGCTAAAACCAAATTTGAGTTTGATAAAATAATACGGATAAAAGTACACGACACACACCATTTCAAAAAACTTTGCATTCATTAAAATTTGAAAAGTATGGAAATGGGAATGACGTGTACTAGAAAATAATTCAAGTTCAGTAAAACATTCAGAAAACTCATATTAGCATAAAGATAGATACTTTGAATCATTCATTTCGCATTGGAACATCTAGGCAGACAAAAAGCAATCATTTCATGATATAAATTGCTCAGTACTACATGCTAGGAAGTTCTTATCAACCTAATAATTCACCTATATGCATTTTAGACAGGAACATATGTTAAAATAGCCACACTTTTAAATTCAAATCTTGATCCAAATTAAAAATTTAGATATACATAAGAAACTTAACAACCAGAAAGAACATTGCATGCACCACAGAATGAACTAATATAGCTTCATCCAATATGATCTCATACAGGGAATAAATGCATCACATGATTTTAGGTTTGTAGAGTTCCAATCCAAGAGGACGTCTTTACCTTGGAGAAAAAGGATCCGCAGAGTTCTGGAGCTCTATACCATCTTGTAGCAACGTAATCCTGAAAATGACCAACAAAGAAGTCCATAAAATCAGCAAATCAGTTCTTTCTATTGTGATAAATGTAGGAAACAGTTATAATCTGAAAACATCAAAGACTGGTACCGTCCAGAAAATTGTCATAGGTGTATCATTAAATGCAACTCTAGCTAAACCAAAATCACATATCTTAAGCTTGCAGTTTGCATTTGCCAAAATATTCTTGGGTTTTAAGTCTCTATGGTAGACATTTGCTGCAGCCAAAAAAGAAAATATCAGATACATTCTGCAGTCTACAAATATAATCTATCGTGTCCACAGCACAAGACATTGAGGGTGATATAAGAAAACAGAAAACAGAGAACAAATTGAATTAGAAAAATAGCACCGACAAACTTTAGAAAAATAGCAGTTGTTACCAAAGATGAATACAACAGAAAGAACAAAAGATTTGCTAAAGTTGAAAACAGACTTTGGAAACCTAAAAATAATTGGAACTTGGACATTCAGACTAGACAAAATATTTACCAGAAAAATGTTTACCAAATGTTATGGCATATAAAACAAACAGTTGTTACCATTGAAAAGGTCAGATGAAAAAGATATAGCTGTAAACCAAGTGAAAGTCTCAGCACATGCACTCGAGCCAATATAGAGTGAAAATTACCAGTGTGAATATATTTCAATGCACGCAGTAGCTGGTAAAGGAAAAACTGGTAGTGCTCTCTAGTCAAATCATCATTAGCTTTAATAACTTGATGAAGATCTGACTCCATGAGCTCAAAAACGACATAAATATCTTTGAAGTCCCTGCGGGATGGAGGCAGCATAATGTGTTTAATCTCAACAATATCAGGATGCCGAAGAAGTCTGAGCAGCTTTATCTCACGAAGAATTCGGGCAGCATCAGAAATATGCTCAAAAATATCATGTATTTTCTTGATCGCCACTTTTTCACCAGTATGGGTATCAATTGCAGAGCACACAACACCATAACTGCCTTTTCCTATAACTTCTTGAATCTTAAATCTAGTGGCATCACCATATTCAGAGAAAAAGTCCATCTCTGTTGAACTCTGTGGCACAAAAATACATATAAGACCAGATCCCCAAGCATAACTTTTCAACAATACAAGACACAAGTAACGACATGCATATGGTGAATCAATCAAAGGCAGTCCATTTAACTTAAAACAAAGAAAAACATACAAATGTAGGACAAAAAGATAATGAAAATGCAATCATTAACAAACAAGAAAAAAAAAAAAAAGAATACCACAATGTCATCAATAAAGTAATGCATCTTCAACATATCAGTGACAAAACTAAATACTAAAACTCCCTACAATTTCCTTCTTTTTAATCACTATATGATCATACAGATATTAAAATCATAAGCTAAGCAATAAGCAATTACTTTCAGCAGAGGCAACTAATTTTCAAGACGAAAGGAGAAAAGAAAAGACAATTAAAATTTAAAACACAATTCTTTATATGTATAATCCAGTTTCAGACTGGCAGTATAACAAACAGGTTGTAAAGGAAGACAATCTTATTGGACTTAAAGTAACAATAATGGACTACAATTCCCTACTTTCCAAATATAAAATGCAGGGAAACTCAACCATTTTAAAACAGAGAAGAAGTTTAGGAAGAATATATATATATATATATATATATATATATATTGATATTAGAAAGAGTAAATAAAACTGGCCTCAAATGAGAATCAAAGAGTAGTATAAAGCATTTATTTCAAAAGATAGCATCCCAGAAAAAGAATGAAGCTTAGATATTCCAAATAAAAAATATATATATTGCATTAAATTTATGCTGTTTTATCTCTCCCTCCCTATAATCGAAACGCATTCTCCTTAATTCAACCAAAGAGGAAAATATCTAAAAATAAAATCATTCCTTTCATTGACTAAAAATATCTGCGACATCTTCACACAGCACAAAACACCCAAAAACACAATAATCCCATATGTCTCACCTAACCACCCAACATTTTAACAGCTCAAAATGAACTCACAAAAACCCAAAATAAATTTAAAAAAAAGGATTAAAAGAAATGAAAAATCACCTTCTTTTGGTGATCTGGCTGCATTTTTGTGAATCCAAATTTAATCCCAGATCACAAAGAAACAGATGGTAAAAACCCAATGAAGAGAAAAAGGAGAAGTTGAATGAAGAAACAGAAGAAAATCTAAGAAATCATCCACATTTGCCCCATCTCCCTCGACTCCGAATCACAAGTCCATAATCCCATTGATTTCTCCAACATAATAAAATCCAAACTAAATCATTCATACACTCTGCTTCTTCTTCTTCTTCTTCTTCTTCTTCTCCTCCTCCTTCTTTTACAACAGCATTGCAATTCAACCACCATACAAAAAAAAGTAGCTCTCAAGAACTCTCCTTGATAATTCAGTCTAAACTACTCTTCCAACACTTCTTTTTCTTCCTCTTTTTTTTTACTTTCCCTTCAAGTCTTCAAAAACTTAACCAATAGCCCAAAATTCGCCTCCTTTTTATCTTCTTGAAACAAGAAACCAAAGAATAAAAATACATATATATGTGTATATTTATATATATAAAAAAAAAGTTAAATGTGTGAATGAAGAGTGCAGAGGTTGCAAGATCTGAACACCGACAGAAAGGAAAGAGGATGAGAAAGAGAAAATAAAATTATTTCTTTAATAAATAAATAATAAAGTTTTTTTTTTTCTTTTTTTGTGGCATGGATCTAGGGGTATTCTTATACGTATTTGGGAGTGTATTTGGATACAAGAGTGGCAGATGATGTAAATACGGTGAGCATTGAGGAGTTTTTGGTTGGGAAAGTAAGAGAGTTAGAGTGGATTTGGGGAAAAGGTTCCAAGGTTCTGTTTTGGGGGCATCCTCCCCCTTTTTTTTTCTTAAAATTAAATTATAATTGTTAGGGTTAGGTATCAGATTTGGTGCCTCCAGAATTTGGAACACGTCATTTTTCCACGTGATGATTCATGAGATGAGGTGCTGGAAGCGCAATCACCATCGTAGATTTTGGTTGACGCAACCGTATGATCAAAATCTCATCATCATCTCATTCATTGTTTATGCTGACACTACCACAAAATTTCCAAATTTTCTTTCATTTTCTGTTTTTTTCAAATAAATATAAATCACATCATGTTTGCTTACAAAAAAGAAAAAAGAATATACATCATTTCAACTTTAAAAAAAAAAATTAATTTTTAAGGAAAATAATTTTTTTAAATTTTATTCATTTATATCATTAAAAATTAAGGGTGAGCTTTCGATCGATTCGAGTTAAAAAATTTCGAATTAGTCGAGTTAGAAAATCTTATTTTAGTAATTGAACTTAATTTGAATCTTTTTTGAATTGAATCAAATCGAGTCAAAAAATTTCGATTCAAGTCGAGTCAAGTTAACGAATCTTATTATTTATATTCAATGTTGCATTTATATAGATCGATTATTTAACAAGTAGACGAAATATAAGATTATTTAACTATATAAATAATATAATGGTTTTACTTTTTAATTTAATGAGTAAATATTTATCAAAACAACGTAGTTTTACCTTTTAACTTAATGGTTTTGATTTTTAATTTTAGAAAATATAAACATTCATCAAAACAACATAATTTTTTTTGTCTTATTCGAATTTTCGGATAACTCAAGTTGTGTAATTCATATTCGAGTTAAACCAAAAAACTTAATTTTTTTTATTAAGTTGATCCGAATAACTTGATTAACTCAAATAACTCGAACTATTTAATTCAATATTCAAATTTTTTATCGAATTTTTCAAATTGAATCGAATTTTGCTCACCCCTATTAAAAACTACTATAATTAACAAAATAATCAGATAAAAAAATCCTAAACATTTCGATTCCACTTGTAATAAAAAAATCACAAAAATAAAAATAAATCCATTTATTGCTAATTATAATTGGTAAACTTCAATCAGATTGGCAATTAATTAATATAAAATAATGAAATCACAGCTAAGTATATATGATCATTGATGGAGGAAATAAATTTGATATTAAAATGTGAAGTGGGTTTTGCAATTTCATGTCCAATTAAACTAAAAGTTGTAGTGAAAAGCAAGCTGTATTGTGTCTAATTTGGCAACAATGCCATGCAAGTTGCTTTCACAAAAGAGTTGCCCAAGTTTCACGTGCCTTTCTTTTCCTACCACAATAATCTCATATTCATTAATTTACAAATAATTCCTTTTTTTTTCATTTTTCAATTTTTATCCATATGTTAGAATATGGGTGTAATTGTTATTTTTTATTTATTAAGCTTTTGGTATAACAACATTTAAAATAAATTTTCATATAATCAAGTGTATTTGAACATGTTTTAAATTCATTTCAAGCATTTTAGTAGAGTGGGATTAACCCCCCGCGAATGAGTTCAATCCTATAACAGGTTAGTCGCCAAATGAAAATTTGAAAGGGAGAGATGAAGGGATCGATCCTATATGTCTAATGGACATCTTTTCTGCATTTGCTCCAAAACATGGTTTTTGTACTTTCAATTGTTATTTTGCATCCTCAATGACTCCAAAAAGACAAAAGCGAGTCATTTGATGTAAATACACTTAAAAAACACTCCAAAGAGTAAGAGACACATATCTAAACAAAAATTAAAGTGCGTATACAAGAGAGCTTTCAATTTCCTATTTAATTTCTTTTACATACATTTAGAGAGCTTCGTTGTAAATATTTGTATACTTTTATTCCATCTTTTAGTAAGCTAAACTTTGTAAATACATGCATTTTACAAGTTTTTCATTTGTTTACACAAAATCACCAATTTGTATATTCGGAGGATTACTAATTGAGCCATAAAAACTAGAGAAGTTTTTAATTGAGCCTTCGAAAAGTTAAAAGGTTCTAGTTAAGCTACGAAAAATATGAAATGGTTCAATCTTAACCCAAGTACATAATAGAGAGTTGTGAAAGTTATACCTTGTCCTTGAAAGATACCAATTAGTGAACTGGGAAAACCTTTAGGCTGTGTTTGAAAAGCGACCTAGTAATTGAATTCGGGTGTAATTGGTGAATCCCATTAAATTGGGTATAATTGAAGCACCCCAATTACACTTTCCAACTCTTAGGGGAGGGTAAGAATTGGATTAATTACGCAAGTAATTACACCAAAATCTAATTACTATAAGACTTTGCAAACACTCATACATTTTTGAGGTTTTTCATTTGTTTACACAAATCACCAATTTGTATATTCGAAGGATTGCAAACCGAGCCATAAAAATTAGAGAGCTTTTTAGTTGAGCCTTCGAAAAGTTAGAATGTTCTAGTTAAGCTACAAAAACTATGAAATGGTTCTATCTTAACCCAAGTAAATAATAAAGAGTTGTTAAGGTTATACCTTGTCCTTAAAAAATACCAATTAGTAAACTGGGAAAACCTTTAGGCTATGTTGTAACGCCCCAAATTTCTTTGATTTCGGCTTTTGTGAATTTGTAGCGCCAACAATATCTGTATATGTTTCTGCATTAATTTGACATAAATATTTGTTTGCTTCAGTGGTTAAGTGTTTTGGGTGTGTGTGGGGGGTCTTAAGTTCAAGCTTTGCTTTGGGAAAATTTTGGTATTTTTTATTTGAATAAAGCCTTATCTTTGGTTAGTAGGCTTATAAGTATTTATTTGTAAAAACATAACAGAATGGGCCTGTTGGTCTGGTGGTTAAGTGGACTGTTGGTGTGCCAGAGGTTTTGTGTTTGAATCCTTACGTGAGTAAGGGAATGTTCTTTGTACAAGTGGCATGTGGGGTGGATGAGTTTGTTTAGGAGTGAATTATGAGAGTGGAGTGTTTGATGGAGTGATTCAATGAGTGTGGGATAGGGGAGTTATCAAATTTTTCTGATTAGTTTTTCCCAAAAATTCTCTCCTGCCGGTTTTTTCCCATCCTTCCTCTTCTCTTTTTTTTTTTTGGACATTTTGTGTACTTCTTTCTTGCTATCGAACCTTGCTGGATTTCAGCCTTTTTGCTTTGTTCTCTTCTCAATTCGCCCTCTCCTTTAGTTACGTTACTCTTCTGGTGTTCATACGTTTTCTTCGGTAATAATAAGTGATTTTAACATTCTATTAATTCAATCTTATAAGGTTTTGATTGGAGTCTTGTGGAAATTGTTTTCACAGCCATAAATCAGGAAGGAAGGGGTTCTCCCCGCACGGAACTGTGACCGGAATCGTTGGGGCCGTAGAGTAAGTGTTACTTCGATTGTAGGTTTCGTAGTTCCATGTTTAACTATGTATTGAAATAGTCTCTAAGTGTTAATTTGATGATTTTTAGGTTTTAAAGTGCTCGGGGTTACATTAGCTTCAAAATGACACTAGGTGGGTACCTGAAATCACGAAAAATGAGAATCAACGAAAGATGAAAAGTGAAACTGTCGATGCCACACTGGCGTGTGGTCACCCGTGTGGTAGTACACGGCTGTGTGGTCGACAAACCAGGCGTGCACTGTGACACGGGCACATGACAAGGTCGTGCGATGGCCGGTGAGGCCGTGTGCGAGACATGAGCTCGACCAATTGGGTCATGTGGGCCACACAGGAGTATGGGCCCACACGGGTGAACCATACGGAGGTGTGGGATTTTGGGCCAGGTCATGTGGGCCACACGAGTGTGTAGGCCCACACGGGCAGGCTACGTAGGCGTGTAAGCCCATTTTTCTAAAATGATCTGTAAGTTTGCACGGCCGCCAAGTTGACTATGACCTATTATAGGGTTGGAAGCACTACTTAGACCCCTGATTCTGTGATCTAAATATGTGATGTATGTATTAAGCATGATATTCTAAGCATGTGTATCTGACTGATTGATAATCTGATTGACTGCATTTAAACATGACATTTATGATGCATCTCATTGGGGTTGCTTGTTGAAAATGAAGGAAGTATCTGAAAGGCATTTTAAGCCTATTATCTGGCAGCTAAGCTGCATAACTTCGATATGTGTCGTAATGCTGCAGTGCATGGTGTGTAGGGATGGATGGGTACTATATACCCTATTTGGTGTGCAGGGATGGGTGGGTCAATTATATCCCCACATGGTGTGTTGGGTTGGACGAAGTTGGTGTGCAGAGTTAGTGGGTTGGGTTTCTGTTATTATGTTCTATTATGCATGCTATATCTGAGATGGGCTAAGGCCCTATGTCACATCTGATTCTGTATCTAAGTGGGCTAAGGTCCACACCGATTCTGTAAAGGGCTCAGGCTGATCTGTATATAAATATTTGACTATTCTGATAAATGTCTGTATGCATACTGTCTGTAGGGGATTACACACTGAGTTTGCAAAAACTCCTCCCTTTTCTGTTTAATTTGTTCAGGTAATCCCCAGCAGTAGATGAATCGGTGCAGCAGAGGACTCTCGGTGACCACTGCCACATATACATTAGTTCCACAATTTTTTAACTACCCCAATTATTATTTTTGGGAATTTTTGATGTAATTATTGGGACTTGGACTTTTGGTTTTAATTTGGGTTTTTGAACTGTTGTTTATGGGTTTATAAACTGCAACACAACAAAGTATCATTTTCCCAAAATAAACTACGTTTTTCATAAGTAGAAACGATTGCGAAAAGTATTTGGTTTTCAAAGCTTCCGCGGAAAAGAAATGGTTTTAAGCAAATCAATTAGTTCACGTTTTTTTTACTTAAGTAAAGATAATAATTGGAACGATTTTTAATGTATCGATGCATTTTCAAAAACACTCTCATGTGACATCGCCAGATTCGGTCATAACGTCTAGGCCGGGTTTGGGGTGTTACATGTGTTTGGCAAGCAACCTAGTAATTGAATTTGGGTGTAATTGGTGAATCCTATTAAATTAGGTATAATTGAAGCACCCCAATTACACTTTCCAACCCTTAGGGGAGGGTGAGAATTGGAGTAATTACGCAAGTAATTGCACCAAAATCCAATTATTGTATGGCTTTCCAAACACCCATACATTATTTAACTTTTAAAAAATTATTTTTTTATATAAGTTTAAGTTGAGAAAATTATATCATAAGCATGAACATGTACGAGCGTTGGGATGGTTATGTCCAAAAATTTCTAAAGTTATACTATAAAATCCTAAAAATTATATTATAAAAAATTATTTATGTATATTTTATAAATTTATAACAAATTTTATATTATTTAAATTATATAAAATTTTTAAAGTTATGGTTGAAAGTATATTATAAAAAAAATTTACGTATTAAACGTGTTGTAATATATTTATTTATAAAATGTGATAGCAAAAAGGTATGGATGTAACCTATTTAAGTGTCCTTACTATATATTATAAAAAACAATATACTTATGTATAAAAAATGTTAATTTTTTAATCATAATTTATTTATAAAAAATAATTTTCTAAAATGATGACAAAAAATAATATTATTTACGTGTTATTGGATACTTTATAAAATCTTTTATAAATGTTATATATTATCAAGTTTATAATATTTTAACCTAATTTATGTATTATAAAAAATATTATAACCTAGCATAAGTTTTTCTCCAAATTAACTTTATATGAGTTTTTATAATCAAAGCTATTAATTATTTATACTATGAACTCAAATATTATGTGGTATATGATAGTCATTCAAATAAAAAAAAGTTTTCTTGCACCATATCGTGGGGTACGATACCATTTGAGAAAATAGAGTTGGACACAAGACTATAGACTGCTCACGAATTCTTTAATTTGAGACATTCAAAGCTTCAAAATGTGGTTGAGATAACAATTGTTGTTCTAAAAAAAAAATTTCCATATTAACATCACCTTAGTACAACATAAAATAGTAAGGTTGGATCGTTCTCGGATGTTGCATACTTCATAACTTCATTTGTAGGCAAAATCAGAATGATTCATACTTTGAAGACTACATGAAAAAACGAGATATTGATAATCTTAATGATCATATCCAGATGATGAAAAGCTCAATCAAGGACCAACAAATGATGACAAGGAGTATAAATTAAATGTTATAGAGGGAATAGCCCAACAAATATGGAACGCTAGAGCAATTAGATAAAATTGTATATGATATTTATTCTTCTCATTTTTATTAGTAACAATATTATCGACTACTTTCTTGGACTAATATATTACATATGATGATTTGATTTTAATTATTATTACTCATTTAAAAAAAATTTGTCGTACTAATAATTTTTTATAGTAATTAATAGTTTTTAAAATATATTATGTTCCTGTATAATTATAATTTATGTTACCAAACATCACACAGAGAATTATGATGTAATTACACTATGCCAACCAAACACGTCTAGCGAATTACAATTCTTTGTAATTACTACCCTAGTAATTACATTTTAATTCAATTACTATGTGTTGAAACAGACCCTTAGTTGCGGGAAGCTTAGATAGCAAAGTTAAGCAATTGAGGTCGAACCAATATAAAATGTTGCATCAATTTTTAATTTTTCAATTTCTCTTTTTAATCACCAATTCATCCCCTCTTAGTGTTTATCAAGCTTAACACTTATGGAGTAATTTTAAATTTTGGACCAAATTACTTTTTGTTTTATTATTTTAATTACTTTCTTCATTTTTCCAAATAAAAATTAAGTTTAACTAAAAACAAATATTGCTCTTATTCTTAACGGTAAAACAATAGATGTTAAAAAAAAATAGATATCACACTTTACAATCATTATGATGGAAAAATATTTGGTACACTATTAGAGGAGTTTTTAAACTCTATAAGCTCCTGTTACAGGGGTGACAAATATCCTATAGGGGTATAGTAAGATATTTAAAAAAAAAGACACATGACAATTTTTTAAGGTTCCTTGCGGAATTAAAAAAGTACACATCAATGTACCAAATACTCACCCTATAATTATTAGTATTATATTTAGTCTAAATATTCATTAGTATATTAATTATGATTTAAAATTTAATTTCAACATCGCATATTTATTAATATATATAAATTGAGACTAAAAAAATGCATTTTTAGTTAATCTTATATTCTGTCAATCGAACACCAAAATCATATATTCCAACCAAATGAACCTAATAGGGTGATATGACATAATATTCCACCTCATAATCTTATGTTCTCGTAATCTTATTATCAAATGTAATATTACATTCCTTGAACCAAACGCCACTATAATTTTTTGTCTTTTTGTTATCACTTTAGCTCTCAACCTTCAATTTTTAGTCTAATTGTTCTTTTTTAGACAAAAGAAATAGACTAATTTGTTAAAATTTTAACGATAATAAGGTGATAGCCTGTGTGATGGTCCATATGTAATTATTAATGATGTGTATACTTTTTTTAAAATTATACTTTTTAAATTTTTTGAATTTTTATAAAATTCATGTAGACTTCTGCGTTTTTGTTTTTAAAATCTCAACAATTTAGCCATTTTTTAAAAAAGAAAACAATTTAACTAAAATTTGAAGGTTGAGGGCTAAATTGATTAAAAAAAATTAGTACTAAAGTGATTAAAAAGGTAATCACTAGGGGCTAAATTTATTATTATGTCAAAACTTTGTTTATAATCAAGTGAAGCTAGAAAAAATTAGGGACTGAAGCTAAATTATAAAATTTTTAGAAGTAAAAATGCAATCTTACCACGGTACTAGTTTATAATGTTACAATTTTTGAATGGATTTAATTAAATTTTTACCATTCTTAGTATAACCAATATTATGCCCCCATCCTTTTTATAATTATTATTATAACTTAAAATCCTATCACATATATGTGTGTAGAAATCATGAATTTAAGACACAAATGTGTATTTAAAAATAATATACAATAAACAATAAAACATATGGTTTGAAACTAACTAATCATAATAACACATGAAATATGTACGATATTAAAATAAAACAAATTAGATTAAATTACAAGCAAAATAAAAGTTAAACACATAAATATATCAAATAAACAATACTAAATGCACGAGAATTATTTATCATAGTTTTGTCATCAATTGTGAATTAGTCTCGAGTTGACTTATGGCACCAGCTCAATAAACAACATTATTAATACTAGAAATTCTATGTGGAAACCACGTATTTAGAACATATGTGTGTGTTTAAAAATAACATATAATAAATAATGAAACATAAAGTTTGAAACTAATAATAATAACAACAATATAAACACGATAAATAATCCTTATTGGTATGGCGATAAAGAATTTTTTAAAGTTTACTTAAGAACTATTATTGTTGTAGCAGTAAAGAATTTGTTCATAAATCCATTAAATACGAGTTCAATCCCTATATATGTAGTTTAAAAGGACCATTAAAATAATAATAATCATTTAATAAAATGGTATATTAGTCATTTAAGAAGTTGAGTGAGATTATTGGTAATTTAAAAATCATACAAGAGAACTTCTTAGCATGATTGTATTTGGTCTAAATTGTTCGGTTGATTTGTTTTATTTCTTACATAAAATATCTTTAAAAAAAATTCTATTACATACGTATATTTTATAATTAAAATTGTTATAACAATTAAATTATATACGAAATATTGAGGTGTGCAAAAAGCCATTAAAATAAAGGTTTTAGGATAATATTTTAGTAAAATGGTGGCTAATGGTTGATCTTGTTTCTTCTTTATCTTGGAGGAGAGGTATTGATAGGAGAAGAGGATTCAAGTAAGTCTCTTATAAAATGATTGCTTTTCTAATATAATTTAACATAAACATATGTTAAGGAATGGCTTGGATCAGTTCGAAAGTTGGTGTGTTTGGAAAGTTGAAAAAATTAATGAAATTAGATATTGAGATAATGATTACCTTTGATGATGTTGTTTGTAGCACAGATGTGTCAAGATAAGAGTACTTATTACGTATAATTAATTTTAATTTAATTAAATACCAAAAAATATAAAATTATCTAAGAATTTAAACTAATTCTTATTGTTAAAAAGACTTTACTTGAACATTCTCCTTAACTGAAATATGAAAAACAAATGAAAAACATGAAATTATTAAAAAAAAAATTACATATATTTTATAATTAAAAATATTTTTTTTAAATCTATTACTTACATATATTTTATAATTAAAATTGTTATAACTATGAAGTTATATATTTACTCCACATCCCACTAAAAGTAAAGGTTTTAGGATAATATTTTAGTAAGATGGTGGCTAATGGTTGATTTTGTCTCTTTTTTTATTTTTTTATTTTTTATCTTGGAGAAGAGGATTCTGAGTGGGTCTCTTGCTTTCTTAGTACAATCCAACATAAACATATGTTAAGGAATGGTTTGGATGTATCCTGATATCATCATTTCTAGAATTTGTGTGTTTAGAAAATTGAATGAATTAATGAAATTAGATATTGAGAGGATAATTATTTTTGATAATGTTGTTTGTGACACATAGATGTTAAGATATGAGTATTTATTACGTATGATAAAATTTAAATATTTTTATTAATTAATTAAATGTTAACAAAGTTTAAAATTATTAACGAATTTAAATCAAGTTCGAAATATATAATTATTATTGTTAAAAAGGTTTTACTTGAATGTTGTTTTTAATTGAACGGTGTGTTGCCGTGGTTGTGGACAATAATAGGTAATAAAAAAGAAAGTAAACAATTTTTTTTTTCTTATTGTCAAGCAAAGAGAGAAACTTGTGGAGATTCATTGTCACTTTCATTATATCATTTACTTGCTTTATTAAAGGGAGAAAATTAAAGTTAAGAGGATCTTCAATTTTAGTATAAAATGAATTTTTTACAATGTACAGGATCCAATGCCAATGAATACAAAATTGGATTCAATTTAATTTTTATTAGATATGGTAAAAATAATTATTTAATACCCAAAAATCATGTCATAATTAAATAAATTAATTAATTAAATTTTGTAAAAATATATTTAAAAACTACTTCATTTAAATTTTCTTATAATATACTTTTTCAAACTTTTATCATCTATAAGACATTTTAAATATAAGTAGAGAATTTTTAAAATATAAAAAGTTGAGAGTAAATTTATAATAAATTATTGTTATGTAATCTTCAAAAAATTGAAATTTAGTTCTTGTATTTTTGTTATTAAGAATTTAGTTTATTTATTTTTTAAATTTCAAAATTCAAGTCCAGTTGATAAAACTTCTTCTTTTTGGTAATTTTGTTCATGTGACATTTTGAAATATAAAATTTTCATTTGGTAGCCATGTAATTAAAAAAGATGTTCTAATGATACTATTTTTTTTTTAAATTAAAAGTGTTAACAATTAGACTTGAATTTTAAAATCTGAAAAGTAAAAAAAATTAATATTTAAATTTATAAAGAGTACAAAGAGTTGTGGCATATTTTAACCAAATATCAAATATATCTTTAGTTAAGGTGGTAAAATGGAGTAAAGTTTGTCTGTGATATTTTAGGTTTGAATCCCATTATATGTATTTTTTAGATTTTATATAAAAATATAAAAAGATAAAAATACCCTCAAATAATATTTACCCTTTTTGTAAAAATAAAATTTTTTAATAAATTCACAACTTGATTGGAACGTAGTTAATTGTGAAACCAATTCAATCCAAGCTTTAAATTTTAAATTTTAATATATTTATTAAAGCCAATGCCTTGGTTAGAGAATTAGTAATTTTTTAATAATTTATTTTATCAAATTATAAAATTTAATTAAAATTAAATTTTATTAAATAGTAAGTATTTTTTTATCATTTACCAAATAGCATATTTATTTTATCATAAATTAATTTATTAAGTAATTATTTTATCTTTTTAGGCTTAGTTTGGATGGGCGGTGTGTTTACTTCCGGTGAGGTTAAAAATAGCGGTGATAGTGAAATTAATTACTATGGTGGTGAGATTGGATACTATAGCGGTGAGATTAGAAACAAGGGTGGAGTGTGTGTTTGGATTCAAACGCAGCTATAGCAGTAAGGTGAGAATAGAAAATAACTATTAAAGACATTATATTAGAATTGATATATAATAGAAGTTTTTTAAATTATTTTACTTTTATAAAATTATTAAAATATGTAAATTTATAAATTTATTTAAAAAAATTAAAATGTATCTTCCAATATTTTATTATAAATATTTTAATGAATTATATAATCAATTTAAATTATTTATTAGATAAAATGATAATTATTTTTATTTTTTTATAGTTAAATATTCTTTTATAGTAATGATAAATATTATTTTCACAAATAGTAACATTATACTTGGATCAAATTTTAAAGTATCTAAATGGATGGTTTTTAATAAAAAAAAATAGTAACATAAGACATAATAAGTTTCATTATTATTAGAAATTAGTGTAACACCCCAAACCCAGCCTGGACTTTATGGCCGAATCTGGTAGTGTCACATTATGAGGTTTTAAAACAGCGTCGTCAAGTTAAAACCAATCTTGTTCATTAGCCATTATCGTTATTATTAGTTTCCAAACTCTTGTCCTGTTTAATTAGTTAGAAGTAAAAACATTTTTGTAGTGCAAGTGTATAATAGCGTTGTTTTCAAAAATTGTTTAGTTTTTGGGAAAACTTTTACTTTTCGTAAAAATTGAGTTTTTGTTAAGTTTTGCAGTTATAATCCATAAAAGCAATTAAATCCAAAATTAAAGCAAAAACAGTCCATAAGTCCCAATTACAAAAATAACCTAACATATTAAATTAAATCTTAAAAAATAACACAGTTTTTAAAGGGTGGTCACCGTCGAGTCCTCCGCTGCGCTGAACCGTCTAAGTCTGCGGATTACCTGTACAAATTAAGCAGAATGGGTGAGTTTATGTAAACTTAGTGTGTAATCCCCACAAAAAAATGCACATAATCAGAATATCGGAATCAGACCGTCTTAGATTCGGGCTTAAGCCCATTACAGATACAAAATTAGATTTGGGCCTTAGCCCATCCCAGATATAGATACATAATCGGGCCTTATCCTATATCAGAACAGATACAGTAAAGAAGTTAGTAACAGAAATCAGATCCTACCCCCAACCTCTACACACCATCTCCAACCATCCCTGCACACCATGTGGGGTTTAAAACACCCATCCAGCCCTACACACCATGCTGTACCAAATGCGACACATATCAGAAATGATGCGGCTGAGCTGCCAGATAATAGGTGTAATTGCCTTTCATAACACTTCCTCCAATAATCATCATCCCAACCTCAAAATCAGATACAATATATGCAAATGCAGATAATCAGAATATCATGCTCACATGCTTACGTATGGCATACATAAATATCAGACACAATTATATAAATCAGATCAATCAGATATGCATGGTAATAACATGCTCAGGAATACAGTAACAGTCATACAGATCATACAAATTAGGGTCTAATTATCTCTTACCAATCCTACAGTAGGCTCACAGTCATTTGGGACGACCCGTGCAACCCTAGGAAACATTTCAGTTAAATGGGCCCACACGCCCATGTGACTTGTTCGTGTGAACCCACACACTTGTGTGGCCCACACGCTCAGATGGGCCTTGGCCCGTGTAGATCACACGGCCTAGCCTAAGAACCACATGCCCATGTGGACTACCCGTGTGGATTTACACACCCGTGTGGCCCACACGGCCCAATTTGGTCTAGCCAGTGTGTCGCACACGGCCATACCCAGCCAGCACATAATCGTGTCTAGTGCACGGCTTGGCCTTCGTCAAACACACGGTCGTGTCTTTCACGCACGGCCTACTACACGGGCGACCACACGCCCGTATGGCATCAACAGAAAGGTTTTCAGCTTTTAGCGAAACCTTATTTTCTGCGTTATTGGGTACACACTTGGTATCAATTCGATGTGAAACCAGTCCCGAGCTTTCTAAAACCTATAATCAAAATATTTTATCCTTTTAGAAGCCAAAAACGAGTCTAAAACGATTAATCCCAAAAAACATAAAGTTGTCTTACCGCTACCAAAAACAATCACAACCCCGAATCAAAACGACAGAGTGTAATTTCCAGCCTCACAACCTTCTCCTAAACAAGAATTGATAGAGATTAGTCTTCTTACTACTAACATTATGCCACGAACGAGGATGAAACGAAGACTTACCAATCTTGCGAAAGTCAGAAACGAGAAATAGACTGATAAGGAGAATTAAGAAACAAGGAGAAGAAAACGATATAGATGGAATAAAAAAAAGGGCAGCAGAAGAAGAAGAATGGCAGAAATCCGGCATTAGAAAAGTTTTGGAGAAAAGAGGAAAAGAAAATTGTCAGTTTTTCTGAAAAGAGAATTTTGGAAACTGATTCTCTCAAATCCCACTACCCACACTATCTCAACTACCCACTACTCAAATTTTCAATACAACTCAAAATCTCAGCAACCAAACCAAGCAAAAGTAATCTCTCTTACCCACGCCGGGATTTAAATACAGGATCTTCAGCAGCCTAGCATGCCACTAACCACCAGACCAGTAGGCACATTCTGATGTATGCTTACAAATAATTAAATATAACTCTACCCCTCAAGAGCCAAGCTTATATCAGAAAAATCTTAAATTTTCCCAAGGAAAAGCTTGAACTTGGGACCTCACACACACCCAGAAAACTTAACCACTGAAGCAGACAGATATTTGTATCAAAATTTTACAAAAGCACAAACAAATATTTGGGGTGTTACAATTAGGTTATGATAAAAAATGTTTTTACAAATATGAATTCATTAAACTAGTTGCAATGGTTTCCCTTAACATCACGATTTCAAGGTCACTTTCACTATTAGAAGAACTTGATTCAACTCGATCAAAATGGCCTGAAGAGACTGGCATGTTGGGTATATTCTCAAATTATCGAAAATCTTCATCATTTGACCAAGCATGTCTTTGAATGTAATTATGCAAAACCATTGTTGCAATAACTATTAAAACTTACTTGTTGAATGAATAACTTGGAATATCTCTTAATATTGGTCATTTTTTTTCCACACTCCAAATATTCATTTAATCACAAAGCGTAACAAAGAATGGGTATGATTAAATATTTCTTTTTTTTTTTCCAGATACTCGATGATTACCTCAACGAAAATTAGGTAAATGATATCGTTCCCCCTATATGGACCTAGAAAACCTTCCATTTATGGATATCCTGAATCCACAAGATAATATTTTCCTACAAAAAAGTAAAACATAATATCAAGTTTAAAAATAAATTAAAATTTGAATATTTTTTTATGCAAAGATTAATTAAAAAATTAAAGTCTAACCTGGTGGAGGGTGTGGAAACTTTAACTTTTATTTTCTAAGTGCTTGCAAAAAAATTCTATTGTCATGTGATGTTTCTTCCCAACTTGGAAATGCAAAAATAAAGCACATGTTGAAGTCACAAACTGCCATAATATTTTGAGTTGGTTCACCTTTCCGTCTAATATAAGGTATTTGACAAGAAGGTGAAATACATGCTTTTATGTGTGTTCCATCTATAGCCCCAATACAATCCTTTAAAATAAATATAAGTAATGAAATAAAAGTTAGAAATAATTTATATTTTAAAAATATAAAAATTGTGTAAATTTTACCTTAAAGTAAGGCCAATATCTTGTATCATGTTGAATATGGTTCGGTACTTCCTCAAATTGACCTTTAGTAGGTTTAATAGTGTCTATTCCCATTCGAGCAAATATATGCAACATATCAGTACAAATTCAACTAACAGTTTCCCCAGATCGTTGAAATGGCTCTGTTGCATTTGAATTTGATTCTCTATTTCTAAGAATGTACAATGATAATGTTAACTTCTCCATCGCTGATACTTTCCCATGCTTTAAGCCATAATTTGTTTGCAAATCTTGCAACAAGCTGTGAAATATATTTTTTGGTATCCTAAAACTATTCATGCAACAATCATTATGCCCATTTAATACTTCGTCCACCCATATTTGACCTATATAATTTGAATCCATACACGGTTGCATAGTGAAATAAGTTTCATGGTGTACCAATATACTGCTTAACCCATATTCTTCCTCTTCATGATAATTGTTGTGCTCAACTTGTGTAACAATTGTGGCTATTCTTCGTTGAGCTTCTTCACTTAATTCAAAGGTATCATAATTCATATCAAAACTATTATACATATTGTTAAATTCACCCATAACCTGAAAAAATAATCAAATGAAAATAAATTAATATTTTGTGACATTCAATACAACATATAAATTTGAATAAAAGTATAGCATAAAAATATCAAACATAAAAAATATCATACATTAGTTTTACACTTAAAAAAGTAGTATAGTTATATTACAGTAATAATTCTAAGGAGCTTATGGTAGAGGTGGTTGATGGTATGGTTGGAAGGGAAATGAGGATGTTGCTACCAAGAATAAAAATGATGCAACTGGATTTTGTTCAGCATACTTACGTCGAAGCCACCAAACCCTAACATCTGGATCTAAGTTCAAAAACACTTCTCGTTTCACTGGTATTTGGAACATTTTGATGGCAAAATAGTACAATTCATCTTTTTTTTGAAATTTCATTCACTAGCTTCCTTGGACTAGCCATACTCTCACACAATTTCTCAATCTGAGTAGTTAATGTGTTCCTTGATGATTTTCTACTTGAACTTGATTTTTTTCTTTACCATGTACAACCCCAAGTGTTTTCTTTCTTCGATTAAGAGTTTCATGAGAAAGGTTTGATGGTTCCTCATTAGGAGGAATACCTTCATTCTCATTACTATGTTCATCTGAATCACCAAATCCCTCATTAGATGTATCATCTCCCATAGGAATCCCACTTGGAAGAACACCAGATGAAGATGACCATGTATTCTCTCTAGTGGCTACAATGCCACCAAACATTTGCCACATTAACTCATTCAATTGTGGTTCAATTCTTTTCTTCTTAAATCCTTTAAAATCAGGATTTTCCTACATAACATGTTAAATGTTAAATGCTATACTAAGATTTTTATATTTGTAAATTATTAATTTCAATAAACTTTATACATTAAAATAATGATAAAGTTGACACTAACCTGTATTTTTTCAGCCCACCATTCTTCGGTAGCATCAACCGTCTTTTTAGATGGACACCATCCTATACCTATAGATTCCTTAAGCAACTCCCTCCATAACCTACATTCCTTTTTTAATGTATCCCACTTATTTTTCAATTGAAGCTTTCCATAATTTTTTTTTGTGTTTTTGCTTGAAAAAAAGCAATGACATTTTCCCATACTTTTGAGTTTAGATGAGTTATCGGTCTATTTCCAGCACTGTCTTCATTCACGCAAAGTTCACGAAATATCAACATTAGCTCATCATCCCAAACGGCTTTTGTTGCTAAGGTACTATCTCCCTCCACAAAATTTCGTGTCTTTACCATCTATTATTATTTTGATTTTAAATGTCAACCGACATAAAACCATAAATATATATACACTAATAAGCATCATTTAAATATCACCATTATAACAAATATAAGCAAACATATATATATTAAGATATCATGGTATATGTACATCCACGCATTTGTAAAGCTCCTTCAATATTTCTCACAAAAACTCTTTAACAATTTGATGTATTGTACTAAACAAAATAATAGAATATAAGTATTTAATTTTCACTCATATGGGACATGAATACATGTATATCGTGTCTCCACGTCGATTTCCAAATATGAATGAAAAAACTAAGGGTGCCCAATATGAATACTTAAAAAAAATGAAGAGTCAATGTGACATAGTCTAGCATTAGCACCAAATCATGCAATATTTCATTACTTCTTGGATAATTGTATAACCATGTTAGATAGATTTTCCTCACCACCTAAGTTTCATATATCTAGATTTTCTAAAGATGTATAACAATTCGGCCTCTCAAACACAAAGATCTATAGGGGATTGAGAAGGCTAAAATTCTTTCAAAAGGAGGATCTTTTAAAGCTGTGTTTATCAAAATTTTTTGGTCTCAAAAGCTTTTCATTTGAAAGGAAAGCTAAAGAAGCATAAGAACATATATACCTATATAGAAAGACTACATCTCTAATATCATTAGAGCAAAACTCAATTGCCTATTCAAATGCAATAAATTAGTTTTTAAACAAACCCTTTGTTCTTAGCCTACTAATTTTTTGTTCTTCAAGAATTTTCCCTGATTTTATCATTTGTTTCATCATTTCAATCTTGTATTAAGAAGAAAAACTACAGCTGAGCACTACACTGGACTAAAAATTTCTTAAAAAGTTCCCAACTACAAGCTAAATTTTTACATTCATTGTAAAAGTGGAAACTACAACTCGTATTTACAGAAACCCCCAACTGATCAATAATCCGATCTAAACTGAGAAAATTTAGAAACGAGACAAAAACATAACATGAACATGATACCATACTCAACACAAATATATAAAAACTAATCTTTAGGCAAAGAAAAAAGTACCAGCCACAACCAAGAACAAAGCAAAAAAGTAAGGAGAAACTAGCAATAATCACTATTTTAGTTTTCAAATATGAAAAACAAGTGACTGTTTTGTTCCCAAATCTGAAAACAAATACAGTTGGGAAAGCAGTTAGCTGAACTTTCAAAGATAAAATGGTAAAATAATAAATAAAAGTATGGGTACTTTGTCTGTTAAAATACCTACTACTTTATTGGGTTGAACTGGTGCTAAAACCTCCAGTCAATTTTGAGGCTCTCAGTGTAATTGAAATAAATTTGAACGTACTGTTAATGCTGATCCAAACAGGCTATCAATAAAGTTGATAGCAGTTATCTACCCCAACTAGAGGTGTGCATGGGCTATGTAACACCCCCTAACCCCAAACCGTCATCGGAACAGGGTCACGAGGTATTACCGGACTTATACACTAACATACGAATAAAAACGAGACATAAATTTGAGTTTCAATCTAAAACCATCTAATTTCCATCAAATAATTCTTACTATAGGCCTACGGGGCCCAAAATAGGTTTAGAAAATGATTTGGGATTAAACTGGGAACTTTGAAAATTTTACTTTGAAAACAGGGGCACATGGCCGTGTGGCTTGGGACACCCCCGTGTGGCCAGCCCGTGTGGATCCCCATGGCCGTGGGGCCAGGCCGTGGGCAGATCTGACTTGCCACACACAGCCATGCAACTAGCCCGTGGGCAAGTTTGACTTCCCCACACGTGGGCACACGCCCATGTGTCTTGGGCGTGTGAAAACTGCATGTTTCACCATTTTAAAGCTATTTGCACCCACTAAACATACTCAATTCATACCCAAAACATTAACTTATAAATCTTAATCAAATGCCACTCATTTTAATTTCAAACTTAACAAAAACTCATTCGTTCGTTCCAAAAACTTCTTAAGGTTTATAAACCATATTTACATTCAAAATATTAACCATTTACAAGTGACTAACACTAAACCTAGTACATGCCACATTACCAAAAGATAGATACATCACCACAAGTTGGAGCTGAAGCCGAGATTGATTAGGATGCTGAGCCTGACCTTAACTTTACCTAACCTGCGTACGGAAAATAACCGTACGCTGAGTATTGGAAATACTCAGTGGTATTATCATAATTCAAATATATAATTACAATCAAATATCATAACATACATAGATAGAAAATACTTTAAATATATAATTTCATGCTAAATTATCATTTTATCAATGTGACATTTTCAACATTCAAATCAATATCTCAACATTAGAGTTCCAATCATTCTTGAACCTTAGGTTCAACTCTCAATCACATATACATATCCAATTCACATTTCAGTGGGAACCATTCAAGAACCTTGATTCATGCCTCCAACTCATAACACATAATACCATTTCTCATTTCAATTCACAATATAGCTTTCACTTTCCATTCAATAATTCAAATAATCAAATTTGGATAACTTGCTCATTTCACTTATTTACCCCTATTAACATGACTCGGACTTTGGCGGATACACAGATCCAACCAAACACACCATATTGGCACCCAGTGCCTCATCGGATAGTTCGAAGCAAAGTTGACACCCAGTGTCTCATCGGCCTAGCCGAAGTAAAGTGGTACCCAGTACCTCATCGAATCTATCCGAAGCAATATGACACTCCAAGTGTCTCATCGACTCGAGGTCAAAGTAACCCTGAACAGTTCCAATCCTATGGCATGCCAACTATATCCACTAAGCCCGACAAGTTAATAGGGTATCGAATTTCTTTCTCTTTTCAATCAAATTCACATCAATTGCACTTTAGCCACATTTTCTCACATATTTCTCAATTCAAGCACAACTTGTTCAAATTCACATTATCACATATTTTCACTTCATTTCCTTTCTCAATTGATCAAAATCATTTAAAATCAATTCAATCACATTAATAGTTCAATTTCAAATCTCAAATTCATATGCATACCAACATTACTCAATTCAAACATATAATTCAATCTCACATGCATATATTTGTTCATCAAATAAATCTAATACACACTCAATTCAACATCAATATTTACCCCACATTCAAATTCCATACACATATATTAAAATTAAACATTAAATAATAAATACTCGAATTATGATAATACAAACCGATAATTTCCCGAGCTACTCCTCGACCACTTTTTCTTTTCCCTTCGTATTCGATGTCTCGGTTTCCTCGTTTGCTACGAAAATTAGCATAATTACAATTAATTAATAATACACATATTTCATATAAATTTCTAACTTTCCATACAACTTTTTCCTTAATACCAACTTTGTCCTAACCACATTCATCTTCTTCCTTTTAACAATTCACATCATTTTCTTATTCAATTTCCATCAAAACTTCCATATAACTATCAAATTTTCATCATTTTTCCATAGTTTCGAATTTCTTTCAAATTAGTCCCTAAAACTTAAAACTTATAGCCTATTTTACAATTAAGTCCTTAAATCAATTCAAATAAATAATTTTATCAAATTAATCTCTAATTTCATCATTTGTTCAACATATACCCTATTCAAAAGTCTATCATCTTTCAATATTTCCACAAAAACTCAAAAGTATTCAACTCTAAAGCTTCAAAAACATCAAAATCACAAGAAAATGGCTTAATTAAACTTACCAAATTAACTTGAAGCTTCAAAACCCTAAATTTTCCTTTTTTTTCTTTCTTTCTTTCTTTTTCTTTATTCTTTTCCTGCTTTATGTTTTCTTTCTCTGTTCTATTCTTTCTTTCTTTGTTTCTTTTATTCTTTATTTATTTGTTTTATTTACTTTAATCAATTAATTATCATAAATATCTAATATAACAACTAATATATTAACTACATTTGTACACATACATATTATGACACATGCAATAATCCACACCATACACTTGTCTTTATCACAACAATTTAATAAAATATAATATTACTTAATTATTAATAATTATTATTTTACTTAATTAATAAGTAAATAAATAAATATACATTTAATATACATTTGTACCAATAGTATAATTACACATGTATTTATTCTATAATACACACATGTCACTTTTATGGTTTCATTACTAATTTAACCCTTTAATATTTTTCTACTCTATAATTAAACATTTGCATTCTATTCAATTTAGTCATTTCTACTAATTATTTCTGATTGAATTAAATTCTCTTAATCAAAATCTAATTCAATTCATAACCAACCTCATAAATATTTTTAATAAATATTTACGGACTTATTTTCCTAATACGGAGGCCCTAAGACTCGTCTTTTCGGTGCCCGAAAATTTTGGGTCGTTACATTTCTCTCCCCCTAAAAAAAATTTCGTCCTCGAAATTTACCTGAAAATAGATGGGGTAACTGAGCTCTCATAGTTTCTTCCGGTTCCCATGTTGCTTCTTCTACCTTATGACTTCTCCAAAGTACCTTCACTAAAGAAACTTGTTTATTTCTTAATTTCTTTACCTCTCGTGCTAGAATCTCAACTGGTTCTTCTTCATAAGACAAATCAGGTCGGATTTTAATATCTTCAGTAGAAATAACATGAGAAGGATCCGATCTATAATGTCGAAGCATAGAAATATGAAAAACGTCGTGTATCTTCTGTAACTCCGGAGGTAAAGCCAACCGATAAGCTACCGGTCTAATTCTCTCAACTATTTCATATGGCCCAATATAACGAGGACTTAATTTACCTTTCCGGCCAAATCTCAATACTTTCTTCCATGGAGAAACTTCAAGAAATACTTTGTCTCCAACCGAATACTCAATATCCCGTCATTTCAAATCAGCATAAGACTTCTATCTATCAAAGGCTGCTTTCAATCTCTCTTGTATCTTCTTAAGTATTTCCTCAGTCTCTTGAATCAATTCCGGTCCAATTACCTTTCTTTCATTCAATTCTGTCCAACACACAGGTGATCGACATCTTCGACCATACAATGCTTCATAAGGAGCCATCTGAATACTAGATTGGAAACTATTATTGTAAACAAATTCAGCTAAAGGCAAATAACGTTCCCAACCTGATTCAAACTTAATGATGCAAGCCCGAAGCATATCTTCCAATATCTGAATTACTCGTTCGGACTGTCCATCTGTTTGCGGATGAAATGCAGTACTAAAACTAAGACGTGTACCCAACGACTCATGTAACTGCTTCCAGAATCTAGACGTGAATCGAGGATCTCGATCTGAAATTATCGATGCCGGAACACCATGTAATCTAACAATTTCTCGAATGTATACCTCAGCAAGTTTTTGCAACGACCAATCTGTTCTGACTGCTATAAAGTGAGCTGACTTGGTAAGTCTATCAACTATCACCCAAACTGCATTCTTTTTACTTACCGACAACGGTAACCCCGAAATAAAATACATCGTGATGCGATCCCATTTCCATTCAGGAATACTGATAGGCTGAAGTAAACCTGTCAGTACTTGATGTTCTACCTTTACTCGCTGACACGTAAGACATTTACCCACATATTCAACTATGTCTCTTTTCATTCCGGGCCACCAATACAAATCTCGTAAATTACGATACATTTTTGTACCTCCCGGGTGTAAAGTAAATGAACCATCATGTACTTCTCGGAGTATTAAATCTTTCAATTTAGATTTAGCTGGAACACAAACTCGATCTCGGTACCTCAAGCATCCATGTGTATCAATGCTGAAGTTTTCTACCATACCAGTCTGTATCATCTCTCTTTTCTTCATCAACTTATCATCTTCTAACTGAGCTGCTTTTATCTGATCAAACATTATCGGCTTTATTCTCAACTCGGCTAATAGACTTCCATTATTACTGATACTAAGCTATGCAAATATTGCTCTCAACTCAATTGCAGCTTTTCTACTTAATGCATCAGCTACCACATTAGCTTTTCCCGGATGATAGTCTATAACACAATCATAGTCTTTCAGAAGCTCAATCCATCGTCTCTGTCTCAAATTCAATTCTTTTTGAGAAAGAAAATACTTCAAGCTTTTATGATCAGTGAATATGTAGCATTTTTCACCATAAAGGTAATGTCTCCAAATCTTCAGAGCAAAAATCATAGCTGCAAGCTCTAAATCATGAGTCGGATAGTTACGTTCATGTGGTTTCAATTGGCGAGATGCGTAGGCAATAACCCTTCTATCTTGCATCCATACACAACCTAGTCCACTTAATGAAGCATCACTATATATAATAAAATCTTTTCCCGACTCTGGTAAGGTCAAAAATGGTGCCTCTGTTAACATTTGCTTTAACATCTTAAAACTTTTCTGACATTGATCATTCCAAACAAAAGAAACATTCTTCTGTAGCAGCTTAGTCATTGGCAAATCTATTTTCGAAAATCCATTTATGAATCTTCTATAGTACCCAGCCAAACCAAGGAAACTATGTACCTCAGATACATTCTTTGGAGCTTTCCACTGAACTATGGCTTCTATCTTTTTCGGATCAACTCTGATTCCATCTGTCGATACCATATGTCTCAAAAATACAACCTCTGACAACCAGAATTCACACTTACTCAATTTCCCATACAATTGTTTTTCCCGTAAAATTTGTAGCACTATCCTGAGATGCTGATCATGTTCTGCCTCTGTCTTTGAATAGACCAGTATGTCATCAATGAAAACCACAACAAATTGATCTAAATACGGCTGAAATATACGGTTCATCAGATCCATAAAAGCAGCTAGGGCATTAGTCAACCCAAATGGCATTACTAAAAATTCATAAAGACCATACCTCGTACGGAAAGCTGCCTTCAGCACATCACTCTCTTTCACCTTCAATTGATAGTAGCCGGATCTTAAATCAATCTTTGAAAATACTGAAGCCCCTTTCAATTGATCAAATAAATCATCAATGCGAGGGAGTGGATACTTGTTCTTGATTGTCACTTTATTCAACTGTCTATAGTCAATACAAAGTCGCATCGAGCGATCTTTCTTTTTAACAAATAACACTGGAGCTCCCCACGGTGAAATACTCGGCCGAATAAAACCACGGTCTAACAAATTTTGCAATTGTACCTTTAACTCCTTCAGTTCGGTAGGCGACATACGATATGGAGGTATAGAAATTGGAGTAGTACCCGGATAAACCTCTATAGCAAATTCAACTTCTTTGTCTGGTGGCAAACGAGGTAATTCCTCAGGAAAAACATCAGAAAATTCGCAAACTGTTCAGATTTTACTGCACTGACTTCCAACCGAATCTGAATTAATAACATAAGCCAAGTATGCTGTGCAACCCTGCTGTAACAACTTATTAGCCTTAATTGCTGAAATAACACGTGTTGGCCCACTGCTTCGAATACTTTTTACCTCTATAGTGCTTCCATTTTCAACCTGAATACTAAACTTCTTTTTGTAACAATCCAAAATCGCACCATGTTCAGACAACCAATCCATACCCAATATTACATCAAAATCTCCAAATGGCATAATGAGTAAATCAACTAGAAAAGTTTCATTCTAAATTTTCAACGGGCATCTCGGACAGATTTGATTCACTAACACCGTCTGTCCTAACGGACTTGACACCTCTATTGACATTCTAGACATTTCATGTTTCAATTTTCCCAGCTCAACTAATTTTGAATTAACATATGAATGCGAAGATCCAAAATCAATTAAAGCATAAACAGGTTCAGAATATAATAAGAATATACCTGTTACGACATCATGCGTATCACCTTCTTCGCGAGTTCTGACTACATATGCTCTAGCTGGAACTCGAGCTTCAGATTGCTGAGTAACAATGTCACTACTTCTTCTAGCACCACCTCCTCGAGATACAGAACCACCTCTACCCGATCCTCTACCTCTTGTAGTAGAGCCCGATCTCTGTGATGTCATAGGTGTAACACTGTCAGCTTTAGGACAATCTCTGATAAAATGGTCTTTAGATCCACATCAAAAATAGCCTCCAACTAATTTCCAGCATTCACCCCTATGTTTCTTCCCGCAATGTTCACAATCTGGAATAGCAATATCTTGGGATGGACCTCTTACACTACCGGTGGACATTGTAGTTTGTTTTTCCTGACTCTTTCCTTCTCTATCTGATCTGAAATTTGATCTCTATCCACCTCTAGATTCTCTAGATCTTTTCGGTAAAGGATTCGAGCTTGTGGTCCCCATACGTTTTCCAACTGATTTAGGAGGTCCAGACTTTTTATCAAGCCCCAAGACTTGTTCTATCATCTTAGCCCGCTCAATCAAGTCAACAAATTCAGTGATTCGATGGGATACTAATAACACCCTTATTTCATCTTTTAATCCCCGTCAGAATCTTTTATAGCTGTCAGCTTCAGTTGGTATGAACTCTGATGCATATCTACCCAATCGTGAAAACTCCCGTTCATAATCCACTACTGTCATTTCACCTTGTTTCAGAGTCAAAAATTCTTGTTTCTTATCTTCAATGTATATTTCCCCGATGTACTTCTTTTGGAATTCTTTCTGAAACAAATCCCATGTTACTTGATCAGTAGGCAAGGTCGGATCACAAATTCCCACCATAGGTATGCTTCACCCTGTAATAAAGATACAGCGCACAACAAGCTTTCATATGGAGTACACTCCAACTGCTATAAAACTCTTTTTGTTGGCCTCTATCCAATTTTCAGCTATGGACGGATCGACTCTTTTCAGACCCAAAAATTCTGTGGCATTGTACTTTCTTAATTCTTTAATAGGCGCCCGTCTAGGAACATGTACAGATATGGTAGCAGGTACAGTCCCCGCTACTCGCTGGAGAGCATCAGCTAAAACTCCTAATATATCAGAATCATTTCGACTTTTTTCCTCTCTCTCCCTAATGTTTTCTCTTTCTACATTGGGAGGTTAGTTTCTAATTGGATTCACGCCAGGTGTAGCTGATTCACTTTCGTCTAAATCATATGATTCTTCATTCATTTCTTCATCTATATCATCAAGGTGTTCATCAGGCATCTTTAATCTATAAAACAAAAACAATTAGATAGGTCAGCATCCAATAATCCTGACTCAGTTCTGACTTGACTGTGGCATATACTTCTAGACTCACTTACAAGCTCGATTTAGTCCGAGAATCGGCTAAACCTATAGCTCTGATACCAATAAATGTAACACCCCCTAACCCTAAACCGTCGTCGAAATAGGGTCACGAGGTATTACCGGACTTATACACTAACATACGAATAAAAACGAGACATAAATTTGAGTGTCAATTTAAAACCATCTAATTTCCATCAAATAATTCTTAATATAGGCCTACGGGGCCCAAAATAGGTTTAGAAAATGATTTGGGATTAAACCGGGAACTTTAAAAATTTTACTTTGAAAACAGGGGCACATGGCCATGTGGCTTGGGACACCCCCGTGTGGCCAGCCCGTGTGGATCCCCATGGCCGTGGGCAAATCTGACTTGCCACACACGGCCGTGCAACTAGCCTGTGAGCGAGTCTGACTTCCCTACACGGCCTGGGCACACGTCCATGTGTCTTGGCCGTGTGAAAACTGCATGTTTCACCATTTTAAAGCTATTTTCACCCACTAAACATACTCAATTCATACCCAAAACATTGACTTATGAATCTTAATCAAATTCCACTTATTTCAATTTCAAACTTAACAAAAACTCATTCGTTCGTTCCAAAAACTTCTTAAGGTTTATAAACCATATTTACATTCAAAATATTAAACATTTACAAGTGACTAACACTAAACCTAGTACATGCCACATTACCAAAAGATAGATACATCACCACAAGTTGGAGCTGAAGCCGGGATTGATTCGGATACTGAGCCTGACCTTAACTTTACCTAACCTGCGCATGGAAAACAACCATATGCTGAGTATTGGAAATACTCAGTGGTATTATCATAATTCAAATATATAATTACAATCAAATATCATAACATACATAGATAGAAAATACTTTAAATATATAATTTCATGCTAAATTATCATTTTATCAATGTGACATTTTCAACATTCAAATCAATATCTCAACATTAGAGTTCCAATCATTCTTGAACCTTAGGTTCAACTCTCAATCACATATACATATCCAATTCACATTTCAGTGGGAACCATTCAAGAACCTTGATTCACGCCTCCAACTCATAACACATAATACCATTTCTCATTTCAATTCACAATATAGCTTTCACTTCCCATTCAATAATTCAAATAATCAAATTTGGATAACTTGCTCATTTCACTTATTTACCCCTATTAACATGACTCGGACTTTGGCGGATACACGGATCCAACCAAACACACCATATTGGCACCCAGTGCCTCATCGGATAGTTCGAAGCAAAGTTGACACCCAGTGTCTCATCGGCCTAGCCGAAGTAAAGTGGTACCCAGTACCTCATCGAATCTATCTGAAGCAATATGACACTCCAAGTGTCTCATCGACTCGAGGTCGAAGTAACCCTGAACACTTCCAATCCTATGGCATGCCAACTATATCCACTCAGCCCGACAAGTTAATAGGGTATCGAATTTCTTTCTCTTTTCAATCAAATTCACATCAATTGCACTTTAGCCACATTTTCTCACATATTTCTCAATTCAAGCACAACTTGTTCAAATTCACATTATCACATATTTTCACTTCATTTCCTTTCTCAATTGATCAAAATCATTCAAAATCAATTCAATCACATTAATAGTTCAATTTCAAATCTCAAATTCATATGCATACCAACATTACTCAATTCAAACATATAATTCAATCTCACATGCATATATTTGTTCATCAAATAAATCTAATACACATTCAATTCAACATCAATATTTACCCCACATTCAAATTCCATACACATATATTAAAATTAAGCATTAAATAATAAATACTCGAATTATGATAATACAAACCGATAATTTCCCGAGCTACTCCTCGACCACTTTTTCTTTTCCCTTCGTATTCGATGTCTCGGTTTCCTTGTTTGCTACGAAAATTAGCATAATTACAATTAATTAATAATACACATATTTCATATAAATTTCTAACTTTCCATACAACTTTTTCCTTAATACCAACTTTGTCCTAACCACATTCATCTTCTTCCTTTTAACAATTCACATCATTTTCTTATTCAATTTCCATCAAAGCTTCCATATAGCTATCAAATTTTCATCATTTTTCCATAGTTTTAAATTTCTTTCAAATTAGTCCCTAAAACTTAAAACTTATAGCCTATTTTACAATTAAGTCCTTAAATCAATTCAAATAAATAATTTTATCAAATTAATCTCTAATTTCATCATTTGTTCAACAAATACCCTATTCAAAAGTCTATCATCTTTCAATATTTCCACAAAAACTCAAAAGTATTCAACTCTAAAGCTTCAAAAACATCAAAATCACAAGAAAATGGCTTAATTAAACTTACCAAATTAACTTGAAGCTTCAAAACCCTAAATTTTCCTTTTTCTTTCTTTCTTTCTTTTTCTTTCTTCTTTCCCTGCTTTACGTTTTCTTTCTCTGTTCTATTCTTTCTTTCTTTGTTTCTTTTATTCTTTATTTATTTGTTTTATTTACTTTAATCAATTAATTATCATAAATATCTAATATAACAACTAATATATTAACTACATTTGTACACATACATATTATGACACATGCAATAATCCACACCATACACTTGTCTTTATCACAACAATTTAATAAAATATAATATTACATAATTATTAATAATTATTATTTTACTTAATTAATAAGTAAATACATTTAATATACATTTGTACCAATAGTATAATGACACATGTATTTATTCTATAATACACACATGTCACTTTTATGGTTTAATTTCTAATTTAATCCTTTAATATTTTTCTACTCTATAATTAAACCTTTGCATTCTATTCAATTTAGTCATTTCTACTAATTATTTCTAATTGAATTTAATTCTCTTAATCAAAATCTAATTCAATTCATAACCAACCTCATAAATATTTTTAATAAATATTTACGGACTTATTTTCCTAAGACGGAGGCCCTAAGACTCGTCTTTCTAGTGCCCGAAAATTTTGGGTCGTTACAGGCTAGGCAGCCCGGCCCGGCCTGAAGGCCACTTGAAATGTGGGAGGGTTTGGGCAAAAATATAGGCCCAAAAAATGGGCTTGGATAAAAAATAAGGCCCGTTTAAAAAATGGGCCAGGCCTCGAGTAAGGTATTTTTGGCCCGGGCCCGACCCGAATTCACTAAAGGATAAAAAAATCTGCTTTTTTTTTTGTTTTTAAATGTTATTTTCTTGTTGTTTTCTCCCTATTTTGCTACCATATTACTATTATGTTGCTACTATTTTGTTGTTATTGTTTGGATATTGTATAAAACTTATTTTATTATTAATTTTGTTATTATTTTAAAGGCATTTGTTAATTTTGTTATTATTTTAGAGGTATTTGCTTGTTAAGTTGCATTTATCTTTGTATTATTTATGCTTACATATTTTTTTAAATTTATTTTTAATTTGTTAGGAAATATTTATTTTGATTTTTTTAGTATTTTTGATGTATTATTTAAAAATTATATAAAATAAAAAAAATTAATAGAGGCGGGTCAGGCCCGGGTTTTAGCATTTTTACATAGGTCAAGCTTAGGTAAAATTTTAGGCCCATTTTTTGGGCCCGGCCCGACCCGAGCCCAATGAATGGCCCTAAATTTTTAGTTGAACCCGGCTCGAACCCGGCCTAGCCTGGCCCATGATCACCTCTAACCCCAACTGCACTACACTGGCATTAAATGCTAAACCAAAGGAAGCCTTAGTCATAAAATATGAAAATTAAATTTATGATAATAATTTAAAATCATATTCTAAATTAATTTATTAGTAAGTTCAGAACAATTATTTTAAACTTATAATTCAAAATAAAAATATTGTAACATCCCCAACCCGACTTAGACGTTAGGCCCGAATTTAAAAAATTACATTGGCCACCAAAATGATCCAATGAGCTAACGGAGTTTATAAAATAGTCATTTTAAAATATTTATTTATTTTAGAAGAAAAAATTGACTATTTTCAGAAAAACTAGTAAGTATAACAAAACCGTTTAAGTTATCATCTTTTTTGTAAAGAAGACTACCTTTGAAAACTTAGCTAATTTTCCTGTGTATTTATTATTCAGAATTCATCCATAATCTAGCAACGGAAAAGTGACATCTACTTTTATTTTTAATAAAATCGAAGTTCTTGCATAACTGATTCATATCCATAGTTCAATATCCTAAAGTCAAATTAAATGTCATCCATGCTATAAAAATTCAAATCCTAAGTCCCTTGCCACAATTTATGTAACCTCCCAACCCCACCTAGATGTTAGACCCAAATTATGAACATTACATTAGTCATCAAAATGGCTCAATAAGCTATCAGAGTTTTGAAACTAGTCATTTTAAAACATTTGTTTATTTTAGAAGAAAAAACTTAGTTTATTTTTAAGAAAAAACCTACTAGTTGAAAAAAATTTTTAAATTTACCATCCTATGTATAGTGTTTACTTTTGAAATCCTCGTTTATTATCAATTTATTTAATACTTAAGTTCTAATTATAATTTAGTAGTGGAAAAGATATATATGTTTGTGATTTTAATAAAAAAACGGGGTTCATGTGTAACTATTTAATAATCGTAATTAGATATCCTAAAATTAAACTAAATGTCATGCAAGCTATAAATAAAATAAAATAAAAACAACATACTCAATGTCCCATGTCACAGTTCAAAATAATATATTACAATCTATAAATAATAAAGTAACAAGTAATATATCTAAAATATTTTAACAAAACTGAGCTGAGACCCACTGGATGCCGAGTCCGCACCCTAACCTAGCAGGTTATCTATAAGGATGAAAAAAAAAAGAGTGAGCTATGATGCTTAGTATGAGCCAAGCAAATCAATGCAACCAATTAGTTATACAGAATCACATCATATGAAATAAATCACAACAACAGTTTCAGAATAACAGAATATCATATCAATACAACAACATATGTATATACATATATATCATCTCAGAAATCTCAGATTCGTTTGCACATGCTTTGTGAATGCAACATAGTTTCAAATTTAACAAAAAAGATCCTACCCCGCCGTTACACACCATGGTAAGAGTTCCCTAGAACTTGTCCTTTGCTACATATTGGGCTGTGGTTAAACTGCAAAAATTGTAGGTTAATACGCTGCCAGATGGTTGTGAATGTTGGGAAATGTGCCTATATTATAGTAAACGTGTAACTGTTTCCTATTTATTTGAACGATGAATAAATAAATAAAGTTAATTTCACATTTTACTATTATGTCTTTTGTATTTATGTCTTTTATATTTTGCATGCATAGCAAAATTATAACAAGTAGATATTAGCTCATTGATTGTCTAAAGTTCAAACTGAAGATAAGTGTATTGTAAATAACGTTTACATTGCGAGAAAGACAATTTACTTTAGTAGATAATCTAAATGAATTTGTAATCCAGTAAAAGAATCAAAGTGAGCATTTGATTCAAATACTGAGAAGGATTATTATCTCATCTACAATTCCAATTAGGAAGATGGCTAGTCTTGGCTATAGAAGCAGTTGATTCCACAAGTAGAGACATAGATGCATTCATTGGTAGAATGATACATTGGATTGGACCAATGATGAATTAATTCTGAATCTGTTTGTAAATTAATTCACTTGTGACGTTCATGGTGTGATTTACCTAAATCCTGAGTTAGCTATTGACCATGCGTATGCAACTCATGTGCTTTGATATAAGTAAAGGCTTATGCTCTAAAGATGATAAAGCCCATAGCCGGTATGTTGGGTATATGACCTGTGTATGCCATGACTTTACTAGCAATAGTGAAATTCATATCTCAATGAAAGAGTTAATGATATCCTCTCATTGGCATTGTGTTGATTGATACATATGGAACGTGGTCACGGGTTGCTTGTTCTCAAATGAGCAATTTATCACAGTTATTTGTTGACAGTGATCATATTCATCTTTAAGAAGACAAAATGGTGACAATGAGATAAAATAGGATTGTATTGAGTAAATGGATTTAGCTCAAAGGAATCAAGGATATCATATGAGGCTAACACAAACATGATAAGGTAATTGGACAAAGCAGATGGATTAATTGCTCTCGTAAAAAGTATACTATAAGGAGTTTTCAATCATGGTACTTCTTGTGGACTGATTCCACGAGAGTAATTGCAAATTATCGGAAAGATGCTTCTGGACATAATTGCAATCACTAGAGCCTAATTGTATATGTCTGATTGGTCCCATCGCTAGCTCAACAAAAGCACGATCGGATTACGTTTTAATTGAGTTGATTTATTCAATGTAGAATTACATTAGGTGGTCAGAATTGTTCAACTAGATAATTTGATTAAATAATTTTCTTGAAAAATTAATTTAGAAAATCTAAGTGATTTTTGGAAAAATTAATTTTCATAATGTAAAATTAAATTAATAAAATCAATTAAAATTAATATGATATTTTTGAAAGTTAATTTTCAAGTCAGAAAATTCGCTCAATGGGTAATTGAACTTGAAAATAGAACCTAAGATTGTAAATTTGGCCCGGGAGCCTAAAACTGAGACTAAGACCCAAAAACTGGTCAAATTGGGCCTGGTATGTGAAATCGAGTCGACGGACAAACTAGTGGCTAGACTGAATCAATCGGGTCATCATTAACTCAGATCGAATCGGCAACAGCCGAAACGGTTCGGGGTGCTATAAGGGTGTCACACCTGCATCACCGAACACGGCGGTGCTGGTGGTTGAAATGGTGGCATCCCGGCGGCCGACGACGATTGGTCATCAATGGTTGAGCAGTGGAAGGGTTACACTCCTACTGAAACTCTACCAGATAATATTATTTCAGATTAATTATTCAAAAAATAATATTATTTTAATAGTTTAATATTAAATTTCATTGAATACTTATCTTGTAGATAAACATTCTATTATTTTAATAAGATCTAAATATTAGATTTAATTTAATTTTAAAGTGATTAAGTTTAATCATAATTAAACTCTCTAAACTCTCCCTATATAAAGAGAGTTTTGGGTCATTATTAACACACACTTGAATTCAAGAGAAAGTTGTAGAGAGAAAATTCTCTGAAGAGATTATTCTAGAAAATTTCTAGAGATATTTTTCTGATTTACAACTTGACCCAAAAGTTTAGAGAAATTGCAAAATTACTCAACTAGTAATTTTTGTGAAAATTTTTCTAATTCAAAGCGAGCCCACACTCGGTAGACATGAGCTTGAAGATAGGAAAGAAGATTACTCGGTCGAAGCACTCATCCTAGACGAATTTTGATTAAGTGTTTATTACTTTAGATATCACAACCAATATCTTATTTTGGAAAAAATTTAAAACTCTGGTTTTTCCCTAAATTTATTTTACGCTGCGTTTTCCAAACCTGTTTTTCCAATAATTGGTATCATGAGCCAAGTTGTATTCTATTTATAAGTATAAATAGATAATCAAAATAAATTTCTCTTTTTCTTGAATGATTTGATTACGTAGAAAGTGTCATTCTTTGCATCTTATGCATGTTTTAAGTTATATATGGGAATGGATGCGATATTATATATCTGTTATATAATTATTTTTTACCGATGTTATGGTTCTTAAGAAATAGACTGTTAACTATCATTTTCACATAGGGCTATTTTTTTCTAAAATTCATAGAATTGTTATGAGCTGGACAAAAGACTTAAATGTCATTTTTTCAAAAAGGAGTCCATAATGAGTAAAAGATACGATGGCAGTTGAAGACCCAAGGAACGCCTTGTGGTGAAAAATTATGTAATTTCATTTTTCCATTGATTTTCTAGAAATAGAACCATGGAAACCTTGGCTGACAATTTTATTTTAATTACCTATTTCATTATATATTTATTTTATAATTGTTTATAATATTATGTAATGTTATAATTGTGATATATATATGAGATGATCCACAGTTGATCGATTAAAAAAAAGAAGTGTGGTAATGAGAAATAAATATATTGTATTGTTCTATTCACTTCTTTAGGTTATTCGATAATTGTGAGAAGTATGGTAATGAGAAGGTGCATGTCTAGGATTGGCTCTGGCTAGGAAAGACTTGGTTTTTAAGCGATCAAATTTGACTCACCTCTCTTTCCTAGTACCTTACCTGGTGCACGGTTTTCTTTCACTTCTTTGGTTTTTTCCCTTAAAAAAATTGTGGAGAATTAAAATTATTTGTTTTAAGATTGATTGATTCTTATGAATGGATATTATAAAATTGACATAGCATGCCATGCATATATTGGAAGCATGTCATTTAGATTAGGTAAGAATGCCATTAAGACTATTGTATGATCATTCTTGAAGTTTGGGATAAAAAACATTGATGGTCCCTAAGTGATAGCATGATAAAGTTTCGAGCCGATTCCTACTATGGCCGCACACCAATGTAAACTTTGTAATGTGGGTTTACTAGATGAGATTTCCTTTTAAGGACAACTAGTCATGCATGACTTTCAGAGAGATTGTCCCAAGATTACTCACAAATGAAATCATGTTCATTATGGGTGTTGAGTCAATGGTTACATACTTAAGATCATCTCTTATTAAATAGTTTCCCAAGAAATGATATTTAAGTTAGAGATGATGGCCAAACGTTAAACGGTCGTTAGTTTGTATGGAGTATTGAGAATTAATATTCACGAATTGATTGGATGTAATCCATATTCTTGCTAGTTAATCATAGGACCCCAAGGCGACATGGTTGATGTAACACCCCAAACCTGGCCTAGACGTTATAGCTGAATCTGGCGATGTCACATGGAATGGCGTTTGAAATCGAGATTGACGAGTTAAAACTGTTTCAGTTAATTAGCTTTTATTTAATTTAAAAAAACGTGAACTAGCTAATTGGCCTTAAAACATGTCTTTTAAGCAGAAGTTTTTGAAACCAATTATTTTAAGAAACCAAAAATCTTAGTTTTTAATAAAATCGTGTTTTTTTGAGTTGCAGTTTAAAAATCTATAAAAACAGTATAAAATCCCAAATTTATACCAAACAGTCCAAACTCTCAACATTACAATAATAAATACCCAAGTATAATATAAAATCAAAAGCTGTAATAAAGCAGTTCAATAGTGGTGGTCACCGTTGAGCCCTCCGTTGCACTGATCCGCCTAAGTCTGGGGATTACCTCTATAGATTAAACAGAAAAAGGGGTGAGTTTTCGCAAACTCAGTGTGTAATCTCCACAGAAAACATAAATACAAATACACATCAGGAAATAATCAATTGCAGTCTAGGGCTTAAGCCCATTACAGATTCAATTTGGGCCTTGGCCTATTCGGATACAATGTCAGATATAATTTAGGGCTTTGGCCCATCTCAGATACAATATGCAATAGCAGAAAATTCGAATCCTACCCACCAGCCTCTATACACTATCTCCGCCCATCCTTACACACTATGTGGAGATTAAATCAACCCACCCATCCCTAAACACCATGCTGTACCGAAATGCGGCATATAATCAGAAATTTGCAGCAGAGCTGCCAAATAACAGGCTTAATAGCCTTTCAGACACTTACTCCAAATAACAATAACCCACCCCGATACAATGCAAAATACAAAAGATGTCATGCTATTATGCAATTACAGTACATACATTTAGATATCATAATTCATGCTCGGTACAGAAACCAGAAAGACAGATCACTCATATAGGGGTCTAAGTAGGGCTTATTGACCCTTTAGTAGGTCCACAGTTGACTTGGGCGACCCGTGCAAACCTTAGACAACTTTTCAGAGAAATGGGCTCACACGCTTATATGGCCTGCCCGTGTGGGCCCACATGCCCGTGTGGCCCACAAGGCCCAATTTGACCTTGGCCGTGTGGATCCCACGGCCTGACCCAGAATCCTACACACCCGTGTAGACTACCTATATAGCCCACAAGCTCGTGTGGCCTACACGGCCCAGTTGTTCGAGCCCGTGTGTCATACACAGCCTTATATGGCCATCACACGGCTATGTCATGCACGCACGGCCTGACTCGTCGATCACACGGCCATGTCCCTTCACACGGACGACCACACGCTTGTGTGGCATTGACAGCACTAATTTTTGGCTTTTCGCTGAGTCTCGTTTTCTGTGTTTTGGGTACACACCTGGTATCAATTCGTTGTGAAACTACTCTTGAACCTCTCGAAACCTAAAATCAGAATATTTTATCTCTTAGAAACCAAAAACGAGTCTAAATCGATTAATCCCAGCAACATAAAGTCGACTTACCATTACCAAATCAATCACTACTTCGAATCAAATCGACGCAACATGGATTCAGCCTCTCGATTAACTCCTAAGCACAACAAAACCCTTTTAAAAACTTAAACATTCAAAAGGAACAGCTAAGATTAATCCAACCCATAACTTACCGAACACGCGTCCCAAATATGAAGAACATAAATGATTGAAAGAAAGAAGAACCAGAATAAGAGGGAAAAGTAGTAGAATTTCGACAGCAAAAGGGATAATGGAAGGGGAAATCGGCAGCAAGTAGAGAGGAAAAGGAAAAGGGATAGCCGAATTTTCCAAAAAGAGAGAGCAGTACTGAACAGAAACTATTAACCGCCAATCTTTTCCCCTTAATTCTCTCCACCAACTACCCACTACTCAGATTTTTGGTAAAACACAAACTCTAGCCAAAATTTTGGTAGCAAAAATATTACCCTTGCCACCACAGAGATTCAAACTCATGACCACCAACATATCAACTCTCCACTTAACCACCAGACTAGCAGGCCCATTTTGATATCAACTTACCAATAACAACTGAAAGGCCTACTGACTATTGATAGAGCTTTATTCATAAAAGTACCAAAATTTTTCCAAGATAAGGCTTGAACTTGGGATCTCCCACACACACCCAAAACACTTAACCATTAAAGCAGACAAACAATTGTGTCAAATAATTACAGAAACATATACGAATATTTTTTGGGCGTTACTATTGATAGGTGTGAGAATAACCGTATCAACGATTTTTTTGAAGGTTTTAATACAAGACGCATGCATCATACTGCACTTTTGATATGTTGCTGAAATGAAAAATATTTGCTCAATACAAAGATAGTAATTAGTGAATCTTTATTTTTCAGTTCAAATATGTCGCATACCTCTCTTATTAGCATTCTTACTGAGAATAAATTAAATGGGGATAACTTTTGAGAATGGAAATGGAACTTACTAATAGTTTTCAGCTGTGAGAAACACAAATTCATTCTTGACGAAACGTGCTCTCCTGAAGCTCAGCACAAAGCGAGAAATCGCTGAAGAGATTTTGACTCGATTGCTCGATATTATATGTTAGCGAGCATGAGTAGTGTGTTGCAAAAGCAACACGATAATTTCTATACTGCCAAAGAGATCATGACAAATTTGGAGGATTTACTCGGAGGCCAGGTCGCATTGGCTCAACAATCCGCTATTACAAATTTGATGAATTTTTAATAGAAAATCGACACTCCAGTCAAAGAACATATGCTTAAGCTTATGGGATTCTTTGTAGAAACGGAGGACAATGGGTCTAAATTAGATATGAATACGTAAATTGAAAAAGTGTTCAAATCCTTAACCAATGAGTTTGCTAGTTTTAGGGTCGCTTCCAACTTGGGGAACAAGGCGCTTACATTGACTCAGCTCATGAAGGAATTATAATCCTATAAGTTGATGCTGAATGGTGGGAAGCTGATTTAGGAGAAACCTGAGAGAAACCGACTAAGTTTTCAGCTCCACCTCTTGTGGATAGGAAGAAGGCTAAGAAGTCAAAAGATCCTAAAAAGATCAAATGTTTCTTCTACAACAGGAAATGACATTTTAAATCAAACTGCAATGAGTATTTGGATTACCTAGCTGAAAATGACAAAGGTATGGAACTCTTTGTGGTTGAAGCTTGCTCAGTGAAAGAATCAATTAACAACTGGGTTACTGATTCTAGAGCCACTAACCATTTGTGTGTTTCTTTACGAGGTTCAACGAAATGAGAAATCTGCGTGACAGAAGCCTCTTGTTGCAGATCGGAGATAGGAGCTACGTTTCAGTTGAAATAGTGGGAAAAGTTATTTTACATTTTAATGATTTTAAAAAGATTATTTTAAAGAACATGTTTTATGTACCTCATTTTAAGAGGAATTTAATTTCTGTAGCATGTTTATTTTATGACGGTTATAACATGACATTCAATAAAAGGATTGTTATTCACAGAAATTGTTCTTTAATCTATAATGGATGGATGGAAAACAATATCTACTTTATCAAACCAAATAACTACTTGATGCTTCAAACTAAAATAGTACTAGATGTTATGGCCAAATTTGGCGATGTCACATTGACTGAATTTGGAAAACCACGTAGGTTAGATAAACCATTAATTTGTTATTTAAAACAAAATATCCATGACATATCATTTGATTATAGAAATGTTAATAAATTAATGGACTGCCAAAACATTAGTTATAGCGGAAGTTTAGAAACCATTATATTTAAGTAAAAACCGTTCGCGTTCAGGAAACCTTTGTTTTTAGTAAAAACCGTGTTTTTGTTGAGCTTTGAAGTAATAAAATTATAAACACAGTTAAAACCCCAAATTTAAGTAAACAGTCCATAAAGTCCAAATTACAAAAATTGCCCAACAAAATAAAACAAAACCATAAAACAAAAGTGAAACAGTTTTATAAGAGTGGTCATCGTCGAATCTACTGCTGCATCGATCCGCCTAACTCTGTGGATTACCTGTATGGAACAGACAAAAGAAACATGAGTTTACATAAACTCAGTGTGTAACTCCACAGAATTAAGCATGCACACACACAGAATAACAGATATTAGTCAGATACAATTTTGGGACTAAGCCTATTACAGATTCAGTTGCAGATTCGAGCCTAAGCCCATTTCAAATATAGATGCAAATCTGGGCCTAAGCCCATCTCAGATACAAATACAGATATGGAGATAGAATTAGAAATCAGATATCCTACCCTCAGCCTCTGCACACAATCTCTAACCATCCCTAGACACCATGTGGAGTTTAAAACACCCACTCAGCCTTACACACCATGTTGTATCGAACGCGGCACATATCAGATATAATGCAGCTGAGCTACCAGATAATAGGGGTAAACACCTTTCAGAACACTTCCTCCAATAAACATCATCCCACCCTAAACACAGATACAAAATAATCAGATTTACAAATTAACATGCGTTTACTCAGATATCAAATAGTCATATAAATCAGTATCAGTCATGCATAGTATTAACACATAATCAGAACATCAGGTCATCAGATTAAAAGGTTTATATAGCCCTTACCGACCCTATAGTAGGCCCACAGTCATTTGGGACGACCCGTGCAACCCTAGAAAAGTTTTCATAATTTTAGGCCTATATGCACGTGTGGGACCATACGTCCGTGTGGCCCCACGCCCCGATTGGATTTACCCGTGTAGATCACACAGCCTGGCCCAGTTTGGTGTAGCCTGTGTGGCCCATACTACCAAACTCCAGCCACCATACGGTCGTGTCCAACGTACGGCCTGGCTTTCATGTAATGCGACCACACGCCTGTGTGGCGTCGACGGAATAGTTTTTGGCTTTTGCTGAAACCTTGTTTTTTACGTTTTCGGGTATACACACCTGGTATCATTTTCGATGCTAAAGTCACCATGAGTTCTCCAGAACCTAAAAACTGACATTCCAAAGCCCATAATCAGTACACTCAACAAACTTAACCATAATCAATTACAATCAAAACCTTACACCTTTAAACAACGCACTCGGAAACTTACTGCTATTGAACAACAACCCTGAACACCTAAATTGCTACAGAAAACTCAGCCGAATCTTGTACTTCACCTAAAATAAGAGTAAAAACGAACCCTCTTATTAATCACTTAATCAGAGTAACGTTAGGACAATGGGAAACGTAACTTACCGAACAAGCACGATTAAAAGTTGCACCCAAAAAGGGGAATGTCTTAGGTAAAGTAATCGAAAAAGAAGAGAGGGAGGGAGAGATGGAATTTTCAGCAGAGAGGGAGAAAAGAGAGTAGATGTTTGTAAAAAAAAATCAAAATGAAAAATTTTGATAACCCCCTATCCTAACTCCCCTTAATTCTCTCCACCAAACTCCCCACTACTCAAATGTCTAACACAACTAGAACTCTCTTAAACGACCGAGCCAAACATGTAATATCCTTGCTTGTGCAAGGATTCGAACACACGACCTGCAGCAAACTAAAACTCCACTTAACCACCAAAGCAATAGACCAACAGACCCATTCTGACATATACTTACAAACCACTTAATATAAGCCTACTGATCAAGGAATAAGGTTGATTCCAAAAATAACAAAAATTGCCGTGGGGTGAGCGAGAACTTGGGACCTCACACACACACCAGAACAACTTAACCACTGGAAGCAGATACACAGTTGTGTCAAATTTTACAAAATTTGAAATAAGTATTTTTAGAGCGTTACAAAAAAGCTTAAAACTTCTCAATCTAATGAGGGGTACCTATGGTATTTAAGACTTGGTCATATTAACTAAGAAAGAATCACTAGACTCTTGAAAAATGGTCCCTTAAGTATACTTAAAGAAGCTAGTCTTCCACAATGTGAATCTTGCTTGGAAGGTAAATTGACTAAGAGGTATTTTAATGCGAAAGGTACAAGGGCCAACCAACTTTTAGAATTTGTGCATACTTATGTATGTGGTCCCACGAGAATCAGTGTTTGAAGAAGTTACAATTATCATGTAACTTTTATCGATGGCTATTCTCAAAATAGATATGTGTATCTAATGCATCGCAAAAGTAAAACCTTTGATAAATGTCAAAAGTTTCGTGTGGAAATGGAAAAGCAATTAGGTTTATCCATAAATAATCTTTGATCTAACTGAGGTGAGGAATATTTGTCCAATGAGTTTTTAAGATACGTCATAGAGAATGAGATTTTATCCCAATTGACTACGTCGTGCACTCCACAGAAAAATGGTGTAGCTGAGAGAAGGATTAGAACCTTTCTTGACATGGTTCGTTCAATGTTAAGTTATTTATAATTTTCTACTTCTTTCAGGGGATATGCGATACAAATAACTTGCTATATTCTGTATGATGTGCAAACCGGGTCTTCTTGTAAGACATTTTATGAACTATGACATAGAAAGAAACCTGCTCTAAATCACTTTAGAATATGGGATTGTCCAGCACACATTCTGGATAACAATGTTAGCAAACCATCCATACTCGGTACTTTAGTAAGGCACATACTTTGCAGAGAAGCAACTACCTCCTCCTTCATAAATACTGAATAAAGATACTCATTCATCCCTTCAGTCATCTGAGTTCAAATATCAGAAAGAATGTGGGTCATATCTAGTTGGCTGATCAATTAAACTGATCAGAGAAGTACTAACAAGCAACCCAACCAATCTCTACATCACCCTCCACCCACTGTCTATCAAAGTCTTGATCCTCTCGATACGCTTAAGACCATTCTTATGAGTAGTAAATCAATGAAAAAAAAGTTATATTTTAATCCCCGTCACGAAGCCAATTGGCCATTGCCTTCTGTTCCCAATATTTCTTGCCCTTACCAATCTTTATATTTAGTTGCATCTTAATGATAATCAAATCCTCTAACATGCCATCATCTGAGTTTGGCCTACTAAGATTATCCAAACATTTTTTAAGGGAATCAAGTGTCCTTTTGTTTGCTTGATTCTAAATACGAGCATACCAGAATAAGCTTTAACACACCATCGTTAGACGCGTAGGTACATCCCCCTTGAACTCCCTCCAAAGACGATGAATTTTTTCCTCACAAGAATGCTCGAGTAACCAAGAAGCCTCAAATCAGAAACACCTTGTCGCAGTCTGAAAAAGACTTCTATCATTCCTCATATCAAGTAACAAAGGGAAATGGTCCGAAATAGAATGCATCCAGTAAGAAATTGTAGAATGCGGGAATAATTCATGCCACTCCGTATTGGCAACCCCTCTGTCCAGTCTCTCCCTAATAGTCATCTGAGCAAGTCGTCCATTCTCCTAAGTACACCACCATCCTACAAAATGCAAGTCGGATAGATCATAATCCTGTAAAACAAAATGAAAAGTTGCCATCCCCCTTTCATCTCTTAATCGACCACCTTGTTTTTCATACAAGAAAGTAACCTCATTAAAATCCCCCAAAACCAACCACGGAGACCCATTCCCCTACAATAGGCTTCGGGTGCAACTCCCAAGACTAGTGACATAAACTTGATTTCGGATGCCCATAGAACCCAGTAAACCACCGCGAATGACCATCAGTATCATCATCAATCATAAAATCGACATGATATTTGGAGAAAGAACAAAGTGAGATAAGATAACCTGATTTTAACAAAGTAACAAACCACCTCTGGACCCATCATTACAAACCTCAATCCCATTAGTATAGCCGCAACTTTGTCGAATCTTTTCTATTTTTGAACTTTGTAGTTTTATTTCCATGAAAAAAGCTACATTGGGGTTCATCTCCCTTAGCATATACCAAAGGCGCCAGATAGCTCGGTGGTTCCCCAAACCCCGGGCATTCCAACTAAGAATTTTCATAGCACTCGGCTGCCCCGCTGCACAGAGCTAACCGATGAATCAACAGTATGAACTTGATCCTATTCATTCAGAGTCTTCTTCAAATCCAATGCCACAAAAATATATAATTTTAAATACACATAAATATATAATATATAAAAAAAAAAAAAAAACTCTTCCTTTCTTTTCTTTCTCTCTTTTTTCAAACCTCCTCATTCTATTCGCATCACCTACCGTATCTTCCTTTTATATATATAAAATATATGTATATATTACTTTTTTTTCTTTTGCACTGCACCAATTCATTATATTTAATATTAGATAATTTTTATTTAATTATTTTACTTTAAAAATAATATTTGATAATATCAAATTATTGAAAACAATGTTTAATTTTTTTATAGTACTTTAGAATTAAGTTTTTCATAAACTAATAATTTTTAAAATTATCTCGTAATTAATTACAAATGACGTAGAAAAGGTGAAACAATTTTTCCTAAAAATAATTGGGATGAATACTAAAACTATACATAAACTATAGTTTATTGTGCAATTGTATACATAAACTTTGAATTTGTGAACTTTTATATATGAAATTTTAATTTGATCCAATTCTTGTAAATTATTAACACAATTATTGATATAACATCACTTTATGTTTATATATTGCATACATAAATAAGTATATTTATCTAATATAAAAATAAATTGATGTATTTATTTTTTAAAAGGTATATGATTAAATCAAAATTAAAGTTTTAAGTATGCATTTGAAACTAATACAATTAAAGTTTCGTGTGTATAATTACACCAAATTAAAGTTCATGTATACAATTGCACATTAAATCAAAGTTCATGTATAATTTTGAGATTTATCTTAAAATAATTTTACTAAATTAAAACTAATACAATACCATTTTTTAAAAAATTTACCAGCTTTTTTTGAATTTTTTTATTTTTAAATTGTTTTAAAGAAAACATTTTAATCTGAAAAAAATGATTTAAAGTTTTTTTTGTAAAAAAAAATCTTAAAGCAGTAGTTAATGTATTATTAATTTAAAAAAATGTTTTAGAATTATTATTTTTAAATATATATAGAATACATTTTTAACTGATTTTTTAAATAATTATATTAAAACGAATGTATTATTAATATGCAAAACGTTTTTTTAACATTTTTTTAAACACTTCATAGAAATATTTTTTAAACAATTTTATAGGGGAAAACATTTTTCAAATTGATTTTTTTATAGAAAACATTTTTAAAATTGGTAATATTTTTTTATTTTTTATAAAAATATTTTTTAAACTAATTTTGTCAAATAATTAATAGTAAGTCTCACATAATTTTAATATTAAAGTGATGTGTTACGAGCTGAGAGTGTCCACTTGTCATTTCAGATATGCCACATACCATACTTTCCTAAATTGCTCCAATATTATATATATATATATATATATATATTAAAACAAAACAAAAAATGGAAACAATTGTATATTGATGGTTTAAAATTTTGGCACATTTATAGTATTAAATAATGTAATGTGTTTTATATTTAATTACATTTGATTGTTTTTATTAGTCCTTGTTATATATTAATGATCATCAACTCGAAATTTAGATAAGATTCAGATCACTTATTCGTGATTTAGTTAGGCTCCACCAGATAGATATGTGCGAGACGTACAGTGAGAGAATAATTAGGAAAGCTTGCGGTATCAATTCGCATTTATTTAAGAAGTTCACATGTGGGGGGCTACGAGATCTAACAAGCGACAAGTTCGCATGTGGGGGGCTACGAGATCTAGCAAGCGACCTAGAACGGTAAACCAAAATTTAATCACTTATGTATGATTTAAATTATATTTTAGTTACTAAATTTTAAAAAATTACTATATAATCACTAACGTTATCAATTGATTACATTATGATCATTGAATTAATAATTATGGTTAACATTATAACAACAAACTAACTTAACACATTATAACATCATTTCAGACACAACTAATCCCTATAATTTTTTTTGAAAATTTTAATTCTTTTTCTTTCAACTTTCCTTTTCCCTTTTATTTCTTTATTTTGTTCTCTTCCATTTCTCTCTTCTTCGATGAAACCACTGGAAATATTTTCATGAATTTTTAGTATTTCATTTTATTTGATTCGTTGGAAATCTAAAAATGTCAAGAAGGTAATATTTTAGAGGAATATATTTTGGGTAAATTATAAAAATATCACCAAGTTGTCGAAACCATTTTTTTTTTAAATAAGGGGATCAACTTTGAAATTTGGAAATGGAGTCGCCACCGACCTTTTTCGAGGTGCGATCGGGTCACCTTAAATTATTTTAATAAAACATTTTGAGTTATTAAAACAATTAATTTTGGTCTACGAAAATCAAAGAACGAGCTCGGGAGTCGGTTACGCACGAGGAAGGGTGAGCACCCTCGTAACGCCCAAAATTGGTACCTAATTGATTGCTTAATGTCCAATTATCAAACGATTGAAAAGATTTTAAAATACGATCCTTTTGTTTTGAAAAGCATTTGAATATATCGATGTAAAATCGAGGCTCACTTATCTCAAAGGAATAGGAATGCTGTACCCAGTAAGTTAGGGTGCAACATCTCAATTTCTGAAATTAAGCTTGCCATTTTAGTTTTAAAGAGCCTCGTATTTAAATCAAAAAGGAATATTTTATTATTTCGGATCGAATGAAAAATCGGAACCCAGTAAGTTAGGGCTCGATTCATCAAATTTCCAAAACATAGAATATTATCTTAATTTTGAAATTCCTATCTCGAGAAACTGAACGCCACATTCAGTAAGTTAGGATATAGCATTTCGAGGTTTCGAGAATAGGTTTTATTTGAAAACTCACGTGTTTTGGTTTTGAAATTGATACTTGATAGTTCGGGTTTAATGAGAAAAATCAGAACCTAGTAAATTAAGGCTTGATTTCCTCGTATTTCCCAAACTCGAGTCATATTATCGAAAACTTTTGAATGGAAGTTTTTACTAAAGTGATATTGAATACGATTTTTGAAATATAAGCATGGAATAATAACATTCAAAGCAAAGAAACAATTCACGAACAATATGTCACTCCAATGAATCGTGATAACCGGTAAATATAAAATGATACACGTAATAATAACAACTATGACACACAATCATACGCAAATAATTATATTGAAATTCGAAGATTAAAAAAAAACAAATTCAAATGAAGCATAAAATAAATTAAAACAAATGAAATTTAACAAGTTTTTAACGAATACGAACGAATATTTAGGGAAAAGAAACTTAGGGTTACAAGAATTCAAATAAAAGTTTTAAACAAGCGACACATTATATAATAAAAAGGTTTTTTAAAGAAAAGAAATCATATACCTAGAAAATGTGTATATATATGCATGATATAGTATTTAAAATATTTACATAGATGATATATGTGATATATAAAAGTGTTAAAATATGTATATATGTAATACACAAAAATGTTTATATATCGACAATATATATAATGTAAGAAAAAATGTTAAAATACACATACGTAATACACTAAAGTTTTTATATAAAAATAATATACATAATGTATAAAGAAAATATTGAAATATAAATATAATACACTAAAATATTTACATAAATAATATTAAAGTATATACATGCAATGATATGAAAATGTAGGTAAAACAATTAAAATGACAAATACATATATATACATATATAAGAATATAATGCATACAAAATATAACTTTAAAATATATAGATATAATATACAAATCATATACCATAGTATTGAGAATACATACGTAAAATAACATAAAAGAATATATATAACTATAATATGGAAAAAGACATATAAATATATATACGCAGTATATAGTTAAGAAAACAATAAATAAAATATATAAAATATATACAATATATATTAGTAATAATAACAAGCATAAAAAGAAAACATAATAATAATATAATAAATAATAATACTAATAATAATAATAACTAAAAGTAAAAAAGAAAGAAATAACCAAAAAAAGAACTGAAATCGAATTAAAAACAAACACACGGGGCAAATCTGAGAATAAAATGCAAGGAGGAGGATTTATTTGCACTCGCATACATAAGCGGAGGGGCTAAATGGGAGAATATCCCATGCCTTAATCGTGTGCATCCAAATCGACAAGCTGATAGGCTAAATTGAAAAACATGTGAAATCAGAGGGCCAAATTTCAAAGAAGTAAATGGTAAACAGGGCCCGATCGAGACATGCATAAAACGAGAAGGATCGATAGCGCAAATACCCCATTACTTGGGAATGTGCGGATCCTGGGTCTCACGGATCGGGTTGAAAACGGGTCAAGGCCAAACAACATGATGCGGCGCCGTTTTAGTAGGGTTACTAAACCCTAAAATTTCTTTTCTTTTTCCATTCACCTGTTTCCCTTTTCTTTTTTTCTCTTTCAAACAGCAGCAGCCATTCCCAAAACTCTCCCTCTCATCCTCTCAGCCCTCCGTTCGGCACACCACCGCGCCGCACCGGTGATCTATGGCGGGCAACAAGGCTACGGGCACCGTTAAAGGGCCCTATTTTCAAGGCGCGGAAATGGGAGGAGGAAGGCCATTGACACCACTCGTGGACCCGACTCCGACGACGGAGATGGGTCCTTCGGTGTCTCAACCGCGAGCGCTCAAGTATGACCCCTCTCTATTCCTTTTTCTTTCTTTTTCATATCAAAAATGTAAAATAAAAAGAGAAAATAAAAAGCAAAAATAAAAAAAAAACTGAAACTTTTTCAAAATCTTCTCTGTTTCTTATTGATAGGTATCTTTTTCAATCCTCGATTACATTGTTTTTTTGAATGTTTTAAAATCCCCCTTTACAATGTTTCGTTTTCGGGCTTTATAGCCGAGTGATACACTTGCTATGTCACTATTCTCTACTTATTACTGTTTATTTGCCTTCTGCTTGCGTTTGGTCTATTTGCTGCTTTTGTTTCTGTCTTTGCTTGTTTTGCAGGTCTGCGGAAGGAGTCAACGGGCAGAAAAGGGCCTATTTCGGTGTAATCCTCGCCGAAGGTGCTTTCCTCGATCGTGGTGCGTGCCGAGGGTGCACATGGGAGGGGTTGCGGCGCACGGAAGCTGGAGAGGAACCCTAGGGTTCCAAAGTTTCTAAAATTTTGGGCCGTTTGGGCCTTTGTATTTTTTTTGGGTTTTTAATTTTTGTTGTAATTGGACTGACCATTTTTAAATTTGCTTGGGTTGGCCCGGGCGAAAATGGGTCTGTACAGCTGCCCCTCTTTGCTCATTGTCGTGTAACGGGAATAGAGCAAAGACTATAAAAGGGCCAATTTTGCCTGGGCCTACTGAGTCTCGACTTCTACTGGCGCTTCTTTTCTTCAAGTAGCTTCATTCCAATCCTCTGCGACTTCAGGGGCATAGGATTAGCAGCTTTAATCTGCTCCACTGCAACTTCAGAGAGGCAAAATCTGATGTTTTTGATCAGCTCCACTGCAACTTCAGGGAGGCAAGATCTGGCTTTCGATTAGCTTCACTGCAACTTCAGGAAGGCAAAATCTGATGTTTTTGATCAGCTCCACTACAACTTCAGGGAGGCAAGATCTGAGGTTTTTGATTAGCTTCTTTGTAACTTCAGGAAGGCAAAATCTGATGTGTTGATCTGCTTTACTGCAACTTCAGGAAAGCAGAATCTGTGTCTTTCGATAAGCTCTACTGCAACTTCAGGGAGGCAAGATCTGGCTTTCGATTAGCTCCACTGCAACTTCAGGGAGGCAAAATCTGATGTTTTTGATTAGCTTCACTGCAACTTCAGGAAGGCACAATCTGATGTTTTGATTAGCTTCACTGCAACTTCAGGAAGGCAAAATCTGATGTGTTGATCTGCTTCACTGCAACTTCAGGAAGGCAAAATCTTTCAATAAGCTCCACTGCAACTTCAGGAAGGCAAAATCTGAGGTTTTTAATTAGCTTCTCTGCAACTTCAGGAAGGCAAAATCTGATGTGTTGATCTGCTTCACTGCAACTTCAGGAAGGCAGAATCTGTGTCTTTCGATAAGCTCCACTGCAACTTCAGGGAGGCAAGATCTGGCTTTCGATTAGCTCCACTGTAACTTCAGGGAGGCAAAATCTGATGTTTTTGATTAGCTTCACTGCAACTTCAGGAAGGCACAATCTGATGTTTTGATTAGCTTCATGCAACTTCAAGAAGGCAAAACCTGATGTTTTGATTAGCTTCACTGCAACTTCAGGGAGGCAAGATCTGTCTTTCTTTCAACCTGCTCCTTGTAAACACAAGGATGTCATGTTGATATCTTTGATCCACTTCGCTCAGGAAGGCAATATATGCTTTTTCTTTTTTTTAACCTGCTCCTTATAAACACAAGGATGTCATGTTGATATCTTTGATCTGCTTCACTCAGGAAGGCAAGATCTGGTGTTTTTACCAATGTTGCTATACCGTCCTCTGGGGGACCTGTCTTGTAGAATCAATTTTATGCGTATGCTTATGCAAAATGATTTGGATATGATCAGAATGAATCAATGTTCTTACTGAATGTGCTAATAATGATATGCGTATGAATGCAAAATGTCATGAGAATGGTTCCTTTTTAATTTTTAAGGGCGTCTTTACTCGCTGCTCTTTAGTGCTCTACTACCAACGTAGTATGCTGCTCTCTTTCTCAGCTAGAAAACCCAGTAACGATCGTATTCTGCTCGAATAATTTGCCCCACCGTAACTTTAAGGTTCATTTCACCGTACCTCGAGGACATAAGGGACATAAGGCTTGTACTCTGTTCAGAATCTATCATAGCCCAGAGGTATAGGATCTGCATCCTCTTCAATCTAACCCGCTGCAAATCGAGGGTGTAGGGACCCGTTCCATTAACTAATCACTCTCTAGGTGACCTGACTAGATGTGCATGTCTGATACTCGCGTAGACGCGGAGTAACCTTTTTTGAGAATAATCTCAATTACTCATTTTTCATCGAGATTGTATCACCAACCCAACATCTTGTCGTTTTGTCCAACAAATATCTAAAAATCTGAAGAGATAATTTCAATTTGGACTTAAATATTTCCAACCCTTAAGCTTGGAAAGTCCTAAACAATAGTCATGTTTCAAGTTCTGATACTATTTAGAAACTTCCAGGGTAATATGCGAAACTCTTTTCATAAAAGTGTTATTAGTCCACTAATCATTATTTCAATATGAAATGCTTGAAAAGGATCATGACAATGGACAAGAAGGAAATTGAATGAAAGCATAACTTGAAACAAGCAAGTTAAGCAAATGCAATAAAAAAATAATTTATTGGGAGTATAGCTCGACACGAATAAATTAATCAATAAGAAGGAAATTGATCGGGAGCACAGCCCGTCATGATTCAAAGATAGTAAATATACTAAGAAAGATGAAAGCTAGGTGCCCCAGATATCGCAACCTAAGCTTCTCTGTTCCAATTCTTGAGAACTCTTCCAAGCTCAATGCGTGTCTAGGGGATTCGGAGTACTCTGTCGATGCCCTAAGACGTGGCATACTTCTTCATCGTTAATTTAAGCATGGCGAGACTTCCTCGTGCCCCACTTTGGATCAAAATTTGAGCCGCCCTTTTCAGGTTTTCAACTCAAATACCCTTTGGACTCAAAGCGCCCTTTGCGGGTTTTCGCCTTGGCCTCTCATTTTTCTTTCTTTCCTTTGGCTGATTTTTCTTTTTCATTTCTTTTTCTTCTTTTTCTTCTTTTTTTTCTTTTTTCTTTTTTCTTTTTTGATCAACTTTCTTAGAAGGTCTCAAGACGCCCTTTGCGAGTTTTCATCTTGATTTTCTTAAGAAATTCTTATGGACGAATTCTTCGTGACATAAGTTTGTATCACCTATTTTGGCACGTTTGATTAGGATGAATACTCTTAAGTTAAGTTCACTAGGGATACTCAAATCTTGACTCTATCGAGGCTTGAAGGAAGAAATCTTAATTCATAAACCCATGAGAAAGGGGTTGCCCCAGTAACAGTCTTGTCATTTGGCAAGCCTTATGCAAAGAGATGGTTCAATGATTCTCAACAGATAAGAATGAAGTTGTTGACATTCTCCTTCAACTTAGAAAGCCAAGGTACTTAAATTGCTCCCGTAGCAGTCACCCTATCATGGCTCGATGATGTCTCTGAAATATCTTCGAACTTCATAAATTCCTCAACTGTGAAGCTGCCAAAGCAAATAGGAACAACTACAGGTGTGGCAGTGGTGCTCCTTTGATATACATACACTAGAGAATGGACTATCTCTTGTAGATCATTAGCCAAAAACCCAATCTGATCACGATAATGAATATGCCTCGTGGTTCTAATCATTCCAGCATGGGCTCAAAGATAGAAGTCGTTGTTCTTAGGAAGACAGGTTTTGTTATTGATAATGGTTCCATGCGAGACATTGTCAGGGAGTCTCTGCTGGAGGAACTTAGTATGATGGTTTTTCTGTGCCATAATGACTGTGAACTTGGGGTTCCCATTCTCGTCAAGGAACTTGATCGGGTTCTTTGTTCAAAACTTGATTGAACTGAGACTCGCTAACTCGATAATAAGCTGATCAGACTTCTTCTTCCCTGAATTTGTATAGAATTCTTCCCACATGATACACTCATCTACTTTGTCAGACACTAGCTTGAAGGGAAAATCTATCATTTTGAACTTCAAAGACTGTGTATAGACTGATGCCCTATAGCGAAAAATCAATGGCCATTGCTTGAAGCTAACCACCGCAGCTATTGATGGCACATCAGACTGTCTAGGGGAGTCATGTAATACATTCATTTCAAGGATAATAGTTAGAACCCTTGAAATCATAGGGGTTTGAAGGTGTTTGCTCTAGTGTAAGCATAGAAAATAAGTGGTACCAATCTTTACCAGTCTCGGTCATCTTCTGCAATTTATTTCTTCTTCTTTTCTTTTATTTTGGCAACCTTTGTTGTGTGGTGCCTTATCTTTGAGTAGACTGCAAACTTTTGACATTGTGCAGTTGGATATGACCTCTCTCTCTTTTTCTTTTTTATTTCCTTTTTTGTTTTTTTTCCCTTTTTTTTTGAATTCGAGCTCGAATTTGGATTCGGCTTTGAATTTGGATTTTGAATTTGAATTTGATGACCGTTTACTTGGTAACTTTGGCACACGAAGCGACCTTACTCTCTTAGTGAAGTAATTGACCATGGTGAAGGTGAATTGAAATCGGTGAAGCTGGCCCCGTGATATCCGTGCCCCCATATGGAGAGTCCTTGAAGAAACATAAATTTTATCTTCCTCAATTTAACTTTTACGACATACTGATGTAGTCTTCTTTCATGGTGAGCTAGCAATACTTAGCTATCAGCCTGGCTATTGTAAAACCACTAGCATGTGTCCTACAGATATTCTTGTGGACCCCTTTTGAAATTTCGGTGTACCTGTGTCTCAGTAGCCCTCGCGATATCCACTGACCTTGTGGGATTCATTTTCATCATGTTCTACCATCCTTGACAAATCAAAAGATAGGTCACAATCTTTGTCGTCTACAAAGTCCTGAGATTCCCCTAAGCATATATTTCGCTCTCAAAGGAGATTCTAGTTTAGTAACAGTGCAGCTCGTGTTATTAATATCTGGAGACCCGTTTGCAGGTATAGAGAAAGGTTTCAAAGAATAAATAAATCTAAGAATGATTATTTATGTGTCATGATTATGAAGAACGAGTAAGGAAAATAGTCCAGGGAACAAAAGGATCTAATAACAATCGTGCAGTATGGTCATGAATAAATAAAAGAATAAGAGAATCTAAGAACAATTATTGTATAGCATAAAATAAGAAACAAATGAAAATTTACTCAAAATGATGCATTCTTATTGAAATAAAGATTTCAGACAAAAGCCTATTTTCACAAAAGGATTCTTACTGCCTCTAGGCTTAAAGCAGTAAGTGTGTTCTGGGTATTACCCTAAGTTAGCTCTAAAAGCATTGGGACTTCTTCCACAGTCCTATTGTTCAAAACACTCCTTGTACATAAGGGTTTGGAAACCTTTAAGTCTTCGGTTCCCTCTTCTTCAGGGCTTTTGAAACATTAATTTGGGAGTTCCGTTCTTGCATTTTTCATTTACATTTTCTCGGAGACTCCTCATTTGTCTTCTTTGTTTCTGCTAAACCATCCAAATTGATGACAATAGAGTGGGTAACATTGCTCCTCTGATTGAAACCTGAGCCTATCGAGTAGTTCGTCGGTACTGATATGCCGGCTTAATGTTGTTGGGGTCTGATGGGTATCCCTGGCGGATGCATGCCTGTTTGGGTCGAGACGCTTATTGGGTAAAACCTAGGGAACAGATGAGGTCTTCATTAACATCCTCTCTTATTGACCATTGGGCCTTTCCATTTTCAAGCCCCTCGGCCAATAACTGAGTCAATCGGTCCATCATATTCTTTCGCAAATCTATCATTTGGTTCCGCGTCTTGTTGAAACTTGGTCAATTGCTCTTGCATCTGCTCTATTATCCCTAACCTTCGTTTCATGGCTTTTATGTTAACCGAAATAACTTTATCTAACTAGGGTCATTTTGTAAAAATCTGATGCAAATGATGCAATGTACATGATGCAATACAAATGATGCAATGCAAATGCATGAAATGCAAATGAATGCAAGAAAAGAAGCGTCGACCTTATATTCAGTTCCATTAGAAGAGCTTTTCTAGAAGACAGATTTCTTTACATAAAACGGATCATATATGCGATCTTGCCCTCATAGTCCAAGCGAAGATGCCGATCTTTTTCTTCATGTCTGAATACTATGGTTGACTCTCGTAAACTGGCCAAAGGTATCTTCATCAGCGCCTTTTTGCTTAGTCTGGGCCGCAACTCGTTGTTCACTCTTCCTAGCGATGCTCGCTTGCTCCTTTAGGAAAGTCGAGACTTGACTGCTCTCGCATAATCTTCATCAATTTGAGTTTTTCGGGCAAAATCTTGCATTCCTTTGCGAGCTATCATCCTTCTTCCGTTATGCTCACTTAGACCATATATGGTCAACCGCATTATAATCCACTTTATCAAGAAATTCGTCCCCTTATGACGAACTCTCCTATTTAGGAATCGAATATGAATCAACACCTCTTTTCTATAACGATGCGATGTAATGTAATGCAATGCAACTGATGCAATGCAAATGCATGAAATGCAAATGCAAATGAATGCAAGAAAGGAAGCGTCAACCTTATATTCAGTTCCATTAGAAGAATTTTTTCTAGAAAATAGATTTCTTTACATAAAACGGATTATTTATGCGGTATTGCCTTAGAATCCAAGTGAAGACACTGCTTCTTTCTTCATGTCTGGATGTTATGGTTGAATCTTGCTAATCTTCCAAAAAATCTCTTTGCTATCCCCTTTTGCTCGATCTGGGTTGCGACCAATTACTCACTTCTCCTTACAATGCTCGCTGGCTGCCTTAAGGAAGTCGAGATGTGTCAGCTTTTGCATAGTCTCTATCAATTTGAATCTTTCGGGTAAGGTTTTGCATTCCTCCACGAGCTATCAACCTTCTTCTATTGTGCTTACTTGGACCATATCGGGGCGACCGCATTATAATCCACTTTATCAAGAAATTCGTCCCCTTATGACGAACTCTCCTATTTAGGAATCGAATATGAATCAACACCTCCTTTCTATAACGATAGGATGTAATGTTATGCAAATGCATGAATGCAAAAAGGCATCGATCTCGATTCAGTTTCTTTTAGAAAACTTTATTTTAAAAAAAATCCTTTACACAAAACGGGCTACCCATATGCGTTCGCCCTCATGTTCAAAGTCTTAACAAAGCAAACTTTCGACTAAGATCGGATTGTAGCTCACATTGGTGCTTAATGTGCTCAATTTAAGCTACATCTTCACCCATGAGATAATCCCTACAGCCGAGGACACCTTCTCCAATGTCTATTGAAGTTATCTTGATTATCTTTAGAAAAGATTGGTGAACAAATAAGCATCCTTACTTCGCAGCATACTGCCTTTAAAAAGATGTCCAACACTTTCAGTGCTTCTTTTGAGTCTTCAGATTCCAGCCCACTCAGAACATTTTAAAATGCCTATATCTTCGCAGCATAGCTAATTTCCGTCCTAAAGGTCCTTGAACGACACGATCTTCTTTAATCTCTTCCTTCCACGCCTATTTGGGCTGTCCAGGCCATCAAGGTTTGCATTTCCATAGGTGCACCACGGTAGACTCAAGCTTGTTTTTTGGTAGTGGTCTTATAGTAAGTAAGCCTTTTTTACCATCCTAGGAAAAATTCTTTCTGACCAACTCATTTTCGTATGCCTCATGCATTCTGTCAATCACTTTCCTTCCAACACCCTTACCGTCCACAGGGTAACCATCCTCATATGAAAAGGAAATGCTGTGATGGTAGAAATGTCCATCAATACTCCCCATACTTACTTTAAATTGTTCAATCATCTTCATGTTAAGCAAATACTGCAGGTCCCTACAGTTGTCGTAGAACCACTGCTTGGCTACGTTACCCTATTAATCTCATATTGCCTTTAACTTCCGAAGATTATTTTGTGCCGCATCGATGCAAGTGTAACCCCCATGATTCTGATGTCTCCTTCAACTAGACAATCTCTTTTTTGACCGTTTACAGACAGTCGCATTGTTTCTCACTTTATCAAGGATTACGTTTTTCAAAACAAAACTCTCTAAATTAGAAATTGAACGTGAATCGATACCTTTTAAATGCGACATGATATGCAAATTATAGAAAGAACAAGAAAAACACAGAATGTCAGTACAATGTGTGAAATAAAATTCAAAACACGTATGAAAACAGAGAAACAATCAAGGACCTATCAGGGTAATCACTAAGGTTCGACATGGCTCTACCTAGGGTGGGCTCCTAAGGTTCGCTACATAAGGTTTGGTTCTAGAGTAAGGGTACCTGAACCAGCAGATTTTTCGATCTTCACCCATTATAGGCTCATATAGATCGAGTTCAGTTCAGGGGAACACATTTCCCTATGGCTGCACGGAGATGAAAATCTCACGAAGCACATAGGTACGGATGTATTCCGGAAGCGGTTCACTATCCTGCACGGAGGTGAAAACCTCACGAAGGAGCAGCTTCTTGCTTCCACTTAAAGGGTGTGCCCCGGCGGTCATGCAATGCAATGCACAAGTATACAGAAAAACTCGAAACATAGAAAGAAAATAGGAACCAGATAATGAAGATCGCAAATTCTAAAACGGATGAAATGCAAAAGAATGATTGTATTAAAATCAAAATTTCAATTTTCGACAAAAAGACAAAAATTAATCAACTCGTAGCTTGACTCACAAAAGTCTCCCCAGTGGAGTCACTAAGCTGTCGAAACCATTTTTTTTTTAAATAAGGGGATCGACTTTGAAATTTGGAAATGGAGTCACCACCGACCTTTTTCGAGGTGCGATCGGGTCACCTTAAATTATTTTAATAAAACATTTTGAGTTATTAAAACAATTAATTTTGGTCTACGAAAATCAAAGAACGAGCTCGGGAGTCGGTTACGCACGAGGAAGGGTGAGCACCCTCGTAACGCCCAAAATTGGTACCTAATTGATTGCTTAATGTCCAATTATCAAACGATTGAAAAGATTTTAAAATACGATCCTTTTGTTTTGAAAAGCATTTGAATATATCGATGTAAAATCGAGGCTCACTTATCTCAAAGGAATAGAAATGCTGTACCCAGTAAGTTAGGGTGCAACATCTCAATTTCTGAAATTAAGCTTGCCATTTTAGTTTTAAAGAGCCTCGTATTTAAATCAAAAAGGAATATTTTATTATTTCGGATCGAATGAAAAATCGAAACCCAGTAAGTTAGGGCTTGATTCATCAAATTTCCAAAACATAGAATATTATCTTAATTTTGAAATTCCTATCTCGAGAAACTGAACGCCACATTCAGTAAGTTAGGATATAGCATTTCGAGATTTCGAGAATAGGTTTTATTTGAAAACTCACGTGTTTTGGTTTTGAAATTGATACTTGATAGTTCAGGTTTAATGAGAAAAATCAGAACCTAGTAAATTAAGGCTTGATTTCCTCGTATTTCCCAAACTCGAGTCATATTATCGAAAACTTTTGAATGGAAGTTTTTACTAAAGTGATATTGAATACGATTTTTAAAATATAAGCATGGAATAATAACATTCAAAGCAAAGAAACAATTCACGAACAATATGTCACTCCAATGAATCGTGATAACCGGTAAATATAAAATGATACACGTAATAATAACAACTATGACACACAATCATAAGCAAATAATTATATTGAAATTCGAAGATTCAAAAAAACAAATTCAAATGAAGCATAAAATAAATTAAAACAAATGAAATTTAACAAGTTTTTAACGAATACGAACGAATATTTAGGGAAAAGAAACTTAGGGTTACAAGAATTCAAATAAAAGTTTTAAACAAGCGACACATTATATAATAAAAAGGTTTTTTAAAGAAAAGAAATCATATACCTAGAAAATGTGTATATATATGCATGATATAGTATTTAAAATATTTACATAGATGATATACGTGATATATAAAAGTGTTAAAATATGTATATATGTAATACACAAAAATGTTTATATATCGACAATATATATAATGTAAGAAAAAATGTTAAAATACACATACGTAATACACTAAAGTTTTTATATATAAATAATATACATAAAGTATAAAGAAAATATTGAAATGTAAATATAATACACTAAAATATTTACATAAATAATATTAAAGTATATACATGCAATGATATGAAAATGTAGGTAAAACAATTAAAATGACAAATACATATATATACATATCTAAGAATATAATGCATACAAAATATAACTTTAAAATATATAGATATAATATACAAATCATATACCATAGTATTGAGAATACATACGTAAAATAACATAAAAGAATATATATAACTATAATATGGAAAAAGACATATAAATATATATACGCAGTATATAGTTAAGAAAACAATAAATAAAATATATAAAATATATACAATATATATTAGTAATAATAACAAGCATAAAAAGAAAACATAATAATAATATAATAAATAATAATACTAATAATAATAATAACTAAAAGTAAAAAAGAAAGAAATAACCAAAAAAAGAACTGAAATCGAATTAAAAACAAACACACGGGGCAAATCTGAGAATAAAATGCAAGGAGGAGGATTTATTTGCACTCGCATACATAAGCGGAGGGGCTAAATGGGAGAATATCCCATGCCTTAATCGTGTGCATCCAAATCGACAAGCTGATAGGCTAAATTGAAAAACATGTGAAATCAGAGGGCCAAATTTCAAAGAAGTAAATGGTAAACAGGGCCCGATCGAGACATGCATAAAACGGGAAGGATCGATAGCGCAAATACCCCATTACTTGGGAATGCGCGGATCCTGGGTCTCACGGATCGGGTTGAAAACGGGTCAAGGCCAAACAACATGATGCGGCGCCGTTTTAGTAGGGTTACTAAACCCTAAAATTTCTTTTCTTTTTCCATTCACCTGTTTCCCTTTTCTTTTTTTTCTCTTTCAAACAGCAGCAGCCATTCCCAAAACTCACCCTCTCATCCTCTCAGCCCTCCGTTCGGCACACCACCACGCCGCACCGGTGATCTATGGCTGGCAACAAGGCTACGGGCACCGTTAAAGGGCCCTATTTTCAAGGCGCGAAAACAGGAGGATGAAGGCCATTGACACCACTCGTGGACCCGACTCCGACGACGGAGATGGGTCCTTTGGTGTCTCAACCGCGAGCGCTCAAGTATGACCCCTCTCTATTCCTTTTTCTTTCTTTTTCGTATCAAAAATGTAAAATAAAAAGAGAAAATAAAAAGCAAAAATAAAAAAAATCGAAACCTTTTCAAAATCTTCTCTGTTTCTTATTGATAGGTATCTTTTTCAATCCCCGATTATATTGTTTTTTTGAATGTTTTAAAATCCCCCTTTACAATGTTTCGTTTTCGGGCTTTATAGCCGAGTGATACACTTGCTATGTCACTATTCTCTACTTATTACTGTTTATTTGCCTTCTGCTTGCGTTTGGTCTATTTGCTGCTTTTGTTTCTGTCTTTGCTTGTTTTGCAGGTCTGTGGAAGGAGTCAACGGGCAGAAAAGGGCCTATTTCGGTGTAATCCTCGCCGAAGGTGCTTTCCTTGATCGTGGTGCGCGCCGAGGGTGCACATGGGAGGGGTTGCGGCGCACGGAAGCGGGAGAGGAACCCTAGGGTTCCAAAGTTTCTAAAATTTTGGGCCGTTTGGGCCTTTGTATTTTTTTGGGTTTTTAATTTTTGTTGTAATTGGACTGACCATTTTTAAATTTGCTTGGGTTGGCCCGGGCGAAAATGGGTCTGTACTTTTGGTTATTGTTTTCGTCCTATTTTGGTTATTAAACTATTAATTTTTCTGATTTAATTACTAAACTTTTCAAATTTAAATATTTTGGTCACTCAAACTTGATTTGGGCTTTTTTATTGGTCTAATAATAAATTTAATCCTCTAATGTTTATAGGTTATATCAATTTAATCTTAAATATAAAATATTTAACAAATTTAGCCTCCAATGTTTACAAAAATTGCCATTTTAGTTCAAATTCTAAAAAATTCACGTAACTTTATCTATAACTAAACAATCAATTTCCCATAATTTTATCTTTTATTTTGAAGTTGGAGATGGCAACTTGAGCTCACATTCTTTTTTTCTATTTTGGGTATTAAATTTTGTTGTTTAGTGATGTTTTTATTATAAGCTAGTTGGTTGGCTGTTGCAACCTCTACCAAAGATTTGTAATCTTTGATTCATATATAAATTGTAACATTTTAAATATCATCACTTTATGGTGCTCTTTTCATTTTTTCCCCCTTTTCCATGTATTGGGTTGGTAAACATGGTGGATAAAAATAATCAATGGCAAAGATAATGTTAGAAATTTTATATTGAAGTAGGATAAAATCATAAAATTTTGAAACCTAAAGGTAAGGTTTTTGGGTTAAGAAGCTTAAATTATTAATTTTTGTAAAGGACCAAATATTAATTTATTGAATTTTTTATAATTAGAACTAAATTAACAAAATTTGTATGTAAGATGCCCATTTTGTCCGGCCCACTAGAAAACTAAAACCAAAAACCAAAATAAATTAGAACAGTCCGTAAACCCAAAGCCCAAATTACACCCTTGGCTCAAAATACAAAAACCTACAAGGCCCAAAAGGCCCAATAACTAAACAGAAACCCTAGGGTCTCTAAGTTCCCTTAGCATCGTATCCTCCACGTGATCTGCAGCATGTCCACTGCCTGAGGGACTCCCTTATTCACCAAAACAGCCATACTCTGCCCATTGCCTACCTCTAAGCCTGCAAACAAGATAAAAGCAGAGACAAAAGAAGAAAGCAGAAAAGCAGAAACCAAACAGTGACAAGAGTGATATTGTATTATTGTTGTTTCGGCTATAAAGCCCATATTTTCAATGTAATAGGGGGATTTTCAATAAAAAAATGATTTTTGAATACAAAGAACAGAGACCGAACATGTACAAAACTGTTTGAGGTGATTCACGATTTCTTTTTCTTTTATTTGTTATTCTATTTTTTATTTATCAAAAATAAAAAAAGAGCTTACCCTTTCGGAAACCCATTGCCGCACCGCGAGTGGGGGAGGTCGTCATTCCCGATTATGAACAGTTCTCTTCGATAAAATGGAAGAAAACCCAAAAATTTCTTTGGTTTTTTTTTTCTTTTTGGGTTGAGTTTTCGTGGAAAAGAGCCCCAGATCTGGGCTTTGCGCGTCAGAGCGCTCAAGTTGGTGGTTTTTGAACTTTTTCAGCCACCGCGGACGACGGCGCAGCCGTCGGTGGCCAGCGGCCTACAAGGCGATCCGGCACCGGAGCTAGGCCGGATTCTGGAATGAGGGAGAGAGTTGAGAGCTTTTTTTTTTTTTTTTGCTTTTTGAAGGAGAAATGAGAAATGAAGTATTTTTTTTATTTAAATAGGTGAAGCAAAACGGCGTCGTTTTGCTTTAGCCTCTTAAGGGCCAAAACGGTGCATTTCAACCTAACCCGCGTGTGACCCGACCCGCTCCAAGAGGGATCCGCGTGTTTTCTTTAAATGGGATATTTATGCCCCAGGTCCCTCCACTTTTTGGGGCGATTCCGATTCGGTCCTTCTTTCATTTTTCTATTTTTTAATTGGACCACAAAATTTGTTGCGTGTTACAAATCAATCCCTACTCGATCTGTGCGTTTTGAAGGACGGGCATATTTCCCCATTTGGTTCTCCTTCGTTCCCGCGCCTTTCAAATTAGTCCTTCGTTTATTTTATTTTTATTTTAATTTATCCTGTTAATTAAATCTGAGTTACAGTTAAGTCCCTCACTTCTTTTAATTCATTTTATTTATTTATATATTTGTTTTCTTTTTTTTGAATTATTTATGTTCTTTTATTTGCACATGTTCTATTATTATCATTATTATTTTATTTTATTTTTATTTCTTGTTTTCATACTTTCACGACGTTCATTTATTTTCTACCTTATTTTATTTTTTTAATTTTATTATTTTATTTTATTTTATCTTTTATTTGTTGTTATTATTATTCCACTATTTGTTTACTTATTCATTTACTATTTTTTATAAACTTCAAAAGATGATTTATTATCTCAATATCGTTGTTATGGTTAGTCTTATTATTATTATAACCTATTAACGCATTATATTACAAATTGCGCCCCCAACCTTCCGTTACATTTTAATTTGGTCCTTCATTTTCAATTTTTTATAAATTATTCTCCTCAATATTTATTTATGAATTTATTTATTCATTTCTTTGTCCTCATTTTAAATTGTCTTATATTTCATCACTATTATTATTATCATCACTATATTTTTTTTATGGTTCATGATAGTATAAAAATAGTATATATATATATATATATATATTATGTGATTATCACCATTATATGTATATTAAATTGTTTTCATTAGCATATTCATGTTATTATTTATTAGCGCAACATTTTATTCGTATATTATCGTTCTATTTTCAACATTACCATTTTATGTTATCGAAATCATGTCATGAATCACATTTGAGCATATGTACTCATTGTTGTTTCATCCCCAATTTTATAACTACCCATCGTTTTAAAAATTACGCTCATTATTATTTGAAAAATAAATCTTAGAAAATAAATGCAATATTTCGTATTTGGAAACTCGAGAATATCGTACCCTAACTTACTGGGTTTCAATTTTTCTCGTTTAACCTAAATAACTGAATATTCTTTTAAAATTAAAATACATGAGTTTTTGAAAATTAAAAGACAAGCTTATTCTCGAGGGTTTAAAACGTTGTGTCCTAACTTATTGTATGTGACATTTTATTACTTTGAGACAAGAATGCCTTTAACATCTGTTTCGATTTATTCAAGCCTTTTTAATAAAATTAACATTAATACAAATAGGGATCGTATTTTTTAATTCATTCCAAGTTTTCAACCTTCGACATTAAGACATCAATAATCAATTAGGTACCAATTTTGGGTGTGACGAGGGTGCTAACCCTTCCTCGCACGTAATCGACTCCGAACCCTTTTCTCGAGTTTTTGTAGACCAAGATTGTTATTTTAGTAAATCAAATCGTTTATTAAAATAATCAAATTACGAGGTGACCTGGTCACACCTCATAAAAAAAGATCGGTGGCGACTCCTAATTTTCAATTTCGTTTTCAAAATAAAAGTCAACTTCCTTTTTTTTCAAAAAAAATAGTTTCGACATTGTAAATTCTAAGTGCTAAATTTATTGATTTTTTTTTTAATTCAAACTAAAATGATAACTTTTGTAAACATTAAAGGCTAAATTTGTTATTAGACCAAAAAAAATCCCAAATCAGCTTTGAATGATCAAAATATTTTATTCCGAAAAGTTTAGTGACTAAATCAAAAAAATTAATAATTTACAGACCAAAATAGAACGAAAACACTAGCATAGTGACCATTTTTATAGTTTAATATATTTTTTTATGAAAGGTGAGATAAAAGATAGAGAAAGAAAAAGAAATAAATTGGGACAATGATTTAGTTTAGATGCACGGTGTGTGTTTACCTGTTTTTAGTATAAAAATAGCAGTGATGATAAAATCAAATACTATAACGTAAGACAAAAAATAAACTAAACGTATTACATCACATCCAACTGCTCTTTTTATAGTGTAAGACAAAAAATCAATTAAACTATCTTTATTTTTATTTTTATTTTTTTTGCAATTTGACATCCAATTTCTCCTTTCTTAAGAAATATGAAAGAGACTTCTTATTCCTCAATCAAATCTCATTAATTTAGAAAAATAATTTCTTTATTCTGAGAGAGATGAGGACAAAACAATAATAACATGTGTTGCAATTATGTTCTTTTGCCGACAAAATTAGGGATGTTTAAACACGTCAACCTTCTCCCAATATAGCATGAGGCTTTATGGTAGGTAGATATTAATCAATGGAATCTTTCTTTCTTTTGCTTGTTAACAATATTGGGCTTTTTTATATATATTATATGGTAAAAAATTAAAAATAATTTAGAATAATTTTTTTAAGGACATTTTGATGTTTATAGATATTGAGTTTCTTTATTAGTATCAAATAGTATGTGTAAAATTTATTGTAGATTCATTTGTTAATATAAATTTGATTTTAATTTTGTTGTTATGAATATAAATTTGACATGATAGAGTAAGATTTTGACTCTTATGAGTGTTGAGCTTAGGACATTTTGTGACACGTTATACTCGACACTCATAGATGTCGAGTTCATGTTATATGAAGTCGCTCAATCTTTTATCATATTTATTTCAAAAAATCATTTAAAAAATTCTCTTAAATGTCATGAAGTCTTAAATCATTCTAATTACTTTCAAATTTTCTATGAATCACTTTCTAAATGAAGTATTGTGAAAATTTTCATTTTTTTAGGGGCAAATGTTATATTATTATTGCATTTAGCAATTGTTGACAATAAAATTGTGAGTGTTTCTAAATTGAAGTTTACTTTAATATGACCTCTAAGAATGAGGCTTCGTTAGAGAGCATAAAAAAGAGAATTCGAAGGAAAACCCCAATTGAGAGTATTAAGTGGATATCAATGATGACAAAGGGTATAAATATATTGCAATGGATCTCAATGATAACAAATGTTGAGACGACATTGTTTAGGCATTAAAAAAGCAGAGATGATAAAATAGGGCTATTAGTGGATGTCTAACTTAATACTAATTATGAGGTTTTAAATTATTCGAGTGCATTGACTACATTTCATCCAAAAATTCCGTAAGTGTCAGATATTTTGAGTATCTTTCTTTATTACAATGTTAAATATTTATGAGTAGCATGAGAGGATGTTGGTTATGTCATTGTTTGGATGAGCTTCAACAATCGAAGCATTGTATCTGGAGATGCCAACATCTTCTAGTTGGGCCAATCCCAAGTGAATGCAATGATAATGACATTGGTGATATCACTGAAGCCCAAGCCTAGTAAAGGGTTTATATTAAAGCTGAATAAGCTAATGATCCCAAGCTGAAAGATGAACCAATAGTTGACGTTGGCAGTCTACCTACATATGAGTCACCAAGCTGCTGTCGGATGTATGTGGATGGGAGTATATACAAAAATAATATTCGGGTCATGTAGTGGAGGAGAGAAAGAGAGGCTATGAGATATTCCTTACAAGTATATAACTCTCTCTCTTACCATTGCTATGTGTGTTTTCAATTGACTAAATTTACCTCAAAAATTATAAAATAAATTAGGGACAAAGGTAGGGTTAGATTTATTCAATTGGGCTTGGCTTCGAACTAGTCTGATTTAACTAAAATTTAATTTAAATAATAAAAAATATTTTAAAATTTAAATTTAATTATAAAAGTATAAAATAGCAATTAAAAATATATTTTTTAAAATAGATAAATACCAAAACTATAAATGAACTATGGTTTAATGTGCAAATTATATACATGAAATTTTGATTTGATTTAATTTTTGTAAATTATTAATACAATTATTGATATAACATCATTTTATGTTTATATATTGCATACATAAATAATTATATTTATCCAATATAAAAATAAATTGATATATTTATTTCTTTAAATATATATAATTAAATCAAAATTAAAATTTCAAGTATACATTTAAACTACAATTAAAATTTTGTGTGTATAATTATACTAAACTAAATTGCCAATTGTAATACAATTGAGACCAGCTAATAATATTCAGTTGTTTCTAACCTATTTCTTGTCTTTGAAAGTGCCAATTATGCAAGTCTGAACTCTGAACTAGAGGTGATCATGGGCCGGGCTGGGTTCGGGCAGGGCCCAGAAAAAATTTCGACCCGTTTTCTAGGCCCGAGCCCGTCTCGGCCCGAAATATGGGCCTAAAATTTTGTCCAGGCCCGGCCCTGAATAAAAATGCTAGGCCCGAGCCCGGCCCGGCCCGGCCCGGCCCATATTAATTTTTTTGTTTATTTCATTAAAAAATTAAAAATATAATAAATTAAATAAATTTAAAAACACAAAAATAAATATTAAAACAAGAAACAAAATAAAATTGAGATAAATAATTCTTAAAACAATACAGAAACTAAAAACAAAAAAAAAGCAAAATTAAAAAAGTACATATGCTTAAAAAAATAAAAATAAAAATATATTTATATAATTTGGGCCGGGCCTGGGCCAAAAAAGGTTGGCCCGAGGCTCGGCCCGTTTTCTAAACGGGCCTATATTTTTACCCAAACCCTCCCATTTTTCGGGCAGACCTTCGGGCCGGGCCGGGCCGGGCCGGGCCGCCCAACCCATGATCACCTCTACTCTGAACCCTTTTGGGCATTTTTTACCATAGGTATAGAGTAGGCCAACTTCTAACACAATGTAAGCCCAAAGAAATCAAATATATTATTCTCAAACTTCAACCTAATCAACTAGACCATAAACATAAATTTAACCATTAATATTTATATTTTTGTTAATTTAGTTGTTATTATTATTTCAACTAAATTTAAGGTTAATATTTCAAAAAAGAGTCAAATCGTTTTTTTAGCGGAAATAATGATTAAAATATTAATTTTTCAATGTGACAACTCGCATGGCAATCCGTGTACAATTTATGCTAATATAACATCTTTTGTCTTATATGTCATATCAACAAATAATTTAAAATTTATAAAAATATAAATAATTAAATCAAATTTTAAATTAAAAATATAAAAAAAATTAGTATGAAGTGCATGTGAATTGTCATGTAGGTTGTTGTGTTTAAAAAACTAACATTTTAGTTAGTATTCTAGTTAAAAGCATCATTTTGACTCTTTTTCAAAAGGTTGATGGTCTAAATAGCTAAAAAAGTATGGGTTAAATATGTTCTTAATCATGGTAATTGGTACCGTTCCAGTATCGATCGTACCATTCGGTATGTACTGTTTCGATCCTAAACCGACACCAAGTAGCCTATTCCATTCAGGTCGAAATTTTGGTGCGTTTCAGTCATTTCTATGCGTTTTTGGCCTATTTTGATCAATACCAGTTTGTCCCGATTGATACAAAATTTTCATATTTTAAGCCCAACCTTTTAAAATTTTTATCTTAAACATTTTAATTTTTTTATAATTACATTTAAAATTAATAATTATTACAATAAATTATTGAAGATAATTAATAATTCTAACACTTATTTTTGTATATGAATTGAGATATATTTTATGTATATATAATATATTTTTTTGCCTAAATAATAAAGAAATGGATAAACTATTTATTATTTACCCAACTATGATTTTTTTTTGTTACTCAATTATGAAAAGTTACAAAATAGTCATCCAACTATTTAATTTTGCCTTCTTCTTTTTTTTTTTTGTCATCAACTGATTAACGTACAAATGAAAACACCCAAAAATTTAAAATAGTTGGGTGACTACTAATGTAGTTTACTGCAAATTAATATTTATATTGATGTAATTGAGAAATATTTGTATATATATTACCATAGTAATACATAATTTATTAAAAATTATATATTATATATTATATATGTGAAAAATATTTAAAAATATCAATAAACCAAAAAAAAAAAGAAGATCTTTTATATGGAATTATTTGAATAAAATATTACTTCAATTCTATTCTTAATTTAATTGATTATGGTTAATTCTTGCTCTTCTTTAGAGATGCTTTTTCTCTTCACTGATTGCAATGGAGTTAATCAAAATTTCTAGTTCTATTCCTTTTTATTCTTGATAAAGACTTGGATGGGTTAATGAGTTAAATATTGGTTCATAATTAACATAGGAATATACTTAATTATATTAGGTAGCCAAAAATTGAGGTTTGTAGTCTATATTATTGACATAGGAATATAACGCAATAATTAGATTAGATTAATCCTTTAATTGATTAGTAGAGAATTTTAGTAGATAGGTTAGTAATCAACTTTATTAGGATAATTAGTTGAAGTTAGAACAATTAGCTAATATTGGATGAAATTGTAATATTGGTTATTGATTAGTTATAGCTAATATTGGATGAAATTGTAATATTGGTTATTGATTAGTTATTCTTTTAAATTTTGTTTTGTTAATTTTATTTACTATATTTGATTTTAAAAATTCTATTGTCAAATTATTTGGACAGGTTATAGAGTAATAGTTGGTAATTAACATTATAATTAACAATAGTTCACTTTGGGACTGATCTTTTTATACTACTTGTCATGTTATGTATATTTACATGTGCAATATTCAATCAACACTCATACAAGGCAAAATATGTCAGTGCAATTATCCATGCATGTGTTCATTTTTTAAGTTTATTTGTTGAGATCTCTTCAAGTTGATAAGGACCTTATGGAGGGGTGGTTATGTGAACGACAAGTCAAATATGGAATTCGATGTCACTTGTATTGCAATCATTGAAAAAGTGATATGAGGATTATGGACTGCCACCAATTCTTTTACAGTTCTCGTAATTTTTAAGTTTCCAACCTTCTACAATTTCGTATGAGAATTGACATTGCTTTATGAATTGGGGGTTGATTCGGCCTATATTTCTACCTAAATTTTGTTCCCTATCCATGTTGGGTATTGTTAGCACTTTGTGGAGATGAGACTCCATTCCTTAGATTAGTAAAGAGCTCGTCAATAATGCTCACTCTCTCACCCTTAACTTAATCACCGCAGTTGAATGCTAGCCAAGTAGGTTTCCACAATCCCTCTCATCAAACAAGCAACCAGAGCTTTTGGAATCCACTAAGTATTTGCCTTATTTTCCCAAATTTTTGGTACCTTATTGATAGGTGCCTTGGAAATATTGAAATAGGCACTGGTAAGATCAAGCTAGGAAGTTGGAACCAACCCTTCACTTCAACCCCATTAGGTTTTGATTATTAATGATAGCACCTCTAATTATAAAGTTAAATCTCTAGTGTTGCCACCTCTTCGAGTTATGCTCATTACTTCTTGTGGGTAACATTTCTCTCTAATTTGGTGAGCTTGAGAGGTGTTTGGAGAAAACTAGTCCAAATAGGGAGTGACATGGGGTGGTTGGGGTGCCCTCTTCATCTTTTAATTTAGACATCGTCATATCCTTTGAGCAGCATTCATACCCTTGAATAGGATGCTGCTTAGACATGATTGGGTCTATTGATTCTATTTAGATATTGGAATTTTAAAGAGTTGGGTGAATAGTTTTTGTTCAGAACAATCAGGGGTGAAACATAAACTATTATGAAAGTAATGTAACTCAATTTTTCTTATAGGAAAAAAAAAGGGTGTAACAGCCTAAAATTTCAGTGGTGTCGGAACAGTGATTCGAGATCGCTAAATTCGACAAGTACGATTAGGAAATTAAAATAAAATAGTATTTAGAAGTGAATAAAATATTGGAAATATTTTAATAGGTTAAATTAAAATTTAAAAGAGAAATAAATTAAGTCGAAAATGAAGTATCGAGGCCCGATCTCATGAAATCGAGCCGTAAATATTTTTATAAATATTTATGGAGTGTTAGTAATGTGGTGTTAAAATTTCGTTAGAAAATTTTATCGTTTGGATGGTTAATTAAATAAAAAGGACTAAATTGTAACAAATGTAAAATTTGCTAGAAGGATTAAATTGCTTAAGTGTTAAAAGAAAGAGGATTTAAAGGGCAATTAAGACTAAAAGTGACTAGGTTGGACGGCAAGGGCAAGAAAATCAGCAGAAAAATAAGGGAAATAAGGGCAAAATTGGAAATTTTATAATTTTAACATATAAAATAAAGACAAAATTGAGAAATCTAGAGATCTCTTCATATTTTCTCAGCAAAAATGACATAGGAGGTCTGGAGAAGGCTGGTTATTCATATTTTTACATCATGTGAGTTTATTCTTGCTTTTTCTTGATAATTTTTATGTTTTTATGACTGTTACAACTAGGTCCACTTATAGAATTCATTAGTTTTTGATTTGGTGGGTGAAATTGGAAGTTACCCTAGCTGATTAAGGGAATTTTATGATAAATTATTATGAAATTTAAGTTCTAATTTCATATTAAGGTGGTTTTATTAAGTGATTTTGATAGAAAATGGTATTTAGGACCTAATTGTGAAAAAGTTGTGAATTAGAGGTTGGTGTTGAAATTCAGAATATGAAAGGTTGTGAAATAGTTTATAATGATAAAATAAAGTTTTAATTGAGAAAAATTAGTTCAATTGATGGGTGAATTGGGCAGGGACTAAATTGTAAAAACTGTAAATTTTGGGCTAAAAGTGCAATTTTGAAAGTTGAACAGCATAAATTGTGAAGTGAAATAGAAATCAAATAAATGCTAATGAGTGAAAATATTTTACATTATAGATCAAGAATCCAAAGAAGAACGAGGAAAAGAAAAAGTTGCAGAATAGTCCTTGAATTTCAATATCTTCTACCAATCAGCCGGGTAAGTTCATATGGTTGAATGCTCATGCTTAATTGTGAATGATTGAATGATGTAATGTATTATTAAATACGAATTTGTCGTGGAATTGTGGGAATTGTGATAAAATGGAATAACAAAGGCGGTAATCCAAATTAGGAAAGACGCAGGAATTGAGTACGTTCGTATCGTGATATGTGATGAATTGACTGATAAGGCCATGATTGTTCCATGGCAAAGTGTGAAATGTAGGTATGGTATCATCCATACTGAGTTGCGAAATGTAGGTATGGTATTATCAAATCCATACTGAGTTAAGAAATGTAGGTATGGCATTTCCCATACCGAGTTGTAAAACGTAGGTATGGTATTTCAATGAGGAAAACCATACTGAGTTATGAATCGTGGCACTGAACAACGACGTACTCAATTCCATAAGCCGTTCCCTAATTTGATATTAAGAAATACAAGAGAAGTGAATCAAATGAAAGAGATTGAGTAGTTGTTAATGTTGAGCTCAACTATGTAAAGTATTATAACAGAGGTTGTGAATGGTAGGAAACTTTACTAAACGTTTTGGTATTGTTTGGAATTATTATATTTGGTAAGCATTACTTTAAAACCTATGAACTTACTAAGCTTCAATGAGCTTACTTGTGTGTGGTTGACATTGTTATGTAGATTGAACTGAAGTGAAGTTGGTAGATCGGATCAACACAAGAAGGCACACTATCCAGATCAATTCCGGTAGCTTTTGTTTTATGGTTATAGATTTATATGGCATGTATAGAGTTTAAATGAAATGAAGTAAGGATGTTATAAACTAGTTAGCAATATTTTGTACTAAAACAGTTTTTAGTTAGTAGCACTAGTTCAACTTTGAAAATTCACTATAAATCATGGAAATTGAATTAGAGGTTGAATAAGATATGAAATTAAATCTCATTGAATCTAGTTTCACATAGGAGAAATGGTGTAAGCAAAATATTTTTATATTAGGAGATATTTGAATTTTTGTGAGACAAGATCAGAGTGACTTCGAGCTCCCCTGTTTTGACTTTAGAAATTCACTAAAAATTGTAAAAAAATTATTAGGAGCTATGCTATATATGTACAGATTCCTTATTGAGTCTAGTTTTAAGGAAAATAAACGGCATAGTCATTTAAATTCTGTACAGAGAGAAAAAGTGATTTGTAAGGGATAGAGGTCAAAGCAGTCCAGCACTAAAATAGGGGAGATTTTAACTAATAAACTGTACTAATTGGCCCAACCAAAAATTCTGGAAAAAAATTAGTAGATAGATATATAAGTTTAGTTTCTGGAAAAATTTACGGATTATAATTCCGAGTTTTGTAACTCGAGATATGATTTTTTTAGCAACTGTGACGCAGATAAACAGCTCATTCCGAAAGCTAAAGTAAATGGTTTGAAAATTGTTTAAGTGATAAATTAAGTTTATTAACACCTCAAACTCGACTCCGGCGACGGTCTCGGGTATGGGGGCGTTACAAAGGGTGTAACAAAATTTTCAAATCTTTTGCCTATATGCTAAATCCTTATCATGAGTAACCAAAAAGCAATCTTTTGTCCATGTCTGAACCCTTTCCACTAAATTTCCTTAAAAAATGAGAACCTTTGTTTGGTCTATTTACCTAATGACTAGTTCTCTCTCCCTGATTAGGAATTTTGATCCACTGGGTTGATGTTAAATGTTGTAGCCATTGATAGTAGCTTAGGGGAAGCGGTTTTTCCATGTTGGTTGTTGTTAGTGTTTTTACTAACAAGATGTAACCCTTTCGTAGGAGTTAGTTGTTGCTCCCCATTAACCAGCTTAAACACCTTTTGTGTCTATTTTGTAGTAGCTTAGGATAGAGATCATTGATATATTTTCACATTCTACTATTGTTTTTCTATTACTTCATTATTTCCTAGGAAAGAAATTTTCCTTTTTGCTCCTTTTACCAAACATTTAACCTTTCCATTTTATTTGGGCCTTTTTATTTGGACTAACATCTAAGGCCCAAATTCATCCACTTGAGAATATTCCAATGTTTCTTTTTGTAACATCGGTTATGAACATTTTATGGTGCTCGGAAGTATCAAATTCGCCTTTCCTTTAGGTTGGGGGAACTTTTTTGGCTTGGATTGATCAAATTACACGAATCAAGCTTTTGTCCTAAAAACTTACACTTAGAGTATAAGAAATCAATTCTTTCATCCAGAATGTCTTGCTGTCATCCTTCCATCATTGCATATTTCTTAAATGGTCTTTTTAGGTAAACTTTGATGCATAATCTTGCAAATTTACCTCTTTCACTGGACATGATCTAGTTATCAACCCGTAATAAACCCTTAGATTTTTGCCAATCTTCATTGATATTATTATATTGTAACTTAATGAAGAGTTCTGATAAACGAATCCACATTGCCACTAAGTTAAAAAAGGCTTCAAGCAACATAAAGATTTGCGTCCATTTGCTGATGGTGAGGAAGCATCCACATATAAACCACGACCCTCCTTTACTAACATGGTTATAGACTTCATTTGTCCTTGAAGTAGTTGTTTCCTAGATCAGTCAACTTTAGCTCTCCTTTAGGCTTTCATATTTGTTGTGGCTTGAATGATAGCTATTTGTACATTGCTATTTTACTGAATACTTTGATTGCAAGTGCTTTCTTTCAATAGTTTTAGATAAGTTGCCTTTCTTCTTTAAACATGGATGATATGGATATCCTTATTCAGTTCCATAGAATTCTATTGGATATCAGTATCATCCTCGTCGAAGTCTATCTCCATTTGTTCCATTCCTTTATTAAGGAACTATTACTTATAATCATAGAAATTACCTTCCAATAAGGAGTCTATGTATGACAGTTTTTTATTTGATTCACCTCCTAGTGATATGGTTACCTTGCGATCATCCTTGACTTTCCTAATCCTACACAAGCGTTCTTCCTCTTCTTATTTGGAGAGCAAAAACTCAAATACCATATTAATTTTAACTTTAGATTCTTTAAATCATATATTTATTCGTGATTTTATTCACAATTAAATCTAAAAATCATTTTATCATTCCAGTTTGGACAAAATAAAATTTATTCCAAATAAACATAATATTTTTTTAAGTAACTTGTAATAAAGATGAACTATTTAAGTTGACCCGAATAGAATCTATAAAAAACATTTAAAAGTTCTCCAATGATAATCAATCCAATTTCATGACACTTGTACCAAAAATATCCCAAGATAGAGAGCAGCTGAATCCAATCACTTTTGCCGACACGCAAACAACACGTCATTGGTCCCCACCAACACAGATACAAAAAGCATAGATAAATCACCTGTGCTCATTCTCACCTAACACCTCTACTCCGTTAACCAAAATCTACACGTCTCCTCTAACACCAGCCGTCCGATGTTCACGCTGCATCCTGATTAGATTCCCTCAGAATTATTTCGAAACCTTTTCACACTAACAATCCTTGAACCAATAACCGAAAGCCACATCACCCAGAGACAGAACCATGGCAAAGTTGTAATATAATGGAATATAAAGGGCAAACAGGCAAACCAAAAATATGTTTTGTTTGTGTCTTGTGTGGGCTATATGTGTCAACGGACGCCAAACAAAATTCAAATTCAGCAGAATCCTTCTTTTTTTATGTTTATTTTTTTCAAAGACCGAAAAAACACAGTGCCTGTGAGAGAACTTTGGTTTTTTTTTTTCTCTTTCTCTTTCATTTTCATGTTTTTTTTCTTTTTCTTTCCCTCCAATCATGTTAAATTTTCTCTCACTTTCTCTTTAATATAGTACTTTTAATTTTAATTAATTTTTGTTTATTATAATAATTATTAAATTTTCTAGTTTCCCGGCGAGAGAAAAGGAAGTAGAAGTGTATAAGGAAGAAATATCTCTGCTTCTACGAAACTCTCTTTCTTTCTTTCTTTCTGTTGTTCTCTTAGTTTTTCCGTTTGTGTATATATAATTTTGGGTGATTAAAGACAAAAACTTTATTTGGAATCAGGCCTGTCAGTCAAGTTAACTTCTTCAATGGACTCTCTTTAACTATCTTTTATATATATATCTACCATTTTCTTGTAAAAAGGTAATTTTTTTCTTTTAACTTTACATTTATTTTCTTTCCATATAATTTCTGGGTAATTGTTTGCTTATTTATTTATTTTATTGTTTGAGAGAAATGTTTCTGGGAAGTGTTCAAAAGGGGTAATTTTTGTTTCTGAATTTATAAGTCTTTTTGACTTTGTTAATTAGTGAAGTTATTGTTGGCTGCTGGGTTTGATGGTTCTTTTTTCCTAGTAGAGTTCAAAATTTCATTTTTATTGATATAGTTTCTTGTTTTGGGTGTTGACTTATATTGGTGCAATGATTTACTGTTGTTATTTTATCATAATTATCAGCTCTTTTAGAGCTTACACTGTAGATGACTTTTTCAAATTTCTGTTTGATCTTGACAATTTTGTTTGCTTTATTTGGACTTTGTGTTATCTGTAGAGAATCATTGCTTGATTGGCTACTCAAAAGTGAATTCCTGTAACCAGTATTTACTGTAAAAGCTGTGTGATCAAGAAGAATTAATTGAAAATATCGTAGTTGAAAGGTTGCGAATTTGATTTGGCTTTTGCACAGTATACTACTGCTAGTTGGTTGAATTGCTCAGGAACTGCCGTATGTATTGAAATTCAATATGAACTTGAAAATTTAGTGAATGCTTTGCGATGATATGCTATGCTATTCTTAAGGTTTCACATAGTCTGTGTTATATATGCTGAATTAGTCTGCATTATTGTCATATTTTGATAGTTAATGTTTGGAATTCTTTGTCTTCAGAAAGTGATTAAATGGAGGAAAGTTCTAAAGGTCCAACCTCAAGTCAAGCTGGAGGTATAACATTGTTCATCATCCGATTAAATCTAGGATAGAAATGCATGTGATCTTATGCATCTTGCTTATCTATTTTCACCAGATACTGATTGGTTGTTCTTGTATTATAGGTCCATCCGATACTCCTTCAGTCAACATTTCTAGAAAGTGGGAAACTGGTGCATGGGGAATCCCGCGGAGAACTGAGGCATATCATTCATCAAGTGATGCAAGCTTATTTTCTAGTTCATTACCTGTCCTTCCTCATGAAAAACGTAAGTGTTTTCTGTTGATATGAAAATGCTGTATATTGTGTTATACTTGGAACAAGAGTGAGGATTTTCTTTTGCTAAAATGTAGTGAACTTTACTGATGGGGAAAACTCTGGTCATTCTGTTGATGAGAACTCGCCTGAGTTACATAAGCTAGAGTTAAAAAATGAAGGAAAGGACCCACTTGAAGATGTTGAAACAAATGCAATTGGAAATTTACTTCCTGATGATGAAGATGACCTCCTTGCTGGCATAATGGATGACTTCGACTTAAATGAGTTGCCTAGTCAGTTGGAGGACTTGGAAGAATATGATGTCTTTGGTACTGGAGGGGGAATGGAGTTGGACTTTGAACCTCAAGAGGGCCTTAATATTGGTATATCAAAGATGAACCTATCTGAAGGGGTTCTTGCAAATGGGATTGGTCATTACCCTCTTACAAATGGTGTGGGAACAGTGGCTGGGGAACACCCCTATGGTGAGCATCCTTCAAGAACATTGTTTGTACGAAATATCAATAGTAATGTTGAAGACACTGAATTGAGATCTCTCTTTGAGGTATTTTATGTTAGTCTGTTATTCTTATTTACATTGGTTACTGTTCTACCTAATAAATCTCCTTGCTTATAATGGTGTTATTTTTTGGTCTCTTGGATCTACTTTGGTCTTTTTTCTTTAATTATGTGCATGTAAGAGTTTTCATCTTGTTTATACTAGGCTAATAATTATCATCTTTGAAATTCCAACACATTTTGCAGCATTATGGAGATATCAGAACTTTGTACACTGCATGCAAGCATAGGGGTTTTGTAATGATTTCATATTATGATATTCGAGCTGCACGCACTGCAATGCGTGCATTACAAAATAAGCCGCTAAGGCGAAGAAAACTGGACATTCACTTCTCAATTCCAAAGGTTTGAACTAGTGTATTTTGTTTATATATTTGAGTTTGACATTGTAGATCCCATCAACAAATTTAACTTATAATATTCCAGGATAACCCATCGGAGAAAGATATAAATCAGGGAACTCTTGTAATATTTAATTTGGATCCATCAGTATCAAATGATGACCTTCGCCAAATATTTGGGGCTTATGGAGAGGTCAAAGAGGTATAATATAATTTTGCCTAATTTGTTTCTCTGCCACTTTCATTCACCATTTTGACATGTCTGGAGATTTGCTGATGACTTATTTGCTTGCGAGAATGCAGATCAGGGAAACACCACATAAGCGACACCATAAATTCATAGAATTTTATGATGTTAGAGCTGCAGAGGCTGCTCTTAGAGCATTGAATCGGAGTGACATAGCTGGGAAACGCATAAAGCTTGAACCTAGCCGTCCCGGTGGAGCTCGTCGAAAGTAAGTGTTAATTTTATCTTCTTTGTATCATCTGATTTCTGGTAGATGTTTCTGTAAGATAATCTTTAGCAGGATATAATTTCTGAAACACTTAATATGATCTGTTATTGCTATTATGGTCTGGGAGAGAAACTTGGAATGAATGTGAATATTTAGGAGTTAGGTATGAAGATACTATCTTTCTTTGTAGTTGACGACCAAAAAAGGGAATAGGGGAGATGGTGGATGCATTTTCTTTTTCCATAGATTAGTGGGAGCCCTACTGTTGTGGTGTCCTGGAATACTTTTGCAAATTTTCTTCCTGTGAATGCCTAATGCTTCTGGCAACTTGGCTACATGCTAAATTTTTTTTTATTGTTTCAGTAAACTCAATTTCAGGTTAGCACCTAGCCAACTAGAAAAATTCCCATTAACACTTTCTATGCTTAGCATAACTTTGTGATCCATTTCTCTTGAGCATCTGAAACATTTATGCATATTTATGTTGGATATCTTTGACAACCTAAAAAGGAACTCTGCTATCTTTGAATCTTATAATTGCTCTTTTCTCATGGCTGCTAGGCATATTTTTGAGCTGGTATAAAGAAATTAAAATTGATGCCCCTTCTTTGTTAGCTTGATGCAGCAGCTAAGTCAGGAGCTTGAACAGGACGAAGCACGAAGTTTTAGACATCACATTGGTTCTCCGGTTGCTAGCTCTCCTCCTGGTAAATATCGTAGATGCTCTACGTTTGTGTGTACTTAACAACTTTATGCTCGTACAACCAGTTTTTTTTTTTTTCCTATAATTATTCTGAGTTATGCATTGCTGTGACAGGTAATTGGGCACAATTTGGGAGCCCTGTTGAACAAAATCCGTTGCATGCTTTTAGCAAGTCTCCTGGTTTGGGATCTTTTAGCCCTGTAAATAACAATAATTTGCCTGGACTAGCTTCAATTCTCCCACATCAGTTGCCTAACTCTCCAAAGATTGCACCTATTGGGAAGGATCAAAATAAGACCAATAATACAAACCCAATTTTTACTAATTCTGGAGCAATGCAAGGAGCATCCTACCAGCATTCGAGATCCTTCTCTGAGCAAAAGGTAAGTGCAAGCCCTGGACCAATCTCTGCCTTTGGTGAATCTACTTCAAGTTCATCTGGTATTGGAACATTGACCGGTCCTCAGTTTCTATGGGGAAGTCCCACTCCTTACTCTGAGCGTGCTAATTCTGCTTGGCCAACACCATCAGTGACACACCCTTTTTCATCAAGTGGACAAGGTTTTCCATATACTAGTCGGCATGGCTCATTTCTTGGTTCAAGCAACCACCATCATGTGGGATCTGCTCCTTCTGGTGTGCATCTTGATAGGCACTTTAACTATCTCTCTGAGTCGCCTGAAACATCCTTTATGAATCCTGTTTCTTTTGCTGGTGTGGGTTTAAATCGTAGCAATGGAAGTTTTTTGATGAATATTGGTGCTCGTGGAACTATTGGTGCTGGTGTTGGTCACCTAGGAAATGTAACCGAAAATGGTTCGCCTAGTTTCAGAATGATGTCAATGCCAAGACATGGTCCTATTTTCCTTGGGAATGGTTCTTATCCTGGACAAGGTACAGCTGGCAATGAAGGGTTGGCTGACCGCAGTCGAAGTCGGCTAGTTGAAAATAATGGAAACCAGATTGATAACAAGAGGCAGTATCAGCTTGATTTGGATAAAATAATTAATGGAGAAGATACTAGGACCACTTTAATGATTAAAAATATCCCCAACAAGTAAGACAAGTTAACGAATGGTGAAGAACTCAATGTTTTGGGTTCTAAGTAAAATGCTGTTTTTCTTGATGGTTTCTGCTTTTATTCTATTTGTTTAGGTATACTTCGAAGATGCTGCTTGCTGCTATTGATGAGAATCACCGGGGCACTTACGATTTTCTCTATTTGCCAATTGATTTCAAGGTACTCTCGGGGTCTTTGACATGTATGGTTAGGTCAGGCTGATTTACTGGTTATTAATCAACTTCTCTGATTGCAGAACAAGTGCAATGTAGGTTATGCTTTCATCAATATGATCTCCCCTTCACATATTGTCTCCTTCTACCAGGTTAAACCTTTTCTCCTTTGTCAAGTTTGTCAAGAAAGAGTAGTATAGAATATCGATCAATAAATAGTATTTGTTTAACTTCATAATAAGTGTGCATATATATAACTAAATTTAATTGTTCATAACATATCCATAAAAGAGAAAGATCCGAGTTTTATGCTTCTGTAAATTTATGTTCTTGGTAAAAAATGAGGAGTTAACTCTATGGAAATTTCTGCAGGCTTTTAATGGAAAGAAATGGGAGAAGTTCAACAGTGAGAAGGTGGCGTCATTGGCCTATGCTCGAATCCAGGGCAAGGCTGCTCTTGTGGCACATTTTCAGAATTCAAGCTTAATGAATGAAGATAAGAGATGCCGGCCAATTCTGTTTCATTCAGAGGGCCAAGAGACCAGTGATCAGGTAGTAAAATTTTAAGTATGAGTTGGAGAGCATTTACCAGTATTTAGTTTTGTTCAATAAAACTCCTTGCCAACAGTAGATTACATATATTGATTCTAGTATTTTTAATGCTTACTATTTCATTAGATATAGTCATTTCAGTAGAGACCAAGCCAGGAATATTGCAAAAAACGAATTAAGTAAATATAAAAATAATTCATAATCTTCTTAAAAAAAAAAATTATATATGAGCTTTGAACATTGCCTCTGTTGTATTAAAAACTTTATAAAATGCATGGAGAGATTAGTTAGGGTCATATTTTTGTCGAAGTTTTCTGAACACCGGTGTAAACCTACCTTTTGATACTTACCAAGTGTATGATCTTGCAGGAACATTTCCTTTCTTGCAATTTGAACATCTGTATTCGTCAACCAGACGGGTCCTATTCCGGGGATTCATTGGAGAGCCCCAAGGGCCTTCTGGATGAGAAGCCAGAGAAGAGTTAACAATAAATTTGGTGATCTTACCCCTTAGCTTGAATTAAGAAAAGGGCTAAGGATGCTAACAAGTTGATAATTTTCCTTTTTTAAGTGTATAAAAGTTGGATGACAAATTAAAGCACAAGCGTACGAAAAAAGCTTGTGTCATGTGCAGTGTTTGCTTTTCAGCTATGGACACTCCATGGTAAGTAACTAGAGACGTCGAAAATTAAAACGAGGCAGAAAGTGTTATCTTTGTTTGTAGAGCAAGAAAATTGGTATGAATAAGGCGGAGCATGTTGCTGAGGATCGGAATTTTCTTTGCAGCTGTATGCATTACTCGTCAACCTGTGCTTTGATCTCCTCTGGGTTCTTTCTTTCTAAACTGTTAGAAGTTGTCGGTCATTCATGTTGATATGCAGATATGGTTACTTGTTTGAATGTAAATCTTTGTTGGTGGGGAACTCCAAAATTTGAAGGTACATTGCTGTTCATAAACTGTATAGGGAATGTAATGAACTATATTTTTGTCAATATGTATGTACAGATTTCTATTACCTTCTTTCTCTGTGCCCCGTCTATTTGTAACTTGATATTTCCTTTCCACCCATATAGTGGGTGTATTTTGGGAAACCAGAAAATATTTATTTTTTTATATCTTGTGTCAAGAAGAAAATGAGACAAATAAATAATAAAAGAGAGAAAATGTCGAGAATAGCCGAAGATATGTAGATATATATTTTTGGATGAGTGATCAATAAATTCTAAAAATGTAATTTACTAACATAAGTTCTATTTTACAGTTTGGTTTTTACATACCTCTTCTTTATTAGCTATGAATAATAAAAATAAGTGCAAGTTTAAATTTGCTTTTTTTTTTTTGAAAAATACAGTAAATAATTACTTTTTTGAAGATTTTGTGTTTAATATTATTGTTATATATTAAAATATTTATTTCAGACATGATGTTATAAAATAAAAAATAGATTAAAATTCTCTTTGAAAGTGTTACAAGTACAATATAAATACAAATGTAAATGTAAGTAACTACAAGTATCAAACAGTTATAACACAAACAAACTGTTTAAGTAACCACAAAATATAATCAAACTATTACAATATAAACAAACTAAAAATTGGTACAATTCAGACTAAAATCGACAAACTAAACTAAGTTCCACACATGATGGCACTCAAAGATGCATTCATATATATAAATTGGATACAAACAAACCCATGGCTAATCTCAACAAAATTGATTCAGTCAGGGACTTTACTAATATGAATATTAGATTTTATTTATAAAAATAAATTATTTAAATTAGTATGCAACTTTTTCATACTAAATGATACTTTTATCCTCAGAACAAAATACATTTATTTTGTCATTTCATACTAAGATGAAATTGGCACATACTTTCTAAACTTTCGGCTTAATAAAAAGAGTTCATATGAAGCCTCTTGGAAATTGGACTTAAATTTGGAGAGCATCAGCAATTGATCCTGCAAGACTCAGAACTTCAAAAGGAGCTGTGTTTTCAATGGCTTTCACAGTCTGGGGGCATGAATCTGTGATCCAAAAGTAGGCAAATCCCTTCTCCGACCCTTCCACAATACCAAATCAAATACCAATCAATACCTCCACAAGTTGCATCACAGACATGAGATGAGATCAAACAAGTACTTACCGTTGTTCTTCTGCGTAAACCGCTCCCAGGAACGCTTCGGGAAAACACCATGAGTGACATATGCGCTCACCTTTGCCGCACCATGAGCAAACAGAACTTTCTGGAAGAAGAACCAAGTTCAGTGAACCAACAAATCAAGCTTATTATTTTAAGTCCAAAGCCATATGAACGTCGTGTAGTGTCCATTACAGGACAAATATTATGCATATCAACAGTAAGTAAACATATGATGCATGGAAATAAAAACTGTTCCGGAATCACAAACGTGTGTCATGGCAGAAAATAAACACGAAATTATCCACCTGTCACGGCCACAGCCTGAGATCGGGAAATAACGTGAAATTGTAATGGACTAAGGGAAAAAGTACATAAGAAAGGGTATCGGCTATAAGTACCTGGCATTCAATGAGAGTGCCCCCAGATTGCACTAAGTCATCAACTATAACCACATGACAACCGGTGGGATTTCCCTCCTTGAGTCGAACTATCCTCTTGTCACCCTCACGAACCTTTGTGCAGATAACCTGCCATCAATTACCATGTACTTTAAATCTACATATAACAAAAGGGAACAAAATATAACAAAACTTAATAGGTAAGATTCCAAACTGACGGTTGGAAAATGGTCCAACAACTTGTGAAATCGTTTCCAAGCTCCATCATCTGGAAATGCAACAACTATCTGAGAAAACAAATTGAGTCTAATTCAGGAGGGTGTAACAACATAGAATAAGGGACCACTCCTAAGAAAAGAATATTGGCATCAAGTTAGTAGAAATCATGTAGAAGACGGCACTGACGAGCACCATGACCACAAAGAAAATATATTTTGCACCAGACAACATTTTGAGATGATATACTTACCTTATCAGCATCAGAGAGCTGATGAAGACGCTGCTTTAGAAGAGGAATCCCAGTCTCAAATAACGGCAACACATGGTCTCCGAAATAAAATCTTTCCTATATTATGAGGAAAATTAACAAATCAAGTCTCCTTATAAAACAGAAAACAACCAAGACATTGATTACAGACGTAAATTACCAAGGGCAATCCCGTCTTACAACCAATGAATCACAAGTGATCATGTTTGAGAATATAGATGTACAAAGTTATTGCTCATTAGATCCACATTAAATAGCACGAACATATGTTTTTATTTAGAATAAGACAACTTGGAATCAATCACCTATCCTGCATTATTACTTCAGGCATATGTCTACTCAGAAAACAAAAGTGTCTACCACTTTCCTAGGCCAACAATGAACCCCATTTCTAATAACATCAATGTTAACCATCCTTTGTGTTCAGAATTGTCCACAGAGTTCAAAGATTAAAATACCAAATTCAACAATCTGAATATTTGATCACTAGTAGTTGAATTATTGCTTGTTGGTCAAAGGATTATGTTTCCAGACTTATCACCATATACTTTGGACATTATGGGGAGAATGTAAGCAAGCCTCCTTCCCTCATCATTTGTCCTTTCAATTCAGTTAAACCAAATTCTAAAAGAAGAAATCTTATGCTTTAATGTTCCAACATACTTCTTCAACTACCCTTTGCCTTTTCTGTTTTAGAGAAAGACCGCAAGGAATCAAGACCATAATGGAAATAGCTAACTAGAGTCAAATACAACAAAGATTGTAGGTGGTTTGTGCTTGCTATTTGGTAGCTATTTGAACATGCAGAGATGATGAGAAACTTCACAATAATCGATTAAGAATGAAGATCAAATGTCAGAAAATCCAAACCTTGAAAACAACCAATGAGACTTAATCCTCTCTCCAAAAAAAAACCTATCGCAAGACACTTTGTATGGGAATGATTTGAAATATAAATATTTCGGTTGAGTAAGAGAATACCCAAATATAAAGTTCTAGCCATGCACTAAATAAAATAAAAAAACAGGTATTGCTCATTAGCATTACCCTGATGCAGAACAACGAGATGAAACTTTCCAGATTAATCTGATAAACCGCTTCAGCTATAAACATTTAAATATTGTAACAAGGGAATATATATGTTAATCATGTTCATTGTTGAAAAGATAAAAAAAAAAACAAAAAAACAAAACCAACCTGCAAAGCATGGATGTCATAAATAACTACGCTTGTAGGACCACCCCTAGATATGGGAATATTTGACAAAATCCTTGCCATGGTAAATGCAGTTGCAACATCTCCTTCTTCTTCCATTCTCTCAAAGGAGCCAGTTGGAAAGAATGGCAACACCAAAGTGAAGGAAGCAACAAACAATCGCGGAAGATTATATATGACAGAAAGCTGTTCAAAGATAACAGCTGGGGAGCTAAAGGATGCGAGAAAAGCAACATGCTGACCTCGGATATCATGTGCATTGTTTATGAAAAGATTTGGAAATCCATCATCAAAGCTCCTGTAAATGAAAGAAGTTCAGTATTTCTTCTTCATAAAAACTATTAATATATATCTCTCACTGAAATCAAATCTAGATTTGTAAACAATGGAAGTTTAAAGACAGAAAAATAAAGTCACTATTGAAATGTCAACATAATGTTGAAAGGATTAAATGTTCTTGATTTGGCCATGATACAGGCTTCAGCAATAAAAGAAAGCAAGAAACACATGGTAAGTCAACATACAAAATTGCAAAACATGTGTAAATAAAGAAAATAGTAGATATTAAAAAATTGACAAGTAAAGGAGTTTGCATCTATCAACATATTGCCTCAGTTTCGGTGAAGGACTTAAAAGTAAGAACATAGACAGGTTTAGCGTGTTCTTGGGACAAAGTTAAAACATGAAAATAAGCTGACTTTCCAAGCTATTGAACATAATGACCAACTTATGAGTGGGTTTAGAACTGACAGACTTGGACCGAGTTATTTCAAGTCTTGACAAAAGCTCCCAAGTCCATTGTCAAGCAGGCACCTTTGGATCAACGATCACTATTCATTGGCTGTAACAAGGTTCTCAGAACTACATTTGCAAATTGCATGAATTGCTCATCTAAAAAGATAACATATAGAACCTAGAAGTAAACACACAAGGAAGTTGATCAGAGTCTCATAAGACTGAAGAATAAGAACAAAGTGGCAGAAAACAAAGATGATCCAAGAATTCACATCCAAATAAAGAGCACAACTTTTCCCCTTCTTCCGCAATTTTTTTTAAGAAAATAAAAATACAAATGCTTTGTTATAAGAGTACATGAAATTCTTTGCCACTTATGCTAACACACAATCTGATCATATACCATTTTATCAACTTAAAAAAAAAAAAATCAACCTTTTTACAAACAGATTAAACAAAAAGCAAGAAAGAAAAACCCCCACCTTAAAAAATGCAAAAAGAAAAGAAAAGAAAAGAATCAAAAGAACAGAAACATGAAAAGTTGTCATCCAAAGGAGAAAACAAACCAAAGATTTTGAAGAAATAATTGAGGCAAGGGAGTATACCTCCAGTTGATAGATTGAAGGGTAATGAGTTGGGAATGAGCAGCAACTTTACGGGCAAGCTCTTCACACTCCATACAGTAAAACAATCGAACTTGCTTCTTATTCCCAGACTTCAACTCTCCCGTGACTTGGTTGTTATTGTTCTCCATTTTTTTGTTTAAGCTTTTTTACAGGGGAGGAAAAAAGAGAGACTTTAGAATTCAGACAGAGGTAAGAGAGAGAGATATATAAAGAAAGAAGTGAGAAGTACGAGGGTAGGCTTTGCGACCTCTCCTCCGCTTTCCCTCACAGTTTATATGTAATACAAACTCTTCACTCTTCTCTATTTTCTTGGGGGGTCTGTCTGTCTTGACCTAATACGACAGAAATAAATATAATAAAAAACTAAGCGAAGGTTTAATTCTGGTTTTAGTCCTTTCCTAGAAAAAAATCTGGTTTTCATCCTCTATTTTTTTTTGTTAAAGTTAAATTTATTAATTCATTCAATGAATAAAAGCATACAATTTAAAAAAATCATAGTAAACACTCGTCGTATAATCTTCATCAACACAACAAAGGTTTTAACTTTAGTGTTAATAAAATATTATGACAAGTACTTAATATTATAATTAAATTAGTCTCGGATGGTCTAAAGCGGCGAGCAAAAATCGACAAACAAATCGAGCATTCACCAAACTAGAGAGTATTGCAATAAAATCATCCCTAAAATCACTTGTAAAACTAAGATTACATGCATAAGCAAGACTAAAAAATAAGTTATAAGAGTATACAAAAATTTCTAAAACTGAACATTTATTAAACAATGAAAAAACAAACAAAAAAAACATATAAAACTTAAAACAATATAGTCTAAATTGACACGTACAATCATTTAATATTCTAAAATATTCTCAAAACATAATGTAAATAAATATCATATAATTTGACCCCTATTCTTATTCTTATAGACTATCCCAATTCATAACATTGCAAGTTGTCACAATTAAAAGAACGAGGGGAATTTCTTTTAAGGTTATTTCATTTAACATAACATATTTAATCAAATAGAAATTTAATCTGATGTTTTAAAACTATCTCAACTCAATGTCACTTTAACAGTAGTTAGTGTGGACTAGGTTGATGAGTTGTACCAAGTCAGGCATGGGTTGAATCATTATATATGATATTAATATAATATATGTATGTCCAAATTTAGCCTAACTTGATATAAATATAGACTTTAAATTTTACCTAAATTTGTTCATATTTGTTAAAAAAATTAAGCTCTATTTTAGTTAACACTGTTTTTTTTTAATATAATATTTAACAATTTTATATATTTTTCTTCTTTTATTAAAAAAATAGAGTTAATAAATTATTTGATAGTTAAGTTTAGCTTCAATGTTTAATTTAGTATCTATATTAAACGAAATTATGTGGCACAATAAATATTTTTACATATGTGCTATAGTAAAAAAAAATTAGAAACTTAATTAGGAAAAAAGTACAAAATTAAACATTGAAGTCAAACTTAGACACTTAACTAGGAAATAAAAAAATTTAAATATAAAATTAAACATTAAAGTCAAACTCAGGTGTCAAATAGTATATTAACCCAAAATTTTAAGCATGGTTAACATATTTTTTTAATATTTACATTATAGTATTAAATATTACTCTAAATTTAATTTGTATGTGTTATAAAATACAAAAAAATATATAATAAAATAAAATAATATATATTACAATATTAAAAATGGGCCAAACTAGACTAAGCTCTGAACTTAAATATTAGAGCCCTAACCTAGTCATATTTTTAATTATCTTGATTTTTTTGTTGAAACATATTTTTTGGGTCTAATATTTTTGTCTAATTCCTTCTAAATATCGAATCAAGCTTTAGGCTTGTGAATCTAACCCTTGAACAGATCTAATTTGAATATACTAGTAATATTATAAAAGTAGAGAACCAAATAATGTTAAATTAAAGTGGGGATTAAATCTTAATTTTTATCTTAGTAAAAGGACTAAAACTAAAATTGAACAAAAAATTTAACTAAAATATAATTTATGATATAACAAAAAATGAACATGTGAATATATATATATAATAAGCTTAAATGCAAAAAACAAAATCATAAAAAGATTAAAAAAACCAATTGAGCCCTTAATTGGGAATTGCAATCAATTGTGCTCTTAATCAAAAGTTAACAATCAATAGAGTCCTTGAAATATAGTTTTTTGGTCCAAGCTCTTGATATGTTGTTAAGTGATGACATGCTACCTAGTGTGAAAAAAAAATGAAGTGGCGACTGACGTATTGTCTTATGTGGAGGGTTTAATTGATTTTTTAATTATTTTACAAAGGGCTTAATTGATTTTTAAAAATCAAAGAAGAAAATATTAAAGAGGTAGCAAATTTTTAATTTTTATAAAATTTAATATTTTCAAAATTTTTTTAAAAAATAGAATAATTTAATAATTTATAATAAGTTTAAAATATGCTATTAGTCATTATACTTTTATAGAATTTGAGATTTCGTCCTTATACTTTAAAAGTTAAAAAGTAAATCTTTATATTTTTTCAATTTAAAAATCTTAGTACAATCATTGTCATTATTGGTAGTTTCCATAAGAATTTATCAACTTAACATATCAATCCGATAAACCTAGGGCTTAGCTTACCCTTGCGATCGAATCTCAGAACTTTTTTCCATGGTGAGACTTTGAGAAATACCAAGTCCCCCACAGAATACTCGATATCTTTTCTCTTCAGATCTGCATAGGACTTCTGCCTATTAGAAGCCGCTTTCAGATGATTTCGAATCAGTCTAACCTTATCTTTGGTCTCAGAAACCAACTCAGGACCCAAACACGTCGTTCACCCAACTCAGTCCAGCATAGAGGAGTGTGACACTTATGACCATATAGAGCCTTGTAAGGTGCCATTTGGATGCTAGATTGGAAACTGTTATTATAGGCAAACTCCGCTAACGGTAAATACTCCTCCTAACTACCTCGAAAATCGATAACATAGCTTTTCAACATATCCTCTAGTACCTGAATCACCCTCTCAGATTGACCGTCGGTCTGAAGATGGAAAGCAGTACTGAAGTCTAACCTGGAACCCAGAGCCTCATGTAGCTTCTTCCAGAACCGAAACGTGAAGCGATGATCTCTATCAGAAATGACCGAGACAGGTACCCCATGCAATCTTACTATTTCTGATATGTAGAGCTTAGCCAGTTTATGAAGAGAAAAACCTGTCTTGACTGGGATGAAGTGAGTAGACTTGGTCAATTAATCCATGATGACCCAGACATAATCTTTCTTAATGGGTGTTAGAGGCAACCTACTAACAAAGTCCATCGTTACACGCTCCCATTTCCATAGCAGTATCTTAACCGGCTGTAGCAAACTCGAAGGTAACTGATGCTCAGCCTTCACCTGCTAACAAGTCAAACAACGAGCAACGAAGTCAGTAACCTCACGCTTTAACCCTGGCCACTAGTATAACTCTCGAAGATCTCGATAAATATTGTTCTCGCCAGAATGCATAGCATAAGGGCTACTATGTGCCTCCCTCAAGATCGACTGTCTCAAATTCACATCATTCAGTACACATATCCGACCACGAAAATAAAATACCCCATCACTATTTAACCCAAAATCCGTAGTGCTACTATTCTCAACCTGACGAAACCGTAACTCAAGAGACTTATCCTCGAACTGTTTACCTCGAATCTGTTCAATCCATGTTGGTTTAACCTGAAGTTTAGTCAACAGACTTCCATCTTCGGATAGGCTAACTCCAGCGAACATCACTCTCAGATCAGTCATAGCCTTACGGCTCAATACATCGGCCACCACATTGACCTTACCTGGATGGTACTCAATGGTACAGTCTTAATTTTTAAGCAGCTTAACCCATCTACACTGCCTAAAATTCAACTCCTTTTGAGTGAAGAGATACTTGAGGCTTTTGTGATCAGTGTAGATAATACACTTCTCACCGTACAAATAGTGCCTCCAGATTTTCAAAGTGAATACTACGGCAGCCAATTCCAAATCATGTGTCAGATGGTTCGCTTCATGAGTTTTGAACTGACGAGATACATATGCTACCACATTACCATCCTGTATCAACACACATCCCAAACTAACATGTGATGCATCACTGTAAACCACAAAGTCTTTACCAAGCTCAAGCTGTATCAGAATAGGAGCCTGAGTCAGAACAGTCTTGAGCTTTTCCAAACTCTTTTGCTGTACATCAATCTAAACAAAAGGAACTCCCTTATGCAGTAGCTTAGTCAACGGACCTGCGACCAAGAAGAACCCTTCTACAAAGCGCCGATAGTAACCTACCAGCTCCAGAAAGTTACGGATTTCAAATGCATTCTTTGGCCGTTTCCAATCCAACACTGCCTCAATCTTATAAAGATCGACTTGAATCCCCTCAACAGAAATTACATGTCCCAAAAATATTACTTCTTAGAGCCAAAACTCACACTTGCTAAACTTCACATACAGTTGTTTCTCACGAAGAATCCGTAGTACCACTCTAAGATGCTCATTGTGCTCGTCTTCAGTCTTAGAGTACATAAGATATTATCGATGAACACCACCACAAACTGATCCAGATAGGGTTGGAATACTCGGTTCATCAAGTCCATAAATACTGCTGATGCATTAGTCAATCTAAAGGGTATAACTAGGAACTCGTAATGTCCATATCGAGTCCTAAATGTTATCTTATGCATATCAGTATCCTTAACCCTCAACTGATGATAACCTAAACGTAGATTAATCCTGGAAAACACAGAAGTCCCTTGGAACTGGCCGAATAAATCATCAATCCTTGGAAGTGGATACTTAGTTTTAATCGTTAGCTTGTTCAGCTGTTAGTAGTCGATACACATCCTCATTGTCCCATCTTTCTTTTTCACAAATAACACAGGAGCTCCCCATGGAGACACACTAGGACGAATGAACCCCTGATCCAACAACTCCTGAATCTGAGTCTTAAGCTACGTAAGCTTTTGCGGTGCCATTCGGTAGGGAGCGATAGATACCGGAACTGTACCCAAAATAAGTTCGATCCTAAATTCCACTTCTCGGCTCGGAGGCAAACCTAGTAGTTCCTTAGGAAAGACATCCGAAAAATCTTTTATAATTCTGATGTCCTTAATAGACAAGTCCCTAGAATCAGAAACACTTATGTAGGCGAAGAAGGTCTTACACCCTTTCTAAACTAACTTTTTCGCCACTAATAAAGAAATCACATTAGTCAAATAATCCCGATGTTCCCCAATCACAACTACCTTGTTATCCTCATCGGTTCTCAAGATGACCCTCTTAGTCACACAGTTCAGACTTACTCGATACTTGACCAACAAGTCCATTCCCAGAATTAGGTCAAACTCCCCAAACCGAAGCTCTATCAAATTAGCCAAAAATACTATCCCTTGAACCTCTAACGGAATGTCTCTATATAGTTTACTAACTCAAATAGATTGCCCCAAAGGACTCACAACAATCACCTTACTAGAAGTATTCTTAACCGAAGTCCTCAAAGTTTCAGACACAGTACTAGCTACATAGGAGTGTGTAGAACCAATGTCTATCAATGTTAGATAAGGTACATCATAAATTAAAAACGTACTCGTGATGACGTTTGGAGCATCTTTGTTCTCTCGTCGACGAGTAGCACAAATAAGAGCAGGCTGTCTCGCCTCAGTATTTCCAGCACCTTTGCCTGATGCTCTCTGTCCACGGCCCATGCTGTTACCACCCATTGCCTGATCAAGGCCCCTAGGTGGCTATTGAACTACCCTCGGCGGCTACGTAGTACCAGAACCTGGAGCTAGCACCTGATCGGCCCTTAGCCGACACTCTCGAACGCGGTGCTTAATAGACCCACATCTCAAGCACGCCCCGGTCATCTTCTAATATTCGTCCGGCTGGTGTCTTCCACAATGCCCATAAGGCAAAATCCCTGTAGGTGCAACAAGGGGCTCAACTCTAACTAGCCTATCAAATTTGGCCTTTTTCTTAGGCCTTAGCACAGAACTCGAGGGCTTCGACTCCTTCTTGTTCTTACCCCTCTCTCTATCTTTGTTTTTGCGCTCAGTGCGCTTTACCTATTCGGTGATCTTTGCCTTCTCTACCAAAACCAAGAACTCACGCTCCCTCTGTGGAGCTATCAGTACCCTTAAATTATCTCTTAGGCCGTCCTTAAATCTGACGTACCTCTCATACTTAGTTGCCACCATACCTCGTGCATAGTGGCTCAGCCTCAGGAACTCAGCCTCATACTCGACCACTGATCGGTCTCCCTGTGTAAGGCTCACAAACTCATGCCTACAAGCGTCAATATAACTAGCACACACGTATTTCCCCTGGAAGGCAGACTTAAAGTATTCCCAGGTCAGGCGTTCAGGCTGAGTGCCCTCTTTAACGTTCAATCACCACTGGTATGCTTCATCGCGAAAAAAAGATACCACGCCCTTAAATTTCTGTTTCGAGGTAAAATTTAAATCATCCATAATTCGTTCGGTGGCCTCCATCTAGTATTTGGCCACGTTAGGAGTGACTCTAATGACACCCTTGAATAGCTCAGCCCCGTTAGACCGGAGTCATCCGTAACTGACCCTTGGCCCCTAAATTTAATATTGGGCCCAGCGACCCTCTCCAAAATTTTTAACATAGCTTAGGACAATACGTCATCCCTGGCCATACGATCTTGAGACCCAGTCTCCGTGGCAGATGAAACCAGCGTCTCACTTGTGTCTAAATTCAACATACTTCCATGTGATGAGGACTCAGCTTAAGCCTCTCTACGGCCTCTACCTCGGCCTCTCGTACCCTGTCCACGGATACCTTGTGCACTCATCGTAGAATTCGTAGCTTATCTACATTAATAGTTTTATGAATCAGTTACAGTTTCGATATTTATTAGCAGATATTTTATGCTGAACAATATCAAAATTTCAGAGTTTGTTGTCATGAATCACAGTCTCTATCAGTTTTACTATAGTTTCAGTGTACACTAGTTAAAGTGTTTCCACAATATACTACCTACAATAGTTTCAAAATACACTATCAAAAGTATTTCCAGATAAAACTTATCAAAGTTTTAGAACACTTACAGGATCAACGTTGGAGACTCGGTGTACCACATACTCCGTCAAATCATTTAAAATCATTTGTAAATTCGTGCTTTGAAACCAAACTTTTAAAGCCAAAAATCCACAGCTGAGTTTTCAATCTGGCTCTAATACCACTAAATGTAACACCCCAAATCAGACCTAGACCCCAAATCGTATTCATCAAGTTAAATCATTTCAGATTAATTAACCTTTATTTAATTTAGAGAAAATGCATATTTACTGACATCTATCAAAAACATATCCTTTAAGCAGAAGCTTTGGAAAACATTTTAGAAAAACCGTTAATGTTATGAAAAGCCTTTATTTTTAGTAAAATCAAGTTCTATCATATTTAGAAATAATTAAATTGTAAAGCAATTAAAAACCCAAAATTAAAACCAACAGTCCAATGTTCTGAAATTACATAACAAATACCCAAAAATAATAGAGAGAAAATAATATAAATTTAAAAACTGAAATAAATCAGTTCCAAATAGTGGTGGTCACCGTTGAGTTCTTCGCTACATCGATCCGTCTAAGACTATAGATTAATTGAACAGATTAACAGAAAAAAAAGGGTGAGTTTACGTAAACTCAGTGTGTAATCCTCATAAAAAACATGCATACAGATACACATCAGAATACAGTTAAATACAGTCTGGGGCCTGAGCCCATTACAGATTCAGTTTGGGCTTTAGCCTATTCAAATACAGTATTAGATATAAATTAGGGTATTGGCCTATCTTATATACAATATGCAGTAACAGAAAATCAAAATCCTACCCACCAGCCTCTATACACCATCTCCGTCCATTCCTACACACCATGCTGTACCGAAATACAACACATAATCAGAATATTGTAGCTGTGCTGCCAGATAACATGCTTAAGAACCTTTTAGAACACTTCCTCCAAATATCATCAACCCACATCAATGCAATGCAACATATAATAGATGTCATGCTATTATGCAATTAACAGTCCATACATTCAGATCAGCATACACGCTCAGTTCAGATATCATACAGACAGTTTACACAGTTAGGGGTCTAAGTAATGCTTACCGACCCTACAGTAGGTTCACAGTCGACTTGGGTGACCCGTGCAACCTTGGAAAACTTTTCAGCTAAAATGGGTTCACATGCCCATATGGCCCACACGGCCCAAATTGGCATTCCACACGGCCTGGCCCATAATCCCACACGTTCGTGTAGACTACCCGTGTGGACCCACACGATCTAATTCAGTCTAACCTGTGTGTCGCACACGACCTGCCTAACCATTACACAGTCGTGTCCTTCGGGCATGACCTGGCCTTGTCGATCACATGCTCATGTCAAGGCACACAACCTACCACAAGGGCGACCACACACCCGTGTGGCGTCGACAGTGAGGTTTTTGGCTTTTTTTAAAACCTTATTTTCTGCATAATCGGGCACATACCTGGTATTAGTTTGATACAGAACCACTCTTAAGCCTCCCGAAACCTAAAATCAGTGTATCTAAAGCCCAATTTCAGTTACATCTTCGAAAATCTAACAAAAAAATTCCACAAGCAAAACTTACAAAATCTAACCATATATTCAAAAACTTATCGGTAATGCGAGGGATCCTCCAAAACTCAATTTACTACAAGAGCACCAGCAGAAACTTGCCTTCCCTTAATCGAAAAGCCAAACGTAAGCACTCATTAATATCATACCAAGAGACAAAAAGATAGTGGCAGAATAGTACTTACCAAACGAACACGAACAATCGTTACACAAAAGGGAAGACAGATTCAGGAAAGAAATCAAAAGAGATAAGAGAGGAAGTGACAGAATTTCGACAAGAAGAGGGGAAGAAGAGAAAGAAAGTCATTTTCTTTACTAGAAATAAGGAAAAAAATGAGAAAAAGAATAAAATCAAATTATCCCCAAATCCCCTAATTTTACTCCCACTAATACACTACTCAACCTCCTCAGAATTCCTGTTTGATCGAAACTCTCTCTCAGTCAAACGAGTAAAAATAAACATCTTGCTCACGCAGGGATTCGAACACAAGACCTTTAATAGACTAATACTCCACTTAACCACCAGACCAGCAAGCTTATTCTGACATAGTTTTACAAATAATTTAATTAAAGCCTACTGAGCAAGAGTGATGCTTCATTTAGAAAAATTCCAAAATTTACCAAAGACATGGCTTGAACTTGGGACCTCACACACACACCCAGGACATATAACCACTGAAACAAACATATATTTGTGTCATAATTACACAGAACATAAATAAGAATTTTGGGAAGTTACAAGCCGAATGGTGTAAGTTGGAAGGCCATCTGTGGGTGCTTCTTAGGTTGCTTCTCGTGATGTCACGTATCTAGATTAGGGTAAGGGTAAAACAATTGCCCCCAGTTGAGAGGGAGGTTATAAAGTGGCTTGCTTGAAGACCATCCGTGGGTTGTCTCAACGGGTGATAATTGTCGCAGAGCAGATGATTCAAAATACCAAAAGTTATTTGTTATGGATGTTGAGGATGTTGTTAAAGGTGAGGTATTCCTTCAAAGGTTCCAAAATGCACTATCTAAATACAAAACCGAATCGTTCTTCATGAGGAATGGGGCTAATGATGAATTGTACTGCTACATAGGACACATGTTCAGTTGGATTTGGCCTTGAAGTGTTGAGATAGTTGTGTAATAAAACATGTTATTTTGGAGAATTTCTACATATATAGCCTTCTTCTTCCTCAAGCTATTTTGTTGTCTCAAGTTTTCCAAGCCTTTTTTTGTTGTTTCTGTGATTATTCTTCAAGTTCCTTAAGTTCTTATCTTTTCTAGGCTTTTCGAGCCTTGTTCTTACTCTCCTCTTTTCATTCTACTCATTATTTGTTTTCATGCTTTGAGCTTTTAGGGCAAGACTTTACCTTTTGCGTTTGGTTTCAGATCTCATTTTGTACTTTTTCGATTACTATGGTTGGAAACAATTGCGATGGGGGAGGCCAAAACTTCCAAAGTGGTAGAATATAGACCCAGCGCATCTTCAAAGAAGCATAAGGAGTCGGTAGTTAGTTCTAGTTACGAGTGTACCACTATGGTACTAGTACGATCAAAATCATGACTGCTGGAGCTTGATGTTTTGGTAGAAGTCCTCTTGTACTGGTAGAAGTCTGATGGTTTCAAGGGTTTGGACTTGTATGGATAGTTGTATTAGTGGAAGGTGTAGGAGAATCCAAAAATTGCTTCTAACTTACTTGTATCTGTAAAAGTCCCCCTAAGTATTGGTGGAAGTCTAATGTTATGCTTGAAGTGCTCTCTAACTTAGGAGATATGCTTGAAGTGCTCTCTGACTTACGACATATAATACATATAAAATCTGTCTTAAATGTTGTTATATCAAAAGTTTGAAACATCAAAACTAACACATACTAAATATTGAAATCGACAAATTAATTAAGGAAAAATAAAAATAGTTAAAACTAATATTCAATAAATAACCAAAAAGTGAAATCAAATAATAATAACATAAAATACCAACACAAAGTTAATAATAAAACAAAAAACTAAATAAGAAATCAATTATTAGAATTAAATCTAAAATAAAAATAGAATTAAAACTAAACAAAGAAAATTACGTCAACATAGATATACTAAACATAAAATTACAAAAAAAAAAAAATTGATAAAACGAAAATTACAAGAATATTCAATGTTGAGTTAGAATTTCTTATTTATTTATTTATTTATTTCATTTATTTGAATATGCAAGGTTATTTATAGGAGTCTTGAAGATGTTATAAATAAATTACCAATATAAAAAATAACTAGAAATAATATAAATAATATATAAGTAATAATTATTTAAGGTAAATTAGGGGGATAGATTAATTTTTTAAAATTTCTATTTATCTAAATAACTTTTATTTTAAACATAAAATTCTAAAAATAGTAACTTAATAAATGTATATATCCATTTAATTTAACTATTTGTTAAGTTAATATTTTTAAATTTTTACCTTTAAAATAGTTAATTATACAAACAAATATTTCAAAATTTTAATTTTTAGATTTAAATAATTTTTTTATTTTTAATTATATATTATCTAAATTTTTTAAATGAATATTTTAAAAATATTATGTTTAAGATACATAGTTAATTAAAATAAACAAAATATGAAAAAGTAATTTATCCATTAAATTTAAATTATATAAATAAACTGTTTAATTATTTATTTAATCATATTAAAAATAGAAATTAAATATAAAAAGATAAATGCACCACTTGTGGCAATATTGATGCTTGCATACTTTATTATATTATATACTAATTTTTTATCTTGTGTGATACACGAATTGTTCGCATATTTCATAAAATTATTATTTAAAAAATAATATAGTAAAATAAAATTATTGATAAAACAATATTTAAAATATATGAACAAATTTAAAAATATACTTAAGTTTTTGAAAGATAATTTATACTTTAATATTTGTAATATTATGAATATAATGTACACTTTAATTATGATGAAGGAAATTTGAATGATAAAACTATTATAATAAAGTTTAAAATAATTTTTAACTTTTAATCTTAAAAATTATATATATCTAATACTTTTTTTTTTAATTTTAGAAATAAAATTTTTTTAATCTAGAAGTAAAGTTTTAAATAATTTATTTTGGTACAAAATAAAATTTTAAATAACATAAAAGCATATATTTGACTTATGAAATAAATAACCCTAAAATTAGTTCACTAATTTTTGTTTGTAATATGGATGGTGTTGTAGGTAGAAGTAAAATATTTAAAAATTATTACATGAGATAAATTAAATCACATAAAAGGTTTTTTAAAATTTTTAAAAAATCAGTTTGAGAGAAAAATAATTTAACTATTATTAAATTTATTTTATATTAAATACAATTTAATGCAATATACTAAATAAAATATATGAACTTACATATTAAATATAACGGAATTAATCATTTGATAATTGTGATTATGATATAAATATTATGATAAATAATATTTACCTTTATGATAATTAAATAATATTTATTTATTTTTATGATAATATTATTTATCTTTATGAAAAATATTATATTATGTTTTATTTTGAACTTTAAACTATGTTTTTTAAGGATAAATAGAAAAAAATATTATTTAAATAAAATATTATATGATTTTTTTGGATGAATTACAGTAACAAGGTAAAACCCAAACAACAAACGAAACTAGCGCAACTCGATCTCAAGCCACACCTGGGGCCATCATAGGATTCAATATTATATGATATTTTTAACTATAAACTAAATATAAAAATTAATAAGTTTAAAATTATAATTGTTTTATGGATTTTTATGAAAGGACATTAAACTACATTTTTTGAAGATAAACAAAAAAATATATTTCAATTAAATTTTCTATGAGATTTATAACTTTAAATTAAATAATGAAATTAATAAATTTAAATTCAAATTTTAAAATTGAAAATTAAAATTGTGTTATGAGTTTTAATTATCTTATTCTTCTTCTGGCTTTGTCTTGTAGAAAATTTCTTCATCTTTTGAATGGAATCTTTGCTGTTCTTCTTCTAGTTTTGTCTTGTAAGAAATTTCTTCTCTTTTTCAGGGAATCTATCCTGTTGCAGGAAATTTCTCATTTATTTATTTATTCTTGTTTTGGTGATTATTACAAAGGTGGTATGGTCTGCAAAATCTATTATTTTGATTAAAGACATCAAAGATTTCTCATCTTCATCTTCAGATTCAAAATCCATTGAGCTAAGCATTTCAACCATGATTTTCTTGTATTCCTTCTTGGTTTTGGCCTGAAATAACATTGCATTGCCATTTGATTTTGCTTGGAGGAATTATGTCGTAGTTTGGTACAGAATAACAAATTTACACAATCTTGGGTTCTTATTGAAAAAGTCATCTAAATATTTGGAGCCATTGTTTTCATCATTAATTTTGTCCCACCATTTTATCTTAAAATTATGGACTAATAATGGGATTCCCATGTAAGAATCTTGTTCATATGAATAACTCCAGGAAACAATCCAAGAGACGCATAATTTTGAGAAAAAATGAATGTTTGTGTAAATTTGTTTTTGATCGGGTTCAAGTTGGAACTTGTCAAAAAAATTTAGGCCATAGGTCTTGGGTTTTTGCTAGTAGGATCTCAAAGCAGGATGGTTTGTACTAGTTCCACCATTCTTGAACCAGTTGGTAAATTTAAAATAGGTGTCATATTTGAAATATATGAGCCATAAATGTCTCATATGTTGATTATTGACAAGGAAAGCATTGTACCAGACTGTATGGTAGTCCCAATATGTGAAATATGGATAATGGTTTATTTTAGTGGTAACTTTGGTTGGGAATTTCTTTGGAGAATTTGGGTTCTCACCCCAATCTCTTGGTCGAAGTATTTTAATAATTTGAGCCATGGAATGGGTAATAAAAGTTGGATCTTTTGGTTCGGTGTAATGTTTGAACTATACTGACCCGGTTTGAATTAGTATGTTTTCATAATATTAATGCAGTTTTTGTAATTCTAATGGCTTAAAATGTCATCCTTTGAAAAGTTCTTTAATAAGAATATGTGGAGGTTTTTCAAAAATATCTTATTCTATTTTTTTAAGACATTTTTTTGGGAAATATTGGGAAGATTTTTGGGTAGCAATTTGCAAAGATGCTACTTCTTTTGGGAAAACTTCTTGTACATATGTTTTTGAGAGATTTTGGCTTGTGCAAAACAATTTCTATTTTTTGAAACCTTTATTACTTCAACAGTAATTTGTGTGAGAGGAGTTTCCTTTTTTGATTGGGCAAAAGCCAATGTTAATTATGGGGACTCAGACAGTGTCACACGCAAAATATAGGGGGTTAGTTGTAATAAATAAACAAGAACAAAGCTTTAGGCTTGATGTATAAGTTGCTTGTACATTCTTTAAAGGTCCTAAGTTTAAACCACACCTCTCCCATTTTTCCTTTATAAATTTTCAGCAACCTAAGATAAAAGTCACACTAAAATAAATATTAATTGAAGTAAAAATTGAACAAGAAGGGGAAGCAACCCAAATAGTTTAACATGCTTGTTTCCCTCTTCCTTACCCAAGTTTGAAATACTGTTACCCAATTCCATTCTCTTATTATTTTTCAGCCGAAATTTTGGGAAAATTACCCATGTCTCCCCTAGGGTTTCCAAACCATAGGTATTTAAGTAATTTATCTTCTAATTGGTTTTCAATTGCCCCCCTTTTTTTTTCAAATCCTATTGGGATTTGGTTTTTTCTTTCCTTATATTTATCCTCTTTTTCTTTTTCATCTTCTTTACAATAAATTTTCTATCTATAGCCAAAATTATTTTTGCTTCCCAAAACAAAATCAAATCTCAATTGAATAGTTTCCTACCAAATTCATAATTTCCATTAGCATCAACCTTAGCCTAAGCTTAGAATGGGTAAGAATGACTCGATCCCAATGTTTGAATTTGAATCTTCATAGAATTTCTATTTAAACAATAATCTTGTAAGTGAATAAACGATCTTTTTCGGTTTTAAATCGAATCTTTCAATAATCTTGATTAATCTTGACGAATCCTGAAATCAATCGTTAACTCATGTGAAATTGTCCTTTGAATGACTTGTTTTAGGTGAATCGAACTAGATATGAGTGCCAAGAATGTTGTTCGAGATCTCGGTGATAGGTGTGTTATTTTACAATCAAATCGGGCCATACAGGCATGTGGGCCACATGTATGGACCACATGACCTCTCACATGGCCATATGGCCTGAAAATCTAGTGTAGTTCATGAATCACACAACCTAGACCCTTCCACACAGTTGTGTCTTCTACGTAGGCTAATTTTGCATGTTCCACACGGTTGTGTAACCTTTCCACATGGCCTATAGCCTCCCACATGGCCTAGTCACACGACCATGTGCCCCTTGTGTTATAGTTTTGCCCAAAAACTTATGTTTTGTTCACTTTAATCCGTGCTTGATCCTTGAAGTGTTCCTAATAGTTTCTGTGCACTTAATTGATCCTTGATTTAGTGTTTATACAAAAATCTATAACATATATGCTTGAATGATCACTATTATAATGTGTTTAGCAATATTGATTAGGTGAATCATTATAATGCCATGAAAGAAAATGTGTTATTAACCTTGCTTAATGTTAAAGCATTATTGATAAATTTGTGAAGTGCTATTATTGCTATCACCTTACTGAATACATGATGAACATGTTTATTGCTAGTGTTGAATGAAATAAGTGTTAAGCATGCCTACAAATTTTTGCATTATTATGTTGTAAAGTAGCTCATATTACATTGCATGGGGTAGGATGGTTTGTACGAAAGAAGAGTGGCAGTTTAATAATCTGCAAACAAATGGTGGCTTGTCACAAACCTAGTGGCAATTCGTTTCATCTACAAATATGTTTTGCACTCACAACAAGTGGCAATAACTGTAAATTGTGGTTCGATCTCGAACCATATGGTAACTTAGTTGCAAATGTTTTTATCTAAAATACCGGTGGTTTACCCATAATTTTTACAAACCCAGTGGTAGCTTTTATCTGCCATTACATTGTGTATCCACAAGTGGCAGTTTATTTACAAATCAGTTGTGGTTCATCCACAACCCAGAGTGATACGGTAGATGAGTTATGGTGAACTCATAAGTGAGGTGTGTAGTAGAGTTGGGTAAGACCTTTCTAATAAATTGAACTTGCATTACCATACATTAGCATGTGTACTTAAAACTATGTTTTCTGGAACAGTGTGGTGAAGTGATGATATAATAAATTGTTCCTTTAAAGTGCTTTATGATTGTGATATTATCAGAATTGCTAACCCACGTGCTTTGCCTACGGTTTTGTCTCTGTTTTCTTATAAATGGACTCACACTTAGCTTTATAGCTCATTCCCCCTTAAAATTTCATCTTTACAGATAACCCACTAGGTTAAGAAGCGGAATCGACAAATTAAAGGGCTCGACTTGGATTGAAGTTTTTTTAGTATTTATACATGTTATTATTTACAGTTCCTATTATTTAAGAACTGTAAGAATTATTTAAACTATGACATGGGACTTAATTTTGGGTTTATTTAGGGCATGCATGGTATATTTTGGTTATTAATGCTTAAGTTTTGGTTTTATTTAGCATCCATGTCTTTTAAATTATTTTTAAAATAATGAATTATGGATTATAATCAAATATGCATGAAATATGAATTTTATTAAAACTAGGTAAAAATTACTTTTTCCCCGCCAAATTCTAATTAAACTCTGTGTAATAAATAAATTAGGAATTAGCTAAGTATTCAAAGGTAATCATCATTACAAGATAATTGTTAAACTCAATTGGTTTTTATTAACTTATGAGTTTTTTTTTCAGAAAATAGGCTAAGTTTTTCTTCTAACATAAAAAAATGTTTCAAAATGACTGTTGTATAAACCCCAATAGCTTATTGGGCCATTTCGATGACCAATGTAATCTTTCGAATTCGGGTCTAATGTCTAGGCTGGGTTGGGGAGGTTACAGAGAGGGACTCAATCCATTTTCTTATTTCAAAACTAACTTCATTCATGTCTTGTGCATCTTGGAGAGATGCATTCTTTGAGATTTTTGATGAGGATGATGATTCCTTATTTTCTTTTTGCATGCATATTTCATATTAAGATTTTATTGGTTTTGAAGAAATTTTGGGTTTTGGGGATGTTTCTTCTATTTTCCCTTTTCTTTGTCTCGAAATTTTGGGGGCATTTTTGGAGAAATTTTCTGATAAGGAAATCAGACAAAAAATTAGTTTCTCCTTTAATATATTCAATGTCAAAATCAAATATGTTCAAATTTACTTGTCATATTGCAAAAATCTATTTTGAGGCTATTTTGAACATCTTTTTTGTAAAACTTCTTTTGCTGATTTGGAATTAATTCGTAAAAGAAATTTTTGGTTTAATAAATTATTTTGAAATTTTGCAATAAATAAAACAATTGATAAAATTTTGTTTTTTTGATAATACTATAATTTTGCTGAGTTGGATTTCAGTGTCTGGAAGTAAACTGGACTATTTTCTCTTTTCCTCCCTTAATTTATTTTAAGATCTCACCAATCCCTATTTCACAAGCATCTATTTCAACTATTTTAGGAGCATTTGGATCAGCTAAATATAAAAAGAGAAATTTAGTAATTTGCTTTTTATTTGGGTAACAATATTGGTGTGTTCATTTGTCTAAGGTTGTGGATTCTTTTTGAGTCTATCATATAAGGGTTTGCATAATTTACTAAGATCTAGATAAAAATCTATGACATAATTGAGGCTTGGGCTTGCATTGGGTTATCAAGTGCAATTAATTCAAACTTGTAACTTTCCAAAGCATCAAGTCTATTTTGGATTTTTGTTAAAAAATCATTTTGGGGGTTTTGGAAAGGTTTTGAAATTTCTTATGGTGTAAAAATTTGTTCTTTCGAACTTTTTTTCAATTATCTCTTTTATAGATTCTTTCTCAATTGGTTGGCTTACTAAAATTTTAATATGATTTAATTGTTTTTCTATTGTATAAAGACTGAGATTTGTATAATTATTTTGTTCTACTATCATTTTAATATCTTTTGATGATATATGTTCTATTGTTTATTTCTGTTGAAATAGAAGTGTTTTCTACACCTTTCTTTATTGATTTCAAAAGATTTTTCTAGAACAAAAATTTCTAAATTTTCTCCTAGTATTGCATTATTAGTCATTAATGAGTATGTTGGTGATATATTAGGTGAATTTTGGGCTATATTTGAGGAATTATCTATTCCTTGTAAACTGGTTCTAAATGTAGTTGGGATGAAAAAGACAAAGAATCTAGTAGTTTTAAAATCTGTTGTTTGTGTTTCAAGGTTTGATTCTTCTTCTATATTTAACTTTTTAAAGGATGTACTGATACTTTCTATATCAAAGGAATGTCTTAGAGGCAATATATGTGGCCTATTGAATATTAATTCAACTGGGCGATCTTGGTGTTGAGAAATTTCACTTAAATAAATGTTTCTAATTGGGGTTGGTGCAACAGGGTCAGTAGCACCTTCAATTTTTCATCTGTCAGGGAGATTGATTTCATCCCATTGTATTGTTTTTGGGATTGTGGTATGAGATCTTAAGGTGTCTGTTTCTATTAAATGAATTTCTCCTTTTGGGTTTTGGAGTAAAGCCTTGGTGTTGACTACGGAGTACATAGCTTTGAAATGGAGTTGATAGATTAAAGTAAGTACTTCAAATCTAGGAAGCATCTTGTAATTATGGGTGTAAATTAGAAAGGTCAAAGATTGTAATATATTTTTATCAATTAAAGAAATCATAAAATTTGAGTAGCAACTAAAATGTATTGGGTTAATATATAGGCTTGTTTCTATTGTTCCTAATAAGGAATCATTAAACATAACGTGTCTTTGGTTTCTTAAGACAATTAAAATTGAGACATTTTAGTGGCTTCAATTCTAAGAGGTTTGACACCATCTTGGGCTAATCCGAAATGGATGTATTTATATTTTTGTTCTTTGAGCTTATTAATGACGACTTTATCTAATAATTGGATTGTCTCATATTCTTTTTTAATAGGTAAATTTTTTTCTTTTGTTTTTCTAATATAACTACAAAATGCATTTAAAGTTTCAAAAGTTGTTTTCTTAAATTTGGTTTGTTGGAACTCTTGAAAGAGTCCAATTATCAAATTTTTGGGGAACATTTTCATAATGTTCTTATTGTTCATTAACAATGTTATTTGAGGTTTGATCAGACTCTTGGAATTGATTGGAGGTAAAGCTTGCAGAAGAATTGATTCTTTGGGATTCTACTATCATAATTTTTGGATTACTACAATTGCCTATAGGGATATTTTATCCTTAACATGCCTAACTCATAGCTAACCGGAATATGTACCAATACTTAACAAAAATAATAATACATTAATAAAGATGGTTAAACTAGAACTCAAAAATGTTAAAAACAAAATTGAAAATTTCCAAAACTTAGAATTACTTGTTCCTTCTTGGCTCGAATACCAGATAGTCCCAAAGATCTAAGGATCCAGTGGATGGAAGTAGATGAAAGTAACTAAAATTGAAATTTAAAAGTAACTAATTAAAACCCGTAACACAATTTAATTCAAAATTCAAAATTAATATTAATAATAAATTCAATGTTTATTTATTTTTATGATAATAATATTTATCTTTATGGTAAATATTAAATTTAAATTTAATAAAAATAAATATTAAAATAAAAATGATTTAACTTTATTTTTAATAAATACTTTTTATTTTTTTATAAATATTGTATTATGGTTTTTTTTAAATTTTGAACTTTAAACTATATTTTCCAAAGAGAAACAAAAAATATATTAATTAAATTAAATTATCTAAGAAATTTTTAACTTTAATCTAAATATTAAAATTAATAAATTAATTAATAAAAAAGTATAAAAGTTAAATTAATAAATTAAGATGCAAATATGATATTTTTTATAATATTCAGAATATATTTTGTGTTTATTATCTATTGTATGATAAAATTATTGTGGTATTTTTAAATATATATAATTTAGACAAATTTATAAATATATAAATTTAAAAAAAATGAATCATTGTATACTTTTTAAAAAAAAATAATTATTAAAAAATGTAACTATATAATCAAATTAACTAAATTTAAATCTAAAATCAAAATTTAATTTAAACTTTTACAGAGATCAGGTTTGTTTTTTATTTAAATATTTTATATTTCTCCCAAATAATAAATTTAAAATTTAAAATTATCTTCTATTTTTTAAAAGTAATAACAGTGGTCAATAAAATTTGTGTGTCTTTTTGCACATGTAATCGCTTTTTTTTTTCTAATGATAAGAAATTTAAATAAATTGGGATATAAAAAAAGTTTAAAAATAAGTCATTTTGCATTTTTTAAAAATAAGTATTAAAAACGTCAACTATATAATCAAATTAACTAAATTTAAATATAAAATCAAAATTATAATTAAATTTTTTATTAAGATCACATTTGTTTTTTATTTGAATATTTTATATTTATTTTAAATAACGTATTTATAATTTTAAATTATCTTCTATTTTTTTTAAAAATAACAGAGATAAATAAAATTTGTGGGTATTTCTCCACAAGTAATCGCATGTATTTGATTATATTGTGGAGAAATAATGTATTTATACATTTGTGTGATTTTAAAAATAAGCATCCACATCGATAGGGATTAGAGTTGTTCATGAGTTGAGTTAGATTGGGTTGGGTCGAGCCCATGTAAGATATGTAGATCAATTTTTTAAGTTTAGGCTAGGTCTGAAAATTTGGCTTATTTTTTTGTGTAAGCTTGACCCATTTTAAGGAAGGTCAGTTTGGGTTCGATCCGGCGCACCCATATTTTATTTTTTAAATTAATTTTTTATTTAAAAAATAATTTAAAAAAATAATATATCAAATGCATTAAAAAACGCTAAAATAAAAGTTTTTAAACACATTAAAAATATATTAAAAAAGTATTTATATTAAAAGTCACTATCATAAATATAATAAATGTTTTATTGTGCTAAATATAATTTTTAAAATTTTATATTTTGACTTGAGTTATTTAGTTAGGGAAGTTTCTTTTAGGTTTTGGGTAATGAGTGATTATTGGCTTAATGATTTAATATAAATATATATAATTATTATTTAACATGTATAATTACAATTTATTATATAATGTATTTGGGCTAGATTGCACTTGGGTAGAAAAGTATTGTTCAAGCCCAACTTATATAGAAATGAGTCTTAAATTTTACCCAAACTTATTTTTCAAGTATCGTATTTTTTTTAAAACTCTTTTACATGTGTCTATGCTGAGACGGTATCGGTCGGACCTATCGCATATTGTACCAGTGGAGGAGATTTTTGAGCAGACCTTCGAACTTGGATGAATGATATAGCAAGGATCGAATAAATTAGAAAAAAAAAAATCCAATGCTGGCCCAAAATACAATGGAGACACCACCTTTTTCTTTTTTTAGTTCCCTTTAGGGGTGTTCAATCGGTTAACCGATTGGGTAACTGACTCGAACTACCATTAACTGAATTAACCGACCCTTTTAAACCTTTAACAATTAATAGAATCGAAATTTTTTCAAAAAAAATTAACCGAATTGAACTTTTTCGGTTAATTCGGTCAGTTAACTGAATTAACCGAAATTTATATATATTTATTTTTGGTTAAAACAAGTATAAAACATATAAAAAATTAACCCACTTAACCGATCGATTAATTTATATTTCCAAAAAATTAACCGAACCAACTGAATACTTATATATTATAATATTATTTATTAAATTCAGTTAATTCAGTTAATCAATCAATTTCAAACCCAATTAACCATTAATTGAACTTTTAAAAAATTATTAACCGATTTCAGACTAAATTAATTCAATTAACTAAATTTGATCAATTAACCAAATTAATACGATTTTACCCAAAATTTACATACTCTTAATTCCTTTTCTACACTCGGCTCGAGAGAAATGGTTAAAGCCTGGCCTAGCCTAGCCTAGCCATGCCATTAAGGGGTATGGAATAAAGGCACCTTAATTGTATGGTTGTGGTTTAAAGTTAGTCCTTATCCTTGTATCATTCCTCTACCAACAAAAGTGGAATCGAATAAATAATTTATTTTAATATTATAATCAAAATAGCAAAAGCCAGCCATCACCACCATTCATTTTAATGAATGTTTAAATAAGAGAAAATTAATATATGACGAAATAGGAATTCATGTTGAGATATAAAATTAATTAGTATGGAAAAAAAATTGATGATATAAATATAGAAATGTGAGAGTTAATTTTCTTACCATTAAATTTATTAAATATTTAATTAATATAATCAATAATGTAATGGTAACAAAAATGCATTTAAATATTGTACTCTCTCGTAATAAAATATAGCTTAACAAAAAATAAAAAAGCATAATCATAAATTTAGTCCTTAATGTTTTTATATTCTTATCAATATAACTCTCATTCTTTTTCGAATTAAATTTGATTCTCAACTTTTTGAAAAAGAATTGAAATGATTTTTTTAATGAGATTATTAATTAAAATGTTAAAATTTTCAATATGACAACCTATACGACAATGAACATGTACTCCATGCTAATATTTTTTTTTTATCTTTTATGAATTTTTTGTACTTTTGATTTTTAATTTTTGAATTATTATTTATTTACATGATATATAAAAAAATAATGTTATGTTGGCATAATGTGCGCATGGACTGCCATGCCAATAACATTAAAAATGAATGTTTTACTTATCATTTTCTTTAAAAAATATTTTAATTCTTTTTTAAAAGGTTAATGGTCAAATTTAGCTGAAAATAATAATAAAAGTCAAATTGACAAAAATATATTAATAACTAAATTTATCATCATATATGTATTTTAAAAAAGGACAAAAATGTAAGGGCAAAGTTGGAATAAATTTCCAAGTTTTCCTCCAGACCTTTAAGGGCCCAACTGTAATTTTATTTCCGATACAAGCCCAATTTAAATTTCGATTCATTAATGTCTTACTAATTCGAAAAGCATCCATATTTTTCATTTTAGTTTCCTCATATTTTTACTGTTAGACTTACTCATAAGACAAAGTTTGCTTAGATTCAATCGAGTCCAGTTGTAATTTGAATTTTTTTTTAAGAGTAAAGTTTTTCAAAGTTTGAATATGATATTAATTAAGATTTGAATTTATCATACGATATTTGTTATTACACTGGTAGCTTAGTTGATCATGAATCTTAATTTGGTGTTAGTATACGTTGAGTTTGGTTGAATTATATATATTTTAAAACAAGTAAATCTAGTTATTTTCATATGTGATAGATATAGTTGTTCGTGTGTGCAATATGTAAACATAAGATGGAGGTTAGTAGTATGTAAAAAAATTAAATAAAAAAATGTATATATACACAATTGCATCAAATCAAAATTTATATATTGTATTTTTTAATCAAAATTCAAATTTATACATAATTGTTTCCTTCCTTTGCAGATCACCACCTTGTGGAACTTGCCGAGGCGGATCAGTGTGAAATTCACTACCAAAAGATGATAGAATTATGTTTTGTGTCCAAATTTTGTGGCATGTATATAGGGGCACCTTAGTGTGCAAATTGTTATGTTGTGATAGTTGGTTATATACTGTGACATGGTTGATCTTGAGTAATATGATTTCCTTATGACTCATTAAATGTACAACATTGATCATGTTTCATGCTAGTATGAGTGATGATATAAACTTATATGTTTTGGCATGTAAAAGATTACAAATTGAAGTAAATAGGATAGTTAAGTTGATGTATGATTGAAAATGGTACAAATGGTTGTCATACTTGAAACATATGTTAAAAGCATAGCTGTTTTGGTTCATTCCAATATCATTTGGATCCTTGATGCTCAAAATAAGTAGATATGCATATGTTGATCTAAAATAAGCAAAGTTGACATAGTTAGGTAAGTAAATGGTGTAATTGAATTTAAATGAATGACATGGATTGTATGTTATGTTAAATGGCTGAATTCAAATTGTTACAAGCTTGTTTTGGCATGTTTTGTTAGGTTTTGGTATAGGTGAATTGGCAAATGAATGTATGTGATAATATGCTTTGGTTGGAAACATGTGAATAGGTACCTAAATGTTCTAAGTTGCTAAAAATAAGGGCAACGTCACAACCATGAGTCATTGACGTCACAACTTAGTCTGACAGTGAGTGGTATCATGACATGGAAGTGTTTGGCATTGCGGCATGACTCACTGAGTTGTGTAATTGCAATGAGGGAATTATGAAGCCGCGTTGTTGACTTGAGGTTTTAAAAACTTTACAAATTGGTCTTAACTCAATCTTGGGTTAGTAAAAGAGCTTTTGTAAACTCTTGTGGGACTTGAAAATGAATATGTTGCATGGTATGAATGTGAAATTATACTTAATTGCATATGTGTATGATTGTATAATGCTTGTGTGATGTTAGCTTCACCGGTAATGATTGTACATAATTTTTTATCTAGTACTAATCCATAGCTCGGACCTGGTGTGTTGGGAATGGGGTGTTACACCTTACTTGCCAGGGTCCCTCATTCCAGCTGCAAGAATTTCATCTAATTTGTGAATTTTTCAGGAAAGGATTGGACCGTTTTTCTTACAAGCTTTTAGTTTGAATACTCCTCTCCTAATGCAAAATCTTGATTCAAAATTTCATAGACCTTAGTATAAAACTATGTCAAAGTCTTGTTCTCCTACATCCTAAAGGATTTGAACCTAATAGTGTCAGCATCTGAAGCTGTGCCAGTTCCCTCATGTGTAGTCTCAAGAATAACCATGCTTCTTTGGCTGTAATGCACTTTGAGATTCTCTTGAATTGTTTTTTATCATCTCAACAAAAAATAACATTAAATGCTATGGAGTTTCCATTAGCAAACTTCTCTTCTTCACTTGTCCAAGTTATCTTAGGTTTGAGAGTCTTCACACCAAAAACATCAACAGAATGAGGTTTCCAACCGGTCAAAATCAAACTCCAAACATTCTTATCCATGGACTTAATGAAAGCCCTCATCCTGGTTGCCCAGTAAACATACTTAGAGTTGTTCAACTTGGAGGATCTAGTAACTAAAGAACTTTCCATCTTAGAAAAAACCAAAAACAAAATCACCACTTAGGGGGTCAAGTGTTTAGTTCTGATACCAATTGAAAGTTTATTGAGTTTTTCCTATCATATATTAGCTCAATATTTGTTAAGTTGCAATTGGCTCACTAAGTAAAAAACTCACTCCTATACTCAAATCAGATCACACAATCTCTACCTAAGGTTAACTCAATTCAATTCACGTACAATATTTGCACACAGTAAAATATTTCCTATATAATGCTCTGTCATTTGTGATTTTTAACCTAAAAAAGTTGTGCAAAGCTTGTTAAATTGCAATAAATTACAATCTTTTAATTCCACTAAACTCCCATAAAAACATGTCTTTTATATTTCACACCGTAGCACATATCTTCTAGGTATCAAACTTATTGCATTAGAAAATTTGAATTGCATTAGAAGTCTTCGATTCAATTCTTATAGTGTATCTTACATGTTTGAATTCAATGATAAACTGCTAGTAATTCTCATGATTAGAGGTGAAATATGTTACGTTTATCTGCCAACTCTTTTTTTCAAATTGCAATTGGCATTAACAAATATTAATTTTTTTGTTCATGTAACATAATTTACTATAAGTTAATCTTTTATTTGTTAATGAATATGAGGGGTTTTCTTGGAATTTTCAGCATTGTCCACTACTACTGTTCAATTTTGTGTTTCAAGTCGATTGATATTCTAATTAGTTAAAAGAGAACAACACATCAAACATAAAATATGGCAACTTGACTTTATTTTAGATAAGTAAGATGATGTTGAGCTTTAAGGTCAAGATTCCATAGATTTGAAAATATAAACTTCAACATTAATGCCGTTTCTTACACTCTAAAAGCAATATAGATAATCAATGACAAAAATTTAAACAAAAAAAGGGAAATGATCTGCATTCTATTAATAGAATCAGTTGATTAGGTGGAGATATGAATATCATATAATAAGACATAACACCCATTTTTAACATGCCTCGTCCATATCGTTCCAGCATGAAATAATAGACTGGTTGGCCCCAGACCATGTGAACCCAAATTGTTCCAAAAAAAATTTGACAGCTACTGCCTTCTTCAATCCCATCCATCTCTTAGAATCTGATTCAATCCTTGAACATACCCTTTGTGCTGCTGCTCAATGTAACCCAAAGCCAGTGCCACAATCTTTGGGTCCTTATCATCTTCTTCCCTGCAAACTCCACCTGTTTTTTCCCATTTCCAATGGTCGCCACAAATGGCACTAATGTTCATCTTCAACCCAGGCCTCAACTTACTTGATTTGGAACATACCTGAGAAAGAACTGAACAAAACTGCTCTGGTCTGAACTTTGAACTTGAATGTAGTGCTGTTTCTTTATCATGGTGGCCAAATCCAGCCTGCATCCATATATACTCTTCCATGCCAGCTATGAGCCAAGGTGGGGCCCTGGACTTGCCATCCCAGAGCCATATCCGAGCCATGGCACGTTGTATGGTTGATATGACACTGTACTTTACATTACTTTCCTCCATTATTGATGGACTTAAACTGATGACATAAACTGGTTCTTTGCTTCTGCTTGTGTCCACACTGACTTTGGTTGTCGTCAGGTTGTCGCCGGCAGCCAGCTGAAGAACGATATGGTGAACTGGCTTCTTTGTTTGGTCGTCCGACTGATCTGCATAAAGAATGTTTTCGACCACGGCGCTTGTGTTCAAGATGATCCGAGTGGCTTCATCGTTTGATACGTAAAAGAGATGAAACCGTCGCCCTGCCGGAGATTCTTTGGCGGCGGCGTTAATTATGGTTACCTTGAATCCTTTTGATGCTTCGTGGTTTGCCCATATGGAGATTGTTCCGATGAGACTTACCAAAAGAAGACGGTAAATAATACTGGAACCCAATGAGAAAACCCCATTTTCATCTTCTTTTTTGGTTGCGCAGCTGGTAGCGGCGACGGTGGTGGTGAGAGCGCCGGCGGGGGTAGCTAGGAGAGGTATGGAAAGGGTGTAATCCTCCATGAAATGGTTGAGAAAAGAGATATAATTTGTGGACAATAGAGATGGGCCAACGCAATTTTATTGGGAATATAAATAAAATAGTACAATGACTGGCAGCCAACTGTTCCACGAGGAACTTTGTTCGATAGCTCAGACTTGGCATTTGGAATTTTTTTACAGTAAAATATTATAAAAGTTACACAACTTTATTATTTTATTTAGATAAATTTCCTTACATCTACATAAATCTTCATTTTTTTATGTTTTTTTCTTGCTGAGTAACATTATTCATTAGTCTTCAACAAAAATTATAGCAAACCAATATGGTGTTAAGTACAACGGTAAGATATATTATACTCTAAATGGAAAAATGTAAGTTCAAACTTTATAAACAACATTATTAGGAGGGATTACCACGAACTCTAAACATAAACTATTAAAACACACATAAAAATACCAAAAAAATTTATAACAAACTCCTAAGATCAACAGGTACAAGATATTGCCACAAACCTTATCGTTAAGGCTTTGGCCACAAACACGTTCGATGATCTAGTCTCTGTGTTGATTCCATCGATAGCTTTTACATTGTTATTCCTTGCCACAACAATTAAACCAACCATTTTGGAGCTTTTCATGAGCGAATCATCACAACTAATCTTTATAACATCTAGGGGAGAGAGTGACCAGGAGGTACTCACGTTGATTGTGACTCTTAAGATAGAGATTAAGGGTAGAGAAAGATTAAGGAATTCTGAGAAGTTATCAACAGTTCATTTCCACATAAGGACATGATCATCCTTCAATCTCTGAAAAAGGTAATTATTACGAGAAACCTATAAATATTAGTATAGCTAAGTTGTGAGGCTTATTCATGAAAAAGAGCCAAAATTAGGAAAGAAATAACATATATTGTTCCACCAGCTAGGAAATGATTAGGACAATAATAGAATGTTAATGCTCTTCGAGCTACTTGGGCTATTGGACAAAAACCAAAATATGTTCAGTTAATTCAACATCAGCTCCATAACGAGAACATCCCATTGGCCATGAATGATTGACCGCCTCCGAACGTACTAACTCCAGAGTGAGAATACTGCACAAAAGATATAGAATAAAGCAGTGTCCGCAAGTATACATGTCAAGTTGTAATATAGTTATAAAGAAGTAGGCAAGTACTTTGAGGATTGTACCCAAGAAAGGCGAACACTAAATTAATCCTAACCTAAACACAAATAAATCTAATTAGTATTTTAAATAAATCATAATACGATAAAACATAAGTGATAGATTTTTGAGTTTTTATAATTTAATAACTAAAATAGCATAAATAATGAAACTCTGGAAAACTAATTTGTGAACTGTATCAAATCTAGCTATGGGTAATTAGCTTACTTTGATGGTCATAACTAATTCCTATTTCAGGTTTCTATTCAATCAACAAGTCATAGCCTAGCAGAATCAGTCAATCTTCCACTAAACTAATGAGTCAGCAAGAACTACTTATCTCTTAACCTTACAGTCCAGACTGATTTCGGGATAAGGTGTTCATGGATAAACTATACCAAATTTGGTTTAATTCCCACCTAAATGACTTCCTAGGGTTGTTAAGCTTAGGGTGTAACAACCCTAGCCTGTATCCTTCACCAGATTAGGGCTACATAGTGTTACCAAAATATAACATCGTACAATGAACATTTAGTTAACATTAAAATTTCATCACATAAATCATAGCAGTGTCAACTTAAATCATACATATGGTCCCTTATACGAGCCCTCAGGGCCCTAAAAAGACATTGGATACGATTCGGGACTAAATAAGAAACATATGAAATTTTTTAGAAAAAGGCAAAAATTTTCAAACTACAGGTGTTACACGGCTGTGTGGTCAGGCCGTGTGGACTTCGAAATAGGGACACACGACCGTGTCTCAACCCGTGTCCGTATTCGTGTAACTCACTGACAGGGGTCACATTGCCAAGCCATATGCCTGTGTGCCAGGCCGTGTACCCTTCGAAATAACCCCACACTCTCGTGTGCCGGGCCGTGTGCTAGGCCATGTAATAGCCAGACTTGCAACCCTTTGAAAGCTAAAAAGGACACACGGCCGTGTCGCCTGGTCGTGTGTCACACACGACTGAGACACACGCTCGTGTCTCTGCTTGTGTAAACGAAAAATTAGGCCATTTCCAAGCCATTTTTCTCACCCAAACTCACACCTTATGCACAAGCCAATTGAACCTATAATCAAGCATTTAAGACACACTTTACATATGCATATTCAAGCTTACACAACATAAAAACTATCCATTCAACCAATATGCCAAAATGGCACTTCAATTTTAACAATCAAACTTATCTAAACACCTAACCAATTCATTCACTAATTAAACTACCAATTGAATAATTTCATGCCACATTTACCCATATGTTCATATACCTAAAATTTCATGCACAACCAATACCAAATAACCATTTTCACAACTAACATGTACCACACCAATTTGACCAAAAGATGTTTACTTCCAAACTACTAAAACTAACCATTATCAACATCATGCTACATTCATTCCACACCAGCCATTAATTGCTACCACACCATTTCCATCAACATTTCCTTATCATCATATTAACTAACATAACATCAAATTATCAACCACACCAAATACCATATAATCTTAATATCTTACCAAATTTGTTCATTAACCAAAATAACATATATACAAGCCATACATAATGGCTAGATTCATTAAACAAAACACCTATACATGCCATTATAACCATGACTCAAAATCTGCAAAATATACTGATATAATCGATGGATAGTGTGATGGAATTCTCGACAACTTCCAACCCTCACGAGTTTTCGATTATCTAGAAACACAAGAAATTAACACGAAGTAATCATCAAATGCTTAGTAAGTTCATAATTCATAAACAAAGCTTACCATTTCAATTTATAAGCACAAAAACAATTTGAGATAATCCAATATGATTTGGCATTAACCTAAGCAACAACAACCTTTCAAGTTAGATAATCTCACAGCTTAGCAAATCATCTCAATAACATCATAGCTTTTATATACACTACTTATAAACATTCATACTTTCAAGCATATGGCCAAGCATATTTCAAACATCATCAACTTATACCTTTCCATACTTCCATAACATCACTTATTGAAGCATTTTCCGAATCTTTCCTTTTTCATACATGTTCAACCACTAGAATAATATTGGATACGCGAGAATCTCGCACACAATGTGCCAACATGTGGTCAAAACCACTACTATCTCATATCTCGCATCAATGCTCTCTCTCGAGCCATAAATGGATTTACTCACACTAGCTACCAGTTAGGACGTAGCTACACGGTGTTGCTCACCCAAGCTATGAGGTAACCATAACACATGTAGAAAACTCAGTCACCAATAGGGCGTACAAGACCAGTACCAGAAACACAGAACCCTTAATAACATGTCATTTGTATCCTAAATATTCCTAAGGTTCAAACGGGATTCAAAAGTCACCAAAACTTTGTTGGATTTTTTCGTAGAGACATAATACTATAATATAACATAAAAGCATAAAAATTGAACATAATACAACTTTCATTAAATGTACAGACTTACATCGATCGAAAACGAAAATTTATGATAAATTAATTTGATACTTTTTCTTTTCCCCGATCTAAATCTAAACGTTGCTTTTTTTTATCTATATAATCAAATTTAGCTCATTCAATTTCATTCTATTCAATTTAATAAAAAAATCATATTTTGGAAAAAATTACATTTTTGCCCCTAAAATTTTGAATTCATTACAATTTAGTCCCTATCTCATAAAAATGAAAATTCATGCAATTTAGCCCACACCATGCTAGTCAAATATTAAGTTAGTCCTTAGCAATTCCTATATTTCATTTATTTCACATTTTTACCATGAACATTTTTCTATTTTTCAATTAAATACTTAAATGACAAATTCATCAAAAATTCCTTCACAAAAGTTGCTCAACTATCATCAAATATTCACTTTCATCCATCAAATATAAAAAACAACCAATATAAATTCATGGTAAAACCCTAGACTTTTAACAGTTTTATAAATTAATCCTCGGGCTAGCTAGATTAAGCCACAACGACTTTAAAAACATAGAAATCATTAAAAATGGGATGAAAAATACTTACATGCATGAGAATATAGATTGGCTGAATGTTTGAAGCTAAAAAATGGTGGTTTTCTTCCTTACGCATTCGTCTAGATGAAGCTGGACAAGGTAATGTGATTTCTATTTTATTTATTTTGTTTATTTATTATTAAATTACTAATATAACATTTATTAAACATATTAATGATGTCCATAATTGTCCACTACTTAAATTAATGGTTTAATCACTATTTAATGCCACTCATGATTAAAGTTCATAGCAATTTAACACCTTTTTCTAATAGAACATAAGTTTTACACTTTACGCGATTTAGTCATTTTTATCAAATTAAGCATGCAAACGATAAAATTTCTTCACGAAATTTTTATACGATGCTGCTATCATGCTTTAGACCTTAAAATAATAATATGACATCGGATTTGTGGTCCCAAAACCACTATTCTAATTTCACCAAAAATGGGTTGTTACAACTCCCCCTAAGAAATTTTCGTCCCTAAAAATCTTACCAGAGAATAGATTTGGATATTGTTTTATTATAGCTTCCTTGGGTTCCTAGGTGGCCTCCTCTATCCCGTGACATTGCCAAAGAACCTTAACTAAAGCTATGCTTTTATTTCTTAATTCTTCAATCTCTCGTGCCAAAATTCTTATCGGTTCTTTGTTATATGACATGTCGGGTAGAATCTCAACATCTGTCGGAGAAATTATATGTGAAAGGTTAGATCGGTACCGTCGTAACATGGATACATGAAACACATTATGAATCTTTTTTAGCTCTGACGGTAAAGCTAGCCGATATGCCATTGGCCCTATTCTTTCAATAATCTATACAACCCAATAAAACGCGGACTAAGCTTCCTTTTGCAACCGAAATGAAGAACTCTCTACCAAGGCTACACTTTTAAAAATACTTTATCGCTGATTTGAAATTCAATATCTTTAAGTTTCAAAGTTGTACACGACTTTTGTTGATCTGAAGTTGCTTTCAAACTGTCACGGATTACTTTTACATTTTTTTCAGTCTCACAAATCAAATCAACCTCATGTATATTTTTTTCACTAAGCTCGGTCCAACACAAAGGAGTTTGGCATTTTTGGCCATACAAAGCTTCGTACGGTGCCATCTTTATACTTAACTGATAACTGTTATTGTACGCAAATTCAACCAATGGTAAATATTTTTCCCAATTGCCTTTGAACTCTAATATACAACAACGAAGCATATCTTCAAGTATCTGAATTACTCGCTCAGACTGACTGTTCTTTTGAGGATGGAATGTAGTACTAAAATGTAACCGTGAACCTATAGCTTCCTGCAACTTACTCCAAAATCACGATGTAAATCATGGATCTCTATCTCAAATAATAAAAATTAGCACCCCGTGCAATTTAATAATCTTAGAGACGTATAACTCAGCTAATCTCTCTAGGGAGTAATCTGTATGTTTCAGAATATAATGTGCTGACTTCGTTAGACGGTAAAAAATAACCCAAATAACATCTTTCTTTCTCAAAGATAGAGGTAAACCCGATACGAAATCTATAGTAACTCGCTCCCATTTCCACTCCAGTATCATCACCGGCTGCAACAAACCAGAAGGTACCTGATGTTCAGCTTTTACTTGCTGACATACTAAACATTTCGATACAAAATACAAAATTTCACCTTTCATTCTCGGCTACCAATACATCTGTTTTAAATCATTATACATTTTAGTGCTATCAGGATGAATGGTTAATCTACCACAATGAGCTTCATACAAAATCTTCCGAATTAACTTTGAATCCATCGATACATAAACTCTAAATATAAAAAGTATGCAATCATCAGACCCAATCTAAAAATCTAAATTAGTAGTCTTCTCACATAAATTTCGTTTAGCTATCAACGCATCATCGCATTTCTAAGCTTTACAAACCTGTTGTAAGAATAACGGTTTAACTTTTAACTCAGCTAAAATCAAACCATCAACGGACAATGACAACCATGTATTCAACACTCGCAAAGCAAACAGAGATTTTCTACTCAGAGCATCAGCTACCACATTTGCTTTTTCCGAGTGATAATCAATAATCAATTCATAGTCTTTCAACAATTCGAGTCATCTACGCTGTCTTAGGTTTAAATTTTTCTGTGTCATTAAATACTTCAAACTCTTATAATCGGTATAAATATGAAATTTTTCTCCATATAAATGATGTCGCCAAATCTTCAACACAAACACAATTGCTGCCAACTCTAAGTCATGTGTTGGGTAATTTTTTTCATGCGACTTTAACTGTCTGGAAGCATAAGTTATCACTTTACCTTCCTGCATCAAAACACAGCCTAAGCCATTCAAAGATGCATCGCTGAAAATTACAAATTCTTTACCCAATTCAGGCTGAACTAGAACTGGTGCCTCAATCAATAGTGCTTTCAACTGATTGAAACTTTGCTAACATTTTTCTAACCATTCGAACTTCACATCTTTCTGTAAATTTCATGTCATTGGAGTAGCTATCATAAAAAAATCCTTTAACGAATCTTCTTAAATGTTCAGCATGCTCCGTCTCGTCTCAGGAATAGATCAGAATATCATTAATAAAAACCATGATGAATTGGTTTAAATATGGTCTAAAAATTTTGTTAATCAAATCTATAAATACTGCGGATACGTTAGTTAAACCAAATGGCATCACAAGAAATTCATAATGTCTGTACCTGGTCCTGAATGCAGTTTTCGGCACATCTGACTCTTTAACTCACAACTAATAATAACCAAAATGTAGATCAATCTTCAAAAATACCATTGCACCTTTTAACTGATCAAGTAAATTATCAATTGGTGGCAATGGATACTTATTATTGATTGTAACCTAATTAATTTGATGGTAGCCAATACACAATCTCATCGATCTGTCCTTTTTCTTAATGAACAGAGCCAGTATACCCCAAGGCGAGACGCTAGGTCGTGCAAAACACCTATCTGTTAATTCTTGCAACTGAGCTTTCAATTCTTTCAACTCTGTAAGAGCCATTCTATACGGAGCTATCGATATCGGTGATGTTCCCAGTACTAGTTCAATGGAAAATTCAACCTCTTTGACTGGTGGTAATCTAGATAACTCTTCTGGGAATTCATCGGATATTCACAAACCATAAGCACTGATTCAAGTTTCGATTCAGACACTTTAGAATCTAGAACATATGTAAGGTACGCATCACACCATTTTCTCGCGTATTTCTGCGCTAACATAGCTGAAATAACAATAGGCAACTCGTTTGATTCATCTAATTCAATCTGAAGTTTTTCACCATTTTGGCATTTTAGTACAATATGCTTTCATCTACAATTCACTACAGCATCATGCAAAGTTAGCCAATCCATGCCCAGAATCACATCAAACTCATCAAATAGTAATAACATCAAATTGGCTGGAAAGCTATAACTCCGAATCATCAAATGACAGTTCTTGCAAACTTTATCAACTAATGCATACTGACTTAGGAGGTACGATACTTTAACCACAAATTCAATAGGCTCAATAGGTAAACTTTTACTTGATATTAGATTCGCGCATACATACGAATGAGTTGATCAAAGATCAATCAAAGCAGTAAGTTTAGTGTCAAAGATAGAAAAAGTACTAGTAATAACATCTGCAGCAGAAGGTTTCTCTTGCGCACGGATCGCAGAGGCTCTAGCTGGAGCTCGGGCTTTGGACTTCACAGTTGAGTCATTGGTCGAACTTCGACTATTATCCAGATTTCTATGGTTCGTCGGTGATTTCCCTCTCACAAATGTATTGCTCGGTCGAATAGTCTGAATCTTGTCTTTTTCAGGTAACTCAGGACAATCTCAAATAAAATACTCTTGCGAACCATATCAGAAACAGGCTCTGTCATTCATTCGACATTCACCAAAATATCGTCGTCCTCATCTTTGACAATCAGGTTTGTTTGCTTTAACACTACCAACCCTTGCTACTGATGTAGCTTGAGCCTTAGAACTTGCATGTTGCTTACCATGATCTCTGCTACGATATCCCACTAAAGTGGTTGAATGATTATGGTAATCCTTCGATCTCTTTGACGATGAATGGCACGATTTCCCAGTTAATTTCTTTCTTGAATCTCTAGCTTCAGAATTAGCTTTTCTTTTCTCTTTACTAAGCTCATCGGCTTTGTGTGCTTTATCAACCAAAATAACGAAATCTTTCAACTTGAGAATTCCAACTAAAACCTTTATATTTTCATTCAATCCATCTTCAAACTGTTTACACATAGCAACTTCGGTTGGAATGCATTCTCGAGCGTACTTGCTAAATTTGATGAATTGTCTCTCATATTTAGATATTGTCATACAACCCTATTTAAGCTCCAAAAATTCTTTGCGCTTCTGATCGAGAAACCTTTGACTTATATATTTCTTTTAAAACTTGGTTTGAAAGAATTCCCATGTGATTCGCTCTCTCGGTACTACAGAAATCAACGTGTTCCACCACTGATATGCCGAATTTTTCAATAGTGATACGACACATTTAACACACTCTGCCAGTGAACAAGATAACTCATCAAAGACTCGAATCATATTTTCCAACCAAAACTCAACTCTCTCAGGATTATCATCTACTGTAGCCCTAAATTCTTCGGCCCTATATATGCGGATTTTATCAACAGGTGGCTTACTCACACATAAAGGTTCCAAACCTTAAGAAACTATGGGAATCGGTTGGGGAATAGGTGGGGGTGGAGGTCATTGAGTAGCCGGATTTGTTCGGACAAAAATAGATTAAATTACTTACATGCATGAGAATATAGATTAGCCGAATGTTTAAAGCTCAAAAATGATGGTTTTCTTCCTTAGGCATTCGACTAGATGAAGATGGACAAATGTGGTTTTTTGTTTTATTTATTTTGTTTATTTATTATTAAATTACTAATATAACATTTATTAAACATATTAATGATGCCCATAATTGTCCACTATTTAAATTAATGGTTTAACCTCCATCTAATGCCAGTTATGATTAAAGTTCATAGCAATTTAACACCTTTTTCTAATAAAACATAAGTTTTGCACTTTATGCGATTTAGTCCTTTTTTATCAAATTAAGCATGCAAATGATAAAATTTCTTCACGAAATTTTTATACAATGCAACTATCATGCTATAGAACTTAAAATAATAATAAAATAAAGTTTTTGACATCGAATTTGTGGTCCCAAAATTACTATTCTAATTTCACTAAAAACGAGCTGTTATATAGGGTTTAAGTTCTTCCTTTCCCAAACAGATGATCCGCTAAGAGAACCTTACATAGTAATCAGTTAATCATACATTCACTCACTAATCCCCCATAAGAGGATTAGTTCCTCATGGATCTCATGAAAATAATTATCTTGAAAATAAGATATGCATAAAGAATAAATCAATAGAAAGGTTTAGAGAATTCTGAATTGTATTTGATTGATTGTAAGCCAGAATCCACAAGATTTGTTCCAAGTCTACAAAGCAGCTTCTCTAAATAACATGAATACGAAGAACTAACATAAACCTAAAGCCTCAAAGAAAGGAAAAACTAAAACTAAAATTACAAAGAAAACTTAAGAAGATCAAAAGATGTTCTCTAACAAGTGTTTAATAACCTATTTATAGAGTTAGGGTTGTCGTCATCCTCAACCCTAGGTCAACTAATGCTCTCGTATTTAACTTTTAATTGTACAGGCCAAAATGCCCTTGGCTCATAAGTATTTCCCGTACAGGATTAATGTCACGACACCCTAGTGCTTGTGTCTCAACATCGAAGGTAGTATCTTTAGGTTCAAGGTAGCTTCAGGGGTGTGTTGTGACATCTCATGGCTGTGTCGTAACACCAAAGGCAGTATCAAGATTCTTGTATTCTGCTCCCTATGTTGTGACATCGAACTTCCCGTGTTGCAACACAGCAATTAATATTGAGTTTGTACGCCTCCGGATGGTCTCTTGAACACTCACTAAGTATGTTAGCTAGCATTTAGGCCTTATTCAGCTTCTAAGGTCAATAAAAAACTCAAAATATACTTTTTTTATTGAATTTAAACTCAACTATGAAAACTTAACTAAAGCATAATGAAAATGCTTGTCTTGAAGCTCCTCAAGTGCGAAAACTTAGTTCATTCTACTATACCATATTATGACAGATCAATGATGCCTTTTTACAATATTTTTATTAATAGTCAAAGAGTTGTGATATGCTCGCTAAATAAGGTTCTTTATTTTTAATGAGGCATTCAAGTTTTAAACCGTCAACTAGTTCAAGTCGTAATGCATGTTATGTGTAAATATAGGAATATATGATTGGTTGTAAGTCTATTTATGAGGTATGTATGAGATATTTGACATAACGTGTGCCATGCAAGAACAATAGTGTTGGTAGAATGTCTATGTATGAAATGCATATGTATGAATTATGCGGAGTTGTGGAGGATTGTTAAAATTAGGTTGAGATGGAAGACAGAGAAGGGGAAATGATCTGTGATTTGCCTCTGATATAGCATGTAAATGTAAACCGTAAATGGTGAATACCCTAGCCTTGTGGGGGAACAAGTGAATGTTCAAATTAACAAGGAGGATTTGTATAGGTTCAGGTAGACTATATAAAAAATGAATAAATATATATGATATGTGGCTTTGCAGAGGTTCGAGAAAACTATACGGAGAAATATGCTCACCAGTATATGAAAGCCCTTAATAGGTTGTATAAGACTCTAAGAATCTAAGGCTTTAAGTTGTATTTGTGAAATTAAAGTCCATGGCCATGACATTATCGTAAATATGGAAGTTCGTTAGAACTATCTTATATATGGAAGTTTGTCAAGACTATCTTATATGTGGAAGTTCGTCAGGACTATCTTAAATGCGAAAGTTAGTTAGAACTATATTATAAGTGGAAATCCATCAGAACAATCTTATATGTGGAAGTCCGTTAGAACTATATTATAAGTGGAAATTTGATAAACGCTAAATTATACATATTTTTACCTCATGTTTAGCCTATATTTTGGATGGATTTTTATCAATTTTGTGAGAATTGGTACTCTTATTCCTTCCTTTTTATATCTTATACTCAGGAGACCATAGGGAAGAAGAAAGAACGGAAAACGGGCCAAAAACGATGAAAAATAGGCCAAAACGTGCGAACAACACGGGCAAAGAAATGCCACACGGTCGTGCCACACGGTCGTGCCACATGAAGATCACACGGTCAAGCCCTCGACAAGCACGGCCAGGTCACACGGTCGTGCCTCCACCGATAAAAGCACACGGCCTCTGTCGAAGTCACACGGGCGTGGCACACGGGCGTGTTCTAGTCGTGAGGAAAGGGAATTTCACTTAAATTGGGATGCTTAGAGGCTAAGAAAGGCTCCCCATAAGCTCTCTATATAAAGACCTCATGAGGCAGAAGCATGGGAGGTTTTTAGATATGTTTCTTCTCGTTCTTCTGCCACACTAAGGGTAGAAGCAAGGGATTACTCCAAGGGAGAAAGCCGATTAATTTATCTCAGAAGCCGGAATTCTGCAGCAACATAGAGGATCTCCCTAAATTCCTTTAGGGGTTTTTGGTTTCTTTTATGTTTTGTTATTTTATATCTTCTGAGATGTTTTCTTTTTTTATTATGAACTAAACCCCTCAAATACTTGAGGGGGATGAAACCTAAGACAGATCTTGTTATTTATTCTTGATTTATTTGATAAATACTTGAATTGTTCTTAATTATGCGTTCTTCATTATTGATTTAATAATCCTAGGTATTATTTCAAGAATTAGATGTGCTTAGAGTAGAGGAGTAAAAGTCCCTGTGATAAGAGTAGATCTACCATAATTAAGCGGAGTTGCATGCAACCCTAGACATAGGGCGACATAAATCTGCTGGATTAGGGTCAAACCTAATATGGGGAACCATAGATCGAATTAATGCAACCTAGGGAGTTAATTAATAAAGGAACTTTAATTAACAACTTAGGCCTAGTTGCTTTACGCCTCGACGGAGGGTTTAGCATAAATTAGAGATCTCTACGGATCAAGTCAAGTAAAGAAATCATATAGTTCAAGAAAATAGTAACAAGTGAAGTTTAGGTGGATACCCCTTGAGTATTGTCCATATAAATCAGCTTTTCCCTAAAAGTTTTCCCAATTTACTTTTATACTTTCTTAGTTAGTTTTAAATTAGTTTAAACAATCCTCTTTTATTTTTAGGCTAGATAATAGGAAAGAAGTAAGTACTAGTACTTTTGGTTCCCTTGGGTATGATAACTCGGTCTTGCCACTAAGCTGTACTACTGTTCGACAGGTGCGCTTGCCTCAACGTCATGATATTAGTTGGTTTTGGTCTGAACAAGTTCTTTATAAATTTTATTACTTCTTATCACGAGATATTAAGTTTTTGGCGCCGTTACCGGGGATCGAACCCGGGTCGCCCACGTGACAGGCGGGAATACTCACCACTATACAGAAAGTTTTATTATTATTATTATTATTATTATTATTATTATTATTATTTTAAAAATTTTCTTTAAAATTTTTGAGTTTTCTTTGCTTTCTCTTTTTAGGTATTTTTAGTTTATGACTAGAAACAACCCAACAGGACCATTACTTTTTGACGATGATCTAGAAGCAACAATTTGCAGAAATCGCAGAGAAATTAGACTCAGTTTACATTATCCAGAACAAGAGCCTGCGCAAGAGCCAGAACCTACAGAATAGATGGAAGCAATCAAAACGTTCCACCACCTCCCACAATAGTCGCGCCACAAGCAAATCAAGAAGAAGCTCATCGCACTATGTATGATTATGCTAAACCTAGTTTGGCTGGTACCCAAACTAGCATTCTTAGACCTACTATTGCTGCTAATAATTTCGAGTTAAAGCCTAACACTATTCAGATGATACAGCAATTGGTTCAGTTTGATAGTTTACAGGACGAAGATCCAAACTCACACATAGCCAATTTTTTGGAACTTTGTGATACCTTCAAAATAAATGGCGTTTTTGATGATGCCATTTGATTGAGGCTATTTCCATTCTCTTTGAGAAATAAAGCCAAACAGTGGTTAAATTCTTTACCACGAGGCTTAATTACCACATCGGAGTAAGTGACCGAAAAATTTTTACTCAAATATTTTCCTCCAGTTAAAACAACCAAATTACGAAATGATATTTCTTCTTTTGTGCAGATGGATTTAGAAACACTATACAATGCATGGGAAAGATATGAAGATCTTCTGAGAGGGTGCCCTCATCATGGTCTACCTTTGTGGCTACAAGTTCAAACCTTCCACAACGGTTTAAACCCGTCAACTAGACAAATGATCGATACAGCCGTAGGAGGGACGATCAATAATAAAACACCTGAAGCAGCTTATGAATTTATTGAAAAGATGTCATTGAATAATTATCAGTGGCAAGTCATGAGGACAAAGCCAACAAAAGCTGCAGGAGTTTATAATATTGATGTTGTCGCCATGCTTACTAACCAAGTAGAACTTTTAAATAAAAAGTTTGATAATTTTGTTAGTTCTACGCAGGCACAACCAGTGATGCAATGTGATGCGACTCAAGGAAACACGTTTAATCCAGATTTCGCATCTTATGGACATAGCACGGAAACTGAACAAGCCAACTATATGGGTAACAACTCTAGACCTCAAAATAACCCCTATAGTAATACTTATAATGCAGGTTGGAGAAATCACCCAAATTTTTCATGGGGAGGACAAGGAAATCAAAGACAAGAACCTCCTCCAAGATTTTAGCAACCACCACAGCAACATGAGAAGAAGCCAAATCTTGAAGAGATGTTCACCAAATCCATGGCCGCATCGAAAACCCGTTTTCAAAGCACTGAAATGGCACTGAAAAATCAGCAAGCATCAATTCAAGGGCTTGAAAACCAAATTGGACAACTTGCAAAATTAATCTCAGAAAGACCACAAGGAGGATTGCCGAGTAACACTGAGCCAAATCCTAGAGAACATGTCAAAGCGATTACTTTAAGAGATGGAAAGGTCCTAGCCGAACCAGAAAAGAGGACTATCCCAGACCTTTCAGAAGAAAAGGCAGCAGAACCCGAGGATAACACTCTACCGACACTCAAGGAATATAAACTGCGCATCCCATATCTGGTAAAATTAAAGAAAGACCATACAGACGCTCAATTCGGTAAGTTCCTTGAACTTTTTAAACAATTACACATTAACTTACCTTTTGTTGAAGCAATTTCACAGATGCCGAAGTATGCGAAGTTCCTTAAAGAACTTCTGACAAATAAAATGAAGTTGGAAGAATTGGCCACAGTAGAACTCAATGAGGAATGCTCAGCTATTCTCCAAAATAAACTGCCAGCAAAATTGAAAGATCCAGGGAGTTTTACTATCCCTTGTCTGATTGGTAGTTTACTTATTAATAAAGCTTTAGCTGATTTAGGTGCTAGCATTAATCTCATACCTTACAAAATGTTCAAACAACTAGGTCTCGAGGAACCCAAACCCACTAGGATGAGTATTTAATTAGCCGATAGATCTGTTAAATATCCTAGGGGAATCATCGAAGATGTGTTAGTAAAGGTAGATAAATTTATATTCCCTGTTGATTTTGTTGTGCTTGACATGGATGAGGATATTGAAGTACCTTTAATTTTGGGACGACCATTTTTAGCTACTGCTAGAGCTATTATTGATGTAGGGGATGGCAAATTAGTACTTAGAGTTGGCGAGGAAGAAGTTGTCTTTAAAATTGATGATGCCATGAGATTCTCTAAAGAACAAGATGATTCGTGTTATTTTGTTGATATTATTGACTATTTTGTTCAAGATAATCTCCAGGAGCTTTCTCTCACAAACACGTTGGAACTGTGTCTTGTTCAAGGTGGGGGGAAAAATGAAACTACCCCCAAAATTAACGAAGTAAGGAAAGAGTTGGATTCTAATGAAATCATCACTAGGCACATAAGTTATGAAAATTTAAAGATGAGTGATGAATTTAGACAAAAACCTTCCATTACTGAACCCCCTAAATTAGAACTAAAACAACTGCCAGATCATTTAGAATATGCCTTTTTAGGGGAAGAATCAACTTTACCAGTCATTATCGCATCCGATTTAAGCCTTGCAAAGAAAGAAGAACTACTCCATGTGTTAAGAGAACACAAACGTGATATAGCTTGGAAAATTTCAGATATCAAGAGAATTAATCCTTCTTTCTGCACCCACAAAATTTTAATGGAGGACGAATTCAAACCATCAATGCAAGTCCAGAGACGATTGAATCCCAACATGAAAGAAGTTGTAAAAGCCGAGGTAATTAAACTTCTTGATGCAGGTATTATCTATCCTATTTCTGACAGTTCTTGGGTAAGCCCGGTGCAGGTTATTCTTAAGAAAGGTGGATTGACCGTGGTATCTAATGACAAGGAAGAGTTAATACCTACAAGAACAGTCACAGGATGGAGAGTTTGCATTGATTATAGGAAGCTGAATGACGCCACTCGAAAAGATCATTTCCCATTGCCTTTTATTGATCAGATGTTGGAAAGATTATCAGGTCATATGTACTATTGTTTCGTAGATGGCCTCTCTGGTTACTTCCAGATCCCAATAGCTCCGGAAGATCAAGAGAAAACAACGTTCACATGCCCATACGGTACGTTTGCTTATCGCAGAATACCTTTTGGTTTATGTAATGCTCCTGCTACTTTTCAGCGATGCATGCTAGCTATCTTCAGTGAATTCGAGGAAGACATCATGGAGGTATTTATGGATGATTTTTCAGTTTTTGGTAATTCTTTCCAACTTTGTCTTAATAATCTAGAACGTATTTTGATCAGATGTGAAGAGACAAATTTAGTGCTAAACTAGGAAAAATGCCATTTTATGGTTCAAGAGGGTATTGTTTTAGGACATAAAATTTCTAGTAAAGGGATAGATGTAGATAAAGCAAAAATTGAAACTATTGAAAAACTACCTTCTCCTAATTCAGTTAAGGCTATAAGAAGCTTTTTAGGACACGCCGGTTTTTATCGAAGATTCATTAAAGACTTTTCTAAAATAGCTAAGCCTTTAAGTAAATTACTAGAAAAAGACGTACCCTTCAATTTTGACCAAGAATGTCTGGAATCTTTCAACAACCTTAAGGAAAATTTAGTTAACGCCCCGATTATGATTTCACCTGATTGGAATCTACCTTTTGAACTAATGTGTGATGCAAGTGATTTTGCAGTAGGTGCAGTTTTGGGACAGCGAAGGAACAAACACTTCCAGCCGATCTATTATGCTAGCAGAACTTTGACAGCCGCTCAAGCAAATTACACGACCACAGAGAAATAATTGCTAGCTGTTATTTTTGCATTTGACAAATTTAGATCTTATTTAATTTTGTCAAAAGTCATTGTTTATACTGATCATTCAGCTCTTCGCTACCTCTTAACTAAAACTGATGCAAAATCTCGATTAATAAGATGGATTCTATTGTTACAGGAATTCGACTTGGAATGAACTTGATTTTAAAAGTGTAGGAGAGAAGAGATTAATGCAGTTGAATGAACTTGATGAATGGCGCTTCAATGCTTACGAGAACTCACGACTATATAAGGAAGCCATGAAGCTACGTCATGACAAAAGGCTGAAACAACCCAAGCAATTCAAAACAGGTGATCTCGTCGTACTTTACAACTCAAGGCTGAAACTATTCCCTGAAAACTCAAGTCAAGGTGGTCAGGTCCATTCACTGTTCTAAATGTCTTTCCATACGGCAACATTGAGGTAACTCACCCTAACCACGGTACGTTCAAGGTAAACGGCCATAGGCTTAAACATTATAGAGGTGAGAATTTTGCGAAAAATAGGGAGGAGCTTCGGCTCCACCACATCCCCTCTTGACACATCCAGGTAGAGTCGAGCTTAGACTCTAAATAAGCGCTTCTCGGGAGGCAACCCGAGCACTAACTTAGTAACTTTCTTTTCTTTAAAATCTTTAGTATTTTTTCATGCATAAACTAACTCTTTGAATGCAGAAATTTAGGACCACACGGCCAGGCACACGGGCGTGCCTCAGGCCGTGCACACACTTAAAATAGGGACACGGTCGTGCAGCCAGACCGTGCACAAACAGAGTAAAAATTTTCCCAAAACACAGGCTATCGATAAATTCCCACGACCGTGTGATTTGGCCGTGACGACCTTACGAATTCCACACGGGCTATCAACACCGCCCCACGGCCGTGCGGCATGGCCGTGGCAACCCTGTAGTATCAACACGGGCTTGCACAAATCCCCACGCCCGTGTCCGTAGCCCGTGGAAGACACTGTTAAATTTCACACGCCTGTAGCACATATCACACGACCGTGTGATACACGAACACGATCGCACACGGCCGTGTATACCATTACACGACCGTGTGAGTAACGAAGACCTGATCTCCCACGGCCATGTGAACCAACCACACGGGCATGCTCATCGGAACCAGACGTGTATAAAGACCGATTTTCAAAAAACATGGGCTAAACAGGACTCACACGGGCGTGTGACATGCCCGTGTGACCCAAAATGTATAAATATGAGTCATTTTTCACTTTTCCTTTTCACTCAAACCCTAACATTTCTCACCCAAACTTCCCCCTAAGCCACCACAAACGCCGCCACAGTCCTCCAAACGCCACCAATACGATTTCATCCTTCCCACACCCGTGTAACAGCCCCCACGACGGTGCAAACTCGTAATTGGTTCTATTTTCTCATTTATTTTTTATTTTATTTCATTTATTTAATTTTTATTTTATTTATTTTGGTCTAATTTGTTGATACAAGCATGGAACTAGGAAATATAGGATGAATAATCTAGACTAATATAGAATCAATTAGGATAACATACCACTTAATTTTATTTTTGCTTGCCATTTAGATTTCATTTTATTTTGCCACTTGGACACATATTTGCATGCCATTTTTCTCATAAGTTAATATATACATGCCTATAGTTCTTAGTTTTTGTCATAAGTTTTTAATATGATTAGATTTTACTATTCAGGTTACTCCTCATTTGTTTTTTTAGGAAAAATATCAATTTACATTTTAAATTATTTTTTTTAATCTCAATATTTAGGACTAATACTTTTGTTTTTTTTCAGATACCATGTCATCATCGCGCGCCAGAAAAGCTACTGTCCTCGCCTCCAAGAAACGAAAGGGACCAGGAAGTTCTTCATCGAGGCCCACCTCTGAGATACGCCACCCGTTCCTCACATTTTCGCAGGACTCCCAAGAGGAACGCTACCAATTACTCCGAACACGCACTATCTCGATGGGCCGATGCATTGGCTGGGAGGCCCTCACGCAAGTAAACCTGGTAGACAATGTCCGAGCCCTGCTATCTACCGTATCCATGGGACCAGTTCTTTAGGATTGTGGAGCCCACCTACCTAGAACTCACTCTCGAGTTCTGCTCCACATTCCACCTCCAGACCGTCATGAACAGATTCGACGATCTCGGCATGGTTCAATTTCGATTAGGAGGTCTTATGCGACAGCTGAGTGTTCCAGAGTTCGGCACGGCTCTCGGTCTCTACACCGAGCAGTTCATGGCAGAAGAAGACTTCCCTACTCTTTCTAGGCGCATCCACATCCGACCCCTCGACTGCTGGAACGAGATTGCTCCAGGACGACAGATCTATAATCCCAGCATCAGCAAAGCATCCGCCCTCCCTCCTTCTCTCAGGTATATTCACGCCCTCCTTGTTCACACCTTGACAGGTAGACGGGAGAGTATAGGCGTCGTCAACACTCACAACGTCTATTTCCTCTGGTGCATGGCCAATGGCCACCCCATCGACCTTGCCTACTTCATAGCGTTGGCCATGCAGCACCAGACTGAGAGGCACCGCAAGGGAGTCGTATCCATGGGCCCGTACATCACACGACTAGGCCGCTACTTCGGCCTACTCAACACCGCAGCCCAGACATCCTCGTACTCCCTACTTGGCCAGATATCCTCCCAGGGCATCCAGAGCATGCTCTCCATGAGGATGGTAGAGCGACGGCCAGGTGGCGGCCACTTTCACTTCCGCCTTGTCCAGGAAGGCGAGGACCCAGAGGACGTTGCTGATAATATCCCACTGCCACCACCTGAGGAGGATGCATCCGTCGAGCCATCACGCCTCAGATGACCTACCCAGACAGCAGCCCCACATGCTGACATACACGAGTGCCTGGATCGATTTGAGCAGCGCCTTGATTACATCGACGCCACTGTAGCGCACATATGTCAACACCTCGGCATTTTCCCACCACCACGAGATCCATCAGAGGACTAGATCCTCTTTTATATTTATTTTTTATCTTTATTTTGTTTTACTTTTATTTTATCTTTTATCTTTTATTATTACTTTATTCTAACTCTTAAACACTGATCCTTATTTTCACCTTTTCTTCTAACTTTATTTTCCTTTTTAGGTTTATTTTTCATTTTTTTCTTTATTTTAATTTTCATTTTTTATTTATTCTGTTTATTTTATTTTCTTCGACCATCTCCTAATGAAGTAACCCCTCTTCATCTTAACCTCCCACGACTAATAAATCCATTCGCAGTTTCAAAGGAGCCTTACAGCTCAAATCTCTACGGAAATGGAAACACCGTGCCACATATGCCAACTCTTCCCATATCTGTCTCACAAATCCATCCACATTTCAGGGAGTTTCATATCTCTCCCCCTCTTATGATATTATGCTTTTATTGTTAATATTATCCTTGTACATTGAGGGCAATGTACATCTTAAGTGTGGGGGGAACGTACCTTAAATTTTATTTTATTCTCTTTGAAATCCCTGAAATTGTTATAACTAAGTGCACTGTCCTCAATAGCATGATCTTTAGTTTACTATTAGGAATTAATTCTGATTGATTTATAATTTTTATTGATATGCTGAGAATTAAGATATAGGTGCTTGTACTTTGATTATTCAAACTTTAAAACATTAAGGAATCAAGCATGATAAGTTGAAATTTTTGAGAACTCTAATTTTTGCATAAGTTATCTTCCCTAAATTTAAGTACTATCTTGAGATTTGAAATTCGCAGGATTGACATCAAAGCCATAATTCTGGTGAGATCTTGAGCCTTTTGAGCATACATTCTTTCGTGCTTACTGTTATTATTGCTTTGAGTGAGTCAACACTGAATTGTTATTCTAGAACTTGCTTTGATTATACATGTCAAGACCACATCATTGATTTGATATACCGAGATGATAAAGGCACCCAAGACTTAACCCACTCACTTTACAAAAGCCTACCTCCATAATCTAACCCCTAGTGAACCCCATTGAGCCTAACAGCATTTTCCTTGACTCACCCTCTAATTATTAACCAATAACCCATTTTTGTTGAATTTTCCATTCAATTACTTTTTGATCCCTATTTTTGTCGAGATTTGAGTTGAATTTTTATCTAAGCTTTATTCTCTTTTCCAGTATGTAAATCTTTACTCAATTCATTGTTCTTAAAAAAAATGTGTACATACAGTCTAATTCAGTTGTAATATGTAATAGTTCAAATTAAGTTTTTGCATATTTCTCTCTTAAGGCTACCAAATTGATGTTATTAAGCTTTGAAAATATGTTCCAGTGATAGAGATTTTTCTAGCTAGATAATTTTTTTCAATTCAATCTCGATTCTAACCCTCTTTTTGCAGCCTGTGACAATACCCCTAACCAAGCCCCGTTACAACCATGAAAAGACCTCTTGATCGATATATCATATCAAACTATAGTGGTGGAGATTTGATTTTCGTGCAAGCTTATGGTAATAACTTTTCAGGTTGACTAAAGAGTGCTTAAAATTTTGAACCCTAAACACTTCGAGTGAATAGAGTGAACCTCTAGTGAGGATGTCAACTCCTGTTAATTAAGATGGAGAGATAACTACTTAGAAAGAAGGAAGAGACTTATGTTTTCAATGACAAAATTCTCAACTTAAATTGATTGAATCTTTAATGTTCTTCTAATTGAATTTTTCATTGCATGATTACCTGTGGATTAGTTTGAAACATTATTGATAAAGATTATAGGTTGAGAAGAATGATTCTTTTTAGGGATTGAGATTTTGCTTGAGGACAAGTAAAGGCTTAAATGTGGGGGTATTTGATAAACGCTAAATTATACATATTTTTACCTTATGTTTAGCCTATATTTTGGATGGATTCTTATCAATTTTGTGAGAATTGGTACTCTTAATCCTTCCTTTTTATATCTTATACTCAGGAGAGAATAGGGAAGAAGAAAGAACGGAAAACGAGCCAAAAATGATGAAAAAAGGGCCAAAATGTGCGAACAACACGGGCAAAGAAATGCCACACGGCCGTGCCATACGGTCGTGCCACATGAAGATCACACGGTCAAGCCCCCGACAAGCACGGCCAGGTCACACGGTCGTGCCTCCACCGATAAAAGTACACGGCTTCTGTCGAAGTTACACGGGCGTGGCACATGGGCGTGTTCTAGTCGTGAGGAAAGGGAATTTTACTCGAATTGGGATGCTTAGAGGCTAAGAAAGGCTCCCCATAAGCTCTCTATATAAAGACCTCATAAGGCAGAAGCACGGGAGGTTTTTAGATATCTTTCTTCTTGTTCTTCTGCCACACTAACGGTAGAAGCAAGGGATTACTCCAAGGGAGAAAGCTGATTAATTCATCTCAGAAGCCGGAATTCTGTAGCAACATAGAGAATCTCCCTAAATTCCTTCAGGGGTTTTTGGTTTCTTTTATGTTTTGTTATTTTATATCTTCTGACATGTTTTCTTTTTTTATTATGAACTAAACCCCTCAAATACTTGAGGGGGATGAAACCTAAGATAGATCTTGTTATTTATTCTTGATTTATTTGATAAATACTTGAATTGTTCTTAATTATACGTTCTTCATTATTGATTTAATAACCCTAGGTATTATTTCAAGAATTAGATGTGCTTAGAGCAGAGGAGCAAAAGTCCCTGTGATAAGAGTAGATCTACCATAATTAAGCGAAGTTGCATGCAACCCTAGACATAGGGCGACATAAATCTGCCGGATTAGGGTCAAACCTAATATGGGGAACCATAGATCGAATTAATGCAACCTAGGGAGTTAATTAATAAATGAACTTTAATTAACAACTTAGGCCTAGTTGCTCTACACCTCGACGGAGGGTTTAGCATAAATTAGGGATCTCTACGGATCAAGTCAAGTAAAGAAATCATATAGTTCAAGAAAATAGTAACAAGTGAAGTCTAGGTGGATTCCCCCTTGAGTATTGTCCATATAAATCAGCTTTTCCCTAAAAGTTTTCCCAATTTACTTTTATACTTTCTTAGTTAGTTTTAAATTAGTTTAAACAATCCTCTTTTATTTTTAGGCTAGATAATAGGAAAGAAGTAAGTACTAGTACTTTTGGTTCCCTTGGGTACGATAACTCGGTCTTGCCACTAAGCTATACTACTGTTCGACAGGTGTGCTTGCCTCAACGTCGTGATATTAGTTGGTTTTGGTCTGAACAAGTTCTTTATAAATTTTATTACTTCTTATCACGAGATATCAAAATTCGTCAAGGGTATTTTACAAATAGGATTCTGCAACGAGGGGATTCGTTTTTATGAGTCTGCCAAAAAGATGATTTGTTGTTAAGAGTAGGCCACTATGCATGTGCTTATTGATAATATAAGACAGATGCAAATTATTTTGATCCGCCAGATCTGTTCTTAAAGCTTTGAATCTAAATTAGCCATGGGATTCAATCTTGTGAAGGTTAGCAAAGATGCTCGAGTTTTTAGATCTACTCTTAATAAGTCTGCCAAGATTGAGCTATTTGTTTGTGCGAGTTTGTATATGAAAGATATGACATTCCACTAGAATTGTTTGTTTGATTAATATGTGTTGGCTTTCTTTATTAACTTGTTATGAGGGTCTAACTTATGAATACATCGGTATGTTTTGTAGAGTATGAATCCGTATACTTGGAGCTAAAACCTAATTCTACAAGGACTATATTATGTACCTAAGTCTGTTAAGACAAGCCACTAATGGCAGTCCGCAAAAAGAACTATCCACCAAGATCTGTTTTATCTGGTTATCTATAATTTATTGAGGAAAAAGGTGATATGGGAATCATCTATGGGTTTTCTTCATAAGTTCGCAAATAAGAATCCGCAATGATTTCCTTTCAAGGAAGTAGTTGTATACAGATCCGCATAGGCAACTAATGAAGATAGAGTTCGTAGGGATAATCCACTAAGAGATCAATCACTACTAAATCTGTATTTTGGTATTACCTCTATTAGTGGAAGCTTTATGTGTGCAAGGCTTTGTATAGTCAAACGTGAAACCTTCTGTTATCAAGTCGTTAGATGTAGATCGATTGTAATCAAATAAGATGAATTATTCTCCAAGATGTACAAGGAAATAAGCGATGGTGTTTTGAGGGTAATGTACCAAGTACAAGTGAGCCAGTTCATGTGATATAGACACTACGCCAATGAGATTGGCAAGCCATCCTAGTACAGACAATCATACTTAAATTTTATATCATAAAGATCCAATTTGTTAGAATATTGCTAAAGTAAGGTATGGATACTTCATTAAGTTCAACTTACATATGTGACATTATGTATTGCAAATATTAAGGAAATTAAAGAGGTTACGGAGGGACCAAGCCAGAAACTGTCGTGCTTAGGCAGAACTGTTTCTTGCTGTAATATGCATACAACGAGGTGACCCAGAGGTGGAGCCTTAGGGTTAGACATAAGTTGAAATTAGATAGGTTTGTAGGACAAATCTCAAAATTCAAATAAAATTGTCTGTATATTAAGACTACTTTGAGCAATATAAATATATTAAATTCATGTAGTTGGCAAAGTTGATTATTGAATTAAGTTATAAATATTATTGGAAATTAATTAATCTATTAGGGGGAGTGCATTAAATGAATGTGTTAGTTAAAATTTAAAATTTTGGAGCATAGCATCCTATAACCCAAATCCGGTGGTTGAGTCGGGTATAGGGTGTTACATCAAATAAGTTGATCTACTTGATCATAAACATCTAGTAGGATTTCTCTAATAGATTTCATGTTATTATCATTAAATAAAAATCATAAGATATTCAAATTCCATATTTTATGGTCACTACAGAGGAAATGATTGACCAGTGTAGGACCTTGATCATTAGGCCTTAATGATATTGTTCTAAAACCAAGGTTTAAACGGGATCCATCTTTCATCCTAGATAAGAATTTTGTCCTCATTATCGATGTTCCATCTTAATACTTTTTTCCAGGAAACTAAGATATTCTAAGATACTATTCAATTCATATGAGCATATTCTACCTTTTCTAGCTTGAATTGGAGTTGATGATGAGAAATAGATCCCTTTTAAAATCAGTGCCTATTTCGACTAGGGTTCCTGGTTGAAACGCCATACTTGTTGGGTTAATAAAGACAAGTTGAAAGCATGAAAATCATGAAACCCTATTCCTTCATTCTTCATGGGTATTACCAATTTATTCCAAGATATTCAATTGATTGAGTTGTTCGTTGAATTAGCTCATCCTCAGCAAACATTATTAAGGAGAACATTCACATCAAAACAAAATGATAGGGATTTAAAACAATTCACAATATACATTGGCATCGAAGACATCACCACTTTCGTAAGAATTACTTGACTAGCTTGAGTAAAAAACTTTCCTTTCCAACTTCTAATACATAAACAAATCTTGTCTCTAAGAAAAAAAAAGCATTTTTCTTCCCTTTTTTTCGGATGGATGGTAGCCCATGATAGTTTGAGTTAAGAAGCGTCTTTGGAATTCTCATGGCTACTAAGATGGAATCCTCAGTATCCATATAAGTGTATTTGGAGAGAAAAAGATTGAAGACTTGTTAAATTAATGGTTTGTCTTATAGCTTCTTTAAAGAGATCAATATAGTGAATAATATTAGAGACATTCTCAATATTGGTAGTACAAAATAGAATATAGTCGTTTGCAAAAAGAATGAGGGAGATAGGTAGGAACTTGGGTGAAATACGATATCCTTCAATAGATCCTACTGGTTCAATATTCGCTGCAACACCTCTTACTTGATTCGATCATCGGGTCCAATCTACATGATGCCACATTCATTGTCGGAACAACGACAGTCACATACGCAATAAATAATCATTTACACATGTAATTAAGTTTTAATCACAACCAAATCATGCTACACAATCAATTCTGAATCTTAATCGAGCTTATGAAAGCTCTTATGTCAACCTGAACTCGAAATAAGACCAAATTACAAAGTTTTTAAAAGTTTAAGGCCAACATCGTGATGTCATCCCTTCTACGTTTTGACATCAACAAACAATTTAACGTCACATCACGACCTTAGGCCACTCAACATCGCGACGTCACATACTGTCAACCAACGTTGCGACGAAGAAAAATGTTCATCAGGACGAGGACCCTGTTTTTGGTAAAAATGAATCATTTGGTACCTATTCCAAGTTTCTAACAACAATCATTTAACATATATACCAAATACCAATTTCATTTAATAGTCAAAGAGTTGTGATATGCTCGCTAAATAAGGTTCTTTATGTTCAAGTCGTGATGCATGTTATGTGTAAATATGAGAATATATGGTTGGTTGTAAGTCTATTTATGAGGTATGTTGAGATATTTGACACAACGTGTGCCATGCAAGAACAATAGTGTTGGTAGAATGTCTGTGTATGAAATGCATATGTATGAATTATGCGGAGTTGTGGAGGATTGTCAAAATTAGGTTGAGATGGAAGATGGAGAAGGGGAAATGATATGTGATTTGCCTCCGATATGGCATGTAAATGCAAACCGTAAATGGTGAATACCCTAGCCTTGTGGGGGAACAAGTGAATGTTCGAATTAACAAGGAGGATTTGTATAGGTTCGGGTAGACTATATAAAAATGAATAAATATATATGATATGTGGCTTTGTAGAGGTTTGGGAAAACTATACAGAGAAATATGCTCACTAGTATATGAAAGCCCTTAATAGGTTGTATAAGACTCTAAGAATCTAAGGCTTTAAGTTGTATTTGTGAAATTAAAATCCATGGCCATGACATTACGGTAAATGTGGAAGTTCGTTAGAACTATCTTATATGTGGAAGTTTGTCAAGACTATCTTATATGTGGATGTCCATCAGGACTATCTTAAATGCGAAAGTTCGTTATAACTATATTATAAGTAGAAATCCATCAGGACTATCTTATATGTGGAAGTCCGTCAAAACTATATTATAAGTGGAAGTTCTTCAAGGCTATTTTACAAATAGGATTCTGCAACGAGGGGATTCGCTTTTATGAGTCTGCCAAAAAGATGATTTGTTGTTAAGAGTAGGCCACTATGTATGTGCTTATTGATAATATAAGACATATGCAAATTATTTTAATCCGCCAGATCTGTTCTTAAAGCTTTGAATCTAAATTAGTCATGGGATTCAATCTTGTGAAGGTTAGCAAAGATGCTCGAGTTTTTAGATCTACTCTTAATAAGTCCGCCAAGATTGAGCTATTTGTTTATGCGAGTTTGTATATGAAAGATATGACATTCTACTAGAATTGTTTGTTTGATTAATATGTGTTGGTTTTCTTTATTAACTTGTTATAGGGGTCTAACTTATGAATCCATCGGTATGTTTTGTAGAGTATGAATCCGCATACTTGGAGCTAAAACCTAATTCTACAAGGACTATATTATGTACCTAAGTCTGTTAAGACAAGCCACTAATGGCAGTCCGCAAAAAGAACTATCCACCAAGATCTGTTTTATCTGGTTATCTATAATTTATTAAGGAAAAATGTGATATGGGAATCATCTATGGGTTTTCCTAATAAGTTCGCAAATAAGAATCCGCATTGATTTCCTTTCAAGGAAGTAGTTGTATATAGATTCGAATAGCCAACTAATGAAGATAGAGTTCGTAGGGATAATCCACTAAGAGATCAATCACTACTAAATCTGTATTTTGGTATTACCTCTATTAGTGGAAGCTTTGTGTGTACAAGGCTTTGTATAGTCGAACATGAAACCTTCTGTTATCAAGTCGTTAGATGTAGATCGATTGTAATCAAGTAAGATGAATTATTCTCCAGGATACATAAGGAAATAAGCGGTGGTGTTTTGAGGATAATATACCAAGTACAAGTGAGCCAGTTCGTGTGACATAGACATTACGCCAATGAGATTGGAAGCCATCCTAGTACAGATAGGGGTGTTCAATCGGTTAACTGACCCAAAACACCATTAACCAACCCTTCAAAAATTTTAACCATTAACCGAACCGAAATTTTTTTCAAAAAAATTAACCGAACCGAAATTTTTTCGGTTAATTGGGTTGGTTAACTGAATTAACCGAAAATTATATTTTTTTTATTTTTGGTTAAAATAAGTATAAAATTAACCGAATTACCCGATTTACCCGTATTAACCGAATTAACCGAATTAACCAAATTAACCAAATTATTTTTATTTTTATTTATTAAATTATTTGTAATTTTTATGATTGGGTTGGGGAATTAGTTTGGATAATTGGATTGGGTAATTAGTTTTAGTTTAATTGGGTTTATGTTGGATTGGGTTTGAATGAATAGTGGGCTATTTATATATTATAATTTTATTTATTAATTTTTTCGGTTAAATAAAAAAAATTCGGTTAATCGACCGGTTTCGAACCGAATTAACCGTTAACCGAAAACTCAAAAAATTATTAACCAACCCCCGATCGAAAAAATTTGGCTAACCGATCGATTAACCGAATTAGGTCGGTTAACTGAATTTTTTCGATTTTACCCGAATTTTGCACACCCCTAAGTACAGACAATCATACTTAAATTCTATATCATAAAGAGCCAATTTGTTAGAATATTGCTAAAGTAAGGTATGGATACCTCATCAAGTTCGAACTTACGTATGTGACATTATGTATTGCAAATATTAAGGAAATTAAAGAGGTTACGGAAGGACCAGGCCAGAAACTGTCGTGCTTAGGCAGAATTGTTTCTTGCTGTAATATGCATACAACAAGATGACTCAGAGGTGGAGCCTTAGGGTTAGACATAAGTTGAAATTAGATAGGTTTGTAGGACACATTTCTAAATTCAAATAAAATTGTCTGTATATTAAGACTACTTTGAGCAATATAAATGTATTAAATTCATGTAGTTGGCAAAGTTGATTATTGAATTAAGTTATAAATATTATTGGAAATTAATTAATCTATTAGGCGGAGTGTATTAAATGAATGTGTTAGTTAAAATTTAAAATTTTGGAGCATAGCATCCTATAACCCAAATTTGGTGGTCGAGTCGGGTATAGGGTGTTACACCAAATAAGTTGATCTACTTGATCATAAACATCTAGTAGGATTTCTCTAATGGTTTTCATGTTATTATTATTAAATAAAAATCGTAAGATATTCAAATTCCATATTTTATGGTCATTAGAGAGGAAATGATTGACCAATGTAAGACCTTGATCATTAGGCCTTAATGATATTATTCTAAAACCAAGGTTTAAAAGGGATCCATCTTTCATCCTAGATAAGAATTTTTTTCCTCATTAACGATGTTCCATCTTAATACTTTTTTCCAGGAAACTAAGACATTCTAAGATACTAGTCAATTCATATGAGCATATTCTACCTTTTCTAGCTTGAATTGGAGTTGATGATGGGAAATAGATCCCTTTTAAAATTAATGCCTATTTCGACTAGGGTTCCTGGTTGAAACGCCATGCTCGTTAGGTTAATAAAAACAAGTTGAAAGTATGAAAATCATGAAACCCTATTCCTTCATTCTTCATGGGTATTACCAATTTATTCTAAGACATTCAATTGATTGAGTTCTTCATTGAATTAGCTCATCCTCAGCAAACATTATTAAGGAGAACATTCACATCAAAACAAAATGATAGGGATTTAAAACAATTCACAATATACATTGGCATCGAAGACATCACCACTTTCGTAAGAATTGCTTGACCAGCTTGAGTAAGAAACTTCCCTTTCCAACTTCTAATACATAAACAAATCTTATCTCTAAGGAAAAAAAAAAGCATTTTTCTTCCCTTTTTTTTTCGGATAGATGGTAGCCCATGATAGTTTGAGTTAAGAAGCGTCTCTGGAATTCTCATGGCTACTAAGATGGAATCCTCAGTATGCATATAAGTGTATTTAGAGAGAAAAAGATTGAAGACTTGTTAAATTATTGTCTTATAGCTTCTTTAAAGAGATCAATATAGTGAATAATATTAGAGACATTCTCAATATTGGTAGTACAAAATAGAATGTAGTCGTTTGCAAAAAAAAGAAGAGAGATAGATAGGAACTTGGGTGAAATACAATATCCTTCAATAGATCCTACTTGTTTAATATTCGCTGCAATACCCCTTACCCGATCCGATCATCGGGTCCAAGCTACATGATGCCACATTCATTGTCAGAACAACGACAGTCAAATACGCAATAAATGATCATTGACATATGTAATTAAGTTTTAATCACAACCAAATCATGTTACACAATTAATTCTGAATCTTAATCGAGCTTATGAAAGCTCTTATGTCAACCTGAACTCGAAATAATACCAAATTGCAAAGTTTTTAAAAGTTAAAAAGCCAACATCGTGATGTCATCCCTTCTACTTTTTGACATCAGCAAACAATTTTTCACGTCACATCACGACCTCAGGCCACTCAACATCGCGACGTCACATACTGTCAACCGACGTTGCGACGAAGAAAAATGCTCGTCGGGACGAGGACCCTGTTTTTGGTGAAAATGAATCATTTGGTACCTGTTCCAAGTTTCTAACAACAATCATTTAACATATATACCAAATACCAATTTCATTTAAATCAAAACATACCAAATGAGTTAAACATACAATTTCAACCTCATATAAAGCATTCCACACCTATTCATCAATTATACTTAATAATTCAATGCCATGAAATACATATCAACCAAGTTAACCTAACACTAAACCTTATATATGTACAATAAGACTTACCATTTCACTTGATTTACATATACTAGTGCACCTTATACACATCTATAGCATATAAGCCTTAATTTTAACCATCAACCATCAAAACTAGACTACATTTTACAAGCATATTTCAAGTTGCTAATGTTCAAATAAATTTCCATTTGACCAATCAAACAAGCTGCCATTTCTAACTCATTTCATACCATTCCATATGTCATTCATCTAGTTACATATCATCATAACCTTAAGCATGAAATACATATATATATTCATCTCTATATATGATCCAAAACACTGACCAAACATATCATATGAAATGGTTAAGTCAAATTGCCAAGAGCAAACACATTTACATACTAAGACGTACCACAAGACACCTTATAACTAATCCATTTAGCAATCATTCAAACTATCCTTTGGCACAGTGTGACATATCTATACATAACATCAATCAAATATATTAGAAGCATTCTCAAATCATACATGATTCAAACCCTAATCAAAGTCATGTAATCATACATATATTAACATTGCAAAATACCTTTCATTCTCCATTCAATGGTTAAATTTACATTTTCAAAAAAGTGAACATCACCCGATAGAATTTTACCCGATAGAATTTTAGTAAAATGGACTTGGATACATACGGGAATGTAATGTTTATACAAGCTGACATTATAACCGAGTTGCTCACACAAGTTAACATTATATCGAGGTTACCTGTCTGTGCTAAACCTATGATACATCTAACTCGAGAATCTACAATAAATGCTAAATCTTGTAATAACATGTAAATCCCTGATCAAATACATGTATAACCCTAATAGCATACCATACGTATCCTAATTTTTTACTAAGTTCACTCGGGCATTACTTTCATATAAATGTCAATATCAAATCATGCACATATTTCATTTTTTATTTACAACGCATACAATCAATCAATAATCATATTAACATCTTGTATTATCTCCATACAACCAATATTTACACGAATTTGCAATTCAGTCCAATACAAGACATTTGTGCCAAATTCCCTAATTCTACTAAATTCTAACAAGTTCCATATGAACTTACTTGGTCAAAACAACAAACGAATTGAATCGTTAAGGACTAATCAACAATTGTGACTTTTCCTCAATTATTTCCGATTTGATCCAATTCTTGATCTATACAATTATTTCATTCAATTTATCAATACCAAACATTTTAACCAATATAATTTTATTTTTTGGATACCCCTAAAGTTTTACATTTTATTCAATTTAGTAATTAAAACCGAAATAATTATATCTTTCAATTTTGAGCCTCGATTTAATATCCGACTTCAATTATATTCATTATAGAACCTCTACTATCTATTTATACCAACATTTCAAAATAATTTTGCATTTTATTCCCTTTAGAACTTATTTACAAAACTAACTATTAAACTTTAAAATCTAGTCCTTTTTCATATCTAAACTTAAAATCTATCAATTTAACACAAAATTCTTCAAAAATCAACAATGAAAACTTTTAAAAACTTCAAAATTTTTACAAATTAGTACATGGGCTTGCTAAATCAAGCTCCCATGACCTCAAAAACATAGAAATTACAAGAAAATGACTTGAAATTACCTTAAAATTGAGAATTGAAAATTTAAAGCTTTGAAACTCTTCTCCCTTCTGTTTTTTCTTAGTTTTGGACAGTAGGAACTTATGATTTAATTAACTTAATTAATTAAACCAAAATTTTAAGCTTAAGTGGATTGTGTCATCGTCCATTAAATCCTATTGAAAAATTGTTTAATTACCATTTTAAATCTTTCACTAATTGTAATTTAAATATTTAAGTCTTTGGCCAATTAAAAACCTATAGTGATTGGACTTTTACAATTTAGTCCATATACCTAAATTAACAATGAATTTAATAAAATTAATGGACTAAACTTTAATAAAATTTTATACTAACTTTGTAAATATTCTTATTTAATATTTACAGAATTGGTTTACAGAAATGAGGTTCCAAAACCGTCTTTTCCAGCACCATTAAAAAATCAGGTTGTTATATTCTCAATAAAGGCCGAGAAACCGTTGGTGACCTAGTTGAATAGACAAGGTGAGAGTGAGTCCCTTTTTCGAAGGCTTCTTTTTGGTTGGATAATTCATTTAACTTCCCCATTGAAAATAATATTAGAAGAAGTTGTCGTCGCACATTCCATTATTTGTCGTATCCAGAAATTACAGAAACCTATACATTTTATGGTAAGTTCCAAAAAAGCCCATGAAACATTTTCGTAGGCTTTGTCTAGATGAAGTTTAATGGCCATAATGCATTTTTCATCCCCATTTTCTCCTGTTGATAACATGGAAGGCTTCATGTTCTATGACAATGTTATTTTAAATCTGCCTTCCAGGGACAAAAATCGATTGTGCTATGGAAATGATTGTAGGCAGAATGGATGAATCATTAACAGTTTCGAGATCAGAGGCTTTGTCAGGTTAGTCTCATTGATCCTTTCAGTTATCTCACCACAACTAAAAAAGTTTTGCACTAGATCAACGACTTCTTTCTTGATGGTTCCCCAAACTTGATGGTAAAATAATCTTGCGAACCCATCTAGCTCTAGTGCTTTAAGGGCCCCTAAATTAGAAACAACATTCTTGATCTCATCTTGAGATAATATCCTTTGCAAAGATGCATTCATGTAAGAAGTAATCACACTCTCAATGTTCTTCAATTCACGAGCAAGAGATTGAGTCGGAAAGATCATTGAGAAAAACCTTAGAAACAGATTACTCACTTTTTCTTCTTCCTCCCAGAGACCATTTACGTTCTTAAGTCTTTGGATAGAGTTTATTCTTATATGATTCACTTTTGTCGCATGGAAGTGTTTGATATTTTTTGTCCCTGTAGTTGAGCCACTTAACCCTCGAATGTTGGTTCCAATAAGATTCCTCCAATTCTCGGGGAGTCTCATGCTCTTTCTTGATAGTCTCATTGATTTTCCCCCCAACATTCCCAAATTTCTGCTGTTCCATTGAGTGAGCATATTTCTTGCAGATTAGATGCATTGTTGGAAGTGAGGCAAGTTTTCATAAGCTTTGTCGCATTCAGAATCAAAGGTCCATTTAGATTTGAATTCGAAGAACACTAAGATGGGGGAATGGTACGAGTATATAGTTGGTTTTGCAATGCCATTAGCTTCACTAAGAAGTCCACCCCAATAGGTATTGACAAAGCATTTGTTGTATCAACTTCCACAAATTCACATTTTCCCAATTTAAATAGTTAAATCCTGATTATCACTCTCCCAAGTACTCCAGGTTTAATATGGCCTTTGTATACTTTGATGTTGGCCACTAGTGTTCAGCTGGTCAGGAACGAAATCAGAAAATTTTTTTAGGGGTCGAAATTAAATTATCATTTTTATTATAGTAAAAAATATCATTTTTAAAAAAAGTTAAATCAAAATTTTATTATTTTTAAGGGAACAAAGTGTAATTTTACATTTATTAATTTAAAATTTTAAAAATTTTAAAGGACCTAAAATTTTTCATTTTAAAGGGGTCGGGGCCTTACCAACCCCCTAGATACACCCCTAAAGCTAGTTTTTGTAATTATATATATATATATATATGATTCAAGCATAAGAGGGTTAAGGCTTAAGAAAATATTTTTATATCAATATGAATATTTTATAATTACATTTAAATATTTTTTATTTAATGAATATTAATTCAGGTGGGCATGAATTAGATCAAAATTTTTAAAAAAAATAGATTTAATTTAATTAAAAAATATATATATATTTGTTAATCTAGTCTCCTCCATTAAAGTGACGTGACGGAATAAACATTCAATCCCGTCAAATGTGCAAAGGATAATTATGAGCATAAATTATGAGACTCATTTTTAATATTTTTGATCAACACAAAGTTGTTATGCCTAAATAAACTCTTTATATTCTTAAAAGTGTGTTCACACTTAAAAAAATAACTTCTTTAAAAGGTGATAGATGGGTCCTCTAAAAAATTTTAAGATAGATGGGTCAAGTAAGGCATAGTTTCAAATGAAATTAGCAAGAAAATCATCGATGCTTTTAACGGGTATAACAATATTAAAACATATATATATATATATATATATATATATATTTAAATGCGAATATAAAAATTATATATAAACAAATACATGGATTAGCCATCCCTCTATTCCAACGCTAAAGTTAAAAAAAGAAAAAAGAAAAGAAAATGTGGTTCACTCTCATTCTTTCATTTTTCATTTTTCAAGTACATTTTATCTACTCATCATTCACTAAGCAATTTATATGGTTCTCCTTAGTTTCCATTAAAAATTTTAAAACCTTGTGGCAACCAAGAGCTTTAAGATAAAGAAAAAAAGGCCTTCATCTGCTTCGTTGATAGTATATGCCCAGCAAGCATGTCAAAGTGGTGAAAAAGGGCGGCCCGGGTGGTCTTAATCTGATAGCGGCGGCTGACGGCGGAGATGGGTTGTAAGGCACCGCACCGAAAACATTTGAACCATTTGAATTGGTAGTGTTTAAGATGGAAGAAGTTGTGCTACACATTCACCATTGCCAATCAATTATTTATATTCATACAAAGAAGAGTAAAAATGAAATAAAAATGGAAATGAGAGTTTACCTTGTGGATTGATACTGACATGTCCCACTACCTGAAATATTTATGGGTCAAAGATGAATAAATCCCCAAGAAAAAAAAGAAGCAGCAGCTTGTACCATAATTATTCATATAAATATTTAGGAAAAACGTCTAATTTCATTTTTGTCCAAAATCAGCCCACCATTTAATCTAAATCTAACAAATCACCTAACAAGATTTTGATATCATCAATTACATCAAAAAAATATGTTATTAGCCCCTATACTTTTACCAAATTTAAAATTTAGTCTTTATACTTTAAAAGTTACACCAATTATTATCATTGTTCATAATTTCCGTCAAAATTTATCAACTGCACCAAGGGGGCTAGCAAGGACTAGGCCCCTAAAATAGGAAAATATCATACGGTTCCCTCTATATTTTATAAATTAAAAATTAGTAAATAGTTAAATTATACTTTACCCCAAAAATGATAAAATTTTAATTTAATCTTTTAAAATTTATAAAGATATAAGTTAATACAATGATGAAATTGTATTTTAACTCTCATAAAAACACATAACTCAATTCCACACCCCTCCCAAAAAAAAAAAAAAAGAAAGCTTTGACTTTGGCTCTGCCACCAATCATGTACCACGTCATATGAGAGTAGCCTAATTAATATGTCAAGTTAATAAAAAAATACTAACAATGTTAACGATTCGAGCTGAGATTTATAAATTATAAAAGTAGGAGGGCTTGGTTTTTATTTATTTTTAATCAAAATATAAGGACTAAAAGTGAATTTTAACCAAAATTATTTTATGAAATTTCTGACTACACCATCTATCAGAAATGTCAATTTTTGTAGGGGTGATTATTTTGAAATCTTAACCTGACTGCAGAGATGACATGAAAAAAAAGGGTGAAGTAGGTGTTTCCAATGGATGGAAAAGTTGCATGAAATACTTTTTAAGCATGAAATACTTTTTAAGTACCATCAATATTTATTTATTTATTAATATATTTTTTTAATGAGATGTAAGAATCTTCAATTAAACCTTTTAAAACAGTTTGGGACCAAAATGGAGGGAATACTTTTGGTTAAAATAACCCCAAAAAAAACCTTTTTTATTTTATTTGAATAATGCTTTCAAAAATTCATTTTAATAAATTTGTATCCTTCAAATAAATCTTCCATTTGACATAAAAAAATATTTAAAATATTTAGATTTTTTATAATTTTTTTTACAAAAGAATTAAGCATTAAATTTTTAATGTAAGTACCAAAATTATATTATTAAACTTTTTAGTATATTACTGAAAATTAATTACTTAATATGAGTTATTAAATACATTTTTAAGGGATAAAATTAATTTTGTATGATATTATACATAAAATTTTGATTTGATTTAATTTTCATGAATCGTTTACAGTATTATTGAATTAGTAACATTTTACGTTGATACATTGCATACATAAACAATTATATTAATTTGATATAAAAATAAATATATATTCATTTATTTAAATGTATATAATCGAATCAAAATTAAAATTCGTGTATACTTATGAACTACAATTCAAGTTTTATGCATTAAATTACACATTGGACCAAAGTTTATATATAAATTTAATATCGGTCTTTATTTTTAATTATTAAAATCTTTTAATATTTTATCACATATATTCTTATTTTTTAAAAAATGAAGTAATTTTTAAGATATTTCCGGTTAGCAACAGTGCAAATAAAATATAGGAAATATGAATATGAATGAAAGAAATTGGGCACATTTATTTAGTCAATACTCAGATGCAGCAATAATTATGTGGTGAGCTGGATCAGATTACGGTCCAAATTACTTATTTTATTATTTAAAATTTTTTATATTAGCATTTAAAATATTAAATTTATTTTGAAAATTATGAATTCAGCCGAGCTAGGTATAGTGAAATGCAGAACTTACTTGGATCAATGTTGGTGGTAACAGCAGTGCCTCCAAAGTTACAGCTACTAGGAACAGGGTTCTTCCTGAAATAGCTGTTAAATGCATAGGAAGCATGTGCATGAACCGTGTTGGGATTGTAACACATCCCTCCTGGCTGAATTGCTGCACAGTCTGCACCACCATGCCCACATGCATAGTCTAGTGCTACTTGTACTGCCCTTTCTGATGCACTTTGGCTTGCTACACACCAGCTTCCTCCCAATCCCCCGCTCGTAGTTGTTGCCGGTGCCATCGTCATCGGTGTCATTATCATTGGAGATGCCGTATCCGGGTTCGAAGTTGGGTTCAATACTGGACTTGATGAAGTAGGAGTCGTGGTTGGAATTATTGTTGGCATCGTTGTTATTGGAGTTGTTATGTCCTTTTGTTCACTAGATAAATCGACCTTCTTTAAAACACCTCGACCTGTATCACATTTAATTCCGATTAAGCACAAGATTCGAGATCAACATTAAAGAGATTAGTCTCCTAATATTCAAAATTGGAGAAGCATAGATGTAAACCATGTTGAGACAAGACATAGAAGTACTGTTGAAATGAAGACTAAATGAAAATAATTTAGTAAGAACAGGAACAGAGTGATTAACAAGACAAGCAAGCAAAGAGTTGATTGTTGTATATGCAATAATTAATGATTCAAAAAAAAAAAGTGAAATGTTCAAAGTTGAAGAACAATGATTAAGATTTTCAAAGAAGAAGCAATGAGTTGGACTGTACTGTATATTGTACAACTTATACAAAAGGATCTCTCCCCTAAAAGAAAAAAAGAAGGCATTGCCCACATGGGAAAGCCATTAAGATGAGGAATTCACAACTGGGAAACTGATACCAAAATTCAAAAACAAGATGAACAAATTGAACAACATAAAAAATAGGAAAAAGGAGAAACCCAAATTACCTGGAGAGAATAAGAGACAAAACAGGAGGAATATTTTAGTGGAAATTGCAGTTGAGACCATTTCTGTAACTTCCTGCTTCTTCTTTTTTGGGTTGGGACAAAGAAGAGCGAATTAAAGGGTGTGATAAACTACAGAAAACATGAATGATGGTGCGAAAAAGAAGGAATTTTGGGAATGGATATAGAGAGAGAGTGTGTGCAGTGTGGTTGTTTTGAGAGGATGAAGAAGCAAAGGAGGGAAAAAAGGTGAGAATGAAGGTTGAAAAAAGGAAGCAAAGATGGAAAAGTGCTTTGGAATTTAGGTTTGGTAAGTGGCGATAGTAATGATGGGGTTTATGTGTGCATTTTTGCCTTTCACTTTCTTTTTCCTTATATTTTATCCACTGACTTCATTCACTGGTGTTTTTTCTTTTTTTTTTCTTTTTTTTTTTTTGCTCTAGTGACAAATTTATATGAATTCAAGTAGATTGGTGTTAAGTCTAGAACTTGATCCTTTGTAATCCACTTTATATGAACAATACATTAAATATAAATATCAATTATTTTAAATATACATATTGATGTTTCTCTTTGTTTATGCAATTGTCTCATACTTTCATTTCACTGTTTTATAAAATTATCAAAAAAGAAATCATGGAAGTCTTGTAATCCATGTGAACGAGCTTGTCTTTTGCAACACATCTGCCCTTTTCTTCTTTCTTTTTTTTTTTTTTCTTTTTGCCTTTATATATATTTGAACAAATTAAGCTTTGTATTTGAATATTGCAAAATGGGGTATTTAAACAGCAAATTCATGATATCTGATAAGGAGTAAAACGAGTTCATTTATTTCATGTTCTTCGAAAAATTTTTTTTTTTTTTAAATTCAAGAAATTGTTTTTTGTTGTGTTGCTTTTGTGTGGGTTTAGATCGAGTTTTGAGGAAGTTTTCGTGGTTGGACTTTTGTCAATGTGATTACCAGCTGCATAAGTTGAATTTGTCTTTCCTTTTCTATTTACTTTATTCTTGTTATAATTCTTTTTTATGGCACTAGGTTTTTTTTTTTTAAAAAAAAAAACTGCAACATCCACCAGTTTAATTAAAGAAGTTGAAAAAAGACCAGACCAGAGACAAATTATGCAATTAAAGAAGTTACATTAAGAGTGAAGACCCACACTGAAATTGTAATAATAAATGAAAATTAGGATATTTAGATCTATCACATTTTAAAAAATAATTAGCTTGTACAAATAAAATGAATCACTTGAGAACTACTTCCATATAATATAAGTTTAACTCAGTATTTTTTTTTTTAAATATAACAATTATCTACATCCAACTTATTCTTCTTCAAACATCTTAATTGTCCCCCAAAATAGCATATTCATTGAATTTTTTTTTAATGAAAAAAAAGGACAGTACTGAGCAATAAAGATGATTCAAAGACCCTATACAAGGAAGAGAATCAAAGAAATTCATGCAACTATCACGTGTTGAAGAAAAGATATGCACACTTTAACTGAAAGTTAAATCAAACCAGCTCGACTGACAAACAATACCAGCCTAGTGAAGTCGGAAGAGAAAAATATGCAAGCTCCATCAAACAAAACCAGATAATCACAGCCTAGAAGGGTTCCAACCAATAAAAAACTAATGTGTTGATACCTAGCTTTTGCCATAGGAGGAACTCTCGTCGCTGTCAAAGAATCGAGAAAGAACCATTAAGTCAACGCCAGCCTTCCTAAGAATCATCACCCCGACAACCTCTGAGGGTGGCAGCCTCACGTTGACAGAGAGAGGCAGAACACAGTCAGAAGCCACCTCAAAGGACGGGGCTTTATTTTTCAGGGAAAAGAGGAAAATAAATAAGAGATGAGAAGAGAAGAAAACCAAGAGGTTGGAAGGAAGAGCTGGAAGAAATCGAGCAATCAGCCTAGTGGGTGGCCAACCACTCAAGCGGACTAGCTAGAGTTTTGAGGAGCCTTGATAATAAATATTGGAGCACCTTGGATATAACAAGGGAACAAAAGAGAACTGTAAATAACCAAATCAATCATTAGTAAATCAAGAGCTCTCTATAATGTTGAGGAGGCAGAGACAGATGCCATTGCCAGTCAGCTTCTCTTTTCAAGTATGTACAATTGGACATCGCCAAAGCACCCAAAATACAACACATTGAAATCTTTGATTGTAACTGTAATATAATCCTACGTAGCCGCTTTTACAATCCTTTGCTTGATAGCCAGGCAAAACAAAAACAAAATTAAAAAAGGATTTTAGTAGTTATGCTGCCATGTTTGGGGTAACTGCCTAGGTAATGGCCCTTGCAGATCATTTATAATCAAATCCCGGAGATTTTGCTGCTGCTGTTGCGGCTGTTCTATTGCCATTGCTGCATGAGAACTGTAAATACTGGGGTATCCCAAAGCTTCATGAAGCTGTTGTGCTAGTTGCTGAGCTTGTTGATAACCTGCATGCTGGTGATTTTGCCCGTTTAAACTGTAATAAGCATTATCCGGAATAGTTGATGTGGTTCTTGAACCATGTCTATAATCCCATGTAGCAGAGCCATCGTTCTGGTAATATGCAAATGATAAAAAGAAAAAGAAACAGTTAATCGTCTTGCTCTAAACAGTATGCTACATGTAGTATTATCAAAAATACTTATTGTTAGTACCTGTTTAAGTAGGTTGAAATTAGCTCCTCCGTTGCTGTACCGAGAGCGTAAAAAGTCATCATATGCAACTTTGCTGCCTGTCGAATCAGCCAATAGATCATGAAGAAAGTTACCAGGAGAACCAGAAGAATTCTCTGAACTTCGATAACCAGAGGTGTAAGAACTCGACCAAGGCAAGCTGCTGCTCATACTAGCGCTACTGTAGCATTGGAGATCATACTTCGTCTCCATATGAGATTCATGGAACACATTGCCATTTGGAAATTCTTGTTGCAAAGCAGATGGTGTATACGTATGCCCTTGAGGTACAGCTCGGTAGCAAGTTTGAGGATAAGAATATGCATACAAATGCTCCTTTAGTACAGGGCCTGTGGCGGGGTTGGCACCTTCAAGGGCCAGTGAGGAAGGCTGATATACAGAAAAAAGGTTCAGAATTTAAAAGCTGAATCATCAAACCAGTTTAAAATAATAATAATTTCTTAAGTCCTTTTAAGTAGAGGCACAGCAAACTCAAATCCTCGTTTAATAGGAATGCAAGGCCAGACTCACCATAGATTTGAGAGCATGACAGAGTTTAAATAATAAATGCGTTGACCTTTCCATGATGAAAAGAAAATCACTAATTTAACTGACACTTGACACCAATTACATTAAAAGACCCGGAAAATCAAGCAAAAAATTAATGGAGTTAATAAGTGGTCTAAAGATCTTTCATTTGTGAGTTGGAAGTCTAAACCTATCCCTACAACATCTCAGAAAATTAACCCAACAAAGCAAAGTCTAGGGTGGGAAAATCCAATAACGTATGGCCAATTGTCAATATGTGCATATGAAATAAGGCTAAGCTATACAATAATGCATTTATCTACGGATCATGCAAGTTTTTGCTGGCCAATATGCATGATTTCCTTACTATCTCAATCCCATGTCTGTTAACAGAAAAACTTCAAAATAAGAGAAAACAAAGAGAAACTTTGATCACACTGCCTTCTTTTTATGCCTATCACGTTAAAAAAAAAAAAAAAAAAAGGATGCCTATGCAAACCAAGCATCCACCTCGCCCGAAAGGGTCTAAATTATTTTTGTTGCCTAGTTCTAAGGCCCAAGGCAGTGGTGCACCTAGGCCCACACCTTCACAACACTGATTTTACCTAACTTAAAACTTTTGAGCCACCCAGGAGAAAAGATTCTTGATTTCGTACCTGAGACATAGATGCAATTGGATTCTTAACAGATGATGCAGAACCAATGTATCTAGACGAAATTGACTGTGATGCAAGAAATGCAGCAGGATCTCTAGCTTTTGTAGATTGAATAGCCGCTGCCAATAAATCGCTAGGCAAAGTGTTGGAGTATGATTCCTAGCACCCAAAAGTAACAAGATCAGTACAAAGCTCCCAAAAAAGATGAAATCAGAAAAAGCATTGACAAGTAATTGCACAAGCAAGTATAAAGAGTATATTTCATAAATGAACACATTAGGCATTAGAGAGAACATGGCATGCTGAGCATTGCACAGGTAACCAACACAGCGGATGAGAAAAAAACATAGGCCTTTCATAAACATAATAAAGGCTTATTGATATTCTAATGAAAGAAAGAAAATAGCTCTCAAGTTTTGCATCTTCATAAAATATTGGCAATGCTATTCTGTATAACAACAAGCACTGGTAAATCTTTCTTTTTTTCAGAAAAGCCGACCATTACCATAGCAGAAAATGAGACAAGATGCTGTCAGGGTATCATAAACACGACAAAGAAAGAAGTATGTACCACTTTATTTGGCAAAATAGGAAGGTTCCTAGCATTTGGATCAATCACAAAAGACATAGAGGAAGATTGTTGGATGTTCTTAAAACTTGAACCAGGTATAAATGCACAGGAGATATAATCATTCCCAAGAGTTGATGCATCAGGAATATCTAGTTTCCTAAGCTCTGGTTGTGAAAATTTAGGTGAATTATCGTTTCTAGCATCTGCAGTTGCTCTATGACTATCAAAATCAACTTCATCATGACAAACTAAGTTCCTGCAAAGAAATACATCAGAATATCATGAACTTCAATGAACAACAAAGCCAAAATTGGAACTCATTAAGGATATGCATACCTAGAGCTCAAATTCATAGAAGATGAACAACCATTTGATGTTGTCAAGGTCTCTTCCAAGTCCTTCATCAAGGAACTGGATGTTTGTGGCTGGGACAATGCTGTACTCTTGCCAGATTTGTAGGTACCAAAGCTCAAATGTGAGCAATCAGCAGAAAAGGCTTGCAAATAATCTGGAAGCACCACTCCACAATTATCCTCTTTAGGAGTCACTGCTCTCTCTTCCTTCCCTAAACTTAGTTGTTGCAAGTTCACAGCAATTGATGATGCAGCTTTGATGGCACCATCAGATAAAGAAGCAGCAGGAGTTGGAGCAGATGCATTAGAACCTCTACCTATTGCCAAATTAGATACCAGAGGATCAAAAGCAAAGACCACAACACATATCCAACAATAATCTTTTGCTTCAATGCAAGCATAGAATAAACACAGTATAACAACCGCCCATAAAGGCAATTATATTTCTCAAGCTAGAAATAGAAATTTTGAAGCCCACAGCTAAACTTAATAGAGCTATATTCCCAAGGGCACTTCATTCAAATAGGACACCTAAAGAGGAGCAGAGTGAAAGTAAATTCTACTATAGAATATAAATAACAGTTTTTGGTCTCTCCATATAATGCACAAAGAACATTAGAACATTAGGAGCTTTTTTCCAGTCTTCACCCAACCCTTTTCTGTGCATTCAAATATCCGAGAGTTGGCAACTAAAAGAAAACTGCTCCATTTTTCATGTTTTCTTCTACAAGGACCAAACAGGAATGTAAACAACCTATCACTTCCCTTGTCCTGTGTCTATTACAAACTCATACATTCTACATAAGGTTTTACAGGCTAAGGACCATGTTGTTATCTTAGGGCACAGAGCATATAACTACACAATCATTTCCTGGTCCAAAATAAATATGTTCTACTACGCAGTTTATGTTTTAAATATGTACTAAAAATCACAAATAAAATTATAACAAACATGGTAACTGCTGCAACAATAAGAAAAAGAAAATCTTAGAGAAATTCTGTAAGGATATCTAGATTATTCACTCTAATGTGAAGATATACATTATAGATAGCTATAATCATCAAAATACACATATTACATAAGAAGAATCCATGAATATTATATAGCATCTCATGCACTTATGGTACTGAAATCTGTCATAGTTTAATTAAAAACCAAATAAAGAAAATAAAATAAAATAAGTCCTATAAAATCAAAGTCAACAACTGGAATTTACCTTCCAGGGGCTCATAGGTTTGGCCATAAGAATCAGGTGAACTTGTATCCTTACGGAGGTCATCATCATATTCAGACGTTCCTCCAGAATCACTCATAAACATTTGTTTATTTGATGCTTGAACAGAACTGACGTGATTAGGACTAATATTCTTCCTGGCAACATTGCTCTCTGATACTATAATAGTATCTGACCAGCAGTTATTTGACAAGTTAGCTCTGTTGCCATGAAAGCAAGGTTGATTTGAATACCTTGTACCACCAATATCACTAGAAGCTGTTATTGGCTCATTGACAGCCCATTCATTGTCAAAACCACGCTGACTAGATTTCATTCTAGATTCAGAAATTGTGTTCAAATCAGAATGCAAATCTTGGCCTGTTCCCAAATTTGAATCTGAAGTAGCAAGGGATGGTTTGATTTGGTTGATGGTTGACCTTGGCGGAACAGCATCTTGAGGGGAATAAGAGGTCTCACATGGCATTTGTGAGCCTTTGCTCTTTGGTCTACCCATTTTTACAATATCAGCCATAGCAACATGCTGTAAGGTGCTCCCAACCCAAGAAGACTGTGATCCGTAAGATGGTTCAATAGATGAATCAAGCATATCACCTGTTCCTATTGATTGTCTTCTATAATCAGCATTAAAAGAATTGCTGCAGAAGAATATAATATGCTCAAAATGGAGGAGTAATCATTTCATCAAGTAGCAAAGCAAACAAAGATGCATATATCACCACATCCATTAATTGAGGAAAGCATAAAAAAAGAAAAAAAAAAAAGAAAAAAAAAAGATCAATAGGTACCATGCACCATACACGTGTACCAAGCCCACATGAACAGTATTTATAATGAAAGAGAATTGGAAAGGTTATGCATACAAAAGTATCAATATTTATATTCCATTAACACTAAAGAACCACACAAGGACATATGATAAGCAAAAATTTTGCTTCATTATAGAACCAACCTTTGAGGGGAAGGTTGCTCATTCCAAGTTTGTCCCATTGCACATAATTTTGAGGAAGCAGAATATGGAATATAAGAAACTGAGACATTCTCTTTCTTGCATGCAGCTTTACCAAGCTCTGCCACAAAGAGCGGAATGTCATATTAAGAATACAAGAAAAACAAAGTTCAACACTAGTGTCACCAACGCATCCGTGCTCCAAGGACCATACCATTGGAGATTAGCATTGATCTGCTTCGCCCAAAAGAATGTTCACTACCATCTCTAACACCACTAGATGTACGACTGTTGGCTCGAGTTTTTTGTTCTTGTGTCTCTTTCATCTAACATATCAAGAGAAAAAAATTGTATTTCGAAGTGAATGAAAAAGGGATAAATCTCAAACTTACACATGAATTTTGATCCAACATGCAAACCAATACATAAACTTTGATTTGTTGCAATTGAATAAATGAAATTTTAATTTTAATCCAACTTTCACTTTCGGAAACCACAAACACCATTTTCAACAGGACACCATTTTACTTTTTTAATTATTGCATATACAAAAAATAATATTTATCCCACATGAAAATAAATAGATTTCTTTTATTTTTTTAATATGTACAATTGAATCAAATTGTGTGAACGAGTGCACCAAATCAAAGTTAAACTATCACATTGCACATTGAATCAAACTTGCTGAGTAATTTGGGGATTCATCGCAATAAGAGAAAAATAAGGAAAATGACCAAGCACATTTTAAAAAGAATAAATACCTCTTTTCTTCTCTCCCGTTTGCTTTTTACCTCATGAAAGGTATCTACAAAATTGAAAACTATTAATCTACTAAATATTTTGAAAACAGTGCCAATAGTTGTCAAAGCCTTGTTTGGCATTGTTCTTCCATTAAACTTGAAAAAGCGTGAATCACACAACTCATAGAATTTAAGGATTCACATGATTTCAGTTACAAAATTCTCAGTAGTTTGACTGCTAAGAATAATGAATCATGCATCATAAAGAAAACAAATAAACCTCTAGGCGTCAAAGAGCAACATGTTAATAACATCCAAGCTTTTATTCCAAAGCAAATTTGAAGCTTTTCGACTTAAAGAACTCAAAAAGCAAGAAATTAAGTTATCAACTATTATTTGGAGCAGAGATTAAAGAATAAATAAAACAAATATTGGGAGAGAAACGCAGGCAACAAACGAAAAATTAAGAACATAACTTCTAGAAGTTCTAAAATTGCTAAAAGAAAATTAAAAATATTTTCCCCATAAAATATTATAAGAAACATATTAGAGAAAAAAAATTAACTTTTTTTTGCATTATATTTGCTTTCAGTTTTCTGAGCAAACAAACAGAGTAGCGGAAAAAAAAAGCAAAAACAGATGGAACAAATTTGTTATCACCATTAAAAGAAAAGAACAAAAAGAGATAAGGAAAACCTTGAGAGAGGAGGCGTTGAACGGCGTCGCTAGGGTCCATATTACAGTCTCTAAGGACGGAGTAGATCTCCCAGTCCGTACAGCTATTATTGACAATCTCTTTAAGGTTCTGCACCACTTTCTTCACCGATGCTGACATCTGTACTCCGCCATCGCCGCCGCCACGTCCATTGGTCTTGCTATCACTCCCCATCGCTCTCTTACTCTATCAACGGCTTATCAGATTAATAAAATAAACCAACAACCAAACAAATTTTTTGAGAAAGAGAGAGTCTCGTTTCGTTTCTTTTTATATAGTCACGGAAAGTTGCAGTTTTTTTTGGGAGGGTTGCGTTGTGGACTGCATTTGAGTGCTAAAGTGAAATAAAGGTATAATTTTATTATTAGTCCCTATATTATATATAAGTTTTAAATTTAACATCTATTCTCTAATTTGGTAATTTTAATTCATATATTTTTTTAATTCCGAGTAAATCAAATGATAACAGTTGCAATTTTTATTAAAAAAATCTTATATGATAAATATATTATTACTTGTAATATTATGTCAATTTGATGACAAAAAATCATATAATTTTAATTAATAAATTTAATAGTTATTGATTGACGCGATATTAAAATTTTAAAATCAAAGTATGAAGATTAAAAATTATTAAACAAATAATAAATCGACAATTTATGCTATGCGAAATTAATAACAAAATTTGACCCTAAGGGTTCTACTATATAAGTAAAGAATGAAATTCTGAAATTTAAAAGTATAAAGATTAAATATTTTTATTTGACTAAATTAGAGTACGTAGATTAAATATTTATACTATGCACAATATAAAAACTAATAACAAAATTTACCTAAGATAAAATATTGGCTAAAACCAATGTTTTTAGAATTGGGCAAGTGATCGTACCAGTCATGCCATCGATTTTGATTCAATGGATTTAATTAATTTGACTAATTCAAAAAAAATTAAAAAAATATGAAAAATAGGTAAACATAGAGAAAATAAAAAAATAAAAAATTTATAAACAAATAAATAACAGTAATGTCATAAACACCAATTATACACTCCCATTTAGGTTAATTTTTCTCTTTTTTTCTCATTTTCTAAGTATTTGAGTGATTGGAACAAATAGTTTAAGTTTTTGAGTTGGGCTAATTGGGCCTTTTTTTATTCGGGTTGGGTCATTAAGTTGGACTAAAAACATAAAAAGAATAGACTCAATCAGTTCACAAGTCATGATTCAACTTTGGAGCTAAGTGGTTTGCTCTAAAATTGATCTATCCCCCTTTGTCCGGACCAATATATCAACCAATTTGTGACTCGACTAATATAGTTTAGACTATATAGGTTAAAACTTAAAATAAAGTGAAATTTTTAGAATAGTTTATAATATTATTCAATTAGATTTTTTTCATTCATATTTAAATAAAACTTAGATAAATTAAGTTTTATATAAAATTAAAATTTTATTTAACTACAAGATAAAGAATTATTAAACTAAATACTTTACTACTATAGAGTTTATGTCTAACACCTATATTAAAAATACTTAACAGACGAGAGAAATTGTAGAGGTGAGGGATATGGTGAAAAACACGTATGGAATACTATTTAAGGGAAGGGAAGAGATGATAGACACTCTAGAGAGGTTCGTGGTTTATTAGGAGATTTATGTTGAATTAAAAAATCTGGGATGTCAGAAAGATGATTCATAAGTTAGATTTTTTTTTAGGATAACTTTTTAGATTTAGATTCACATGATTACATTAGAGATGCAAAGTAGGATAAATGTTTTTTGGATTGGTGGTGTATGTATTGGGGGAGATTGTTCATACAAAGGATTTGCTAGGAAAACAGGGTTAGGAAGGGGTTTTCTTAGAGTAAAGGTAGATATGGAGGTGCAAAACTCCTTAATGGCATGTTATCAGGTTCCTAAATCAAAAAGAAAAAAATTATGTGCAAAGATAAAATACGAAAGACTATCTAACCTTTATTACTCCTATGGTAGATTAAGGCATGTTAATAGAAATTTAAAGAAAATAATAAAAGTGTGGGAGTGGATAGGATGCTTGTTAGGATTTGTCTTTAGTATAGTATTTTTGTAACACTCCTAACCTGAATCTGTCGTCGGAATAGGGTTACAGAGCATTACCAGAGTTTACAGACCAAATATTCAAACATCTCATATCATATAACATTCATATCGAAAACCAATCAAAATCAATTATATTGTCCCTTATACGAGTCCTTGAGGCTCATAATACACATCATAAATAAGTCAGGACTACATCGGGTACTCAAAGAATTTTTTAGAAAATATTAAAATTTTTCAAAGGTGTAGGAGACACACGCCCGTGTGGCCAGGCCATGTGACTCACACGGTCAAGAGAAATGCCCGTGTCTCAGGTCGTGTAGGTATTCAAAATAGGGGCATACGGCTGTGTCCCAACTCGTGTCCAAACTTATGAGCTCTCTGACTTGGGTCACATGGCCATGTCACCTAGTTGTGTGTCACACACGGCTAAGACACATGCCCGTGTCTCTGCCCGTGTGGACAGAAATATGTCATTTTCCTAGCCATATTTCTCACCCAATTTCTCATCAACCTAAATCAACATTTTGGGCATCAACAAGCCATAACAAGGCATTCAAATCAAGTCAAAATCAATACTTAAACATGTAATACTATCACATACCAACAATATGCCCTTAGGCTCTTTAAATGACAACATAACTCTTATCAATTAAAAAAAAAAAACAATTTCACCTACATGACCAAATACATATATGCATAATTTACCAAATATACCTATTCAACCCAACCATTTCAAACACACATTAAACACGATAAGGTCACTTACATACACATCAAAATTTATCCGTTACAAGCCATTCAAATGGCTAGTTTCAACAAAACATTTATATGCCATCATTGGCCAAATTAACCTATACATGCCATTATAACCAAAATTAATTTACTAATTATACCGAAAAGGCTGATGGATAGTGTGAAGTTGCTTCGACCAACTTCCAACCAAAATGAGCTTCTAAATTACTATAAAACATAGAAAATAACACAGAGTAAACATTTAAGCTTAGTAAGTTCGTACAACAAGGAAATTAACTTACCATTTAATCACATTTAAGGTAAGCATGCTAATATAACCAAACCTATTTGGCTAAAAGCCTAAATACATATCCTCAACATGTTAGCCATGTAACACTTTCCATAACCATTAAGCATGGATGTACATAATCACTAGGTAAGATTCACATACATGTATCATCCATCTCATATTTCAATATATCATGTAATATCATTTTCATGTAATTCAAGTATATACCCGTAATTGTTTATTTCGAACTCATATTGTTTTATATCAGAACTTTGCCCGTTGAGCCATTTAAAATATCATTGGATACACGGGTAGTACACACGAAGTGTACAAATCTGTAATCCGTCAATTCATGTGCTTGTATGCTTATACAAGTATGTAAACGGGAAGCTTTTCCAAGCCATGTAATGGGAAGCTTATATGAGCTAAGTAATAGGAAGCTCATAAGAGTTGTATATCGGGAAGCTCTTACGAGCCAAATATCGGGAAGCTCATAAGAGCTAAGTATTAGGAAGCTCAAGAGAGTTGTGGTGTGTCTAAAACACATGCAGGATCACAACCATATCGGGAACCCTAATTACATGTCATTTGTATCCTTCGAATTTCTAAGGTTCAAATGAGACTCAATAATTATCGGATATGTGATCATAATTACACATGGCAATTTATACAAATCACACACAACAACATTAACTTTTAAAACATATAAGTATACAATTTAGTTACACGAACTTACCTCGATAAGTTTTTGTAGATACAAAGGCTATTAGCCTAATACTTTTTCTTTGCCTCAATCTAACTCTGTATTAGGTCTATCCGGATCTATATGAATGAATTTAACTCAATTTAATATAATTCATATTCAATTTTATCCAATACATCTTTGGCAAAATTACTATTTTACCCTTATACTTTTAATTAATTACAATTTAGTCCCTAGGCTCAAAAAATGAAATTCATACAATTTAATCCTTATTCAAGCCTAGCTGATTTTCATACATATCAATAGCAGCCCATTTATTTCACAAAATTTAGAATTTTTTTCATAAAATTTTCATCTTTTCAATTTAGTCCCTAATTGATAATTTTATCAAAATTCTCTTTACAAAAGTTGTTTATTTAACAACAACTTTTCATTTTCTATCATAAAACTTCAAAATCCAACTATACTCATCCATGGCAAAACCCTAATACTTTAATGATTTTGTAAATTAATCCCTGAGATAGCTAGATTAAGCTATTACGATCTCGGAAATATAAAAATCATTAAAAACGAGACTAAAATACATACCTAATTAAGCTAAAAGTTTGCTAAAACTCAAGCTTCTATGGCTAGGGTTTTCATATTTTTCATGAAAGATATGAGAATGAATGATAATAATAATTATTTAATTCATTTATCATCATTATTTTATTAACTTTCCAAAATTAACCTTACTAATTTATTAAACTTCCAATGATGAATAATCATTCTTATCTACTAACTACTCTAAATGGTCTATTTGCTATATAAGGACCTCCAATTTTAAATTCCATAGCTATTTGATACTTTTAACTACTAGAATTCAATTTTTACACTTTATACAATTTAGTCCTTTTTATCAAGCTAGGCATGTAAATGGTAAAATTTCTTAACAAAATTTTCATACGATATTTCTATTATACTGTAGACCATAAAATAATATTAAAATAAATTTTCTTCTGACCTCAGATTTGTGGTCCCGAAGCCACTATTCCGATTTCATTGAAAATTAAGTTGTTACAATTTTTATCATGATTACTTATAATTTTCAGAATGATTGAATAAATATAAAATTATCATATGTTCATTTAATTAATCTTTGTATGTTTTCTTTCAATGGTTTTTGCAAGAAAAGTAAAATGTATAAACAAATATAAGCTCATTGATTACTTAAAGTTTAACTAATATGAAGTTGTATTATATAGACAAATTATACTGTGAGAAGACAACTTACATTAGTAGGTAATCTAAAATTTTATAGTCCACATAATCAGATTGAGTAAACGATTTAAATAATAGGGACTATTATGTCGTCTATAAGTTCAAATGGGGAGATAGTTTGTCTTGGCTTTTAGAGCAATATTGACTCTTACAAATAGAGATATAGATGTGATTGTCTAAACTAACAAAACATCGGACTAACTTAAGTTAAATATAATGGTTTATTCACTTATGACGTTCATGGTATGGCTTACCTTAATCATGAGTAAATGTATGACTGACCATATATGAATAACCCATGTACTTTGATATATTAAAAACCTATGCTCTCATAGTAACTAGTTGAATGTTTGTATGTTTGTATGTGTTTGATTGCGAATTGGTGTAAAATGTGAGATTTAGACTAAATCGTAAAATGATGGTTATAATTGAACAAGAGACCCGTGTGAACTTAATAAATGTTAGGATATGATTGGCATGCCAATAGAGTTTTGTGTGCGCTTGTACGAGAGTGGTTATAGATATTACTAAGATCCAACATTTGTTGCAGACTCAAAGATACATGTGACACAAGTTTAGCTTGGACTGGTAACCTAATGTTGTTTTAAAGGTTTAGCCCGGACAAGTAACCTAACATGTATATATATTAAGCTTGGACAAGCAATCAATAGTGTCGTTATAAAAGTTTAGCCTAGATTAGCAACCTAACACGAATATATATGTTACTCGAACAAGCAACTAGTGTGATGTAGTTAACTATGTATCCGAGTCTATTTATTTAAGTTCATTGAGCTAAGTGGTCAATGTAAAATAAAAATTGAAATGACATTATATGATATGAGGTTGATGTTCAAACGGATAAATGTTGAATTGAGCATGAGCATGGTATTGAGATGTTGAATTTAAAATGAATTGGATTGATATATGGTTGAGATGTAATTTGGTTTGATTATATGTTAAACTCACCTTGTTGATATTGTATTTTGCCATTACTAACTATGTCAAATTATGGTAACATATTGTATTTTATTGTAAGAAAAGGTAAGTTTTGTTTAATGCCTATAAACTTCCTATGCATTCTATATGCTTACCCTATTTATTTTTCCCTTTTCCTTGTAGATTACCACCTTGCGGTGCACGTAAAGTCAAATCATTCTGAAGCTCACACTATCCTATCAATTAATTAGTAGATATTAGATCTTTTTGAGTCTTGGGATTATAGCATGTATATAAGTGTTTTTGGTATATATCTTAATGTATAAAAGTCTTGATAAGTTCGGTAACTTTTGATGGATTTGGTATATGATGATTCTCATATTGTTCATGGTAAATGAATTGGTTAATGCATGAATTAACAATGCTTGATGAATATGGGAAGTTGAAACATGAATTTACTTAAGCTTGCCATGTAAGTTAGTAAGATGAGGTAAGTAGAATGGCCAAAATGATGATTAGTTGAAATAGTAAGTTTGATTCATATGTTTAAGGTATGTGTTGATTGATTTGGTTCAAGTTTAATACCCTTAAATCATTAAGGTATATAATGTTCATATGTATGTAAAATGATATGTTTTAATGCATTATAGCATATAGGTAAGATTGTAAGGTATATAATGTTCCAATGTATATAAAATGATAAGTTGTAATGCATTATAGCATAGGTAAGATTGGTAATTGAAGAGTTAAATTGATTTGTTTGAAAGACATTTGATTGGTTGTATAGAAATACTTAGCTTGGTATTAGGCTGAACTTATATTGAATTGGTTTGATTTGAAATGATTAAATGACTTGTTTTGATATGTTTTTGGTATGTTTTGATTCAAATGAAATTGATATTTGATGCACAAATTGATAGGTTTGGTTGGAGAGTATGAAATAGGTACTAAATGTGTAACAACCCATTTCTGAGTCTGATCGAAACAGGTGGTTTCGGGACCACTTAACTGAGTCAAAATATTTATTTTATTATTTTAATAAGTCTTATTACATGATAGAATTATAGTATGAAAGTTTCGTAAAGAAATTTTACCGATTAAACGGTTAATTAAATAAAAATGACTAAATTGCGTAAAGTGAAAAACATGAGTTCTATTAGTAAAATGGCTTAATTGGCTTTAGAATTAATTTAGGAAGTCCTTAAATGGATATTATCCCATTGTTTGTGTTAGTGGACATTTATGTCCATATATTACATGATTTTTAATTAGTTTTATAAAGGTTAAATTAGTAAAATATTTTATATGTTATTATTATTAAAACAAAAAGCCAAAAATTTGTTTTATATGTTTCTTCTTCACCGAATATGAAACAAAAACCTAGCCATTTTTATACCTTGCATTCGGTCAAGCTTTAATCTTCAATTAAGGTACGGTTTTTACTCGATTTTTAATGATTTCTATGTTTTTGAGCTCGTTGTAGCTCGATATAGCTAGCTCGTATCTCAATTTCTGAAATTATTGAAGATTTTGAAATATGCCATTGTTGAATACTTATGTATTTTGATGTTTCTTGCAAGATTATTGGTAGTTGTTTATAGATATACAAGTTTTATAAAGTAATTTTTTGAGAAAATTGAGCAATAGGGATTAAATTGAAAAAGATAGAAATTTTGTGGTTAGAAATGTGAAATAATTAAAAATATGGGCTTAGTAGAGACTATGGAAAATTCGGCTAAAGTGGGCTTTAGTCTAATTGTGCAAATTTGCCATTTTGTCTATAAAGGACTAAATTACAAAGTAGTTAAAATTATAGGGAAAATGTGTAATTTTCCAAAATTATCTGTTTATGGATCAAATTGAATAATTTGGTGAATAAGTGAGTTAAATTTGAATTCATATAGATCAAGATAAACAAATACCAGAACTTGATCGGGGGAAACGAAAGGTAGACGAGTAGAAATCTCATTTATGAGCTAATACGTGGTAAGTTCGTATAATTAGAATTGAATTATGTTTATAATTGAAATGATTGAATTGCATATTGATACTCACGATATTAAGTAATAAAATTTATAAAAACTAATCACACCAAAAACTAACTAATATTACGATTTTAAAGGCAAGCGCACCTATCGAACAGTAGTATAGTTTAGCAGCAAGACCGAGTTATCATACCCAAGGGAACCAAAAGTACTAATACTTACTTCCTTTCTATTATCTAGCCTAAAAATAAAAGAAGATTGGTTGAAACTAATTCTAAAACTAACTAAAAGTGCACAAAAAGTAAATTGGGGAAAACTTTAGGAAAAAACTGATTGATATGAGCAATACTTAAGGGAAAATCCACCTAGATTTCACTTGTTATTAATTTCTTGAACTAGATGATTTCTTCACTTGACTTGATCCGTAGAGATCCCTAACCTATGTTAATACCTCCGTCGAGGATAAGAACAACTAATCCTAGGTGGTTAATTAAAGTTTCTTTATCAATTAACACCCCTAGGTTGCATTAATTCGATCTATGGATCCCCTTATTAGGTTTGACCCTAATCCGGCAAATTTATGTCGCCCTATGTCTAGGGTTGCATGCAACTCCGCTTAATTATGGTAGATCTACTCTTAAAACAAGGACTTTTGCTCCTCTGCCTAAGCACATAAGTTTCTTGGTAATACTTAGGATTATTAAATCAAGAATGAAGAACACATAATTAAGAACAATTCAAGTATTTATCATATAATTCAAGAATAAATAATAACAATGTAATATCCCGAATTAGGGCCTAATCGGAATAGTGGTTTCGTGACCACAAATCTGAGGTAGAAATAATTATTTTATAATTATTTTGAGGTTTATGATATGATTGCATGATTGTATGAAAATTTCGTGAAGAAATTCTATGCGTAAAGTGCTTAATTTAAAATTAGGGGCTAAATCGAATAAGTTGCAAAACTTGCATTCTAGAAGTTTCTAGTATGAAATTGCTTTGAAATATTAATTAGGAGGTCTTAAATAGTAATTTGGCCAATTTTAAGTTCATGGACAAAATTTGGACATGGATGGAATTTTTGAAAGTTTAGTAAGGAGGGGCATTTTGGTCATTTGGATATTAACATGAAATAAAAAGGGAAAAATAACACAAAATTGATCATCTTCTTCATTACCACAAAATTTCAAGGGTTCTCCATAGCTAGGGTTTGTTTCAAGCTTCCAAGCTCCATAGTAAGTGATTCCAATCCCCATTTTTAATGTTCTTTACGTTTTCGTAATCCTGGTAACTCGATAAAGCTTATGTTAGCAATAATTTAAGTTAGGGTTCATATTTGGAAAAATACCCATAGGTGAAATTTGTGTATTTTGATGTTTTATGATAGAATATGAGGTTTTAAATTATGTTAGACAACTTGTGCTACTCGATTTTAAGTAAAAACGAGTAAAACGACTTAATCGGTAAAAGTACATATTGTTCATAAGTGTGTGTTTTAGTGGGAATTTGAGCTTGCTAATGGTAAATAAATGATCAGCATGTCCTAAAACATAAGAATTTGAAATAAAATTTAATTTTCGAGCTTTGGGGCAAAAGTGTAAATATGTAAAAGTTTAAGGGCAAAATTGTAATTTTGCTAAAATTTGAATTTAGGACTATTTTGATAAATGTGAGTATTAAATAAGTTAAATGTGTTATTTTAGATCAAGAAAGACATGGAATCAACCTTGATCGAGGAAAAGAAAAGATTGTGGACTAAATTGCAAAATTGCTATATTTTGTACCGAGGTAAGTTCATGTGTAAATAATGTAACATGATTGCTATTTTAAGTGATTTAATGCTATTTATACGATATGATACTTGTTATTATGAATATTATGCTTTGTGAAATATTATGTATTGGTATGAAAAGTATGCGATTAAATTAATAAGTATGAGATGCAAGCAACGTATTGGTTCCGATATTCCGAGGAGAACGACGGGGAAATGTGTGATTGAGGAAAATCCTGTTTGAACCTTGGGAATAGATTAGGATACAAGTGACATGTCACTAGGATGGTTGGGCATCCGAATTCGTTGAGTTGAGTCCGAGTTCACTTATGGATGCAAATGTCCGAACTCGTTGAGTTGAGTCCAAGTTCGTGAGATGTAACTAGGCATCCGAGCTCGTTGAGTTGAGTCCGAGTTCACTTATGGATGCGAACGCCTGAGCTCGTTGAGTTGAGTCCGAGTTCGCTTATGGGCGGGTTACATGATTGATTGATTACATATGTGGCACTTATGTGCAAATGATCCGTGTATCCGAGTTATATTCCGATGTGTTCAACGGGTAAAATTCTAGCGGAATGGAAGAATACTCAAGATGAAAATGATATTTTGGTAAGTGTTGTAAAATGGACAATTTGGACAAGTATGTATTTAACCCTCGGGTTGAAACTTGATACAACAGAAATAAGGTGGTAAGATGATACACGATAGCTAGAAATGTGGTTTGTATCTTGGTGATATCATGCTATTGTTGTTGATATAATTGCTTTGTTATGTTACTTGTTATTTGCATGTGAACTTACTAAGCATTTATGCTTACTCCCTCCTTTCCATTCATTGTAGTTTTTAGCGAGCCAAGTTGGATATCGGGAAGGTCGAAGAAACGCTCACACTATCCGAGGAAGAATTGGTATATTGGTTTGTATGTTTTGATGTATGGCATGTATAGCAATATACTTGTTTTGTGTAAATAATCTTGTGATATGGTTGTGGTTTGGTTGAGAAAATGCTTGATAATGATTAGTCATTGGTATAGCTAGCCTAGATAATGTTGGATGCCTTGTGAGTTTAATATGTTATATAGTTCATGAGAATTCATAAAAAGATGAAACTTGCCATAAAACAGAACACTACAGCAACAACGACGTGAGTTTGAAAAATCACAAAAAAATAGTAGAAAACGAATTAGGTGAAGAATTAACTATGAAATTGAAGCTTATTGTGTCTACTTTCAAATGGAAGAAGCGGAATAGGTAAAGGAGATATATGTTATAAGATATTTGAGTTTTAGTGAAACAGGGCCAGAGCGATTTCTGGATCCCCTGTTCCAACTTTGAAAATTCACTATAAATTGTAAAAAAAATAATTAGGAGGTGTAATTTATATGCTCAGAATCCTTATTGAATCTAATTTTAAGAGAAATAAACAGTATAGTTATATGAATTTTTTTACAGGGAGAAAAGTGGTTCGTAGTAAGTAGAGGTCAGTGCAGTCAAGTCCTGAAACAGGGGTAACTTTAACTAATAAACTGTACTAATTGGCCCAACAAAAAATTTTAGAAAAAAATTAGTAGATAGATATGTGAGTCTAAATTCAGGGAAAATTTACGGATCTTGATTTCGAGTTTCGTAACTCGAGATATGATTTTTTTAGCGACCATGACGCAGAAAAACTACTTATTCCGAAAATCAAAATAAATGATGTAAAGTTGTTTAAATGATAAATTATGTTCGGTAACACCTCAAGCTCGACTCCGGCGATGGTCTCGGGCGTGGGTGTGTTACAAACAAGATCTGTCTTAGGTTTCATCCCCCTCAAGTATTTGAGAGGTTTAGTTCATAATTAATAAAGAAAACATCTCAGAAGAAATAAGATAACAAAACATAAAAAACCCAAAAACCCCTGAAGGAATTTAGGGAGATCCTCTGTTTTGATGTAGAATTTTGGCTTCTGGGATGAATCAATCGGCTTCCCTTGGAGTAAGTCCTTGCTTTCACTCCTTGTGTTGGCAGAAATATGGCACTCCTTTTTGGGAGAAAAGAGTACTCCCTTAGCGGGAAATAAGCACACCCTTGAAGTTGCCTCCTAGGGTCTTTATATAGAGTTTTAGAATGGCTTTCTTAGCCCCTAAGTATCCTTTTTCGAGTAGAATTGAACTTCCTCACGATAGGGACACGTCCGTGTGCCACGCCCGTGTGGATCGATAAGAGGCCGTGTGCGGGCTTGTTGATGGTGGCACGGCCGTGTGGTCTGACCGTGCTTGTCGGGGTTGGGCCGTGTTGGATTTGATGTGGCACGGCCGTGTGCCACGACCGTGTGGTGAATCCTTGGGCCGTGTCGTTTTCTCATTTTGGCCCATTTTCCTCTTTTTTGGTCTATTTTCCGTTCTTTTCTCTTCTCTATGCTCTCCTGAGTATAAGATATGAAAAAGAAAGATTAAGAGCACCAATTCTCACAAAATTGATAATAATTCATCCAAAATATAGGCTAAACATGAGGTAAAAATATGTATAATTTATCGTTTATCACATATTGTATGAATGTATATATGAAATAATGGATCGAAATGCCTATTGGTTACATGCTCTGATTAAGTACCGAGTCTCATTTGAACCGTAGAAAGTCGTAGGATATAAGTGACATGCCACTAGGGTTACCGTTTGGTCGAGTTCCTGCATTCAAGTCAGACTCACCACAGCTCGTATGAGCTTACCGTTCAACCTTTGGGCTTACCGTTTCAGCTTTACGGAGCTTACCGTTCAACTCGTTAGAGCTTACTGTTACCAACTCAGGAGGAGCATACCAATCTTGGCTTGAAAGAGCGTATATGATGATGAATTGACGGATTTATCGATATATACCCTTAGTGTGTATCACCTGAGTATCCCTCGATGTTTTCAAAGGTTTAACGGGCATTATACCGATATAAAATATAAGAACTATATGTTACAAGAAATATACGATGTATATGAATTATATGTTATATGAATTACAAGTTACATGGATTATATGTTACAAAAATGTATGTAATTTACATGGTTTACATGAACTATAGGGTATATGAGTATATGTGTTATAAGATGATTTGCTAAATGAAGTATATGATATGTATAGATGAAAGGTTATATGATATATATGAATCCTGTAAATGAAAGTTGGTATGTGATAGGATACAAATATTGGAATGTTACATGAATGTTATATGCTTGGTTTCATCCTTTGAATGGATGAATATATGGTTGATAAGTGACTAACATGTGGTTGAATGATGTGAATAGGAAATGTAAGCAAATGAGTTAGTTTTTATTGCTTTAAATGCTTATTAATACTTTGGTAAGTTTAATTCTAAATTATACAGGCTTACTAAACTTTTAAGCTTACTCCGTTTACTTTTTCGTGGTTTATAGATTTCGGAAGCTAGCTCGATTTTGGATGAGGTCGAAGATTGCTATCGCATTATCCAAACAATCTTTTGGTACTTTTGGAACTTGTGTAAATGGTGTAAATATGACATGTATAGGCTAGTTTATAAGTTGAAGTATATGGCTATCTTTGTTAAGGAATTTTGTATGATTTTTTGCATATGTTCAAGCTATGTTATATGGCTTGATTAGTAATGGATGGTTTGGTATGAAACTTTTATATGATATGTCTATTTTGTGGTCAATTTGATAATTAGCATTTTGGTATGAGTGATAATTGCTTACTTGTTATTTTGGTAAGTTTTGTATAGGTATGAAATGGTTTGTTTGGGATATGAAATATAGATACTTGGTATGAAATTGATACATGAAAGTTGATGTATGTTTTTGTTATAAATTGCATTGAATTGGTTGGTTATGCAATGGTATATTATATGATTTGAATTGGCTAAATTGGTTGCCCATTTATGCATATAGATGTTGTGCATTTGATGCTTATAGGTACATAACAAATTGGGTGTGAAAAATGGCTTAAACCAAGCCTATTTCGTGCCACACGGCCTGAGTACACCGGTGTGTGACTCAATCGTGTGACCCCTGCACTATAGTATAAACAAGTCAGAGAGTTACACGATTTAGACACACGGGCGTGTCTATTGGCTGTGTATAGCGCACGGGATGGACACACGACGTATCTGGTAGCCGTGTGGCCAAGTCAATATGTATGCCATGTTTTCACATGGACTGGACACATGAGCGTGTCTGGTGACCGTATGAGTCACACAACCTTAGGCACACGGCCGTGTGACCCTATTTCGAAAATTTTCTTAAGTTTTCCTACATCTTTTATATGTTATCAAATTGGTCCCAAATGTATATGTAGAGTTTTTTATGTTTGTTTTAAGCATGATATGTTTATGAATGTTCGATAACTATTGGAATAAGATGATATACTGTTCTGATCTGAGTTACAAGTCCGGTAATGCCCCTTTACCTATTTCGGTGATAGCTACGGGATAAGGGTGTTACAAAATGGTTCATTTTTACCAAAAACAAGAGCCACATTGCGACCTCAAATTTTGGACGTCGCAACGTTGTCATTATAATGACTGACACCATGACAAGCTAAGGCTTGTCATTGCGATGTGACATACTGAAATGGCCACATCATGATGAGCACTAGATGAAGTCACGACGTCGATCCATACATTTTAAAAAGTTTACAATGTAATAATATTTCGTACTCGAGTTGACTAAGAGCTTCCGTATGCTCGATTAAGGCTCGGAAGTGTTTGTTTAACCTGAAATAAATGTGATAGTCAATGAATTGCATGTTAAAAGATTAAATTTTGTGAATTTGTATGTAGTTACTCCTGCAATAAATATGACATCCTGTAGCTCGAACCCGACGATTAGGTCAGACGAAGAGTGTTTCATTCATACTTTAAAAGTAACGCGCTAATCAAAAGGATCTAGGGAGGTAGGAGCAAGCATTTTTTACGCATACAATGGTTCTTCAAGCTTCTGTGACAGCTGGGAAAATTATGCCAATGTTTGGCAATAATAAGAGAGAGAGATCGCTGCAGGCTGGTACTTCATGCTTCTGTGGCAGTACGGAAAAATATGACAACTTTGGTGGGAAAGGGTAAAATCTTTGATGAAGGTATTGGATATTTTAGTAAAGTTTGTGCCTTTCCGAAGAAACTAATTCATAACATCTCATTTGGCAGACGAGTCAGTAATAAAGGCATCTAAGTTACTATGATCCATGGCTTATGCAAAAGACCATGAGCTAGATAGAACTATCATGTTTACAATTTAATTCAATCAAAACCCAAAAAGAAACAACCATCCATTCTCATCAGATCTCTTTCTACCGCTTTCAATTTGAGGCGTCATATTAGCCCCAGCCACTTGAATGTTCCTCTCATCTTACAAATACATCCACATTGTCAGGTTCTATATTTACACCAATTTTCTGTTGTTTATTCAATGTTAATCAAATCATGTTAATTCCGCAATGGCTATAGTAAACCTAACTTCGTAATTTACAAGCTCAAGAAGAAGTGAAAGACATCATGTAATCAACAAACAATTTGATGCAAAATTACAGTTAGTAATCTCATTGATAGTGACTGACAATGATGCTTCTATATTCTAAAGGAAAAAAAGACAGTAACCATTTCTTGATTTGATTTTCGTATGGAGATTTGCTTGGTTACAAATCTCTTCATACAGTACAAAAGCAGAACCACAAGAATAAGCAAAGCGTAGCCGAGGCAAAATATAGGGCTATGGCTCAAGGTGTTTGTGAGCTTATTTGGCTACAGAAGGTATTGGAGGAGTTGCAACTGTCAAGGAGGTCCCTGTACTGTGATAATAAGGCTGCAATAAGCATAACTCATAACCCAATCCACGTGATCGAACAAAACATATTGAGATAGATCAGCACTTCATCAGAGAAAAATTGATCTCCAGTCTCTTAAACTTAGTTCATGTGGTATCTGACGAGCAGTTAGTTGATGTATTCACTAAAGGATTAAGTAATAGAACCTTTCATAATCTAATTTGCATGTTGGGCATGTGTAGTATCTATGCACCAACTTGAGAGTGTTGACAGCCAAGAGATTCTTCCTATCACTGTAAATTAGGGATTAGATATACTTGATATTAGGATTATATATTATTTCTTGCCATAGTTTTTTGCTCTTTGTATAAATGCCTATGTTACCATTTTTTAGTATGAGTGAAAAATTATTCAAATCCCTATAAAATTCATCTCTCCAACATCTAATTTCAACACATTTACTTCTATTTCATTTGTTACCCTTTGCTAATTCACAAAGACGTCTACCATCAATCGGTACTAGAGAAAGTATAAAATATATGTGAAGAAAATTTCAGGGAGTAGGTAAATTTGATCATAAATGCAACAATGCAATGGATTTATGCTATATAATTTAAGAGTTCACTCAGTTATTATATGTTATTGAAGTAATGATTTCACTAAAAAAATGCTCTCTTGCACATGCTACAGGTAACAAAATCCATATGCAGATCATCGATAATATAAACCCAACACGCATGCTCAAAATCAGAAAGATGAAAGCAGCAGAAAGCCAGAACTCACCGACGGTTTTTTCTACTTATCCCAATTTTTATTTTATCATAATATTGGTAATCCATATAATGAAGAGTAGCCAGTGACAATTTCTCTCAATGTGTTGCAGTTTTAAGCAACTTCATGCTGATAGCCTCTGTTTTTCTCTAGTAACTGCAATTTTAACAGTCAAAGCAGGTGTCTGTAAACGACATTGTCAAATTATAGAAAACAACAAAGTCAAAACATAAATCAGAAAAAGAACGGTGGCAATAGCTGAAACAAAATGGTAGATGAAATTGTTGAAACCAAATGGACCACTGGAGGCTTTCATTTATACTTCCATCATGATTCATCGAAGAACCCTAATCACCTTATACAAGAACATAATGTGAGAAGTTTACTGCATTATTTATCTATAAGCTAAGTTTCTGAAAGTTCATGCAGCTTATAATATTTTGTTACTGTTACAAGTAGTCTATTGATCACAGAGTATCCTATTAAGAAGCTCCTCCAAGAGCTCCAGCGTTACTCAGCCACTTCCCTATGGGCAAAAACAAAGTAGAATTGAACCATCAGCTTGGTTACAAGTTTTTCCTTTTGAAAACTTTTACAGGAAAAACATGGATATGGTAAATACTGAGCTCCATAGAGCTTATTTCTTGTTTAAGAAATTAGTCAGCCTTGGTTTCTCACTGGTACTGTACTCATTTCTTTTCTTTATGTTCAGATGCAATTGTGTTCCCATTATGTTTTGCAAGGTAATTTTGAAATTTTAAGATGGTTTCTGAGTAGCAAACAGAATGATGTTATATTATTACAATTTATATCCTTTGTCTTTTAATTCTAATACCTGATTTGCCATGAAAACGTTTTAGTTACTAAACTTATCATGAAATGGTTTGCCATATATTCAATCAAGAAATAATTAGTTAGTTACTTCAAAGTTTGCATGGAATTCAGTTGAACAACTTAGTCACTCTAAAAAAGTCAAAATCTTTTGTTACTGATTTTTGGGGAAAAAAGCATATGATTGTTACCTAAAAAGGAACTCCTAGCTTTGCTGTTTCCCATTCCCTATCACACACGTAAAATTTCATTATCTTTGTCAAAGAACACCAAAAAGATGGAAGGAAAAGTTTAAGTTTTGAGGATACCATAACTTACCTAGACAAGGTTATAAACTCAATAGCTTCTTTTGCAGTCAGCAATAACTATCATACAGCACATACATACATGCTAACTTGCACTGTAGGCTTTTTGCTTAACAAATCCAAATAGTTTCAGCTCAAACAATGCCCTTACCTGGTAGTAGGAACCTGACCAAGAAACAATGAAGCCTTAACTTATCTCAACCTTCATCTGCCTGATATTTGTAATTCTGTGAAGATACAAGCTTCAGAAACTTAATGATCTATGATATAAAATCTTTAAGCTCTTATTTTTGATTGTTTCAGAGCTGAGAAAAGCACAAAACGATCAAGTTTCATCAATTTTTAAATTAGTTAAGAAATTTACCTCTGTCTTAAATCAAGGATACTCTCAAGAAGTCCTGTCGTTTGCTGCACCTTCACATTTTTTGGTTTCTCATCATCAAGTAATAGTGTTGAAACATTTAATATTGTGAGAAGTTCTTGTTCAATTTGTTTGAGCTGTTGATCCAAGTGTTCCAAGAAGTCCTCATAAGTCGATATTGCTGCCAAGCTGCTAGTTCTATTATCTTCATTAAAAGCAAATGCTTTATGTTCCTCTAGCTCCTTGTTGGCAGGTTGCTCCACCAAATCATCAGTATCAAGCAACAACTTTTGATCTTCACCATCTGTTAAAGCATCAAGGCCAAAGTCCTTATTCTTATTTTTATTGTTTTCGGCTTGCTCCTTCGGAGATATGATCCGAACTGGACTGGAACCATCTTCTTCACCGATTTCAGAATCTGACACAATATTCCCAATTAGTTGAGTTTCTTTGACGTTTATCACCTGAAACCAATATGACTTGTTAAATATACATATCAAACCATTTAGCTCTTCAATAAGATCCAAAAAAGGAAAGTCAAAATTTATAGTGAAATATTGTTAAAAGAACAAGGATTGGCTGCATTTATTGGGAGTCTAAATGAGAAAATCATAGCCTTAAGCAGCAATCAATAAAAGGTTGTTAGTGGGAAGTGCTGGTAGAAATGGAAATATAAAGTTTAAAGCAGATAGAACTAGGTATGTTAAATTGTTAATTTGTTACACTGAAAAGGTGAAGAATCCATCCAAAAGAAACCGTTGAGTTTAAACATATATATATGATATATGTAAGTCATGCAAAAATTTAAAGCACATGGAACTAGGCATGCACAAAAGGGCAGACCAGCAAAGAAGCAATAGATTATTAGAACCATCATTTGAACTCCACGAGCGTATTCAATATTCGCAATGAAACCTTGTTTCAGTGGCAAGGAGGAGGCTTTGGAACTTTTAGGTTCTGGGTTCAAGTCCCACCATATGTGGGTTTAGTCTAACTTTTCATTGGTTTGTTTGTTTAGTTGACTGATTGCTTCCATGGATGTACAATTTGATATTACTGGCAATTATTTGATTGTGATTGTAGTTTCTAATTGTAATATTTAATCTCATCAAGTGGAAAAGAAGCAGATTCAATATCCCATGTATCGGAAAAAGCTATCCATGATACAAATTTTATATTGTTTAGTCGCATGAAGTACATGACAATATCACCCTAAGTTTCCATTAACCACAAAATAGCACCATAATAATTTGAGAAGATAAAACTTCTAAAACCATAAACCACATTTAGGCTTTCAAGACACTGTGACATTTTTTCATGCCAATTTAAAAAAGAAAAATTAAGGGTCATTGAATCCCTTCCAGTTAAACGAAGAAATTATGTTTGTTCAAATGAATGAATAAACAGATAATTCATGCACTTGTATAGAAATTAGGTAAAGAAAAGGCTTATTTTAATTTGTTTCACACCGAAAAAATAATGCACTTGTTACTAATACTGTCTAAACTCATAGCTTAATACTTCTTATCTGTTAAATGTTAATTCTACTTCTTTGATTCCACCTTTACATTAATAATAACATTATTAATCACAATCTTGTTTTACCTCATTAAGCTTCGTAGCAAGCTTATCCAATAACTCAATTCGACTCTTAGACTTTTCCAAAGCTCGCATAACCTTCTTTTTCTGAAAAAGCAGGTCCCTTGCCTCATTTTCCTTCCCCCTCTGAATACTAACAGCTGCCTGTCGTCGAAGCTTCTCTGCTGCCTCTGATAGCCGCAAAAACCTCAATCTAGCATTGTTAGCTGAATCAACAAAGACCCAATAACTTCAATTTTCTTAACATTCATTCATTCATTCATTACAAATAAAATTAATCCCAACTAAAAACAGCAACTAGTCAAAAGTCATCATCATGATTTAAACTGAAATGGGTATAGAGTATTAAATTAAAAAATGAAAAAGGGGAAATGGGTAATTGTGATTTTGATGGAAAAATATGAAAAGGGAACAGAGAGGAGATATCAGTGGCTACCTTTGGCTCGGGTGGTCTCAGCTTCAGCATGAAGTTGGTCAAGCTGGTAACGAAGCTGCTCTGTGTTGATTTTGGGATTTGAAGCAAAGCATTTGGGGTTTAGGACAGGCCTGTAACCTACGACAACCATTGCTGCACAATTCATTATCACCTTGGCTTCTTTTCTCAGCTTTCACTTCACTCCCTACCTATAAACTTCGAAACTGTATGTAAACACCCTACATTCGATGGTCATTCATCATCCTTAAAATCTTTATTTAGTTCCACGTTCGTATTTATCCATTGAATTGTTTCATTTCGTTCCCTATAAAGTATTTTGTTTCTACTTTAATCCACATTAGAATTGGCTGGGTGGAAATATTAAAAAGAAGAGTAAATTACACCAAGGTGACTAAATTATTATTAACTTTATATTTTTGTTACTCAATTTCAAAAAATTATAAAATGATCGTTAAACTATTAAAAAATATTTAACTAACTAAATTATTTGAAATTTTTTTATTTAAGTCATTAGATTGTTAATTTTTTTAAAAGTTTAGCTAGCAAGCTCCAAGCGAAGACTTAATAATCGATATGGTAAATGAGTACCCATCGACGAGTAGAAGAACATACCTTAGATCCAAATCAATCTGACAATCAATGCTGGAGATTGGAGAAGAAAACTGTTTGGATTTTGGTTCGTAGATTCATAACATTTAAAGTTATTTCATGAAAAACAGCTTAATTAAAAAGAAGAAGAAGGAGAACGAAAACTTTCGATTGGCATAGGCAGTGCGAATAGAGAATGTCATAAAACAACGATTTTAACAGTCGAATAACTTAAATGAAAACTTTTGACTAATTCAGTGATCATTTTGTAACTTTTTAAATTTAAGAGATCAAAATATAAACTTATTAATAATTTAGTAACCTTAGATATATAGTTTACATTAAAAAGAATAAAAGTGATTAGAAATTATTTTGGTGATAAAAAGCATAGCCATCAAGAAATGGATATTTTTAAATAAATTAGATAAATGTTGGTGCTTCGTTGCGGCTATATTATCTGATTTCAACCAATTTTTTTGACAATAGTTAAGAGTTATTTGAATATGAAGTATATATGATAATTTTAAAGTACTATAAGCATAAAACGATGGATGGTGCGCATAGGCATGGTTGAACACGTCTAGTAAGCTGACATTGACATTAGTAAGGTTTGCTTGTCTAATGCGCACTGCTTGAGCAATTGAAGGGGTGGAGAAGGATTTGAATATATCATACTAGAGATTGATTTACAAGGCAAAAGGTTCAATAATGGTAGTGATATTGGTCGAAACAGGTGGCACCTTGAATGGTAAAACCATAAGTAAGGTGTCAAGTGAATAAGGGACTTGTGAGCTATAATGATAAGTAAGAGCAAGGATTTGGCTAACACTAACGGAAGTAAACATTGTGGGTAAGGGGTTAAGTAAGCTGGGATTGGTGGATGTGGATACCATGGGAATGCCACTAGATGTGAATTTTTTTGTTTGGCAAGTGTTTTCTACATTGTTAAGTGGGTTGATTTTAGTGTTTGAAAGGTTATTCATTGTTAATTGGAATAGTTTAGATATCGATAGGATTAGTCTCAATGATGGGATTCATGTCATTTTGTTTAAATTTTCATAGACAGTTCAAAATATTTATGTCCTTAAGAGGAAAATGGATTGGACTATTTTTGTTACTAATAAAGACTTCGGGTCAGCAAAAATAAAAGGAAAAAATAAAAGAGCATCAGAACTTATATTTTAAAATGTTTTTCAATGCTTAAGTTAGTGAATAAAAGATAATCAAAGCTAAGAAAAATATTTAGGTAAATGAGAATAACTTCTTAACAGCATACTTTGAGATTAATAGACCTAGATATTTATATCAAGGACACTTTTACGTCTACAAGATACTGATTGCATGAGAGTGTGTGCATGACAAAACCATTCATTGCATCTAATTGGTTAGGGTTGGTGCCCTTATCCCAGCAAGATTGTGCCTTCATGCTTTTTGTTGATTCTATTCTCTAATTTATGGGCTGGTAGTATTAACCGGATTGATGGTCACTAATATATGTTATTTGTCAACTAAGCCTTTTTGTAGAACTTCAACTTTGGATTTTACTGATTTTTAGATGTGGGCTGATGAGCTGGGCCAAAATTATATTGCCTTTAACTTTAAAAGATTCTTATATCTTTTATTTGAAAATATTAGTTATTAATTAATAAAATTAACTATTTTTTTTTTGTTAGATGCAATGGTAAAGCACATTACACTCTTAAGAAAAAAGATATAGATCTAAATTTTGGAAAGAGCATTGTTGAGAGGAGTAATCACGAACCCTAAATATTAATAAAAAAATAAATATAAAGAATACCAAAAAATAGTTGAGTTTCTAATTTAAAGGTTTCTGTGGGCTAAATTGGGTTTGTACTAACTTAGCACCATATTCTTTTTCTATTTTTAAAGTAATTTATTTTTATCAATATTTATTAATATATATAATTTATTAAATATCCGTACATAGAAAACTTAAAATGCTATCGATTATAAATTTTAAAAACGAGTTGGATTAGGTCTAAGTCTTCAATATTTAAATTAAAATCTAACATTTAAAACTAATATCTTTAATGAAACCCTTACGAGAAAAAACCTTCAAACATAAGTGATAAGTGATAACCCAATCTTTGGGTGACGTGTACTTGGAATATCAATGGAGAAAGACTAAGAATGAAGCCATTTGGGAACCAAGCATTGGAATTATGGTCACTTAAAATGGTGATCACAAAGAGAGAAAGAAAGAAACCCAAACATGGATACAAAACAAAAGTGTTGTATTCAAAGAGACCCACCAAAAGAAACCCAAACATGGATACAAAACAAAAGTGTTGTATTCATAGAGACCCACCAAAAGCTTCTTTTCAGCACTTTCCACCTTATCAATCACACCTATACCTAATTCGAGCTTCAACCCTCAAAATGCTGGCCTATTTATTTATTCCTTTCGATGCATGCATCTTCTTATATTTTTGTAGCAACAAGCTATCAAGATTTTGGCCCACATGTGAGAACCGTCACATGATTTTGATTCAGGAAGAGTTCAGTATCTTTCATCCAATAAAACATCCGACTAGTTTGAATTTTTTTTCTCTCCTTTTACTCGTAAAGTTATATTTTTTTTTCTTGAATGAAATTTTTTTTTTCAAATTTGATTTGATAGAACATTAATAATTTAAAATAAAAGGAGGAGAATTTTTTTTAAACTATATCGGATGTCGCTCTAAAATAATGTTATTTTTATTTTGGTCACTCTAATTTTTTTGTCAATTTAGTCACTGCAATTAAAAAATTGATCAAAATGATCACTTAATCGTTAAACCCTTAACGCATTATTCATTGGACCTAAAAAAAAGGAAAAATTGTTCTTTTAACCCCTTTAAAAATTACAAAAAATTTAAGTTAACCCCTTAAATTCCTATAAAAAAAACCCATATCAAACACTGCAATGATGTCGATCTGATATCTCTGGCAGAAATTTTGGGTTTTAATTTTAGTTTTTTATAGGGATTTAAGGGAGTAACTTTAAAAAATTATAATTTTTAAAGGGTCTAAAAGGACAATTTTTCTTTTTTCCTTTTGCAGACCTAGTCAACAATTCATTGAGGGTTTAACAGTTGTGTGATCATTTTGGTCAATTTTTCTAACGACAATGACTAAATTGACAAAAAAAAAATTAGAGTGACCGAAATAGGAACGTCGCCATTTTAGGATGACCTCTGGTGTAGTTTACCATTTTTTTCTTTGAGAAATAGGAATCATATTCATGAAGTGAATGAATTACAATTTTATTGGATGCATTCATCATATAGGAAGGAAAATGAAACAAACATTCATCAAAGCAGGCCCTAGGCACAATCGAGACCTCCACACTAGACAACAAATTTTTGTATCTTAGGCTCAATAAGACACTCCATCAATTATCAAGACTCAGATGTCAAAGCACGCTCTTAAGAGCACTTAGATTTGATATAAACCCAATCATGTGGTAAGATTTGTTCAAAAAAGGCTAATCCTAATCCTAAAAAGCAAAATATATAAAAAAAGGCCACACAAAATGGTTTCGGCTCAAGACAATTAACGCATCCCTTGGTCGGAGGTGCACCTAGGAGTCTAATCTAATGTATTATTCTTCCATTGAGTACATTTATGTCTCTACTCGTGAAGTCAACTACTTCGATAGCCAAGATTGGCCATCTCCCTAATTGGAACTATAGATGACATAATAATCGTTCTGAGTATTTGAATCAAATGCTCACTTTGATTCTTTTACTGGATTACGGACTTGTTTAGACTACCTACTAAAGTAAGTTGTCTTTCTTGCAATGTAAACATTCTTAAAGTGCCACTTATCATCAGCTTAAACTTAGACAATGAATGAGCTAACATTTGTTTGTCACAATTTTGCCATGTATGCAAAACATGAAAAACAAAGACATAAAACATAGAATAGTGAAATGTGAAATTAACTTTATTTATTTATTCATTGTTCAAATATATAGAAAATAGTTACATGTTTACTATAATATGGGCACATTTCTCAACAGTCACACCCGTTGTCGGAGCAATTACGAACATATAGAATTCAAATCAAAACACAAATATTCAAACATAATCATTTCAATTCATAACCATGTTGTACAACCTTTCCTATGTTTTATATGAGCCTATATATACTCTAAAGTTAACCCAAAATCGAATAAGGACAAATTTACAATATTTTTAAAATTTCAGGTCGACATCGCAGTGTGAGGGAGTGCTGTCTTGATGTGACATATTGACTTGGCTCGTTGTGATGATAGAGTTCCTCGTCACACCATGGCCTGAAATCCAGATCTCGTCACGACGGTCATTGCTTGACATCGCGACGTGGACTCTGTTTTTTTGCAGAAATTAGGCATGTTGGTACCTATTTCAAACCAACAAAACCATTTACACCTTTGGTGCATATTTGCACACTTGTACCTGCATAAAATCAACCAAAATTCATACCAAACATTGCATATAACCATTTCCAAAATAAACTAATCCAACATGCCTCAATTTGACAGTAAATCATATCGAAACATACCAATTTCACCTATTTAAGTTCAAATTTACCAACATGCTTATAAGTCATTCAATATCATCCATTTCCATACCATGTCGTACTCAATTATATAATTATAAATGCCATTCACTCAATACAACCTATTACCAACTCAGCTACCCAAATTGGTACACCTTTCACAACATTAACAATAACCAAATTCAAACCAAATCTATCAATCCAAAGTCATCACATAAATTACAACTATGTACATGCCACATAACTGGGCATTAAAACGATCAAAAGACTACCGAATCAATAGCAGGATAGTGTAAGCTTTTCATAGATCCGATCGACATGTTTTGCAAGTTGGAGATCTATAGGGAAAGGGAAAAACTGCGGGGTAGGCATATTGAATGCTTAGTAAGTCCATAAGCATTAAACAACAACTTACCTTGTTTTACAAATTAATACAACAAACTATTCAACTTAACAATTTTGCCTAAACATAACAACCACATATTAATAAGGTGAGTTCGTTATATAACCAATTCATATAATGATTCAAACATTTAACATTTCGGTTCAATTTAATACCATTCAATGGAATCAATAATTCAATACCATTTGTATAATTCAATCAACATTTAACCATGTATAAACCAAACTCATATCATTCCATTATCATTTTTAATTTTCATTAACCATTTAGCTCGATAAACTCTAGTATAAGAGTCATAACATTTAATCATGTATAAACCAAACTCATGACATTTCTGTTCTTTTTTTGTTCGAACTCAAGCTTTTACTTGCATTAAAGTATAAAAGAAAGTATAAAAGCCGCGCATACATAGTCCATCATCCAGTCAAGATTAAGTTATGCCACACTATGAATGCCACAAGTAAATAAATCCATAAACGGATTCAAGATCTATTTTGGGGATAATTCACTTCGATGCTCAAGACAAAGTATTTCCCCAATTGGACTTGATAAACAACATATTAGTCTTTCAATTAGTTTGCTCATTTTCGATTAGACTAAGGACATGTTTAGGGTTGTCTACTAATATAAGTTGTCTTTCCGAATTACATTTCGACCATGTAATACCGCTTAGTATTAGTTGAACATTAGACAACCAGTGAGCTAATATTTACTTTCATTTTTCTTCACACGAGCGTGTGTGGCCTTCACATGGGCGTGTAGACCCTTATACGGCTTGGGCACTTTCACACGGCCAGGGCACACGGCTATGTGGCCTTATGTCGCCAAATTTTATGCTGTGTCTGTTTTTATTTTGATTATGATTCTCTATGTTTCGACCTTTGGCTAGGTCTTTGTAAGGGTGGTCGGAACTTTGTTTCGACATGGACTTGTGCGTTATTTGCAATCATAACTCTAATTAAGGGATTCAGTTGAGTGTTAATTGATGTTATATTATATCTGATTCTGATTTTGGGCATTTGAATGTGTGCATTTCTGATTCCGTACTCTGTTTCTGTAAGTTTGTCTTCAAATGGTGTGTATTTGTATTTGCATTAATCTTTTGGGGTTTGGTTGCGAAGAGAAGAGAGTTTTGTAACACCCTCAACCCGATCTAGGAGTCTAGACCAAATTCAGGATGTTAAATTAATCACCAAAGTGATCGTAGAAAAATTTTACAAAATAACTTATCTTCGTAAACCAAAATCGTAAATAACCATACAGTAAAAATTTACTATAAATCTTGATATAAAACATGTTTAAGTTATGTGAATAAAACATAAATCGAAAATTATACCACAGCATTATAAATCCTTACAGTTTTAACTTTAATCGAATAATGAATAAAACCAAAATTAAAAACCCATAGTTTATCCACCAAGACTGTCCGAGACGTTCGCGTACTGAGTCCAACATCCAAAATCCAAAACTGCACCTGAAAGAGGAAACAGAAGAGAGGGGTGAGCTACTCGAGCTCATTGTGAGACCAAAACTAGTAAAATTACAGAAACAGAAACTGAACAGAGATAGAAAGGTTTGGAAACAGTTCCAAAATAGAACATACTTATATACCGTTTAAAACAAGAGCAGACCATATGTAACTTTACAGTCATATGGCTCTGTCAGACACAGTAGCAGTATTTCCCAAGGGTTACAGACTGGGCCTAAGCCCTTTCTAGACTAATACCATTGTGGGCCTTAGCCCATCACATTAATTATCTAATTAGACAGTCGCAGACAAACCTACAAGGTTCTTATAGGCACGAGTGCCTTTCAGTCGAATATCACAATAGAATGTTTTAGTTCATCAGACATTCAAATATTTCCATCGATCAGTCAATCAGATATTTCAGACAAATAATGCAATCACATACCGTCACCGAATCACATTCAATAAATCAGATTCAATCAAATGCATATGAGTGCAAAATGAGTTATAAAATAACCTACCCATCTAACCAACACACCATCTCTATCTACCCTTACACATCCTGTGGGGATATAATCAACCCACCCATCCCTACACTCCAAGTAGGACCTCGAAAGGCCCATCCAACCTTATACACCATAAGATGTCATCCTGGATTGCTCGACAACGATGATCATTAGCATTGTCCTTTACCCTCAGGGAATTGGGACCGCCCTCGACCCTCTGGGTATTGGGGCTAACAGTGTGCAGTTAAACTGCCAATTTCATATATTACGCAGCAAAGCTAGCGTATGAGCTATACTGTACAATACGGTAAATCGCGGTAGACATGCAGTATGAACTGCCAGATCAAATAGTAGTACGTAGCGTAGCTAACATATATGCGACACAGTGCAATACGATAAATCACTATATCGTCGAGTTGTAGTACAACTACCAGATTAATCAAATCATCCACGACCTTCTAGGTATTGGGACCGCCCACGGCCCTCTGGGTATTAGGGGCTTCAGTATGCAGATAAACTGCCAAATAGTAAATCTCCCTTCTCTTCAACACCCCAACCCAAAAATAGTTTATGCAAATGTATGTATGCAAAAGTACGAATGCGGATGCACCAATTTATAACACAATTTCAGACATTCATTTAGAAGCAATCACTTGCAATCAGTTACAAAAACGTGCATACCTATATACTCAGATTCGGAACCTAATATAGCACACATTCAATTACAAGTAATACATAATTCGAGGTCAGATCAGGGTCGTGTTTACCCTCAGTGAACTTAGTCGAAGGGTTTGGAACATATAGGCTCACAATAGCATTTACCTACCCTAGATTCAAAATTTGGCCAGTTAGGGCCACATTAGGGCCACACACCTATGTGCTTCGGCCGTGTGGAGCAGTCTAGGCTGTAACACCCATGTAAAGGGTAGCACAAGGCCGTGTGACAGAGGCACACGCCCGTGTGGTGCAGGGGTACAGCCGTGTAAATAGGCCATGTAACTCACTGTCCAATTTTACTAATTTAAGGTGCAGGGTAAACACAGCTGTGTGAGGGTGTCACACGCCTATGTGGCCATCAGACACGGCCGTGTGTCCCATAACACATGCCCGTGCGAAATCCCTAGGCCCCAAGTCAGTCACACTGCCGTGTGTCCCGAAGCACACGCCTGTGTGGAAGCCCTAATTTCTCAAATCTTTTACACAATCGTGTGACTCTAAATTCATAATTCCCGACCTCACACGCCTGTGTGCCCAAAGGACAAGGCCGTGTGGATTCTGAAAAAATCCCTAAATCGACCACACGCTCATGTGGCCAGGTCGTGTGGCACCCAATTTAGCCTGGAAACCCTATTTCCCAAATCCACATAGCCGTGTGCCGGCCCATGTGGTCGTCGATGAGGTTACGAAACCACCCTAATTCAGCCCCAAAAATGACATTTTGGCCACCATCACAATCCCTAACCTTTACCCTTTCAACCTATATTAGAAAAAAAAACGATTTCCCTACACTTCTATCGTCTAAAAACTAAAAAATGAAGGGGTACTGCATAGTTACAAAAAATCGAAGGAAGGTATTCATAAAACAAGATAACAATTGATTTAAAAACAGAATGTAGTAATAAGATTTGAATCCCACACCTGATTTAACGATGAAGAGGACGGTGGAGGAGCGACAATCCTGAAGCTGCAATTAAAACATTTTAGAAATAGGAAAACACAAAACAAGAAGAACAAAGAGGAGAGGGAGAAGAAGCATCCCAAAATAGAAGATTAAAAAAATAAAAATAAAGTAACAATTATAATTTTAACACAACAAAATATCAATAGTTATTATAATAAAATAATAACTAAATGTCACAAATAAAAAGTTCACACTAAGACTCGAACACAAGACCTTCCGCCAACTAACTCTCCACTTAACCACTAGACTAGCAGGCCCATTCTATCACTTAAACGCACAGCTTCACTTATGTGTGCTGATAAATGATAAATTATACATATTTTTACCCCATGTTTAGCCTTTATTTTGGATAAATTATTATCAAATTAGTGAGAATTGGTGTTCTTAATCTTTATTTTTCATATCTTACACTCATGAGAGCATAGGAAAGAGAAAAGAATGGAAAATTGACCAAAAACGAAGAAAATAGGCCAAAATGTGTAATTGATACGGCCCAAGGATCATTGCACGGCCATGGCACACGGCCGTGCCACACGAAGATCATACGGTCCAGCCCCCGACAAGTACGGCCAGGCCACACGGCCGTGCATCCATTGACGACTCTCACACGGCCTCTTGTCGTGGCACACGGGCGTGGCACACGGGCGTGTTTGAGTAATGAGGAAGAGAAATTTCACTCGAATTTGGATACTTAGGGGCTAAGAAAGCCATTCTAAACTCTATATAAAGACCCCAAGAGGTAACTCTAAAGAGGTACTCTCTTTTTCTCCCAATGGGAGCACCATCTTTCTGCCAACACAAAGAGTGAAAGCAAGGGATTATTCTAAGAGAAGCCGATTGATTCATCCCAGAAGCCAGAATTCTACATCAAGATAGAAGATCTCCTTAAATTCCTTCAGGGGTTTTCGGGTTCTTTATGTTTTATTATTTTAATTCTTCTGAGATGTTTTATTTCTTTATTATGAACTAAACCCCTCAAATACTTGAGGGGGATGAAACCTAAGACGAATCTTGTTATTATTTATTCTTGAGTTATATGATAAATACTTGAGTTATTCTTAATTATGTGTGCTTAATTCTTGTGTTAATAAGCCTAGGTATTAATTCAAGAAACGGATGTGCTTAAAGCAGAGGAGCAAAAGTCCCTGTGATAAGAGTAGATCTACCATAATTAAGCGGAGTTGCATGCAACCCTAGACATAGGGCGACATAAATCTGCCGGATTAGGGTCAAACCTAATATGGGGAACTATAGATCGAATTAATGCAACCTAGGGTGTTAATTAATAAAGAAACTTTAGTTAACAACCTAGGCTTAGTTGCTCTTCACCTCGACGGAGGGTTTAGCATAAATTAGGGATCTCTACGGATCAAGTCAAGTGAATAAATCGTCTAGCTCAAGAACCAATAACAAGTGAAGTTTAGGTGGATTCTTCTTTAAGTGTTGCTCATATCAATCAGCTCTTCCCTAAAGTTTTCCCCAATTTACTTTTTGTGCACTTTTAGTTAGTTTTAGAATTAGTTTAAAACAACTCTCTTTATTTTTAGGCTAGATAATAGAAAGGAAGCAAGTACTAGTACTTTTGGTTCCCTTGGGTACGATAACTCGATCTTGCCACTAAACTATACTATTGTTCGACAGGTGCGCTTGTCTTTAAGGTCGTGATATTAGTTAGTTTTGGTGTGATCAGTTTTATAAATTTTATTACTTAATATCGCGAACAGGTATCATGTGCGCTCTCCACATTGTCCCTATGCTCAAGACCCAAAACTTTTAGGCTCAAAGTTCAGGGCATTACAAGTCTGATATGTTCTGGCAGTTTCAACTGCAATATGTCTGTACAGCGGTTTACCGTAATGCATTGTACAACATATATGACAGCTTTGCTGCATAGTATTATTATCTGAGTGGCTTAGTCCATATACATGGTGTGTAGGGTTGGATGGGTCTTTCGAGGTCTTTTGTGGTGCGTTTGGATGGATGAGCTTAAACAACTCTTATGTTGGTGTGATCAAGGGAAGAAGTGATGTTTTGGCTAGATGGGTGAGTTTTAATATTTGACTGCATTCATATGTATCTGGATATAAGTTCCTTGTCTATTCGTTATAACAATTATGACTAATCTTGCCTGCATTTTGATGTGCTTAACTATTACGTTTGTTTAGGATATTAGTTTTGAGTTTACCTTCTATTTCTATGTATCTCTGTAAATACACTGTGCCGTTGAACTGCTATTTGGATTTTTGTTCTATAAGTCTATTGTTTATCACCCTATAAACTCACACTGGGCTCGTGTAGCTCATCCCCTTAGTGTTTCCCCTTGTAGGTACATTTTCATTTCTTGATGCTGGACTCGACATGCCGAGGGTCTCGAAAGTGTCATGTTTTTAAAACTGGTTAATAAAGTACTTTCTGTAAATTTGAGCTTTATGTAAATGGTTTTGGACTATAAGTTCTGTTTTAAAAACTGTGGTATGAAAAATTTGTGTTAAATGCAGGTAGACGTTATTTGGATTGAACAACTATATTTTTAAATATCGGGATTTGATAACTGAGAATTTTTACGTAGCCAAATACTATTTGTTTTCTCACTTGTCGAATCAAAATCTTACTACGATCACTTTGGTGATCAATGTAACATCGGGGATTTGGTCTAAATTTCTAAGCCAGATTTTGGGGCGTTACACTAGCAACAAAAGAAATTGTGCTAAAAGAGATTAAAAAGTAAATAGATGCATGTATTATGTATGTAATTTTAAATGGTGAGTTGTTGAGTCCTACCTAATGTGTTTTAAAGAATGGGGCATGAAGGTTGTGAAAAATAAAAAGAACGAATTGATCCCTACCACCTTGGTAACTAGATGGAGAGTTTGCATTGGTTGTAAAAAATTGAATTATTCCATTTAGAAATTGAAGAGCGTGCTTTGTTCAAGTTCTTTGCCAGGAGAGCTAGTTTTTCCTCCAATTATTTTAGTGAGGAAGTAGTGATGCTGGTGTTTTTAGTAGTGGCCCTATCATTAAAAGCAACATCATTTTCGGCTTGAACTTTTTCCCTTTTACTCATATTTAGGTCATTTCAAAGGTGCAAAGCAATCAACTCACCATCTCATAGAATCAACATCTTTAGCTTCCTTAATGACAACCATTTGATTGCAAATATCTCTAGCAGAGACTTTAGAACTTCTTTCACTAGTTTGGCCTTGGAATATTTCTTGTCTAGAACAAAAGCTTTATTAACAATCAATCCAAGCAACAAAAATAAACATCAACAAAATTATTTTATACTTATTTTATGTTATTTCTTCTTGTATTTTGTGGTTTAAATGTTTAAGTATTGGATTTTGGTTTATATTTTCATTTTTTTTGGAATAGGTGAAAAAATTGAAATGAAATGATTTTGGAGTTTATTTTTAGCGTGACTTATGATTTAAAGAAGTTTAGAGCTTTCTAGTGAAGATAACAAATTAAGAAACCAGCTGTAAAGCTCAAATGAGAATAAAAGTTCAAACAATGAGCTCTTTTTATTTCTCAGGTGTACTAGGCTAGCACAATATAGTTGGAATGCACGACAAAATTTATCTTGGAGTGTAATGTAACACCCCTTATGCAACATCCCGTTTTTTAATGGTGTCAGAAACAATGATTTTGGGACCACAATTCAGAATAATATGTCAGTATTTTATTAGCTATTTATTATTATAGAGTTATTACAAGGTCATATTAAAATTTGGTTAAGAAATTTTAATGTTTAGTTAGTTAAATAAGTAAAAAGTGTCAAATTGTAAAAGTTGTAAAAGTTACTATCTATTAGTTAAATGTGTTGAATGGCTATAGAAATGTGATTAATGGACTTAAAAGATAAATGTACGATATAGGTATATAGTGGATGACTATGGACATTAGTTTGTTAGTTGTTATGTAAATTTTTTAAGGGTAAAAATTAATTAGATAAATAAAACTAAAACAAATTAAACTAAAATGAAGTTATCGTCTTCCTAAAGTCACTACTGAAATTTTAAAGGGAAAAACACCATTGAAGAAGCTTGGTTCTGGCTTGGTTAAATTCACTTGCATGGTATGTAAATTTTTACCCATTTCTAGTGATTTTTATAATTTTGTGACTGTTTTAACTTAATCTAGCTAATCGGGGGATTAACTCATAAAATTGTTAAATGTTTTAGATTATGCCATCGGTTATTTTGAAGTGGTTTTGAAGTTTGAGGATAGATTATTAAGTTTGGTTGTTAAATAGCATTATTTTGTAAAGTAATTTTTAATAATTTTAATGTTTAAGGATTTAATTGTTAAAGTTGTAAAATCTCATGAAAATATGGTGAAATTATGAATTATTGGATTTTTCAAGGACTATAAGAAATTTGGCTAGCTTGGTTTAAGCTTAAATGTGTTCAATTTGATAATTTCAGGTTTTGAGACTAAATTGCATAAAGAGTAAAATTTAGGGGTAAATTTGTAAAATATGATTAAAAGGACTTAAATGCATAAATTTGTTATGTGGTTTGAATAGATTTAATTAAATTAAACTATACTTTAGATCAAGAATCTCAACGATCGGAGGACGTATGAGGAAAAAAAATTGTCGATTAATTGAATTACTTCAATAGGTAAGTTCATACTACTTTCTATAGTTACAATTTTTTATTAAATGTTGTTAATATATATAATGCTAAAATGGAAATCAGAATATATGGAAATAAATTGAATTCTGTGATAACTCTAATGGATCGAGTAAAAGTTTCATACACGAAATTTCTGAATGATTCCCGTTCTAGACTGAACTCTAACATTTTTTGCAGACTCAGATATATATGTGACACGGATTTAGCCTGAACTGGTAATCGTTGTAGTTTTAAAGGTTTAGCATGGAGTGGTAACCTTACCTATATACGTAGCCTTGGCCAAGCTATTTTTCTGTATTGTCAATGGTTTAGCCCGAATGGGTAACCTGACACATGTATTTCTGTATCCGACTAGCTCGAGCGAGCATTAAATGTTTCCCACACTTGTGTATTGTGTTCTATTACAAAGTTCCATAGAAAATCAAAGGATATATAGTGTATTATTAATGTGGGCAAAATATGAATTCTGATTATCCGTATGATCGTTATTTACTAATCTAGAATTATTGAACTTTGTTATGATATGGATAATAGTTTGAATAGCAATTTGCAATTATCTATTAAATGAATAAGGTAAGTTATTAAATTGAATTGTATGAGCTTACTAAGTATTTTATATACTTACTCTTGTTATTATGTTTTTATAGATTTTGGATAATCGAAAAATTTCAATTGGATCAACGGAGCTCACACATATCACCTTCTGACATCGGTAGATTTTGAAGTCTTAAATTGTGGTTACTTGTGACATGTATATAGGATACTTATTTTGCAAATGTTGAACATGTTTTGATACTTAGTTGTAAGTGCACTTACATGCAAACGTGATGTATATATTGTACGTTTTGCCCTTTGGTAATGTGTTGATAAAGGTCATGTTTGAATGGTATTTTGGATGACTATTTGGTAACAAGTTATAGATGTGAATATTGTTGGTTCATGATGCTAGAATGGATGGATTGAAGTAATTGGTTGTTGATTAACTATGAATTACATGTGGTGTCAATTAGGGCACATTGGTTAGTCATCTAAGTTGGATGATTTGGTATGATTTGGACATGTTTTAATGTGTTTTAAGTAGGTTAAAGTGATTGGATATGGGTTGGCTTGGTACTTAAGAAATGATTAATGTTTTGCCTTGTTTTGGAAGCCACTTTAAGTGCAGACAACTTGGGGTACAGGCTGTCACATGGTCGTGTGCCACACACGGTCACACCACATGGCCATGTGGCCTATTAAATTTGTGGTGCAAGTTGTCCCACACGGTCACAAGTTGTTACATGGTCGTTTGACCCTATTTCGAATTGCACACAATTTGGCACATGATCTGCTATACGGTTATATGACCCTATTTTTATTTGTACACGGTCGAGCACACTATTTGGCAACACGGCCGTGTGACCCTATTTTTGAATTGTACACAATTTGGCCACATGACCTGGGCTTTGTTACACGGCCGTGTGACCCCTGTTTTCTATTTCTCCTACATTTTTCTGTTTTGTTTCAAATTAAACCCTGATTGTTTCTAAACTGATTTTTAGGTTCCATAAGCTCAAAATAAGGCACGTAAATGTATACATGCTATGAATAATGATTTTTTTAGAATTTTTTATATTTAAATTAATAATTGAATGATTTTATGGTGTTATTCATTTGATATGTGTCGTAACACTCCGTAACCCTAATTCGACGATAGAGATGGGTTAGGGGTGTTACACCTTACTTGGAGTAAACCGATACCTCACGAGCAAAGGATGTCACAAATTGAATACTAAAGCTACTCAACTCGACCATAAATTTTAAAATTTTGTTTTAACATAATTTGACTCCTTTGGAGTTATTCAAGTCATTTCTAGGCTTTTCCTAAAGTTTGGTTACAAATAGGGGCTAATCGGAGCTTATTCGGGTCAAAATAGGGTCAATGTCACAACACTAGAATGATGTCATGACACCAAAAACAACTTACTCCTATGACTCTAATTCGCGACATTAAATGTTGGATGTCGTGACACTAAAGATAGATTACTCTATTAACTCCAATATCGCAACACCAGAGATAGATTGCCCAAAACATATCTGAAACACTTAAAACCAAGTCTAAACAATCATAAGGCATTCCAAATCACTTCTAAACATTATCAAACATCATTCTCCATCAAAACATCATGTAATTCAACATAGAACTCAATCATAATTTAACTAAATTTGTGAGGCTAACAAAATGATAAAGTTTCTATCAAAAGTTTCCATTAGAATTCTTTCACATACACACTTGGTTTAAACCTATGTACATGCCATAAACTATAACCAAAAATCAAAACCATACTTTCTCCCAAGCTTCGGTATGTGATGAGATGAGTAGAGGTTGATCTTTACTTTAGAACTTCAAGTCTAATATTCACCTACACATTAGAAAAATAATGCGTTAAGTTCGTGAAAGCTTAGTAAGTACATCAAGAATTAAACTTTTCATTTAAAAATTTAACCAATACAAATGTTAATATGAAAAATAATCAACGAGTTTGAACTTAAATATCAAAGACGTAACGATGAAATGGTTGCTAGGTGTCAATTACAATTTTAACTTTGCATAAACGAGGAAACCAATGCAAAATATAATTCCTACCTAAACTGAATCAAGCAAACAATTTAATTTGACCTTTATAATTAGCTCCCATGTCAAACCATAGATAAAGCTTGAACTAGTCAACATACTTATTCATTCAATGAGTCACAAATGTAAACTATAATAATCTACAGAACGTCACTGTCTTTTCATTTTCTTTACCAAAAAATAATATCTTCTTTTCGTGGAGAAGATGAGTGATAATTATTGAAATAAATAAGCTTTGGGTTGAATAGATTTTCCATCTCTTTGTCTAAACAACACTTTAGTGGTTAAGAATGGCAATCAAGACAGGTTCAAACATACATATGAAACCAACATCATACAAAGTTATCAACTTCTTTGTTGGAGAATCTCTTTGTATGCATTTCAAAACATTTTTGTAAAAAGCTACAAGTGTTCATAATCATCGATCCGTTTCAAGTTAGATTTGAATTTATATTTATCAATATCGAATCAACCCGGCTTGATACCTTTTATAGTTTATGAATAATAAAAATAATTTATATTAAATTTAAATAAAAAATTATTTTAAAATAGTAAAAGTAAGCCTTTTAGGTGTGCATGGACACAAGCCTTGCTCGATTTGAAATTTTTTTTACTATATATTTCCCAAATCAAGTTTTGATATATAAACTTGATTAAAAATAAACATGAAGAGAATCCCATGTAATGACCTAATGGTTAAGGGGGTTCACTGTCCTAGGTATGATCCGGATTCGAGTCGCACTAATCGTGCTAGTTGTTCGGGTTTTACCTTGTTATTGTAATTCACCAGAAAATAAAATAAACATGAACAACAGTTTATAGTTACATTTTAATACATAATTTTTTTTAATTCTTAATACATTTAAATGATCTGGATTCGAATCAGCTCGACTTGATACTATGATCGGAGATTCAGTAACTTAGTTTTCGAAATTAGTAGGGGTGAGGAGATTAGGTTTCTGTGGTTAATATCGGGAGGTTGAAGTTCTCGTTTAGTTTTTGTTGTTGGTAAGGGAAGGTGATTCAGGAGATGTTTGGGTTTTTTGAAGAAATTAGGTGATTTAAGAATGCTATCTTTTAAGTAATGTTGATGGTGTAAAAGGAATTGTTAGAAAATGAAAGGGATGGTTAAATAGCTTTTTGGAATGGCACAGAATCTTTGTGATAGGTGTTTAGGATCAAATTGTCTATGATGGTTTGAAAATTTTAGGATGTGGTTATGTTTATTTGATGTTTTGTTTATTCAGAATTTTTTGGTTGACTTCAACCGATAAAGGATGTGAATGAATGGTTTTAAGATATAGGGGTTTTTGTGTAATTTTGGGAGTCCTTTTAGTAAGCTAGTTACTATGATGTAGTATTGTCTATTGGAGTTTTGTTTTTTTTTTTTTTGTGTTGTTGTCTGAATTGGAGTAGAATTTCTGACTATCATTTTGGTTGGTTTTAAGCACATGTTTGTTTTATGTTCATTGTGTCTAGGTCTTACTTACGAGGTTTGAGTTGGAGTTAATGGAATTTGTTTGGATGGTGTATTGTTGTGTGGGTAGAGGAGGTTTCGGGTTTGTTTGGGATCCCTTTTCATTGGGTTGGGTTCATTTTAATGTAGTTGGGGTTGTAAATTCATTTAAATGTAGCTGGGGTTGTTTTGATTGTGTTTGTGTCTTGTAATGAGGTGTTGGTTGTGGGGCAATTAGGGGGGTTTTATTTTCTGGTATTTTTTTGTGCTTTATTTTCTGGTTGTAATGCAGTGGAGGTCATGGAAAGGGAGGTCTTTATGGCAATTATTGAGGTAGCAGTGATGGTTTATGTGTTGAGTTGGAATGAGTAGGTTATTTTAATAATGGAATGCAATTCAATCAATATATCGGATTGGTTGTAATATATCGTAGTCGATCGTGGTCGTTTTGGGAAGCTGTTCGTGTTTTTAGGTGGTTATTTTTGGCATTGGCAGAGGTTCGAAATGAAATCACATGTTGAGGCTTTCGAGAAGTAAAGTCAACAAGGCTGTTATTCATTGGGTTCCATCTCCCCCAGGTGGTCGAAGTTTATCGTGGCAGTGGTAGTTAAGGAAGACGAAGCTGATGCGGTGGGGTGTTGTGAGACGAGAAAAGAGTGGTTCGTTCATTATTTTTTGCGTTGATTGATGCCGTTTGGCCTGAAATAGCAAAGGAATTCTAGGACATGGTCATTGTGGAATCTTTTAATAGGTATTGATCGTTATATTATCCAGTTGGTTTGAGTTCACTTCGCATTTGTTCATTGGCAAGGTAATGGTATGGCTGCTTCTTTGGCAATAGCAGAGGTGAGTTATTTAAAGCTTGGTAGCGAAATGTTTTTTCTTTGTTATTAGTTGTTCGCACAGGTGGTGGATGTCAAATTATTAGGAGTTTTGTAATATCTTTTCATTAATATATTCCTATTGACTGAGCGAAAAAAAAACCCGGCTTGATACATTTTATACTTTATGAATAATAAAAATAATTTTATATTAAATTTAAATAAAAAATTATTTTAAAATAGTAAAAGTAAGCGTTTTAGGTGTGCATGGACTCAAGCCTTGCTCAATTTCAAAATTTTTTTAATATATATTTCCTAAATTAGGTTTTGATATATAAACTTGATTAAAAATAAACATGAAGAGAATCCCATGTGATGGCTTGATGGTTAAGAGTGTTCACTATCCCAGGTGTGACCTGGATTCAAGTCGCACTAGTTGTGTTAGTTGTTTGGGTTTTACCTAACAGTTTATAGTTGTGTTTTAATACAGAAATATTTTTTTTTAAATTCTTGATACATTTATTTTTTTGTAAGAAATATATTCAAATCTCATTTTTTGTGTAGTATGGAACTAATTACCAGCAGCATGTTTAATTTGAAAAAAAAAAAAGCCCACAAAAATTAAGTCTATGTTCCAATTATCATGTGAAGCATGGTCCATGCTTGGATTTTTTCCAAGGGAAAGCGTGTTACACTTGAAAACTCATTTAAAATTTTCAAATTTAATTTTGTAAGGAGTTTTTGTCGATTGAGTTTTAGTTTAATCGACATTGCTATTTTTTTAATGCAAGAGGATGTAAATTTGAGTGCGTTGAAGCATATTATTCTCCTATTTAAATACTAGATTTTATTGATTAAAAAACATATATTATAAAAACTTATAATATAATTAATGTTTAAAAAAATATTTTATTATATTTCAATTCAATAAAGGAGGGTCCAAATTTGATTTAAATAATATTAATAAAAAATATTTTTAAATATTTTAGTAATACTTAAACAATGAAATGAATCAACAGGCAGTGTCAATCTAAAACACGCCTAGTACAGCAATCTGCGTGGTGTCATGGACAGCTCTGATCAGCAGCCACACCACTCCAAATGATGATACCTACTCATAAATTGGCGATACAATATCAATGGGTAAAAAGTTATCTCAACTAACTAGCGGACAAAAACGAAGACAAGGGCGAGCCCCATAATTTAGTATAATTTCTTGCAAAACCCTTGAAATATTATAAAATTAAAATTAAGTATTTTATATATGTTATTTTATTTGTTTGTTTTAATATTATATTCACCAGTTATGTAATAATTTATGGAAAAGCAGATAATCTTCAGAATACAAATACAAGATTTGATGCATGGATTATGGACAAATATGCTCAAGCATATAGCCATGAAGAACAACGGAACAACATCTTTTATCTCTAATATGCAGAGACGTAGTTTCTCACGTGCATGAGATGTTTTATGATTGAGGTTATTCAAGTAGAACCCATTAGACAGACATAACTAAATGGAAACGAAGGGCTTCATCTCTTGCTCTTTTTCCCTCTCATTCTGCTAGGTAAATGGTTGTTGCCCTAAAATAATTTTTACAGAATTGTGAATAAGTCGGTATGTCAGTCTAAACAAAAGAATTGAATTAATTTTTAATTAACCATTTAGAATAAGTAAAAATTTCAAAAATCGAGATAAAAAAATAATTAAACCGATTTATGATTTTTAATAACACTACTTTTGCACCATTTTGTGTCAAAATGACCATCTAGATTTGTTAAAAAGTGAAACTATGAGCATGCCAATGAAATCATCCTGTTCTTTAATTATGTTGGGGTTCATAAGGTTCTTCTTTTCACCCTTTTATGGTGGTGCAATAATTTTTCAACACAAACAATAGAGAATCATGTTGTTTTTCTTGAAATTTGTAATCTCTTCACTTTTGGAATTTCTGTTTTGGGTTGAATTTAAGGTTGAGTTTTAAAAGATTGACCATCAATGATTTACACCTATTTCTTGTATTTTCTTCTTCATTTTCAATTTGAATATACTTAATTATTGCTCAATCACATAAACTTTTCTTATGTTTGATAATTTCCTTTAGGAGTTTATCTTTGACTTAGTATACACCATTAAAATCAAATGATGATATATTATTTAAATATTAAAAAAAACTTTTTTTATAATTAAATATAAATACTGTAGAAGTTAATATTTAGTGCACAAATAATATATAATTTTATGCACTATTAATTACACATTGAGGTATTGTCTAAAAACGTTTTTATATTAGAAGTTAGATTATATTTTAGTTTATTTATTCAAAAAATGAGTAAGTTAGTCCTTATACGTTATATCGTAGAACAAATTGCCCCTTTCAGTTAAAAATTTTACCTCTTTGTATTGTTAAAAACTGGTGTGGCTGACAAAATAATCAAATAGTAACATGTGACGTGCCATGTATACCACATGTTAACATACAATGACCAATTTTTAATAATAGAAATAGATAATTTGATCTAATGTACAAAGATTAATTTATCTATTTTTTACAGTGAAGATCAAAATGCAATTCAATTCTTAATCCAGAAACTTTCATAGTACTTTTATTACGTAACTAATTTCATCATATATATCATATACAATATCATTTAAGTTCATTGATTTGATCATCCACTTTATGGTGAATGAATTTGTAAAAAAAAACAAAAAAAAAATTGCTAGCCAGGTACCTATTTTGAATTGCATGCCATAACAAACAGCAGTAGAATCTTGGTGGAACACACATTAAACAATGAGTTGTAGTGGCGAATCCATTTCTTTTGCCCTCAATATAGAAACTTCACCATTTTCATATGCATTTCCAAGACATAGAGTTGACAGCATGTAAGCAGCCTTTACAACAGTTGCTTGGGAAAAGATCTTCATGTGGATCTATCTATATGCACAACATAACAAATATTTACATTCCTCGGATTTTATGCTTTCTTTTTCCTTTTGCCTAATACAACCAACTTATTTTCTTCACTTACAGCCTTTATATAAGACTTCAACATGTGCTTGAAGATTAGAAGCTCTTCCACGATGAACTCCAAAAGGACATGAAAAACATGGAAAAATAAACCTTTATATAAATATATTAAGAATGCTCCTACCCAATGCCTTACACATCACATCATTAAAATATTCAAAATTCTCACCTACAAAAAAGATAGAGCCTCAACAATAATAATTTTAATTAGTCAAGTAAAAATAATATGGAAATTTTTATTTTAAGCTCTATTTAAAAAAATAAATAAATTAATACTGTACGTTAGATTAAATAGTAAACCGGTCATTTTGTTAAAAATTTCATCTATTTCTATTATTAATGACTAGTTCTGTGTGTTAGCATGAAGTACACACAACATCCATGTGTCATTGTTTGATTGTTCTGTTAGTTACATCAATTTTTAACTATAGAAATAGATGAAATTTTTAATAGAAAAGACTAAGTTGCTTTTTAATCTAAGGTACAATGATTAATTTATCCAATTTTTTAGTAAAAGAGACAATATACAATATAACTCCTAATACATTTGTAGTAGTTTTACCTATCTAAACATATAAAACTTAAATCTAAAATTTTAAAATTCCTAAAACTTTATTTTTACTATTAAATCAGTGTATTAATTCCCCTACTTGAAGAATTACAGCTTTGAATAGCCTGTTCTTAATTAGTTTGGTGAGGGCAATCTCTTTGAACCACAAGGTGCTTTATGTACTAATATGTTGATGATTCATCATTGAGTGACCAGCCCCAACTCATGATTAGTTATTTCACATTAAATGAAAATCAATTTCATATCATCCCATCCAAATCAACTGCCTTCTAGACTTTTTTTTAATATATTCTTAATAATGATTGAGTAATTTTATCTCATATTTTATTAATGAAAATATTTAAGTATTTATATATATTGTTACTGTTATGACATGACTCCATTATTTCTATGACTGACATTTGAACAGACTTCAGATATGCTGGACACATGTTTCAATCTGGGTTGTCTGTCAGATCCCACGGTCTCCCTTATACGAACTCTTTGAGTATATGCGAACTGAGACAGCGGCCTTCCCTTTGTTCGTGCGAACTCTCTTTAGGAGTTGGGTCCGTGAGCTCCCCTCTAATCATCTGGTGGAACCTATTTGAATCGCGAATAAGCAACCTAAATCTTACCTAAGATTCGAGCTGATAATTACTAATATATAACAACTATATATGTAAAAAAAACACCTTATCTCTAAAGTTTGACATTAAGTTATATCATAATACCTTTTCATATTCTTTAAGTTTAGTCTCGCTAGCAAAAAGATGAAAAAAAATTCAATAATTAAGATTTGTACATTGTTAAAATTTTCAATTTTTTCCTTTTTATAGAGAAACCCACAATTTTGGTCTTGGGAAAAAAACATCTAACAAGTCTAGTTTAAAATTTATTAAATATATCAATCTTTAAAACTAAATGCATAGTGCAATTAAATTAAGTTTTATTTCATTCCATTTTGATATGATGTCATTCTTTTCAATGGGAGAAGACAAACAAAGTGATATTAATGGAGTTTTACCACTATAATTACAAAAAATATTTATGGTCAAGACTTGACTCTTGTAGAAGAAGAGGATGTTCATTTCCACGCTTAAATAATTCCAATCGATTTAACATTATATTCCTTGATAAGACAAAAACACCAATCATGTCATTGGGCCTTGCTTGCAATTTTAATTTACTCCTATTACATAATTCCATTCTCTTCTCAAGGTATTAGTATTATATTAATTATGTCCTTCCTTTAACTTTGCCATCATATTTGGCTAGCATATGTAAAATACATGAACTAAATTTTAAATATGTTATACCTATCAGATGGGAAATTAAGATCTAACATGTTAAGGGAAAAAGAAATAGCACACGTAACTTTTAAAGACATTGTTTGGTGTTTTTAAACACTTAAAATCCAAATTATTCATGCGACAAGTTTAAAATTTGATTTATGTGTTTTAAATATGTTTTATATTATATCGAGCTAGCCTTTAACGCTTGATCTATCATGGAGAGTATCTAAAATATGTTATACTGGAATATTTTGAAATCAACCGTCAATTTGGTACAATGATATAAGGCACAATCACTTTACAAACCAGCAATGAAAGAAGAGGCACCTTTTGGACCAAGACAAACAAATGTATTATCTTTCCTCACATGGATCTTTCTCTTCAATCTTTATCTCCTTTGTATCTTCCCTTCCTTCCTAACCATTTTACCTTACTTTCTCTAGTACCAACCTCCCTCATTGACTTAGGCATCAAAGAGCGTCATAGAGCACAAGCTTTGATGTTTACCTTCGTCTTGCACCTGAAAACTCTTAAGTCCATCTACAAACCCAACTTGTTTTAGAGTGAGAGAAACAAAACACATGGATCAGATTTTAAACATGTTTGTGCCTATCACATGGACAACTTTGAATCTTATGTGTTTAAACAAAGCCTTCATAAATTTGAAAGATACTATCTTTTTAATATATATAAAAAAATATCATATAAAAGTTGTTCATGCAATAGGTATATATGTATTTAAAATTTAATCTATATAGTTCAAATATGTTTCATGTCATACTTGCGCTAACATTTAATGCCTACGTTGATGTTAGGTTGATGGAAAGACTTACTTGACCCATATTGATACTTCAATGACTCAATTACAATATTTTTAAGTTTAAGGACTAGTTTAAAATTTGTTTCATAATTTAGGATGTCTGGTGCAATTAACCCTTTTAATTTTAATGTTAATAAATCATTTATTATTATAAACGTTGGTAATCAACATATTATATAATAAAATTGAAGAAATACAATAAGATGTTAAAGAAATATAATTTTTTGGGTAAAAGTATCGCAAACCCCTTATACTATATCCTAGATTGCATTTCAACCCCTCTACTAAAACTTGGGCAAATTAGTCCCTGTATCTTAGATGTGTGAGTGAAACTGCACCTTCATTAAAATTGCACCATTAAAATTGAAACGAAAGGTTTGCTCACTTATTTAACGGATAATAACTAATTTATCTATTTTTTCAGTAAAAAATCTAAAAAAACAATCTAGAGTATAATACAATAAATTTCGATATACTTTTACCAATTTTTAATTAAAAATATATAACTTAATCATCTTTTTAAAGGTTTTATTATCTTCTAAATTTATGTATAATTTTGTTATATCAAAAGGAGAATATACATATATATATATATATATATATAATTCATTGACTAACAATTATACATGGTGATTAAATAATAAATTTTAGGATGTATTGTCTCAAAAAGCTACAGCATGTTTTTTAAAAAAGGTAAAGCAAGTTGAGAAAAATGAAATAATTAATTATTATTTGTGAAAAATAAATTAAAAAGCAAAATAGAACAAAGAAAGAATGCATCTTATCTTTGACTAACCTTTTTTATCAACAAAAAGTCTGCCATAAAATTCGGAAGTTAACGGTGATAAGTAGCCTACGTCATTGCCACCTCACCACCAAACACAAAAGCACACTACCTTCACTTGGGGGGATTGATTCATAATAACAGTGAAGAGTTTTGAATTTCAAAAAGTTCAAATTTCACAAATATCTCCTTTTTCATTTTAATTTTTTCTCTCAAAAAAGCTTTAAATATTTTTGGGTATACTCCTCTTAAAACTCACTCAACATTGTTAGTACAAATCTCCGATGAGAAAAATTTCGAATACATGAATAGAACTCGAACAGAAAAAGAAAAAATAGGACAAGGTTCTAAAGCGTGTATCAAGCCACTATCTTTAAGGTTATATTTGCCTCACCTATTTTCGGTGTGCAAATGAGTTCCAAGCAAATTAACCTCCAGGATACAATGAACCCAATGATTATTTGCGTTTTGCACTGACGAGAATAGTTTACTACGCACTGAGCAATGTATAACCAAAAACTCAATATTTACAAAGGATTTCTATAGTAATACTTTTTAGAATAATCTAATAATATTAGAAAATGAATGAAGGAAAGAAAGAATATTAGAATTTGTTGGTGTGATTTCCAAATGAAATCTTATTCCTATTTATAAGAATTTTCATGTCTGTTCATAGCGACATCTTTCAATAAGTGTCTTTCTAAATAATAATGTCTTAAAAATAAACACATAATTATTCATTTAATATTATAACTATTCAAATAATATTATTTAAATGGTTATAATTCTTTTTCAAAAAAATCAAATAATATAACTTTTGATTAATTACACCCATTCATCTATAGTTATTGGAACAATATAAACATTCGAAAATGTTCCAACAATCTCCCCCCATTTTCAAAATATTTTAGATTTTGATATTCTTCGAAATCAATTTGCATAAATGAAGGTATCTTATGATTGAACCTTCACTTAGTGAAACATGTTAAAGTTAATCGAAATTGCATGGTAGGCTAAGCTTTGAACCAACTATTCTATTTGATTAACCGAACACATCTCACACAATGATTTTAACATCGATCAATGTCGATACATTTCGAAGTCGCGAAATTTCTACCGCAGCAGGTGATATTCGAGAACAATTAGTCGATCTAGATTTGCGAATTCTTATCGATTATTCCGTGGTAGAATGGAAAGAATTAGGAGAAGAAGGTCTCACGGGTAATGAATGGGAAGATTGAAAAATTAGAAGAAGAAAGGATTTTTTAGTTAGACACATGGAATTGGCTAAGCATTTTATTCGAACAAATATAGAACCATAATTGATGGTTTTATGTCTATTACCTATTCTTCTTGCCGAGTTGAGACTGATCATTCAGATAGATGGGGATAAACTAATGAGTTTGGATATTAATGAACTTTATAGAAGAGTTATCTATCGAAATAATACTCTTACCGATCTATTAACAACAAGTAGATCTACGCCAGGGGAATTAGTAATGTGTCAGGAAAAATTGGTACAAGAAGTCGTGGATACATTTCTTGATAATAGTATCTAGGGACACTATTATGGCCGTGTGTCTGTGTCTTCTTTTCATGAGTGCTGCTAGATTCAAGCCCTTGAGCTTCTAGAAGCAGCCACACTTCCACTCACATAGGTAGATCCTATCAAGAGTGTTCCCGTAATTATAACATTCTAACATATTTATGTTATGGGTCCATTAAGAGTACATTACTCATCTTTCCCTTATCATTAGGAGTACCTAGCACTTTAATCTTGGGATGGATTTATTTATATTGTTAACAGTCACATACTAGTGATGTACTTTGTCTTATTGAACTTAAGACTTGATGTTATACCAAGCATTGAGTCGAGTGTCCATCATGGGTGACTCTAATTAATGGACTTGAGTCCCATCCCTTTTGAAGTCCTATTTACTGTATCTCTAGCAAGACTTTTTGTCAAAGGATCCGCTAAATTTTTACTTGACCTCACATAATTAATAGTGATCACTCTATCAATGATTAATTGTCGGACATAACTATGTCTTAATCCAATGTGTCTAGACTTTCCATTATATACTTGGCTATATGCATTTGTTAGAGTAGCCTCACTATTACAACAGAAATAGGTGAAATTGGCTTAGGCCATAAAGGTACATCGTAAAGTAAATTTCTTAACCATTCTACTTTTTTAGATGCAACGGCTAATGCAATAAATTCTGCTTCCATGGTGGAATCAATAATACATGTTTGTTTCTTAGAACCCAAAGAAATGGGTCATCCACTAAAAATAAAGATCCATCTACTAGTAGATGCATGATTTTCCAAACTTGTAATCCAACTAGCATCCGAATACCCTTCTAAAACTGGAGGATATCCATTATAACACAATCCATAGTTAATAGTTTTCTTTAAGTACCTAAGTACTCTATTCAAAGCTTGTCAATACAAACGACTTGGATTACTTGTGTACTTACTCAACTTCTCAACAGCATATGCAATATCTGGTCATGTACAAGTCATTATGTACATAAGACAACCAATCAGACTTGCATATTTCAATTGATCAATTTTCCTACTAGCGTTAAATATTAATTTTATTTGAGGATCCTTGGGTGTAGATTCTGGTATACAGTTGAAAAGATCAAACTTTTTAAGCACCTTTTCAATGTAATGTGATTGTGATAAAACTAGAGTGCTTTCATCTCGGGTTATTTTAATCCCAAGAATAACATCTGCTACACCTATATCCTTCATAGCAAAGTTGTTTGACAAAAATTTCTTTGTGTTTTCTATTTGTTCCAAATCTGTGCAAAAAATTTCTTTGTGTTTTCTCAATACCCTGAGGGACGTAGACTGTTATTTTACTGGTATAGTGGTTTATCGCATTGTACTATATTGTATATACGTCAGCTTCACTGCATATCATTACTATCTGATTTGGCAGTTCATACTGCCTGTCTGTACGCTGTTTACTGCATGACACTGTCTAACTTATGTGCTAGCTCTGTTGCGTAATATATGGTTTGGCAGTTTAAGGAGTATCAGATTCGATATTGTTCTCGGCGTTTTTGAGTCAGGTATGACTAAAAGTGTTTATATGTATTGATTGGAGTTTTAAAATTATGTGTGTAATATCTGTTTGCTTTAATGATTGAGTGTTCTGGGTATGTGTGAGAGGTTTCAAGTTCAAGTTTAGTGTGGTAGTATTCTAGGATTGGAGTGTGCAGCGGAAGTGTAGTGGTGTAGTTTGTTTATACGACGGTTTTATTAGTTGGAAATTTCGGGGACGAAATTTCTTTAAGGAGGGGTGAATTGTAACGCCCCGAATTTTGGGCCTAGAAGTTTTGAGTTTTTGCGTAGGGTCAAGAGGTGGTTTCACATATGTGTTTAGTTGTGCAATGTAGAGACAGAATAGGCCTATTGGTTTGTTGGTTGAGTGAGTATTAGTGTAACTCAAGGTTTTGGGTTTGAGTCTTGGGTGTGCATATTTAAAGAGCCTTTTTATTTTGTTTTGTTTTTAGTTAATAATTATAATTATTTATAATTATTAAATTATGTGTTTTAAGATATTATTTTATTTTATTTTATAGTTTTTATTATTCTTAGTGAGAGGTTCCTTCTCTTTTTTTTGTGGGGTTCTCTGTTTCTTTTTCTTTTTGGGGGTTTATTTGGATTGCTTGTGAAAACGGTTTATCTACGGGTTTGGGATTTTCACTCCTCCGTCGTCATCTCTGATCCTAAAATAGGTGTGGGATTTGGAACCTTCTCTATTTTATTTGCGTTTTCTTTTCAACTTTGCGAAAAGTCGATTTTGGATGTGTTTTCGTTAATTTATGCTTGGAATATGTATGGTTTTGTATATTTTTTATCTAACGAGGATCGAGAAGTGTTTCGTGGCTAAAAGTGCATTTTTCGAGGCTATTTTAGTATGGTTTCGTGACCACCACGGTGGTCACACGGGCGTGTGTCGAGTCACACAGCAGCGTGCTTTTGGGAATTAGGGCTCCCAGCGAATTTTGGGTGCCACACGGCCTGGCCATACGGTTGAGTGTCAATTTGGGGAAAATGTCAATTTTCTCACGGCTGTGTCCCCTAAGCATACGGGCGTGTGTATTTTGGAATTAGGGATTCAGAGATTTGGAGTCACACGGCCTGACCACATGGCTGTGTGTTTCGGGACACACGGCTGTGTCTAGTGGGTACACGGGCGTGTGATACCCTCACACGGCCGTCTCTGCCCTGCACTTTTTTTAGTAATTGGACAGTAAGTTACACGGCCTGATCACACGGCCGTGTCTTTACTTTACACGGGCGTGTGCCTCTGTCACACGGACATGTGTCTCTCTCCACATGGGGGTTTTAACCCCCACACGATCGGAACACACGGGCACATGGCCCTATCTTGCCAAATGTTGGTTTTAGGTTAAATTTAAGTGTAATTGTGACTCTATGCTTTTTAACCCTCGGCTAAGCTTTAGTGAGGGTAATTACGACTCTGCTCTAGGCTTGATTTATGTGTTACTAGTGATTGGTTGCGTGACATGTTTGATAATGAAACTGAGTAAATGAGTGTACACATTTCTGATTCTGATTGATTGAATTCGAGTGTCTGTCTCTAAATGACTGTCTAAAATCGGTATTCTGATTTGGTACATCTGTCTACATACGTACATTTGCATAAAGTTATTTTGGATGGGGTTCTGAAGAGAAAGGAGACTGAATCTGAACTGAACTAGCAGTCTAACTGCTTATTGTTAGCCTCCATACTAAGAGGGTCGTAGGCAATCCTAATACCTTGAGCGTCATAGACTATTATTTTACCGGTATAGTGATTTATCACATTGCACTGTACCGCATGTACGTCAGCTTCACTACGTATCATCACTATCTGATTTGGCAGTTCATACTGCCTGTCTGTACGCTGTTTACCACATGGCACTCTCTAACTTATGTGCTAGCTTTGTTGCATAATATATGGTTTGGCAGTTTAATTGCTTATAGTTAGTCCCAATATCCAGAGGGTCATGGGCAGTCCCAATACCCTGAGGGTCGTGGACATTTCTGATGGCTATTATTGTCGGGCAACCCGAGATGACATCATATAGTGTGTAGGGTTGGATGGGCTTTTCGAGGTCCTATATTGTGTGATTGGTTGGATGAGCTTAATAGCTCTTATGTGGTGTGATCGGGGGATGGAGAGGTGTGTTGGCTGGATGGATGGATTTTATAATTCAACTGCATTCATACGCATTTGTAGATGGTTCTGCGTGTTAGACTGTTTGCTTGTACTGTTCGACTAAAAAGCACTTAAGACTATGTGAATTTTGTAGACTCTGACTACAATTGTCTGATTAAAAATTATTGTTACTGTGGTTGAATGGTACTTGTGACTGTGTGCCTGAGTGTGTTTTTATTATGCTCTAAATATTGCTATCTATCGGTACGTCCGTTTCGAATGAACCAACTGGTTCTGTATAGCTCTATAAGTATGTTCCGCTTCTGAACTGCTTTCTAGATTTTCGTTTTTGATTCTGTAGTTAGTTAGTTTTGATCTCACACTTAGCTCGTGTAGCTCACCCCCTCTTCTGTTTCCCTTTCAGGTACTTTCCTGGATTCTGATGCTGGACTCGGTATGCGGAGGTCTCGGACAATCACGGTTACAAAAGATTATTTTGACTCTACTTTTTGAATTATATTCTAATTATACTATTTTAAGCTCTAAGGTTTTATAAGATTGTGGTACAATTCCCGTTTTAAACTTTTATTTATTCATTTAATCTTAGTTTTGAAATAAACTTAACTATAATTTGTACCGACGAAATTTTAAGTGATTACATGTTTTGGTTCATAAACATTTAAATAGTTTCGGAAATGGAAATAAGATTGACTTGTTTTGTAAAATTTCTCCCACGATCACTTCGGTGATCAATGTAGCATTCTGAATTTGGTCTAAACTTCTAGGCCGGGTTCGGGGCGTTATAGAAACTCAATTTCTACAAAGGATTTATACAATAATACTTTATAGAATAATCTAATAATATTAGAAAAATGAAGGAAGGAAAGAAAGAATATTAGAATTTGTTGGTGTGTTTTCTAAATGAAATCTCATTTCTATTTATAGGAATTTTCATGTCTCTTCGTAGCGACATTTTTCAATAAGTGTCTTTCTGAATAATAATGTCTTTAAAATAAACACATAATTATTCATTTAATATTATAACTATTCAAATAATATTATTTAAATAGTTATAATTCTTTTTCAAAAAATCAAATAATATAACTTTTGATTAATTACACCCATTCATTTATAGTTATTAGAACACTATAAATGTTTGAAAATGTTCCAACAAACATTTTGTTAGGAAAAAAGCATGATTTTATTCAGTTCTATTAACCGCAATGATTAAATTGATAAAAAAATTAATTTTATTTTAAAAAAAATATAAATATGAGCTGAATCTCAAATTTTGTTATATATGTTTATAACATCTAAAGTTTTGATAGACAAATGAGTTGTTATAGGAAGAATGATTAGATAAATCTTTCTGACCTTGTAAGGCGTAAACCCCAACTAATTAAATTAATACACATAAATTTTTTTTATATCATAGATACAAGTATACATAAGTCCCTTACTCATGTTTTGGGTCAAAATACCTAAATGGAAAAAAAAAAAAGGTTTCCTCTCAAAAAATTTCACATTGTCAACGTAATTCCTTTCCGATACTTGTTGCCACCTTTACCAGCCATGGATTCATCCTAGCTACTGCCTATGATATGGTAAAAATTTGATGTATTAACTATAACGCCCTGAATTTTGGGCCTAAAAGTTTTGGGTTATTGAGTTTAGGGACAGTAAGGTGGTTGCTCATAAGTGTTTAGTCGTGCAATCTAATGTTAGAATAGGCCTGTTGGTTTGATGGTTAAGTGGGTGCTAGTATAACCCAAGATTCTGGGTTCGAGTCCTCTTGTGTGCATTTAAGAAACAATTTTATTTTAGTATGTTTTAATATTATTCTGATACTTCTTTGATTAGTTATGGTTTGTAATTTTATTTTTATTTGATTTTTCATTCTTTTTCTGCTATGGACGTTCCCTCTCTTCCTCTCTTTTTCTCTCCACCTTTTATTTTATTTTATTTTATTTTATTTTGCTATTGCCTTCTAATAATTCTTGGCAACTGCTCATTGAAGGGTTTTGGAAATTCTGCTCCTCTTTCATCATCTCCGATTATATAACAGGTGTGGGATTCGAACCTTGCCTACAGTTCTTATCTGTTTATTTTGTTTTGTGAATCTTTGCTTTCGGCTTTTTCTTAACCGTATGCTAACCTGTTGGTTTTGGGTTATTAGTCGATGGAAGTGATGGGAAATCGTCACTTTCTAATATACGTTGATAGGGAAAAGGTTAGGGACGATTCTGTTGACTGTTCTGATTGATAGACTTTGATTGTATCGATCTCACTGAATAGAACTCGAGATTGATTATGATTTGATACGTGTAGACCGTTACTGCTTGTCGAGACTTCTGTCTCGGATTTACCATCTGATTCTGTATGTACGATCTGTCTATCCGTTCGACAGTTCTACGTGTTAAACTGTCTGATTGTAACTGTTTGACTGAATCATTATTGTGACTGATTGGGAACTATTGATACTGTGACTGAATGGTACTGCGATTGTGTGATTGAGTGTGTTTTTAACATGCTCTAAATACTGTTATTTGTCGATACTTCCATTGTGACTGTATCGACTGTATCTGTATAGCAATGTAAGTATGTTCCGATTCTAAACTGCTTTCTAGCTCTCTGTTTCTGTTACTGTAGTTAATTGGTTTTGATCTCACACTGAGCTCAAATAGCTCACCCCCTCTTCTGTTTTCCCTTTTAGGTTCTTTCCTAGATTCTGATGCTGGACTTAGTACGCGGAGACCTCAGACAGTCTCGGTTGCAAAAGATTATTTTGGTTGTATTTTCTGATTTCTATTTTGATTACACTGTTTTGGAATTGAAAAGCTTTACAGTATTGTGGTACAGTTTCCATTTTAAACTTATCTGTAACATTTATTAAGTTATTTTTCAGCAATGGAATTTTTGAATACATATGATAACTTATTTTGTAAATTTCCACACAATCACTTCGGTGATCAATGTAGTATCCTGAATTCGATCTAAACTTATAGGCTGGGTTTAGGGTGTTACATTAACTTAATTGGTTGGGATTATATGGCTTAGATGGTGGGAAGGACATATATAATAATTGCTTGTTATAGAGAAATTTGATTATATGAGATTTTAGATAAGTTACCCCGTAATTTTAAAAATGTTGTATGTATTTATTTAATAACTATATATTATTTTTAATCAATATCTAATAGTTTTATATATAAAGATTTTGTAACGTCTTTTTGTTAAATTTTCACTATAAGATATTTAATTTTCAAATAATTTCTTTTATACTATTTTTTAGAACTTTTTTCATATGCTTTTAAGCATTTTTGTTTGGAGGGTTTAAATCACTTCATGGTATTTAAAAGTATGTTTTTATTTTCAAGTTGGGTATCTATTTTTTTTTATAAGTGGTCCCTAAATTATACTTTATTATGCAAATTATTCCTACCATTAAAAAAGTCTCTTAACCAATCATTTTATGACACACAATATTTTTAAAATTTAAAAAGAATCACCAAAAAAGTTAAATATTATTTCCTTAAATTTTTTAAAAGAACTTATAAACATATTCATCTCTTTTGTTTTTCACCAAAAACCTCTAGCGACAGAAAATTTAAGAACTCATTAGAAAACTTGTTTATACCTAGTTTTCAATGAAAAACCCTAAATTTCGACGAGCTTATTTTTCATTTTTAAATATCGATTTCAATCCCTTTCTCATCTTGATTCAAATTCATGCATTATTTTTCTTAAAAATAACTTTCTCTGTTTTTTCTATACTTTAAATAAAATAGTTAATGTTGGGTGAACCTCTACAATGAAAAAAACTATATATTTAGAATAAGACGAGTAGAAAAAAATAGAAAGAGTATTGCAAAAAAAAAAAGTTATCTAATAGTGAAAAAAGCGCATTAAAAGAGAAGAAATAAGCACAGTGTAGGAGGGAGAGAGTGCATTAAAAAAATGATTGGCTAAGAGATTTTTTTTAACATCCAGGGTAATTTGGGTAATCTAGTGTCATGCTCCAAATCGGGTTAGAAGAATCGGGTTTGTGAAAACCAAGAGTGGTCATGTCCTGATTTATAAGGTTATTTTTGTGCATTTGTAAATAAATCGAGGGTTAGAAACGGATACCAAAATTAGGGTTATAAATAATTAATCAAAGTATTAAAATAATATAATCAATTTTTACTATATTAATTAATCTAAAATAAAACTTGATTATATAGTGTGTTTTAATTGAGTTAGGACCTAATTGGAAAATGGGTGAAATAGGGAGTGACCATAAAGGTCAAATTGCCCAATTTTTGGGAAATTAGTCTTCCACTAGGAATTTCCATTGTCTTCTTCTTCCCTCTTTGAACCTAAATTATGTTTAAGTTATGTTAAATAGAAATTATGCCAATTAAGTAGTTTATTACTACTTTAATAATGCTATGTATAATATTATTAGAGGAAAGTAGTGTTGACGGTACAAATTTTAGTGTAAGTTATGAAATTATGGTAATTTACAATAATAGTGTAAAAAGCACTAAACCGTAAAGTTAATAAAGTATGTCATGACATTATATAAAATGGAAAGAGGGATTCGGTGAAGAAGTGTTAAAGATATGGTGTTATATGTAATAAATGTGTAAGTTAATAAATAATATGTAAGTTGAGTCCCTTCCTCCCATTTTATTATTTTTGACAAACTACGGAAAAGTCACACACCAAAATAAATATATAGAGTTAATAAAAAAGATTAAGTAAGAAATAGGCTTCAAGCCTAATGGTTAAGAGTTAGTTTCCCTCACTTATGATCCTAGGTTCAAACCCTTCATTCCCTGTTTTGGGAATCCAGCAAGTCTCCAAAAAGAAAGTAATATGTACAATTAAGTGTCACATCCCGAAAATCGGGTTAGAAGAAATTGGGTTAGTGAAACCAAGAGAGGTCACGCCCTATTTTGGATTAAAGTGGTGAAAATTATGAAAAGTAATTTAATGTGGTTTAGTGGTTGTGTGTTTTATATGTGTGTGAGAGGTCTTAAGTTTGAAATTTATCTTTTGAAATTTTGTTAATTTTTAGCTTAATTCTTATTTCTAGTCTTTTAGCTTAAATTTAATTTCCGTGCAAATTTTAGTAAGAATGAGCTTGTTGGTTTAGTGGTAAGGCATTAGCTTACTTTTAAGTCTTGTGTTTGAAGCTTTGTATGTGCAAAATGAAAATATTTTTGCAATTTCTTGTATGTGCTGCCTGTGTGGATGCAGTGGAGATATAGGGGTGGTTATTTTTAAAAATATATTTTTATTATTTTTTATATATTCTTTTTTATTTTGAAAACCATCTCCTAATTTTACTCCTCACTCTTACAGTTCAAAATTTTCTCACTTTCTCCACATCTTTCCTTCTTACTTTTGTTTGTGTAACTTCCCTATTTTATTTTCTTTCTTTCTTTTTTTGCTTCTTTCTTGCTATCGATTCTTTTTCTTCGTCCATACGAGCATGTTGTGGTGCTATTAGTTTTGGTGTAACTAATTCAAATGTAAGTATTATGGTTTTAATTCGATGATAAAGGGTGTATTTGTATTGGTACTCAGTTTATGTAATGCCTCAATTTTCTTAATTCTGGCTTTTGTAAATTTGTAACACAAATATTTGTCTGCTTCAGTGATTAAGTGTTCTCGGTGTGTGTGAGAGGTCCCAAGTTCAAGCCTTGACTTGGGCAAAATTTTTGCTTTTATCTAAATAAAGCCCTAACTCAAGTCAGTAGGCTTTTAATTAAATGTTAGTAGGTTTATATTAGAATGGGCTTGCTGGTCTAGTGGTTAAGTGGAGTGTTAGTATACTGGAGGTTTTGTGTTTGAATCCCCGCGTGAGCGTGGGTGCTGTTTTTGCTCCAAATTTTCGGCTAGAGTTGTACAAAATTAAAATTCTGAGTAGTTACCAGAAATGGGATTAGTGGAGGAAATCAAGGGATTGAAGGGATTTACCAAATCTGTTTAGTTTTCTTTTTTTTTTCAAAATTTTAGCTTTCCCAAAATTATCTTTTGGTTCCGACCTTAGTTGCCTTTCTCCCTTCCATCTTTACCGAAATTCCTTCTTCCTCCTTCTCTTTTTTTTTCATTCCTGGTTTCGTCTTTACTGTTCATAACAGTTCCTTGTTATTCAATCGAGTATCGCACGAATCCGGTAAGTGGTTTTGGTGCCTTGAAGTTTTGGTTTTTAAGATAATAATTGGGACTTTTGTTAACTGTTTTGATAGCCGAAAATCTGGTGTGAGAGGCTGTTCTAGTGCTAAATCGTAGTGGGAAGTGTTCGTGGTACGCAAGGTAAGGGCTTTACATTCAGAAAGTGTCTAATCCGTTTTGGGGTTTTGGTTCAATTTGATCGTTTAAGAGATTAACTGAGTGAAACGTGTTCAATTATAGGTTTGGGTTTGCTGGGGAGTGATTATGCGTAAAAAACGAACCAGGTGTGTACCCAAAACACTGAAAACGTGTCTAGATGAAAAGCCAAAAAAGCTCTCTGTCGACGCCACACGGGCGTGTGGTAGCCTGTGTGGTAGGCCGTGTAGCTGAACATGGCCGTGTGATTGACGAGCAAGGCTGTGCACACATGATACGGGCACATGACATGGTCGTGTGATGGCCGGCGAGGCCATGTGCGAGACACGAGCTCGACCAATTAGGCCGTGTGGGCCCACACGGGCGTGTAAGCCCAATTTTACTAATTTGTTTGCCAAGGTTGTACGGGTCGCCCAAGTCGACTATGAACTTACTGTAGGATCGGTAAGCCATATTTAGTCCCTTAATTGAATGAAATGACTGTATGACTGATATATGTTATTGAGCATGATTTTATTTCACTGAACTGATACTGTACGTATTGTTACCATGACATGGCATATTATAACTGTATATTACATTGCATGGGGATGAGATGATATATGTGGAGGATGTGTACTAAAAGGCTTAGTGCCTGTTATACTGGTAGCTCTGTTGCAAATCACTGATGGCTTTATACTTATTGTACTGGCAGCTCTACTGCAAATATTGTTTAATGCCACAACCGGTGCTAATTGTAAGTATAGGAATGGGTGGGTGATTTAATCCCCACAGGAGTGCTGAGTTGGATAGGAGATGGTGTATAGCGGTTGGTTGGGTAGGACTTGCATACTGTACACTGCATTACTGTTTATTGATACTGTTACTATCACTATAATGGGCTAAGCCGTACTGCTTACTGATATTGTTACTGATATTGAAAAGGGCTCAGGCCTAGACTGTGTTTCTGCTTACTGATGGTTTGATTGTTGTCTGTGGAGATTACACACTGAGTTTACGTAAACTCGCCCCTTTGGTTTAATTTGTACAGGTAACCCCCAGACATAGGTGGATCAGTGCGATAGAGGACTCAACGGTGGCCACACGATCTCATTTACACTATTTCGTACTTATTTATTATTTTAAGTTTTAATTGGGTATTTTTCTGTAATAATGGCCTCTATAGATTTTTACTTAAAATTTGGATTTTATACTGTTTTGTGTTTTATATCTGGTAGAAATAGGTAAACTCGGGTTTTCAAAGGAAAATGAATGTTTTATCAAAATACCCACTATGTCGCGACTTGTTTTAAAAAGCTTTTGCAATGTCTAATGTTTTGAAAACTAACGACTTAATAGATGACCCAATTTGAAAACCAATAACAAGATAATGAGAAGTATTTAAAAGGGAAATGAGGTTTAACGACGATACGATTTCAATTGCACTACCATGTGACATCGCCAGATTTAGCCATGATGTCTAGGTCGGGTTTGGGGTGTTACAGTTTACATTTTAGTGCATTTTTGTGAATAATTGTTTTATTTTCTGAATAGGAGAGGAACGAGTGACTTTAGATAAACCTCTAGTAAATTAAGTACTTTGAACGGTTGTTTCTTCGAGGATTTGGGAGTGCTTTGTTGCATGGATTATTGGAAATAACATCAGGTGTGCGAAACTAACCCGATTTATCGTTTGAAACTCGAGAAAAATGTGAAATAAGGGCTATTTTCGAATCTACCCAGCGCCACATGCCCGTGTGCTAAGCCGTGTGGTAATATGCCACATGTGAAATCTTGCAACTTATGTGGCTTGGTTGTGTGAAGCACACGGTCGTATGAAAATTTGCAGACCATGTGGACCACACGGGCTAGGTTTTTGGGCCGTATGGGCCTTTTTGCCCAATTTTATGGCCTAGCTAGGGACTATTCAAGGGACTCGAAATTTGGGTTCGTGGGCATTGTATGGGGTCCGTTAGGCTTAAATAAGAATCAAAATGTGACACATCTGTCAAGATGTGATGTGTTTGTATATGCTACAGTTAAGGTAAGTGAAGAACTTGCATACGATCTGTGTTTTGATAACTCTGAAAATGATTTTATATATTTAAATATTTTTTATAAATTTATAAATTTTTAGTTATTCTATTTTTACGGTAACTATTAGTTTTTTTATTATACTCAATTTAAACCAAGAGGGGATGAATTGGTGTTGTAATTTTTTTTTAAAACTATGAGCTCAAAAATAATGACACAAAAAATTTAAAGTGATTCAGTCTATGGGTGAATCTAGCAATTTTTTTAGAGGGGACAAATATTGAATAATAATTTTTTTAGAGATTAAAACATAATTTTGTAAGGTATTGATTTATTATTTTCATCATTTTTGAAGGGATTAAACATAATTTTCTTTTTTTGGAGGGCCAAAATATAATTTTACCATATATTAAATTCTAACTTGATCATCTTGTAGGAACTTAAATAGCAATTTTCCATCTGATGGGGAGGGGGGCAAGACACCTGCTTACCCCCTTCAGATTTGCCCCTGCCACTACCTTAGCTTACCAACAGTAAGGATTTCTCAAACTTATTAATTTAAAACATTTTAAGGATAAGGTTTAATATTTACAACACTATCTTTTCAATTAAGCAAGATAGAGTCACTTCCCTGAAAAACCTTAATTAACCTTTCAAAAATTTTGGAAATGCAATAGATAATAAGTAATGACCTCTAAAAGATAGATATACCATGATAAAACTCTCACAATTACAAAACAACACTTGAGAGAATGAATAAGATTTGAATCCAAAGTGTTTACAAGTGAAAATAAGAATAATAATAAGAAATGATTGAATTTTTGTTCTTGATCTTTGTAACATTGTTTCTTATCTATATTTGAATAAAATTTATATCTTCTCATAAATTTTTGGTCGTTTGGAGCCGTTGGAAGTAGTTTTTAGCCGTTGGGAGTATTAGTTTTGTTATAGCCCAATTTTGCATTTTAAATCCAAACCGAAGCAGAAACAAAATAGAAACCAAAATTAAATAAATCCATTCCATTTACAATGAATCAAAGACCCAAACCCGTAACCCAAATACATTGGTCCAATTACATGACCCAAACACCTAATCAACTAACCCCATACCCGGACAGCCTAATAACCCTTGGCCCACTACCCAAACAGAACAGAAACCCTAACCCTCAGAAACCCTAGCCGCTTTCGCCTCTGCCCACTTGGCCTCTGCAGCCTTTGACTCACCACCTGCTCCTCTCCAGCGCCGCAACCACTCCCCTGGCCCTCAACTGCTCCACTGAATCCCCGACCACTTGCTCTGCCGCTTTCAACCATCAGCCATACCCTGCAAACAGCAAAGCAGAGAAGACAGCAATAATAATATAATAACTTGTAATGGCTATAAAAGCCAATCGATATTTTTGTAAGAGGGGATCCCCATTTTTTTTTAAAAACAATATTCGGTAGTGCTTGAAAAGGAAATACAAACGCGAAATATTCAAAAGACGACTACAAACACTCCAAAATAGAAATCAAATACTAACAACGGAAGAATAAGCAAAATATCAAGGCGAAAAAAACAACGAAGCCGAAAGGTAACCTGTTTATAAGTTAATCTTTTTTTCTTCTTTCTTTTTGTGAATATACATATTTAAATAGTACAATATACTAAATAAAAAGGAATAAATAACAAAAATAAATAAAAGAGAAAAAAATTAAAACTTTACCTTTCCGGCCACCGTGGACGGTGGCAGGCGGCGGCGACGACGGCGGCCGGCGACCGGACGGCGACCAGTCTGGTGATCGGGAATCGCCCCGGTCCTTCCCTCTCTCCCCTCTCTCTTCTTTTTTTTCTTTCCCTCCCCTCAAATGACTTTTTTTTCATTAATTCGGGCCTTTTATAGCCCCTCAAAACGACACCGTTTTGGGGGCTGGACTTTGGCCTCAAAACGGTGTCGTTTGGCCCTGACCCGCTCCGACCGACCCGATCCGCCTGGGATCCGCGTGCTGTGACGTCACGTGGTAAATTTTCCACCTTGGTCCTTCCGCTTTTTATGTAATCCGCAATCAGGTCCTGTCTCCTTTGCAATTTGGCCCTGGAAGTTGTCCTGTGTTCCAATTCGATCCACCCTGGCACGGTGCGTTTAAGGGAGATGGGATTATTGCATTCTTGGTCCCTTCCTTGTTTATGCGCATTTGAATAAGTCCGTTTATTTTTATTTCTTTTTGAAATTGGCCCCAAAACTTTGTCCTTGTTTCAAATCTAATCCTTTTCCAGATTTGATTCAGTTTTTTATTTATTTTACTATTTTTGTTTTAATGCCATTTATTACTACATTTACTATTATTATTATTATTATTATTATTACTACTATTGTTAACATATTATTATTTTTAATATTGGTATTATTTTCACTCAAAATTCATGTATATGCACACCATCATATTTTTAAATATTATATTTTACTTATATCCCATGTAAATATTTTTGTAATTTCTAATACTTATAAGTGTATATATTTTACATACTTATAGTCTTGTTTTTACGTATTTGTTTTTTAAAATTCATATATATTTTTGTATATACTCATGATAGTTTTAATATTATTATTCCTAATATATATTGTGTTTATATATTTAAATACCTTATTATATATATTGCATATATCTTTATATATTTACCATTATATTCACTATTTTCTCTATTATTTATTTTAGTATTCTCGTCATTATTTACGTATGTATATAGAAATATTTAGGTTTTCTTTTCCAATATATGGATTTCTCATTATATCGCTATGTATATATTGTTTTATGTATATATATATATATATCGTATTTTAATGAACTTTTCACCCGCATTATTATGTATATATATTTTTATTATATGAAAGCTAAGTGTATACTTTTAACAACTATACCGTGTATATATGCGCCATGTACGTACTTTCAATATTATTATTTGATATATAGGTATTTTTTACGTAATATTATTAATAAAAGCTCTTAACATTATTATTATTTTAATACTATATTAAATATATGTTTTCATGTGTTACGTATATATTTTAAAATTATAGATTTTAAATACCATTATAATATTGTTTAATATCGTTCGTATTTGTTAATGTTGCGTATTACCATGTTTATATTTTTATATATTCTCGTTTTTATTGTTTGCATGCTTCTAAATTGAATATGTACGTGAATTGCTTTTAATTACAACCTTGTCATGGATTTTTATCGTTTTAATTTATTTTCAATAAATTTCAAATATAGGCAATGTTCAGTGTTTAGAAATTCGAGAAACCGTACCCTAACGTATTGGGCTTCGGTTTTCTCGTCTAAATCTAAATGCTCGAATAACCTCCTTAAAAAATAAATTCAAATTAAAAGTTTATAAAGTGCTATTATTTTTGCATATTATTAATCGTTTTCATATTCTTTCTTTGCATTTCATTTTGTTACACTTTTATCATATGTATTTCAAATTTCTTTTATCCGTTACAAAAACAATTTCTCTTACAAAGGTAAATGCACTGTATTTAGACACTCGGGATTCTACCCTAACGTATTGGGTTGCGGTTTCTCATTTAAATCTAAATTCCCGCATAAGCCTTTCAAAACCAACATATAATTTTTGTATAAAACTCTTTCTCGAGAATTCGAAATGTCACGTCCTAATGCATTGGATATGACATTTCGTTATTTTGGGATAAGATTTCAAAAAATCGAGTCAATGTTCGGTACTTAGGGATTCAAAGAATCGTGCCCTAACGTATTGGGTTTCGATCTCTTTCGTTTGTCCCCAAGTATTTGAATATCCTTTCAAGTACAAATGCCTAAATTCTAAATAAAAGGCAAGTTTAACCTTAAAGGCCGAAATGTCGTGTCCTACTGTATTGGATGTGATGCTTTACCCTAAGGTGAATCAGCCTTCGATTTATGCTTTCAATTTACCCAAATGATTTTAAAGCAAACAATGATCGTATTTAAAATTCTTTTAAATTTTCAAATCATCGACTTTAAAGACACTAATTAATCGACAAGGTAACAATTTTGGGCGTATCGGGGGTGCTAATCCTTCCCCGTACGTAACTCACTCTCGAACTTAATTTTCTGATATTCGCAGACCTAAAATCGGGTTTTAACAAACTAAATATTTTTTTTTTTAAAATAAGCCCTTTTGAGGTGACCAATCACACCTAAACAAAGATTGGTGGCGACTCCAATTCTTGCATATTTTAAATCGACGTCCGTTTTCCTTTTCAAAAAAATGGTATCGACAGCTTGGCGACTCCACTGGGGACTCCCTAAAGAAGAGTGGAGCCACGAGTTGGTTAATTTTTGTCTTTCCGTCGAAATTTGGAAATTTGTTTTTAAATACGATCCTTTCATTACGTTTTATCAATTTCGTGATTTAATCTTCATTATTTTGTTTTGTATTTACTGCAAGCTTTATATCTTTGCACATTCTATTTGCATGACCGTTGGGGTCGCACCCTTAAGTGGGAGTAAGAAACTATGCCTTCGTGAGGTTTTCACCTCCGCACGGGCTAGTGGATTGCTTCCGGGATATATCCGTACCTATGTCTTCGTGAGGTTTTCACCTCCGCATGGCCATAGGGAAATGTGTCCCCCTGAACCGAACTCGATCTATATGAGCCTATAATGGGTGAGGATTGAGGAATCTGCCGGTTCAGGTACCTTTTACTCTAGAACCAAACCGCATGTACCAAACCTCAAGAGCCCACCCTAGGAAGAGTTTTGCCAAACCCTAGCAAATCACCTGAATATATGCCTTGTTTACTATTTTGATTGGTACTGACGTGTTCTATTTTGTTTTGTTCATGATTACATTGCATTGTATCATCATAGAAAAGAGGCGTCAGTTCAGGTTTGGTTACTAAATAGAGCGCTGATCATGGAAAAGGGGTTTCTTGATAAAGTGGAAGAAAATGCGACCGTCCGAAAGTGGTCCGAGGAAACGTGGCAAAGAAAAGGAGATAGTTTGGTCGAGGGATACACATCAGAGTTGTGGGACTTCACCAGCATCAGCGTTACACAAAATGATCTCCAGGAATTAAGAGAGATATGGGCCAACTGGGATGACGAGGCCAAGCAACTATTTTATTATAATTATGGTGATCTACCTTACTTACTCGACATTAAGGTAGATAAGCATTTGTTCCGAGCCATGACTCAATTTTGGAACTCAGCATATAGTTGTTTTACTTTCGGAAATGTGGACCTGGTACCTGCTGTGGAAGAATACACTACCTTACTTCGTTGTCCGAGAGTACAGATTGATAAAGCCTACGTCAGGGTGGTCAACGTCCCAAGTTTTGTGAAGAAATTAATGAATATCACAGGCATGAGTGAGCAGTGGGTTGTAGCCCGAATCCAACAGAAAGGGGAAGGCAAATGCATCCCATGGAAGAGTTTGAAGGATCTAGTTCTAACGCATCCTGACATGAAAATAAGAGTTGATGTGTTTGCCTTAGGCATCTACGGGCTAGTAATCTTCCCTAAAGCCCTAAGGCACATAGATGAAGCAGTTACTGATTTATTCGATCGACTAAGCAAAAGAGTCAATCCAGTCCCTGCAATCTTGGCAGAAACCTTCAGATCATTGAACGCATGCCGAAGAGCCAGCGAAGGAAGATTTATAGGATGTGCACAGCTCCTGTTAGCTTGGTTTCATAGTCACTTCCGAAAATTAGAGAAGCCGTCCTACCGAGCTTGCTATGTGGACTATTCTCTATTAAAGGATATGGCATCGACACCAAGACGGGACGACATTTCAGAAGAAAAATGGATGGAAATCCTTCAGAATTTGCAAGTCAAAGATATCGAATGGAAGGCTCCATGGATGACTCCCGATCAAATTTTATATCGCTGTGGTGAGTTCGACTGGGTTCCTCTTCTCGGGATATGGGGGGCTATCGGATATGCTCCACTGCTTGTATTGAGACAATATCAGTCAAGACAGTTTGTGCCGGCTACGCAAGGTTTAGCCCAAAGTGAGTTTGTGTATAGAGGCGAAAACTATAAATAAAAAATTCGTGAGATATCGAAAGCTTGGAGCCAAACTTGCAGGATGAAGAGATTTGCTGCAAAACCAATGTCAACCCCTGAGTACGGTTACTGGAGAAGTCGGAGAGTCAACGATAATGTCCTCTTGCCAAGTCAAGAAAATGCTCGGCCTTTAGAAGAGCATCTGCGAGTGATCCCATCAGAATTGGAGGTTATCAAAAAAGACTTTGAAGAAAAGAGTCGAGAATTAGAAAAAAAGATAGAGAAGCTCGAAGAGGAAAAGATGCAATTGGGATTAGATGTTGATATCCACAAGCTGGAGGCTGAGAAGCTAAGAAAGGGGAAGAGTAGGGTCGAAGAAGACTTGGACGATTTGAAGACGCGATACAAAAAAATCTGTAGGGCCAGAAGGACTGCTGGTTTGGGTAAAACATCAGAACAGTGGAGACAAGAAGTCAAAGAGGAACAAACTAAGGCTAGTCGTTGGGAAAGGCAATTTCAGGAAGCCCAGACACGAGAGGATGCTTTGAAAAGAAGCTTGCTAGAGAATCAGAGTGAAAAGGACAGGTTGCGAGCTCGAATAGCGGACTTGGAAAAGTCCCTGCATCATCATCGCAATCGTAACTCCGTGATTGAGCTAAATGCTAGTTTAAGCAAAATCAAAGAGTTAAAGGTAAAGATAGGGGAGATGGAAATGGCACTACAAAATGCTGAATTACGAATTGAAGCAAACAATGAACACTGGAAAGAACAGCTCCATTCCTCACAGCGTCAGGTTAGAGACCGGGATCATGTCATGGGCGAAGCCTTGGTCCAAATTCGAGAAGTCGCCGAGCATATGCAAATCCTAGCAACAGAAGCTGACATATTAAGCTTAAAGTTTGAGTCTGTATCAGATTGTGGCTGAGACTTAGCTTGGCTTCTCAAAAAAGTTAAGACCCTAGGAAATAGGGCCAAGTCGTATATGTAATCATCTGCCTTATGTAACGAAGTTCGTTTTTTAGAAAAGTGATCTAATAGAATCGAATCAAGAATTAACGCCTCTTTCTTTGCATTCATTTCATTCATATGCATTACATTACATTAACATGCATTAATTCCCATTGAAAAGGGGTCTGATTAATTAAAAATTATGATAGAGACACTCACGCCTATAAAATAGGCCTTCAAGAAAGGGAAATGCAACCTGACTCTTTTGATCAATGAAATGCCTGAAATAGAGGCTATCTTAAAATCAACATCAAATTTTTGCATACGCATTCGTAGCTAGCATTCATATGGCATTCATGCATTCATTTCATATCTCATAATCGTTCACTAAGGTTAGAATCCTATAAATCGCAGAGTTGCAACGATATAAGGCTGGAATCTCGACATTCATATAGAACAAGACGACAAACTAGAGCAATGGAAGCAGAGTTTAATGAAAGAATCGAGAGAATGGAAAGGGCCCAAAGAGAATTGCAAGAGCAACTGGCCAAATCACAGCAAGAAATGAGGGATCTAATGGTGAGATCTCGAGAGGAATCGCTAGAACAAAGGGACCAAATGGCAAAAATGATGGAAATGACGTCAGCCCTGGTTAAAAGGAAAAGACCCGTACAGAACCCTGAAGTCGTTAACCTCGATCAAGATCCACTTTACCCACCAGGATTCACTCCGCCCCATATGGCACAAAGAGTATGCACTCAAGGGGAATCCGCTGGTTTGGAAAAACGACCTGTGCCAGCTGCTCATCTAGGGCAGGGGATATTTGTGTCCGCTCCTGCTAATCCGCCCGTCCCAGATCTAGATGATCCGGTAGAAATCACCAGGTTGAGAGTGGAGGATCATGAGGCTCAAGAAAAATACAGGAGCTTAGAAGAAAGGCTAAAAGCAATAGAAGGCACTGAGGTCTTCTCCGCCCTAAGTGCCAAAGAGCTTAGTTTAGTGCCTGACCTAGTTCTACCACCCAAGTTTAAAGCACCTGATTTCGAAAAGTACGATGGGACAAGATGTCCAAAAGCGCATCTTGTAATGTTTTGCCGAAAGATGACAGGCTATGTGAACGAAGACAAGCTGTTTATACATTGCTTTCAAGATAGCCTGATTGGATCGGCTCTTAGATGGTACAATCAGCTTAGCCGAGAGAGAATCCGGTCGTGGAAGGACCTGGCGTCTGCGTTTTGTGAACAATATAAACATGTGTCTGATATAGTTCCCGACCGGATGACTCTACAGATGATGGAGAAGAAGCCGTCGGAAACCTTTAGATAGTATGCGCAAAGGTGGAGAGACGTTTCAGCCCAAGTAGAACCTCCGTTGACCAAAATCGAGATAACTGTCCTCTTCATTAACACCTTGAAAGCACCATTTTATGACAAATTGGTGGGAAGCGCTACGAAAGACTTTGCAGATATTGTCATATCCGGCGAGCTTATCGAGAATGCTGTAAAGAGCGGTAGAATGGAGGGGCAAGAAAGCTCGAGGAGGGCAGTGCCCATAAAGAAGAAAGACCCAGAAACCCACATGGTGGGAACAGGAAGCCGTTACGCCCCCAATCCGTATCCGAACCAACCCCGGCCACTAAATTACCCACCCCCAAACTTCTATTATCCGCCTCAAGCCCCATATTACCAAACACCACACCCTCATCCACCTTACCCAGTTTATGCCGCCAGTCATCAAAGGCCAATGGCCACATTTCCACAAAACACTGCACCCATCCGCGGCCAACCCCAGAATGAACAAAGGCCTATAAGATCAAATCCCGAGAAACCACAGTTCACTCCTATCCCTGTGTCATACGGGGAACTGTGCCCGAAACTCTTAGAGAACCAGCTGATATCACCACACTACATGGCACCATTGAAGCCTCCGTACCCAAAGTGGTACAACCCAAACGCTAGTTGTGTATACCATGCCGGGAATCAGGGGCATTCTACGGAGAACTGCCTCGCTTTTAAGAGAAGGGTTCAAGGACTTATTGACGCAGGTATTCTACGATTTAATGGTAGTAGCAATACAACCGAGAACCCATTCCCTAATCACAGTGGAGGAAGTGTGAGTATGGTGATGGAAGAGAATGTTTGGCATACCAAAAGATGCGTTGCAGAAGTAAAAACACCCCTGCAGAAAGTCTGGGGGGTTTTGGTGGAAAAAGGATTGATCAGTCATCCTGGTAAGATCTGTAAGGAGGAAGGTCAGAATTTTTGTGACTTCCATGGCATGGAGGGACATGATATCCAATCTTGTGACGAATTCAGAAATTTACTGCAAGATATGATGGACAGTAAGAAAATTGGGATTATTAGCAAAAGTAGAGAGGCTGACAAAGGTGAAGTATGCGCCTCTGACAATCAGTCGTCAGGTTGCCCATATAGCACTGACCGACCGCTGGTAATCTATTATGACGCGAAAAAGGAACCAGTGAAGCCGAAAGTAATAATTGAAGTACCATCACCTTTTCCTTACAAGGATGGTAAAGCTGTGCCTTGGAAATACGATGTCAATATTGTCACGCCTGAAGATGAAAGGTCTAGAACTGCAAACGTAGGAGAAGTAGGCCATTTTACTCGAAGCGGACGATGCTATTCTAAGGAAACTGAGCCAACAAAGAAAAGTGGTGACTTGAAACAGAAAGGAAAGGCAATAATGTACGAGACTGAAATCGAACAGGAAATTGGACCAGAGCCTGAAACCAAGAAGCCGGTGGATGAAGAAGAAGCTCAAGAGTTCTTAAAGTTTATCAAACACAGCGAGTATAATGTAGTTGAGCAATTGAGTAAACAACCTGTGCGGATTTCGGTGCTATCTCTGTTATTGAATTCTGAACCCCACCGAAATGCCTTATTGAAAGTACTGAACCAAGCCTATGTAGCAAACAATGTATCTGTTGAAAAACTTGGTAGGTGGGTCAACAATTTAAATGCTGATAACTTTATTTCTTTTAATGACGACGAAATACCGCCTAACGGGAGAGGTTCTGTGAAAGCCTTACACATCACAACCCGTTGTAAGGGGTATATAATACCCAATGTGCTTATTGATAATGGGTCAGCACTTAATGTTATGCCATTGGCCACACTATCTCGAATCCCGATAGACTTGTCCTACCTAAGGCCCTGTCATTCCACGGTAAGGGCCTTCGATGGGACGAGGCGTGAAGTAATGGGAAAGATCGAGATCCCTTTAGAAGTAGGCCCCTACATCTATGAGGTGGAATTTCAAGTCATGGATATCACACCATCGTACATTTGCCTCCTGAGAAGGCCTTGGATTCATTCTGCGGGTGCAGTTCCATCGTCTCTTCATCAAAAAGTGAAATTCATCATGGACGGCTGCTTGGTTACGGTCGAGGGTGAGGAAGATATTGTCGCTTCCGTCTCTGCTGATACACCATACCTGGAAGTAAATAAGGATGCTGTGGAATGTTCTTTTCGATCCTTTGAATTCGTCAATGCCACATTAGTTGCGGAGGGAAATAGAATTCCCGAACCTAAGCTCTCCAATAATACTAGAATGGGAATTAAGTTGACCGTAGGAAGAGGTGCCCGAGCGAGAAGAGGTCTGGGGAAATATCAGCAAGGGATAGTTAGGGCTCTAAAACCAGTACCCCACAAGGCTCGGTATGGTTTAGGTTTCCAACCAAATGCGCGTCAACTAAGAAAACAATGGAAGAAAGACCAAGAAAGAAGGATCGCAAGAACCTTAGGCCAAGAACCAGAGTGGGAGCCTATAGAGTATCCTCCTTTGTCAAGAACATTTAAGTCTGCGGGAATGATATACCCTGAACGAGATAACTCACGAAGTGCGCTAATATTAATCGAGAAGGGTTTTCAAAATGTCAGCATAAATGTTATCGACAAAGGAGCTGATACTGATGCGAGCAAAGACATCTCAGGAATACGCCCTTGCCCTCCTGATTTTGAGTTGAACAATTGGACTGCCGAGGACCTTCTTGTAGTTTTTAAGTCTTCAGAGTAATGCTCAACATTAACCCTCTATCGTGTCCTTGGATATAATAGAATTCTTTTGTAAGAGCTTGTATTTGCTCTTTATCATTCAAATGAATATCAATGAAGATGCATTTTGTCACGATCTTTTGCATTATCACTAAATTCTGAATTATTTTCTCATTTCACAGCCTATCTTTACATTTGCCTCATACCATATCATAACATGTTGTTTGTCAGTTCCAACACTTGGATGCCCTTCTATAGTTTCTTTTTCATTCTTCAGGTGCTCGGATATCAATGACACGAACAAACCCGTTCCAAATCTTGAAATCGATTTTGAGAAAGCTGTTTGTTTAGGAGAATTCGAAGCAGAAGAATATGCTGAAGACTATGTCTCGTCTCCCGACTTGCTAAGAATGGTAGAACAAGAGGATAAACAGATCTTGCCTCATCAAGAATCTGTTGAAACAATTAATTTGGGAACTGAAGAAGCAAAACAAGAAGTAAAGATTGGAACCTCCATTTCAGTGGATACTAGGCACAACTTGATTGCTTTGCTGCGTGAGTATAAAGATGTTTTCGATTGGTCATATCAGGACATTCCAGGATTGGATGAGGATATAGTGGTCCACAAACTCCCTTTGAAACCAGAGTGTAAGCCTATTCAGCAGAAACTAAGGCGGATGAGACCTGAAATGTTGTTGAAGATAAAAGAAGAGGTCAAAAAGCAATTCGATGCGGGCTTCTTACAAGCTTCCAAATATCCTGAATGGGTGGCCAACATTGTCCCGGTACCAAAAAAGGACGGTAAAGTACGAATGTGCGTGGATTATCGTGACCTGAATCGGGCAAGTCCAAAAGACAATTTTCCTTTACCGCACATTGATACGTTGGTGGACAATACAGCAAAACATTCATTGTTTTCCTTCATGGATGGATTCTCAGGGTATAATCAGATCAAGATGGCTCCTGAAGATATGGAGAAAACCACCTTTACAACGATGTGGGGGACATTTTGTTACAAAGTGATGCCATTCGGATTAAAGAATGCTGGGGCAACATATCAGAGGGCCATGGTGACGTTGTTCCATGACATGATGCATAAAGAAATAGAAGTCTACGTCGATGATATGATTGCCAAATCCCGAGGAGAAGAAGAGCATGTGATGAACCTCAAAAAGTTGTTCGAAAGGCTAAGGAAATTTCAGCTAAAGCTTAATCCTGCCAAGTGCATGTTTGGAGTTACCTCAGGAAAGTTGCTAGGCTTCATTGTCAGTGAAAAAAGTATTGAGGTTGACCCAGATAAAATAAAAGCCATTCAAGAGTTACCACCTCCGCGCACACAAAATGAAGTCAGAGGATTTTTAGGGAGGTTAAACTATATCGCCCGATTCATCGCTCAACTTACCAACCAGTGTGACCCAATCTTTTGGCTTCTTCGAAAACATAATCCAGGAGAATGGGATGAGGAATGTCAGGTGGCCTTTGACAAGATAAAACGGTATTTGTCAAGTCCTCCGGTGCTAGTACCGCCAACTCCAGAAAAACCATTGATATTGTACTTGACTGTATTCGAAAATTCCATGGGTTGTGTACTGGGGCAACATGACGATTCAGGAAAGAAAGAGAAAGCAATTTACTACCTCAGCAAAAAGTTCATAGAATATGAGGCAAAGTATTCGTCAATTGAGAAATATTGTTGCGCTTTAGTTTGGGCAGCTCGAAGACTCAGGCAATACATGTTGTACCATGCGACGTGGTTAATCTCAAAGCTGGATCCAATTAAATACATGATGGAATCACCGGCACTATCAGGAAGAATGGCACGGTGGCAAATCCTACTATCAGAATATGACATCACCTATGTAAGTCAAAAGTCGATAAAAAGAAGTGCGATAGCTGACTTCTTGGCAGATCGAACAACAGAGGAGTACGAGCCATTGAGATTTAACTTCCCGGATGAAGACTTGATGTGCGTTACAAAAGAAGGATGTGAGTCATCAAAAGCCAAGTCATGGAAGATGTATTTTGATGGTGCATCGAATGCATTGGGACATGGAATCGGAGCAGTCTTGATATCACCAGAAGGGAACCATTATCCGCTCACTGCCAGATTAAACTTCTTCTATACCAATAACATAGCAGAATATGAGGCCTGCATCCTGGGACTCCGCGCAGCTATTGAACGGAACATCAAAACCCTCGAAGTGTACGGTGACTCAGCCTTGGTGATCTATCAGATCCACGGAGATTGGGAGGTGAGAGATCTGAAATTGGTTAAATACAGCAATTTAGTGGCAAATCTGATCAAAGAATTTGAAGAAGTAGCGTTTAATTACCATCCGCGAGAAGAAAACCAATTGGCAGATGCCTTAGCCACTTTAGCTTCAATGTTCAAAGCAAGTGAAGAAGCAGAAATGATGCCCCTCAAAATGAGCATATACGAAGCCCCTGCACATTGTTATAGCGTTGAGGAAGAGACAGACGGACAACCTTGGTTCTACGATATTTTGGAGTATCTCAAGAATCAGAAATATCCCGAACAAGCAAATGAGAATAACAAAAGAACAATCAGAAGAATGTCTGCAGGATTTGTTCTTGACGGAGATATCTTGTACAAAAGAGGGAAAGATCAAGTGCTTCTGAGATGTGTGGATGCTATTGAAGCCAAGAAGATACTCGAAGAAGTTCATGAAGGGATTTGTGCAACACATGCCAATGGTTTCACTATGGCCAAGAAGATCATGAGGCTGGGTTATTACTGGTCAACGATGGAAAGTGATTGTATCAGTTATGTGAGAAAATGCCATAAATGTCAAATTTACGGCGATAAGATTCATGTAGCCCCTTCGCCACTTCATGTTATGACCTCTCCGTGGCCCTTCTCCATGTGGGGCATGGATGTTATAGGACCCATTTTCCCCAAAGCTTCCAATGGGCACCGATTCATTTTTGTAGTCATAGACTACTTCACAAAGTGGATAGAAGCCGCTTCGTTTGCCAATGTGACAAAGACTACCGTCTGCAGGTTCTTGAAAAGGGAAATCATTTGCCGATATGGTCTACCTGAGAGAATCATTTCGGATAATGCTATGAATTTGAACAACAAAATGATGAAAGAAGTGTGTGAGCAATTTCAGATAAAGCATCATAATTCTTCACCTTATCGCCCAAAGATGAATGGAGCAGTTGAAGCAGCCAATAAGAACATCAAGAAAATTATCGGAAAGATGACGGAGACGTATAAAGACTGGCATGAAAAACTACCATTTGCCTTGTTTGCATATCGTACATCTGTGAGAACATCTACGGGGGCAACTCGTTTCTCCTTGGTCTATGGAATGGAGGCCGTGCTGCCTATTGAAGTTGAGATTCCCTCTTTACGAGTTCTAATGGAATCAAAATTGGAGGAAACAGAATGGGTTCGGGCTCGATATGATCAATTGAACCTTATCGAAGAAAAGCGCTTGAAGGCAATCTGCCATGGACAGATGTACCAAAGGAGGATGATTGCGGCCCACGACAAGAAAGTACGGCCAAGAACATTTCACGAAGGAGAACTTGTGTTGAGAAAAATTATCCCAATACAGAAAGACTTTCGAGGAAAATGGGCACCAAATTGGGAAGGACCATATGTTGTAAAGAAGGATTTCTCAGGCGGAGCTTTGATTCTCACAGAGATGGATGGGAAAGAGTTGCCGAACCCAATAAATTCTGATGCTGTGAAGAAGTATTATGCCTAAAAAAAAAAGAGATCAAGGTGAAAACCCGAAAAGGGCGTCTTGATCAGCACAAAAGATTAGGATGAAAACCTGAAAGGGCGTCCTAACAAAGCAAATCTGGGCTTAAAGAAGCAAGACAGTTTGAACGGCGGTCAAACAGCTAGTATTTGAAGCATTTCTGAAAGCTCGAAATCTTCTATGCAAAGAACCATACTCGAAAAGATTCTTGATTAAGAAACGTGGGAGAGTTCATGTGTTGAATATCCAGAACCTTTTTATCCCCTAAAAGCAATTCCTTTCCTGCTTTATGACTCTTTTGACGTTTTCGATCAAACTTTCTTTGTTTGTTACCTTTGAAATAAATAAAAGTATAGGACACCATTTTTGTACCTTTCCTGGTCATTTTCATGCGTTTCATTGTGTGTTTCATTTAGATAATAAATAGTAGAATGGCATACTTTAAACAAAAGAAATGTTAAGCATTACCTGGATGAAATTTTGAAAAAATACAATAGCTTCAAAGTAAGGACAAAGTTCGAACAGGGGCAAAAGAGTGATATCTGAGGAACGTGGCTGCTTGCTGAGTACGGGTACGAAGCCTAAAAAGAAAACTGAGAATTGAAGTAATGGATGCAGATCATCGTGAGAATCATGACGAGAAGGAATATGTGGTCAACATACCTAGGGCACATAAGCATAATCATGTAGGCATAAGCATTTAGGGTCAATATATGCATATCACGATAACATCATACACGACATACACAGGTACTCCAGCAGAGCAAGAAAGCTTGAATGATAGTTCTACTGAATCTGGAAAAAGGCACCGAGTTTTTCTGAATGACATGTTTTGGTATTTGATATTTTAATTTCTATTTTTCAAAAATCAACTCATATTACAGAGGTGAGTTGAACCTCAAGACACGTTGAGGTATTTTCAATTTCCTTTCGATTCGTTTTTCAAAAATCAACTCATATTACAGAGGTGAGTTGATCCTCAAGACACGTTGAGGTACTTTTAATTTCTGTTATTGTTTCATATTGCGAGAGGTGAGTCAAATCTCGAATCATGACAAGATGTTTTCAACATCTGTCTTTAATTTATGTCTTCAAAAATCAGCTCATATTGCGAGAGATGAGCTGAGCCTCGAGACACGTTGAGGTACTTTTAATTTCTGTTTCTCAAAATCAACTCATATTGCGAGAAGTGAGTTGAACTCTTTAGTTCTTTTTAATTTCAGTTTTAGAGCAACTCATACTGCGAGAGGTGAGTTGAGCTCTTGTTAGTTCCTTTTATTTATGTTTTAAGGCCAACCCATATTACGAGAGGTGAGTTGAGCTCCTTTAGTTTCAGTTCTCAGTTTAGGTTTCAAGTTCAAATCATATTGCGAGAAGTGAGTTGAACTCTTTTTAGTTCTTTTAAATTCAGTTTTAGATCAATTCATATTGCGAGAAGTGAGTTGATTTCTTTATTTTTAGTCTTTAATTTGCGTTTCAAAGTCAACTCATATTGCGAGAAGTGAGTTGAGCTCTTTCAATTTAGTTTTTAATTGATGTTTAAAAAAATCAAATCATATTGCGAGAGATGAGTTGAACCTTTTAACTTCCGTTTTAATTTCTATGTTAACTCATAACGCGAGGGGTGAGTTAGGACTCGGACCTCATGTCCAGATACTTTCAAATTCTATTCTTTAAAAAAGGACAACTCATATCACGAGAAGTGAGTTGAGCCTCAACTTGCACACTGAGGCACTTGTAATTTATATTTCAAAAAATTTGACCCATATTGCGAGAATGCACAGGTCGAGCAATTTCTGACCTCGTCGATGAGGATTGGGGCTGATTGAAGCTATCAGATTTTGCCTTTTTAAAGCTGCAATAGATCCAGTTGAAGATACAAATTGTGTCTCTTTGTAAGATTGTAAGTTCTAGCAGAGCAGGTCAAAGATACCAAGATTTCATCTCCGAAGTTGCAGAAGAACAAGATCGCTTTATGCCTTTGAAGATGCGAATAGATCAAGGCATGTTTTTGAAGTTGCAGTGGATCGAACCAAAGCTACATGATGCGATGGACTGGAAGGAGATTACCTGAACCGGAGTACCAGAGAAGTCAAGATTGGGCAAGGCAAGGCAAAATTGGCCTTTCATTTATGTCTTTGCTCTATTCTCGTTACACGACAATGAGTAAAGAGGGGCAGCTGTTATAGCCCAATTTTGCATTTTAAATCCAAACCGAAGCAGAAACAAAATAGAAACCAAAATTAAATAAATCCAGTCCATTTACAATGAATCAAAGACCCAAACCCGTAACCCAAATACATTGGTCCAATTACATGACCCAAACACCTAATCAACTAACCCCATACCCGGACAGCCCAATAACCCTTGGCCCACTACCCAAACAGAACAGAAACCCTAACCCTCAGAAACCCTAGCTGCTTTCGCCTCTGCCCACTTGGCCTCTGCAGCCTTTGACTCACCACCTGCTCCTCTCCAACGCCGCAACCACTCCCCTGGCCCTCAACTGCTCCACTGAATCCCCGACCACTTGCTCTGCCGCTTTCAACCATCAGCCATACCCTGCAAACAGCAAAGCAGAGAAGACAGCAATAATAATATAATAACTTGTAATGGCTATAAAAGCCAATCGGTATTTTTGTAAGAGGGGATCCCCATTTTTTTTAAAAAACAATATTCGGTAGTGCTTGAAAAGGAAATACAAATGCGAAATATTCAAAAGACGACTACAAACACTCCAAAATAGAAATCAAATACTAACAAAGGAAGAATAAGCAAAATATCAAGGTGAAAAAAACAACGAAGCCGAAAGGTAACCTGTTTATAAGTTAATCTTTTTTTCTTCTTTCTTTTTGTGAATATACATATTTAAATAGTACAATATACTAAATAAAAAGGAATAAATAACAAAAATAAATAAAAGAGAAAAAAAATTAAAACTTTACCTTTCCGGCCACCGTGGACGGTGGCCGACGGTAGCGACGACGGCGGCCAGTGATCGGCCGGCGACCGGACGGCGACCGGTCCAGTGACCGGGAATCGCCCCGGTCCTTCCCTCTCTCCCCTCTCTCTTCTTTTTTTTCTTTCCCTCCCCTCAAATGACTTTTTTTTCATTAATTCGGGCCTTTTATAGCCCTTCAAAACGACACCGTTTTGGGGGCTGGACTTTGGCCTCAAAACGGTGTCGTTTGGCCCTGACCCGCTCCGACCGACACGATCCGCCTGGGATCCGCGTGCTGTGACGTCACGTGGTAAATTTTCCACCTTAGTCCTTCCGCTTTTTATGTAATCCGCAATCAGGTCCTGTCCCCTTTGCAATTTGGCCCTGGAAGTTGTCCTGTGTTCCAATTCGATCCACCCTGGCACGGTGCGTTTAAGGGAGATGGGATTATTGCATTCTTGGTCCCTTCCTTGTTTATGCGCATTTGAATAAGTCCGTTTATTTTTATTTCTTTTTGAAATTGGCCCCAAAACTTTGTCCTTGTTTCGAATCTAATCCTTTTCCAGATTTGATTCAGTTTTTTATTTATTTTACTATTTTTGTTTTAATGCCATTTATTACTACATTTACTATTATTATTATTATTATTATTATTACTACTATTGTTAACATATTATTATTTTTAATATTGGTATTATTTTCACTCAAAATTCATGTATATGCACACCATCATATTTTTAAATATTATATTTTACTTATATCCCATGTAAATATTTTTGTAATTTCTAATACTTATAAGTGTATATATTTTACATACTTATAGTCTTGTTTTTACATATTTGTTTTTTAAAATTCATATATATTTTTGTATATACTCATGATAGTTTTAATATTATTATTCCTAATATATATTGTGTTTATATATTTAAATACCTTATTATATATATTGCATATATCTTTATATATTTACCATTATATTCACTATTTTCTCTATTATTTATTTTAGTATTTTCGTCATTATTTATGTATGTATATAGAAATATTTAGGTTTTCTTTTCCAATATATGGATTTCTCATTATATCGCTATGTATATATTGTTTTATGTATATATATATATATATATCGTATTTTAATGAACTTTTCACCCGCATTATTATGTATATATATTTTTATTATATGAAAGCTAAGTATATACTTTTAACAACTATACCGTGTATATATGCGCCATGTACGTACTTTCAATATTATTATTTGATATATAGGTATTTTTTACGTAATATTATTAATAAAAGCTCTTAACATTATTATTATTTTAATACTATATTAAATATATGTTTTCATGTGTTACGTATATATTTTAAAATTATAGATTTTAAATACCATTATAATATTGTTTAATATCGTTCGTATTTGTTAATGTTGCGTATTACCATGTTTATATTTTTATATATTCTCGTTTTTATTGTTTGCATGCTTCTAAATTGAATATGTACGTGAATTGCTTTTAATTACAACCTTGTCATGGATTTTTATCGTTTTAATTTATTTTCAATAAATTTCAAATATAGGCAATGTTCAGTGTTTAGAAATTCGAGAAACCGTACCCTAACGTATTGGGCTTCGGTTTTCTCGTCTAAATCTAAATGCTCGAATAACCTCCTTAAAAAATAAATTCAAATTAAAAGTTTATAAAGTGCTATTATTTTTGCATATTATTAATCGTTTTCATATTCTTTCTTTGCATTTCATTTTGTTACACTTTTATCATATGTATTTCAAATTTCTTTTATCCGTTACAAAAACAATTTCTCTTACAAAGGTAAATGCACTGTATTTAGACACTCGGGATTCTACCCTAACGTATTGGGTTGCGGTTTCTCGTTTAAATCTAAATTCCCGCATAAGCCTTTCAAAACCAACATATAATTTTTGTATAAAACTCTTTCTCGAGAATTCGAAATGTCACGTCCTAATGCATTGGATATGACATTTCGTTATTTTGGGATAAGATTTCAAAAAATCGAGTCAATGTTCGGTACTTAGGGATTCAAAGAATCGTGCCCTAACGTATTGGGTTTCGATCTCTTTCGTTTGTCCCCAAGTATTTGAATATCCTTTCAAGTACAAATGCCTAAATTCTAAATAAAAGGCAAGTTTAACCTTAAAGGCCGAAATGTCGTGTCCTACTGTATTGGATGTGATGCTTTACCATAAGGTGAATCAGCCTTCGATTTATGCTTTCAATTTACCCAAATGATTTTAAAGCAAACAAGGATCGTATTTAAAATTCTTTTAAATTTTCAAATCATCGACTTTAAAGACACTAATTAATCGACAAGGTACCAATTTTGGGCGTATCGGGGGTGCTAATCCTTCCCCGTACGTAACTCACTCTCGAACTTAATTTTCTGATATTCGCAGCCCTAAAATCGGGTTTTAACAAACTAAATATTTTTTTTTAAAATAAGCCCTTTTGAGGTGACCAATCACACCTAAACAAAGATTGGTGGCCACTCCAATTCTTGCATATTTTAAGTCGACGTCCGTTTTCCTTTTCAAAAAAATGATATCGACAAGTTTCGTGTATTTAATGAAGTCTATGGCCTATTTCTTAAGGCATAAAAGGCGTTTCTGGAGACAACATGAGCAAAAGATGCTGTTGGAGCACTATGTCTCGATATACAATATGTCTTGAGACATCAAGAATATGTCTTGAGACTTAGATAAAATTGTCTCGAGATAAATTGTAGAGTTGTCATTTAAAAACTTTTTTTTTTGAGTTTGTAACACTTAAAAAATAACTTTAAATAACTTTAAGTGTGATTAATGTAACTTTTACAAAATTAATTAAGAAAAATTAAAATTAATTTTATTATATAAAAACATTTGAAAATTAAAGCTAACAATATTTATATATTTTAATTTTTTTATAAACTTATAAATAATATAGTTTATATATTATAAATTTTATATGTTTTTCAAAATATTATAGGTTTTTTATATATTTTTTTAATTTTATATTTTTAAAATACTAATAACCTTTCTATAAAAAAAGTAGATATATAAATTTAATAAAAAATATATCTAGAATAAATCTAGATAAATAAATTTCCAAATTCAGAGGTATTTGGACAACAAGTTATCTAGGTTCATTCTTAATGTGAAAAAAAATATTTTTATTAATTTATATATTTTTAAAGATTTTATTTATGTCTGTCACATGATATGATAAGATGTTACCACTTGTCACCATAAAATTAGTTATAAATGCGACGTCAGCACAAATTAACTATGTTAATACAAATATACAACCTGTGTGACAGAATACATATTGTTTATTAAAATTTTATATTATTTATAACATATGTACAACGATCATATATACACATGTAATATGTATATAATATGAAAAAGAAATAAAGAAATTTCAAATTAAATAGAGGTGTGTATATTTCAGTGGATATAACTATACATAAATCTTTTTAAAAGAAAATTTGTGTCATTTCCAAGTGACATATAGGTATCTTTTGGCACCCTACATATCAACACGATGACCAAAAGAAAATAATTGAGTTCATCAATTTTGAGAGAATATTTTTTTCTTTCTTTATGAATATCTTTTTGGATTCATTTTGATTTGTTAGAACAATTCGAGTGCAACCACATTATTCTAACATGAGATAAAAGTATTATATCTTGATAATAGTATTTCTTGATTATCTTATACGATAGAGGAAAAATAAACTATTCTACAAAATGTCTTGTCTTTATAATTTTATAAATTTTTGATTTGAGATCCAACTAAAATTATTTTATAAAACAATACATGTTCAGGTGCCGATTAGATCCAAAAAAATTGAAGTATCAACTATGTATTTTAGAACAAATTTTGATACAAACTACATATTAACCCATGAAATATTAGATATTATTATTTGGACTAAGAAAAAATAAACAAATACAAGTATCTCCCCCGTGCTAGCTTTGGTCAAAGGACGGTGCCCAATTCCTGACACGTGTAAGCCTCTTCCTCCAAAACTTGATTGTGATTGCAAACATAACTTTGCCGCCGAGTTTTCCCAGTCTTCTTCTTTTTCTTTAATAATTTTAGGATAAATTGCAAAACTGGTAACTTATATTTAGGTAGTTTATGCTTTGATCCTTAAGCTTTAGAAAATTACGATATAATAACTATTGTTATCTATTTATCACATTATGATCACTCAGCTATTAACTCCTACAAGTTGATGCTGCTGGACTGCCGCTGTTTGACGTCCGTTCAGTCGGATTCCACCACCAAATCAATGCCCAAGTTCAATCACCACCTTCATGTCTGGCCATACATTCCCATTCATAGAAACAGGGAGTAAAAGGTGACATATTAGTTTTTCGTTATACCTTTAACGAGAGTGTGATCAATTGATAATATTAGTAATTTTATAATATTTTTTAAGCTAAGTGATCAGAACATAAATTTACTCAAATATAAATATTCAATTTTTTAATTTACCCATAACTTCATATCCAATTCATGTGTACTTTTAAAGAAACAAGAATAAATAGGGTTGAAACTCAAAGATAATAATGGGTATGAATAACTCAAGAGATCTTTCATGATAAATTTAATTTTTTTAAATAAAAGAAGTAATTTAATCCTGTATTATTAACAAATAAGAAAAGAATATGTAATGGCATTAATATTTTAGTTAACACTTAACACTAACAAATTAAATGAGGTAATTTAGTTTTTATATTATTAAAAGTGAGTAAATAAAGATAATTTAATGTAATGTTAATTATTTACGTTTGTAAAGATATGGTAGAAAAAAAACAAAAGATAAATATAATTGTGAAAAACATACTGTCAATTCTATTTTGTTTCTAAAGAAAGAAATTAAAAATATATATAATATTCTAAAAAAGTAAATTTAATAATACATATTTGAAAAAAATTGAAAAATTTATAAGAAAATAGGGAAAAAAATATTTAAACAACTTTTTTGAATTTTAAAGAATTTCTTTTCGAAATGATTAATGGCTCTCTGTAATATCAATATCTGTTCAAGGAACGTTTTTCTCCTTTATCATATAACAATTGGATATTGTGGAACTTGAGAAATACCATGAAATTCAGGGAGGAGAATTTTGAGTGGCACTCTTTCTTTGCCATTATTTGTTGGATGTTATGAAAGAATCGTAATTCTTATATTTTTACTAGTAGCAATAATTGTGTTTAGGATCTTGTGATTACAGGTATTACTTGAGTAAGGAGTTATTTGTTGCAAACTTCACGGGAACTTCAATTGTTCATTTTGGCACTAGCAAAGTATTGGTCACCTCTAGAAGCCGGATGGATTAAGATGAATTCAGATGGCACTATGTCACTTAAAGATGATTATGCTTCAATTAGAGGAGATTTTAGGGATACAAATGGTCAATGGTTATGTGGTTACTCACTGAAAATGAGCAAGGAAACGGTCTTTCGCATCGAAGCTCGAGTGATTCTTGAAGGTCTACATATAACATGGGAGAAAAGTTACAGACAATTGGAAATCGAGTGCGATAATGCACTACTTGTGGAGTCCTTTCTTGCAGGCAGTGCTACTAATAGTAATCTAGTAGAGCTACGATTAATCAATGGATATCTTAATAGGAATTGGAAGCTAAGGTTTTGATATATTCCTAGAACTCACAATATGGTTGTTGATCGTATAGCGAAATATGTTTATAACAATTCCTTGGGCCTGACCTTTTTTGAAGATCCCTCGACTTCGGTTAAGGAGATATTACAGTCGGATAGTTATTTCCTCAACAAAGTTGTCTAATTTTATTGTTTTCGCTTAATGCTATTTATTTTCTACTGAAAAAAATTATTATTTTCTCAATTCTAAATACTAAAAGCATTAATTTACTTCATTTATTTTGATAGGGATTAAGTAACTCCTCTTATAGTTTACTAGTGAAAATAGTTAGTAATGTTATCAATTATCTTTATTTAATATTTTTTTAATAATATATGAATCAAATTATTTTGTTTATTTTTAGAAAGACTAAATTAATTTTAACTTTATTGTATAAGAATCACTTTATATTTATTTTCAATTGGTATTATTTTATGAGTTAGGGTTTTAAAGTAATAAATTATTCAATTCAGGTTAATATATTTTTTTAAAATTGAATTTATTTTCATAGAAATGATTATTTTAGTGAAATATATATATATATATATATATATATTATAATAATAATAATTTGAACTTAAAATATTTTTATGGAAAGTGAACACTAACCTAACAAGTCACAACTTGGTGTTCATTTCAAATGGAATATTAATTTATCTTAAAACTTATTTAAATATAAATTAAAGAATATAGCTTATTTAGATAGAAGTTAAAGGCTAAAATTTTATTAAGATGTAAATTAAAATATTAAAGGCTTATTCATGGTAATAAAAAATTATAAAACTTATCTAAATAAATTAATAAAGTTTAGGAGTATTTTAGTATTGTAGTCTTCAAATTGATAAATTTTTAGAGTTTTTGAGGTATTGATTTAATGGTAAAGTTGAGGTCCTAAGAACTTTAAGATTTCAAGTTCGAATAACGTTTACGCCCAATCATTCCAAATGACTCTTGAATCCTCTGTATTTCAATGGTTGATGGTTGTTGGCACTGAGTTAGAATAAACACAATAGAATAGACTCTTTTTTAATTTAGAAAAAAAAAGAGAAAAATAATAATAAGTAAAATAAAGAAAGAAAGAGAGGGATATACCTAACTAGATAAGTAAATATTTTGTTGATCCATACCAATTGACTTGTAAAGTAGATTTAAACTGGTGTCACAAGGATTTCCATTCCTTTGCTCTACCAATTAAGCCATCTCGATATAAAAAAGTATTAAATTCCAAGTCTCGAACAAGAACTTTTTGAATTTTCGAAGGAAGACTTTGTAAATTTCCATATGAGTGATCGTGTGGATTATGATAATTCAAATAGGTACTCTTTTCTCAAGAGATTTCTACATATATCATATACATACATACATCACAAGACTTGTGATAAAAGAATAATATTTTGCTAGGATATGCTTATAAAATGGCAAAGAATAAGATAAATGAGAAACATAAGGAACCTTGAACCAATAACAAAAAGGGTAGGATAAAATAAATAAACAAACAAGCTTTTTGGGGTTGCGATAGAAGGGCTTGGACCTTTATGATTTTTAAAGTCGACAGATTTTCCTCTTACTATGGATTTCATTGTTGTTAGTATTGATATTGACATGTAGAGCGAGACTCTGTCTTTATTCTTGTCTAATTAATCATTTTTTTCACAAAATTTATCAAACTATGGAGTGAATGATTTGATTAATGACTATTATGTTCGATTCATTTTTTAACTTGGGATCGATTCACAAAAGTTCTTTTTATTTTTCATGTTATTTGATTTTGCATATAAATAAAAAAAATACGGGTTCACTTCATCTTTTTTGAGATATTTTTTCATTAGTATATTTTTAATTTATACCCAAGTTGTTATACCAAGAGGAATATTTATTCGACATAGATTACTAACGTCCATTACTGAAAATATTACCAATTCTCAAATTTATTATTGTTATTAAATTAGTTAATTTTCCCAATCATAAAATACTCGTTTTACTATTTAATTAGTTTATTTATTGGATTAGGTATTTGCTAAATTTCAAATGAAGCATTTTAATGATTTTATTATAATTAATACACTTTCTGCTTTGGTTTCAATCATTGGAATACTTCTTTCTTCAAGCCTATTTCGTTGTAATTATTACTTGAGAGTGATTTTGTGCACTTGCAAGTATCGATCATATTGTGGTAAGGTTGTATATGGCTTATGATTTTAATTAATATTTAATGCCATCATATTTGAATAGAATAACACACAATTCCATTTAACTAATTTTGAAGAAATTTAAATACAAAATTTCTTTAGGAGTCTCGCATTCCAGGTTGTGGGAACAAGCTTCCCATCCATCTAGGCTAACTAGTACACCCCAACACCAATATTCTCGATTACACCCCAACACCAATATTCTCGATTACTTTGTACGCTCCTTCCTACTTATGTCATCTTGCCTCGTTATGATGTTGGGAGGCTAGTTCCTATATTTCTCATCACAAGATAACCAACTTGGCATTGTTAGTTATGTGCCATAAAATTGTAATGCCCTGAATTTTGGGTCTAATGGTTAAGTAGAGTATTAGTGTGGGGGAGGTTCTATATTCAAGTCCTTGCGAATGCAAGAGAATTTATTCTTTTACCATTTTGGACTTCTTTGGTTATGTTATTATTATTATTATTTATTTATTTATTTCAGTTATTATTATGGATATTTTTAAGGATTATTATGATTTTTATTTTCATTTTTATTTTTGGTTGTTTACTCTTTTGGGGATGTTTCTCTCTGTTCTTTTCCCTTGGACTTTCAATTTGTGTATTCTCGGTGCTTTTGAATCGATTTGCCTGCGGATTTCGGATTGTTGCTCTTCCGTTGCCTATTCCGATCGCAAAAACAGGTGTGGGATTAGAAACCTTGTCTTCTTTTTATTGTTTTTACAAAATTTTTGTTTTGACATATTTTGACTGTGTGTTAACCCGAAGACTTTGGGTTCTAGACATTGAAAGCAAGGAGAAACTGTCACTTTTTGATATACTTTTGACATGGCAAGGATTAGGGATGGTTCTGGTGGTTTAGATGGTGGTTTTGAGGCTATTTTGGGGGTGGTTTCGTGACCTCTCCAACCATGTGGCCGATTTGGGGATTTTTTTGGAATTCACACGACCGTGTCTCTTGAGCACACGGGCGTGTAGGATTGAGAATTAGGGATTTGGGATTTGGAGTTACACGGCTTGATCGCACGGCCATGTGGCTAATTTGGGGATTTAGGAATCCCACGCGGATGTGTATTTTGAAACACAGAGTCGTGCCTAGTGAGTACACGGGCATGTGAGACCCCCACATGGCCGTGTTTGCCCTACATTCTATCTTAGCGAAATTGGATAGTGAGTTACACGGCTTGTTCACATGGCCATATCCTTACTTCACACGGGCATGTGCCTCTGTCACACGGTCGTGTGTTACCCTTCACACGGGTGTTTGGACCCCTACACGGCCTGGATTGTTCCACACGACCAGAGTACACGACGTGTGGCCCTATCTCGCCAAATAATGTTTTTAGATCGAAGTTAATTGTAATAGCAACTCTGTGTGTTCCAACCCTTGACTAAGCTTTACTGAGGTAGTTATGACTTTGATCTGGGCTTGATACATGTGTTATTGTGTTATTTGTGATTGGTTGTGTGACAAGCTTGATACTGAATTCGAGTTATGAGTGTGCACATGTCTGATTTTGTAACTGACTGATTGGACATAAGTGTAACACCCCCAACCCAGCCTAAGAGTCTAGACCAAATTTGGAATGCTACATTAATCACCGAAATGATCGTGAGCAAATTTTACGAATCAATTTATTCCAGTGAACCAAAATCATTTAAAAACATTTATTAACAAACTAGTACAAATTTAAAATAAAACTCAATGTAAAACCCGTTTAAAATATACGAGTAAAGACATAAATCAGAAATTGTACCACAACATTATAAACCCTTTACAGTTCAACTTAAATCAAATAACAAATAACAATTGATATAAAACTTATAGTTCAGTTCCTCCAAGCCTGTCTTAGACGTTCGCGTACTGAGTCCAGCATCTAGAAACCAGAACTGTACCTGAAAGGGGAAACAGAAAAGGGGGTGAACTACACGAGCTCAGTGTGAGATCAAAACTAATAAAACTACAGAAACAAAAACAAAGCGGAGACAGAAAAGTTGGGTAGCATCTCTGACATAGTACATACTTATAGATCAATTAAAGCAAAATACAGACCATTTGTAACTTTACAGTCATATGGCTCTATCAGATACAGTAACAGTTATTCAGAATAGTCACGGTCTGGGCCTAAGCCCCTCCCAGTACTGTGGCAGTCAAACTTACAGAATACAACTAGGCACAAGTGCCTTTCAATCAAACAGTCATTCACAATCAGTCAATCAGATATATCAAACAACCAATACAGTCACATTCGGACACAGTATCACGTTCAGTCACTTAGATTTAGTCAAATGCATATGAGTGCAAATGAGTTACAAAATGCACCCACCGATCCAGCCAACACACATTTCCGTCCAACCCTACACTTACTATAGGAATATAATCAACCCACCTATCCCTACACTTACAATTAGCGCCGGTTGTGGCACTAAATAGATATTTACAGCTGAGCTAGCAGACAACAGGCTTAAGAGCCTTTCAGTATAGATCCTCAGATATATCACCCCGGGTTGCTCGGAAACGATGATTATCAGTATTGTCCATAACCCTCAGGGTATTAGGACTATTAGTGTGCAGATAAACTGTCAGTCTCGTATATTATGCATCAATGCTAGCGTGTAAAGTATACGATGTAATGCGGAATACCGCAGTACTGACATGTAGTATGAACTACCAGATCAGATATTAGTACGTAGCATAGCTAACGTATGTGCGGTACAGTGCAATGCAGTAATTCGCTATACCATCCATACGATGTCATCCCGGGTTGCCCGACAACGATGATCATCTATGTAGTTGAACTGCCAAATCAAATTTGTCTTCCTTCTCTTCAATATCCCAACCTAAAATGGTTTATGCAGATAAATGTATGCAAATATTATGAATATAGATGCACCAACTTAGAACACAAATACAAACAGTCATTCAAAATCAGTCAAATAGAAACAGTCCATTAGTAACAGTCATTCAGAAGTAGACATTCAAAAGCAGTCAATCGGAAGCAGCCATTTAGAAACAACCATTCAGTTTTGGTACCTATTATTTCACACAACCGAAAGCCAGTAGTGTAAAAATCAAGGTCAAAACAGAGTTGTGTTCACCTTCAGTAACCTTTGTTAAGGGGTTGGAACACATAGGCTCACAAAGGCATTCGATTTGCCCCAAAATCAGATATTGGTGAGTTAGGGCCACATGCCCGCGTGCTTCGGCCGACCGTGTGGAGCAATCCAGGCTGTGTGGGTATCCAAACGCCCGTGTAAGTGGTAGCACACGACCATGTGGTGTAGGGGCACGGCCGTGTGAACAGGCCGTGTAACTCACTATCCAATTTCTCTAAATTCAAGTGCAGGGCAGACACGGTCGTGTGAAGGAGTCACACACTGATGTGGCCATCAAACATAACCGTGTGTCTCAAAGCACACGCCCATGTGGAATCCCTAGGCCTCAAAATCAGTTATATGGCCGTGTGTCTCGATGCACATACCTGTATAGGAACCCTATTTTCCAAAATCAATTACACGACCATGTGTCCCATTACACATGCCCGTGTGGAAGCCCTAATTACACAAATCAGTCACACGGCCGTGTGTCCAAGGGACACGGTCGTATGGTTTTTGATAAAAATCCCCAAATCAGCCACACGCCTGTGTGGCTAGGCCGTGTGGCACCCAAAATTGGCCGAAAACCCTAATTCACAAATCCACATAGCCGAGTGCCTCGGCACATGCCCTTGTGGCCGTTGCGGAGGCTACGAAACCACCTTAATTCAGCCTTGAAAGCACCGTATAAGCCACCCTAATAGTCTCAGGCCTTAGCCCTATCAACGTACATTAGAGAAAGGAAGTTTTCCTTCACTTCCAACAACTAAAACACCAATTCTTCGGGTTACAACACCTTCAACAAAAATTGATCAAAACTGTTACGAAATAAACTGATAATAAAAAATAACAAAAATGTGATTCGAATCCCACACCTAATTTGACGATGAAGAGAACGGCAGAGGAGTGACAATCTTGGAACTACAATTAAAACATTTGAGCAAATAGGAAAAACAAGAACAAAAGTAACAGAGAGGAGCAGGAGAGGAAAAAAAGTCCCAAAATTAGATAATTCCCAATAAAAATCAAAAATAAAAATAAAAAAATGAAAATTTTTACATAAGGAAAATATCAAATATTATTATAATAAAATAATAACTAAAAGACAAATAAAAAGTCCACACTAGGGCTCGAACACCAGACCTTAAACACACCTAGCGCTCTACTTAACCACCAGACTAGCAGGTCCATTCTTGTCACTAGTTTGCACAACTTCACTTATGTGTGCGACCTCCACACTGTCCCTATGCTCAAGACCTAATACTTCTAGGCCAAAATTCGGGGCGTTACAATGAGTGTCTGTTTCTGATTGACTGTCTAAAATTGGTATTCTGATCTTGTACATCTGACTGCATACATACATATGCATATATTGTTTTAGGGGGATTTTGAAGAGAAGGAAGATTGACGGAACTGGCAGTTTAACTGCACACTGTAGCCCCTAATACCCAGAGGGTCATGGGCAGTCCCAATAACCTGAGGGTCGTGGACTTTACTGATAACGGTATAGTGGATTATCATATTACACTATACCCTATGTATGTTAGCTATACTACGTACCATTGACTGAACTAGCAGTTTACTGCAATCAATCGGTATAGCGGATTACTACATTACACTGTACCGCATGTATGTTAGCTACGCTACGTACCATTATCTGATCTGGCAGTTCATACTGTATGTCTGTACTACAGTTCACCGTATTGTATAGTACAACTCATACACTAGCTTGCTACGTAATATACGTGATTGGCAGTTTATTTGTGTAATAGCCCAAATTAGGGCCTAAACAAAATAGTGGTTTCGAAAACCACAAATTTGAAGTAGAAAAACTTATTGTGAGTAAGTTTTAAAGTTTATAATGTGATAGAATGATTTTGTAAAATTTTCGTTAAGAAATTTTATCGATTGGGCGTCCAATTTGATAATTGGGACTAAATTGCAATGGGTGAAAAATGTGAGTTCTAGAAGCTAAGATACTTATTTGAAATGGGTTTTTAAAGTAGGGGTCCTTAAATGGAAATTAAACCATTATCTATTAAGATGGACAAAAATGGACATAGAAGGATAAAATACCAAAGGTTTTTAATGAAGGGCATTTTAGTCATTTGATAATTAAAAGAATTGAAAAGGGAAAATCAAGTGAAATTCTTGTCTATCTTCTTCATATGGCCGAATGTAGCATGGGGGAAGCCATGGCTAGGGTTTCCAAGCTTCCAAGCTTCATAGTAAGTCCGTTCTTGCCCCGTTTTTAATGTTCTTTACATTTTTCAGACCCGATAACTTGGTTTAGCTATTTCTACCATTATTTTGAGCTAGGGTTTGAGTTAAAAAATTTAACCATGGATGAAATGCATGTATTTTTATGTCTAATGGTAGAATATGAATGCTCGGCGAGTAATAAACAAGTTTTACTAGGTGGTTTTCGGTGAAAATGTCTAAAAAGGACTAAATCGTAAAAATAATAAAATGTGAAATAAAGCATGTTTTATTGAGAATTGTGGATTGCTATAGTTATGAAAATGGTTCATCTAGACCTAAAGTGCATGAAAATTGGGTGAAAATTATTTTACGAGCTTAGAGGCAAAAGTGTAATTTTGACAAAATTTAGGGGCAAAAATGTAATTCTGCCATAATATGATTTTTGGATTGAATTGAATAGTATAACAATTTAATAAGTCAAATTTAATGTTTTAGATAAAAAAAATGACGTTCGGACTTAGAACGGAAGGAAAATCAAAGAAATTTATGATTTCATCCAAGTGTCGTATGTAAATAATTCATTGTTTTCATATGTGTTATAATATTTTGATGCATATTACGGGATATAATTGTATAATATTTATGAGTGGTGAAATTTGGGAAAGTGGAATTCCCGATTGAATCTTCAAAAATCGAAAGATACGGATGATATGTAGCTAGGTCGCATGTGTGGTTCTGAGGATAGGACACCATGTGCACAAGAGAGCTACGAGATACTATGTGATAGCTAGGTCACATGTGTAATACTATGTGTATACCATATGGACATGAGAGCTATGGGTTAAAAACAGCTAGCTCACATGTATGATACCAAGAGTACATCAAGTGTACACGAGAGCTATGTACATGTGGCTAGGTCACATGTGTGGTTCCGAGTGTTGGCACCATGTGGACATGAGAGCTACATGACTAAGTAGCTAGGTCGTATGTATGGTTCCAAGTGTTGGACACCATGTGGACACGAGAGCTACGGGATTAAGTGGCTAAGTCATATGCGTGGTACTAGATGTACACCATGTGTACATGAGAGCCAGACCATATGAAGGGTGGAGCTATGTACGGAAACCACCAAGTATTTATAATGATTTGGTGGGTTGTGTGCGAAACCACTGTATATTTATTAGCATTCCGAAGTTTTCAATGGGAAAATTATTAAGTGAAGCTCATGTAAAAGTGTGGTGACAAGTGCAGGTATATGAATATGTATAATGTGAGCAATGTGCTCGATATGTGATTGAAATTGTGGTAAGGTTGATATGGTGTAAGTGCTACTATGAATACTTGTAAATATTGATGATGATTATCCATTGGAATGGCTAGTATTGAATGTGCTTGGGTTATATGTGCATAAATGAAAGTAATATAAGGAAAACATGGGAGAGTAAAATTTTCAATAAAATAGTTTGAAATAGCAGCAGTTATGTAATTTTGAAAAATCACAAAAAATGGTAAAAATTGAATTAGATGTTGAATAAGATATGAAATTAAATCTCATTGAGTCTTTTTTCACATAAAAGAAATGGTGTGAGCAAATGAATTTCATATTATAAGATATTTAAATTTTGGTGAGACAGGGTCTGAATGGTTTTGGAAATCCCCTATTCCAAATTTGGAAAATCATTAAAAATTTCATAAAAATAATTGGGAGATATAATTTATGTTCTTGAATTTCTATTGAGTCTACTTTCAAAAGAAACAAATAAGAACATTATCTAAATTCTGTATGATGAGATAATTAATTTTTAGTGAAGAGGGGTCGTAACAGTTGGATAGTAAAATAGGGGAGATTTTAATGAATAAATTGTATTGATTGGCTAAACCAAAAAATCTGAAAATTTTATAGTAAGAAGATATGTGAGTCTAGTTTCAGAGAAAATTAGTGGATCTAAATTTGGAGTTCCGTAGCTCTGGATAAAAATAATTTAGTGACTATGACTTGGGTAAATTGCTTGAAATGAACATAGGTGAATAATGGAAATTATACAATAAAATGATGGTATCATTTTGAAATCATGTCATGATGTTTGCTAAAATCAAGTTAATAAATGGCTTACTATTTTTACATATGTACTTACTAAGCTTAATGCTTACTTCGTTATTTTCTGTGTTGGTAATGTATTGAGGTCAGGTCTGGTTGGAAGCCGCCGGTGAATCTATCATACTATCCAACTTATAAATTAGGTATAGATGACTTTAATACTTAAGGTTATGGCATGTATAGAGAACTTGATCATGTATGCGAATTGTCATATGTTGGTCTAGAATATTGGCTTATGATATTCAAAGTTTATTGTTGTATAATGCCATTCTATATGGTCAATAAATTTGTTATGTTATAAGTTTATGAAATGCATTTCATGGTTGAGTAAAATGTGTGCGATGACTTATTAAGTATGTGATAGATGTTTTGGTAACCTCGTCATATCATGGAATGTGTCATTGAAGTTATGCTCAAGTACGAGCATGATAGGGTAGAAAATGGCTTGGAAGATTGCCAATTTCTTGGCCACACAGGTAGAGACACGACCGTGTGTCTCAATAGTGTGGAGCACATGGTACAGCACAAGGGCGTGTGACTTGGCCGTGTAACTCTAAAGGGATGATGACGTCATAAATAGAAAGTTACACGGGTGGAGGAGACGGGCATGTGTGACCACACGGCCTACCCACATGGGCATGTGACTCTCCAAAATATGAAAATTTTGTAATGTTCCTAAGGTTTTTGAAAAGTTCTTGGTTTAGTCCCAGATTTCCTCTAAAGCATAATCTGGGCCTCATAGGCCCATCTCTGGGACTAAATGATATGAGACGAAAAAGTTTTAATTTAGAGTGAAGTTGATGGCTCAATAATGTACGATTGGTTGTACCATTGTCTGTAATGCCTCGTATCCAATTTCGACGTCGAACTCGGGTAAAGGATGTTACAATTTGCATACTGTTAGCCCCAATACCAAGAGGATTAAGGGCGATCCCAATATCCTGAGGGTCATGGACAATGCTAATAGCCATCGTTGCCGGGCAACCCCAAATGACATCATATGGAGTGTAGGGTTGATGGGCTTTTCGAGGCCCTACGTGGAGTGATTGGTTGGATGAGCTAAACAGCTCTATGAGGAGTGATGGGGGACGAAGAGGTGTGTTGGCTAGACGAGTGGGTTTTTTTTAACTCAACTGCATTTATATGCATCTTATTGTCTGTTCTGTGACTGCGACTGTTTGATGGTACTATTCAACTGAAAGGCACTTGTGCCTATGTGAAATTGTTAAACTCTAATTGTGTCTGACTGACTAAGTTGAATCTGATAACTATTGAGAATTATTGCTAATGTGCCTTAATGGTACGTGAGACTGTGAGTGACAGATTGTCCTGTATGATTGAAAAGTACTTATGGTGTATTTGATTTTGGGTGAATATGCTCAACTGTCATCTGTTGGTAAGTTCGCTTTTTACATTTCAACTGGTTCTGAATAACTCTGTAAGTATGTTCTGTTTCTGGATCTGTAGTTAGTGGGTTTTGATATCACACTGAGCTCGAGTAGCTCACCCCCTCTTCTATTTCCCCTTTTAAGTACCTTTTTGATTTCTGACGCTGGGCTAGGTACGCGGAGGCTCGGACAATTTTGACAGAGTGGATTATCAGTTTGTGATTTCCAGTTTTAATCTTATATTTGGTTTTCAAACTGTAAGAACTTATAATACCGTGGTACAAATTCTATTTTCATTTTTTATACGTACAATTATTCTGGTTATTTTCAAACTAAACTATAATTCTATTTGAGTTCTAAATTTCACTGCAATAGTTCGGTTTTTACTTAATAAGGTTTGAATGTTCTTAACTTATAAAGGGATTATTTTTTGTAAAATTTCTCACGATCACTTCGGTGATTAATGTAACATCCCGAATGCAGTATAAACTTCTAGACCAGGTTTGGGGTGTTACCATTGTCATAGTTAGCAACTTATTGGGTCTTAACTGCAAGTTTTGTTTTAGCACGGTCTCTCATTTCTTCAAGAAAATCAAGGTTAGCCCTTAAAGTTTTTTCATTTTCTTGGGTATTTAAGTGAGAAACTCTATATATGTTTAAGCATATGCATGTTGGAATGAAAACTTGTGATCCAAACATTAAATTGAAAAGAGTTTCAACTATGCTTGTATGGGAGGTAGTTTTAAGAGCCTACAATATTCCTAGAAATTATTTTAGCTCGACCCCTATTGCATCATAAAATTTGTTCTTAAGGCCTTAAAAATATTCTTGCTAGTTTTTTTTGTTTGACCATTGTCTTGAGGAGTCTTGATAAAGTAATAAGCAAAGAAAATATAAAGACTATTGCAACATTCTTTGAACTATGAAAATTAGTCCTATTATCTGTGTTAAGAAGGCGAGATATGCCATATCTGCAAATAATGGTTTTCATATAAAAATATTCATTTATTTCTTTATGGTAATGGTAATGGGAAGGGCAAGGGCCTCCAGTTTCATCCATTTGGTAAAATCAATGCTCACTACTGTGAACTTTTTTTGACTACTATGTAATTTTTCTGTGCCATGATCATTGGAAAAGACCCAAGATTTGTACCTTTTTTGTGCCAGATCATTGGAAAGGACCCAAGATATTCAATTGGTATGTTGCAAAAGGTTGTGGACTAAGATTAGTTGGAGAGGTTCTATTTGTTGAAGAGGAATAAAGGCAAACTTTTAACATAGATCAGGCATCGTATCGAGCTCTATTGAGTTTTTGTGTATTGTTAGTAAGTGATATATGTTGCATCTAGAGCCTTAAGTCTAGCTTTTTCTTCTAAGTACACTTATAATTTTTCGAACAAATTGGTTAATAAAATTATTCATGAATTACATTAATACTTTGTTTATTGTCCTCATATGGTTTTTGCACACAAAACAAAATGGAAGCACATGTTGCTCACTAGTTGTCTAATGTTTAACTAATACTAAGTGATGTTGCTTGGTTGAATCAGAATACGAAAAGACAATTTATATTAGTAGATGAACCTAAACATGTCCTTAGTCTAATCTTAAATGAGCAAACGAATTGAAAGACTAATATGTCGTCTATTAAGTCCAATTGGGGAGATGCTTTGTCTTGGGCATAAGAGCGGATGACTTCTAGAAGATAGAGACATAGATGTGACTGACTGGACTGACAGTACATCGGACTAGACCCAAGAAGAATAGATCTTGAATCCATTTATAAATTTATTCACTTGTGACATTCATAGTGTGGCATACCTAAATCCTTAGTTGATGACGAACTATATATATGTGACTCGTACACTTTGATGTAAGAAAAAGGCTAAATTCGAATAGATAAGGAATAAAAAACTTGTGCGTTAAGTGTACGATTTATACAGCATGTAGTGTCATTCACAAGAGTGAAATTCATAGCCCGAGACATGGGTAAATGAAATCCTCTCATTAGCATTACGTGGTTGATGAAAAGTTAACATGACCATGAGTCATTTGTCTTTATGATAAATGGCTTGATTTTTATTTGATAATAATTGACTTTTCACGAAAGAAGATGTAATAGTTATCATGAGATAAAATAGAATCATATTGGGAGAATAGATATTATCCCAAGGAGATTAAGGATACCCTATGAGGGTAACACACTTATGAAAAGGTCATTGGATGAGCATTGAGTAGTTGCTTTCGTAATGGTATGTTGTTAGGGAGAGCTCAATTGATAAGCGATAAATTATACATATTTTTACCCCATGTGTAGCCCAATTTCTGGATGAATTACCCTTTGATTTGTATAAATTCATGCTCTTAAACCTTTAATTTCATGTTTTATACTCAGGTGAGCTTAAAGAAGATAAAAGAGCAAGGAACGGGCCAAAAATGGGCAAATTAGGCCCAGTTCAGTAATCAACACAGCCTGGAGGTTCGCCACACGGCCGTGCCACTTTAACAGGCTCAAGCATGGCCTGGGCCTCGATCCACACGGGCGTGGCACACGGGCGTGTCCCTGTCATGAAGAAGTTTAATTTCACTAAGAAAAGGCTACTTAGGGGATAAGAAAGGCATTCCAAAACTCTATATAAAGACCCTAGGAGGCAACTACAAAGGAGGCTTTATTCCCGCCAAGACGGGGAGTTAAAGGAGGGAATTACTCAAAGGGAAGCCGATTAATCCATCTCAGAAGCCAGGATCTACATCAAGACAGAGGACCTCCCTTCAATCCTTTCAGGAATTTTAGGTTTTTCTATGTTTTGTTATTTTATATCTTCTGAGATGTTTTCTTTTATAATTATGAACTAAAACCTTAAACACCTAAGGGGATGAAACCTAAGACAGATCTTGTTATTGTTATCTGAGCTATGTGATAAATATTTGATTTATTCTTAATTGTGTTTTTAACTCTTAAATTGATATCTCCATGATATTGATTTAAGTCGAATGTGCATATGTAGAGGAGCAAAAGTCCCTGCATAGGAGTAGATCTAACACAATTAAGCGGAGTTGATCGCAATCCTAGAGATAGGACGACGAAAATCTACCGGATTAGAGTCAAATCTAATATGGGGAGCCATAAATCGAGTTAATGCAAGACTAGGGGTTTTAACTGGAATGAGATTTCAGTTAATCAACTTAGGATTAGTTGTTCTTATCCTCGACGGAGGTATTGACATAATTTAGGGATCTCTACGGATTAAATCAAATGAAGAAATCATCTGGTTCAGAGTTAGATAACAATTGAAGTCTATATTGGATTCTTCCTGAGGTATTGCCTTAATCAATTAGTCTTTCCCAAAAGCAATCTCCCACTTTACTCTTTGTCGCTTCTTTAGTTAGTTTAGTTCACAACCAAACCATCTGTATTTTTAGGCTAATAATAGAAAGGAAGTCTTTACTAGTACTCATAGTTCCTTAGATTCGATATTCCGGTCTTGCCACTAACTATACTACTATTCGATAGGTGCACTTGCCTTTTATCGGTCCCTTTGCTAGCTCGTTCGAACCAAAAATGAATTGCGTTGTAACACCCCAAACCCAGCCTAGACGTTATGGTTGGATCAGGCGATGTCACATAGTAGTGTGTTTGAAAAACGTAACTTTGCTTAAAATAATTTTCGTCTAGAAACTTTTTGTTATTACTTGTTAATGCTTAAATCGTGTTATTTAATCAGTCGAAAGTCTTCAAAACATTTATTCAATGCGGAAGCTTTTCAAATAGTTGTGTATTCATGAGTATTTTGTTAAAACATTGTTTCTTTTAAAAACCCGAGATATCCTAATACTAGTAGTTATAAACCGTAACCAATAAAAATCCCAAATTAAAATAATAATCCATAGAGGACATATTTTCAATAAAATATCCAAATAATATTTATAAATCATAAATAAATAAAACAATATGTAAGTGATCGTGTGGCCACCACTGAGTCCCTCACTGCTCCGATCTGCCTAAGTCTGGGGATTACCTGTACAGATTAAACAGAGGGGTGAGTATACGTGAACTTAGTGTGTAATCCCCTTGCAAACAATCAAATAGTATGCACACAATCTTAGTCTAGGCTTAAGCCCTTGTTTAGTAGCAATATCAGTTTCGGCCTTAGCCCATCTCAATACAATTGTAATCATGCAGTGAGACCTTAGTCCATTACAGTAATAGTATCAGTCATGCGGTATACAGTATGCAAATTCTACCCAACCAACTGCTATACACCATCTCCTGTCCAACGTTGCACTCTTGTGGGGATTAAATCAGCCACCGATCCCTACACTTACAAATAGCACCGGTTGCGGCACTAAACAGTTGCAGCTAAGCTGCCAGTATTAGGGTCGAAGCCATCAGTAAGTCGCAGCTGTGCTGCCAGTATATTAGGCTTAAAGTTTTTTAGTATACTTCTTCCACATATCATCCCATCCCCATGCAATGCAACATACAGTCATGGCATGCTATCACATAGTATCATGTATGTAATCAGTATAGTATATGGTAATCATACTCAGTATATAGTCATTCATATTACAATCAGTCAACTAGGGATCAAATCATTGCTTATCGACCCCACAGTAGGTTCACAGTCGTCTCAGGCGACCCGTGTAACCTTAGCAATCAATTTAGTAAATTGGACTCATACGCCTATGTGATCTGCCTGTGTGGGCCTACACGCTCGTGTGGCCCACACGACCCAAATTGGCCTTGGCCATGTGGATCACACGGCCTGGCCCAGTATCCATACGCCCATGTAGCCCACACGCCCATCTGGCCCACACGGCCTAATTGCTCGAGCCCGTGTGTCGCACACGGCCTCGCCTAGCCAGCACACGACCGTATCCTTCGTGCATGGCCTGGCTCATCTACCACACGGGCGACCACACGTCCTTGTGGTGTCGACAGTGAACTTTTTCAGCTTTTCACCGAGTCATATTTTCTACGTTTCGGGTACACACCTATTCTCGTTTTTTACTTAAAAGCACTCCCGATATCTCCAGCACCTATAATCGACAAACAAACCCCATATTTAGTCCTATTTCATAATTAATCTGAAACCATTAAACCGACAACAATCAATTCCCATATTCGTTGCTTACCCCTAACGCTTCAAAATTGGTTTGGTTATGAAGCAGCACGAGAAGAGCTCGATCCTCACGATTTGCTACTGTCAACAACACGTAGTCACAACGGAAAGAAAAGAAAATGGAAATAAAAGGTTTTGCACATAGAAGCGACTACCCAAAATTACACAAAATTAAACCCTTACCTATAAACGAGTAATCAGCAAAGAAGGAACGCAGCTCCTTGATTGAATGAATGGAAAGGATGCAAAAGGTAATAGAATTCAATGGGACAATTTGGCAACACAAGAAAAAGGGAGAAACAGCAGCAAGGTGAAGAAAAACGTCAAAAAGGGAGAGAATAAGGAACCAAAAATTCGATGATGGGAAGAATAAAATCCCAAAAACCACCCAATCCCCCAATTTACTCCTCCACTTCCCCACTCAAACCCACTACTCAGAATCCCATTTTACTCAAACACTCCCACGGCATCCAGCAAAAATAATTCCCTTGCTTACGCAGGGATTTGAACTTTAGACCTCCAACAACTTAACACTCAACTTATCCACCAGACCAGCGGACCTATTCTAATATAATTTCACTAACAATTAAACAAAAGCCTACTGTCTAGAGATAGGGCTTTATTCATGCAAAAACAATTTTTTTTCCCAAGTCAAGCTTTGAACTTAGGACCTCTTACACACACCCAAAACACATAACCACTAAAGCAGACAGACAGTTGTGTCAATTAATACAGAATCATACACAGGTATTTTTGGGGGTGTTACATGCGTGTTTGAATCAAATGAACATAATGAATAGAAATAGAGAAATGGAAAAAATTCAAAATTGATTATGGTATTCTTTGAAATTGAGAAATGGAATTGTTTGGAAATGAATGTGGTTTCTCGAAATGGAAATGAAAATGAAAAATGATTAATTTGCAAATGTAGATGATTTAGTTGAAAATGATTGGGAGAATAAGTTTATATTTTTGAGCTATTTTAAAGCTCGAAAATAAAAATAAACCATTCGATCATAGTAAACAAGTTGGGTTGTGAAAAATTAATATATTTTTCAAAAAATTTACCAGGGGTAAAATTGTCATAATTTTATTGGGGGTAAAATTGTGATGAGAAAATTATTTAAAATAAATATATTGAAGTTTATTTTGGGTAATAGAAAAAAAATCGGGTTGGACCAGATTACAAAATACTAGGTCAAAAGTTCGAGAAGTATTTCTAATTGGACCTGATGTGAAAGAGGACTAAAAACCCCTCATTGATATGAGAGGGACACAAACCTAGTAGGAATACTAGGGGATATCATCCACCCTAATCCTACTCCAAGTAGGAAGTTGTTTTTCTTTTTGAAATAAACCTCTACAATTCAATAAAGGTTCTACCTTCTCTTCCTATAAATATATTGCACCAATAGGGCTATGAACACAACTATAAGATATTATTACTTTGTTGAAAAATAAAGAGAATTTATTCTCAAAGGTCTGCTTATTCAAAAATACAGGTACGATTTCGGTCTAGGGTTTATTGTTATAAATATCACAAATTGGATTGTTTTTTCGAATTTCAATTTTCCACTGTACAATAAAATCATTTTCAAACCAAATTTTTTCCAACAATTGTTATTAGAGCTACGGCTGTATTATGCTTATAGTGTAAACCGAGACTGAAATTCCCCCTCTTCTTCATGTCTGATTATATTTGATAAAATATGGCATTCTTGTAATTATATGCATGCTTAGGGAAATATATGCGAATGAATGTATGTTATTATTTTATTATTATGGATGATAAAATAATTTTACCAAAGTTTTGATTCCTAGAAATTTAATTGTAATTTATTAATTTGTCGAGCATGTATTTTTTAGACTGTGGACTATCATCTCTACGTAGAGTTTTATTTTATTATTTATTTAGAATAAAATATGTGAGTCGAAAATGGACATAGGAATTTTGTAACCTAATTTTTCCTAATAAAACCCGAAAAACTGATAGGACAGGCACCTAACCCATCTAAGCCGATGGTGGTTCGGTAGCGATGGCTAATGGTACCCCAGTTGTGACAGTGACACGAAAATATTGGTGAAAAGATGGGGACAACAAAAAGGTGAACTGGAACTGTAGTAGAAGTCCATGGTGGCAAAACGAAGACCCAAAGTATGTGTTGGTGTGAATTTTGTATTTTTGCAATTTTTATTTTTTCTAGGATGGAATCATGGAACATGGGTAGTAATGATGTATTGCTAGATGTCACTCATTCGTTCTAGTATTAGAAATGTTTTAGCGTTATTGCCAACATTACATGGTCATATAGGGTCACACCCTATGGTTGGAATGATCAGAAACCAAAGAAAGTTGAGTTTATATTTAACCTGTCACACAAGTTAAGTTAATTGTCGAAATGTTCTTATAATTAATTTAATTTGACAGGATTAAAAAAATTGTACACAATATGTATGCGTGCTTAACACACATATATAAAGGATTCGATTAAAATAATGTGAAATGTGTTTCACATATTTTATTTAAGTAAAATCTTCTCTTCAAATTTATTAAATAATGTATTTAATAACTATGGTTAAAAAGATTAAAATGGAATTTGATATGCGTGATATGAAGTAATAAAATTCATAAAGAACTTGATCACACCCAAACTAACTAATATCATGACGTTTAAGGCAAGCGCACCTATCGAACAGTAGTATAGCTTAGTGGCAAGACCAAGTTATCGTACCCAAGGGAACCAAAAGTACTATTACTTACTTTCTTTCTATTATCTAGCCTAAGAATAAAAGAGGGGTTTGTTTAAACTACTTCTAAAACTAACTAAGAAAAGCACAAAGAGTAAATTGGGAAAACTTTTTAGGGAAAAGCTGATTGATATGGACAATACTTAAGGGAGAATCCACCTAGACTTCACTTGTTATTGTTTACTTAAACTATATGATTTGTTTACTTGACTTGATCCGTAGAGATCCCTAATCTATGCTAAACCCTCCGTCGAGGCGTAGAGCAACTAGGCCTAAGTTGTTAATTAAAGTTCCCTTATTAATTAACTCTCTAGGTTGCATTAATTCGATCTATGGTTCCCCATATTAGGTTTGACCCTAATCCGGCAGATTTATGTCGCCCTATGTCTAGGGTTGCATGCAACTCCGCTTAATTATGGTAGATCTACTCTTATCACAGGGACTTTTGCTCCTCTGCTCTAAGCACATCCAATTCTTGAAATAATAGCTAGGACTATTAAATCAAGAATGAAGAACACATAATTAAGAACAATTTAAGTATTTATCATATAAATCAAGAATAAATAACAAGATCTATCTTAGGTTTCATCCCCCTCAAGTATTGAGGGGTTTAGTTCATAATAAAGAAAGAAAACATCTCAGAAGATATAAAATAACAAAACATAAAAGAACTCGAAAAGCCCTGAAGGAATTTAGGGAGATCTTCTATATTGCTGCAGAATTCCGGCTTCTGGGATGAATCAATCAGCTTCCCTGTGAGTAATCCCTACTTCCACTCTCTATGTTGGCAGCAAAGAATACATCCCTTTTGGGGGAAAATAAGCACACCCTTAGAGTTGCCTCTTAGGGTCTTTATATAGAGCTTTGGGGAGCCTTTCTTAGTCTTCAAGTATCTCAATTTGAGTGAAATTCCTTTTTCTCACGACTAGAACACGCCCGTGTGCCATGCCCGTGTGACTTCGACAAAGGCCGTGTGATTTGGCACGGCCGTGTGGCTTGCCCGTGCTTGTCGAGGGCTAGACCGTGTAATCTTCATGTGGCATGGCCGTGTGGCACGACCGTGTGGTGATTCCTTGGGCCGTGTGTTTTGTCATTTTTGGCCCATTTTCCTCATTTTCGGTCCATTTCCTATTCTTTCCTCTTCCCTATGCTCTCCTGAGTATAAGATATGAAAAAGAAGGATTAAGAGCACCAATTCTCACTAAATTGATAATAATTCATCCAAAATATAGGCTAAACATGAGGTAAAAATATGTATAAATTAGCGTTTATCAAATACCTCCACACTTAAGCCTTTGCTTGTCCTCAAGCAAAATCTCAATCCCTAAATAAGAATCATTCTTCTCAACTTACAACCTTTATCAATAATGTTTCAAACTAATCCACAGGCAGTCATACAATGAGTAATTCAATCGGAAGAACATTAAAGACTCAATCACTCTAAGTTGAGAATTTTATCATTGAAGACATAAGTCTCTTCCTTCCTTCTAAGTAGTTATCTCTCCATCTTAATTAACAGGAGTTGACATCCTCACTAAAGGTTCACTCTATCCACTCGAAGTGTTTGGGGTTCAAAATTTAAGCACTCCTTAGTCAACCTGAAAAGTTATTACCATAAGCTTGCAAGAAAATCAAATCTCCACCACTATAGTTTGATATGATACATTGATCAAAAGGTCTTTTAATGGTTGTAACGGGGCTTGGTTAGGGGTGTTGTCACAAGCTGCAAAAAGAAGGTTAGAATCGAGATTGAACTGAAAAATTATCTAGCTAGAAAAATCTCTATCACTGGAACATATTTCTCAGCTAATTCTTAAGATAATATCGTTTCTGTCTTTATAGCCTAAAAATAGAAATATGCAAAAAAAAAACTCCTTCAACTATTACAAGTTACAATTGAATTTCACTGTATGTGCACATTTTTTTTCTTTCTCTTTTTCTTTTTCTTTTTTTTCTTTTTTTTGAATTCATGGTAATACAATAAGTTAAATAAAACTTTACAATCTGGGAAAGAGAATAAAGCTAGATGAAAAATTCAACTCAAATCTTGACAAAAATAGGGGTCAAAATAATTGAATGAAATTCAACAAAAATGGGTTATTGGTTAATAATTAGAGGGTGAGTCAAGGAAAAAGTTGTTAGGCTCAATGGGGTTTACTAGGGGTTAATTCATGGAGGTAGGCTTTTTGTGGAGTAAGTGGGTTAAATTCTAGGTGCCTTTATCATTTCAGTATATCAAATCAATGATGTGGTCTCGACATGTATAATCGAAGCAAGTTCTAGAATAACAATTCAGTATTGACTCACTCAAAGCAATAATAAAAGTGAGCACGAAAGAATGTATGCTCAAAAGGCTCAAAAATCTCACCAGAATTATGGCTTTTGATGTCAATCCTGCGAATTTCAAATCTCAAGATAATACTTAAAATTAGGGAAAATGACTTATGCAAAAATTGAGGGTTCTCAAAAATTTCAACTTATCATGTTTGATTCACTAATGTTTTAAAGTTTGAATAATCAAAGTACAAGCACCTGTATCTTAATTCTCAATATACCAATAGAAATCATAAATCAATCAGAATAAATTCCTAATAGGAGATTGAGAATTGGTTAAGAACAATGTGTAAAGTACAATTTCAGGGATTTCCACAGATAATGTAAAAATTTCAAGTAAGCTCCCCCCCTTCCCCACACTTAAGATGTACATTGCCCTCAATGTACAAGGATATATAAATAGCAAGAGAAGTATAATATCATAAGATAGGGAGAATTGAAACTTCCTGAATTTAGGATGAAATTGTAAGGAAGAGTTGGTAATTGTGCAGGGTGTTCCCATTTCCGTTTGAATATAACTGTAGAGCTCCTTTTTGAAACTGCTGAAATATTAATTAGTTGTGGGAATTTTCAATTAATAAAGATTACTCGTTAGGGATTGGCCGATATGAAAGATAGAAAATTAAATAACAGAGAAATAATAAATTGAGTTCTAAAAATACTAATACTGCAATGATTAAAAGGATTAAACATAAAAATAAATTTTTAAATAAAAAGGAAACTAATAAAGGAAAAATAAAATAAAAAAGGAGAAAAATAGGATTAAACATAAAAATAAATTTTGAAATAAAAATGAGGCACACACCCATGTGGTTCGGGGTTAGCCCGTGTTGGCCATATTGCACGGCCGTTATGAACTTGTTTGCTTTTCGCACGGTCGTGTAGGTAGTCACACGGCCGTGTTTATTTTGACAGTGTTGGCCACGGCTTAGGGACACGGGCGTGTGGCGTTGTGTGAGCCCGTGTTGATACTGCAGGGTTGCCACGGCCATGTCGCACGGCCATGGGGATTTGTCGACCTCCCGTGCTTTTGGGAAACTTTTGCTCTATTTGTACACAGTCTGGGTGCACGACTGTGTCTCTGTTTAAGATATCACACGGCCTTAGGCACGCCCGTGTGCCAGGCCGTGTGGTCCTAATTTCCTGTATCAAAGGTGTTAGTTGCTGTATAAAAAGACTGAAAATAAAACTAGAAGAAAAGTTACTAAGTTAGTGCTTGGGTTGCCTCCTGAGAAACGCTTGTTTATAGTCTAAGCTTGACTTTTCTTAATCTTGTTCGTTCACGGTGGTTTGAAGAGTTGATACTCTTCTATCCTGCTCGCAAATTTATTATTAACGTAAGATTTGAGTCGAGTATGGTTAACCTTGAAAGTGCCGAGTGACTCATGTTTTATTTCTACTGTACCATAAGGAAAGATTTTCATTACTGTGAAGTAGGGTATATCGCTTGTATGTTCTTTCAAATTCAAGATTCGAGGGTCATCTTCCCCTAGAAGTACCTTATCTCCAACTTTGAGTTGATTCGTTATTATCTTAGGGTTGTCTTGTTGAGGCTCTAGGTTGGGGTGGCATATTTTGAGTTTCTCATGATAGTTCAGCCACTCGTCAAGTTCCTCAATTTGAAGTATTCGCCTTTCAGGTTCGTCTCTATTGGATGGACTTATCTGTGGTTGAGTCGCTTCTACCTGCACAGAAGATTGAGTGGTGAGGGAAGTGTTTTTACAAGGACTAGAAACTTTGTTCTTATCTGCAGTTCTAATAAAGTTTTGAGCTTGTAAGGTAATTTTATCATCACCTACTCGTAACGTGAGTTCACCTGTTTCTAAATCAATTTTTATTCTAACAGTTGCTAAAAAGGGTCGCCCTAGAATTAAGGGTATATTGCTATCCTCATCAATGTCTAAAACAACAAAGTCAACTGGGAATATAAATTTATCAATTTTGACAAGTACGTCTTCAATTATTCCCTTAGGTGACCTAATAGTTTTATCAGCTAGTTGAATGCTCATCTTAGTTTGCTTAGGCTTTCCAAGACCTAGTTGTTTAAACAGTTTATAAGGCATGACATTTATACTAGCTCCTAAATCAGCTAAAGCATTTTTGGTGTCTAGGCTACCAAATAAACAAGGAATAGTAAAACTCCCTAGATCTTTCAGTTTGGTTGGCAGTTTATTTTGGAGAATAGCTGAGCATTCCTCGTTGAGTTCCACTATGGACAATTCTTCCAACTTCCTTTTATTTGTGAGAAGTTCCTTTAAAAATTTTGCGTACTCCGGCATCTGCATAATTACTTCAACAAAAGGTAAGTTAATATGTAATTTCTTTAACAGTTTAAGAAACTTACCGAATTGCTGATCTTTGCGGTCCTTCTTTAGCGCGTTTGGGTATGGGATACGAGGTTTAAATTCTTTGACGATTTCATCTTTGGGACTTGCCTCATCCTTTCCTTTACTTACCACAGGCTCCTTGCATGGCTTTGGGTTGGTTTTGGTTATCCCCTCATCATCTATCGTATCCACAGCATTGAGTTGCTCCTTAGGGTCAGTCTCAGTATTGCTTGATAACCCACCTCGCGGTTTTTCAGAGATTAGCTTGGCAAGCTGGCCTATTTGAGTTTCAAGTCCTTGAATGGATGCCTGCTGGTTCCTCAATGCAGTTTCGGTGTTTTGGAAACGTGTTTCTGATACGGCAATAAATTTTGTGACCATCTCTTCAAAGTTCGGCTTTTTCTCTTGTTGGAATGGTGGCTGTTGCAATCCTAGAGGAGGCGGTTGTCTTTGATTTCCTTGTCCTTCCCATGAAAAACGGGGGTGACTCTGCCAACCTGCATTATAAGTATTACTATAAGGGTTATTTTGAAGTCTAGAATTGTTACCCATATAGTTGGCTTGCTAAGTTTCTATGCCATGTCCATAAGAGGAGTAATTTGGATTGAACATATTTCCTGGAGTTGCGTTGCATTGCATAACTGGCTGTACCTGCGTAGAACCAACAAAATTATCAAACTTTTTATTTAAAAGTTCCACCTGATTAGTAAGCATAGTAACAACATCAATATTATAAACTCCTGCAACTTTTGTCGGCTTTGTCCTCATGATTTGCCACTGATAGTTATTCAACGACATTTCTTCCATAAATTCATAAGCTGCTTCTGGCGTTTTATTATTAATTGTTCCTCCTGCCGCTGCATCAACCATTTGTCGTGTGGATGGATTCAAACCGTTGTGGAAGGTTTGAACTTGTAGCCATGAAGGTAGTCCATGATGAGGACATCTTCTCAAAAGATCCTTGTATCTCTCCCAGGCATCGTAGAGTGTTTCTAAATCCATCTGCATAAAGGAAGAAATATCGTTTCGTAATTTAGCTGTTTTAGCGGGAGGAAAATATTTAAGTAAAAATTTTTCTGTCATCTGTTCCTATGTGGTGATTGAGCCTCATGGTAGAGAATTTAACCACTGTTTGGCTTTGTTTCTCAGAGAGAATTGGAAAAGCCTTAGTCGAATAGCATCATCAGAAACGCCATTAATTTTAAAAGTATCGCACAATTCCAAAAAGTTTGCTAAATGAGCGTTGGGATCTTCATCCTGTAAACCATCAAACTGTACAAACTGCTGAATCATCTGAATAGTGTTAGGTTTTAGTTCAAAATTATTAGCAGCAATAGCAGGTCTAACAATGCTAGTTTGAGTACCAATCAAACTAGGTTTAGCATAATCATACATAGTTCGAGGAGCTTCATCCTGGTTTACTGGTTCTGCTGGTAGTGCTGGATGTGGTGGAACGTTTTGATTTGCTTCCATCTCTTCTGTAGGTTCTGGCTCGTGCTCAGGTTCTTGCTCTGGATAATGTAGGCTTCGTCTGATCTCTCTGCAATTTCTGCGAACTGTAGCTTCTAAATCTTCGTAAAAAAAAGTAACGGTACTGTTGGGTTGTTTCTAGTCATAAACTAGAAAAACCTAGAAAAATAAAAAAGGAACGAAAATAAAATAAAAATAAAAAATAAACTTAGAAAAACCTAGAAAAAAATAAGAAGAAAATAAAAATCAAAATAAAAATAAAAATAAAAAAAATAAATAAATAAATAAAATAAATAAATATATTAATGGCTAAAGTAATAGAAATCGAGTGTTCGTAATATTTTAGTTCCCCGGCAACGGCGCCAAAAACATGATATGCGTGATATGAAGTAATAAAATTTATAAAGAACTTGATCACACCCAAGCTAACTAATATCACGACGTTTAAGGCAAGCGCACCTAGCGAACAGTAGTATAGCTTAGTGGCAAGACCAAGTTATCGTACTCAAGGGAACCAAAAGTACTATTACTTACTTCCTTTCTATTATCTAGCCTAAGAATAAAAGAGGGGTTTGTTTAAACTACTTCTAAAACTAACTAAGAAAAGCACAAAGAGTAAATTGGGAAAACTTTTTAGGGAAAAGCCGATTGATATGGACAATACTTAAAGGAGAATCCACCTAGACTTCACTTGTTATTGTTTTCTTGAACTATATGATTTGTTTACTTGACTTGATCCGTAGAGATCCCTAATCTATGCTAAACCCTCCGTCGAGGCGTAGAGCAACTAGGCCTAAGTTGTTAATTAAAGTTCCCTTATTAATTAACTCCCTAGGTTGCATTAATTCGATCTATGGTTCCCCATATTAGGTTTGACCCTAATCCGGTAGATTTATGTCGCCCTATGTCTAGGGTTGCATGCAACTCCGCTTAATTATGGTAGATCTACTCTTATCACAAGGACTTTGCTCCTCTCCTCTAAGCACATCCAATTCTTGAAATGATAGCTAGGACTATTAAATCAAGAATGAAGAACACATAATTAAGAACAATTCAAGTATTTATCATATAAATCAAGAATAAATAACAAGATCTATCTTAGGTTTCATCCCCCTTAAGTATTGAGGGGTTTAGTTCATAATAAAGAAAGAAAACATCTCAGAAGATATAAAATAACAAAACATAAAAGAACTCGAAAAGCCCTGAAGGAATTTAGGGAGATCCTCTATATTGCTGCAGAATTCCGGCTTCTGGGATGAATCAATCAGCTTCCCTGCGAGTAATCCCTACTTCCACTCTCTATGTTGGCAGCAAAGAATACATCCCTTTTGGGGGAAAATAAGCACACCCTTAGAGTTGCCTCCTAGGGTCTTTATATAGAGCTTTGGGGAGCCTTTCTTAGCCTCCAAGTATCTCAATTCGAGTGAAATTCCTCTTTCTCACGACTAGAACACGCCCGTGTGCCACGCCCGTGTGACTTTGACAAAGGCCGTGTGATTTGGCACAGCCGTGTGGCCTGCCCGTGCTTGTCGAGGGCTAGACCGTGTGATCTTCATGTGGCACGGCCGTATGGCACGGCCGTGTGGTGATTCCTTGGGCAGTGTGTTTTGTCATTTTTGGCCCATTTTCCTCATTTTCGGTCTATTTCCTATTCTTTCCTCTTCCCTATGCTCTCCTGAGTATAAGATATGAAAAAGAAGGATTAAGAGCACCAATTCTCACTAAATTGATAATAATTCATCCAAAATATAGGCTAAACATGAGGTAAAAATATGTATAAATTAGCGTTTATCAGAATTCTCATTAAAATGATATCACATGTTAAAATGTGATTTATGCTTAATCAAAAGAGTTTTGAATAAAAAAGTAAGTCTATTATTACTTCACTCTACTTAACACGAAAATACCTAGTTTAACATAAGAGACAATTTTGATAAAACTCTCTGAAAAGTTTAGAGATAATTACATATGTGTTCATCATATGGATCCAAAATGGCTTGAACTTTCTCAAGATTTGTGTGAATGCCCCTGTTTGATACCATAAATCTTAAAAACTTTCCAGCTCCAACGAAGAAGGAACATTTGCTAGAATTCAATCTCATGTTGTAACCATGAAGCACTTAAAAATTGTTGGATCACCAAGACGCCTCATGGCATAATGAAAAAATAAATTTTGGCAATCACAAGTTGCGGATCCATATGGGAGGAACAAACTCGAGTCGAGAAAGGACGAAAAATATACCTTTGATGATCTAAAAATAACACTGGTATGACATTAATTCCTTTTTACCCATTGCAAACTACAGCCGCAATGCAAAAGTCTTAGCCTCTACACAATCCACTTGGTTGACAACAATTAGAATAATCTCTCGGAGCCTTTTAGAGAGAAAAATGGAACTCTTTTTCCTACTAGTCAAAAGAGAGTCTTTTTTGGGTAGCCCTTAAATTAAGATTTTCCTTCCTTCTATTCAAAACTATTTCTGAATGGAAATCAATCACCAATAAGAAAAATAGGACGTACATCTTAAAACAAGATTTTCTCATTTACTTAAGAAAATATCGATTTAATTTAAATCCTACCTTTTTACCTTACTGAGTTTTATTAAATACAATATTTAATAAATTAGAAAAGACAAATTTATAAAGTAAAATACATGAAATAAAATTTTCACATTATTTTATTTTAATCCTCTGTATATATGCGTATCAACTATGTACATATATTGTGATTAATTTTAACATTGTCAAATTAAATTAATTATTAGAACATTTCTATAATTAATTTAACTTTTATAACATATTAAATATAATCCCAACTTCTATTACATTATGATCATCCCAACCAAGAGGTGTGACTTTATAGGATCTTGTAATATTGGTAATAACATTAAAACATTTCTAATGTTAAAAATAGTGAGTGAGTTCTAGCAATGCATCACTACTACCTAAGTTGTAGGAAGTCTTGGTTCAACATGGTCTTATGTGATAACATTAGTATGTATTATATCCTTTTATCCTTTATATCTATATTGAACATAAGTGTAGCACCCCTTACCCAGTTCGATCGTCGGACTGAAATAATAAGATGCTACGACAAAATTCAACAATCGACAATTATCTTACTAAACAAAAACTCAATCATTTATCTTTAAATCATATAAATTTGAACATATTTGAAATTTTGAGTTCTACAATGACCAAATTGTGAAATTCAAGCATATAGTAGGATTGAATCATAAAATTTTAAATTTTAAAATGTTAATTTTGAAAATCCACAGTTGGTATCGATACCTAAATGACATCTTACTTAATTTTGAAAATCCACAGTTCGTATCGATACGTAAACCACATCTTACTGAAAATTGATCTCAAAATTCAATTCTATTTTCTTTGCAAAAGAAGGGTTTCAATAATTATTTTATGGTATTGATACTTTATCAAAAAGTATCGATACTTAAATAAAAATCAGTACCATTTTGGCATTCTGATTGTTTAAAAACTATACATAAAAGCGAGTATCGATACCAATGCCAAAAATATTAATACCTGGGTTCAAGAATGGTAAAAACTATATTCAAATCCAATTTCACATAACTCAAATGGTAAACCTAAATACATTTGTTAATGCATAACTTAATTCAAAATCATCAATTTCATACCAAATACACCATTTAAACTAACCAACCTAGATCACTAAAAAAATACTATAATTAAGCACCTCATGTAACAATGCAAACCTAAACAATCATTCCTACTCAAACAAACTATTGTACCTCTATTTGCGTTTAAATAACCAAATCAAACATGTAAAAAACACTCAAGTCATTCAATTAAGCATAGGTGCAAGCATGTATTTTATCAACTCCATCATAAAACATAATCTAAATATAATAGTCATTATGCTAAACCCAAACATAAAGCTTAACATATACCCTTTCATCCATGAAAACAATTTAGCAATCAACCAAGACAACCATAAACTATCAACGAAAATAACCTTTTCCAAAACACCATACATAATTTACATAACCATAAATTCAACAAGATGCAAAATGCCATCAACTATAAAAATAACATTCCAAACACCAAACTCTCTCTAAGTACCTGCCAACACTAAAATAAAACTTCACCAACGCTTAAGTTCAGGACTATCTCTGGATGTTGAGTCACGTTCAATACGAACAGTACCTAATCTGCGCATGGGAATCAAAACCATACGCTGAGTAACTTAATGGTATTTCTATAATCTGAACTAATATTAGTTCAAATATGCAATTTCATATAAACATTATTTTACCTTATACATTTTATTAATAATAATACATGACAAATTTAACTCATACAGATCCATTTCCCATTTTGATTTCCTGTACACATTTCATTTCATATCACTTGCTATTTCAATAGCATTTCATTTCAATAAAACTTACTGTACAGAATCAATAACTCAAGTTTACCATTTCCTTTCCCTATTAACATGACTCAAACTCGGATGGATACATGGATCCAACCAACACACCAGTTTGGCACCCAATGCCTCATCGAAAAAAATCTAAAACAACTAATTGCACCCAGCACTATAATAAGTTGACACCCAGTGTCTTATCAGTTCAACTGATGCAAATTGGCACCCTGTGCCTCATTGACTCATAGTCGAAGTAACCCTGAACTCTCCCTATCCTATGGCATGCCATCTATATCAAACTCGACCCGAACAAGTAATAGGGTTTTCATTTCATATTTCAGTACCAACCAATATTTCAAATTCACATTTATTCTCAACATATATATTTATTCAACTTATTAACAACTATAATATCCTAACATATATATTCAATTCATACATTTATAAAAATTTATATATTTCTCAAATATGCACAATTAAGTCCTTATAATCTTCAATTGATTAAATTAAGCCCAACTAAAGAAGCAATATCACCTCAAATACTTACCATGAACAAACAAATCGATATGCAGCAAATTGTAAATTAGTTCGGATTATAGAAACACAAATCGTAAACTCTAAGCTATTCGTCAATGACATTGTCTTTTTCCTTTTTTTTCGAGGAATCTGGGTCGACATTAGCTACGAAAATAAATACCATACATATCATCAATACAAAAACAATTTTACATTTAATTGCTAATTTACACAACTTTTTCATTTTATTCAATTTAGTCCCTAAAATCTAGAGTAGCTTAACTTTCACATTTAACCCCAAATTTTAATACCAATTTCACTCTAAGCCAAATTTAACTCCCTAGTTCTCATTTCCACCCCTAAATTTTTAATTTTTCACAATTTGGTCCCTATTGCTCAAAATCAATAATTAACTATGCAATTTAATCATTTTTCATTTCTAACCTAAAAAATTATCAAATTAGTCCCTAAAGCTTTAACTACTCAACAATGGCAACGTCTAAAATCTTAAGCAGTACAGAAAAATAGGACATGGGTCTACTAACTCATAGTATCGGGATTCCGTAAATATAAAAATTACAAGAAACGGATAAAATTACACTAACCAAATTAAGCTTGAAACTTAGGAAACCCTTGCCGTGCATTTCTCTTCTTCTCCCTAGTCTTTCTTGTTTCGAAATTGAAGCAAAATTAAAAGAGAATATGGCTTCTCTTACTATCCAATTACCTAATATTCATTCTTTATTTTTATTTTAATATGATTTTATTATGACATATATTAATGTTAAAATAAAATATATTTTTTATTGGTCGTCGACTACAATTAAAAACAAAGGCATATTTTCCTTTCAAGTGCCTTAATTATATTTTAGCTTATAAATTAATAATAGTTACATTTTTACCACTTAAGCGATTTAGTCCATGTACCCTAAATTAAAAACTAATTCAACAAAAATTTCTAACTGAAATTCAATTCTCACCACTTAAACAATTTAAAAAAAATATTTACAAGTTTGGTTTACGGAAATGGAGTCTCAAAACCACACTTTTCGGCACCACTGACTTTCAGGTCATTATAATAAGTCATGGAATAATCGCACTTGTATAGTCTAATCTCTTGTTTCTTGATTCCTGAGTAGACTAACATAAACAAATAGATATCTCATAACAACTAATTTGAGTTTAGTCATGCATTTCCAGTCTCACTCAATTAAGAGGCTAGAGATATTTCTCCCATTATGTAGAAGGGACAAATCCTATCTTGATCACTCACATCCCACTAAATAGATTGTGGCACACCCAACATTAATCTTTATAGTACAACCTTTTACGGAAGGCATTTGATTGTATTAAAACATATGACTCAAAATGTTGGAATAATGATGATATCATGTCTAAGGATCATACATATAATTATCACTACTAGAAATGTTGTGACTATACCATAATAATTCAAGACACATTCTCATAACGGGTCAGTCCAATACATTAGTCTCTAACATGTACTTATTTATTGACTTTTACATCATTATGTTAATGACAACACTTTGTCATTAATCAACTACATATCAATATCAGTGCCTTATTATTGTCCAAACCCATAATAATACTTGACTAAAGACTTTTAAGAATAATCATATTATTTTAGGACTTTATTATTAAACACTTTACTTAAAACACAAACATAGAAACTAAAGCCACAATGACAATGTCTTATATTAATAAACTAAGTGAACAAGTATGTGATTACAATCATTTCATGATTGCTTTTTGGGCATACTCCAACAAAAACCACTTACTGATCTCACAAATGTTATTCCATAGAAAAAATATGTACTAACAAATCATCTATATATATTTACATGCTTGAATGTTTTGCCCAATCTAATCCTTGAATACTTTGTTAACCAGGTCTTAGTATGTGGCGCCATTATTCTTGAAGCTAAATGGAATCACTTATAGCAAAATTAACCATATTTAGTGATAAAAAAAAAAGTCATCTATTGATCTTCTAAAGTTAACATGATTTCTTTGTTACCTAAAAGAACATCCATGAAACTCTAATATTTATGTCCAACAAATGCATTTATAAACTTGTTGATTGAGGAAAAAGGAAAACTATCTATGGGGCACATTTTGTACAAGTTGGTGAAGTCCACACATATTCTCCATTTCCCAATGGATTTCTTCACCATCACAACTTTAGAAATCTAATTGTGATATGCTACCTCTCAGATAAAGTCTACATCAACAATTTGTTGAATTCCTATCTTATTTTTATACTTTTTTTAGGGTAAAGCTATTTTTCTTATGCTCAACAGGCTCTATAAAAATATCAACATTCAAAAAGTTCATAACTATTGATGGATCAATGTATGGCATGTCTATAGTTGACAAAAAAAAATGTTAACGTTACCCTTCAACAAACTAATTAAGGCACATCTTTTCTTTCTTGGCAAAACAATGGATATTTATGTTGCCTTCTTTAGATCATCACAGTATTTTTGTAAGTTTTCTATATGCTTTGTTAGTTCTTGTTTGTACAGATTCATCTCAGCTTTGGTATCTAAGCTCTCCAAATTCATTATGCTCTTATCATTTAAATTGACTTGAGCATCAATCATTTTTGTATTATAGTCTCTAATCCATATTACTTTTATCCTAAATATCCTACTTGACTAGAATTCTTACTTTTTTGAGTCAATTAGAGATGTAATGTGACATTCCCTTATCGTTTGATAATTATATTCCAAATGGTCTAAATGGTTTAGGGAATTTTACTTTCATGTAGATGTTTCCAAGCTCATTTTGGTCATGTTCATTATTTGTCCACCAAAAATAACTTTATATACTAAATTCTAATCCACAACTAAGAAGTCCACCATCTCTTTGGTAGTGTGTTTTCCATCTCCATTTTTAATTAGAAGATTGGTTGGGCTTTTAACCTTAACAGGTTGAAGCCATAAGTAAGGCTTGCCTTCTTTAACGCAATTTCCTTAAGGACAATTTTCTTGAAAGCCTCCAAACACAAGACTTTATTTGTGCTTCTATTATAAAATAAAGTTCTTTCCAAGTCCTACCTTGCTATCATGATAATAACCACTAAATGATCATTTCCACAAACATCAATAATTTCATTTTTAATTCCTTCATCAAAACTAATCTACCATTTTTCTATTTGGTGAGATCTTTTTATTGAAGGATTTTGTAACACCCTAAAACCCGGCCTAGAAGTTTAGATCGAATTTCGGAGGCCACATTGATCACCGAAGTGATCGATGGAAAATTTTACAAAATAAGTTGTCACAACGAACCGAAAATATTTATTCGTTTAGTATTCATTCAGAAAAGTTACAGTTAAGCTTAAGATAAAAATAATATTTTCGTGCGAAAAATTCCAAACAGAACTTGTACCACAATTTTTTTATAAAACCTTGTAGATCAAAATGGTAAATCAAATTAAAAACTAAAAAGATAACTGACAACAATTATTTTCAAACGAGACTGTTCGAGACCCTCGCATATTGAGTCCAACTACAGAAAACAGAAGAGTAGCTGCAAGGGGAAACACTAAAGGGGGTGAGCTACATGAGCTCAATGTGAGATCAAAATGTATCTAACAACGGAGTTACAAATTAGAAATCAAACAGTAGTTCAATAACAAAAAGTACTTATAGAGACACGTAGAACAAAAAATAAACTCGGAACCAACGTCCCAACATAACGAAACAACTCAAGCACACCAAGTCACACACAGACACAAAGTTACAAGTGCTATTTAGTTAGACAGAAAATAGTCAAATAGACTCACACTCAAAACACTCAAACAGATGGGTATGAATACAGTTAGATATTACAAAAAAAGGCAACCCATCCAGCCAAAACAACTCTCTGTCCCCCGGACACACCCCAAAAGAGCTATTTAAGCTTATCCAATCAATACACCACATAGGACCTCAAAAAGCCCATCCAAGCCTACACTCCATATATGTGGACTAAGTCACTCAGATAATCATACGCAGCAAAGCCGTCCTATAAACAATACAGTGCAATGCGATAATCCACTGTACAAACATATAGTTTAAACTGCCAAATCAGATATAAATAATACGCGGTAAATCTGACGTATATACGGTACAGTACAATACGGTAATCTAATGTACATGCATGCTGTTTAAACTGCCAAATCAGATATAAATAAGACGCAGCAAAGCTGACTTATATGCGGTACAATGCAATGCGGTAATCCGCTGTACAACTCATACAAATAATGAACACAACAATAGACAGTCAGACAGAGACAGGTGCATACACACACCCAGCTAATCGGGTTCAGGGTCAAACATCTCACACCACTGTTACAAATAACACATAAGCCGAAGCCCAGATTAGAGTCTTAACTACCCTTACTAAAGCCTAGCCAAGGGTCAAAATATATAGTCGCATTATCAGATCACAAACCTATGTGGAACTAAAAAATTAGTGACTTAAGACCACACAATCATGTACTCTGGCCGTGAGGAAATGCCAAGACCAAGTGGGGGTTAACACGCCTGTATAGAAGGTAGAACACGGTCGTATGGAAGAGGCATATGCCAGTGTGGGCCAGGGACATGGCCGTGTGAACAGAACATGTCCAATTGTACTAAAAAGAGAGTAGGGCAGACACGGTAGTGTGAAGGTCTCACACGCCAGTGTGCCCACCAGACATGGCTGTGTGTCCAAAACACACGCCCCAGTGGGATCCCTAAATCCCCAAATTAGCCACACGGCCGTGTAGCCAGGCCGTGTGGTGCCAAAACACTAAATCCTTAATTCCCAAACACACACACCTGTGTGTCTAAGAGGCACAGTCATGTGAACCGACACACGCCCGTGTGGTCATAAAACCACCTCAGAACAAGCTAAAATTGTCGTTTTAGCTATTAAAACAGTCCCCAACCTTTCCAATAACAAGAGTATATTGGAAAATAAAGTATTCCCCTTCCTTTTTCAATCATTAAAAACAAAAAATCAACGGGTTAGCGCACACTCAAGAAAAACAGAAATAATAGTTCACAAAATAACCAACTCGATAACCAAGAAATCAAAGCTCTCCAAAAAATATAACCCCTACTGCTTTCAAAAAAAAAGGAAGAAGAAACAAACAAAAAGAAAAAAAAGAAGGAGAACGTCCAGAGAAAAAAATCAAAATCAAAATCAAAATAAAACTAATAATTATATTTTAAACTAAACACAATAGCACACCCTTCTCTCTAACCCTAACTACAAAACTCAAAACTCCTAACCCCAAAATTCAAGGTTTTATAGATTTATTAACAGTATACTTTTTAAGTGATCCTTCTACCTAGAGTTAGAGGTCACCCACTATTCATTTCTATAAACAATCATATTTATTACTTCCTTAAGAGGTCATGTTCCATGTGCCGTATCTTGTTTTTCCTTTCATGAAGTTCCATCTTCATTTGATTCTTTCTAACAAGAATTTCGTATAATAAGTTGTCTAATTTTCCCAAGTTTGATGGCTATTTCATTAGCACCTTCCAAGTAAATACAATATTTTATCTTATACCCATATCATTATAGAATTGACATCTAATGACTATCTTTTATGCTAACTCTATAACGCCCCAAACTGCTCTGGGTGTGTTGAGGAGGTCCCAAGTTCAAATCAAGACTTAGGCTAAATTTTAGTTTTTATTTGAATAAAACCTTACCCTTGGTTAATAGGCTTAAAAGAATTTATGTGTAAAAGCTTATCAGAATGGGCCTGCTGGTCTAGTGGTTAGAAGGATAGAGATTATGCTTGAAGTCCTGTGTTCGAATCGCAGTGTGGCCAATATTTTTATGCTCGTTCACTCCAGAGAGTCTAAGTTGGATTCGAATTCTAATAGTGGGGGAGTGGTGGAGTGATTTTTGGAGCAAAACAAGGGATTTGAAAGTTACCAAAATTTTCTGCTCTCCCTCTCTGCCGAAATTTCTCTGGAAATTCCTCTTATTTTTCCTTTTTACTTCCAACTGAAAATACCCGATCTTGCTGTCGAAATTTTATTGTTACCCTTTATTCTGACTCTTTCCTTTTTGATCGATAGTAATGTTGAGACATACTTACGGTAAGTTATGGTATTTGTTATTATCGTGACATTTTTTATTTGGATGTCGATTACATGGGGCGTTCTTTGTTGTTTACGAGACAATCACGCTTTTGTGGACTGCTATTCAGTGTTTTAATCAACAAAGATTCGCCATTGTTCGTTCAAGGTAAAGAATCTCACAGTTTTAGGTCGGAATACCTTGTTAAGTTGTCTATCGATTATCATTTAAGTGACTAATTTTGAACTTGGGATAGTTAAAAATGGGTTCTAGAGTGCTCGGGAGTGATTATATGTCAAAAATGAACCAGGTGTGTACTCCGATTGCATTAAAAATAAATTTCAGCAAAAGCCGAAAACCTTGTTGTTGACGCCACAAGAACGTGTAGACTGCCCGTGTGGAGGCCGTGTGGCGAGACACGACCGTGTGATCGATGAGCCAGGTCATGCTTATGTGACACAGGCACAACGGACATGACCATGTGAGGCTGGCAGGGCTGTCTACGAGACACGGGCTCGGCCAATTGGGTCGTATAGGCCACACAGGCGTGTGGGTCTATACGGACGTGTGATATTTTGCGGCCGTGTGAGCTACACAGCCAAGGCCAATTTGGGTGATGTGAGCCACATAAGCGTGTGAGCACAATTTTCTATTATGAACTATAAGGTTGCACGGGTTACCCAAGTCGAGTGTGACCTATCGTAGGGTCGATAAGCGTTACCTACACCCCTATTCTTTGATATGTTCTTAGGATGTACGTGCTAGCATGTTTTACTTCGCATATGTATTGATACGGTTCTGTTATGCTACCGTTTCACGGTACCTTATGGTGTGTAGGGTTGGATGGGTTGATTTTATCCCCATACTTGGTATGTAGGGTTGGGTGGGTCGATTTTATCCCCACATGGTGTGTAGGGTTGGTCAGAGATGGTGTGCAGGGTTGGTAGACATGTACTGTACTGATTGATATGCATGTATGTCTGTATGAGCTAAGGCCCAAACGTATCTGATTCTGTTCTGAGTAGGTTAAGGCTTGTACTGTATCTGTTAAGGGCTCAGGCTCGATTTATGACTGTTTGACCGATATCTAATGTATGCATGCTTTACTGTAGGGATGTACACACCGAGTTTGTGAAAACTCACCCTTTTATTTGTTTGTTTGCCAGGTAATCCCCAACAGTAGATGGATCGGTGCAGCAAAGGGCTCGATAGTAACCACTACTAGATACATTTTGATTTCATGGTTACACAGTTTACATTCTGTTTTATTTATTATTGATTTATTTCTGGGAATTTTTATGTAATGTGGACTTTGAGACTGTTTTTGTTTAACTCGGGATTTTGAACTATTTTATGGTTTATAAACTGCAACACCATGAAACATTGTTTTCCAAAATTAATTAAGAGCTTTCGCGTACAAGAGAAGGGTTTAAACAAAAAAGTTAGTTCACGATTTTTAAGACCTAAGTAAAGATAATAACTGGAATGATTTTTAACTAGTCGAGGCATTTTCAAAAACACTCTCATGTGACATCACCAGATTTGGCCATAACGTCTAGGTCAGGTTTTGGGTGTTACAAACTTAACCTTATTAGAAGAGTGATTCAAGAATCCTTCGCCTTTTCTAATTCAATTAGAATGCACGTAAAGCAATCGGAAGAGTATAACTATCAAACTTGTTGTATGAGCTTTATTTATTTGTCTTGGCCAATACTCTTTGGGATGTACCTTGTCATTCTAGGCTATTGAAAGGAATGTGAAAATGCTAACCCCCCTCTAAGCTTCCTCTCATGTTGAGATTTCATCTTTATTAATCTCTACTAAAAGGTCGCCCCTTTTTTGGGATGGTTAAATCTATGTTGTGTTGAATCTAAATAAGCCCCGAAAACTTTTCTGCTAGACATCTTCATTTTTTTCACATACCTTTGAGCTTTCTCATAAAATTTTGCAACTACTCAAGTTTAACATCATTTAGTGCATATCTCTAATGTTTATGATCAACACAAGCAACAAATGTTTGGATATCCTAGTCATTTGTTAGATTTTTGTTCTCTATTGTTGTCGCATAAAACAATAAATATTATCTTACAATAATTCATATGGTTTTTTCTTGATGGAATGAAGGCTAGTAGGTATCTTGTATGTTGTTGAGTAACCTAGGAATTAGCAAGCTAACTCTTCGAAATTATGAATAAAACCTTCTAGCAAGTTATATACCAATTTCTCACATTTTTTCTTGGAGTCATAGACAAAAACTCTAGATTTTATTACATCAATAGCACCTAAAATTTCCATATATTTTTTAAATTACATAACATGGCCTATCAAATATTTGTTCTTATCATAAATTTTTTTTTTATAATTTGTAATTTAGGGGTATGTATTCAACATCTACCTCAATGGCAAGAGGATTATTGAAATAAGAGGTCCATTCAACATCATCAAACCTAGTTTTTCAAAGGGGTTGTAATTCTTTTCTAAATGCCTTATTTAATCTTCAAGGGGGTATTTGTTGCTAGAGTGGTACCATTTAAGGGCAGTACTCTTCATTCCCATTAAGGTTTCATCTTAGCCTAATGCAAAGAAGTTGCTTTTCTTATATTGGTTGTTGATTTTAAGAAGGGAATTTTGATTCAATCAGAGTTCTCAAATGACCTAAGAATTTTGCTTAAAAAGCTCTTATTATTATTAATAGATTTCATGTTGTTATCGATGTTAGTCTTGAAAAGTCTTCTTTTGTTCTTGCAACTTAGTAAAATGTTAGAATTTGAGCTAGGGTTTTGTGTAGCTTTTTATCTTTGGAGTAAGATAAAGATGAACTTTGGTGGTGGTTGTTGGTAATGCAAAGTGGGTAATCCCACATTGGTTGCGAAAAGACTTCTAATGGGTTTAAATATAGCTTTGTCTCTTACCCTCATTGAACAATTAAGGGCTAAAAGCCCAAAACACGTGCACTGCTACCGATTCCCGGCCCAGTTTGTGTTTGTGCCTATGACACGTATTGCACGTGTGTCTTTTTTAATAAAATTTTTGTTCCTTTTATAAAAAATATTTTTTTCATTCTCAGAATATTTTTTTAGTTGCAGAAAATCATCTGACTGTTGTAGAATATTTTTAGTTGAGGAAAATCCTCAGCTATTTTTAGAAACTAATACTACTATTTTACCATTTTGCACTTTCAAAAAATAATATAAATAGGAGCCCATTCTTCTATTTTATTCACAACAAGAAGCAAACAACAATCTCTTCTCTACCTTTATTAGCTCACCTGTTTTCCATTCAGAAAACTTTTTCGGTCAAATTTTCGATCAAGTTTTCAACTTTAGTTTCCAGCCTACTTTTTTCAATACTTTTGAGAAGAGCAATACCAATTGTATTCCACCTTCTTTGTTTAGGTGTACGAATATTGAAATACTACGTTAACCTTGGGGGGCAACGTCCACTACATGATTACACTAGTCAGGGTAGATTTGCTTCTAAAGTAGTGGTTCTTTCACGGCAGAATGATTATTTTATTTATGCTTAGTTTATTTATCCTATCAGGGATAACTATTTCGTTTTGTAGTAGTATATTTCTAACAATTTAGAAGCAAAATTCTACTACTTTTTAAACATGTCAGTGGCGACCATTGTGGTTTTTGAAGTGAACCTAACTGAGAACAATGTTGAGTGGATTGTAGACATAGGCACTTCCAAACATTTTTGTGCCAATAGAGAAATGTTCATCGAGTTTGAAGGTATAGCTAAATGTGAACTAGCCTACATGTGTCACACCCGGATTTGTTAAGTCTTAAGTTATAAGGGAGATTTGCGAATTAGATTAAAAAGTCTTAAGTCTTTTTTGTAAATAAGCATTTTTAGCTGGTTATTTGAGAAAAAATTGAATTTCAACTTTAGTCTGGTTAATTAAGAAAAATATAGTTATTAGTGGGAGACATGATGATTAAGGTATTACCAAGTGGCTATGAATTGGTTTTGGTGAAAGAGGGTTAGAGGGATTCTATATATGGGAGAGGCTTTATTCCATAGGGATGATTCTTTTATTTTTTGTTCTTCTTCTTTTCTCTAGTTTGCCATGGAAAAAGGAAAACTTAAGGAGTGTTTGTTCATGGAGGAAGAAATGGAGGTTTGAGACTTAGAAACTAGGAATCTCGTAAGTTGGTAAGCTTCTTAACCTTTCTGCGGTAACGGATTTGAGAAAAGAAAATAAGGTTAAGGATTTTAGTTACCCATCGAATCTGCTCTGTTAATGATTTAAATTACCTCTGCATACAAGCAAAGTATGTTTATTATGATGATAAATTATCTTCACTAAGATTCTAAAACGGTGGTTGTATTTGTAAGTTAGAGGCTCATGTGGCAAAGGAAAAGCATAGTGGATGAATTTGGCATCAACTTGCAGGTGAGTTCTCAGGCTTAGATCTTAAATAGATGCATCTTGTTTCCTTAATTTATTGAAATGTTGAATTAGTGTTGTACCAATGGTGAATCAACTTGTGGCAAAGTGTTGATTTCTTGTGTGTACATGTGGTATTGAGTGCAAATACCTTTTGGATGAGTCTGATCATGATTAAATAGATTAGTGGTTTGGCGCGATGTATGTTGTTTAATAACATACAATTGTATGGCTATGAGTAAATATGATAATGATGCATAAATGGTATGATTGGTGTACTATATGTCATATGATAGATAGTACATATTGGTTGAATGTTGTATATGTATACATGATATGTATGTGGCCTTAAGGAGGTTTGGATGGTTATGCATAGGATTGCATATGCTATAACGCCCCAATTTTCCTATTTTCAGCTTTTTGTGAAATTATGGTGATAAAAATATCTGAATATGTTTCTCCGATAATTTGGTACAAATATCTGTCTGCTTTAGTGGTTAAGTGCTTTGGGTGTGTTGGGGAGGTCCCAAGTTCAAGCCAAGACTTGGGCTAAATTTTGGGTTTTATTTGAATAAAGCCTAACCCTTAGTAATTAGGCTCTTAAGTAAAAATGGGATAAGTTATCACAGAATAGGCCTGGTGGTCTAGTGGTTAAGTGGTGAGGGATTATGCCTAAGGTCTTGTGTTTGATTCGTGGTGTGGACATTTATTTTTATGCTCATTCACTCTAATGAGTTACAGTTGGACTAGGAAACTGAGTAGTGGGGGAGTGAATTTGGGGGTTTGGTAGTTATCAAGATTTTGTTATTGTTTTCATTATCAAAAATTTCCCTATTCCTCAAACTCTCTCTGCCATTTTTCCTAAAACTTCCTATTTTGCTGCCAAAATTTTGCCTTTCCCATCCCTCTCTTCCGTTTTGTTTTCTTTCAATTCGTTCGCGTGCACTATTCTCATTTTCGTAGGCTCGGAGACAATCTGAATTCGGGGGACTGCTAGACGGCGTTTTAATTAGCGAGGAAGCGTCATTGTCATTAAAGGTTTGGAAGTGCTCGGGAGTGCTTAGGCATCAGAAAAAGACCAGGTGTGTACTCTGATTGCACAGAAATTACGTTTCAGCGAACGCCAAAAACGAGGCTGTCGACACCACACGAGCGTGTAGACTCCTCGTGTGGAGGCCATGTGCGAGACATGGTCGTTTGGTCGATGAACTAGGCCGTACACCCGCTACACGGTCGCGACAGACACGGCGTGTGAGGTTGGCTAGGCCGTGTGCGAGGCACGAGCTAGGCCAATTGGGCCGTATGGGCCATATGAGCGTGTGAGATTTGGGCCAGGCCGTGTGATCCACATGGGCAAGATCAATTTGGGTTGTATGGGCCACATAGGCGTGTGGGCCCACATGGTCAAGCCACATGGGCGTGTGAGCCCATTAATCTGAATTGTTCTAAAAGATTGCACGGTTTGTCCTAGTCAACTATGTCCTGTTATAGGGTCGGTAAGGTTATCTTCGACCATGTTCTGTGATCTGATTATTGAGATTTATGAGATAGCATGTTGTAATTAGCATGTGTACTAGTACTGTTTTGATTTGACTTTATGATCTATTCTGATATTATGTATGATCTGTTATCTGCATTATAAGCATACCATACTATTATGTTGCATTGCATTAGGTTGGGATTTATATGGAGGAGAATGAAGACTGGTAGGCTTTTAGCCATTTATCTCATAGCTGAGCTGCATTTATTTGACATGTGTCGTTGTACGGTAGCTCATGATGTGTAGGGTTGGATGGGTTGCTTTTATCCCCATACTTGTTGTGTAGGGCTGGGTAGGTCGATGTTATCCCCACATGGTATGTAGGGTGGACGGAGATGGTGTACAGGGTTGGTGGGCATGTACTGTTGATAAACCGTAATTTATACATGTTTTTACCCCATGCTTAGCATAATTTTGGATGAATTATCCTGTGAATTGTGGAATTTGATGCTCCTAATCCTTTAAATTCATGTTTTATACTTAGGTGAGCATAGGAGAACAGAAAGAATGAGAAACGGGCCAAAAATAGAGAAAATGGGCCAAAATAAGAAATCAACACGGCCTAGAGTTCCTCACACGTGTACACCACACGCCTGTGCCACATTAGCAGACTTGAACATGGCCTGGGCTCGACTCACACGGGCGTGTCCCTGTCATGACGAGTTTTAATTTCACACAGAAAAGACTACTAAAGGGCTAAGAAAGGTATTCTGGAGTGTATATAAACACCCTAGGAGAGGACTTAAAGGAGAGAGCCCGACACACAGAGTAGAAGGTAGGGAATTACTCAAGGAAAGCCGATTGATCCATCTTAGAAGGAAGGATCTACATCAAGACTAAAGACCTCCCTTCAATTCTTTCAGGAGTTTTGGGTTTTCTTTATGTTTTGTTGTTTTCTTTATTTTGAGATGTTTTCCCTTTTTATTATGAACTAAACCCCCAAATACCTAAGGGGGATGAAACCTAAGATGAATCTTGTTATTATTATCTCAATTATATGATAAATATTCGATTTGTTCTTAATTGTGTTTTTAATTCTTGAATTGATATTTCAGGATATTAATTCAAGTCGAATGTGCTTATTTGGAGGAGCAAAAGTCCCTATTTAAGAGTAGATCCAATGCAATTAAGCGGAGTTGATCGCAATGCCAGACATAAGACGACGAAAATTTGCCAGATTAGAGTCAAATCTAATAGGGGGATCCATAGATCGAGTTAATGCAAAACTAGGGGTTTTAATTAGAAACAGATTTCAATTAATCAACCTAGGGTTAGTTGTTTTTAGTCTCGACGGAGATATTAACATAAGTTAGGGATCTCTATGGATCAAGTCAAATGAATAAATCGTCTAATTCAGAGTTAAATAACAAGTGAAGTTTAGGTGGATTCTTCCTTAGGTATTGCTTTCATCAATTAGTTTTCCCGAAAGTATTTCCTCAATTTATTCTTTGTCGCGTCCTTAGTTTAGTTAAAATTTCAATTTACAAGCAAAACCTCCCTTTATTTCTAGGCTAGATAATAGGAGAAAGTTATTACTAGTGCTTTTAGTTCCTTGGATTCGATATTCCAGTCTTGCTACTAACTATACTACTATTCGATAGGGGCGCTTGCCTTTCATCGTGATAATAGTTAGTTTCTAGGTACGATCATTATTATTACTTCATCAAAATCACGATCAATTGTACTGATTGATATGCATGTATGTCTGTATGAGCTAATGTTTGAACGTATCTGATTCTATTCTGAGTGGGTTAAATCCTACACTATATCTGTTAAAGGCTCAAACTCAATTTATGACTATTTGACTGATATTTGATGTATGCATGCTTTACTGTGGGGATTTACACACTGAGTTTGCGAAAACTCACCCCTTCATTTTATTTAACTCACAGGTAATCCCCAACAGTAGAGGGATCAGTGCAGCGGAGGGCTCGTCGGTGACTACTGAGACTTTCGCTACGGTTTATGACTTTAATGTTTTTACTATTTTTATTGTATTGGGGTTATTTATGTACTTTGGGACTTGGATTGTCTTCGTTTTTACTTTGGGTTTTAAATTGTTATCTATGGATTTACTTTGAAACTGCAAACATCATATAGATTTTTTTTTCTAAAGCTAATTAAGAGTTTCCGCGTAAAAAAAATGGGTTTAAACAAATAACTTGATTATCGGTTTTCTGACCTAAGTAAAGATAATAACCAGGACGATTTTCGACTTGCTTAAGTTTTTCCAAAAGCACTCTAATGTGATACCGCCAGATTCGGCCATAATGTCTAGGCCGGGTTTAGGGTGTTACATATGCATTTTATCTGTGTGTGTTTTTAGGGAGGTTCGGTTGGAGTAGGCCAAGATATGAGATTTAAATGATACGGAGAACGGTGTGCACCAGTATATGAAAGCCTTTTATGGGATGTTTGAGAGCCCCTTGTGTATGACGTATGACAACCTTTTATAAGTCGTATAGAAGACCATGGTCCTGGTAATATATGATATGTGGGAAGTTTATAAAACCCCTAACCCGTACCTGTCGCTGGGACAGGGTTACAGAGCATGACCGGATAAACAGAATAGTAAACCATTCAAATCATACATTTAAACAAACACAATCAAACTTCATTCAAATATACTCATAATGTCCCTTAATCAATCCCTCGAGGCCCTAAAAATACTATAGAAAAATTCTAGGACTAAATCGAAAACATTTGGAAATTTTAGGAAAACGTTAAAAATTTTGGACTGTAGGGGTCACTCGGCTGAGACATTTGAAATAGAGACACACGATTGTGTCTTAGCCCATGTCCATGCTTGTGTAACTCACTGACTTGGGTTACACAACCAAGCCACACGCCCGTGTGCCAGGCCGTATACCCCTCGAAATAACCTCACATGCCTATGTGCTAGGCCGTGTAATTGCCTGACTTGTATGCATTGAACCTACAAGGGACACACAGCCGTGTCACATGACCATGTGTCACATATAGCTGAAATACACACCCGTGTCTCAGGCCGTGTTGCCCCAAAATGAACCTTAAATCACAAGTTTACCATTTCAAGTTGCTTAGACCTTAAGAAGCTCAAATACCAACCAAAACTTCAATTCAAAATAACAATATTCGAGCCAAAAACACATCAAAACCAACCTAATAAGTGCCTAAACAATGTACCCTCATTGGTACCACAAGTGTATACAATTTTACAATAAATTAAACATTGATTCAATTCACTCAAGCAATACCTCATCAAAATACCTATCAAAGTTACCACAATCACAACAATTGAATTATATATACACTATACATACTAGCATAACAACTATACCTCATTCTCATATAATATGAAGTTGGCTATTTGCAAAAAAAAATATCATTCATAAAATTTAAATAAGTGAAACATTAACCAAAACTACACAAGAGCCTATACATGTTATATAATCTGAATTAAATGTTTCAAAAACTACTGAGATTAGCTGGATAGTGTGACTTGAGTGTCGATCCGATTGTCCAACCTTTTGAGAATCTACAAGGATATTAAACAACACAAGTAAGCTTAATGAAGCTTAGTAAGTTTGACAAGTTAAACGATAAATCTTACTGAACTAACTATAATAATTCAAACAATAACAATCATCCAAGAGAACTCCCTATCATTCACAACTTCAATCAATAAATTTATCTGTGTTCAGATCAATATACAATAACATATCTTTCAAATTCATTAAATGGATTACCTTACTAAGATTCTCCGCTCGAAGAATGACTTATAGGTAAGATTACATCGTCAACATAAGCTCATAAGATCTGGTCCTCCCGAGCATGCCAGCAGAAGCTCATAAGAGCTGAACAAAAGCTTGAAAGAGTTGAACAAAAGCTCGAAAGAGCTGAACAGAAACTTGTAAGAGCTGAATAGAAGCTCGAAAGCGTCTATCCACTCGAATCACACCAAACAGAAAGTATAACGCGAGAGTTCGCAACAAATGTTGAACCTCGGTTTACTTGGGTAATATGTCGATATCTCCCTCCAATACCATATCCACTCAAAACCCCCACAATACACTAAAACACGAATGTACTCTAATCCCTCATTCAATCCAAACCTAACATTAAATTCAATAATATATTTCAAACATTAATTCATTTCCAACAATAGAATATATAATACCAATCACCAATTAATACAAATGTTAAATTTTAACCGTACGAACTTACTTGGATTGAATTTTAGTTATTGTAGAAGTTTAGGAACTATTCTACTATTTTTTTTCACGAGTATCTATAGGATTTGGATCTAAAATGTAAAATTATTCATTTATTAGTATATATTTCGTTTCCAAACCATTTTACAATTAATACCCTTTTTTAAAATTACACAAATACCCCAAATTTTTACCATTTTTGCAATTTAGTCTCTTAACTCGAAATTCATCAAATTCACCAATTTTCTCAAGTCAATATTTTATCCAAATATACTATGCCCTTAAAAATCCCTAATAATAAATAAATTTACTATTAAACCCTAAAATTTTGACATTTTCATAATTTAATCCTAAAATCAAAATCTAACAAAAATTACTTTACAAATTCATTAAATAGCATAATCAAAGCTCAAAATACATGGTATTATTAAAAAAAAATTCAACATTCATCAATGGCAACTTCAAAAATTTTTAATAGAATAAAAAACGAAGGTACAGGCTAGATGGACCTAGTTGCAATGATCTCAAAAATATAAAAATTATAAGAAAACGATTCAATTTCCTTACCATGCAAATACAAAAGATGAAGAAAGATTCCTAGGTCCTCAATACTAATATTCGGCCAAGAAGAAGATAAAATGAGAAAAATAAAGCTTTGTTTCAATTTGTTTCTTTAAATTTGAATAATTTACAAAATTGCCATTAAAACTATTTTCTTTTAATTTTTTCTTTAATTATTAATACCCATTACCGTCCACTATCCAAAATAGGGATTAATTTCCTTATTGGTCCTCCCACATTTACTACTTAGGCCATTCGATCACCTTAAAATTTCTCATTCAAATTTGAATATGGATTTAATAACACTATAAATATTCTAAAAATAATAATTACGAGTCGACACGACAAAAATTTGTGGTCTTGAAACGACTATTCTATCACCACTGAAAACATAGTTGTTACAAAGTCCGTTAGGACTATCTAAATGTAGGAAGTTCGTCAAGACGATCTTAAATGTGAAAGTCTGTCAAAATGATCTTAAACGTGGAACTCTGCCAGGACAACCTTAAATGAGGAAGTCCGTCTTGACGATCTTACAATGGAAATCCATCTGGACTATATTACAAATGGGATTCTAAAATGAAGAGATTTGCTTGAATAAGTCTACCAAGAATAAACTTATTTTCTTCTGATCTATTACTATGTGTAAACTACCTGCTTATGTACATTGTATATGAAGGATATGACAATTAGTTATGACTATCTCATATGTATGATTCTGCAACTAGGGGGTTGATCGTGATGAGATAAAGTAATAAAATCTGATCACACCTATAAACTAACTAATATCATGATAAAAGGCAAGCATACCTATCGAAGAGTAGTATAGCTAGTGGCAAGACCAGAATATCGAATCCAATGAACTAAAAGTACTAGTAATAACTTCCTTCATATTATCTGGCCTAAAAATAAAGAGGTGGTTTGTGTAAACTAATTAACTCTAAACTAAACTGAAGAAACGATAAAGAATAAATTGGGAGATTGCTTTTGGGAAAAACTGATTGATGAGGGCAATACCTAAGGAAGAATCCACCTAGACTTCACTTGTTACCTAACTCTGAACTAGACGATTTCATCATTTAACTTGATCCATAGAAATCCCTAAATTATGTTAATACTTCCGTCGAGGATAAGAATAACTAATCCTAGGTTGATTAATTGAAATCTCTTTCTAATTAAAACCCCTAGTCTTTCATTAACTCGATTTATGGCTCCTCATATTATATTTAACTCTAATCTGGCAGATTTTCGTCATCCTATGTCTAGGATTGCGATCAACTCCGCTTAACTGTGTTGGATCTACTCCTATACAGGGACTTTTGCTCCTCTGTATAAGCACATTCGACTTAAATCAATATCCCAGAAATATCAATTCAAGAGTTAAAAACACAATTAAGAACAAATCAAATATTTATCATATAATTCAGATAGCAATAACAAGATTCATCTTAGGTTTCATCCCCCTTAGATATTTGGGGTTTATTTCATGTTTATAAAAAGAAACATATCAGAATAAAGACAATAGCAAATCATAAGAAAACCCAAAACTCCTGAAAGGATAGAAGGGAGATCCTCTATCTTAATGTAGATCCTGGCTTCTAAGATGGATCAATCAGCTTCCCTTCGAGCGATTCTCTACCATTAACTTCCTGTCTTGGAGGGAATAATGTGCTCAGCACTCTCCTCTGCTGTACACCCTTGTAGTTGCCTCCTAAGGTCCTTATATAGAGTTTACAATGTCTTTCTTAGCCCCTAAGTAGCCTTTCCTGAGTGAAATTGAACTTCTTCACGACAGGGACACGCCCGTGTGCCACACCCGTGTGAGTCGATGTGGAGGCCATACTCGGGCCTATTAATGTGGCACGGCCATGTGACACTTCCAGGCCATGTTGATTATTGATTTGGGCCTAATTTGCCCGTTTTTGGCTCGTTCCTTGTTCTCTTCTTTATACTCACCTAAGTATAAAACATGAAATTAAAGTTTTAGGAGCATCAAATTCCACAAATTCAATGATAATTCATCTAGAAATTAGGCTAAGTATGAGGTAAAAATATGTATAATTTATGGTTTATCAAATACCCCCACACTTAAGCCTTTGCTTGTCCTCAAGTAAAATCTCAACTCACAATTAAAAATCATTCTTCTCAACTTATAATCCTTATCAATAATGTTTCAAACTAATCCACAAGTAATCATACAATGAAAATTCAACCAGAAGAAAATTAAAGTCTCAAACACTCTAAGTTAAGAATTTTATCACAGAAACATAGTGTTTTTCCCTTCTTCTCAGTAGTTACCTTTTAATTCAATATCAACAAGAATTGACATCCTCACTAAAGATTCACTCCATCCACTCAAAGTATTTAGGGTTCAAAAATTTAAGCACTCATTAGTCAATCTGAAAAGCTATTACCATAAGCTTGCAGGAAAATCAAATCTCCACCACTATGTATTGAAATGACACATCGATCAAAAAGTCTTTAAATGGTTGTAATAGGGCTTTGGCTATGGGTGTGGTCACAAGCTGAAAAAGATAGTTAGAATCAAGATTGAATTGAAAAATCATCTAACTAGAAAAATCTCCATCACTGAAACATATTCCTAGAAATAAAGCCTTTTTGATGACATCGTTCTGGATTCGGAAGCTTATAATAGAAATATGCAAAAATATTAAATTAAACTGAAATATGAATTACAAATGAATTAACTGTATATACTTTTTTTAAGAACAAATCAAATAATAAATAAATTGAATATTTATGAACTTTAAAAACTGAAAAAGAGAACAAAGCTAGACAATTATTCAACTCAAATCTCGACAAAAATAGGAATCAAAATAATTGAAGGGAATTCAACAAAAAATGGGTTATAAGTTAATATTGAAGGTAAGTCATGTAACACCCCCTAACCCCACACCGTCGCCGGAACAGGGTCACGAGGTATTACCGGAACCATACACTAACTTACGAAATAAAACGAGGTATAAATTTGAGTTTCAATTAAAAACCCTCTAATTTCCATCAATTAGACCTTAATATAGGCCTACGGGGCCCAAAATAAGTTTAGAAATTGATTCTAGATCAAACCGGGAACTTTAAAAATTTTTCATAGAAAACAGGGGCACATGGCCGTGTGGCTTGGGACATGCCCATGTGGACAGCCCGTGTGACATCACATGGCCGTGGGGATAGGCCGTGGGCAGACTAACTTGCCACACACGGCCATGTGACTAGCCCGTGGAAGCTACTGACTTCCCCCACACGGCCAGGGCACACGCCCATGTGATTTGGCCGTGTGAAAACTGCATGTTTCATCATTTTAAAGCTATTTTTACCCTCAAAACATCCCTAATACATGCCTAATTAATTGGCTTATAAATGACAATCAAAAATCATTCAAATCAATTTCAAACTTAACAAAAACTCATTCATTCATTTCAAGAACTTCTCAAAGTTTATACACTTTATTTACACCCAAAATATTAAATATATACAAGTGACAAACATTAACCTAGTACATGCCACAATATCAAAAGATGGATACATCACCACTAATTTGAGCTTAGATCGGGATTGATTTGGATGCTTGATGAAACCTCAATTTTACCTAACCTGCGCACGGAAAACAACCGTACGCTGAGTATTGGAAATACTCAGTAGTATTATCATAATTCAAATCATAACAACAATTCAATAACATAACATGTATAAATAGCTAATAAATCATACACATAAATTCATACTAAGACAACACAATACAAATAAAGGGTTCAATGTATAATCTTCAAGATTTCTAACAACTCAAGAATCATTGGTTCTTTCCACAACCACATATAAATTTCCACATTCACATTTCAAGTAACACACTTCATAAGCTTTTGGTTCATGCCTCATTTTCATTGCACAATCTCATTTCACGTTTTATATCACAACATTTCTTTCACTTTTCATTCACTAATTAAAATAAGCAAATTCTTGCAATTTACTCATTTCATTTGTTTACCCCTATTAACATGACTCGGACCTTGGCGGATATGCGGATCCACTTAACATATCAGAATGGCGACCAACGCCTCATCGGCATAGCCGAAGTAAAGTGGCTACCAAAGCCTCATCGGATAGTTCGAAGTAAATCAAATCTATGGCACACCAAGTACCTCATCGGCTGAGCCGAAGCAAAGTGGCTACCAAAGCCTCATCGAAACTATCCGAAGAAAATCTATGGCACACCAAGTGCCTCATCGACTCAAGATCGAAGAATCTCTGAACTGTTCCGATCCTATGGCATGCCAACTATATCCACTAAGCCCGACTAGTTAATAAGGTTCCGTAATCACTTATTCATTTCACTTTCACTTTCCATTGATCATAATCACATAATCACCAAGCAATTCCAATTCATTACACATAATCATTCATCCACCAATCAATTCACATTTCAATTCCAACACTTTAAATCCATATACATTCCAATACTCACATTTAATAGCATACAATTCAAATACTACTACTTAACTAAATTTCCATTTCCATTCATTTGAACATAATGAAATCAAATATATAAATAATAAATATAAATGAATTATGATAATACAAACCGATTTCTCGAGCTATTCTTCAACTACTTTCTCCTTCCCTTTCATATTGGACGTCCTGTTTTCCTTATTTGCTACGAAAATTAGCAAATTTACAATTAATTAATAACACACACATTTATACAATTTACTAACTTTCCATGCAACTTTTACTATAATACCAAATTTGTCCCAACTAACTTCATTTTCTTCCTTTTAACAATTCACCTCATTTTCTTATTCAATTTTCATCAAAACTTTCATATAACTATCAAATTTTCATCATTTTTCCATAATTTCAAATTTCTTTCAAATTAGTCCCTAAAACTCAAAACTTATACCCTATTTTACAATTAGGTCCTTAAATCAATTCTAATTAATAACTTTATCAAATTAATCCCTAATTTTATCATTTTCTCAACATGAACGCTATTCAAAAGTCTATCAACTTTCAATATTTCCACATAAATTCAAGAGTATTCAACTCTAAAGCTTCAAAAACATCAAAATTACAAAGAAATGGACTTAATTGACTTACCAAATTAACTTTCAAGCTTCCAAACCCTAATTTCTCCTTTTTCCTTTCTTTTCTTCTTTCTTTCCCCCAATTTCGTTTCTTTCTCTGGTAACTTTCTCTTCTTTTTCTTTCTTTTGTTTCTTTATTACTTAATTAATTAACTAATATAAAATATCTAATTATAACAAATAAAAAAAATAATACACATGTTTTACACACATACATACACATGTATCATCCATCACCATACACTTGTCTCCATCATAATTAATCAACAAAAATTATAATATCACATATTTAATATTAATTATAACAAATAAATAAATAAATAACATTTACTTAATAATTAAGCAAACACATATAACATACATTTGTACCAATAAAATTAATACACATGTATTTTATCCATCATTCACACATGTCACTTTTATGGTCTAATTACTAATTTAATCCTTTAATATTTTCTATTCTTAAAATTAAACTTTTACCTTCTATTCAATTTAGTCCTTTTTACTAATTATTTCTAATTAAACTAAATTCACTTTACCAAAATTTAATTCAACTTATAACTAACCTTATAAATATTTTTAACAAATACTTACGAACTTATTTTCCTAAGACGGAGGCCCTACGACTCGTTTTTCCGGTACCTGGGAATTTTGGGTTGTTACAAGTCAAGGAATAGTTTGTTAGGCTCAATGGGGTTCACTAGGGGTTAATTTATGAGGGTAGGCTTTTGTGGAGTAAGTGGGTTAAACCTAGTTGCCTTTATCATTTCGGTATATCAAATCAATGATGTGGTCTCGACATGTATAATCAAAGCAAGTTCTAGAATAACAAATCAGTATTGACTCACTCAAACCAATAATAAAAGTGAGCACGAAAAGATGTATGCTCAAAAGGCTCAAAAGTCTCACCAGAATTATGGCTTTTGATGTCAATCCAGCGAATTTCAAATTTTAAGATAATACTTAAAATTGGGGAAAAAAACCTAGAAAAATTGTAAATTCTCAAAAATTTCAACTTATCATGCTTGATTCCCTAATGTCTTAAAGTTTGAATAATCAAAACATAAGTACCTATGTCTTAATTCTCAACATATCAATAAAAACCATAAATCAATTAGAATTCATCTTAATAGGGGATTGAGAATAATGCAAAGAGTGAAAGTGAGAATTCGAAATTTCAGAACAATGCAACAAGTTAATGGTAAAAATTTTCAGGGGTTTCAAAGATAATACAAAGAATGAAAGTGAATTCCCCCCAGACTTAAGATGTACATTGCCCTCAATATACAAAGATACATTAGTAGCAATAGAAGCATAAAATCATAAGATAGGGAGAGAAGTGAAACTCCCTGAATATTGGATGAATTCCTTGAATTGTGAAAGTTGACTTGGAGAAATGACTACTTGAAGTTCATGATTTTGGATGACTGGAGAGAACAAGCATGATTGTGTGTAAAATTCAAGTATTATTCAATAATAAAATAAATGCAAAAGGAGAAGGAAAATTATAAAGTAAACTAAAATTAAAAATAATAAAAATAAATATATAAATGATAGGGGAGTGGGCACACGGCCGTGACGCACACCCGTGTGCCATGGGTCTAGCCCATGTACTTCGTGGACTTATTAGGTGGCCACGGATGGTGGGCATGGGCGTGTCACACGCCCGTGCTAATTTCTCAGTTTCAACCACGATTTATGGGCACGGGTGTGTTGGGGTACACGGCCACAACACACGGCCGTGTCTTTTAGTATTTGTTTCTCCCATGGTCGTGTTTGTGGTCACATGCCCGTGTATGAATTAACAGGTTTGCCCAGGGCTGTGTTGCACGGTCGTGGCAATTTGTCGAACCCCGTGTTTTGGGGAAAATTTGGCTCTGTTTTTACACAGCCGTGCCTCACGGTCGTGTTTTTGCTTATGGTGTCCATACGGCCTTAGGCACGCCCGTGGGCATGGCCGTGTGGTTTGAAAAATCTACATTCAAAGGGTTAGTTATGAATCTAAGAAAATCAAACATTGTTAGTGCTCGGGTTGCCTCCAGAGAAGTGCTTGTTTATAGTCTAAGCTCAACTTTTCTCAAGCTTGTTCGGTCACGGTGGTTTGAAAAGTTGAAACTCTTTTATCCTGCTTTCAATTTCATTATTAACATAAGGTTTGAGTCGAGTATGATTTACCTTGAAAGTGCTGAGTGTCTTGTGTGTTATCTCGACTGTAGCATAGGGAAAGATTTTCATTACTGTGAAGGGAGGTGTGTCACTTGTATGGAGTTTTGCATTCAAAATTCAAGGATCTTCCTCCTCTAAGAATACCTTATCCCCTACCTTAAATTGATTCATTTTTACCTTAGGGTCGTCTTAGTGATGCTTTTAGTTGGTGTGGCATATTTTGGGCTTTTCTTGTTGATAGTTCAGCCACTCATCTAGTTCCTAAATCTGGAGCATTCGTTTTTCATGTACGTTTCCCTTGGATGGATGCGTCTGTGGTTGGGTCACCCTTATGTGAAGTGTATCCTGCAAAAAAGGTTGGATGGTGAGATCATTCTTATTATCAAGCTTTGTAATATTATCTTTATTATCAATAGACTTATTAGAGTTACGAGCTTTTGTCATCACTTACACGAAGTGTAAGCTTACCTGTTCCTACATCAATAATGGTTCTAGCAGTTGCTAAAAAAGGTCACCGTAGAATTAAGGGTACATTGCTATCCCCATCAATGTCTAGAACAACAAAATCGACTGGGAATATAAATTTATCAATTTTTACAAGCACATCTTCAATTATGCCCATTGGAAATCTAATGGTTTTATCAGCCAATTGGATGCTCATCTTAGTTTGTTTAGGTTTCCCAAGACCTAGTTGTTTAAACAATTTATAAGGCATTACATTAATACTAGCCCCTAAATCAGCTAAAGCATTTTTGACGTCTAAACTACCAAGTACACAAGGAATTGTAAAACTCCCTGGATCTTTCAGTTTGTTGGGCAGCTTATTCTGTAAAATAGCTAAGCACATTGCATTCAGTTCTACATGAGATGTCTTGTCTAGCTTTCGTTTATTCTTCAGTAGCTCTCTTAAAAATTTAACGGCATTTGGCATCTGCGAAAGAGCTTCAATAAACGGTAAGTTAATATGTAATTTCTTTAAAAGTTTAAGAAATTTACCGAATTATTCATCTGTGCGGTCTTTCCTTAGCACATTTGGGTATGGGATACGAGGCTTATACTCTTTGACAATTGCTTCTTTAGAACTTACCTCATCCTTACCTTTACTTACCACAGTCTCCGTACATGGCTCTGGATTGGTTTTGGTTAACCCTTCCCCATCTATTGTATCCACGGAATTAAATTTCTCCTTAGGGTTAGTCTTGGTGTTGCTTGGTAACCCACATTGTGGTCTTTCAGAAATTAGCTTAGCGAGCTGACCTATTTGAGTTTTAAGTCCTTGAATGGATGCTTGATGATTCTTCAGTACCGTTTCGGTGTTCTGGAAATGGGTTCTGACACGGCAATAAATTTTGTGAGCATCTCTTCAAGGTTCAGCTTTTTCTCTTGCAGATAAGGCGGTTGTTGAAATCCCGGAGGGGGTGATTGCCTTTGATTTCCTTGTCCTCCCCATGAGAAATTTGGGTGGTTCCTCCAACCTGTATTATAAGTATTACTATAAGGGTTATTTTAGGATCTAGAATTATTACCCATATAGTTGGCTTGCTCAGTTTCCATGACATGTCCATAAGAGGAGTAATAAGAATTGTTCATGTTTCCTTGGATTGAGTCACATTGCATCGCTGGGTGTATCTGCGTAGAACCAACAAAATTATCAATCTTTTTATTAAGTAGTTCTACCTGATTAGAAAGCATGGTGACTGCATCAATATTAAAAACTCTGGCAGCTTTCTGTGGCTTTGTTCTCATGACTTACCACTATAGTTATTCAGTGACATCTCTTCTATGAACTCGTAAGCTACTTCTGCTATTTTGCTGTTGATTTTTCCACCGGCGGTTGCATCGATCATTTGTCTCGTTGAAGGATTCAAACCATTGTGAAAGGTTTGAACTTGTAACCATAGAGGTAACCCATGGTGAGGGCACCTTCTCAATAAGTCCTTGTATCTCTCCCAAGCATCGTAAAGTGTTTCTAAATCCATCTGCACAAAAGAAGAGATATCATTCCTTAATTTAGCCATTTTAGCCGGCGAAAAATATTTGAGCAAAAATTTTTCTATCATTTGTTCCCATGTAATGATAGACCCTCGTGGTAAAGAATTTAACCACTATTTAGCTTTATTTCTCAAGGAGAATGGGAATAACCGAAGACAAATGGCATCATCAGAAACACCATTTATTTTAAATATGTCGCAGAATTCCAAAAAATTTGCTAAATGAGCGTTAGGATCCTCATCCTGCAAACCATCAAACTGAACAAACTGTTGTATCATCTGAATAGTGTTTGGTTTCAGTTCAAAATTATTTGCAGCAATAGTAGGCCTAACAATACTAGATTTAGTGCCAGCCAAATTAGGTTTAGCATAATCATACATAGTATGCGGAGTAGGATTTTGCTCAACAGGATTTGCGGCTACTACAGGAGGTAGCTGATTATCTTGATTTGCCTCCATCTCTTCAGTAGGTTCAGGTTCTTCTTCTTGACTTTGTTCTAGATATTGCAAGCTTCTTCTTATTTCTCTGTGAGTTCGAAGGACAGTAGCTTCTAAATCGTCATCAAACAATAATGGTCCTCCTGGGTTTCTTCTAGTCATAAACTAGAGGCACCTAGAAGGGAAAAAGAAAAAGAAAATTTTAGTAAATAAAACCTAAAATAAAAATAGGAGATAAATTACAACAAAAATAAAAAATGGCTAAAGTAATAGGAATCGAGTGTTCCTAATATTTCAGTTCCCCGGCAAAGGCGCCAAAAACTTGATCGTGATGAGATGAAGTAATAAAATCTGATCGCACCTATAAACTAACTAATATCACGATAAAAGGTAAGTGCACATATCGAATAGTAGTATAGCTAGTGGCAAGACCAAAATATCGAATCCAAGGAACTAAAAGTACTAGTAATAACTTCCTTCCTATTATCTAGCCTAAAAATAAAGAGGTGGTTTGTGTAAACTAATTAAATCTAAACTAAACTGAAGAAACGACAAAGAATAAATTGGGAGATTGCTTTTGAAAAAAACTAATTGATGAGGGCAATACCTAAGGAAGAATCCACCTAGACTTCACTTGTTACCTAACTCTGAACTAGACGATTTCTTCATTTGACTTGACCCATAGAGATCCCTAAATTATGTTAATACCTCCGTCGAGGATAAGAACAACTAATCCTAGGTTGATTAATTGAAATCTCTTTCTAATTAAAACCCCTAGTCTTGCATTAACTCGATCTATAACTCCTCATATTAGATTTGACTCTAATCCGGTAGATTTTCATCGTCCTATGTCTAGGATTGCGATCAACTCTGCTTAATTGTGTTGGATCTACTCCTATACAAGGACTTTTGCTCCTCTGTATAAGCACATTCGACTTAAATCAATATCTCGGAAATATCAATTCAAGAGTTAAAAACACAATTAAGAACAAATCAAATATTTATCATATAGTTCAGATAACAATAACAAGATTCATCTTAGGTTTCATCCCCCTTAGATATTTGGGGTTTAGTTCATGTTTATAAAAAGAAACATCTCAGAATAAAAAAAATAGCAAAACATAAGAAAACCCAAAACTCCTGAAAGGATAAAAGGGAAATCATCTGTCTTGATGTAGATCTTGGCTTCTGTGATGGATCAATCAACTCCCCTTCGAGCGATTCTCTACCTTTAACTTCCTGTCTTGGCGAGAATAATGTGTTCAGCACTCTCCTTTGCTGTACACCCTTGTAGTTGCCTCTTGGGGTCTCTATATAGAGTTTAGAATGTCTTTCTTAGCCCCTAAGTAGCCTTTCCTGAGTGAAATTGAACTTCCTCACGACAGGGACACGCCCGTGTGCCACACCCGTGTGAGTCGATGTGGAGGCCGTGCTTAGGCCTGTTAATATGGCACGACCGTCTGACACTTCTAGCTTGTGTTGCTTATTGATTTGGGCCTAATTTGCCTGTTTTTGGCCCGTTCCTTGCTCTTTTCTCCTCCTTATGCTCACCTAAGTATAAAACATAAAATTAAAGGTTTAGGAGCATCAAATTCCACAAATTCAACGATAATTCATCTAGAAATTAGGCTAAGTATGAGGTAAAAATATGTATAATTTACGGTTTATCAGGGGTTCACTCTTAAGAATCCTCCTATCTGCTATTTGAGTCAAAGAGAAGATCCCCAAGAATGGGTTATACATTGTTGCGCAATAGAGGCAGGACGAGATAGGTTGTCCAATTTGTCTACTTGATAAATGCAACGCCCTCTTACCCGAGACCGTCATCGGAGTCGAGCTTGAGGTGTTACTAAACTTATTTCATCACTTTTTAAATTTTAAATCAACTAATTAAATTTTCGTAGCAAGCTGTCTTTCTGCATCATGGTCGCTAAAAAAAATCATATCTCGAGTTACAAAACTCGAAATCAAGATCCGTAAATTTTCCCTGAACCTAGACTCATATATCTATCTACTAATTTGTTTCTAGAATTTTTGGTCAAGCCAATTAGTACAGTTTATTAGTTAAAGTTACCCCTGTTTCAAAACTCGACTGCACTGACCTCTACTTATTACAAACCACTTTTCTCTCTGTACAAAATATATATGACTATACCGTTTATTTCTATTAAAACTAGACTCAATAAGGATTCTGAAAATATAAAGTAAACCTCCTAATTATTTTTTTAAAATTTGTGGTGAATTTCCAAATTTGGAATAGGGGATCCAGAAATCGCTCTGGCCTTGTTTTACTAAAACTCAAATATCTCATAACATATAACTCCTTTACCTGTTTCGCTTCTTTCATATGAAAGTAGACACATTAAGCTTCAATTTCATATTTAATTCATCACCTAGTTCAGTTTCTACTATTTTTAGTGATTTTTCAAACTCACTCACTGCTGTTACAACATTCTGTTTTATGACAAATTTTCACTTTTCTACGGAAATTCATGAACTATTAACACTTTGAACATACCTGGTCTCATACATGATCTAAATTAACCATTCCAAGGACTAATCATTATCAGGCATTTTCTCAACCAAACCACAACCATATTGCAAGATTAATTACACAAAATAAGTATATTGCTATACATGCCATATTTGAGTTATACAAGCCATTTTACCAAACTAGTTCTTCGGATAGTGTGAACGAGCCTTCGACCTATCCCGATTCCCAAGCCGGCTTGTCCAAAACTACAATGAATGGAAAGGAGGGAGTAAGCATAAATGATTAGTAAGTTCACATGCAAATAACAAGTAACATAACAAAGCAATTCTTCCAAACAACACTAGCATGGTATCACCAAAACATATATCACATTTCTAATCATCAATTGTCATCTTACCACATTATTGTTGTTGTATCAAGTTTCAACCCGAGGGTTAAGTACATACCTGTCCAAAGTATCCATTTCAGAACACTTATCAAAAGGATACTTGCCTCTTGAGTGTTCTTCCATTTCGCTAGAATTTTACCCGTTGAACACCTCGGAATATAACCCGGATACATGGATAATTTGCACATAAGTGCCACATATATAATCAAGTAACCATGTAACCCGCCCATAAGCGAACTCGGACTCAACTCAACGAGCTTGGGCGTTCGCATCCATAAGTAAACTCGGACTCAACTCAACGAGCTCGGATGCCTAGTTACATCTCACGAACTCGGACTCAACTCAATGAGTTCGGACATTCTCATCCATAAGTGAACTCGGACTCAACTCAACGAGTTTGAATGCCCAACCATCCTAGTGACATGTCACTTGTATCCTAATCTATTCCCAAGGTTCAAACGAGATTTTCCTCAATCACACATTTCCCAGTCGTTCTCCTTGGAATATCGGAACTAATACGTTACTTGCATCTCATACTTATCAATTTAATCACATACTTTTCATACCAATACATAATATTTCACAAAGCATAATATTCATAATATCAAGTATCATATCATATAAATAGCATTAAATCACTTAAAATAGCAATTATGTTACATTATTTACACATGAACTTACCTCGATACCAAAATATCAACAATTGAGCCTATTCCTCGTAAACTTTGTTTTTCCCTCGATCACGACTTGAATCTCGTTTTTCTTGATCTAAAATAGCACATTTAGCTCATTTAATACTCACATTTATCAAAATAGTCCTTAACTCTAACTTTGGCAAAATTACGATTTTGCCCCTAACTTTTCATATTTACACTTTTGCCTCAAAGCTCGAAAATTAAACTTTTTCCATAATTCTTATGTTTTAGGACATGCTGATCATTTATTTACTAATAGCAACCTTAAATTCCCACTATAACATGTTCTTATGAACAATAGGTATTTTTACCAATTAAGCTGTTTTACTCGTTTTTACTTAAAACCGAGTAGCACAAGTTGTTTAACATAATTTAAAACCTCATATTCTATCATAAAATATCAAAATACACAATTATTCAACATGGGTAAATTTTTTAAATCAAACCCTAGCTCAAATAAATGGTAGAAATAAAGAAATCATGTTACCGAGATTTTTAAAACGTAAAAATCATTAAAAACGGTGCTAGAACGGACTTACAATCGAGCTTGGAAGCTTGAAAAACCCTAGCCATGGTTTCTCCATGCTATTTTCGGCCTTGAGGAAGAAGATGAGCAAAAATTGGCTTTTAATTTGATTTTTAATTCATTTAATCACTAAATGACCAAAATGCCCCTAACTTAAAAATATTTTTTTCCACACATTTCATGTCCATTTTTGTCCAATAAATTAACCAATGGTCTAATTACCATTTAAGGACCTCCAATTTAAATTTTCATAACAATTGAACACCTCTAACATATAGAACTCAACTTTTGCACTTTTTACAATTTAGTCCTTTTGACTAAATTGAGTGCCCAAACGTTAAAATTTTCATACGAAATTTTTTTACAAAATAATTTCATAAAAATGTAAACCATAAAAATATAAATAAAACACATTTCAATTTAACACCTTTACCATTTGACAAAAATACCCTTAATGTCTTTCTTTGTAATTTTTCATGTACAAGCCCATTTTTGTCCAAAATTTTAGAAATTGGTCAAATTACTATTTAAGGCCTCCTAATTAATATTCCAAAGCAATTTCATACTAAAAACTTCTAGAATGCAAATTTTGCAACTTATTCGATTTATTCCTTAATTTCAAATTAAGCATTTTACGCATGGAATTTCTTCACGAAATTTTCACACAATCATGCAATCATATCATAAACCTCAAAATAATTATAAAATAATTATTTCTATCTCGGATTTGTGGTCACGAAACCACTATTCCGATTAGGCCCTAATTCGGGATATTACAATTGAGGTAAGTAGACTTGTTGTATTAATCCATAATGGGGTCTTCTTTATGAATAGACTTGTTGTATTAATCCATAATGGGGTCTTTTTTATGGATAGACTTGTTCTATTAATCCATAATGGGGTCTTCTTTATGAATCTATTGTTGTTTCGAAAAGCATAAATCTGCTTACATGGATCTGAACAAGAATCTATGAAGTTCATAAAATGAATCGGAGTTTGTTAGGACAGAGTGCTAATAACAATTAACAGTAAGGACTGTCCGCCAAGATCAGCCTATATAGTTACTGGTGCAAGGTCTGTTATGAAAGCTTATCAATTATGATTCACAAGTCCACAAGTAAGAGTCCGTAAAGTTTCCCTCTTATGGAAATAAATACATATGGAATCATAAAGTCAACTGGTGAAGAAGGAATCTGCAATGGTTAATCCACCAAGAAATCAATTGCTAATAAGATTGTATCTATGAGATCTTATCATTGGAAGTTGTAGGTGTGCTAGGTTGCGTGTAGTCGTACATGAAATCTCTACTTTCAAGTTATTGAAATCAAACAAGTGATGGTATCATTGAGGATGATACGTCAAATACAAGTAAGGCAATTTGTGTGAAGTAGATAGTATGCCAAAGAGATAGGCGAACTATTCTATTACAGACTAATCAAAAGGGAAACTCTAAGCGTGATCATGTTGTGATTAAAAAGGTACGAAAACTCATTAAATTCTTTAGAACTTACACGTGTTGTTATATATTGCAGGTAAATAGGGGATTTTGAGAATTTGAAAAGGGATTAGGCCAAAGTTTGCTATACAACAGTAATTTATTTCCTAGTTGTAATATGCATACGACAAGACGATCAAAGGCGGAGTCTCTGGGTCTTTGTTGTAAATGAAGTTAGGTGGTTAGAACACAAAAATTTCAATAGTAAGTGATTTTTTTAATAATATAAAGTTTACTTGGTAAAATTATTGTATATTAAATTAAAGTTGTAACATAAATTCTTGAAGATTTTGAATATAATTAGTAGCAATATCAAATATACTCTTTGTATTCATTCTTCATTTATTGTGGATTATAATATGGAAAGTATTTGTTAAGCTTTAAATTGGAATGTAGCATCCTATAGTTTGTACCTTGCGATCGGGTTGGGTATGGGGTGTTATAACATGGGTAACTCCAGCTGTTCAAAAGTACTCGATAAAAGAAAGACCTTACTTAAACTTACTTCTAGAAAAAAAATTAGCATTGACTACTATTTTTTTTATGTACCTACCCTGCGTAGAGATTTAATTAGTGGTGGATTACTGAATAAAGAAGGCATTAAATTAGTCTTTAAATCCAATAAACTTGTACTTTCCTGTAATGGAGATTATGCTTGGAAAGGTTATCTAAGTGGAGGTTTATTTGTGATTGAGACTATGTTTAATGATAATAATAATGCCACCACTTTTGCTTATATTGTTGAATACCTTGATATGTGGCATGCTAGATTAGGTGGTGTGAATGTTCATTCTCGAAAAACAACTCATAAAAATGAAATTTCTTCCTAATCTGGATGATAGTAGCTTTGACAAATGAGAAATTTGTATTGAAGCCAAGCATGCTAGGCCTTCCTTAAAAGCTCTTACTAATAGCAAGACTAAACTTTTAAAGTTAGTTTATACTGATCTAGCAAACTTTAGAAACATAGAGAGTAAGAGTGGAAAACACTACTATATCACCTTTGTAGATGACTACTCTAGATATACAAAGGTTTATCTCCTAATATTAAAAGATGAAGCTAACAAAATTTTTCTTCTTTATAAAGCAGAAGTAGAAAACCAGTAAGATAGGAGAATAAAATGTCTTAAATCCGATAGAGGTGGTGAATATGACACTAATTCCTTAAAGAGGTCTATAAGAAAAACAATATTATGTATGAGTTTTCTGCTCATTATTTCCCATAATAAAATGGCATAGCTGAAAGAAAAAATAGAACTCTAAAAAAAATGATGAATGATTTACTAATAAGTTCTGGTTTACCTACTAAGTTCTAGTTTTCATAATAGTATGTGGGGGGAGGCCGTACTTTCTGCAAACCATATTCTTAATAGAGTACCTCATAAAAAATTAGACTTTACTCCATATGAATTGTAGAAAGATTATGCCCTTAATCTGTATTACTTGAAAGTGTAGGGGTGTTTAACAAAAGTAGGTTTGCCTGGCTTTAAAAAAGAGCACTATCAGATCTAAAATTGTTGATGTTGTATTTGCTGGGTATGCTCTAAATAGTGTTATATATAGATTCATGTTTTTGCATGATCATTTCATATGTGAATCTAGAGATTTTTTTTCTTTGAGAATGTGCTTCTTTTAAAGAAATCTAGCATAAGTACTTATATATATTTAGATGAGCATATTTCTTCCTCTAGTACACATAATGGAGATGTTCTTAATAATTATGTTAAACCTAGGAGGAATAAAAGACAAAAGACTATCACTAGTTTCGAATCTGATTTCCTTACTTCCTTTATAATTGAGATTAGTGACTTAGATTTGATAAGTGATTCTACTACTCATGATTTTTTTATAGATGAGGATCTAAAAACCTATGACAAAGCTATAAAATCAATAGATGCTAGTTTTTGGAGAGATGCCATTAATAATGAGCTAGAGTCTATTATGTATAATTACACTTGGAAACTAGTAAACTTGTCTAGAGGTTTTAGACCTATTAGTAATAAATGGGTCTTTAGAAAGAAACTTAGATCAGATCGGTTAATACAGAGTTATAAGGCAAGACTAGTTGTAAAAGGATTCACTCAAAATTTTGGAGTAGATTATTTTAATACATACTGTCTTTTGACTGAGATCTCAACCATTCGTGTTTTGTTTGCTTTAGCTTTTATTCACAAGCTGCTACTACATTAGATGGATATGAAGATAGTTTTCTTGAATAGTAATTTGGACGAGAAGATCTACATAGAGCAGCCTCTAGGATTTGTAGCACCTGGTATGGAAGATAAAGTTTATAGACTCAAAAAATCTTTGTATGGTCTCAAACAAGCTCCAAAATAATGGTACGAGAAATTTCATAAGACTATTCTTAGTTTTAATTTTATTGTTAATGGTGCAAGTGTATGTGTGTATTCTAAGATGTTTGGTTTTGACCGTGTCATCATAAGTCTGTATGTGGATGACATTTTGATTTTCAGTACAAATATAAAAGCCATTAACAAAAACAAAAAATCATTATCTACCAAGTTTAATATGACTCATTTGGGAGTGGTACATGTAATCTTAGCAGTTAAGGTTACTAAATCAAAAAAGGGATTTGCTTTAAACTAATCTTACTAAATAGAGAAAGTGTTAAAGAAGTTTAATATTTTTGATGTAATCCCTGTGAAAACTCTTTTTGGTTATAGCATACAACTGACAAAAAATAAAAGAAATAGTGTTTCTCAATCAGAGTATGCTAAAATTATTAGAAGCCCTATGTTCTTGATGAACTACACTTGGCCTGATATTGCTTATACAGTCAATAGATTAAGTAGATATACCTACAATCTTAACAATAAGCATCGGAATGCTTTAAAGCATTTGCTTAAATACCTTAAAGGTAGTATAATTTGGAGGTTGGAATTTGTCAGATACCTTGCAGTCCTAGAAGGATATTGTAGTGCAAATTGGGTAAATGATAATGATGAAGTTAGCCCTACAAGTGGGTATGTCTTTACTCTGGGTGGAGCAGCTATTTCTTGGAAGTCTTCTAAACAGACGTGTATTGCTCACTTCACGATGGAATCAGAGTTTATAGCTCTAGACTTAGTCAGGCAAGAGGCCGAGTGGCTTAGGAATCTACTTGCAAAGATTCATTTATAGGAAAAATCAACACTTCTCTATCTCTATTATGTGACTTAAAAACCGTAATTTGCATTGCTATGAGCCAAGCTTACAATGCTAAGAAGAGGCATATCCAAATAAGACATGAATCTGTAAGATATTTAATAAAGAATAAAGTACTTGCTTTGGAGTACATGAGGTCTGAAAGGAATTTAGCTGATCTACTAACCGAAATGTTAAGTAGGAAAATGGTTCTTGGTTCGTCGAGGGGGGCGAGTCTTAAGCCCAATGGTTGAGGAATACATGGTGGATACCCAACTTAGTTTTCTAAGTTCAATTTGGTCAAGGAAACCATGGAAATACTCATAGTGTACATTTGACCTATCCCTATGGCAAACGATGTACTTGCATAAGGTTGAGTTCTTACTCTTAATGAATTCATATCCCAGGGTTTGGATAGTTCTATTCAGACGGACTTGATGAATTCACCGATATGTAAGGTTGAGTTTCTTACTCTTAATGAGTTCATATCCCAGAGTTTGGGTGGACTATTGAGACGAACTTGATGAATTCACCGAATTTAAATTTGAAAGGATGAGCTTAATAAATGTTCTTAATGGTTTCATATTCCTTCTTCGGGTAGTCTATATTTAGACAGACTTGATGAAATCACCTACATAAGTGCAAATAACTAGCTATCTTCTATGAAAGACATTAGGTAGTCTTTCTAGAGTACTTACCAGCATCTTGATATGTATTGGCTAAAATTTGTTTATCTATCGCGGAACATCAATTGGATCTGATATTAGTCGTGTGTCATGAGTTAGCCCCAATCTTAATAAGTTCAAGATTCGTTCACTTGTTAAAGAGAAGAGTCACTCATTTCACTACGTACTAGTTCAAATCCACAAGATACTAGTACTTAAGTGGTTAATTTCATTGTTGCTCTTCTCATGTTTTGCCTTTTCTCATGTTTACAAAAATTTATAATTATTTTGCATTATTAGGGGAATGTTGGCAATACAAAGTGGGCAATCCCACATTGTTTGAGGAAAGGCTTCTAAAAGGGTTTAAATATAGTTTTGCCTATTACCCTCATTGAGTAATTGGGGGGTTAAAGGCCCAACACACACATGCCGCCATCGTCCTACCTGATTCATGTTCTTTTATACGTTAACACATGTTTATGACACGTACAGTGCATGTTTCTTTTTGAATAAAATTTTTGTTCCTTTTATCAGAAATATTTTTTTTGTTTTCAAAATATTTTTTCAATTGCAGAAAATCTTCTAGTTGTTGTAGATTATTTTTGGTTGAGGAAAATCCTCTACAATTTTTGAAAACTGACACTGCTATTTTACCATTTTGCCCCTTCAAAAAACAATATAAATAATAGGTCATTCTTCATATTTTTTTCACAACAACAAGCAAACAACAATCACTTTTCTGCTTTTCTTAGGTCCCCTGTTTTCTGTTCAAAAAACTTTTCTAGTCAAATTTTCGACCAAGCTTTCAACTTGAGTTTCCAGTCTACTTTTCCGAATACTTTTGAGAAGAGTAATACCAATTGTGTTCCACCTTCTTTATCCGAGTGTACAAATATTGAAGTATTGTGTTAACCTTGGAGGCAATGTCCACTACACGATTACACCGATCATAGTGGATTTACTTCTAAGATTGTGGTTCTTCCAAGGCATAGTGATTATTTTATTTATTTATGCTCAATTTATTTATCCTGCCAGTGTTAACTATTTCATTTTGCAATAGTATATTTCCAACGGTGGTTGTAGGAATGGCCATTGGTTTGAATAAGAATTGTAATATTTAGGCAATGGATAATTTTGTTGGTCATGATACTACTGATGGTAAGGATTATAAGGATCGTAATTATCATAAGGTTGCCTATTATGATTCCCTTGTTCATATCGATTGCTTTGACCGACTTGATATCCTCACTCGTAACCTTGTTTCTTTTGAGTTGTTTAATGTTGGAAATGCTAGTTTTATATATATATATATATATATATATATATATTTGGTTTTGATCTTTAAGGATATTTTCATTGGGATTAGTCATGTTTGGTCGATTCTCACCGCACCAATTATTAATACGATGTGGTTTAGCGGTTGGAAATGGTTCGCACAATTGTATCAAGAGTTTTTTAAGGTAGTTTTTGATGAATTAGAGAAAAAGGGTGGAGTCGATAGGTAGTTTAGTAGGGTAACAACAGGGGAACTATCTTGTAGTTCCTTAGTCGATAAGAGATACTTATAAGTTCATGTGTCTTACGGAAAAGTAGGTTGATAAGCAATGGTGGGCTTTTACTCATGTGCTTGGAGGCTATGGGAGATCTTGTCTTCATAAATTATCTTAGATGGATTTTGATGTGACTTGACGAGGTCGGTCAATATACAAGAAACAAATGTATGTACCTACTTAAGGCAAGATATTGTTTGTAAGTCAAGTGCTTTCGTTAGACAAACTTTTCCTTATTCTTTATTGATCAAAATAATTGACGTGATGAAAACTTCCAAACGAAGTAAAAATTCGTGACAAGCCCCTAATATTTCCTATTCCATTTTACCTTTATTTTTATTTTTTTTGGGATAATATGCACATATGTAAAATTAACTAAAAAATCAGATGAGACACGGTACAAATATGTACATATTATTAGTAATAGCATTAAAAAAGTTTTTTTTTTTGTAAAATCATGTTATATATTTTTAGAATATATTAAAAAGTTATAATAAAAAACACTAAAAAAATTAAAACATATATATTAAAATTGATGTTTAATTGTATACGTTGAGAAGATATGTGGACTATTTGTACTCGATGGGTTGATAATTTTGACAAAAGTGTTCTCAACATATATAATTCAATTATTTGGTTTGAACCTATAATCATCCATGAAAAAGATGGGAGAAATTTAGATTTTTGAATTGGAAACTTAAATAATAGTGGGAAATAGCCAAACCTACCCATTCCTTTACAACTCTCTCTCCATCATAATCAACAACACAAAATAATATTAGTAAATAAATAAATAATCCAACACCACACACTCTTATAAAAATAAAAACAAAGTTTCTTAATCAAAACCCCACTTTTCTCTCCTTCTCTCACTTTTAAACCCTTTCATATTTCCATTGTAGTTTTACCCTTTTGCTTCTTCTTCCTCATCTTCTTTCTTTCATCTATGTTTATATGTCTTCAAATGAAAAGAACGATCCACAACACAACTATGATCCTTTCCAAGGATTCAACCGATCCACCACCTTCCCATTCTTTGACGACAACAGCCCTTGCATTTACAACCAATCTGCAGCCACTCCACCACCGGCCTTTGATCCTTCATATATGACCTTCACTGACTGCTTAAATGGCTCCAACGTCATCGACTACAACTCCTTCTCGAGAGCCTTCGACATGTCTTGTTCTTCATCTGATGTTGTCAGTCCCATGGATGATAATACGGCTACTGACAACTCCAAGAAAATCCCCACTTGTGCAGATAACAATAATAATATTTCTGAAAACCCATCAACCCCCAATTCCTCAGTGTCTTCTTCCTCCAACGAAGATGAAGATTCCAGCAAAGCCAAGAAAGATAAACAGCCAAAAGGGTGTGAAGATCATGGAGATGACAAGTCAAAGAAAGTGTAGGTTTTTATTTTTTCTGGGCTTTTTAGGCAACTTTATTTTCTCATTATTATCTAGTTTGGGGATTATTAATAGCGTTCATACTAGCTAGCTAGCATTTGTGATTTTGGATTTCTACGTCACTGATAAAATTTTCTCAGTAAATTGATTACGCGTTTCTGACTGACTTATAAAAGCCTTTGAAATGACTAATCTACTTGGTATTTGTTTTTGGTAACTTTTTTTCTTCTTATTTTTCCTTTATTCTTTGTTCTGAATTCTTTTCCTCAAGCTACCAAAACCCTAATATATGATGATGATGGGACACAATTTGTATTGATTTTTAAAAAGGGTTAATATTGGGTGCAGGAACAAAGCAACAAAAAAAGAGAAACGGCAAAAAGAGCCCAGGTTTGCATTCCTCACAAAGAGTGAGATTGATCATCTTGAAGATGGATATAGATGGAGGAAGTACGGACAAAAGGCCGTCAAGAACAGCCCTTATCCAAGGTCCATCCTTCTTTCTAATTCCTATGAATGTTTTTGTTTAGAAATGGATACCATTGATAAATGACAATCAAATTAATCCGTCTCTCTCTTAACCCTAATTGCAAGCATTGTCATTATCTTAAAACGTTTGTGAAACTTTGCAGAAGTTATTACAGATGCACAAGCCCAAAATGTGGTGTTAAGAAGCGAGTTGAGAGATCATTTGAGGACCCATCGGTGGTGATCACAACATATGAAGGAAAGCATAACCATCACATTCCGGCAACTCTTCGAGGCCATGCTGCTGGGATGTTTTCCCCTCCGATCATGTCGGGGTCGATGGGTCCGACCTTCCCTCATGAATTCCTAACCCATTTCCTTCCATCATCGAGCAATAATCCAGCAGCACACGTCAACTCCATGCATCATCAAACCCAGCAGCAGCAGCAGCAGCAGCAGCAGCAGCTTCAAGTTCCTGATTATGGCTTATTACAAGACTTAGTTTCTTCCTTCACCCGTAGTCAGGCGCCATGAATGAACTTTATAGTGATCTTTATACATATATCTAGCAGGAGTTGCTGTATTAATGGAGGGTTAGTCCTAGTATGAAGTTAGGGGTCGGGCACTCCACTTCTTTTTGTTGTGCAAACTGCTACTCCTCTGATGTTTATTACCACTCTAGAGATGAAATTGTTGTAGTATTGGAGAGAAGAACATTGATTGTTCCTTAATTTGTCTCTTTTTGTATTATAAAATTTTCATATTTATCTTAATTCTTTTCATTGTTAGGCATTTAAATCTAAATTTCATATTTAGTATAAACTCAGTCTGATAATTTAATGGTTAAGAGTGTTTATCATCTTAAGTGTAACCTGAATTTAAATTGTATTAATCATATTTAAATTTTGTCTTGTTATTATAATTCACTAAAATAAATAAAAGAATTTTGGTAAGTAAAAATAAATGTTTTCATTTTTATAATTTATTATTACTTATTTAAATGTCTTTTATGATTTCTAATTTGTTGAGAGTTACACTTCATTATATTTTATTTGAATTAACTGTATTTTAAATTTTATTTTTATTTAATAATCTTTTAAATACTCTAAGTTGTATTTTTAGTTATCTATAAACTCTAAATTTTTGAAACAACAATAATGATAACTAAACTAAAATTAGTCAACTGTATTACCTTCATTATACCTGGTTTTCTTTTTGGAGTTAATTGAATGAGTAGGTGGATGTAAATATTCTAAATTTTTTTAGGATTTATATTTGATGTATTATAGTATATAATTTTATATATTTTTAATTAATTAAATTATGACACATCATCATAAAAATTTTAATTATGTGACTTCATTTGTCAATGAAATTTTATCTCAACGATAAAGTTGGAACCTTGAATACTTCAAAATTTCAATTTTAAGTTCCACCTTATGTAAATGTGTGGGTATTAATTAATTAATTAAAGTTAAATTAATTAATTAATTCAATGCTTATAATTATTGATTTTATTGTAATTGTTGTAACTTCAAGATGATATGATCTTATCTAATTCACTAAATATATAAAATTTTACAGCTCCATAGTGTTTTTTTTTTTTTTTTGTCAACTCTATAAAAACATGAATTTAGTGTATACCTAAAATTTAATAAAAGTATTATGACAATTTTTGTACTAAGAATCGAGTTGCATTTTGACTTATTTATTTAATTTGAATATTCATAAATTAACAGTTATGGAAAATTATTTACGCAACTTGAATAGCCTTAATTAATTTAGTGGTATTGATTCTTATATTATAATGATTAAGGCATGTAGTACCTACTTTCTAGGAGTGAGTAAAACTCGATTCGGTTTTTAAAAATTGAAAAAAAAATTTGAATTTCTACTTAATCGAATCGAGTTATTCGAGTCAACTCAAATAAATAAATCAAGTTTCAAGTTCGAGCCAAGTTGAATTTATAATTCAAATAACTCGAATAATAGATTGGTGTAAATATCCTTTTGGTCCCTGCCAATTTTGAAAATAAGCAAATTGGTCTCTCTCAACAAAAAAATAAAAAAATTCAAAATAATTTTCAAAATTCCAAAATTTATATTTTTAAAAAAATTCTAAATAATATATAAAGTTAAAATTTTTAAAATTTTCTAAAATAATAATTTTAGAATCTAAATAATTAATTAACTATTCAAGTTTATCATAATAAAATATCTTATTTTTTATTATTTTGCTTTAAAAAAGTTTTCAAATATATATAGTTTCAAACTTATTCTATAACATGGAAATAGTTATATTATAATAAGATTTTAATTTGACATATTTAATTTTTTTTAATTTAACTCGAACAATTTCACTCCATTTAACTCGATTCAATTCGAAAAAGTTTCAAATCGAGTTGAATGATAAAATAGGACTCATCAACTCGATTAACTCGAAATTCTTTAACTCAGTTCGATCGAATGCTCACCTAAATAACTTCATTTTAAAGATAATTAAGGCTTGATGATTAGTTTAGCTTAAGTATGCTTAAATAATGAATGTATCTATGTATAGCACGCCTAATTCTTTTTATGTCAATTGTCTTTATAGGTTACATTTATAAACCTAGCTATAACAATTTTAAATATCTTAAATTGTGTATTATATATAAACATATATACATGATAATGAAATTCATATTTTCAAAAATAAAGTTTGAAATTCCACACAAAATATTAATATTTTAATTATGTTGAAAAACCTTTTTCATAAAAATTTATATAAAAAAAATGAATTTTAAATATTATTAGTTTGACAATACATAAAGAGATGACACCTTTGTCTATTATAGTGAGGGGTGGTGGACTTTTTTGGAGTACTATCTCTTATTCTTTATTTATTTATATGTGAAAAGGATTGATATACTGCTAATATTTTCCTAAATCTTTGTTTAATTCCCTCTATGTTCATGTAGATTTAATATATAATTTTTTTAATATACAATCACTCGAGTAAATATAGTAATTTACAGAATGGGAGTATCCTATAGTTATAGTGCTAGATTAATACATAATTCTGAATCGTAAAATACTTGCACAAATAGCTATCTCAAATAGGAATTGTCTTAATATGATTTCCAGTGAGATTAGAAAATAAAGAGATCGGAAGGAATCCAATGAAATGCTTTAAATGAAATGGGGTTCCCTCGAGAATGAATTCGGAGAAGGTAAAGTAGAAATTAATATGATAAAAAATTATGATGCTAATAAGGTCATCAAAACAAGATGAGCGAAGACCCTCAATTAAAAAAAAAAAGACTCTTTTTCTTCCCCAACCAAATTCAATTCTTTAATTTATTTTTTCTTATGGCACAACAATTTTGATTATTAGATTTTTTTACTAAAGCATCAGTTTACCTTTGATAATTCTGAATCAATTGAAGGGGTAAGCCTATTTATTTCTGGTTCTAAGAGTAATAGTTCTAGTGGTCAACTTGCTTCCTTCAAACTATTTCTCATTATTAAGAAAAAGTAACGAAGATAAAATACGAGTTTATATAAAAAAATATCTATATTGTTAAATTATTTGGTTAATTTTCTAAAATATTATTCTTATATAAAATAATAAAAATGTGTCTCTATATATTCTGTAATGAGAGAATTGTTAAAGTCAAAGGGGCAACTAACACAAATATAGAAATAAGATTTTTTTTAAAAAGGGTTATATGTGTGTATTAAGAACAAAAATTAAGGTTTGGATTAAATTAATTGCATGAGAATCCAAACCAACTTTTAGTTAATGAACCAAACAACAAAAATTCTTAAACTGTTCACACTTAAGCTTGGTCTTGTTTTTGACTACTTCAATTTTTATTTTATTTTTTTCTTGTCATAAAAATTAAGGAAAACAAAAACATTTTTTTAGGTACGACATGTTTTGTAACCTGTTGGTGGATGTGGAAAATTCCAAACCCAGAAACTGCCAAATTGCCCTAAGTTAAACATCATAATATATATGGTTGACATTGATTTATATTTATATGAAATTAATTAATTAACAATATAAGTTAAGTATGACCTTGAGAGTCTAACAATTTATCATACATGCCTCTATAACTACCATATATTTACGTTAGTTTGTATACCATGCTATACGTGACCAAGTCGGGAAATGGATCTTTGATTTTAATAGATTTATGGGGAGTTGTTTTGTATTTGAAGCTGAATTGTGGAGCATCTTAAATGGATTAGACATCTTGAGTGACCGAGGCTACGATAATGTGTTAGTTCAAACAGATAGTCTTGAAGTGACTACTGCCATACAGGAGGGACGAACAGGAGGATCCAATTCTGTTTTGGTTAGGAGAATTCTTTAGTGGGTTACTCGGTTTAATTATTGGAGCATCTGTCATATCCCCAGAGAAGTGAACCAGGAAGTTGATTGACTGTTCAAATTGGCTAATTTAAATACTCAGTGATTAAAAGTATTTGAATTATCCCCATTTGGGGGGAATGAATTATGTGATGTAATTTGTCCTTTTTTATTTTTTTTGTCACTTAAAAAAATTAAATGAGTTAATTGATTGGTAATAATTCCACATTCGATATAATAAAATCCATAAATGTAAAGTTATGAAATAAACAAATATAATTAGAGTTTTTTAACCAACTGGAATATAAAAATAATAACAAATAGAATTATAGAAATTTTATTTTTAAATTATATATTAAAAAATTAATAAGGACCGAATTGAATTGAATTGAATCGAAAAATATAACCTTAAAATTAAAATAAAGGGTTAAAAGAGAGACATAAAATTAAATTACCAAATAAGGTTTTTTTTTTTTTTATATAAGGCCTAAAACTATTCATATCATCTTTTCACCTTTAAATAGGAGGATAAACATGTTTTAGCACACTCGAACCCACATCCTTGAGAAATTATTTTATGAACCCTTTCCACCACATTATTTATGGTCCCGTCCAATTAAAAGAAGATACATCATTTTTTTTTTCCACATCATATGTATATTTAAACTCAACTTCCAAACCAAAGATAATGTGTCTTCTTTCAATTGGACGCGATTATAAATGTAATAGTGGAAAGGGTCCATAAAATAATTTCTTTACATCCTTTTATTCTAGCAACAATATCAATATTTAGTTGGCACCATTTTGAAAAGAAGTTTTCGTAAATGAATTTAATTTTCATTGAATGGCTAGAAAGAAACCCTGAAACAATAAACTTATCCGCCACTTTTATTGTCGTGGTGTAAGGTTCTCGGATCATTGTAAACCACTTTTTTTTTTTTTTTTTTTGTTAACAATTAGGGTTTCACATTCCCAAAACATAAATTAATGACAACGAGAGGGAAAAACCCGATGATACCAACAAAGTGAAGGGTTGATATTCTTCATTTTCTTAATTTTTTTGTTAAAGAATATAAATTTTTTATAGAGTTAAAAAATCCATCTTGAGTGATTTTTTCAAAGCTCGAAAAATGTTAAATATAACAAAGAAAAAAAAAAGGAAAAAAGTTGGGCCTTAAAACAAGAGATTCATTTGTAAAAAACAGGGGGATTACAAAGTAAAGGCTGCAGAGATATCTCTAGCATACAACCAAGTACCAATTGCTGCAGAATGGACAAAACAAACAAGGCAACAAAGAGAGAAAACCAGCAATGAACAACCAAAACTGAAAAAAATTATACAGAACAAGCGAAATTGCATCAAATTACCAGCAAGCAGAAAAAGGGCAGTGTCGATCAATTCCTACTTTTGCCATTGCATCTGCCAAACAATTAATTTCTCTGCACGCGAAAGTAAATCTAACTTCCCCGATCTCCATGATGAACCTATCAATAAATTCACGAACATCCCAATACACCCACGGTTTAGAGCTTGGATCATTCACCCATTGAACAGCATTGGCAGAGTCGGATTTGATAATCAAATTAACTTTGTCAAACCAACCGGTTTTGGTGAATACCTCCAAGGCTGTTTTGATTGCTAATAACTCGGCCAAATTAGAGCAAATAACCTGAAGTGGATAAGAAAATGATGCGATAATAGAATCCTTGTCATTCCTGAGAACACCTCCACATCCGCCAAGCTCGACTGCAATTTTGACAGCTCCATCGACATTAAATTGAATAATATGTGAAATTTGTGTAAATTGACAATTGAATCCGATTTTGATTGATTATTGATTGTATTGTATGTTTTTGTCAATCCATAGCTACGTCGACCTGGAATACTCGAAAGAAAAAGGAAAAGCTAAAATCGTCGATGAATAACTCGGAGTTCTCGATTTATGTTTTTATAAATTGAGTTGAATTGATAAATTGAGTTGAATTGATACGATTTTGATTTGGTTAGAGATGTATAGGACTAAATTGAAATGGATGAAAAATATTGATTTGCAATGAAATATATATATATGAATGATGATTGGTTGATGAATTGAAATGATGTTGTACAAACTACATTCGGAAATTGATAAATTGTTACCATATTGATTGCTCAAACTTGACAAAGTCAAATATAGTTGGCGGTGGACACCTTAACAACAAACACGACTAACGCAACTCAAACCCAAACCACATGTAAGGCGATGAACACCTTAACCGTTAGTGATGGGATTATTATGTCTTCTTTATTTTGAATAAAAGTTGATTATGTCGTTTTATATCTTTTATAATGTTTTAATTGTTTTTTTATGTAAAATAAGAGTTGGGAATCAATTGGAAATAGTTCACCAAATATATTTCCATTACTATAATTTAGAAAGTAATTAAATGATTAAAAAAATCCGACATATAGTATCCAAATACATATTTCCTAAAATATTTAAAAACCTAAATGTAAATAATGTATAGGATTAGATTTGATTATGGGTCAGGTTAAATTCGGCTTGGTTAGGTTGGTGCAGAATTTTAGGATCGTTTTTTAGGCTTAAGTTTGGCCTGACTTCAAAAATTGGCTTAAAATTCTACCAAGCCCAAGTCAGATTAAAAATGCTAAACCTGAACCCGACTCAATTCACCCGTATTCATTTTTTTAGATTATTTTTATATAAAAATAAATTTAAAAATATAATACATCAATTACACTAAAAATCTTAAAATAAATAGATCTCAACAAATTGAAAATACATTAAAAAATCGTTATATTTAGATAATACTAAGATAATTGCAACTTAGCAAGCAAATGTCTTTGAAATAATAGCAAAATTAACAATAAAATAAGAGTTATACAATATCCCAACAATAACAATAAAATAGTAGCAATATAATAATGAAATGATAGCTAAACAACAATGAAACAATAGCGAAATAGCTGATTCAAGTCGGGCCAAGCCAGGGCCAAAAATCCTACTTGAGGTGGCCCATTTAGAAAACAAGTCTTATTTTTTATCCAAACTTATTTTTCAAGAATATATTTTTCTCAAACCCTTCCACTTAGCCCGGCCCATGATCAGGTTTATATATGATTACGTTCAGTTAATTATATTTTTAAGTGATTAATCATGCATCATTTTAAAATATTAATCATGTCGATTGAGTGTTAACTCGATTGATATGAGTATTATTGTCAATATAGAAGGACGTGGATTCGAATGCGTTGAAACACATTATCCTCCTATTTATACAGGTTGAGGAGAGGCTATGGTTAATTTTAAGTATTGTGTCAAAAATATATATATATATGGTTAGAACCTATAATGAGATTATTCAATATATATATTAATCATATCTTAATTACATATATAACGGATTTTATTAGGATGAATTACATTTATTTCGGAAAAATATGCTTTTTGTGTTTATTTCATGAAACCGTTGCTAAAAATACTCAATTTAACTGCCTCTTGGAAAAGGTCGAGTAAATAATACAGAAGATAAAAGTTTTTCATTAGGAATCATATAGTATTTTGTTTTCTTAATTCAAAAATAGGTAAATTAGTTTTTATACATTAGATCAAGGAGCAAATTGATATTTTTATTAAAAATTTCATCTATTTTTATGGTTAAAAATTACTTCATATACGTCAAATTAAGGTACACATGGCACGTCACATGTAATTATCTAGTTAGTCGGTTAGTGACATGAGTTTTTAACAATAAAAATTGATGAAGTTTTTACTAAAAATAATCAACTTCCTTTTTAATATAATTTAAAAAGATTAATTTATTATTTTTTTGAATAAAGATAAAATAGAGAATAGGAGTTTTAACAGTACTTTTACCAGTGCATTGTCATAATAAACGCCAAAAACACTACATAAAGACATCAGTGACGACAACACATTTTCCTGAATTCAATATCGACGACGGAAAAAAAGCAGAAATACTAAAACAAACATCATAACATCCATCCAACTCCAACTAAGATTGAAATTAAACCCAAAATATCATTATTGAATCCGTTACTAATCCAAGAGAAGAAACATGAACTGAGCAGCATCAAGCAAACGCTTAGCTTGAACCATATAGCTCAGCAGCTCCGCCGGGACCGGAACATCGGCATACTTCCTAAACGCAAAAACGCATTGAAGCAGGTCCAAATGCGCCATCCTGGCCAAAACATGAGCGCTCTTATAATCCGAAACTTCTATCTTCGTCAATCCATCCCAGAGCGTGTTGGAAGCCGACAACATTGTGTCTCTACACACTCGGTACGTTGTTTTCAGACGGACCGCCGCGGTGTTTTGGTACAGATGATCCGCACATTGATGTGCGTACGTTGTCTGAGAATACATGCAAAAGAGGATTGAATATGTCATGTTGGAAACATTACTAGATTCTCGACCAGTATCGGATAATATGCAGTTGAGACATACATCTGGTTCTAGGGTTTGGTCGCATAGTTTTCGGACAAACGTCTTATCATCTGCCTTGACTGGTTTAGAGGCTGACAGAAGAAAAACAAGTAAGAAAATCTGAGTAACAATGGTGAAAGCGATGCCTTTGATATCCATTTTATAGTTCTCTGTAAAATCTCAATGATATTCAATTTTTTCCTACTTGGTTATAGCACTAATAAGGAAATAAAGGGTACCAACAAAATCCAATACATCAATTCAAATATAAAAGGGAATTAAATAGTACATTAATTACATTTTTTAAATAAAATTTCAAATTAATCTGAAAATTATATCATAACTGTTGAAATTAATTTTTCAGTCAAATAAATAGTTAAGACTTTTTTATTTTAGTGAATCATTCAACATGTGAATGTAACATTAATTATAGCAATTTAATTATTAAAAAAAACTATAAAAATACATTAAAATTAATTTAAATTACAATGAATATTATTAAAATTTTCTCTTATTTCAATGGCGACTTGTTTGTTTGCGTCAAATGAGGGATCTGATTTAATGCCAACTTAATGATTAGCCCTTTATATCTGCAAATTTCCAATTTAAGTAAAAACCGCCTTCCAAACCTTTTCCATGTATTTAATGCACAACCAGTTGTCTTGCAATTGTTGGTTTCACGATTTCCATTAATTTTCATTACATCAATTCAAATATACAATTAGGAGAAAAAAAAAAAACTTTGTTGATAATAAAAAATAACTTCTATCAACATAATAAAAATTTTAATTTCAGTATCAATAGAACATTACGAGATATTGATAATTAGTTTTGTTACAATTCAAGCATGACATATTTAGAGTGATTAGAAGTAATTATCGTGATAAGGAAATCAACCCTGAATGCAAAATTGGCAAAAGAATCGAGCATCCACCAAACTGGAAAAAACAGCGAGAAAACTCCTAAAATCACTTGCAAAAGTAAGACTACATGCATAAACAAAACTAAAAACTTTCAAAAGTGAAGATTTATTAAACAATGAAAAATAAATAAGACAACATATAAAACTTAAAGACAACACGGGTTCAAATTGACTCATGAAATCATTTATTATTTTAAAATAGAAACAAATTAAGAAGTTGACAAAGAACCACTATTTGAATATCTACGGCCAACCATTTTCTAAGAAAAAATATTGTTGCCCGGTGAAGGTTCAGCAATAACACCATCATTTGTTCATCATAATTTAGGAAGATAACGAGGATATCCACAAAATAAATTTGTAAACTGAAAAGAGAGAAAATAAATGGAGCGAATGACTCATAAAATATATTTACAAACTGAATACACATAGAGTGAATAAAGAAAAAAATAGAAAATTGGTGGGAGGAAAAAAAAAAAAAAAGACTAAAACCACCATTGAAAAAGAAGCAAACCCCTTGGAAGTTTTTCAAATAATTAATCAATGTTTATGTGTTCTAAGGTAAAGCGTATACTTTTTTTTTTTACTAAAATTGTATAATTGGTATCAACTACTCTTTACATTTTGTAAAAATTGATAAATTAATTATTATTTATGTTAAATAAACATATAATTTGTGTATGTAATATGTAAATGTAAAAACATCACGATGATTATAACAATGTTAGTGATTTACAAAATTGTATAAAATCGAATATTCATGTATGTAACCAGGGGCGAAGCCAGAACAATTTTGTAAGGGGGCCGGAAGAAATTTTAATTTTTTATAGTCTATATCTTTATAAATTTTAAAGGATTAAATTAAATTTTTATAATTTTAGGGGGGCCAAAGTGCAATTTTACCTTTACTAATTTAAAATTTTTAAAAATCTTAAGGGCCTAAATAGAAATTTTACCTTTTAAGGGGCCGGGGCCCATGCCTGCCCCCCTGGATTCGCCTCTGTATGTAACTATGTAAAACTAAAGTTCAGTACTACATTTCACATTAAATCTAAATTCATGTGTAGCTTTAAAATTACGGTAGAGGTCACCCAACTATGACTTTTTTTTTTTATGATCACCCAACTATGAAACGTTAGAAAATGATCACCCAAATATTAGTAAATTTCCTTTTTTATCGCCCAACTATAAAAAGTTAAAAAATAATAACTCAACTATTCAATTTTGTCTTTTTTGGTCATTAGTTGGCTAACGTAAGAATGGAAACACCTAAAAATCCAAGATAGTTGGGTGACCAAAAAAGACAAAATTAAATAGTTGAGTGACCATTTTGTAACTTTTCATAATTAGGTGACCAAAAAAGAAAATTACTAATAGTTAGGTGACCATTTTGTACTTTTTCGTAGTTGGTGACTAAAAAAAAATCATAATTAGCTGACTACTAATGTAATTTACCATTTGGTAAAAGAGTAAGACTGGTACAAACTAAAAGATGGCCCTCGGCTACAACCTTTCAAACCTTTCAAAATGGTCATATAAGACATAATCTTTACAAAAGTGCTTAAATAAGCTTTTTTCATGCACTTCAGCTCAATTTATAGTAAAAAATTATGTGAATGCATACATGTTTGAAATGAAACACATAACAACTAAATCAGATATTGCTTCAAAATAAACTAATAAAAACATAATTTGAAACAAGATATACGACATATAAAAAGCCCTTATTTAAGCATATTTTGAAAAAATTTGGCCCTTATTTGAGCACTTTCAAAAAGGTTTGGCATTTATTTGACCATTTTGAAATGTTTGACTTTTTTATGTATTTTTTGTAATAGTTAGACTTTTATATGATCATTTTAAAAAGTTTAACCTTTATGTGAGTAATATCTAAAATGTTGAGGCCAATTTGAGCATTATCCTTTTTTTTAACGTTTTCAATTAATTTTGTGTTTAGTTGGACAAATGTTTATCAAAATTATAAAAAAAAAAATTTATTACCATATGAGTTTAATTAGTAAAAGTACAACGAAGGTCTTTATATTAAGAGTCAGATTACATTTTGTCTCCTCTAATAAAAATAATGGGCAAATTAATCCATGTATATTAAATAAAATAAGCAAACTAGCCATTCTGTTAAAAAATTCATACATTTCTATTATTAAAAATTTGTCAATTTATATCAAGTATGAAATACACATGACACATCATATATAAACTGTCTGACTATTCTACCAACTGCACCAGCTTTTAATAATAAAAGTAGATGAAATTTTTAACCAAAAAAATAAATTTACTTTTTAATTTAACATTCAGCGACTAATTTATTTATTTTTTAAATAAAAGTGATCAAATAAAACCTGACAGTTAAATATAAAAACTAAAAGTAGTGTAAAATATGATTATATATATCCTTAATAAAAATAAAAATAAAAAAATACATAGCATGAATTTTCTTTTTATATTAATAATATACCCCTAAACCTCTAGAAACTGCAAACGGCGGGTAGACCACTCAACAGAAAAAGTGTTAAGGCACGCATTACAAGTCAAACATTATTATTACACTTTACAATAGGAAATTCAGACAACTAATCTAAAACGTGAAATATACACATAGATGACATTTTACCTGTAACCAACCAACCAAACATTCCATTTCTACTTCTCAAACCTTAATTCTTACTTCTTTTATGTATCATTATGAACTTTATACTAATAGCATAAATGTAGAGATTGTGATTTGGGAAGGTCAGCTTAGAAGGAAAGCATATGATGAAATCTGAAAACAGGAAACTGATTACGGTGAGCTCTGAGGCGACAATAAATCATGAATCAAAGACTGAAAAAGAAAGATTGAATACTCACACATGCAATCATTACAAAGTGCAAATCAAAATGATCATTATCATCCAAAGAACATTAATTGAATCCCCAAGAGGGGGTAAAACAAGAAAAATATAAATAAAAATAAATAATAATCATATTATATAGTAGCATAATAAAAGACAGCCCACCAATCCCAGAGACACACCTGTACAGCAAGAACCATTTTATCTCTTTTTTTTTCTTTTTTGGATGTTAGCCTTTCATCTGCTTGAAAGCTGCCTTTCATCCCTCTGCTTTGCCCAAGAAAACAGCTGATGATGCTCATGCCTGTAATTCAAAAACCCTAACGTGCTTTTTTTTCTTCATGCTGAGAGAGATTCATCTCTTCCAATGCACCAAATTTCTCCAACATACAAACAAACTTTGAGATGTACAAGTATCAATGGGTAGCTGAAAAGCTTTAAATACTACACCAATTATTCACCATGTCATTGCTTTTTTGTCAGTAGTCCTATTACTCATGCGTCGTCTTGGTTACGCTGCTCTGTGATTCCCCGGCCTTGCTCTCCGCGTCCGTTGGTTCCTTCAATGATTCGATTTCCATGCTGGCTGTTCGGCTCTTTCTGTTCCTCCGGTCCTGAATGATGAGATTGAAGAAGACTGATATCAGGGTTTTGTCAACGGAGCTTGTAGAGTACAATGACCATGCAAAAACAAGCACAAGCGTAGGACAACATAACCATATATGAATGAAAAAAAGTTTTAAGGCCAAGTTGAGAATGGTACAAGGAGCTACAAGAAGCAAAACAAACTAGAATGAGATTCAGAAACTACAAAATACCGTTATTTTAGGGCTAATAGAATTCAAGAAAAAATCTCCGGTAAACAACCATCAACAATCAATTGGTAGGAAGTAGAATGCTAAGACATTGAAAGCACTTTACAGTACTAACTGTCTGGTTTATAGATGGACTCGGGTTTTACAAGCCAAAAGAATAGTATTGTATGTATCGCAAGATAGACGTGCAGTAAACACTAGGTCATAATGAATGTCATGTAAGAGCATGACAACAAACTTGAGCATCACAAATTCAAATAATATCGAAAATACTTCAGGGACGTCATAATTCGTGCTAAGCCTTTATATCGTAGTAATTAAAACAAATTAACTAGCATTGAGACATTCACGCGAACTCATACTCGGGATAGGTTTTCTGCCTAGTAGGATTCTCCACTGTTCTTTTCTTTTTCCAAGTGAATCGTTTAGAGTGAAGGGATGGCAGGAGATGCAACGGAGAAATGCTCTATCAAAGATACTGAGTATCCGGCTCACTACCAAATATGCTGAAATTTGCAAACCATAATTCAAAAGAAATGCACTACACCTAGTACATTAATAATTCATGAAAAAAAAAACCATACAGCATATACATGAAAATAACATTAAATTCCAAAAAACAGGGAACTTATACCTCACGAAATGGATATTCATCAGCTTCAAGCATTCGCACAACCTGAGTCATTTTGGGTCGCTTATTTGCATCAGGATCAACACACCTAAGTGCCACCAAAAGGGCACGTTTAAGAGCACGTGTGGCAGGTCTAGTTTCAAGATTCGGATCCACAACTTCCTCTGCTCTTCTTGTTCCAACCATCATCTTAAGCCACTCAACAAGGTTAACCTGCAGTAGGCATATGGTTTGCTTATGAGAAATTCTTGAAGAACTTAGCGATATACAATCAAACACAGTGAGGGGGCAAAAAGAGGAGAATTTGATGGAAAAAGTGTTAGCATGTATTAATTATCACCTCATTTGCTGGTCTGCCATAGTCAACAGGGTCTCTTCCAGTGACAGCTTCAAGCAGAAGAACACCGAAGCTGTAAATATCACTCTTCTCATTTAACAAGCCAGTGTTAGCATATTCTGGTGCCACATAACTGCAAGTCACATACAAGATTTTCAATCCGCAGATACTTGGAATTCAAATAAAATAATAAATAATTGCTGGAGAGAACAAGAACTTAAAAGAGTTACCCAAAAGTCCCCATAACTCTAGTTGTGATATGACTCTCTCCTGAACCCAAGAGCTTGGCCAGTCCAAAATCAGAAACCTTGGCATTGAAATCATCATCAATCAAGATGTTACTTGATTTTATGTCCCGGTGAACAACTTTGGGTTCTATTGCTTCATGCAAATAAGCAAGCCTGCAACCAGAAACACCAGCTTTGTGTCACACTTCAATTTTTAACTAACAAAAAGTAAACAAAACAAGAAGCTTTAAGTTTGAATGGTGACTTACGCCTTGGCAGTACCAATAATAACCTTCATGCGAGCCTCCCAAGTAAGGGTACCATGCTGGCGCATTGCCCCGTGTAGCCATTGTTCCAAGTTACCATTATTCACATATTCATATACCAGCATCCTATGATAATCAACCAATAATTACAGTTATAATCTCATTTGCAGCTAATCATACTCAAATAACTATGAAGACAGATAGGATGATAAAAAGTCTAGCCTGCATTACATATTAATAAACAATTACGGTTAAAAGTGAATCTGCAAGAAATTGACAAATAAACCAATGAAACACATTTGAGTTCACCTGTGAACTCCTTCTATGCAATAACCCAAAAGCCGCACAAGATTCTTATGACGAACATGACCAATGGCCTCCACTTCCACCCTAAATTCTTTTTCAGCCTGTCCCCTAGACATCCAAATGCGCAATTTATTACAAAACATCCTTTTTAAGAACCAAGAATTAAAAGAAAATAAAAAGTGTCTCAAATATATCCTTACAGATTATTAAGAATTTTCTTAACTGCTACTTCAGTTCCATTGATCAGTCTACCCTTGTAAACCACCCCATATCCACCCTCTCCAAGCACATTCTCTGCTGCGAAGTGATTTGTGGCGAGATCGAGATCCCTAAGAGTAAACCAGTGACCCCACCCAAGATGTGAAATTTCTGGCAGACCAACTAAGGGAGAGGCTGTCACTAGTCCTCCATATGACAATGAAGACTGCTTTCGAACCGTTCCGGAGCTCCCTTCTTCTCCTGAATGAGAACTAAAACCTCTCTCGTGATGGTAAATTGAGCTGCATTGACTTGCATTATCAGGATCACTCGATTTGCTCATCCCCAGATGAGCTAACATTCTCTCAGAATTCTTATCATTCGATTTATCATTAACAGAAAGGAATAAACTTTCTGGTTGATCATTGAATCTCTGAACTCCAACCTTGTCAACCTTGATTTCCTTTGAGACATTTGGTATCTGAGAAAGCAAGAACTTGTCTACAGATCGTCTGGATCTTCTCCGAAATGTAACCCAAACAGACAAAATACCAAGAATCAACACTATAAATGCCCCAACAGATATACCAATCAAAACCCAAAGTTTTAGACCCAAAAATGATGTCTTCTTTGATAACTCAGCATTTAAGGCACCCTGAGATGACATCTCTGATCTTCTGGACTTTAAGAGTCAAAAATTATATTCAGCCTCTTGTACACAATATCAGAATCTTAAGACATTCCTACCTGCATACCAGAACATGTCATATAACACCAGAAACATCAAAATGTGACATGTTTAATCCTTTTAAAGATTCATAGACTCATTTTTGGAGAAATGCTATGGAGAACAAGCTAGATGTGATTGACATTTCATCCATTCTCATAAAACCCATCCTTGCATTCAAATCTAAAGACCCAAAAAAGTAAATAAATCCCATAAGATTCTTGGCTTAATCTTCACCCACCGAAAAGAACAGAAAAAGAAGAAAAGGAAAAGTAAAAAAATAATAATAATAACAGGAGAATCTGATACCACATTTAATGAAGTTCATGAGTGAAAAAACAAAAAAGAAAAGAAGAAAAAACCCCCACATTTTTTATGAACTTAAACAATCAAGAAAAACCATTCAATAAACAAGTCAGACCAATTAAATTTTACAATAAACTTATATTCCATGATTAAGTACACCCAAACGAACTCCATTTCTCTTGAAAATGAATAAACTTGTAAAAAAAAACAAAAGAATCACTTATGATCCAAGTAAGAGACAGATAAAGTAATATAAAAAGAGAAAGAAAGAGAGAGCATTTACCTCGATCTTCTTCCTTGAGCATTCAAAGAAGCAAAGAAAAAACAAAACCCTTAAACTTTAGCATCCGAATGAGCAAAAAAGATAAGTCAAGGCAATGCAAAACAAAACAAACCCCCCCCCCCCAAATGCCTGAAAAAGGGTAAAGCTGCAGTTGCAAAGGGAAAGAGTAGTTTACAAGTAGAGACCCTTTCTTTTGGTGCTGCTGTTGTTGTTTGCCTTCCAAGTGGGCAAAAAGAAAAAATTCAGCTTCAACCAAAAATGCATATATATTACATATATAAAGAGGGAAAAAGGCCAAATATATAATTAAAAAAAAAGGGGGAAAAGAAAAGGAGAAGGGGTGGGTAAAATGGTTGGTGGGTCTTGGGTGTTTGAGGGGAAGAGAGGGACCGGACCTCAAAGAAAGCTGGAAAGGAAGCTTAGTTTGCAATGGAGGAAACCAGAAGAGAGAGAGAGAGAGGAAATAAAAAGGAAACAGTGAAGGAAAAGCAAAATTGAGGTGAACTCATGGAAGTGGGCACTTATATTTTGGGATAATAAAAAATTCAATCCAATCCTATGTCAATGGATAATTTATATCAACACCAGTTGAATTTAATTTAATGAACAAAAATGTTTTGAATTTAATTTCACTCCATAGATTTTGCTCTTTTCTTTTCAATTTTTTATTAATTTAAATATGAAATATTTATTTTATTTTATAAAAGTTCTAATTAATTTTAATTTTAAGAGTAAATTACACAAATAATCATCTAATTATTAGTAAAATTCTTTTTAGTTGATTTATGAAAAATTATAATGATTTTATCTTTTTTTTATCACTCGATTTTTAATTATTTCTATTTTTATATTATTAGTTAATGATAGAAAAAGATAAAATTAAATAATTAAATGATATTTAAGTAATATTCAATTAAAGACATGAATAAAAAAAGTTTTTTTTCAAAAACATGAAATTGAGGATTTAAAGAAAAAGAAAAAAAAGGTCAAACCCAAATCCAGCAAGGTTGGCTTGATGTTTACTTATTTAAGTTGTCTAAAATTAATTTTCAACCAATAAATTTTTTATTTTTCAATTGAAAGAATTAATTCTTAAATTTCATTTTCAAGAAGTTAGAATGTCTTAATCTCTCATGAAAATGGCTTTGAAGGTATGATTCAACCCTCTCATCCATAGACAACTCCACTGTACTTTAAAATATATTTTAGAGATTTATTCAAATTAAATAATTTTAAAGATAATTCTATTTAAATTTAATTATATAAATATTAATATAAATGTATATTTTTAATACTATATTACGATTGAGAGAATTGAATTGAGATTGATTTGGATTTTTTTTTTAAAAAGATATACCTAACACATAACCTCTACTCATAAAAAAAATTATAATGGATGGTAAAATTTTAGAACGATCGTGGATATTAAGATCTTTTTACAAATTAGTCCATTTATTATTAAATGGATTAATTTCGTCTCTATATTATTAAAAAGAATCAATTAAATCCAGACACATATTATATTATTTAAAAGAAATACGTTGAATTTTTTTTCAATTTCATACAAAAAGATTTCATTTATAGAAATATAAAAATTTTGAAAATATTAAATCTGTTAAATAATAAGTGATAACGCTATTCCAATTTAACCTTATTTAATTCTTTTTAATAATATAAAAATTAAATTAATTCATTTAAGAGTAGAAAAACTCTGGAGTAAATTCACTTTGAACATTTCATACTATCAAATTTTATTTTAATTTTTTGTAATAAATAAGAATGGATATGTATTTACATATTTATTTCTGATTGATTTCATGTTTTAAAAATGGTTGATTAAATTAAAGGAAGGGTCACTATCTTCAACCATTCAACTAAGACATCTTACTAGGATTTGGTAAGAACCCAATTAATCTATGATTAAACAGAAACAGATCACATTACTCACCTTTTTTATTCAACTTACAATCCTTCTTAAACCTATTTATGCTTCATGCAATTTCATGTTTATTATAAAATTTAATATATATTATTCATATTTAAATTTTTTTTAAAATGTAACTAATTCAACTATATTAAGTAAATATTATTGACCCAAAAAAAATTAATTGATAATGTATTAGGACTAAATTGCATTTTTGCCCCCTCAATTAAAAAAATGGGTAAATGAGTCCTTGTACGTTAAATAAAATAGTAAACTAGCCATTTTGTTTGAAATCTCGTCAATTTCTACTATTATAAATTGGTCATTGTATCTCTACACGAGGTACACGTAGCATGCCACGTGTTACTATTTGGTTATTCTATCAATCAAACCCGTTTTAAACAGTACAAATAGATTAAATTTTTAACAAAAATGATTAATTTTCTCTTTGATTTAACATATGGAAATTAATTTGTTCATTTTTTTAATAGAGGGGGGCAAAAAACAATCTGACTCCTAGTACAGGGACCTCCATGATACTTTTACCATTTTTTATTTTTTATTTTTTATTTTTTTTGCAATGATTCATGGGGTAATAATGTCAATCAAAATTGGACCAAACATGAATACCTAATCTTGTGTTGATATTTTATTAGTTTTGCTAAGTAAACAAAAGTGACTTCTATTGGGGATATAATTATGGGTTTAGGGGAAAAAAAAAAGCCCCTAATGGGGGAAGTTAATACAGACTTTGATCTGAAGCATAACTTTTTCCATAAAGTTTGTCTCAATTAAATCTAATCTCTTTTCTTTTTCCCCAAAATCTCCTCTTTTTCTTCTATCAGATTTACATTATTGAATTATTACAAAAAAAAAAAGGGGGAAATGTAATAATAATTATAATAATGAGTTGCATTTGTCTTCTAGGTTAAGATTATTAATTATTTAACTAAAGCAGTCTTCTTCTTCTTCTTCTTTTGTAGTTTCAGATAATTCTGTCTTTTGTTCTAATGTTTGAAAACGGAACTATCAAGATTTCATGAGTCTCAAGCTTTTCTTTAATTTTCTAATATTTCGATAATATTTTTTAAATAATTATTTTATCTCGTAAATTGAGTTAAAAAACGTCGATTGAATCTTAGCTCGGTTATGATGGACATTATTGTCAATGCAAAAACACATGAATTCGAATGTATTAAATCGCATTATCCTCCTATTTATGGGTTGTGGATAGACTATGGGTATTGCTAAGTAAATACTTTGCCAATGGACATTTTTCTATCGATCTATTTCGATATATTGCTTCAAATTTATCATTATTTTTTTAAAAAGATTTGATATATATATATATATAATAAATATTTACAAATATTTCATGAATTAAATAATAAGATTATCTCATGCTATGCATATGACAATTCATTATTTAATAAATTTAAAATAAATAATAAATATTATATTTTATATTTTAAAATTCATTTTTCTTGTACCTACACCATATTCTAACCAAAATGGGCAAAATCAACTAGTAAGCATTAGTACACTTGATACCAATTGGAATTTGCATCGAAAAAAAATTTAGAGTTTATTGTTTTGATTTACTACCAAAAAGAGCATTCAAGTCGGTACGGGAACGAAATTGATCACCTTTTTTCTTTTTGTTTTTAATATAATCACGGTGTTTTCATTCGTTTTACAATCTAAGACTAAGATTTAAATTCGGTTCAAAATTTTGGAGAAGAAATCCGTTTTCACTTCTTCCAACCATATGATGATATTGATTATCATGTTTTTAATTTCACTACCATTGATACATGTGCAAGTATGGTGAAATTTATTAAATTTCAAACTGAAGCTGTCAATTTTTAAGTTCAAAAAAGTAATCAATCAACTTGCGATGACTTTTTGGATAAGATCCAAGCATTTCTGGGTTGAGATGTCTTCATAGCGTTCGAAGATCTATCTCTTAGCTTCAAAACACACTTTGAATCACTCGATTTCGAGTTTGGGAGCTCAAGTTATCATTGTTTTAGTAAAGAATGCGCGAGAAAAATTTCTGAACGAGATTATTATGAAAATGACGAGTTTCGAGTTTTTAATTCAAGTTTAAATACTATTGGCTTTGATTTTTAAGTTCAATTTATTATGTATGAACCCATATTGTATTTATTAGATTTTACTATTTATTTAGTCCGAATTTTGGAAAAAAAAATTTGTGCAAGATTACTTTCTTGTGATTTTTAAAAGTAATTTTTTTTCTTGATTTTCTTTAAAGAGTTGATTAGAGCCATTAATTGAATTTGTTAGGTTGATTAGATCCATTTTTCACTTTTTATTCTATATTTTATTTATTTAGTTATTATTTTGAATATTTATTTTTATTCTTAAAATTTTTATTTTATTTATTTTGTTAAATCTGTTTATTTTCTTTTTTTCAAGTCAGATCTGAATCTTTGTTTCTCAAATTAAACAACTTGAATACGATCTTCTTCTGCTTGCTTATTTATTGGCCATTATATAAAACTATAATCCATATTTTAATTACTATTCCTTGAGTGTGTATATATATATATATTATAAACATTTTTGGTTAATTTTTTTTAAAAAGGAATAACATACTAAATATGAAAAAAGATGATATGATATGATATGATATGATATAGATATGAAAATAATATAATAAACACAACTAATGGAGCATTTGTAATTAGGAAATTAATAAAGGTGAAAATAGGAGATTAAGGCAAAGTAAAGGATGAATGTGATAATTATAAATCATGTGATCTTCAACTTTGTGTTGACAAATCTAAAGTCTAGAATTACTCGCATCATATGGGTTTCATGTGTTTCTGTGCATCAGGAACCTCACGAGTCACGTGCAATGCAGCTGAATTTCACTCCCTTTTTCAGTATTTTTTTTATACATAAAAAGACCCCTTATTTTATGAATACCAAATATTTCCTATATGCAAAAGTTTTCTTGCTAATCAATCTAAATATTGTTCATTAAGTAAGCTTTGAATTTGGATAATATTTTTTATATAAAAGCAAAAGGAAATGCAACTGAAATTTGAAATAAATTTCTTTTTTTTTTCAACTAAAATCCAGGAGTTTACTTTAATATCATTTTGGTCTTATATTTTATTATTTATTTACCTTTTTGCTTTTTGTTTTTCATTCCCTTTAATAAAATTTATTTATTAAAGAGTTAGATTGCACCACTCACATTTTTAATTACATAATCTATTCATGCTCTTTCCATTAATTTAACTACCAAATCACATATAAAATCTTTATGTCATTTAAGTTTTTAAAAAAAGTAAAATACTTCTCTATAAAAACATGAAACCAAGATTTTTATATCCATTTTTCTTTATTTTTTCATTTTAAATTATGTCACGTCTTATTTAACGGTTAATTTAACAATTTTAGTAAAAAAAAATTACATTATTCATATAACACCGATAGATTAAGGAAATAATTAAAATGTTTAAAAGTTTTGGGGACCAATTTAGAATGATAGTCATAGTTTGAGGACCAATATTATATATATCGTTTTACAAGTTAAACACTATTCAATGCAATAATAACAAAGTTAAAACAATATTGTGATCGCATTACATGAAATCAAAATATCAAAGCAATATGACAAAAAAATTTCTTACCGTCAACTGCTTAGCCACCATTATACATCAACCAATTTGGACCTAATTCATTAAATTCTCACACATACCAATTAAGGTCACTTGGCTGTGCATGCATCTACCATCTTCAACCTAGACACCGAGAGATCCAATAGACCAAAACTAATAATACCTTGGCACCATAACTAGGTAAACCTAAAGCATTGAACCTATCACTTGCTTAGTTTGTGTCTAAAATACAACCTCTTAACAGTTAATGCACCATTGTTCAACCAAAAAGAAAAGCAGATGATATTAGCCAGTAATTCTAAAAGGACATAAACAAAAGCTGATTAAGTTGGTATCCGGCTTTTCAGTCTTACCTTTCACTGTAGTTGTTTATATCTGGATCTTCTGTTTCTTGATAAAATTAGGAAGGGTCATGGATCCAAACATCAGGTAATGAAGATTTGAATATTCGAAGCAGCAGAGATGCCTTTCTGCTACCTAGCCTTTTCATTCCACGGCCCTTGTAGACACCAAGTTCAAGTGCTTCTCGTCCTTCTTCCATTGACCTTTTTCTAACAGCTGCTAGCAGAGATGACCCTTGAGGGGTAATGCCATCCTCTATTTTTCCATTTCGGTCGGGTTTGTCATTAGCCATGTCATCAGGCTCTTCAATAATTTGATGCTTGTCTTCTCCCTCAGTTTCAGCTCCATCAGCATCACTGACTTCATTACAGTCAGACTTGCTACTGCCCCACCATTTGTTTGTAATGACTGATAAGCCATCGGATGGGAATCCAAACTTAAATTCATCTGACATTGCCGCTCCCGTCATCAAGCTTTGATGGCTAAAATTCAGGGCCTGAGCTGTTTGCATGTTTCTTATCCCTTGCTGCTGTAAGTTCGGTAATGCTGAGCCACCTTGTAATTTGGGTTGTTCATTGTTTTGTGGTTGAGGTTGAGAGCTGCAGCATGCAGATCCATGAAATACCAGTTATACAATAAGTCTCAAACAATCAACAATAGAAGAGGAAAATTGTGGTTCAACAACAGTAATCATTTGCAAAGAAGCATGAAAAGCATAGGTTTCTCATGAAAGAAAGTCTTTACACGATCTTAATGACTGCAAAGCAGTAACCAACTGAAGGTTTGAAGAGCAGTAATCAAGGGTGAAGAATCAACCAAGCAAAGTGATTTTTTGTTTTTGCAACAATGAATGGCCTTTAAACTTTTAATCTTCCATCTTGAAGCCGGGAGCAGGTCAGCGGGTGAGCGGCCATACGATCAATACTCTAAAAGGTCTTTTTGACTTGGGTAAAATAAAGAGGTGGAGGACTCAAATAGCACCATCTTTAACACACACAAAGTGAGATTCCTGAGTCTTAACAGAGATGATATGGTAAGATACTTGTATTATCTCATTTCATCATCTGTTTGAACATTTAATCTACAACATTTAGGGAATCCTATTGAGATCTTTTTGAAGGGAAAACAGGCATGAAATCACAATGAACCCAACATATTACAAACAAAAACAATATGCACAAAATCTTCTTTTAGAACTCAACTTCCAAAAAAGCACTAAGATGGAGCCTACTCAAGCAGTATGGCCAAAAAATCCGTTTGCCAAAATAACACGTCTATCCTCGTTTACACTGGATAATTTTCATCGATTTGTTTTCTTAAAAGAAAACTATAAAATGAAGAAAAGGCTCAAACTTAAAATTTTCTAGGCTCAATGTTTTTCTACTCCTAGCTGGCTATGGCCATGTTGCTCCCACTCTTGATTTTTCTTGAACTCATGTCTAACACTAGTAGCCGACACATATCCAAGCATAGGTACAAGAATATGACCCTCCAAGAACCCTTCAATACATAGAAAAACTTAAAAAAATTGAACATAACCATGTCATAAACATACATCCGACCCTCACCCTAGTCCAAGGAACATAATCAGGATATACTTTTTTTCCTATGACAAGATATACAAAAGGCATCGACAGGTTTATTTAGCATTATCTTCAATGGTTTTTTTTAGTATTTAACTAAAGAATTCTCCCTTCTACATAATTGATTGATAAAAACAAAAACACTAAAGCATGCTAGCACTACTTGTGGTGAATTATTTGTTTACAAAATTCATAAAAAGCACAAAACACACAGGTTACTATCTCACACAAAAAACACCAACTTGAACCCCAACTAACGTAAATAGGTCCAAGTTATCCCAAAGACAATCAAATCGAACAACTCTTTTGGGGTTATACCTCTGCCGATGAGCCTTTGAAAGCTCAGCGATTTCCCTTCTTTTTTCTCTAGCTGCATGCCTCTTGATTTCTTCGACGCTCTTTCCAGCTAAAAACTAAACCTCAAATTTAAAAATCACACAAATTGAAACAGAATATCAATTTCAAAAATACAAAATTAAAAGATTTCCCAAACAAAAGGGGAAAATAGAATGAAAAAAGAAACCATGCCTTTTTAACTGTAGAGAGTGTAAAGCAGGTATAAAGATCGAAATTTCTTCTTGTATACTAAAAATCTAAACCACCCATCAAAGAAGATGACAATATCTAACGATTCGATGGGAATTTGAGACATGGGATGAAAGACAAGGGACGCAAAAGGATGGAGCGAAGAAAGGGGTAGGAAGGTTACCTTGCGGTGAGGCCATCTGTCGAGACCATTTTCACGGCAGATTTTCTTGAGAACGGAGGTGCAAACGCCTGAGGGATGAAGATTGAACATAGAAATCATAAATTAAAAAACACCAAAGTAACTGAATTGTCCAATAAAATGCTTAGAAATAAAATACCAAGAGTGGAAGCGGCGTCGTCAAGGGGAAGAGAGAAGAAGTCAGCAATGTCATCAAAAGAGAGAGATTGAGCAGATGCTGCGGAGTTGGAGTTATGGTGATGTTTTAAGTTCATTTTTCCTTTCTATTTCCACTACTCTCGCCCTCCCTTTGGCTTTCAGAGTTTCTTTGTGAATAATTGGATTGCAGTTCGTTTTTAAAACCACCCCCTCCATAATAAAAAATATATATATGTATGCCGTAATTCCCTGTGTTAATAACTGGCTTATGAATATGTAGTATTTTGTTTGTTTCCTTCTCACAAAAAATATATATATATATATCTATTCCACTTTCGGCATTTCAAAATTCACATTAATTTGTTAAAATTATTTTCTTAAATTAAAATTCATTATAACATACACAATTATCAATCCAGTATTTCTTTTATGTTAAAATATGTTATAATTTTTTTTATTTTTTAAAAATCAGAAATTTAATCCCTCTTTTTTTTTTTCAAGAAATTAGTCTTTTTATTTTTCAATTTTTAAAATTCAAGTCTTACTGTTAACATTGTTAATTTATTTTGTTAAATCTATTGGTGTGACATTTTAAAATAGAAAAAATACGCACTTAATAGCCATGTAATTAAAAAATGACATAATAATTAACTTGCATTTAACAAAAAAAATTAATTGTGTTAACTTAGACCCGAATCTTGAAATCTAAAAAGTAAAAGGACTAAATTCTTGAAATTAAAAGCACAAAAACTAAATTCTAAACTTTTGTAAAGTATAAGAACGTATGGAATATTTTAATTTATTTTTATTTCAAAAGGTTAAACTAACATATTTAACAAAAAGAAATTTAATAATATTAAGCATTAACCTAAATTTTAAAATTTAAAAAGTAAAGTAGTAAATTCTTGAAAAATAAAAGTATAATAATTAAAATTTAAATTTATGAAAAGTACATAACTTACTGACATATTTTAACAAAAAAAATTACAAAAATTTACATTCACCATAACAATATTCTCTAATGTAAAAACAATAATAAAGAAAGTCTACTTCTCAATTTCATATATCCACCATTGTGTGTTACAATACTAGGCACATATATCCACCATTTTCATTGGTCAGCAGGCAGTAAATGCAGTGTGTTTAGAATTAAGTTTCCGGTTCATCCTTCCATTCATTGAAAACCATCGTATTCAGAAGGTACCTGCATGCAACACTATTGCCATGCCTATATCTCATAATTATATGGCATGAAGATGTTACCCTTCTATGGATGCTGCTCACTGTCTCCTAATATTTGTTGGAATAATAATGTCAGATCACCATGTCTCATTCAATACTTTCCAAACTTTCCTTTTCTAATTGTAATTCCCAACTACCCCTCATTTTCACATTTAATATGCTATTATTGTTAACCTTGCATTTGAAAATTGAACTAGTTTCCCATTCATTAATTCAACAAAATAGGTTGTAGTGAAAAAGGGAAAGAAATTGTAGGTAAAATACTCCAGAACTTGGAATCTCTACACATGTATGCATTTCACAGATTACATGAAAGGTTCTTTTTGATTAATTTATGGAGAACCTAAAGATTTAAAGAACAAGGATCTAATAAATACTAAGTCTGTCATAAGAAATGCTAAAAAGGGGCTCAATGGAGAGCTTACAAAAAGGATAAAAATGGCTGCTGATTAAGGTTGTTAACAGCAAAAGAATTTTCAAGCATACTTAACTGGGGAAGTAATGTCTTTCTCTTTTCTGCCAGCAAGGATCATGGAAATCTGGAGTCCTCTGCTAAATGCTTGGTTGAAGAGCAATCGAGTTTGAAACTCGGATACGAACGGGAACCATGACAAGATAGCTATGGGCATGAACAATACCAGACCCATGATATACTCATATCCCCTTGCTAGCTCCTTTATTGAGTCCCAGAACTTTAAGCTTTTCATCACTGGCCTCATTGCTTGTCCAATCTAGGGATGCCACAATGGAAAACAAACAAGAAAAATAACATTGGATTTTCATGAGAATAATGCAATTAATCAGTGGCATACTTTGTTGCTTGTACTCTTCATTTATTTACGAAAATTATGTTCGACGCATATTAATTGAAGCATTAGTCATACTTGTTCTTCATGAGAGATTCCAAAAGCTTTTTAGTGTTGGTGTCATATATTGAGCATGTTAATTAAAAGAATATTAAATGTGCAACATGTAAACTGAGCAGCTGCTACTGTATGCCATGGAAAATACAAGTGTCAACGTAATATCTCAAGTTTTAAACTTACGAGAAGAATTGCCCATCCAGTCGGCAAGAAGGCAAGGATAGCAGCAAACAAATCCGATATTGTGAGGCCACAAACTACAAATAGCACAGTCATGACTGACAAAAACCCAAGGAATAGAAGTGCCTTAAGAATCCTGAACATGAGCTGAAAGTCGGTACCAAATCTTCGCCTACCCATGGATACCATCTATAAACACGGGAATAAATAAGCAGGAAGAGAAAAGGTTAAATATTAATATACATGATACTAGAAAAACATTAGAAAAATCTGAGATGAGTAGCCAGTGCCCAGTGGAGCATATAGCCAGTTCTTTAAATATGATGCTACTCTAACCATGTTTCTCGTTTGTGTTTGAACGAATTTGCTTACAGATTCATTGCATACCTTTAACACCAGCAGCCCCGTTAGCATAACTAGCCAAGAAAGTCCGTAAACCTACAAAAATAACAAGTTAGAAGATAAGGAGATGGAGGTATGAACTGCCAGACCAAAGAAAAATTCCCACGATGATAAACAACTAATCATAGGCAAAAGCAAAGCGTAGGAAAATGAAGTATGAAAATTATACCAAAATCTTCTTGCTATGATGAGCTATATCAAGGTGGTAGACAATCCCATATTGGTAAATAAAGAAGCGAAATGCAAGGATAATCTCAAGCAGCCTTCCCCTAATATTTGTGAATTTGAGGTGTTCTTGTTCTTCTTCCCACCATGATTCCCAACTTTTATCAGGGTTGATACCGATACCACCGCGATTTCCCATCCACCTCTTCCAATCTGTCCAGTCATCCACTGTTTTTTGCCAGTCAAAACCAGATGGATTGAACACAAAAGGGGCAAACAACCAGGATCCAACAAGGAACCACATGGAGACTGTTATGAACATATAAAGGCTTGAACTGCGATAGGATTGCCCATAAACTTCATAGAGGACCAAGAGAATGAGAAGCTCCAACCCTTTTACAAAATGACTTCTGGAGTACAGTCTGTAGTTATCTGCGAACTTTGCATGAAAAACCACAAAGCCACGACCAGTAGCTCGGTATTTAGAACCTCCATGCAAGATAGTTCTTCCATAATAATGTGCTTTTGTACCAAGCTGGAAAGTAAAGAATACAGAGGCAAGTTGTAGCTGCATAATGATAAAGTCACCCAGAGCAGTACGGAACCCTTTTTCCAGGCCAATTTCCATAACCATGGGAAGCACAAGCAACAAGCCCAGCTGGAAGACAGACTGTGTTGCCAAAGCTTCTTCAAGGGCCTTGCTTTGATGTATGGTTGCATTCTCAATAATTTCTTGTTCCAATCCACTCATAACCATGTACAAACGTCCATATAAGAATACATATACGATAAGCACTGTAACCTGAAACATTGTAATTCCCAAAATGCTGTCAGTATTTATCTGCATACCTACATAAAGGACAGCTGGGTGGGTGTTTTCTTTCACAATTAAAGACTCTAAATTTAATATACTTCCAGTGACTGCTGCTTAATTGCCCAAGTAAATTTACGGTGACATGAGCATCCATTCCATGCATTTAAGAGATATATAACTATTCAAGAACAAAGTGATCAGACTTCAAATACTACAAAAAGAATGTTAAAGCATTTAAGAAACAGAGGTTCATCTTGAAAACTTATTAGGCTATATAAAATTCTTAGCAAAGTAAGTTTGTGACCAAAATATTTGGAGAACTCCAGTTTACTGTACGTAACATACCATGCTACTGAAATAGAAGCCTACGGTTGTAAAGTAGAACGATAGCATTCTATAGAAATCAAACCGACGCCCAAGCCGATAAACATCCCGGCTAAGTGTCTGCTCTCCATTTCCATTGGCAACCTTAGCCTCAAAAGCAGATATCTGATTCATACCAACATCACGCCCTTTGCCAACTTGGATATATTCATGATGCGTTACATAACCCCCGCGCAAAGTAGAATTGAATCCTGAACAAGATAAAATAATTAACAAGCACACTATAGCTTTAAGTAGGTTTTTGGCTGACTGAAGATTACCAGCAAATATATCCTCGCTCAAGTTAATAATTTTCGAAGCTTTGCTTATGCCACCTCTTGTTAAATGGAAGATTCTGTCAAATATATCTGGATGACCATAATGGAATCTCACCCTGGAATGATAAGATATAAACAGTTAAAAGAAACTCTTCTGATAAAGCAACACAAATAAGGCAGCTCAAGCTCAACCAAAACCTTGCAAGGCCATAAAATTTGGACTTTTGTGCAATCGTGCCATGTTTAATGGCTTAACTGATATCATATATAAAAGACAATCATCAAAAAAAAAAGTACTAAATACCATACCGAACATATAATATCTCAAGAAAAATTCTCAGTGATTTCTTTCCAATGAATATATTGCAACAGACGGATATTCCTGGCTGCCTTCATTTCTAATTTTTTCTACATCTTCCAAAAAAAGCACAATATAAACCCAAGCAGCTCTCAAGTTTTATTCGTATTATTGTTCCTCAGTAACCAACAAATTCTATTGTTATTATTCCTATTTAATACATATGATATGTAATTCCTCTCTCTTGAAACTTATAAATACGAGTGCCCACAACTCATTTTGGGGGACTTGGCATTTGACAAACTCTATACAGTTATTTCTGCAATTCTCTCCTCAGCCCTATTCTCCGTCATCCATAAATTGGGGACTTATTCTACTATTCAACCTTATTTCACCATCTCTCCACTTCTTACACCTACTGCTATGCTCAGCATTCAAGGTCTACTCCAGTTTTTCTACTGTCTCTCCATACATCCTGTTTCACTTGTTTGCAATGTTTCTTCCTCTACCAAAAAACCCTTTATATTTAAAACAGTCTCCAATCTTCCTCTTTGTTATCACCCTACCAAAACCTGTTTTACTGGTTTTTAATGTTTCCCCATCCCATCAAAAGGAACAATCTACAGCCCCAATTGCTCTTCTTCTCCTGATAATGTTTGCCCCTTTGCACAATTTACTAATGCAGAATCATTTGATTCATTACTTTCCAAAACATAAACCCAAATTCTTTCAGCTTAACCACCCTTTGATCAGTGAAGATCTTCACTAAATTAACTCTAAATCATATTGATTATGGTCATCAGCAGAAAAGTTGACAACTTGTTCTTTGATTCAACCCAACCTTTTGCCATCAAACTCAATCAATTAACCTTGACTTAATTATCATCCTATATCTGTTCTTCTATTACTTAAATGACTCTATGAAAGTGGTTTAAATCTGGTTTGAATAAGCCCAAAACCACCTTGAGCCTCCACAGTTCTAACTGAAAGTTGGTGACCACAGTTCTATTTACAGAGGTGTGCCAAAGTTGAGATGAGTGGGCCTCTTCAAATTTCCTGAAGCATATTATATTAGAATCAATATTACAAAGTCAAGTCTGAAATTGACCTCACCCATCCAACCTGACCCCACTAGAACCCCTAACTAGCCATGTAATTGAATTTGTTCATGAATTCTTCTGTCTCATTTGGCTCCTTTATTGTATAAATGATACGTATTAAATATGACTGTCAATCATTACATGTAATATCACATAACTTCAAGGATTTAAGGAAGAAAGTTTAGGCCTACCTCAAAGGATTTGCTAGAATGCGTTGCCCAATTGTAACAAAACTAGTCTCTTGATTGGACATGAACCAAGCTAGAGAAGAAACACTGTCAAATAAGTAAAAGCAAATACATTTATTAATACCATCAAACAGTTATATGTAACATCTTGTCACATTTTCACAAGCTTAATCGCAGTTATTATTCCCAAACATATCAAGCTAGTTCAACAAGGTAAAGGTATTAGTAAACTCACCTTCCAGTGAATATATGCTCCCTTAAACCCAATATTGATGGCTTTCTCTCCTTGTGGCGAGCTTTTAGAAATTCCTCCAAAACATTTCTCATTTTATAAGCCTCTTCAAAATAATTGTCCTGAGAACAAAGCATGGAAAAACAGTGTGTAATTTTGCTAGGACATCTTTGAAATTGGTAAATGAGGTTAAATTCCTAGAAATATTACTCATTTTTGTAGTTATCATCAAAGTAATAAACCCTCTGCAAACATTGAAAAAAATGAAAACTTCTGAATGCATCTTAAAATAGGCAAAACAAAAAGCTACCTGATTCATGTCTATCGTCTGAAGGGCTTCTCCACGAGTAAAAATAATTGCATGATTTTGATTTTCAGGCTTTCCTTCACCAATTTCTGTTGGGGGACCTGGCAGTCTGATGCGATATATTTCCTAGGAATATTATCATTTCCCATTTATTTATTAATAACATGATAACAAATGAAGCTAATTACGTAAAAGTTTGAAAGTATTCACTGATTCACAAAGATGAATTCAGGAGTTATTTGAACTTTTTATACAAATAGAGGACTAATTCAGACTAAAATCTTCACCATTTCTAGTGCTCTTTCCTTTTTGATAATTATCAATATTAAAATGGCCACTCTTCAACATCTCTAGTACCTTATTAAAATGGCCACTCTTCAACATCTCTAGTACCTTATTTAACTACATTTCTGTCTTATACTAGACTTGAAGTACTACTACTAGTGTATAAAACTAGAAAAAGCAGTCCTATTCGCTGTAAAATGTACTCCGTACCTTAATCTATGGATTTAATAAGATAAAGGAGAAGAAGATCAGGGCATGCATATTGCAAGATGGACATGCATAAATGGGACATATCACCCATCTAATATAAGCAAATTACATACTCAAACCTTCACTGACATGCTACATTAGCATGACAAATAGAAACATCCAACCAAATAAAATTTGCATAGAATAGGTTGTTAAAGGTAAAGGTCTAGGGCTGACTATCTGTTAGACAACCCAATAATACAATGGACACAGCCCAGGTAATTTCACGCGTTTGAATTCACATGCTTGTAACACCTTGGTAATGACATCGCGATCCTCCATCTAATGTAAGTTGGCCAACATAAGGCAAAAGTGACATACATTGACTCCCATTGATTGTATAAATAGGCTACCTTTTTAACAAAAATTCAGTTCATCTAACACATTTATACTCTTTCAAAAAATAAGCATTTAAAATTAATGTATTTACCGTTTGTTATATTTTAATATATTTACCTAAACATTAATACATTTCATCCAATGAAACAGGTTATCGTCCATGGTTTCCCGTGACATTGTTAATTAATGCGAGATGCTGTACCAACTATTCTTTTTGCAATATGCAGAACTTGAAACATGATTAGGTTAAGACAGCTTGAATAGCTTGAATTCTCATCCTTAAGCACGGTTCAAAAAGTTATTTGTATAATAGGATGTGATAAAACACATACTCATATTGTAAGCTAAATCCGTATTAGACAAGTGTCGTTTCCTACCTCGTCCAACTTTTCACCTCCCTTGACAAGAACAGAATAATAAACCTTCTGAGATTTTTCCTCAACTGTCTCCTCTCTTTCATCGATATAAGCAACACGCAGAGATGGATACCTTTGTAGTTTCCAAATATGTAAAGATGAAATCAGATATCTATTCTACATGGAGAACTACGAGACTGAAATAGTGAGCACTTACGTTAACATGAGATTTAGAATGTTAAGGTAACAACTGCGGTCTCGCTGATCAGAAGATTTTTTCTGAGCCCCATAGACTTGACAGGAAACAACATAGGTGAACTTCATATTGGCCAGCGCTTGTGCTTGCTCTATGTATCTTGGATCATCCTCAAAGGCCTGGAAGCCTCCCAAAATTTCTACAAGGGAACAAATGAATACTTCAAGATAGTTTCATCATATCATCTTTTAAAAGAAATTGGACGTGCAAAAGAAATTTATTTGAAATTGCAATTATCAAAGGGGAAAAACAAACCAGAGTCATCTGAAAACTCTAAACAGTATTGGAGTTCTAGAGCCTGCCTGTAGTACATCATCCCTCTCACTGGCAGAAAGAATGGCATAGCTCAAGTAAGAATCTATGTAGTTAAAGCTAGTGAAAATAAAATGACATTTTTGACGTTTCGAGACCTGTTTTGGAGAGTGTCTGTCCTCTATAAGATACCCAATTTCGGATTTCCTCTTTCAGATGAGCTTCCTCACTCTCATCTTTGTTTCCTGAAGGTTGCACTCGCTCTAGAAAGTTGTTCCACTCATCTAGTTTACAGTTGCAAATGTCCTTTTGGTCATATGTTTTTAATACAGCAACAGGCATAAAATAGAAAGACATCACAACTTACCTGGATATATTCTCTGCAAGTAAAACAAAATTGATATTCCATCCTCATTTTCCTTGGTGAGTTCCTCGTCTGAATAAAGAACATCCTCTTTGTAGTATGGAGTCAAAACACTGAATCAGAGCAGCAGTATAAGTGACAGTAGAGCATCCATCTAAATAATACATCTTCTAAAAGAGACAACCACAGTGCCCATGTTCATATTAAAAAAAAATTGAAATCACAGTAGCTGATCATGACAATACTTAGAAGGAAAAGAAAAAAAATAATGTAGTTTAAACAAGTTAAAAACCTCAGTTATGATCCAATTAAAGCAATAAGCTCCCGCTGTCAGTTGCAAAACTGTTTTTTAGCACACTACCGTCATAGATCATTAAAAGAAAACTTGCCCCTTTCCCAGCCCTTGTTTCAAATAAGTGTGAAAATACCATGAATTATCTTTCCATTTCTTGTATATAACTTGTAAATATCCTGTTCCTAAAGTTTAGGGATTAGATCACTTAGTTCTAGGTAGAGTTTATTTTCCTCCTTTTATCTCTTTTATCTCTTAAACTTCTAGTCTATAAAATAGATGTGAAACTAAGGGAATAAAACAAGACAGAATTTTTACAACATGGTATCAAACTAATCGATCTTCCTGGAAATATTTTCTCCTTCCTTCTAAATTCACTGCTATAACAACCTCCTTGTGGCCTTTATTGCTGCTCTTTGTTTCTTCTTCTCCATCAGTTTTTTCCTTGAGCTAGTAACATTTTTTCCAAGGCCTTCCTTCATTGCCACAACACTATTTTTTTTGACAACCATCTTTTTTACTGCAACCCTAATCTATTTTTCAACAGTAAATCAATCCTTTCCATACAGTTTCTTGGGGTCCTTCATCATCTACCATTATGTTGGAAACTACTTCTGCCTCTCCTACGCAAACACAGACTATACAAGAACAGCTTTCTCGCCCTACTAGTAAGCTCCAAAATATACTAGCAGCCCATCGACTCAATAGTTGAAATTATCTTGAGCAACCTTCACCAATTACATGTTCATTGGCTTACTTAGGTACACACCAGTTTGGCTTTCACGTTTCTAACCCCAGCCGCCCATTCCCATTTTGGGTGGAACGGATCTACTAATTCTTTTATTCGAGTTAGTAAAGAGGGATAGGATTACAAATAGGGACATAAAAAATCCTGAAAATTAGGGCCTTGCCACCATGCAAATCTCAGCAATCACTTGCTCTGATTCTACATATAATTTGTTCGTGAATTCGTGGATTTTACACTCTGGAGCAACTGATCATATGACCCATACCTCAAACTTGCTTACCACTTACACACCCTGTCCTAGTAATAAAAAAAGTTATTGTTGCCGATGGTATTGAAACCATCGTAGCTGGCATAGGAAATATTTCTATCACATCCACTCTTGTCCTTCAAAATGTTCCCCATGTTCCTACCTTAGCTACTAATTTTGTTTCTATTCACAAATTACAAGACTTACACTGTCATGTTACGTTTTACCCCTCTTCCTGTGAATTTCAAGACCAGGATCCTAGATGAATTGGATGTGCTAGAGCAAAGGATGGATTTTATTTCCTTAAGACATCCACCAACCCCAATGTCACCTAGCCTGCTTTATCTTCATCTTTCCTTTCTTCTACAAATAAGGATGCCATTTGATTGCATCAATCTCGTCTACAACACCCTTCTTTTTCCATTTTAGAAACTATGTTTCCGTATTTGTTTAAGGAGTTCGATATTAGTAATTTCCACTTGATATTTGTGCGTATGTCAAACACACTTGTGTCTCATTTTCCATTAGCAATAAAAGATCTTTTTTTTTAATTCACGATGATATCTGGGGACCGTCGCCTATTCAAGACATTTTTGCTTCTAGCTGGTATGTTCTGGTTATTAGCGATTGTACTCGAGTCTCTTGGATTTTCTTGCAAAAAACAAATCCAATGTTATCATGTCTTTCCCACCTTTCATACGATGATTCAAAATCAATTTGGTACCCAAATAAAGCGGTTTAGATCTGACAATGCCAATGTCTACTTTTAATCAAGTTCTATCTCCCTTCTTCTAAAAAGAGGAAACTATTCATGTGTCTTCCTGTGTTAACACACCCCATCAAAATGGTGTTGTTGAGCGAAAAAATTATCATCTCTTAAACTCCACTGGGCCCCTCTTATTTCATCATAACGTACCAAAATAATATTAGGGCGAGACAGTTCTTACTTCTACTTATATTATAAATTGACTTCCCTCAAAGAGTCTAGAGTAAATCCAATGGACTTACTTTCTACCTTTTTTTCCCGACATTTGTCCCTCTAATGATCTTACTCCTAGGATATTTGGTTGCATTTCCTTTGTTCATATCCATAATCGAGGAAAATTAGACCCTAAAGCCATTAAATGTGTGTTTCTTGGTTACTTTCTACTCAAAGGGCTACAAGTATTTTCTTCCACTAACTAGAAAACTGTATGTTTCTGCTGATGTCACATTTGTAGAAGACAAATCATACGTAGTCTTATCTATAAGGGGGTTGTCTATTATGGAAGATAAGGATTTCTTTCTACCCGAAATTTTCAATCAATTTGTGTTATAGTGACCACCTATTCAGTCTCAATCTCAATCACCACTTGATCAATTTATGGCTCAGTCTGAGTCTCTTATTATCAACCTAACGTTAGTACCTGAAACTTCAATTGTTGAACCTCTAGTTGACAACCCGATATCTTTCCCAACTATATATCCAATATAGGATAACAAATATGAGGAGTACTCAACGAAAAAGGCTCACACTTTGATCTGGCATAGGCTCAATCCTCTAACCTGACTTTTGAGATTGAGAAAACACCACCAAACCTGAACCTATTCCACCTTTAATTGTTGCACAACTTCCTAAAACTCAACCTAATAATCATGATTTACCTATAGATATGAGAAAAAGAATCCAAGAATGTACAAAAAGACCTTTATACCCATTATCCCACTGTGTATCCTTTCAGAGATTCTCACCATCCCATAGGAACTTGCTTACAAGTCAAAACAAAATTGCTATTCCAAACACTTTATTAAAATCATTGTCTAAGAAAGAACGGAAGGAAGCCATAAGAGTTGAAATGGATGCCTTAGAAAAGAATGAGACATGGGAAGTAGTTTATCTACCAAATGAAAAGAGAACAATTGGGTGTAAATGGGTGTTTTCTTTGAAATTAAAACTGATGGGTCGTTGGAACGTTACAAAGCAAGACTTGTTGCTAAAATGAACATTAAATACAGTGAGAATCTTGTTGTCATCAGTATGATGTAAAGAACGGTTTCTTCATGGAGACTTTGAGAAAGAAATATATATGAGCATTCCACCTAGCTTTGGAGGAGTCAAAGGGAACAAGGTATGCAAATTAAAGAAAGCCTTATATGGCTTTAAACAATCACCTCTTACTTAGTTTGGAAGGTTTACAAAGGTGGTGCTAGTTATGGGATATAGACAAAACCAAGGAGAGCCAACCCCGTTCATCAAACACTTGACTTCAGGGGGAGTCACGACTTTGATAGTCTATGTAAATGACATTATTGGGACAGGGAATGATGAAAAAGAGAAGAAAATCCTACAACAATGTCAGACCAGAGAATTTGCGATCAAGGACTTAAGAAGATTAAAATATTTCCTTGGGATTGAGGCTGTTCATTCTAAACAAAGGATCGTTATTTCACAGCAAAAGTATGTCACAGATCTTCTCAAGGAAACAAGAATACTTGAGAGCAACTCTGTTTCAACACCAATCGAGCCTAATCATAAACTTGTAGAGGCTATTGAAGACCAAACCATAGACAAGGAAATCTATCAAATGTTGATTGGAAACTCATCTATATTACTCACACTCAACTAGAAATAGCCTACACTGCCAGTGTTATAAGTCAATTCATGCATATTTCCGAGAGAATTCATCTTCAAGATGTCTATCTTGTGCTACATCACTAAAAATCTAATCCTGGAAAAGGAACATTATCCAAGAGAAATTCTAAACTTATCCTTGAAGCCTACACCGATGTAGATTATGCTAGGTCTCTTATAGATCGAAGGTCTGCCTTAGGCAATATGCTTCTTGGAAGCAACTTAGTGACATGGCGGAGTAAGAAACAGAACATTGTGGCTAGATCAAGTGCAAAAGATGAGTTTAGAGCAATGGCAGAAGGCATTTGTGAGTTGTTATGGCTGAAGATTATATTGGAAGATTTGAAGATGGACCAATAAGGTTCTATTGTGATAATAAATCAACAACTAGAATCGCACATAACCCAGCGCAATATGATTGGATTAAGAATATCGAGGAAGATAGACATTTATCCAAGAGAAGCTAGAAAATGGGTTTATTTGTACTCCATATATCCCTTCGAAGGGGCAAGTAGCAAATGCCTCTACAAAAGGGCTTGACAATGACACTTTCCATTGAATTATCACCAAGCTAGGAATGGAAGATACCTACTCATCACCTTGAGGGGGAGTATGAAAAATACCATGTATTATATATCTTTCTATTTCTTGTATATATCTTGTTCCTAAAGCTTAAGGATTAGAACACTTATTTTTAGGTAGAGTTTATTTCCTTCTTTTATCTCTTGTACTTCTAGTCTACAAAACAGATTGTGTAACTAAGGGAACAAAACAAAACAAGACAAAATTTCAATCTTTACAACAATAAGCAAGCAGTGATATTTCGGTAATTTGATGTTTTCAACGACTAACCTAAAGGAAAGCATGTCACGAACTTTTGGAGCGCTAGGCATATTCATAAATAAGGAATTCGCAAAAAATGTGATGCGTCGCCGAGCCTCCAAATTTTGAGGCACATTTATGGCTGATTCTTTAACAGTCAAAAGCAAATATAACCTAATGATCTGCAAAAAAGACATATATATATAAGGAGACTAGGAACAAAGCATTGGTGTGAAAATTGTTACATGATAAAAAACCAATATGAGTTCATCTCAAATTGACCTTCTCCCTCCACGTCTTCATTTTTATAAGATCAATATTTATCTTTTCGAATCTCTGCTCTTTCTTTTGATCGCCTTCATGATGACGGTGAGCTCTTGCAATGATTCTACAAAAGAAAACTTATATGTTAGTTTCTCCCAATAAAATTGACACAAAATCAACTACAAAGAAGTTTTTATTTTACAGCACTTACCCACTTCCATTGACCATAACATCCTGTGTAATAATTTCCATGATATCCTGTAGGACATTGATTATCTGAGATCTGAATGTATCAACATCTTCTACATTAGAAAGCTGCCACACACACAGATTTTAGCATGGGAAAAGACCATATTATTAATAAGTTTTACAATACCATAGAGAAGTTAAGAAATGTGAAGAAAGAATCTTACCAAGATCCGTAGAAATTTCTCCAACCTATTACTGAGTGCAGGCAGCCCACTCATCCGAAAGTCGGTCAAAAATCTCCGCTGATGTATGCTCATGTCCACTTCATAACAAATCTCTTTAACAATCCTAAAAGTAAAGAGAAGAGAAAAGAATTTATTAAACATTTTTTTTATAGAGAAAAAGGGGATATTTTCATTGCTAAACAAGCCATGATGCTATTTAAGATCATGCTTTAAAAGTAGTTCAAGTTCATGATATGCTGCTTCAGCCTTACAGCCTATCTGCGTCATCATCCAGGAGGTTATATAGTATATCACTGAGAGTCTCATAACATTCTATCACCGCTGAATGCATATAATCATCTGCCTCTATCTTCTTAAACAACTCTGCATCATCCTTCTTTTTAAAATCTTTTGCCATGTCCAATGCAATAGGAATCTGTCGTGTTATAAACCAGAAAATAAGATACAGGATCTTGCATTGAGATCAAAATTAATATAAAAAACTGCATCTACCAACCTTGCTAGCGAGCAAGAAAGGGGGCCACTGGACAACAGAGACATCACTTGATGAAGATGGTACAAGTAGCAAATCTCTATCCCTGGACAACAACGGCAAAAGAATATATCAGAATTCCCTATCTAATGCATTTAAGATTTAATAAGCTTCATTGACAGACAATTTAGCAAGGAATTGCCCAACCTATCGCTGATCAGATCCTGCATCCGCATAGAATGTATAAACTTATTCCAAACAAGAGAAAAACTCGCAATATTCTTTCTTTCAGTTGCCTCATCCTGTCATGTGGAAATGATCATTCTTAGCAAAGAAACAACAAAATGAAGTACAGGCTCCATAATGTATACATTATGCACAAAAAACTCCAGATATTGGCTTCCTTGTGCTCAAAAGAACAACATTTTGACTTTGCTGATAATTGAGACAATCATGAGTAATCACATAAACAGTACTGTATCACTTGAGCACTACCAGAGGCCTTTTTCTGTTATGCTGATTTGGTGATGGAACAAGACGACGACAGAAGGCTCTAGGAACAGATTCAAATCTAGACCGCAACATTCCCAATGTCCGTATCTGGAAATGCCAAATGAAGGAAAACAACAGTAAATGATAATCAGTATTGTCTACCCACCAGAAATACAGAAATCAATTCATTTCTTTTCACCAAAATCAAATATAGATCACACAAGGCAACTAAAATTTTTTATTTAGACATGCCTTGAAGGTACAAGAATAAGTTGGCCACTAACCTCACCCAAATGGCTGAAAGCACCACGAATCCCACCAAAAAGAGTGGAAAATATAGCATACCATATTTGGGCATCCATAAAATATACCTATAGGAAAATAAAACGATAGTAGTTAATTTACAAAGAACCTGTTTAATAATTTTAAGTACCTCACAACAGCATAATTTTTGTCACTCCCAAAAGTTTCTACATGCTAACTTACCAGGACAATTGGAGACCAAATAGCAATAACGACTCCAATGTTGTGAGTTTTTACTGCAGAAGATTAAACACGACTTAGTACGGGCCATAGCCACATAAAGAATAAAAAAATAAAACAAAGACAAAGTAAAGATTAGTAGATGCAGAAAGAGGGAAGGGGTGGTTCAAGGTGTTGTTGAAGGTCATACCCTCTGAAAAGAATTCATGCCACTGATAATTATCCACATGCAATCCCATGATTATCTTGGTCGGTTGAACTAGTGGCAGTATCTATCAGCACATAACGTAAAAAACACCCTCAAAAAATTTCACCATATCCTTTAGGGAAAGAAAGAAAAAGGCAAAAAGCAACTTCTTTAAATGTGTTCACAAGTACAATATTATGTTAGCAATTAACTCAAATTCAAAAAATCCAATATGTTCTTGCTATTGTTGCTGCAGACCTCCACACTCAGATTCCTGTACTTTAAGGTAGTTGAGAAGATTTTAAACTTCTTAAAATTTTTCTAGAAATATGGTAACTAGCATCTTTAAATGTTCAGTCTTGCACAGGGCTGTCAGCACATGCATAAAATACTTTTTTTTAAATAATGACCAATACAGATGCAGAAATGCATATGCACATCTAACTCCAAATATATGGGAAAAAACCACAGGCAAAGATAGAACATTTCAAACATGAAACATTGAGGCTCCCTTTGGTTGTTGCTCTTCCTACTGCCTTTCCTCTCAAATTTTGCAATGAAGGAAAAGGAATTAAGAAACTTTGAACCCATGCATTGAGCTAAAATGTAAATAACAACTGAATCATAAGGGACGTCATGACAACTTGTGATCTTTAATGAAATCAGACAGCTACGAGTGGATGATGATATTTTTCATGGGATAGAACTAATGAATTTTCATAAGCCTATCAAATGTATATTTTTGCTAAACAATTAGAGAGTTTTAAGTCACTGAAACTCTATTGTAGCTAGTTTAGGAGTCAATATACAGTCATAAATATGTCTAAGCAAACACATACACCAAAAGTTTTCTCAGGTTTGGGAAGATCAGTTCAAACTGAAATTTGCATTCTTTAAAACAAGTGTGTTAAAACAAGTGCTTGATTATTAGCTTTCCACTTTAAGGCAAATTACACATAAAGTGAAACAGGAGAAATCACCTCCACATAGTAGCTGAATGCTAGTTTGCTGATTAGTAGCAGAATCCAAAACATTGTATACCTGAAAATATGAAAAATGCAATCCATTCATTGGAGAAAAGGCTTGTGCATGTCATAGCACAAATGTATCGATCTTGAATTTTGGAAGAGAAATACAAACATGATTACAAATACAATGACTAGTAAATAGAAAGAAATTATCTCAAAACCTCCCCCCCCTTCTTCCCAACCACCCGTTAGAAAGTATTTTCAACACTGAAAAAGGAGGGAAAAGTAAACTCATTATCTTACTTCAGAAGTGAGAAGAAATCCTCATGCATGCCTCTACCAACATACAACTTTGGCTGCATTGTGGCACGAATTAGATAAGGAGCTGAACCTTCTAAAAACCAAGTAACTAGGTACAGGAAAAGAGGCATACTGATGTCAACTAGAGAAAGAAATTCACTGAAAACTAAATATATAAGTTATACTTGCCTGAGCCCACCACATAAAAAGAGTGATTATTCGCCAGTTTGAGCGCTCCATCCTTTTCCGTAAAGGTGGAAGTAGAAATATTATAGCAGCCAGTATATTGGGTATCAAATATATTGCAAGACAATAATTATACAATGACTCATTCTGCCAATCATTAATCCAACTGTCGAAGAACCTTACAAGACCCGTTGGATTTTGTACAGAGCTAGAATAAGCAAGTGGTAAAACCACCGCCCAGAAAGCCGCTATGGCAAATTTTGCAAGGTACCGGAGTATTTGGGAAAAGTTTAAGCTTCTCCAGGCATTGAAACTAAGAATTATATCCAGAGTAGCTGCATGAAAAGTGATATTGAATTACAAAAATCTTAAATCTGTTACTAAAATAGGAAACATCTGAAACTTCAAACTATAATAGCAATGACTTATTAATTAACAAATTTCTGAAGCAAAGCAACCACTTGATTATACATCGTTTTGAGGATGATTAACTGCATTTGCTTCTATGTAACAAAATATTAATAAAAAGAAATTCAACTAGCCAAGAACAACCTAGTACCTTGCAGGAAATTGAGAAAAGCAGCAGTAATGAAAATAGTCAACACCTTTCTGAACACATCTTCGTCAAAAAAGCCAAGAAGAGACCCAGAGTTCCATGCAACAATTAGCATAGCCTGAAAACCACAAGATCATGTGATGGAGTAAATTCTTTCAGGCGAATAGAAAGGAACAGAAACTGCATGTTCAGACATTAATTCACCTGAAAAGCCATTATTAAGAATATCCACATTCGATCAAAACTTCTGTAAAGATGCCAAAATGTTCGGGCTTCAACAAAATTCGTTTTGGGCTTTCTCTTTCCAACAGTGATTTGATTATTTGTCTGTTCGCAAACAAAAAAAAATCAACTTAGATCATTATAAAGATGAAAGAACCAAATTCAACAGTAGCCAGCAACAGTAGAATATGAAAACCTGAAATAGACAACAAAAGAATGTGATGAGATTTAACCCAAATAAAAAGGAGACACAATCATGAAATGAAGGTCTTTCTCTGACTTCTATAGTTTTAAGTAAATTAGGCATAGTGTTTTTGTTACCTGATCAACTCTAGTTTTTTAGTTGTTTACATTTACTGTGCATAATTTGGTAGTCTTGTAACGGATAGTATCATAAGTTGTATGCTCACTCTAACACACACAAGAAAAAAAATTGGGGCATTGTCCAGCATCTTCACAATAAAAATTTTGAATAAATCCACCTCAAACCCAATGTCTCTACTTTTGATTGCTGTCTTAGAATCTCAGTAATTAATCTTTTGACCTCCAGACTTGACCTAAATCTCTTACTTTTGTAAACTCTAAGCCAACTTCAAGCTTTATAGGCAGATTTGTTATGCATATGCCAAGAAACTAATACAATAACGTTTTTTTCCTCCATATGGAAAATAAATAAAGAAAAACAAATAAATCCTAACCCTTAGAAAGTGATCCAAAGAGTTTCCAAACCTAATCCACTATACTTCTACACCAGAGAAGCAACAAGAGTTTCCGAAAATGGGCACATACAATTTTGTTTTCCTATATCAACAAAGGTGGCTGACGTACCTTCTAAAAGACAGCTGAGAGGGTGGGAAGTGGAAAGAAAGAGAAAAAGATTACATGTGCTGTTTATAAAATTTTCACATTTCCCAAAGACAATGCAGAATAGGAGACTGAATGAAAATTATACAAAGCATTCTCAATATCTAAGAGAGTTAACAGGACATGACAGTAAAAAACTTTACCAAGTCAAGTACTGTTGAATTTTTTTACTAAGTCATGACTGTTAAAAGTTGGTCAAAAAGAAACATGGCATCTGTTAGCCAAGAATAATGGAATTCAAGTTGTGTTTTCCTAGCACTAAATAATTATGAGAATTGAAGAAAGGTGTTCCGCTCACCTTCTTTTAACATAATATCAAACCCCTGGAGGTGTTGCATAATTACAACAAAACTAACAGAATAGAAATCATTGATGCTGAGAGCAACTTCTTGCAAAACAGTTCTACCGCTAAAACACAATAATGAAAACTTTGTAATCATGTTTGCAAAAGCATCCCTTCTATACATAAATCCTGACAGAGTGAGAAGCCAAATATACTCATAATCGAGGAGCAATTTGTAAACAATAATATGCAACTCGATATCAAGCAGAGATGCAAAACTATAAGCAAAAAATCTTAATGCCTTCAAGTTTCGTGCTTTTTCTAGTCTTCAAGGAACCTCTCATGGGTAAAGCCATAAAATGGGAAGTTTCCTTCTATTCGTTCCCCTTGAATCAAAACCATTCTAGTTTTGACCCAGCAGCACTTTCATCTCTATATAATTCTATGCATTATCCTGACTTGGGGTGGCTTTATTCTCTTGTAAATCCATAACAAACTCCATAATTATTCTTCATACATTTTATGTTTGTTTTTAACTCAAGCCACCTTGAAACACTAGACCCCTGCAACAGTTGATCTAACCAAAACATTTTAGCAATACTTTGTTTCACTGTACTATTTTCACCTAACATCTAGAATTTAATCTGAAAAGACACATCCTAAAACTCTATAGCACACTACAGCTGTAGTAAAAAGGAAAAAGAAAATTGTAGCACACTTGCTGAAGCTGAAAAGGAAGGAAAATTCATAAGAAAAAGGCCCTAAATGTTGAGTGTTCAATGTCAGGGTTGTAAAAGAGGCAAAATTATAAGCGAAGGAGTTAATTTGTCTGTTTCATTCTTTTTTATTTTTGTTTTTTTTCCTCTTACCTTTCTCTTTATCATATGTTCTTTTCATTTACTTCCTTGAGGTCTTGTTCTTGTTCATTCTTTCTAATTTGAATGAACTACATATGTCCATTTCAATTATTAGATGCTTATCAATCACGCTAGCCTTTATTTTATTGAGGGAAAAAATAATGATAAACAAATATATTTCAGAGGTAAAAGAATATTGATGCTCTAACCAAAATACTTCAACAAAAATTGCCAAAAAATTAAGCAGCAAATACATACCTCATTTGCAGGTGGTGGATCATCCGAGTGCGCAAAAAAATCTGCTTTTACATTCATAGGCCACTTCAACTGAAAACACCTCCCTGACCTGGAAAAATGAGGTTTTATTTTTTTGTCCAACTTTATTTAGAAAACCTCCTTTACCATCTAAGAAACTCACCAAAAGTACTCATTTAGGTCATCATAGTTTCTCCATTTTGAGTGGCTTGCCTTGCCTCCTTTGTTTCTCTTGACTTCCTTTTAATTAAAATAAAATCAAGTTTCAGCTAGAAAGCTATGAATAAATAACAAAGAAAAGTACGGAGGTGCAACCAAATAATAATTACCCGTTGGAGAACTTTATAAATAGGGGTTATAACATTCCTTAAAAATGCTTCATCATCAGGTGGAGCATTCGGGTATGCGTCCCCACTCACAGGACGTGCATTGCTAAATAGAATTCCATAGACCTCATTTGCCATCTTATAGAATGAGAGAACAAGATAGATTAAAAATATGCAGTAGCTGACCAATATCAAGTAGGAGGACAACTCATCACAGTCATATCAGTATGATACAGTGTTTTTGTTAGCATTCACAATGTCTAATTTGATTGTCAAGTTTAATTGTTGCTTCACTAATTAAGCTAAACCAGGATTGTTCTAACAATGAGAAGTAACAGGAAAACAAAGGAAGTGGAAAATATTTTACTTAACAGTTATATAATCAGTAAATAATAGCTGCTCAGGTCATTAATGGTATCCAACCTCACACTAATGAGCAATAGATGGAGAGGTCCAAGTCCCTACCTGAATATATAACCACAACAAACCCCAAACTTAAACAACATGAGGGTGAAACCATTAAACACTTCCCCTCAAGTGGGCTAATGACTAACAACTGAAACAAACAGGCTTGGTATTGACAACAATCTGGGGTGAGAAACAACAAATAGCAAATCACAAGCCATTTAACCTAGAACCATTCAGCTATAAGTACAAAGAACTAACTTGAATGTCAAATTGGGGTTTCTGGAAATAGCATTTGTTTGATCAGAGGAAATTCCAGGTCTGCATTATTATGCACTATGTGAATCACTTTTTTCTTCCATAATTAATTTAATCAGCTGAGTAACATGATATAAGCTCAAAGTTTTCACTAGAATGTGTGAATCAGTATTCAAAAGATTATACCTAGTTTGGAGGGGATTGATAGACATTACTCATACGCTAATCAGTTAGATTTTTCTCTTTCCACTTAATGGTTACTTCTTAACAAACCAACACAGTTACTCATCCTTCCTAAACTTTATCCGAATTTTGCAATGACGCACTCGTCATCATCAACTTAACTAGTCAGACAGATAAATGAAAATGACATAAAATAAAATCAACCAGGGAAGAACTTAAAGATGAGAAACTATAAGAATACAATGATTTTTAATGATGTTAAATTGATAAGATCAAGGACAAAAACATGAAATCCAGTTTTAGTTCACTGAATATAAGAGAGAAAATGTTGAAGGAATAAATGAAAAACTAGCACCATCCACAAATAATAAAATTCCAATCATGGACAATGCTTCCCCAAAATGTAAAGAAAACAACATACATTATGGAATATGTAGCAAAGGCATTCAGGCATGAATCGGATATTTGAAGCTTCACCCCAGATAAGAAGATAAAGTGAAATGTAGATAAGCTCCAGCTGTTGCCTATTACAACCTTGTTGAAACCTGCGAAGTAAAAAATAATACATTTATGTAAAATCTTGGTGTTCAACTACAGTTACGTAGTTACTGATCTGCAATAACTAATAGACTAACCTCAAATGTGACTTGCAACGCAAATAATTGCACCATGAACGATAATTCTTGAAAACTTTATCAACCAACTTCCGTATAGTGTCAGCATTTAACTGTAGTAAACTTCAAGTCAGGCTTGAACAAATATGACATAAATGAAACTTAGGTCTGCTACTAACGTAGAAGAACCAAATAAGTATAAAGAAGCTCAGGGGAATAAATATTTACCGCAGTGTAACCTTCAAGATTCTCCTTTTTCCTAACATCCATGTTGGCTAGTAACAATATCAAATGCTCTCTTTGATTTGCTACATTTCCTTTCTTCAAATTTAGAAGTGCATACATGTATATAAATAATATCAGTCAGTTTAACAGATTTTCCATGAAGAAATAAGAATAACATTGATATATAAAGGAGTATGGCTAAATAACATGAAAGAAATATTCCCCCCTAAAATATCTGTGAACTTATGGAGCCAACTAGATACGTGAAGTTGGATGCATAAAACAGATTGAACTATAGTATTTCAGAACATTGCTAAAAATGGTCATTAGAAGTTGGCTAGATATTTTTGTAATTGATCAGATGAGGCTTTAGAGAGGTTATGGCTGTAAAAATACTAGGATATATAGCCTGCCAATAGATTCTATTGATAGCTTAACTTAGACAGAAAAGTCGCTTAGATCTAAACAAGCTTTTTGGTTAAGCACACAAATTTGGTGTCAAACTCTAAAACAAAAAGGCTCAAGGCCTTTTTAGTTTTCTTAGACTCAATTGTGAAAGAATTTATAGAAGATAACATTGCTTTAAAAAAATTAAAAGAAACAAAAACTATTTTCTTTTACAGATTAAGGTTTATAAAAAGGGAAAAAAATCAAACCGATGTGTAAATTTTTCAGGACTGTTGGACCATTCACTGTTGGAGGTTATAGCTTTCATTCCCCCAATCTCATGATTATAACTATTTTCAATCACGTTCATAAAGCTCCATACTTTCATCCTGACCTTAAAAGGTTCTAAATAAATGAAAAATCAAATTTGAGGGATGTGATGGCCTGGTGGAAATAGCAAACTGTCCTTTGGAGATCCAAATCAAAGTCTAGCTCCTTTTAGACATTAAAGTTTTGTGGGTTTAACAAACACAGCCAGCTTCACAACTGGCCAGAACCAGTAGTACAGTGCTGTGCAAAATAAGTGCAATATAATTAGTAATTCAGGTTATTACCTGAAATCCAAAGTGGAAAGAAAGCCAATCGAGTACATCATTTACTGGTTTAGACCTCTCTCGACGGGTATCATCAGAAGTGTCTCTGGCCACAGGGAGACCTTCCACATTTTGTATAGCATGAAGTGCTGCTTGAATCTGTAGAATTTTTCAGAGACCATGACCATGGTGAAAATTGACTAAAAAGATTATTTTACATGCAAGTTAACTAATATTATGTATTAATACTATATATTATGTATACGACCTCAGGAAGTTCCATAATAGCTGGTTTAACTCCAACAGCATACAATGGAAGAATGTTATAGTGTTCAAATTGTTCCTTTTTCTTCTCAACCTCATCAGCAAATTTCTTAGTCTGGAATAACAAAATAACTTAAAAGTAAATATACTTCACATGAAACATGTCCTTCATAATTTTGTATTGGAACACAAATAATATACAGATCAAACCTGATCATCAACTCTTCCAACAGGCACAACTGTTCTCAGCACATCATACAAGACTGAAGCAATTTGATAAATTTTCGCCATCTCCTCCCTTCAAGAGCAAGCAAAATTCAAAAGGCTAAATCAAAATGAATAACAAACCTAGCTGAAGTGAAACTAAAGCTCTCACGGTTTCTTTGTATATTGTCCATCTGCGATGTTTTTCAAATAAAACTGCTGATAATACATCTGAATTTCTCTTGGATCATTTCTCGCAAGCATAGGTTTTGTCTCTTCTTCCTCCTGAAAGAAAGAACAAATTATTTGCTCTTAATTTTGAAATTTCTAAAATAGAATGTAAATTCTAAAGGGTATGTCCTTGAGGGGACACCCCAATGGTTAGAGATTAAGGCTTGATCTTGGAATTGGTGGACTGAAAGAGGCTATCTGACGTTGTCTAACCCAATGATTTACATGTACACCAACAGAGAAGTGTCTAAAGAAAATATTAGAAAATCTATTGAATAAATTCATGAACTTCACTTAGAAAGCAAAACCAATATCTAGTAGCAGTAAAATAATGTCATAGTAACCTTATCACTGGAAACCTATGATGTAAAGGTTATCCCTAAATTTATATTTCAAGTTATTTGGAGAAACAGTCCAAGTTGAAAATTGATATAGGCTCATAAGCCATCCATGTAAAAGTTCCCCAATAAAGTGATGAAAATCTTATGAATGGAAAACAACCCCATATCATTTTCTTTCCTCATTATGAAACAAGTCATACTTTAAACATATTTTGTACCCTCACTGGTGATGCAGAGAAAAAATAGAAAGTGCAAGAAGTATTCAGTTTTTTGTATCTTAGAATTTCAGGACTAACATCTAAGTTTAGCAGGAATATGTATTGCCAGGAAGATATATCCTCAACTTGAGTCACAGAATTCAATTAATTTTGTTCCTTAATTGCTACAGCATTTAGATAAATATCTGCCATGATGATATATCTTCTTTTTCACTGGGTTAAACATGTTAGTCTTGCTATTGTGAAAGGAGCTTACAGAATTCCTTGTCTTAGTCTTGCTATTGTGAAAGGAGCTTACAGAATTCCTTGTCTTAACAAGTATCCAAGGAAATCAGTAAACTGTAAAAGCAATAATAAGCGTTAAAGCCTACCCTCTCAAGTCTATGCAACAGATAAGTCTTAAACTGGCGAACACCACGTCCACTTGACGTTGGATCCATTTGGTGAGCCCTCTCGAACGCATGGAAACGGCCTAATCAAATACAATCGTAAACAAGGTCACAGCATAGAACATGTAACTACCAATATGATCACTATGGACAGCTCCATTAACCTTATTCTGAACCAACCGAAATTGTATTCTTCAAAGTGACTGACAGTGCATCAATTAGAAATAATTTTTTTTAAAAAAAGCAAAGAAAAAGGGGAAGTGGGGAAAGAGAAAGAATTACAGAGATAAGCGACTCTGGGGTTCTCCTTTTCAATTTCATTGGCAACACGAAGAATAGGGGCAATGAAAGCCAAGCTGGAAGGGACCAGCTCACTATCAGCAGTGGAGTTATCCTCGTTGGGAATTTCCACCATCATAGTTTGAGCTCGAGACACCTTCTTTGAAGGCGTCCGAGCCAGCCCGCTGGAGCTCGCCATGAACCCCAACCAATAACTTCTTCTTCTTCTTCTTCTTCTTCTTCTTCTTCACTAAACAAAGTTACTGTTTTGTTTTTCTTTTTCTGGGTTTTTTTTTTCTCCTTTGGGTAATGGCTGTAGTATCAGTAACAAAGCAAAGCAAACCAAATTTGCTCTCATAATTTCTTCTTTGCTTAAATATTTTTTCCCTTTTATCTGTGGGGATGAAAAAGGGATGCTTTGAGTGCAGGGTGGGGCAAAGGCAGAGAAGTTGCTCTGAGGAGAAGAAAAGAATGATGTGTCGATGAGAAATAAAATTGAGAAATGCGGGTGCTTTTGCTTTATGGGGAAATGGGTTTGGATGATTGGCTTTGTTCCTTTTGTTTTGCTTTTGGTATAAACAAATCAAGGGTAAGCTTTTTGTCGAGAAAGAAAGAAAATGAAGAAAACAGCAGTATCTGAGCAGGCGTTGGAATTGGAGGCGGGAACTTTACTTTCTGCCATTCAACCCAAATGAAACAATTACATGTTTTTCCACCAATTACAGCTTTACACATGTATACCTTACCTTTTTTGCCCTTTTTCTTCGTCACTAAGTTTGTGAAAGCTAATAGTTAGATATCACGGTAGAGCGAGCAAGCAGCTGAACCAGCCCCTCTTCTTATGAGCGGTGCCTTTACGCAGGGCGAAGGGAAAACAATTTTTTTTTAGGACACATGAAATTTTAATTTTTATAGTTTATATTTTTATAATTTTTAAATAATTATATTAATTTTTATAATTTTAGGGGTTAAAGTATAATTTTATTTTTATTAATTTAAAATTTTTTTAAAATTTCAATGGTTTAAATAATAATTTTATATTTTAAGAAATCGGGGTCCCTGCTAACCCCTTAGATTCGATAGTGATAAAATTACCAACAATTCAAGTAATAGTGATAAAATAAAATAAATAATGAAAAGATTCAAGTTGCGGATTGCTTAATTTTAGGAAAATTAGTAGTTTTTGCGGTATATCTTTAGAGAGCATAATCAAGCTTAGACCTGTTCATGGGTTGGGCGGCCCGACCGATCCGAAGGCCCGCCCGAAATGTGGGAGGATTTGGGCAAAAATATAGGCCCGAAAAATGGGATTGGGCAAAAAAATAAGACCCGTTTAAAAATGAGTCGGGCCTCGGGTAAGGTATTTTTGGTTCGGGCCCGGCCCGGCCCAAATTCACTAAAGGATAAAAAAAATCTGCTATTTTTTTTGTTTTTGAATGTTATTTTTTTGATGTTTTCTCCCTATTTTGCTACCATATTACTATTATGTTGCTACTATTTTGTTGTTATTGTTTGGATATCGTATAAAACTTATTTTATTATTAATTTTGCTATTATTTTAAAGGCATTTGTTAATTTTGTTATTATTTTAGAGGTATTTGCTAGTTAAGTTGCATCTATCTTAGTATTTTTTAAGTCTACATACTTTTTAAAATTAATTTTCAATTTGTTGGGAAATATTTATTTTGATTTTTTTAGTATTTTTGATGTATTATATATCTTTAAAAATTATATAAAATAATATAAAAAATTAATACGGACGGGCCGAGCTGGGCTCTGGTTTAAGCATTTTTATATGGGTCGGGCTTGGGTAAAATTTCAGGCCCATTTTTGGGCCCGGCCCAGCCCAAGCCCGATGAATGGGCCTAAAATTTTAGTTGAGCCCGTCCCGAACCCGGCCTGGTCCGGCCTATGAGCACCTCTAATCAAGCTGTAGATTACTTAATTAAACAAGCTTTGACCGAAAAAGACAACTTGCTAGTGTTTGATCTCCCCCATGATGGTTCGCACCTTTATTGATATGGATGAGTCTAAGAGTGGTCCTTCTGCTCAGAATGTCGCTATGTATTTAGACACCTTGGTTTCGACTAAAATTTTGCAAATTTGGCACTATCATTAAAAATTGTTTTCATTATAGTCACCCACCATTAATTTGGAGTTAGACAATATTGTTGTACACACTAAGCTCATTTTAATCTCCTAACTTTAATAAATTTTCATTTTGATTACTTATTTCTCTTTTTATTTTTTATTTTTTATTTTTTCCAAACAATTTTATATAAAAATTTAAGTTTTTCCTTGTAAAAACCCAAAATTTCCCTTTTATTAAAAAATTAAAATTAATTCAAAAAATAAAGGAAATAAAAAAGATAAAATGTTTTTTTCTATAAAAATACAACGTATAGAAACTTAGGTAATTCTCTGTAAAATTTGAGTTTTTCTCTTTTACTTGAAAAAAAAACTAAAACTATTTCTAGAAATGGGGAAATCAGGAGAAATTAAAAAGATTATTTGGTTCTTCCTATAAAAATTCAAGTATTTTCTTATAAAAATCTCGTAATTCATTGTAAGTTTTTTCTTTTACAAAGAAAAATTAAAATTATTTTTTTAAAAAGAAAAAAATTAATAAATTAAAAAGATAATATGATTTTTCCATATAAAACCAAGAGTTTTTTCCTATAAAAACCTAAAATTTTCCAAAGTTCAAAAGATGTGATCAAAACTTACTAAAGTTGAATGATTAAAATTAGTGTATAACAATAGTCTAACCATAAATTAACGTGGGTGACCAAAACAAAAACGAATTATAAGGCAGTACCATTTTAATAAAAAATTTTATTAAATTGAATTTTCTTTTAAAATTATAATTAAAATTATCCTTATTATTGTATAGGTATTAGTTAAGAAAATCTTAAAAAATAATATATTAATCTCTAGTATCAAAAAATATTAAAATATCACTTATAATCTAAATCTATAGTTATTTAATGATATAAAACAAAATGTTTATCTTAAAAATATATCAAAATTTATTCATTTAATCTATCTAACAAAATATTTTTAATTTATATAATTAAAATATTAGTTTTATCAATCAAATTTGATAAAAACCATGAATTTCATAAATAAATAATAGAACTTCATCGAAGAGTATCTCCTTCTCCTATTCTAGTGTTTATCTTTTATCTAATATATAGTGATCCGATTTTTGTTGGTGACGAAAAATTTGATTTAGACTTGAAATCATTTAACCAAGCTGTTTAGAAAGATAAATTGAAAGGTGTGTTAGGACTAGGTGTGCATGGGCCGGGCTACCCGGCCCGGCTCGAAGGTCCGCCCGAAAAATGGGAGGGTTCAGGTAAAATTATCGGCCCGAAATATGGGTTTGGGCAAAAAACGAGGCCCGTTTAGAAAATGGGCTAGGCTCGAGTAAACCTTTCTTGGCCCGGGCCCGGCCCGGCCCAAATTATATACTAAATATATATTTATTTTTAATTATATTTACATTTTAGTTTTAATTTTAATATAACCACTTTTTATTATATTTTTAATTTGTGTATTGTTTTAAGAATTATTTTTCTCATTTTTTTATTTATTTATTATTTTAATATTTGTTTTTATATTTTTAAATGTATTTGATTTGTTATATTTTAAATTTTTTTATTTAATGAAATAAGCTAAAAAATTTTAATATGGGCCGGGCCGAGCTGAGCTCGGGCTTAACAATTTTATTTCGGGCCGGGCTTGGACAAAATTTAAGGCCCATATTTCGTGTCGGGCCAGGCCCGGGCCTAAAATTTTGTCTGGGCCCGGCTCGGCCCGGCCCATGCACACCTCTAGTTAGGACAAAAACAAGAATTGAGAGGGGATTTAATAAGTAAATTATTAAGTATAGTACAATGATAAAATTGGATGGTGACTAGAATAGTGTGATTAGATTAGAAATTAAACAAGTCCTTAATATGCAATTTAACCAAGCCTTAAAGTGCAACTTAGTTTAAGGAAAATTAATGCTTTCATGAAACAATCACAACCATTGTATCTAATGTTAATAAGGTAAATTGAGAGTAAAATGTATAGATAGTGAGTGTGAGGATGAACTCCCAACGTAGCCGTATCTTCTTCCATCAAAATTAAGAGAAGAAAAGGAAACTTTGCATGTTTGAACCACCATTGTCGTGCATCATTTATGAAGGGGAGAGAGGTTTTTCATTGAATCTTTGTTAGATTATTACATGAGGATGCTAGCTAAATGTAGCACATTGAAGCTTTGCATGTTTTAACCAATATTGTGGTGTATTATAATTTTAATGTAACTAAAATTGAGTTATGTACAGTATTTAATTGAATTAATTAATTATTTTTAAGAATATTCAAATTTTTGGTTGGATATATGAACTTGGTTTTTTATTTAGCTACATTTAGTCGAACTTGAACTAACCCACCTAGCCTAATATGGATAGGGAGTCGTGGCACATAAGGAGTGAAATCCCTTAATGTCATCGACTTCTTTTAGGCCTAGAAGTCCTATTAGGATTTGGATTCTTATAAAATAATTATTTCATGTATTTAGAATTCAAGTATAACTCTCGCAATGTTTCCTCTATAAATATTAATATATCATAGTTAAAATGTATATAGGCCCATATTAAGGGAAAACTTTGTCAAAATTTAGTAAAATTTTTTATTTGAGTTATTTTTCTTTAAACTCAAATAAATTTTATTTTTATTTAGTTTTGTTTCTAAATTTGTGATATTGCAATTGTAATCATCTAGTGATTAAAATTCAATTTTAAAACTTGATTTTTGATTTTGGATTTCCGATTGTCGGGTCTAAGTTATTGGATGCTACAATCGTCATCGGAGCAACTACCGTCAAATATATCATAAATAAATCATTCAAACATTCCATCATGTCTTAAACACATTCACATTATGATATACAATTAAATATAAGACTAGTTCGAGCTTACGAAAGCTCTTTTATAACCCGAGCATGCAATAGGACCAAATTGTAAAATTTTCAAAATATTAGATCAGGTTTTGATACCCTCACCTAGTACCGATACCAATTTGAGCTTTGATGTTTCAGAAAAATTGAATTAAAACCAAATGTACCGATACCAATTGATCTGTCGTAATTTGATATGGCAAATTAGGCTTTTCCGGTATACTTAAGTAGCTTATTCTTAAGGAAAGTAGCATCTTTTTCGTAATTTTTATATTTTAAGTTAAGAAGTGTAAATATCTCGTTTTTTCTCATTTTGTGACCTAATATGGCCAATAGTGTCATTAGGGGCCCTAATGTGTGGTTAAGTGGTGTAGGGACATGTTGGAGGTTGAAAACGAGCGAAAACGAAACCAAAGGAAAATGTATCACGATATCCAAACCTTGGAATCGTGATACCTCTAATAGACTTGAAGATTGGAAACCACCCTTTAGTGGTATCGTGATATCCACTCTTTAAGAAGACCTCTAAGTTCAAAACTAACCAGGGTATCGCGATATCCTCTTATTGGGTATCGTGATACTGATATCGTGAAGGGACAAAGTTGGACAAAAAGGGTAGTCTTTGTCCACCCGACGCACCAATCACACAAACCCCTTTAGGGGTAATTTTGGCAACAAAAATTCATTAGCCATCAACCTAAAACAACCAATTTTGACTGAAGAGAGTGGGGACACACATTAGTTTTGTTTTTAACTTTAGTTTCTCTAGGTTTTCTCTTAGTTTTTCTGTAATTTTTTTAGGGCTTATATTTTCTCTTCTCTTTGCTTAGTTTTAGAGTTTGTTTTATTGCATTTTCTTATTGTTCTTATAGCTAGTTGAATTATTTATCATTATAGCTTAGGGTTATTTGCATCATTAGTTCATTAGTTTATTAGTTCATGTACCTTTGTTGTAAGTCATTTTCAAATTTAGTTTAATGTATTTCTTTTCTTTTTTTTTTTACTTTGTAGTTGTTAAAGTTTACTCCTTTTATGTTTATTGCTTTAGATATTCTTGTTGAATGCTTTTTTTTACATGCCTTTTATATTTTCTTGTATAAAAATCTCTAACTTTTATATTTTTCTGAACCTTTACTTTAATGGCTTCTTTGCTTTTCATTTCCATGTGTTAGCTCGATAATTCAACTTTAAATCACCAATAAGGGGGTGAATTAGCCTCTTAAAAAAATTGTGGTTGCTAAAAAAAATATAAAGACAAAGAACACTTCAATTTATAGTGGTTCAGCCTCAATTGTCTACTCCACTACCTTAGCTTTCCACGACTAAAAATTTTCTCAAATCCACTAGTTTGATAATCTTTAAGGACAATGTTTAACCTTACAAGCTTCCTTAAGATTTCTACTCAAACCTTAAGACACAAACTCTCACAAAAAGTAAACACAAATAGCAAACTAAGAAGAAATTGTCAATTAAGCACTAAAAAATAAGAATACACTCAACTAAAAGAATAACAATGAAAACTCACAAGTGTGTACGAGAAAAGTATGAAGATTGAGAACAAAGGTTGATTGATTGATTTTAGGCTTGAATTATCTCTCTTGTTGTTGTAAGATCTTTGAAAGCTGGTATTTATACCCCCTAATTGATTTCCAACCATTGTGGTTGTTGGAGATATAAACAGAGTCATTGGGAAAGTGAAAACTAGTGCATTTAACTCACCTACAACAGTAACTACTGAAACCGACTAAAATGGTATCAATAATTTTTGCATTAAATGTAGAATTCAATGAACGTTAGAGTTAAAAATATCGATACCAGATAAATTTTATTGATACCGTATGAAAAGTATCGATACAGTATCGATACTTAGCTAAATTTGTGAAAAAATAGAATGTCAATTTGGTATCATTTTAATACTTTGAAAACTATTGATTCTTGGCTATAAAGTATCGATACTTTTTAGCTTGGAGCTATATTGACTTGAAAACTATTGATTCTTGGCTATAAAGTATCGATACTTTTTAGCTTTGAGCTATATTGACTTGTTTTAAAAACAATTTGACTAGCTGAAAGAATTATTACTTGATTAAAATCATTTTAACTTGATTTTAAAGTTGATTCAAAAATTTTCTAAAAATTCAAAGTAAAGATTCAAAATTTTATCTCTTAGACTTCATTTGATAAATTATTTTGTCAATTTTGTTCAACATTAATTTTTATTCAAAAACACTTTAATTTGTTATATCAAAATATATTATCAAATAAAGCCCAGTTTAACAATCTCCCATTTTTTGATATAACAAAACATTTGGTAAGTTTGTTTTTGAATAAATTACTACCCCTTAATAAAAGCTATTTTCAATTTAAGGCCTAAAGAAATGGACATAAAAAAAAATTGACATTCATTTTTATTTTGAAAAGAATGATCACATAATTTGCATAAAGTTAATATTTAGCACAATATCAATCAATTTACCTTTAATTTCTCCCTTTTTTTGATTATATAAAAAAATCAAATAAAGCTTTAGAACAAAAAGACGATTAGTTCAAGATTATAAATAAAAGTAAAAAAATGAACGAACTAACATTCACTACAACAAAACAGGCTTACTACGACATTTTTTTTACTTAGGTCGATGCAAAAAAGGTTGGCATAAGCCCCCCGACTCTTCCAAAAACGTTGTTCTTAGTGTCGTTAGCATAGGTGCCAATATGTTTTTGAAAAATCGTTGACATAATTCAACATAGGCCAACCTTTATTGAAGGGTTGGTAAAGACATAGTGTAACATCCCAAACCTGACCTAGACGTTATGGCCGAATTTGGTGGTGTCACAATAAAAGGATTTTGAAAACCGCATTGTTTTGAAAAACGTTGTATTGTTGTTTAAACAAAATATTTATGTTTTATAATTATAACCGGAAGTGTTATTTAATTAGCCCATTTGCCAAAACATAATTTATAGCGAAAGCCTTAAAATTATTATATTTTAGAAACCCAATTCGTATTTTCAGAAAATCATTAGTTTTTGTGAAACCGTGGTTTTATCGAGTATTGCAGTAATAAAATCATAAAACACAATCAAAACCCCAAATTAAAACAAATAGTCCAGAGAGTCTAATTATTACAAAATACCTAGAAATAAATCTAAAATTTAAATAAAAACTTATTTGAAGTCAGTTTATAACATGTGGTCACCGTGAGACTCTGGCGCACCGATCCGCCTAAGCCTGTGGATTACTTAAACAGAACAGACAAACAGACGCGAGTTTACGTAAATTAGTATGTAACCCCACAGAATTAAGCATGCTAACATAGAAAAATCTCACAAACACTTAGGTACAGATTCGGGCTCAAGCCCATTTCAGATACAGAAAACAGAATTAGATATACAGAATCCTACCTCAGTCCTCTACACACCAACTCTGACTATCCTATCACACTATGTAGGGGTTAAAAGCACCCACCCATCCCTACATATCATATCGTGCCATTACGATACATATCAGATAAAATGCAGTCTAGCTGCCAGAATACAGGCGAAGGTTGCCTTTTAGAACACTTCCTCCATATATACCAATCCCACCCCAAAACCAGATGCAGAAGCAGATACAAAATTAATAGATTTATCATGCTCAACATGCTTATATACAGATAACCAATATCAATATAATAGAATAATCGAACATGCATAATAGTATCGTACTCAGAATAGAATATTAAGCTATCAGATCACATAGTTTTAGAGTTTGGTTAGCCCTTACCGACACTACGGTAGGCCAACAGTTGACCGAGACGACTCATGTGGCCCTAGGGAGAATTCTAGAATTATGGGCCCACATGCCCGTGTAGACCTAAAACCTACACGTCCGTGCGGTCTACATGCCCAACTTGGCCTAACTTGTGTGGCCCACAAGGCCACACCCACATCACCACAGGGACGTGCCTTGTGCATGCCCATGCCTTCGTCGACCACACGGCCATGTCTTCGCACACTGCCATCCACATGGACAACCACACGCCCGTGTGGTATCGACAGTTTACACTTTCAACTTTCGCCGAAACTCAATTTCCAGCGTAAGGGGTACACAATTGGTACTGTTTCAATGTAAAAACAATCCCAAGCCTTCAAAAACCACCGACGACAAACCACCTCTATCTCTTACTAACTGCTGCAGCGCAATTCTCCACTTCACAAACTTCACCAGACGAATACAGAAATTCACAACGGTAATAATTGAACAAAATGTTTCCACAGGAGTTAAAGGAAGCAATGAAAATTACAGATGGAAGACAGAAAAAGAACAATGTTAGAGAAAAAAAATTTGGGGAAAAAGAAAATAATAAAGGTATTCACAATGTCAGATAACCACCATATCACAACTCCCCACTAACCACATAATGTCAACTTACTCAGAATCCCAACACTACTGAAACACTAACACTAAACCCAGCAAAAATAACACCCAGGACCTCCAATACAACAACCCCTTACCACTCAAACTAGCATGCTTATTCTAATATAGATTAACAGACAATTTTATATAAGCCCACTTAACAAGGGTAAGGCTTGGATCAAAATAATAAAAAAATTGCCAACATGGGGATTAAACTCAAAACCTCACACACACACCTAGAATACTCAACCACTGAAGCAGATATAGATATTTGTGACAGATATTTACAGAAATAGAAAATAAATATATCAGGGTGTTACATCTAGTTAAGGTCAACTTTTTGAAAAAGTTTGAGATAGGAGGAAACAACCTAAAAAGGTTGAAATAAAGCATTCATATGTCAACTGTTAAAGAGTTTGGATAGACTCGTCTAAGGCAACCTTAAAAAGGTTGCGTAAGCCATTGTCTATGCCAACACCTTACATAGTTGGCTCAGGTCTTATTTTTTTATGATTTTTTCCTGACTTTTGAAGAGCCTATTTTGGCAAAATATTATCAAATTTGTATGTGTTGAGTTTGGACAAACTTGAAATGATATTAATTGAATAATTAATTAATACAATTTGATCATATTAATATAAAATTATCAATGAATAATGCACTTATTAATTTAAATACAAAATCCTAATAGAAGCAGTCAACACATTGACAACATGTTATCTATTACATCGCTAGATAACTGTAACACCTTATACCTCGTCCGGCCGTCGAGCCCGAGTAATAGGAGACTACATCACCGTCACATATCACTTACATTATAAATTGTCTCATTAGCAAGCGAACAACATTTATTTTATCATTTATTAGAATTTTAATTCAAGTATATCCTAATCATCATATAAGCATGCTAAACATACATAAGACGAACTTATAACAAGAATTAACCATGTTTTTAAACCACTAAGCAAAAATTCTGAAGAAATCATGTGAGTATCGATACTGAATCAAAGGTATTGATAATTCTCCTAGATGGTATCAATACCACCTAGAAAATCGATACCAAATTAGCATTCTATTTTTCGTCTAAAATCAAAACCTAAGAAAATATTGGTATAATTAAAAAAGTAACTTCCTGCACATTTGAAAATTATTACCCCGAGAATCGATAATCGTGATATGGTATCGATACCATATTACATAACTAACTTCTTGCACATTTGAAAATTATTGAGGTATCAATTTTAAAACCTAAATATCGATACCCCTGTTCCAGGCAGCAAAAATACAACTGTTTAAGGCATATAGTCCATTCTAAATTGTATCAAATCAATATACATATATTACTTTATCAACATTCGTCAAAACAACTATAATGGCAGTTCGAAACATCGTAAATATGTTCGAACAAGCAATCAATATGCCAAGCTTGATATCCATAAATTTTAAGAGCAATAAAGTCATGAAAACATCCAAAACATTATGACATCAATCAACTAAAAGTCTACCACATTGCCTTATTCCCACAGTTAAAAGAATAATAATAATTCACCTACTCAAATGCTAAACTACTTGAATCAGTCTCTTGGAAAATATTCCGCACAGCTCACACTGCAACTTTTAACAGTCTGCAAAGGTTTAAAAAGGAACGAGTGAGCTTAAATAAGCTTAGTGAATGTCAGAATAACCATAAAGTATACACAACATCAAAGGTTAAACAAGAGCATACTACAACACATTCACAACCATATTCTAACCATGCCACAATAACATATTCACACTTCATTAAACCATAAAACTAGCATATACTCTCACGTACGACTACACTCAACATATTCAAATAACTCATTTTACAATAAATCATCAATACTAAACAATGTACACATGCTTTAATGGCTCACAAGTCTATCTTATATATTCACATGCATTCACAAGTTAAATAATAATTACCTAAAACACAATAAATAAGATTTTCATGAAACTTTAATTACATATGCAATTTATTATAAGAACATACTAATATTTTCATGAAACTTTAATAAACTCATTTAACACATTATTTACATGTTTATGCATCCATCTCACATTGTATTATCATAATAAATAAGATCATATTTAAACGATAATTTGGCACTTGAGATTGTGAAAAAATAAAAATGGGCTTTATCACCATACATCGGATACACAGATCTCTAACACACCAAATGACCCTAGAGTCGAACATATCCTAAAAATATTTCAATTTGTTATATCAAAATATTTTATCAAATAAAGCTTGGTTTAACAGATTTTTTTTAACATGGTCATATCTACCTTTCTAGACCCCTAAACCTGTTTTGATGAAAAATTCCTATCGAAACGTTCTTGTTCTGCATCAAAATGAAAACACTCATTGAAAGACGACTTAAAACCACTAGGAGGATTTGACAAGGATGTACTAGTTGTAGGACGCTTCTTAAGGGCAATAATAGAAATCTAAGCACTAAAAATGCATTGAGACATTAAAAAATCCTGTTTAGGAATTTTATCAAACACTTGGTGTGCAAAGGGCTTGATCCAAAAACTTGAGAAAAAAGTGTAGTAATAAGTTACCCCCTGTAAGAAAACACGATGTATATAATGCAAATTAACCAATAATTCATCAAAAAGCTACATTTCAACCTACATTTCATAAAATAATAAGATTGAAAATTTTAGATTTTACCTCGAAAGTGTTGAAATGTGGAAAACCTTGAAGCAGTGTTGAAGAAATCTTGATGCAAAGGTGTTAGGAAGGATTTGAGTGTTAAGATTCGCAAAAAAAAAAAATCGAAAGTTTTTGAAAAGATTTGAAGCTTGGGAAAAAATTTCGAGATGAAAGGGGAATAGGGTTTTAAAACTGTTTTTTTAGGTATCAATATTTTTATAAATGCATCGAATAATTTTAAAATGGTATCGATACCAAATCACTATTTTGTTTTTCAAGTGTAGAAAAATATCAAAAACACAATTTTTAAGTCCTAAAGTGTTCTAAGTGTCCTAAAATGACTCTAAGATAAATCATATTGAATTGATATGCATAAAAATGCACAAAGTAAGCATGATGCATGTGATTCATGAAGTACAATAGGTTCAATAATAAAAAATTTGACTAAGTTACCAAACAAAGTCCATTTTAACAAGTTTAAGGGCATAAAAAATAAGTCATGCTAGACAAAATAAAGTTAAAATAGATCAATTAACCATATAAAACTCCCTCTATCTTATTGGATACAAGAGCGATGAATACCATACTATCACGCTTTTTGCAAACAACGACAATATACAAAGTTAAAAACTCAATCAAAGTTATTTATTTATTAATATTGTTTTCATTACCAATGTAATACTTATTACCACTTAATTCGAATTTTGATCAATATTAAATAACATTTATTATTTTAAATTAATTATAACTTAATCAGTGTTACAATTATTTAACAATTAAAATTAATATTTAATACTATAAATATATACATGTCATTTTTATTAATTTACTAAAAGAAAATCATATATCATAATTATTTAATAAATTTTGTTTCCATTGATAAAAAAATTGTATGATATTTATTATTATTTGAAAATTTAGTTATTATTATGTGATATTTAATAATATTATGTCAAATGTAATGAAATTAACCAATAAGAATAAGGCTCCGTTTGGTAACCTGTAAAAGCTTTTCCGTAAAAGCTTTTCAGGTTTTCTGATGTTTGGTTGCCTGAAAATCATTTCCCACGGTAAAATGAAATACAAAACACGGGGAAAATGAGATCCTTTTTTAGGAAAACGTCTTACCCTTTTGAATTCGGTAAGACATTTTCCGGAAAATGCCCCATTCTTCTCCCCTTCCCCTTCCCCTTCCCCTTCCCCTTGGGTTGCAAATCAATTTGGTCAAGGGAGAACCGAAGCTATTTTTAGTAGAGCCCAGATCTATTTTCAATGTTGAAGAAGCCATTACATGAAGCTCTCCCTGTTTTAAATCCTCATCTCGAAGTTTCCTCCATGAAAGCTGTTTCCTTCAACACTCTCCATTTACTATGCTTTACTATGCTTGGATCCGGTTTCAATGCTTGACCGACGGATAGCTGAATTGGCTAATGGGTTGGCCACCTGGGGTTCGGAGAAAGAGGACGATGGTCGCGAAAGGTGCTTCATTTTTTATACTTTTAACAACACTGGCTGGCTCGTGTAAGTTCCTTTTTTTTTCTTTTTCTGGTCTGACTAAAGGTCTTTGATTTTGGAATTTTGCACATGGAAAAGTAAATTCTGGCATTATTTGGGAAATACGGTTCAGTGATTGAGCATTTTTAGAGAAGAGAGGGGTTAAAAGAGATGATAAAAGGAGTAATTTTTTATTCAAGATCAACTGACCCTTTAAATCCTAAGGTTCTTATTTACGATGTTCTTAATGTTCTTAGACGATTGATTACGGTTCACAGTAAGCTTTTGAGTTTTGAAATAAATGTTTTATATCAAATTATGAATAGAGTTCTTTAGCTTACATCACTAAAGGTCTGCCTTTGATAAAAAAGAATTGAGCATGAGTCCAGGTTCTGGAAACATTTGGAAATTTCTGTCACTTCAGTAGCACTACTCTAATTGTATGATCAAAGTTGAGATAGTTGTGTTATGCTTTGTTTTATTAGCTGTAGAAAAGACTTTAGAATGCGTATTATATGTATTGATTTGTGAAGCAGATGAAGTCTCTGTAGTCTGGATGTTCAAATTCAACTTCTAAATAACTTTATTCATACTATTTTGATTTTCATAAAACTCTCCTAAAGTTTTATTTGATTATGAGCTTGAACTCTTTTGATGATGCTTCAATATTATGAATAAGGCTCTGCGTGACCTCAATGATGCACCAACACTCTAAATATCTAGAATCATTTTACACTTTGTGTAAGGTAAACCATATGAATAAGGCTCAATTACCATTTGCGATTAGTCGGATCGATTAAAAAAAAATCTAATATACAAAGGCTCAATAATGTTTTTCTCATGCAGCCTGTGGCATCTACAATCAATACATTGGCAGGTGCATTGTACAAAGTGTTCTGCGCATCACCTGATCAAGCAAGGAAGGAAATGCGACAGGCTTGTTTTGATTATCTAAGCCTTGGAGGTGTATTCTCAATAGGTCCAATATCATTGCTCTCAGGTTTAAGCCTTGAAGTATGTTTACCAAGTACTGTTACAATTGATCCCTCCTTTCTTGCAGCTGGAGGAATTCCGTAAGAAAAAAGCAGCCAAGAAAGCCAAGAAGGCAACATCTACCTCCCAAACCAATGTTTCTAATGTTAGCTTAAATGAAAAACAGCAATTAAAATATCTTGTTGTTAGCTTAAATGAAAAACTCTGCTCAATTTACCTCTCAAAGCTGATTGTTGCTAATGAGAATATCTTGGAGAAGAAGCATGATTTTTACTCTACAAAATAAAATGAGGATTTTGCTGCTTTGGAGCAGGTAGTCACATTTTCTATTCTTAGGGTGCCACTATGTCCAGGTTTCTAATAATTATTGTGTTTTATGGTTCATCCCTTGGGCAAGTTATACTGCTTGTAATAACAATTTCCTTACTAACACAAATAAACATTTTTTGAGGTGTAGTTTTTGATGTCTTAGAAATATGCCATTATAAGTTTCCATGGTTATATTTAACTCATCTGATGCAATTTGCCATTCCATAATATATGTAATTTATTACTAGTCTATGTTGTTCTATCCAAAAGAACCATGATATAATGGATGAGTATATTTGGATCATTAGATTTGTGTCTTGTGTTTACCCATCTTGTCTTTTGGTGTGCATGAACTGGATCCAAGTTTTGTTTGGTTTGGATCTAAGAGTACACTTGAGCGTTTTAGTGATAATGTATTGTTTTGTATTTCAAGCCTAATGTCATGTTGGTTTCTTAACATAAGCTAATACTAAATACTAATGGTTGCTCAAAGAACTTGAAGAAACTGTTGAAATGAAAACATTGTTGTATGTTTTGAAGCTCCTAATACGCTCATACAGATAATTTGACGTAGAAAACTATAATTTTAAGTGTATATATATGTATATATAAATTTATTAATATATGTAAAAACAACTTTTCCGGAAAATATTTTCAGAAAATTTGCCAAACAGCAGAAAATATTTTACATAGTTTCATCCAAACACTAGAAAAGTAAATTATTTTCCAGAAATCATTTTCCAGGAAATCATTTTCCAGAAATTATTTTCCAGAAAATATTTTACCTGCAAACAAACGGAGCCTAAGGCAAGTCCTATATTCTTGTTGGATGTTGTACTGTTTTTAGGTAAAAATAGACAAAAATAATAGTTTAGGACTACTTTTAAGCCCAAAAAACTTAAAAGAATCAATATGAAATTAGGGTATAGTTTAAGGGCCAATTTACTAATAATTCCTAAATATAAAGATACGTACATACTCACTTTTTATTTTGTCATGGTTTTAATTTACTTATTTTTATAAATTGGCCCTAAACTGGTTAACAAATATCAACTTAGTTTTCTTTCAAAAAAAATAAAACAAATCAGTGTTTTTGGTACATAATATATATATATATATATATATATTATACTATAGATGATATAGATTTAAGCATATATCTTTTTGCTTTATTAGAAAATTGGTCTCTCAACTATATCTCAATCCCTAGTTTGGTCCTTAAAATTTTTTTTTGACGAAAATGATACTTAAACTATCAATTTGATCTCATTTTACCCAAAAAGTACAGACGTTCAATAAAAACTTGTCATATGTCAATTCTTATTAGTTGATATTGTTTTTTTAATAAAATTGATAGTTCAGGTATTGCTCTAAAAAAATTTTTTAAGGACCAAACCAATAATTAAAGTATAGTTTAGGGATCAATTTGTGAATATGCATATTTCTTTTATCAAATAATATTCAATCAGAACAAAATAACATTTAGTCCCTAAATTTTTAAGTTTTTTCACATTGGTCCTTGAACTTTTTTTAGTTTATATCAATCTTGGAAGTTGGCAATTTATAATGATACGGTACTATGAGATTGTGCTACATCTTACCTATTTAAAATTTTTATAATTTTTAATAAATTGTAATATATATTTTTTTGTATTCTTTTAGGTTTTATATAATTTTTTAACTTTTCAGGTGACCAAATCACTAACCTAAGTTTAGGGATTAAACTTAGAAAAATACTTAAATTCAGGACTAATGTGGACCAAGAAATGATTCAGAAAGTAAATTGGAAAAGTTGACAAATTCGAGGATTAAATGTTGGTTTATCCCTATTTTATCAAACAAATACTAAAAATAAAAAATAAAAAGTCGAAGTAAATTAAATTATGAAAAGAAGGGTTAGCTTAATATAGCGCATAAACCCTTACTCCGTTTCTGTGCAATTCTAAAACCCTAACTGAATCCCATTTCTTTTCCCTTTCTCCAAACCCTTTACTGTTAGAAACAACGTATTTTCAAAAACGAAAATATGATGAACACCGTCTTCAAACGCACAACTTCCTTAGCCTCCAGGCGGATCCTCGCCGCCTCTGCCCAAACTCTCCTTCATCACTTCCACTCTACAGCAACAGTTGCAGCAGCCGCCAGAGATGGTGAGACTTGCTTTATTAACAGATTCAAACCCTTCCCTGGCTTTCCGGCGTCTGCAGCGAAGGGGTTTCACGCCAAATCAGGGCCGTTGTATTTCAGGGCATCGACGAGCTTACAGGCAGAGTATGCCGTCGAGGATTATGTCGAAGAGAAGGGAAGTGAAGCACTTGAGATCTCTAATCTGGGGATTGCTCCCGAAATTGTTTCTGCTTTGAAGAATAGGGGTATCACCAAATTATTTCCAATCCAGGTATATACGTGTATATATATTGTTAGGCTCTTTGCTTTTAATGATATATATTGGAAAATAAGATGTAAAATTTCCTTTTATTTTTGACTGTAGAGGGCGGTGTTGGAACCAGCAATGCAAGGAAGGGACATGATTGGAAGGGCAAAGACAGGGACAGGCAAAACGCTTGCCTTCGGGATTCCTATCATGGACAAAATCATTCGATACAATGCTAAACATGGGTTTGTTGAATTTTTTTTCCCTTTTATCTTACTTAAGTTTACCGATGCTTTTGCTACTTGCTTTTTTTCAATTCCTAAATGGAAAGGTAAAAAAAAAAATGCATGTTTTTGCGTTTATTATGAATAGTTAAGCTATCTCAATTTGTTTTATGTCGTATCTATTTTTTCATTTTTAACTAAATTATAATAAAATGATAATGATACTACTTTAATGTAGCCTTTTTAACGTTTACTTTTAGAAATTTCTAACAACTAATATAACAAGTGAACAACCAAAGAGACCATATTGGTTTATATTTTGATTCTTTTTTGTGCATGTGAAAGATGAACGGTTGCATGGGTAATTTTTGTCATCATTTTTAATCAAGAAGACATGTTTTGTGTGAATATGTAGCCGTGGTAGAAACCCTCTGTGCTTGGTTTTGGCACCAACAAGGGAACTTGCTAAACAAGTTGAGAAGGAATTTCATGAGTCTGCTCCCAACTTGGATACAATATGTGTTTATGGTGGTACTCCAATTTCTCGTCAAATGAGGCAGCTTGATTATGGTGTTGATGTAGCTGTTGGTACACCAGGTCGCATTATTGATCTGCTTAAGAGAGGTGCTCTTAACTTATCAGAGGTTCAATTTCTTGTTCTTGATGAAGCTGATCAGATGCTTCAAGTTGGATTTGCTGAAGATGTTGAAACCATACTGGAGAGGCTGCCTGCAAATCGTCAAAGTATGATGTTTTCAGCAACCATGCCTAACTGGATTAGAAGCCTTACCCAGAAGCACTTAAAAAACCCATTAACGATTGATCTGGTTAGCCTGCCTATCTTCTTTTTCCAATCTGCTATGTTATGTTATGATTTCTGGCTTATAGTTATTGGTTCATCCTTGTATTTGTTCTCTGCAAATTATTTAATGTTGCATTGATGCTGGTTACATATGGACAAGATTTCACAGAACTAAAAATGAATGCTTAGTATGATGAAAGTTTTACCGTCATAATCCATATTCCTGTGAACACCACTTATTTTGCACCTTTAGGTTGGAGAAAATGATCAAAAGTTGGCAGAAGGAATTTCCTTGTATTCGATTGCAGCAGATATGCGTGGGAAAGCAGCAATTCTTGGTCCACTAATAACAGTAAGGGTCATGCCGTTGTGGTTTGTTTGTTTTTCTGCTTGGCATTTTTATTTTTTGTTCTTTTCATTTTAATTTCAGTTCTGTACCCATTTCAAATGTCTTATAGTTTTTTTTTCTCAATAATTATTGCTTTCATTGTCAAATTCTTTTTTAGGAGCATGCGAAAGGAGGAAAGTGTATTGTTTTCACTCAAACAAAGCGTGATGCAGATCGGTTGGCATATGGCATGGCAAGAAACTTTAAATGTGAGGCTTTGCATGGTGATATATCTCAAACCCAGAGGGAAAGAACTCTCTCAGGATTCCGAGATGGGCATTTTAATATTTTAGTTGCTACTGATGTTGCTGCTCGTGGCCTTGATATACCTAGTGTTGACCTGGTAAGCTTTACATATTATTCTCTGGGTTTTGTTAGAAACTAATGTTTGCTTATAGATGTTTATTTTTTATTTTTGACTTGTGATGCCAGACTTGTCTTGTTAGATATTTTATTAGTCATGTTACCACTTTAAGGAAAACATACTTCTTATAGGTCTGTTCAATGTGACATCCTAGAAGACTCTGTATGACTTGTGTGTGAATTTCCTACCACTGTTGCAAAAATTTATCTTACGGTTCATTTTTGTAGGTTTCAATATTCTGCTTTTTCTATTTCCAATTAATTGGTTGCCTATTACTTAGGCCACTTTTGGAGTAGTGGGCCATAATTTCTAATTGTTAAAACAATAGAAACTGTGCAGGCATCGTTAGAAAATTCTGCATGTTGAAATAGGAATTTATGGAAGAAAAAAATCGCACTGTAAATTTTTGCTGAACTGCTAATGGCTACTGATGAATTTTCTCAGGCATTTGGAAACCTGTCATTATTTTATAGTGCATATGTTTGTATATGCTAGCATTGTTTTTAAGAAAGTTTCTGCATGAGTTGATATCGTGAATTAAAAAATTGCAGCAAATTGATACTTTTGTTCTGTCTTCAATTCTTCTGTTCAGTATCTAAGCCTACATTTTCTCATAGGCTTATAGAATTCAAATCCTTGATGTTCAGTAGTTAATATGGTGATTGTTCTGAGCTCTTTCCAAAGCCAGTAACTTGTTCTCCTTACTCTAGTTTTATATGTTCTGTGATTGATCTTGTATTCTTAACTAGGTAATACATTATGAGCTTCCAAATACATCTGAAACTTTTGTCCATCGAACTGGCCGAACTGGTCGTGCTGGAAGGAAAGGAAGTGCAATTCTTATCTATACTCAAGACCAGAGTAGGGCTGTTAAGGTTATTGAACGAGAAGTAGGCTGTAGATTTTCTGAGGTAATATCCTGTATCCCTTCGATGTTCATGCTTGTTTTTCCTTTCCTTTTCCCTTTCTTTTTCAGGGATCTTTTACAACTTTGATACTACTTTATTGAGGATTTTGAGCATTAATAATAGGGAAGTCAAAGAAATTTTAAAAGCAAAAGTGAAGGATTTTGAAATGGGGCTAGCAAAAGTCTAAAGTTTTGACATTGATACTCTTTTAGCCTTTTGGAGCTGGAGCTGGAGCCGGAGCTGGCGAAAACATTAAAGCTATTTCAACCTTTTATCTTATGAAATCAAAACTAATTTTTTAGCCCTGTTTTCATCTGTTTTGGTTGTCAGCCATTACTGGTCGTTAATAATATTCTTTGAGCCAAAGACCTAACTGGTTGTAGGTCAAACTGGCCGGTTTTGATTTGTAAAGCACTTCTTGACAATTTCATGCTAAATTTCTAACCCTAAGTCCTAACTCTTTAGTAGTTAAGCTTCAAATATTGTTTCTACATGTCATTTTTCTATTCAAATCTGAAAATTTCAATGTAATTAAAGTATGTGTGGTGTGAGATTGTCAGCCTTTGTTCCTTTGGAAATGTAATAAATGCCTATTATTGGTTCAGGTGATTTATTGTCTCTTCTTAAACTTTGTGAGAATTAAAAATCATTTCCTAAGATTGAAATTTAACTAAATTTAACATGCAGCTATAAGATCCCATTACCCAGACCCTTGTTTCTTTCCACCAATGAGACCCACTATTCTCCATTTGAAAAACAAATGTAAAGAATTATAAAATAGTATCATACAGTCCAAGAATATTAAGAATGGTGTTATTTCGATTTTGCATGTAAGATTTTATAACATGAGGTACGGAAAGATGGGGGGGAAAAGACAAGAACTGCTATTATAACACACAAAAATATCTAATTCAAATCATTAAATCAAAGTTATGCATAAATGGATAATTGTACCTGAAAGATATACATGAAGTTTTACATTGATTGCTATGTTACTGTATTTTCTCATGGATAGAACTTATAGACTGATTACTCTTTAATTTGTTGTAGCTTCCTAGGATTGAGGTTGATGGTGGGAGCACTGGTATGTTTAATGATATTGGTGCTGGTGGTCGATTTGGAGGTGCACGAGATCGTGGTTATGGTGATATGGGTTTTGGTCGTTCTGGTCGGCAAGCGGAACATGGATTTGGCCGTTCTGGAGGCAATAGGGGTCCTGGATTTGGTCGTAGTGGCAGTCAGTTTTCTGATGAGATGGGTGGTTATGGAGGTCGTTTTGGTTCTAATAACCGGTCTGGAAATTTTGGTGGTTCTGCATCCAGTCGTTCTAGTGGCTTTGGTAGTTTTGGTTCTAGACGTACTAGTGGATTTGGGGACTTTGGTTCAGGTAACCCAGGTGGATTTGGTCAAACTGCTGGTGGCTTTGGTTCTGGTGGATTTGGTGACAAGCATTCTGGCCAAAGTAGTGCGAGCAATGGTGATTCTCGATCTAGTCGATTTAGCCGCTTTGGGGTCTCCGATGTTGATAATGATCAGAGCACTGGAAGAACACCCTTCTAAATTCTTTGAGGTAAGCATGATATGGCAAACAACACTAGGAGCTCTCCCTCTCTTTTTCTTGTTACCTTTTGCTATCAATTTGAAATAAACATTTCTTTTGCAAATCTTGATTCATTTTCATTTTTGCAAGATTGCCCGGTGCTACCTAGGTCTTTATGCATTCTTAATGCTTATTGTCTTCCCTTGGGTTTGTGTGGAATTAGTTTTCTCTGGTAAAGCCTTCAAAATTGTAGTGGATTGGATTTAATGCAAATACAATAGAGCTACCATTTTTCTTTATTCTGTTCTTGGTTTATTCCTTGTAGAAGTGGAAACCTGCCGCTGTATTATAGAATGTAAAGGTGGTGGTAGGGTAAGGCTTGGATTCTTATGCAAACTTGTAGCTTGTGGACAAGCTCGCAATATATGTGTTAACCGAATATGCTTGGTTGATTATATTGAAATAAACAAGTCTTTATTTGGCAGTCACCAGCTCTCTCGAAAATCAATTATTTTCAATGATAAACACAAAAGCAAATAGAAATATACCATCTAGATTTTAGTTATGTTTTGATTTGGGGTTTTGGTTATAATTTGGTAATGGGTAATGTGTTTTCTTTGTGAGTATGGTGGTCAAAGGAAGAGATGGCCAGCATAGGTGCAACTGGAGGTTCTCTTTAGTGTAATGCAAAAGAAATGGTTTTTTTTTTCCTTCAAAGAGGAGTGATGACTAAAAGTAGTTAACCTCCATTATTTTCCATTGATCTTCCTTTTTCCGTGCCTTCCAAAAGCCAAAGATTTGGAAAATGCACAAAATGATTTCTCATGAATGGAGCACACAAATTCTTGGCTGATCTTATGTTTGCCTTTTAAGGTCTTATCTTCATTTTTTGCTCTTATCACATCATGTTGATGACAAAAAGTGCATTCACTGCATAAACCTGATTCTTTTATTTGGCTGCAAACAAGCGCTTACTCCATCCTCTTTTTCCATTTGCTAGGATTTGATTGACTAGTTGTTTGTGGCCTACGAATACATTTGTTCTCATTTGCATTTATTTTGGAATGGCAGGGAAGAAGGCAGCAATCTCGATGACAGCTTTAAGTGGGAAACAGATATTGAGAAACAAGGATTTTTTGTTTTGGTACGTGATAAGTTTGTTGGGAAGAAAGAAAGGATATATAATCCTAATCGCTTTCCTCTCCCCTCGCCGGTTAGTGCTTAAGTTAACTAATATATATACTAGTTACTCACATGGGAATGTTTTAAGATGCTTTCTTTTGATATTGAATTGATTCTATGTGAAGAGAAAACATAATAAAAAAACATCCAGTAGGATCATGTATTACGAATTAAGTTGTCATAGTATATTTCATTATGGGAAAGTGGCCTGATCTTCGGCGTCTTCTTTAGTGGTCAGAAACAGAGGCAAGAGAGGGCTGGCAATGGCTTTGCTCTGCCGGAAAATGATAGAAAAAACGTGCCCCCCCCAAAACCCCGAAAGTTCCCGGAACATAAAATTCTTGACTTCATCCTTGCTATATATATATATATGCATATCGTATTTTACTTCTAGCATGTTAAATTTATATTTGAAACGTTATGATAGTATTGTGTAGCCAAAGCCAAGCATGCTTTTATTTTCCATGCTAAATGTCATCTATTCTTCTTCTTAGTATACACAACTATAGAAGCTCGAGGGATTTCTGGATCCAGAAATCATATCTGATATAAACAAACTTTATCGCAACTAGAAACTCGAGTTATGGACTTATCAGAAAATTAATTGAAAATCATATTTGACCTCTAAAAAGGTGAAACCATTATGGTTAGCTCTATAATCCATCGTTTAGGCTACTAGCAGAATCACATGGCTTATTATAAAAAATTTGTTCGATTTTTTGATATACAAAATATAATGAGATGAAGATAAAATATTTTTTTTATTTAATGCATGACAATGTATTTTACTGAATTGGTGTAACAATTAATCCGTATGGCATTAATTTAATTATGAAATTATTAAAATATTCTTATTATGAAATTATTAAAATATTCTTATATATTTTTGAGTGTTTTTATCTTTATATTTATATAATAGGTTTGATCTCGGAACATCATACATAATAAACATTTAAAAAATTCTGATTGAGTAACAACCGGAAAGCCAGCCCGAAACGGTGCATTATGCTGCAATTTATTTACCTCTTGCTACATAGCAGGTAGAGTGCTTCAGCACTGACAAGCTCAGATATCAAATTTGAACAAGACAATCATATGCGTCCCAAAATTCCACCACGCTTCTTGAGAATCCTCCAGCAGCCTTCACTGTCTCGTATTAGTTTGCTAGCCACTACCACATTGTCAACAAGGCGAACAACTCCATCGATGTTAACCTTGCACCATCCCACTGGTTGGCAGTGCTATACCACTTGTTGTTTAGCTCTTCGCCGATTCTGGAGACCATTCATTCCATTGCCCCTACTAACCCAAACAGCTTTACCCCTCAGCCTTGTACCCCGTTCCAACACTCTTCCAATAACTCTAAAATTCTCATAAAAAAGAATCAGCATATTTCTTCTTTGCTAAGGAATCCAAAAAATTGCTCCAAATAGCAGGTCTCAATTCTCGGTCTCCTTAGCAAAGTGCCCAAAGTACTCTAAGTTGATAAATATCCAATCCCTAATATCAATTGAAAGGAACTCATCCAACTTACATGGTTTAACAAGTGATGCCTAGAATGACATAGCCACGCTGCACTGACGTAAAGATGACAGGTGTCCTCGACCGTACTGTCATAAAATTGACAGTTGGGATTCAACATAATATGTTTGCAAACTCCTTCCACATTTGTCAAAATCTTACCACTACCAGCAGCCAGAGAAAGACTTCAATTTTTTTAAAGACCACGCGACTTCCAAGTCCAGTGCTATTTTTTATCAACATCTTCCTCGGCAACGTTAGAATATCATACGCCGAGCTGACAGAGAACCCGGGTTTATTGTCCCATATCCACACTGGAGAATCGGCAACATCCTGCGCTCGAAGCCAAACCTATTACTAATCTTTATCTGAACCTGCAACAATGCGTTCTTGGAAAAATAAACGCGAGTTTTCTGGTTGCTAACCTGATGCGCTAAGCATTGACATAATTCGACCAAAAGCTTCTTAATAACAACCATTTGCTCCCTTAAAGCCCCAGCAAATGAAACTAAGTCATCAGCCAAGAATAAATGGGATATGTTTGGACCATTCCGTACTAACTTAATTGGATTCCAACTGCCTCCTCCGTTAACTTCCTTCATAATAGCCTGAGCCAATCTCTCCATGCATAAGATGAACATATACAGGGAGAGGATTTCCCTGTGGAATTCCCCTCGACAGATGAGAAGTTTCAATCATAGACTCATTACGTAGAATATGTGTCGACTCTGAACTCACATAATGCATGGTATCTTTCTACAAATCCTTAATAAACTTCCACTTCAATCTATCATAAGCCTTCTATAAGTCACCTTTCATTGTCAGTCACTCTTTGTAACTCTTTTTTTTTGCATAGAATGAATAGTTTCTGCAGCAATTGTTCAAAGATGGCAACTACAGCAGCAACATTAATGCATCCATGCAAACCATGCAGACGTACATAATTTATCTGGTTGAAATACAGTTTACAAGTTTATATGTACTTTATCTAATTTTAGTATAGCTTAAAATGTATAACGTATGTTTGCCGGTTTAAGTATGTTTTGTGTTTCTACCGACCTGTGACTGATTTGACAGAAACTTTTTGGCTGAAAAGGCTAGTTAGCTGCTCAGTTATATTTTTGACAGGTTCTAGGTTATCATTAAGTTACATTTAATGTTTGTTCACTTGCTCAAGTTATCTTATTGTTTTTCAAATGTATTTGTAGTATGTGTATAACCTTTTGACAATGAAATGAGAGTTGAATCTTTGTTCTCAAAATTTTTTTTTATTCGTTTTGCTTCTGTTTTGAACCTCAGAACACAAATTTTCTTTGCTGTTCATTTGATCAAAACCCAACAAATGGTATCAAGAGCCTAAGTCTTTGAGGACCTTGATTGTGTTTTTTGTTTGTGAGTGAAGAGTGTTTGAAAGAAAAGAAGCAGAAGTTTTTTTTGTTAGTCTGTTTGTTTGCTGCAAAAATGAGCTTTACACCACCACCACCACCACCACCTATGTTTGCTGGAGAGAACTACCACATTTGGTAGTCAAGATGAAAACATATCTTCAAGCATAAGACTTGTAGAGTGTAGTTGAAAATGACATCGAACCACCTTCATTGAGGGCTAATCCCACGATTGCCCAAATGAGGTAGCATGCTGAGGAGAGTACAAAAAAGCATAAAGCCTTAGCTTGCTTGCAGAATGGAGTGACAGATGTAATCTTCACTCGAATCATGGCATGTAGCACACCCAAGGAAGCATGGGAAAGGCTAAAGGAGGAGTTTATGGGGTCAGCTAAGACAAGGTAGTAGCAACTTATCAACCTTAGGAGGGATTTTGAGAACCTTAAGATGAAAGAATCAGAGATCATTAAGCAGTACTCTGATAGGATAATGGCTACTGTCAACAACATAAGGCTCCTTGGAGAAGATTTCAGTGAGAGCAGAGTTGTTGAAAAAGTCATTACAACTCTCCTTGAAAAATTTGAGTCAAAGATTTTTTTCATTGAAGGACTCGAGGGACTTGTCAACCATCTTCTTGTCTGAGTTGGTAAACTCCCTATATGCACTTGAGCAAAGAAGAGCCAACAGGCAGGAAGAGCATCCTAAATGAGCTTTCCAAGCAAAGGCCAATGAATCATCAAGTTCCAGCTATAAAGGGAAAAAGCCTTGAGTCGATAGAAGGGAGAAATCAAGGAAAGATGCAGAAAAGAAGAAGTTTTCAGCATGCATCCATTGTAAAAGGACAACACACTTGGAGAAGAACTGCTGGTACAGGCCAGATGTTCAATGCAGAAGTTGTAAGCAATTTGGTCATGTTGAAAGGGTGTGCAAGAACAAAGGCAAAGCACAAACTTAGCAGCAAAATCAAGCTCAAGCTGCTGAAAATGTTCAAGCTCAGAAGGAGCATGTTTTCTTTGTATCTTGTTATGCAACCTCAAGCAAAGTCAACAAAAACTGGTTAGTTGACAGTGGTTGCTCGCACCATATGGCTTTAGATGAAGGGCTGTTCAAAAATCTTGATAAAAGCTTCTCTTCCAAAGTCAGAATTGGTGATGGAAATCTCATTGAGGCTAAAGGCAGAGGAAATGTTGTGATAAGCACACATTCAGGTAACAAAGTAATCTCGGATGTACTTTTTGTGCCTGAAATTGACCAAAATCTGCTAAGTGTTGGCCAGTTAATTGAGAAAGGCTATTCACTTGTCTTTATGAACAATTCATGTGTTGTTAAGGATTCACTTGGTCAAGAATTAGTCACTGTAGCTATGACTGATATGTGTTTTATGCTGGATGTAAATTAGCTAGAAAAGAAAGCTTATACTGGTGTTACTGATGCAACTAGTTTATGGCACAAGAGATTAGGCCATGTCAACTATAAATCACTTGATTTGTTGCACAAATCAAACATGGTTGAAGACATGTCCAAAGTTGAAGTCAATAAGAATGTTTGTGAAATCTGCCAGTTTGGGAAGCATGCAAGATTGCCTTTTTTAGTTGATCAGGCATGGAGAGCTCAAAGCAAGCTTGAACTAGTTCACACTGACATTTGTGGACCAATGAAGGCATCTTCCTTAAATGACAGCAAATATTTTGTGCTGTTCATTGATGATTTCAGTAGATTCTGTTGGATTTATTTTTTGAAGAAAAAATCAGAAGCGTTTGAAGCATTCAGCAAGTTCAAAGCACTAGTTGAAAATCAATCAGGCTGCAAAATTAAAGCCTTGAGATCAGATAATGGTGCTGAGTACCTCTCAGACAAATTCTAGAAGCTGTGTGAGCAAGCTGGAAATCATCATCAGTCGACAACAGTCTATACTCCTCAACAAAATGGAGTATGTGAGAGGAAAAATAGAACAGTGCTCGACATAGTTAGATTCTTGTTGTTTGAAAGTAAACTGCCAAGTAAATTTTGGGCTGAAGTAGCAAATACTTCAGTATATCTGCTCAACAGGCTGCCTACCACTGCTGTCAAAGACAACTCCTTTTGAAGCTTGGCATGCACTTAAGCCAACTGTGTCACACTTAAATATGTTTGGCTGTGTTTGTTATACTCTCATTCCTGTTGAGAAGATATCCAAACTTGAAAGAAGATCAATGCTTGGTATCTTTGTTAGCTATAGCAGCACAAAAAAGGGCTATAAGGTATATGATCCTTTAACAAAGAAGATCATTGTGAGCAGAGATGTGAAATTTGATAAAAAAAGAGTTTGAAATTGGAATGGGACAGATGCAAGCTTGAATGAGGAAAATCAACAAGACAGCAACTTAGAATTAGTTGAAGAATGGCCAGTTGATGATGTTGATGATGCACCTGTAAGAGGCACAAGGACTATTGCTGACATTTATCACATGTGTAATGTTGCAATAGTTGAGCCTTCATGCTATGATGAAGCAGCAAAGGAGAGTTGCTGGTAAGAAGCAATGGAAGCTGAAATAAGGATGATCCACAAGAATGACACATAGGAACTGGTTGATAGGCCAGAAAATAGGAAAATTATTAGTGTCAAATGGGTGTTCAGGACCAAGAAGAATGCAGATGGGTCTCTGAACAAGCACAAGGCCAGACTGGTTGTGAAGGGATATAGTCAACAGCAAGGGGTTGATTTCTTTGAAACCTTTGCACTTGTTGCAAGGTTGGACACCATAAGGCTGTTGTTTGCTTTAGCAGCTCAGAAACAGTGGAAAGTGCATCAATTGGATGTAAAATCAGCTTTCTTAAATGGATTTCTCAAGGAAGAAATTTTTATCGAACAACCTGAAGGCTTCAAATTTACTGGTAAAGAACACAAAGTCTACAAGCTGAAAAAGGCTTCGTATGGCTTGAAACAGGCTTCAAGGGCCTGGTATGACAGAATCGATGCCTACTTGTCAAGGCTCAGGTTCATAAAGAGTATAAGTGAGCCTACTCTTTACATCAAGAAGGCTGGAGAGGAGACTTTGCTGATTGTGTCTCTGTATGTTGATGATTTGTTGGTCACTGGTTGCAAAGGTGAGTTGATTGAAGACTTTAAGAGGCAAATGCAAGAAGTCTTCGAGATGACTGATCTTGGTTTAATGACATACATTTTTGGTATGGAGGTAAATCAACTTGAGGATGGCATTTTCATAAGCCAAAGAGCATTTGCAGAGAAAGTCTTAGACAAATTCTCCATGTCAAAGTGCAAACCTGTTAGCACTCCTGTTGCACTAGGAGAAAAACTATCAAGCATCAGTGAGCATGATCGTGTGGATGAAAAAGGGTATAAAAGCATGGTTGGTTGCCTACTCTATTTGACAGCAACAAGGCCTGACATTATGTATGTAGTTAGCCTTCTCTCGAGGTTTATGCACTGCAGCAATGTTGCACATTTGAAAGTTGCTAAAAGGGTTCTAAGATATGTCAAAGGAACCTTGAATTTTGGTGTGAAATTTGAAAGAGCAGAGGAGCTGAAGCTTGTTGGATATTCAGACAGTGATTCGGCAGGCTCAATCGATGACATGAAGAGCATATCGGGTTACTTCTTCACTCTATGCTCGAGTGTTTTCAGCTGGAGTTCAAAGAAGCAACAAGCAGTAGCTCAATCTATTACTGAAGCTGAGTACATTGCAGCTGCTACTGCTGTTAATCAAGCCATTTGGCTTAGAAAGCTGCTTGAAGATTTGAATGTTGGTCAAGCAGAGGCAACTGAGATCAAAGTTGACAATCAGTCAGCTATAGCAATTGCCAAGAACCCTGTGTTCCATGGCAAAACAAAGCACTTCAAGATCAGATATCATTTTGTGAGGGAGGCTGAATTGTCAGAAGAAATCAGCTTGGTTCATTGTTGTTCAAGGGATCAATTTGCTGATATTTTAACCAAACCATTGACTGTCACAATGTTTGAGTTTCTAAGAAAAGAGATTGAAGTTTGCTGCCTTATTGCCAAGGAGGAGTGTTCAAAGATGGCAACTACAGTAGGGGTGAGCATTCGATCGAATCGAGTCGAATCGAATGAAAAAATTTCGAGTTAATCGAGTTGACGAATCATACTTTATCATCCTAATTTGATTTGAAATTTTCTCGAATCGAGTCGAGTGAGATGGAATTCGAATCGAGTCGAATCAAATATATTTGTTCGAGTTAAATTTTAAAAAATAATTTTGGGTCCTTATAACCACTGTCACCTATCGTAATAAAATTTGTCTACATTAATCAATTTTTTATTAACTTTCATCACCTTATAATTTATTTATTAATCTTTTACATACGAGTTAGCTTCTTTGCTTACTTGGTTGCTTCAATTATATTCAGATTTTTGTCACTATATATTTTGAAATTAAAAAATATACTAAATGTAAAAATGAGATTTTTTAATAAAATTTATTTTAAAGATAAAATGTGGAATTGATACCAATATAAAATTTTAACACGAATATTTTATGGCATAATTAATAATTCAATTTTAATATAAATATTCAATATGACTAAACAATTCAATAATATAAATAATATAAATGTGAAATTTAATTTAATAATATAAATAGTAGATATAAATAAAATTATTACTATTTATGTTTAGTGATTTTTTTGGATAATTTTGATTTTTTATTTGGGAGTAAAGGATGAGAAGTAAAAGTTTAGGGGGAAAATAAAAAGTTTTAGGGAATAAAAGTTTGAGGGAAAGTAAATAGGGAGAGTAAAATTTTGGAGGGAAAATATTAAAAAAAATTGGAGGGGGGTGGGCTTGGGGTAGATGGGAGGTGGGATGGGAAGGGAGTAAAAGTTTTAGGAGGAAAATGGGACGGAATAAAAATTTTGGGGGAAAATAAAAAGTTTTGAGGGTTTTGGGGAGTAAAATTTTGAGAAATAGTAAATGAGATAGTAAAATTTTGGTGGGAAATGGATTTTGAGTAGATTAGGGGGTTTGGATGAGAGGAGAGTAAAAGTTTTGGGGGAAAAGTGAGAAGGAGTAAAAGTTTTGAGGGAAAAGTAAAAAGGTTTGAGAGTTTGGGGTAAAAATGTAAAATATTATAGTTTGATATTCGAATTATTCGAATTATTCGAGTTATTCGAATTATTTGAGTTATTCGAATTCGAAAACTCAACTCGATTCGAACTCGAAATTCGAAAAAAAATTCGAGTTGACTCGAATAACTTGAATAACTCGAACAACTCGATTCGTTTAACTCGAAATTCGAATTTTTTTTCGATTTTTTCGAGTCGAATCGAGTTTTGCTCACCCCTAAACTATAGCAGCAACATTAATGCATCCATGCAAACCATGCATATGTACATAATTTATCTGGTTGAAACACAGTTTACAAGTTTACATGTACTTTATCTAGTTTTAGTATAGCTTAAAATGTATAACGTATGTTTGCCGGTTTAAGTATGTTTTGTGTTTCTACCGACCTGTGACTGATTTGACAGAAACTTTTTGGCTGAAAAGGCTAGTTAGCTGCTCAGTTATATTTTTGACAGGTTCTAGGTTATCATTAAGTTACATTTAATGTTTGTTCACTTGCTCAAGTTATCTTATTGTTTTTCAAATGTATTTGTAGTATGTGTATAACCTTTTAACAATGAAATGAGAGTTAAATCTTTGTTCTCAAAAATTTTTTTTATTTGTTTTGCTTCTGTTTTGAACCTCAGAACACAAATTTTCTTTGTTGTTCATTTGATCAAAACCCAACAGCAATGATAATGTTATCCAAATTTACTCTTTCCTGGACAAAGTTTGATTGATTAGACAGAACCCAACTCAATAAGAACATGTATCAATGCATCAAAGTTTTCAACTTTTCTATTAGTGAAAACGATAAAAACATTTTTTTAATTTTCTATTTTTTCTCATATTTTTATATTTTAAAATTTCAAATCAAATTCTTTATTGATTTTCTGTTTCATTAAATGAAAACCAAAATAAAAATTGTATTTCTTTCCTAAAATCAATTGGAGCTTAAAATTTATCAATTCAACTAAAATTCTATTTATTTTTATATAATTTATTTTTTATAACAAGTTTCAAAATCTAATGAATAATTATTTTTAATATATCTCCCATTTAATTTTAAAAATTTTGTAATATTAACTATGGTTTAAATTTGTTGAAGGTGTCTGTAGTTTTTTAAAATTTAAAATTTGATCATTATATTTTAACCCTTAACAATTACATTTTTTTTGTCAATTTGATATTTACCCTTTAAAAATTTTTAAAAACTAGTTTATTCAGTTATAATTTTTTTATTATAAAAATTAATTTTTATCTTGGTTCAATCAGTTCAACAGGCTTTTTACATCATTAGATTGATACCCTAACCGTTTTTGGTCTGAGTGGTCGATTTTGTGTGGTTTAGATAAAATTGAATTTTGTTTTTTTTTTTATATTTTGAATTTTAAAGAGTTTTTAAATTTTCTTAAATTTTTTATTTTTAAATAATATAATTTTTTTAGAAAAATATGTTTTTATTTAAAATATGAAAAAAATATTTTTTTAAAAAATTATATTCTTTTAAAGGTAAAGCCTAAATTGAAAAAAACTATAAAAATTGAGTTTAAAACCGTTAACTTTAATTGTAAAAGAGAGAGATAAATGAAAAAATAGAGTGAGTCAATGTTTTAAAATTATAGGAATTAAATTTTAAAAGAATACAAGAGAAAAACGACTGATTTTTACCAAAGCGTTAAATGAGGAAAAGGTACATTGCCGTTGGAGTTTACCGCCAATGGAAATCCAGTTACAGTTACAGCAAAAACAGCCCCTATCTTCCTAATTTGGTATATGTTTTCTTTTTACAGCTATTTCCATTGCTTGTTTCCTCAATCTTCTCCGATCTCTAACAATAATTTCAGTTGTCTTCCTTTCTCAACTCATTTTATGTTTCGGTTCGAAGTCTAATTCTTCGTTTCGTTTTAATCTCTTATAGGTTTGAATAGCGACATTTTGTTTAAATCCATTTTTTTTCAATATTTTAGATTTCAATTTAGTTCTTATATAAATATTTGCAGAGGAAATTGATAAAAAGGAGGAAGATGGGCCTGAAGCAAACTATAAGAAGCCTGGATGCGTTTCCTCGTACGGAGGAACATTTGTTGCAGAAGACGCAATCGGGAGCACTTGGTGAGTTATCCTTTCTTTTTATTTATTTATTTATTTATTTCAATTTAATCCAAAAATAATGCTTCTTATTCATTAAATGCATTGCTAATTTCATCTCTCTCTCTTTTTGGGGGGTAAAATTCTGTATTATAGTCTCGATTGTTGGTTTAGTGATAATGGCCACGCTGTTTATTCACGAGCTTACGTATTACCTAACAACATACACCGTTCACGAGGTTTGCATTTTTTTTTCTAATTTTCATCAGTTTTGCTACTATTTTTGTAGATTAATTGTTGGGATGGAATGATGGCATTGTTCTTTTGTTGAATTTCTTAATATTTTTGTAGAAGCAACAACTCAAATTAACATGTTTAGAATTAAACCTTCTGGGTCCTTATCTTCTGTTTCTTGCCGAAGTGTGTCATAGAGGCTTAACTTAATGTTCCAAGGACAAAATTGAAACTTGTCTTATGGTGAAATGTGCTCATATACTAGCTTGGAAGAATGACAGGCAAAAATCTGGGGGCTGTAAATTATATAGCCACAGATTACATATTGTTCTTGTGTAGTTGTAGCTCTAGTGATGTGATCGTTTTTTTATATTTGGGTTGTGCGTGCATTATGTTTATGGATAAGAGTTATGTTTATTTTCTCTCTGGCAATCTCTGTTTTATCTTGGTCTGCTTAGTGGCATCCAAGTCGTTTGCTAGTTTGTTGGATAATCTTTTGTGTAGGAAGTCTTCTTCAAGATAATGAATTCTTTGATCTTGTGCTTTTTTTTTCATTTAATTCTTTTTTAAATGCTTTTATTGCTGTCTTCTGATATCTTTGCAAATCAAATCTATAACTTTCCCTAAACTACTTTAACTTACTGATCCGTCTAATATTAGTCACGCTAAAGTCTGTTTACAATATTTCCGCATCTTTGGGATATAGTTATTATCTGATAACTGTTTTAACTGAACCGCCACTTTTTTGAAATATAAACCTTGAACCCTTCTGCTGTTCTACAGCTTTCATTATCAGAATCCTATTATTTCCAAGCCTGACTCACCTCAAGTGCCATGAAGGCAGCTTTCTGTAAACTCTTCTGTATTAATAAGAGCACCCAAGCACCTTAAGTTCTTAAACAAGTTGATTTCCTCTCCTACCTTTCTGAGTTAACTCTGTGAGTGAATTCTGTTGCCAATGATGTGATGCCATTTGTAGGTTTAGACTGTTGGTTGAGATGATCTAACTGAACAAGTATTCAGCAGATGTCTGTAGACTTGAAACGTGGAGAAACGCTTCCAATTCACATTAACATGACATTTCCATCACTGCCTTGTGATGGTTTGTACACGCCTTTTGTGAAAATCTTCCTTTTATTTGCAGATTCTGTTTTTATCTCATATTTGGAATATTGATTGTTGGTTGTTGCTCTATCATATTAATCTTGCAGTTGCAAGTGTAGATGCCATGGACTTGTCAGGAAAGCACGAAGTGGATCTTGATACTAACATATGGAAAGTAAGACAATTGCTTCTTTTGAGCATTCTTTATTAGCTTCATGATAGTTGTGTACTACTGAATGCAATATTCTTCTTAAAAGAATCCCCCTCTTCCCCCTTTAGAGATGAATGTTGGATTTGTGGTTAGATTCCCTTGTTTGATATTTGGCTAGCTGTGTTAAACTTCCTGCAGCTTCGCCTGAACAGTCATGGTCATATCATTGGCACTGAATATTTGTCTGACCTTGTGGAAAAGCAGCATACCACTCGCAATCATGGTATTGTCCTTTGTGTTATCCACCTCATGGTTTTAATTTAGTTTATTCTTTTGAGAGCTGCATCCTTGTTCAAAATATTTGCTCCTTGTTGGAAATCAATACTCTGCCTTTTTCTTTTTTCCTTTTATTTGGGGTTGAATTGAGCTGATTGGGTGGGGGGTGGGGGGGAATAAGTGGGGAGATAAAACACAACCAAAGGATCGATTCTTATAAACTCACCTTTGTTTCGAGAAATGGAAACAGTCAGGTTTCTTCCTCAAGATGCTTTAATGCAGAAAAAGCTACCTTAGTAGCTGGGCTTTCACCTCCAAACTAATGTACCGGGAACTCTCCTATTGAATTCTTTCTCTTTATTAACTAGATGTAAAAGGCTTTTGTTCACCAAGTCTCTGTCAAGGGTTGCCATCTACTATTATCAGACATCTTTTAAAGTATCTGTTATAGGAATGAGTGATGTACTTAGGCTGTCAACTATAGCTGGGTGAGTGTTAGTTTTCGATAGACATTTACAGAGGGTCCTTTCTTATAGGTAAATTGGGTTGGGTTCAATCTAGAGGTCACTTGGCTTATTAATTAACTGAATTTGAGTGATGCAAAAGATCAAATTTTTCCTCCGTTGCTGTTTTCATCCTCACCCACATGTTCTTATTGCTGTTTTTGAGAAGGTCTTCTGGTCAAAGGTGGAAAATTTGATTTTATAAGCTATATGTATGGATGGCATGGGATGCTAAAGCGATCATGCTTGGCTCCTTCAACAAAAGATGCGAGTCACTTTGAAAATGAAGAACAGGCATGTTCTGTGATTTATTAAGGCAAATATTTGTGACTTGTGCTTAAGCCTCTTTCAAGCTTTAGATTTTTTATTTTTCTCTTTTTCGGAATTACCTGATTGCTCAGCAGCTTTTGTTTAGGATACGTATTGGGTTTCCTTGCTTTCTTTTAGGCTACATTAAAGTTTAAATTTATGGATATAGAATTGTCATTATTTCGTTTTGTTTATTTTCAGTTAATGTTTTATATGTATAAAGAAAAATAGAGATAGTACTCATGTTATATTTCTCCAAGGCATAAGTCAGTAATTCAAATAAAAAATTTCTTGGAATGAATGTAACCAGATGATAAGGAGCATCATGATGGTTCTGCTAAGAAGCCTCACAAATTCAGTTTTGATAAAGATACAGAAAATATGATCAATAAAGTGAAGAAAGCATTAGAAAATGGAGAAGGATGCCGGGTATTTATTCCTTGGAGTTTTCTTAATTAAAGTTATCAGCTCTTTAATTAATCGATTAGTGTTTAACTTTTTATTTTGGGGCCATCAGAGTGTCAAACAAAACCATATAAAGGAAAACTAATCAATTAATGTAACTTTTGCTACAGGTTTATGGGGTATTAGATGTCCAGAGGGTGGCAGGAAACTTTCACATTTCAGTTCATGCGTTAAACATTTATGTTGCTCAAATGGTTAGTAACTTTTTCTCTCAGCATTCTAACTTCGTCTCACATCCTAACTCCTAAGTTAAGCAAGACTGGTTGTTTTACATGTTCGGTCTTGATTGATCTTTTTTGAACTATTGTAAGACTAATAGTCTATTTTTTCTCTTTTAACGAAGAAAATATATGAATATCTTTTATCACATAAGACTGTAAATTACTGTATTCCCACTGATAAAAAACCATCAAAACTCAAATTATGAAGAGGTGAAATAAAATCACTATCATTACTTTCATTTGATTGGTTTTCTTTTTCTTTTTCTTTTGTAGTCTAAGGTTCTCTTATTTTTTATGCAGTTAAGATTTATTTGCCATATAACCAGCTCTTTTAAAACGTAGTTGGTAAATTATGTGGTGCCAATTATTAATTGTGAAAAAGATTAAGCTTTGTAAGTCAGAATCATAGATCAACTTATTGCAATTCAAGGGGGGATTGAAGGTCAGAAGGAAACAAATTCAGGTCAAAATAAGTATTAGTTATATTACACTGACTTGGTAGATTTAAAACTTTTTCCATGTGAAACGTTGTCCACTTTAGCCCTATGGAGATGTAGATATCAATGCCCTAAACCTGTTGAAAGCCTGACCTTGTTGGGCATTGTGTACTTGATATGTTAATGGTCATATTTCAATTCTGAATTTATTATGCGAATTTCTGGACTCTTGGATGTGGTTCGGAATTTATTTCTCCTCAGGTTAAAATATGACGTGTTTGAATTTTTAAATCTATTGTATTCAGTGTTATTAAGCTGATAGAAGTACTTTTGGTCTTCGGAAGATCTTTTTTCCATAAATTTATAGGGAACTATCCCTGGAGTCGGTGCACTATCCATCTGATCTCCAGCTATGCTCATGTGTTGGGCTCTGCTTAGTTTTAAGTCGAATATTTTCCATTAATTCAGAGAAAAAGGGCATTGAATGACTTTAATTAGAGGTCTTGGTTATATTTGTTCAAATGTAAGTACCTCATTCTGATCTTAAGACCTGTCAAGCTTGAGAGAAAGTTCTTGGCCTTGAAGATAACTTTCTTCTAAGGTTTGAAATTTTAATTAGAGTAAGGAATTTAAACTTCTTTATATAGTTTGAAAGAATGAACTAGGCTTGCATACTATGTTTTTTCTCTTAGTTTCTTGGCACTAGAATCATGAGGATTCTAGAACACTATCATATTTTGTTCCTTTTCAGCATTGCTTTTTCTTTTGTCATCAGCAAATTAAGTAGAAATCCTCTTTTCTTTGCTGACAGATCTTTGGAGGAGCAGCACATGTCAATGTGAGTCATATCATTCATGATTTATCATTTGGGCCAAAATATCCAGGACTTCACAACCCACTTGATGATATAGATCGGATTTTGCACGACACAAGTGGAACATTCAAGTATTTTATAAAGGTTTGAATTTTGATTATTCTCTTGATTGACCAAATATTTATGGCAACCTCAGCCTTTTCAAGTAACTTGCATATGGGCTATGGCAAATATCTCATACAACTATGCACTGCAAAAATTCTATAAATAGTGTACAAATTGATGATCCATGTTTTCTGTATTAAATTGATCTTTTGCTTTTTGCGACGTACTTGGGGATCTAGTTAGCGGCCCAATCTGCATTGTAGCTGTTCCTGACTATCTATACTTAATATAAAACCCTGATTTAGTTTGTGTCATAGGTTAACCCATTTCTTTTAAATGATAACTAATATTATTATGAATGTGCTTTTATCTTTTCATACTTTTATATAATCTTTAAATAGAAAAATTAAAACCACATATCCAATGATTGAACGCAAGTTTATATACAAGTTCTTTACCACTCCACCTATAACTATTGTTGAATAAATTTTAAAAGAAAATATTTTTTTACATAAAATGTTTTCTTTCACCCACATCATGGGTGTGACATAATCTAGTGTTTGTAAATAGAGTTAAAACCTTCTTAGTATTCTCTCTCACTCTTCCATTTAGTGCTTTAGCCAAAATAGTAATGGTCATCTAGCATGTAACTGTCTGAGTTGTTTATCATTTTTTGTGTCATTGTATGATTGGTTGGGAAGAGAGCCAACATAAAGCTTTTAAGGAGACTATACTTAAACATAGGTTGATTCACTTTATCTAAAGCAGTTGGAGTATCTATTATATGGGTGATTGTTTTTATCCTTCACACAAGGATACCGCACTTCATGTTCTCATACCTATCTTCACTCTTCTTTTGCGGCATTCTGTAAACATTGCCAGGTCTTCCTCTGGTACATGCCACTTCTCTACCTCTAGGCTCCACACTTCCAACCCTTATAAAGTATAGTTTCAATAGTATATTCTTCCAGTTGCTCTCCTTCCCTATAGATATGGTGTTAGCTTTAGAATAGTTCCGAGATCCATAAAATAATAACAAGCTGTTAAGTTTTGTCATCTCTATTCACCCAAATGTTCTCTTACGGTGCTTGCAGATAGTTCCTACTGAGTACAGATATATCTCAAAGGAAGTTTTGCCTACAAATCAATTCTCTGTCTCAGAATATTTTTCACCGATGAATGAGTCTGATAGGACATGGCCAGGTTGGTTGGAAGTGTGATTTTGTAAACATCAGAACTATCTACTTTTGGTTGCTGATTACTAACTGCTTCACCCTTTTTTTCCAGCTGTTTACTTTGTGTATGATCTGTCACCAATCACTGTAACAATAAAAGAAGAGCGTCGGAGCTTTCTCCATTTCATCACTCGACTCTCTGCAGTTCTGGGTGGTACATTTGCATTAACAGGTTTGCTACCTCTGGTCATTCTGTAAATCATCCAAAGTTACTGATAAGCTGCTTAAACTTTACAAATTAGGCGCAATTGCAGAATCTAGGTGCTAAATGTGAATTTTAACATGGTTTTTAGCAGTTACCTTAGTTCTTTATACAAGTTAAAAATTATGGTTTTGGTTGTGATTTAGACCTCTGGAAACCGTTCACTTCAGGTTAAGACCTTATCATAAATCTTATGATTTCTCCACATTTTTGGGTTCATTTATTTGAATGCTTTAGAATTTCATATGGAAACAATGCTCTGGTTCACACATTTACCAGTTAGAAAACTTTTACCACTTGTGTATGCTTATATCCTTGATCTTATTTCGGCTAAAAGAGGATGGTTTTGGATCAGGAATGCTAGATCGTTGGATGGATAGACTTATCAAAGCACTGACTACACCAAGTGCTAGGTGTGCACGTCGGTAGATTGGAATTTGGAGTGCAAGAGAACAACATAAACTCACATGTGCATCTCCTCAGAGGAATCCCCAATTTTGTGGAAACACTGCCTTCTGAACACAGCCTGACCTTAGTATGCAAAGAGTTGAGGATGGAAGAATATATAAACAAACACACACACACACACACACATGTATGTCTGTGACTTCATAATTTATTCCATGCAGCCTTGTTTGTTGTTTTCCCTTGCACTCAAGATTTAGATGCCCTAGGTGGTTTTCTCATTTTTATAATGCTATTTTTATTCAAGCAATGGGCAACTTAGGGCTTGCTATTTTTGTAATGCTATTTATAACTGATCCATGGGGGTTGGTTTTTGGACATAGAATTTGGATTGTTAAAGATACTCGAAGTACTCTATGTCTTGCATATATTCAGACATGAGTAGGAGGAAATCATATGCCAAGAGACAAGATTTGCAGCTCTCATGACTTTTCGAGTTCATAAAGAAAAAGATTTGGGAGTGCTTTTTCATGCTTGATCGTATGCAATTCAAACTAATTCTTATAATTAAATCCATATTTTACTCTCTTTTCTTTTTTTGTGTGAAGTTCCATTGCAGCTATTAAATATCCTTCGTGTGTATGTAATTGAAGTTAGCTTTTTAATAAAAAAAAAATATACTTTTTGTAAAAGGAGCTTAATACATAGACACGGTATAAAATTGCAGCCAAAATCACCACACATAGTTGCACAAATGCTACTATCTTTAAGAATACCCCAATAGGGGAGAAATATAAATTGACATTCACTAAAAGTTTTAGAAATACGGTAAATATGAATCAATTGTTAATAATGCATATTAGTCTATTATTGTCAAATTATTACGATGATATATTTTGATTAATTAATTGGACATACTTAAAAGGTCCAATAAATCCCAATGCATTAATAATATATGAAAACTAACACTTAAATAATTTATCTTTTTTCTTATGTCTCACATATTCAAAATTTCACTCGATCAATTTTTGACAAAATCCTCCAATTATGATTTCTAACCAACCTAGCTACGTACATTATATTAGTAATTTTAGCATTTACATATCGAAAAGTTAAGTAAAGACAAAAACTAACCCCCAAAAAAAGCTGGTGTAGATAATTATAAAGCTAATACGATTTTTAGAGTAAATAGAACATAATTTTATTTATATATGGAGGATTTTAGTCAATAACTTCTTATAGAACATATTTTAAATAAAAAATGAAGGCAAAAATAATATAGGAAGAGATGGTGAGTTGGATAGAGGGGCATAAAGTGTACTAATTGAAAATCTTTGTATGGATAATTCTCCCTTTTATTAACTTCCGAAATAAATTTGAAGAAATTATAAAGTTGAAACAAATTAATACAAGTTGCACATCTTGTAATATAAATTTTCTTTCTTTTTTTTTTTTGGTTTATTTATTTATATTTAAATAGAGATGGATATATCCCAAATTTCATGTTTCCCTCAAAATATCTAACCATTTTTATGTAGAGATTTGAACGTTTGTACTCCTATCTTTGTTCCACCTCTTTAGTCGACGAGCAGTAATGGAGGCATCCCATTCTTCTTCTTCTTCTATATATGGCTCCGGGCTTCACCCAAACTTCTTCAGACGCTCGCCACTGGTTTCCGCCATGCCCCTGAATTACCGACTTTCATTTCCCACAACTCTTGTGGCAAACCCTCTTCCACCAAAGCTTTATTTCTCTACTAAACATGCAATTCTTAGAGTTGGGCAATCCCCAAGGTCCTTTTTTTTTCCTTCTCATTTTAATCACTACCTTTTCTTTTTTTCTTTTTTTTTTCCCTTTTTTTACTTTACTTGCGATTCCATTTGTTGTGGTGCCTTGTTTTTCATTTGGGTTGAACTCTTCTGTGGCGGTATCTTTTTAACAGGTTGCTCAAAATAGGTGGTAATAATCCTTTAGTTGGAGTGATCTCAATGGGGATGTTGACTCCAAGAAAGTTTTTTAAGAAGAGGAAGAAAGTGGAACATTTCAAAGATGCAGCTGATGAAGCTAAACAGAAGAGCTGGAGGAGACTAATGCAGGAAATTGAGGACACAGGTTCTGCTTCTACAGTACTTAGACGTCAACGGACTAATGACCAATCTCTTTCTAAAGACTTGGTTTTAGGCACTTTGGTTAGATTTAAGCAGATGAAAAAATGGCACTATGTTAGTGAGGTATCTTTCATTAGTTATGTGTATGCGTGTATGGATGTTATGAGCCTTATCTGCTTTAGCTTTAACATTAGCTAATTATCATGTTCCTTTTTCCAATAAATAGGCTCTAGGTTTTGGGGTAGTTTTGGCTATCTACTTAACATATGCTTCTCACCTGATATGGCTCAAATGGGAAACAGAGGAAAAACCATTGAATTTTGTTTTACCAGCCCTCATGGATTATTTTGTTGATAGCTAGTAAATTTTAAGTAGTCCCGGTATGATAGTGTTGTCATTTTAGTACAAAATGCACGCATTTTTTCTGATGAAGAGGTGAACATGTAAAAACTATAGCCAAAATTTAAGGCATAAATAAATGCATTCATGAATAGATTTGGTTCAACAATGTGGCATTTGTTAACTAGATCTAGAACTGTTATGGTCATTTGTACTTTTAGAAAATTTTCCCAAGTTGCACTTGGTCCAAATTAATTTTTTTTATTGCTGTTCTTCTGATCAAAGTAGAAACAAACACACAGGGATGAGGGGGGAAAAGAACAAGGATAATATACCCGAAACTTTCTATCATACAAAAAGGCAAGCACAAACTTTTGAAAACTAACTGAACCTTGGGATTCTTGCAGACTGTTTTATGTTCTTAGTTTGTAACAAAGAGAAAAGAATATTTTTTAAAAAGGTTTTTGTTTAAAAGTAGACTAGATCTTTTGAATTATAACTTGTGTAAATATGGGAAATTCTGTGTGATTTTTATGTTATAATTGCTCATTACATGATATGCTAACCATTTTGATCCTATAGATTCTTGAGTGGCTTCGAGGTCAGAGCTGGTGGGACTTCAGTGAAATGGACTTCCTGATGCTTATAACAGCATATGGAAAGCAAGGGGACTTTAACAAGGCTGAGAAAATTTTGAGCTTTATGAATAAAAAGTGTTATGTACCAAGTGTCGTATCACATACTGCTCTTATGGAGGCTTATGGGAAAGGAGGTCGATACAATAATGCTGAAGCCATTTTTAGAAGGATGCAGTCTTCAGGCCCTGAACCTTCTGCTGTGACATATCAAATAATTCTTAAAATACTAGTTGAGGTAGTCTGATTTCTCAAAACCTTGTTCTATCTTTTATAAAATTTTCTTTCTTAACAACATTAACATAGAGATCATTAAATGATCATCCACATGATGCTATTGGTAGAGAGACTTTTTGATTTCTGGTAGAAGTCGGCTTTGTGCTTGTTTTCATTAAATTATAAAATTTTCTTGGCTTTTATCTGAGTATTGATCTTTCAATATCTTATTAGGGGAACAAATTTAAGGAAGCAGAAGAAGTTTTTGAGACACTTTTGGATAAGGAAAAATCTCCTTTGAAGCCCGACCAAAAAATGTTTCACATGATGATTTATATGTATAAGAAGGCTGGGAGTTATGAGAAGGCCCGTAAACTATTTGTGCTGATGGCTGAACGAGGAGTTAAGCAATCCACAGTCACTTACAATAGTCTTATGTCATTTGAAACTAATTACAAGGAAGTGTCAAAGATATATGATCAGGTACAATTTTAGGCATTGTCTGACCTTTACTTTTCATGTTTATGCATTATAGCAGGTGGTTGTGGTTAATACTGTTTTGGAAAGAAATCTTTTATAGGAACACATAAGTTGCTCTGATTCTAATATAAAAAAGTAACTCTAGTTTTATTTTCCATATCATTCTGCTTTGTTCACCATATCCTTGAGTACGTGGAAGAGTTTTTCCGTGTGGTCTCAATTGAGGGTAGTATATAGATCTTGTTTTGATCATCTTGAGGTGTTTATTCATCAGTCCCATGCTAACATTTCCTTGCACGAAAGTGGTTTTATCCCACATCTGTTAAGTATTGAATTTCATGTGGTCTTATGTTAAGTTGGGCCCCTTCATTTATTGCTTAGCGTGGTATCAAAATCCAAGTTCTGTTATGATGGTCTTCATGTCTAACGTCAAGTGTAGTTGAAGTTTGCTAATGAGGTTGTCCATGTGTTAAGTCCTATGAACTGCAATTGAAGGGAGTCTTAAGTGGTGTTATCCCACATCTATTAAGTACTGGGTTTCCTATGGTCTTATGTTAAAGTTGGACCCTCCATTTATTGCCAATTGGTTTAGGTGTTGGATGCTTAACATTGTTCTTTAACTAAATTTGTAGTCTAAATGTAGAAACTAAAAACTGAATTGCACATAAACAAATGAAGGCCATTACAAATGTTTAGAATTTTTGCAAGAAAACATTATTTAAAGCAGAGTCTATGTTGGAATCATTTGTCATTTCTCTCTATTCAGTCTAAAGTCCCTAACCAAGACCTCCTGGTATGTTTTCTGTTAAAAGGATTGTCTGCTTTTCTTTGGTGGTTCTATTTATTTGAGGTAGGAAAACTCCTATGTGCATCTGATCTTATTAGGTCTATGTTAGGTTACTAAATTCTGAGGTTGTTATGACCTACAATTTCCTTTAGTTGGTAAAGTTCTTGTCATCATACTTTTGTCTTGGAATAAGATAGATTCACTTGGAGCTTACATGAATTCTTTCCAATGGATTATCCTGAAAAGAGTACACATTTTAGGCTTTGAATTGTGGAATAAGGTGTCTAGGGTGGCTGTCAAGGTTGAATATTTTTGAGAAAGCGTTGGAAGATGTAATATTTATCGGAGCAAATATATTGGGGTTTGAGTGTGTAGCTTGCTAGGGGTAGAAACGGATGTTAGTTTGTTACATTAACTTTAAGAGGTATTAGTGGAATAATTAGACCTCGTTGTGCAATTAGTAATTACACTAGTTATTCAAATTAAAAATCATTTCAATTAGTTATTGATTTTTTTAATGTTCAGTATACTGCAAATTAATACCTGAAAGATTAGTTGTTTATTCCCTCTAGTGAAGTAGGTAGATTTTGCTTCGTTCTCTCTTAAAATGCTATCAACAGCTAATTCTATCATTTTGTATATCGTATAACTTGTGTTTACATGCAACAGAAAATATCTGTTTTTAGAAGTGACACGTGTTCCTCTATTTTTTTTTGTTGATTTTGCATTCATATATTTGTGTGTTGATGTATAAAAAATCCATAGCCCTTTCTAAGTGCCTGTTTAGGCAATCACATTTCTATACTACATATGAAAGATAAGACATGTTTGGTTTGCCTCACATCTATTTCGGATGCATTCTGTAAAAGTCCCATACATCTTTATGTGAAATAAAATAACTTATTCTTCAGTATGCATTCACAAGAAGCATGTGTGCTAACAGACACCAAACTGTTTCACACAGTCAAACCAGTGTTTGATATTTTAGCTTCTTGCTGTCTTTCTCTGAATATTTTGATGATAATAATTATGTAACAGTTTGTAGTAACTTTATTTTAGATGCAAAGAGCTGGTCTTCACCCTGACGTGGTGAGTTATGCCTTGCTCATTAATGCTTATGGCAAAGCCAGGAGGGAAGAGGAAGCATTGGCTGTTTTTGAGGAAATGTTGGGTGCTGGAATCAGGTGTGTAAGTTCAACTTGTATATTCAATTTGAAGCCACAGTGGTTAGAAATTAATGCAGTTAGTTAAGCTTTCTTGCCCTCTCCATTATAGAGTTAATGTTTCTCATCAGCGATGGTCACCTGAAAAATAGAACGGAAAGTAAATTCAGCAAAGATGCAGATTAATTTTCTTTTTTGACATCTGATATCTAAAATTATGTCATGTCCAAACATTTTGGCCGATTAATAGATGAACATGACTTATTTGGTTGTTAACCTACCATGGGCGGATTAAGGTCTAAATTCAACTACCCCCTACATCTTAGCCATGTCCACTTGCACCAAAATACATTTTGACCCCTTAAAACAGTTGACACAAAGAAGTTGCTTTCATCTGGTTATTAAGTGTTCCGGGTAGTTCATTGGGCTGTTAGATTCTACCTGGATGGTTGAATTAGTATTAGATGTGACACAAGCCAAACGTCTTATTTTGTGACTTAAATCTAGGGCAACATTTTACCAATGGCCTAGGTGATCATCTTTTCTTGCCTATCCCAGCTTTACCCCTGATAGGATAGTTTTGTCGTCAATCTTTATAGTTTATATGGCTCGGGCTTCATGCTAGCTTCATATATTTGATGGATTCAGTGGACATCCTCCTGAATATGGGTAGGCAAGTGAACGGGATAAAGCCGATATAGGCGGTGCATAATGCTGACTTGAGTACGCAACTAACGTGTAATGGAAAATCATTAATCTTTTTTTGCGGTTTAATTTAGATATATCAGTTTTCTGGGTTTTCCTTCATTAATTGACTGTGGAGTTTGTGGCTAGCTATTTGGAAGCTGTATATTCATTCTGCCAAAGTTGATGCTAATTATTATTGCGGATATCTTAGTGCTATCCTATTGTCTCCTTTTCAGGCCTACCCATAAGTCTTATAATATTTTGCTTGATGCATTTGCAATTTCGGGAATGGTGGAGCAAGCTCGGACTGTTTTTAAAAGCATGAGACGAGACAGGTAAAGTGTTATAATTTGAAAATCAAGCAACTACTATGACTTTTCCTAATGAATGGTCTCTGGTTATTGTGTCTACGTATCTTATTTCAGTTCATTCCATTGAAGCTCTATTTGTTTCATGCAAAATGGAAAGAAAGTTACTTTAGACCCTAGCTTTAGGAATGAGATTTTAGATTATCTTTCTAATTGACATAGTTTACTAGGAGTTTAAGATGGTTTACTCGTGGCTTTTATCCTTTCAAAGCAGTAACATTTACGATTGATTCAGTGCTGAAACATCAACATTAACTTTTTCTTTGCAGATATACCCCTGACATTTGTTCTTATACAACTATGCTATCAGCTTATGTCAATGCATCTGATATGGAGGGTGCTGAAAAATTCTTCACAAGACTGAAACGAGATGGACTTAAACCCAATATTGTCACATACGGGACGCTGATGAAAGGGTATGCTAAGGTAAATAATCTTGAGAAGATGATGGAGACATATGAAGAAATGCAATTAAGCGGTATCAAAGCGAATCAAACCATCTTCACAACTCTCATGGATGCATACGGAAAGAATAGGGATTTTGGTAGTGCTGTTGTTTGGTACAAAGAAATGGGATCTTATGGTGTTCCACCCGATCAGAAAGCGAAAAACATCCTTTTGTCTTTGGCAACAACTGCAGATGAACAAAAGGAGGCAAAACAACTTGTAGGGTGCATGGAGACTAAGGTTAATGGATTTTCGAGGCTTATTGATGAAGAAGATTACAATGATGATATAGAGGAGGCCATATTGTTTGAAAAAATGGGTCGATTATAGTTTCTTAAGCAGTGATTGTTATCAAGAAAAGCAAGCAATTTATACATACTGGGATACTCTTTGATATGTAAAGCCTGGAATTTTGTCTACTGGTAGTATACTCAGCCATGAAAATATATATCACAGTTAATGTAGAATTTTTTGGCCGAATGTCAGAGTTGTCATACGTAGCAAGTTATAATTATATGATTGTATCTCTATTGTTCTTGACTTCAATTTCATTAGGGTTTTCGTTTTCCAATTCCAGCTGGAATTATTTATATTTGGCAGATGCCTCAATAAAAAAATTGGAGCCTAAAATTGGTTTTCAATTCAGGTTTTGGTCACTTTAATCAAAGATACAGTAAGAAAAGTGGAAAATCTACTCAAATGGAAGTGATGGACGGTTTAGAAAATATTAATTCAAATATCGTAACCGAATTAAAATTTATTTTTATTTAGTTTATAATTATGTTGCTAAATAATATTCCAAAGTTATAAAGTAAAATTAATTTTATCAAAATAAATTTAAAAACTCAAAATAAAAAAATTAATATAAAAAATCAAGAATTGAATTGAATTATGATGAACAGTTTGAAAAATTCAAAAAATCTTATCGAACTGAACCGATAACATGATTATTTTTAATCTTCAATCTTAACCCATTGCCATGTTTACCAAAAGTTGCTCCTCGTGGCAAAAGAGAGTGGTTAACTTTGAGTAAATTCTTTATTTGATTTTTCGATTTTACCAAATTTAAAAATAAATAAATAAGATTCAAAGTTTAAATGAAAAAAATGGGATCCAACAACAATGTTAAATCTATATAACAAAAATTATTAACGAATCAAAAGTTATATAAATGAAAAACCTATTATATATGACAAAAAATATATATCAACATAAATGAATACAAAAATATCGGATGACGAGATGAAAAAAAAAATTGCTGACAACATAACAATCCCTCCCTAATAAGGCCTTTGTTGTTTCATGTACGTGGTACTGTAATTTAAGTTGCAGATGTTTGATGTTATAATTCAGGCTGGTATTATAATTACCATTTTATTAATAAAGGTTCATTTTCAACTTTATTTATGGAAATGGACTAATTTTTTCATTATTTACTGGAAAGTGCCGAAAAATGCGAAACGAGTCAACGTAAAAGCGTTTTTGGGGGAAATGCCTGCTGTCGAAACCATTTTTTAAAAATAGGGAATCGACCTTGGATTTTGAAAATAAAAATAAAAACGGGAGTCGCCACCGATCCCTTTTTACTAAGGTGTGGTCGGATCACCTTGAAAAGTGGGTGTTTTTAATAAATATTATAATTTATCAAAACGACGATTTTGGTCTACGAAATCAGAAAGATGAATTCGGGAGTCGGTTACGCTCGGGGAAGGATTAGCACCCCCGATACGCCCAAAATTGGTACCCAGTTGATTAATTAGTGTTTTAATGTCGAATATTTAAAAACTTGGAAGAATTTTAAAATACGACCCCCTTTTTTGTTGTTAGAAATGCTTGAATAAATCGAAACGAAAGGTTAAGGCCACTCTCATCTCGAAGCAATAGAACGTCGCGTCCAGTAAGTTAGGATGCGAAGTTTAGAGCCTTTGGGAACGAGCGTGCTTTTTACTTAGAAATCAAAAGGATATTCAATTACGTAGGTTAAACGAAAAATCGAAACCCAATGAGTTAGGGTACGAATTTTCGAATTTCTAAGTACTGAACATTGCCTTTGTAAACGAATGATTTTTTGTCGAACAAAGGTTAATAAAATCATGAATTTGTAAGGAAATGCAAAAGTAAGTTACGACCATGATATGTACAAATAAAATAAATGCATTAATAAGAAGTAATATGAAAGACGAGAATAAAATAATTTAACGAGCACACACAATGATTACAGATCAAAAAAATAACAAAAATAATACTAAAAACTACATAATTGAGTTGTATGTATAAATAATAAACAAACAAACAAATAGAAAAAGCAATAATAAAAACTAATGAAAAATATTAAAATATAATATTAAAAAAATTTAAAACAATAATAATGATGATAATAATAATTACAATAAAAGAAAATGATAAAAATAATAGGCTAATATAATAGTAATAGTAGAAAGTGATATGTACGTAAAATATATATGTGTATATATATTATATATTAATAATGGAAAAGAAAATAACAATGATATATTGATTTAGGAGTATTAAAATAAAATATGACAATTAATATAATATTGAGACAATACTAAATATAATATGATAATAAAATAATATATAAAAGGAAATAAAAAATGTAATATCAAAAATAATACTAAAAGTAATATATATATATATATATATATATAAAATAATAATAATAATAAGAATAATAAAGTAAGTATGTACAAGAAGAGGAATAATATAATATAATAATAGAGTATAAAAAGCAAATATGACACGATAATATTTAAAATAAAGTAATAAATAATAATAGTAAATATTAAACATATATGTAGTAATAAATAAAATAATGAGAAGGATATAATAAGAAAGATAGAAAAGGATTATTAAGTAATATAATAATTAGTAATAATATTAAGAATAACATTAATATGTTAAAAACAATAATAGTAAAAGAAAATAATAATAAAAATAAAAATAATATAAGTAAATACTAAAAAGAAAACATTTATGAAGTATGATAATAATAATAATAGTAATAATAATAATAATAATAAAACGTGATAAGGAAAAAAAACTAAATATATTATAGTAATGTGTAAAAATAATAGCAATAATAATAATAAAATATAATGGTTAATATAATATTAAAGTAGTAAAAAAATATAATATAATAATGATAATATAAATAAAAAATGTAGTAAAAACGTGGTACATATAAAAAATAAAACTAAATATAATGTAATAATAATAATAATAATAATAATTAGTAAACGGGAACATGAAATAATAAACAGATTAAAACAGGTCATGGACCAAATTGTAATTAAAACCAAATTTAACATCTAAAAACTAAACATCGAAACAAACAGAGAAGGGACCTAGACGGAAGGCGCACGTGAAGAACAGAGGCTAAAGCTGGAAATATACCAGCGTTCGAAGCGCTGCGTTTAAGCGCGGACTGAATTGCAATAACGCGCAGATCCCAAGGCCAAATTAAAAAAAATAAAAAGGGCACAGAGGGGCTCAATCGGATATGGGTGCGAATAGGAGGGACTTAACGTGTAAATAGCACTCAAAGACCCAAACGCGCGGATCTTAATCACGCCCGGGTCGGGTCATCAGGTCATTGGCCTATACGGCACCGTTTTAGAGCCACTGAACAAGCCCTAAACGGTGCCGTTTTATGCGCCTCTTAAAAGCCCTAAACAAACCCTAAGCTAAGTCCTCCGCCGCTCCCTAAATCAAAACAAAACGAAGTAGAGCAGGGCCCTTCTCTTGTCCCTCTCTCATCCGCTGCCCCAAGGCTAAGATCCGGTGGCCGTCTGACCGTAATACGCCTTAAATAGGCTGTGGGTCATCAATAGAGGACCAATCTGGTTCTATTTGGGATGGACGCTCAAGCGGTTTCACCGTTTAAGACCCACATCCAGCCCTAATTTCGACGAGGAGAACGAGTGTCTCGGTGGTCCGCTCGCGAAGGTAAGTGCTGCTTCCTTTCTTTATTTTTTTCATGCGATAAACCACGAAAGAGGAGAGGAGAAACAAATCAAAAGGAAGAGAAATGTGAAAATCACCTTTTCAAAAACTTGTTGTTTTAATTAATTTTTATTTCTGTTTACAAGCATTCGGTTTTTTTTCGATTAGACTATTTTTTTTAATATTGAAAAGAAAAAAATCCCCCCTTACAATCGAGTTTCCAGTGGCTCTTATAGCCGAAATATTACAAAAATTATTATCTATTTGCTACTGTTTTTGCTTCTGTTCTCTGCTGCCCTGCTATGTTGTAGTTTTTCTGTCCCTTTCTCCTTTTGTTTGCAGGTCCAGAGGGAAACGATGCGACGGGGCTGAGCAGTGGTGGTGGATGTGATGGGACAGGGTGCGGGTGGTGAGCCCGAGGAGGAGCGGCTGAAGGACCCTAGGTGCGGCGCACCTAGGGTTTGTTGTTTCTTCTGGGGTTAAGGGTAAATAGGTCTTGGGTTTGTTTTAACTGTTATTGGGCTCCGGGTTTAGCATTTTGGGTAGGTTTAGTTGGGTTTGGTTTGGGTTGTATGGGTTTAGTGGGTATGGTTTAGGGGTTTGGGTCTTATTGGACCCTGGGCAAAATTGGGGGTTTACACCTGCAAAACGCATTTCTGGGGGAGCGATTTTGCCATGCCAGCACAAAACGGACCCTCGTGGATGCAATTTGCTGACGTGGCAAAATCGCTCCCCTAATAATACGATTTAGCCCGTGTTTTTTTTCCAAACGGCTTTTTTTTACCGTTGGGGGGTCCAATGTTAAAAAAAATATAATATCCCATCCTATTTTTTTCACACAACATTTCTTCAAAATTCTTCAAAAAAGCTCTCAAATTCTCCCTAAATTTCTCAAAGCTCTCTTTAGTTAATTATTTCCTTTAATTTTCTTTTCTAAATTAGTATTTTTTTATAATTTTAAAAATATTTAATCGTGTTAGCAATAGCCAGGAAATTAATTCATCTCGATTATAAACATATCTCCGTCAAACAAATAAAAATGGTAAGGGTTAATTTTAATTTTTGAATATTATTTAATATTTTTTTCATTTATGTAATTTTAGTTAATTTTTATTTTATATTTTTCTATAACAGTCTGTAGACCGGGTGTTACAATGTTATATTTGTAATATGTTTGGTCTTCCATCACCGTTGATAGAAAATTATTTGAGGGAAGCAGGTTTTTGGCATGTGACCACTATAGGCTGGGGGTGCAAGTTAGACTCGAAACTCATCAACGCGTTAATAATGAGGTGTAGACTCGAGATGCGCACATTTCATCTTCCATGCGGAGAGTGTACCATCACTTTGGAGGACGTGCAGTTACAATTAGAATTGCCGGTGGATGGGTCCGCACTCACTGGGTCCATTCAATCTGCTGATTGGGGAGCCGTATGCTACAATCTTTTGGGTGCGATTCTGGATAATATTTACAGAGGTCGGATTGAGATGAGTTGGTTACAAGACACATTCCCGGAGCCGGGGAATAATTCGACTAAAGTAGAAAGAATACGATATGCTTGGGCATTGATAATACTCTAGAATGACATATTTTTATGTATTAATTATGTGTTTATTCTGAGTATGATCCTACTAATTTGAGCTATTTATGATTTTTTATCTTATAGGGATTAAATTAGAGGCAAGAAGTAAATTTGAGGGCAAAAAGCGTGAATTTGGAGATAAAGTGGGCCAACATGCAACATAGGGAAAAAGATAGTGCCAAAAGTGTAAGCATGGGAGACACAATGGCTAAAAATACAAAAAGAAGAGATTTTGAATCATAAGACTCTATTTTAGTTTCAATTAAATTAGGATAATTATTCAGGATTATTTAATATTATTAAATTTTAGGATTTATTTTATTTATCTTTAATTATTAGTAATTATCTTTAGGAATTTAAGTAGGACTAGACTATCTTTCTTAGCACTATAAATAGGAGATGAAGTGACTTAAATTTTAATCCATCTTTTTCTATAAACACTCTTCCCCATAAATTCAGTCTTTTTTTTATTTTCATATTCCTATAAAATTTCCCTTTTCCATTATTTTTATTTGTTTTTCCCAAAAATCATGAGCCACTAAATATAATCTAGCCGAAGGTTGTCGAAATTCCCCCCAAAAAAAAAGGTTTATGAGGTTTAGAACCCATGCTTAGCCTTCTCAACAGGGTATTCATCGTTTCTCCGCATTTCCTTCCGTCCATGTCCCTTAAAAAGTGATCTTTTCAACGTGTGAAAGGAACGGTAGCTTTATATATTTTAAGAAGGTTGCATAGTCGGTTCATTAGCTTACTACGTCATAAGAGATAAAATAGCGTGGAATAGCGTGGGATTCACCATTGAGAAACGTTGATCTAGCATAAGACGATCCCACAGGAGCGATTGTTGGCTAGAGTCAGGTTCTATTAAATCGTAAGTCTAAATCCTTAGAACTGGTGGTCGTATGCGTCATCTTCCACTATAACTGGCTTATTCGGTTTGAGAAGGATTATCTAAAAGCCGAGGATTGAACCCAAGGCAGATCAAGACAACTGGAGGCTGGAATTTTCCCAAAAGAATTTCTTTATCTCAAACTCTATTTCCTATTTTTAATTTTTGCAATTTCAATTCGACTTATTAATTTTGTTTTTATTTTATTTTTTATATATTTTTTATTTTTATTTTCGTAATTATAATTTCAGTCAACTTTAAATTCTGTTGTTATTTCCCAAATTCAAAACTTTTAATTCTGTTATTTTTATTTTTTTCAGGAACGTAGGTTTTCTTGGGCACGATTCTGTTTAGGATTTCGGGAAACAAGCATTCGTGCAATCCAGTCCCTGAGGGTTCGACCCTACTTCCCCTTTACTGTTCTTTTTCATTATTTTGCAGGGAATAGGATATTTTTTGTGCTCTCAATGACCGCATCAGGCATACATCCTTGAGATGATTGGAGGTTATCGGATGTTGGACTTGTCACGAAACCTCGTACATCTGAGGTGGCTACTGAAACTCGTTGATTTTATAGCAGCTGGTGAATTTAGTTGGAGGTCTGCCGTGTTGGCAACATTGTACCAGGAAATGTGTGGGGCGACGCCACCTAATAAAGCCAAAATCGGAGGTTGTCTATCACTACTATAATCATGAGTTCGGTTTCGCTTTCCATTTTTACGTCCTCGAGTGGACCATCCATATACATTCCCACTCATAACGAGGTAAAATTTATATTAGATTTTATAATTATTACATAGATTTAAAATATAATTGTATGCTAAAAATTTATTTAATTAGGTGGAACCTAGATTTAAAATATAATTGTATGCTAAAAATTTATTTAATTAGGTGGAACCTGTAACGCCTAAAAAAAATCCCGAATTTCTTTTTGTGTAATTTTTATGTGAATATGTGCTTAGTAGTCTTAGAAAAATATTATTTAGGTGTTAGAAGGCCCATAATAGAGTTTGGGTCCAATCTTAAAAAGGAGAATATTAAATTTATTTTGGAGTTTAACTTTAAGTTTCTAGAAGATTGGTATTGGCGTGAAGCTGGACTCTGAGAGAGGTGATCAGGAGAGAAAATTTAGGAAAAAGATTAGGGAGTTATCAGGGAGAAAAACGAGGAGATGAGAAGGGGGAAGTGATGGAGCTGAATTGGGAATTTAGGCTATAAAAATGTGTCGAATTTGAGATCCTTTCTCATCTTTTCCTCAAATGCTGATTTGTATTTTTTTTCTTCTTCTCTTCTTTCTTCTTTTCTTGCCAAATTCTCTTCTCCCTTTTACCGGAAATCCATAGAGTTGTGTTTTTTTTCTCTACAAAAGCTGAACACCATCCCTAATTTCTTAAAAGCCGAATACCTACATCCTCTTACCGATTTCTTTTGTTTTCTTTCATCATAAACTTGTTTTTGTAATTTGCAACCCTTAATCAAGTGGTTAAAAGCCGATTGCACACTCAGTAGATATCTAGGCCACGAGATCGGAGGCTAGTTTCGGGTTCAAAGATTTCAAGCGGTGTAAGGATTCCTAGCAAGTGATCTAAGAATATTCGAGAATATTTGCTAAGGAAAGGCTAGAAAAGCCAAAGGTACACGATAAGGTTACGGTAAGGCTTCAGGATTTGATTAAGTTGTAGTTTAAGGTATAGAATTGATTCGAAAGTGGTTTTGATTGTAGGTCGAGGCTGAGGATAGTGTAGTATGGGTCGTCAATCAGGTGTGTACATACACTACACACACGAAAATCGGTAAAAGTCGAAATCTCGAAATTTCGAATGGGCCTGACGAACTTGTGGGCCCAAAGTGGCAAAAATTGTGATATGAAATTGTATGATGAATTGACATGCATGATTGTATGATTGGATTGTGATCGGGCCTAATGGGTTACATAAGCATGTTTGGGTCTTAGTGGATTTAATGAATATGATTGGGCCTAGTGGGCCTTATGGGATCATAGAAATGCATGCTAGGGTTTTTAATGGACTATAGGCCTAGTTCTGATCTCTCAAAGTTTACATAAGACTTTATTAAATAATTAAACAAACCCGTGGACAAGTCGCTAGACTAAGGTGTGGCAATGGATGTGTGCATGTCTAGGATTGGATCTAGGAAGAGCTTGGTACTTAAGCGGTCCGAGTGACCCACCTCCTCTTCTCTTGAATCCTACCTGGTGCATAGTGTCCATTCATCTTAGCCGCGAGGACTTGTTGATGGGCCAAAATCTATAATTAAAATCTGTATTATTAGAAAATTACTAAAATACCCTTCTAAGATAAAATTACAAAAATATCCTCCTAGGGTAGAATTACTGAAATACCCCTGTAAGGTAGGATTATTGAAATACCCCTCTAGGGTAGAATTACTGAGACACCCTTGTAGGGTAAAAATTACCAAAATAACCCTGGGTAGTGAAATGACTAAAATACCCCTATGTGTTATGAGTATGACTGGTGTATGTTGTATGTGACGATGATGCATTCATGAGATATTATGTTGCATGTGGGCTGGGTTTTGATTGGAGGAAGTGTATATGAGGGTCGCACGGTCGCTTGACGACTGTGGATCCAACGAAGGCTTCTGAGCCACGAGCAGCTCTGCTGTAACGATAAGTAGTGCCGCAACCGGTGCTACAACGAAGGCTTTTGAGCCACGAGCAGCTTTGCTGCAACAATGAGTGGTGTCGCAACCGGTGTCACAACAGGTGTATAAGGTTGGGTAGGTCGAGAATCTCCCCATAGGAGTATAAGGTTGGAAGGGGGTGTACAGGGTTGGTTATGGGTAACTGCATATGGCATGAACATCTTGATATTTGAATGTGGGGCTTGGGCCCAACCGAGGCTATCAGGGGCTAAGGCCCAGAGGCCACCGATATTGCTAAAGCTTAGGCCCAATGTGATTTTTGCATATTGATTTGATTGCCAAGAGTTGTACACACTGAGTTTCGAAGCTCACACCCTTATTATTAATATTTCAGGTGATCCACAATAGACGGCTCGACGCGGGAGAGGACTCGGAGATAGCCACACTACAAGTTACTTAGGAATTTTAAATATAAATTTATTAAGTGTTTTATGATAATTTTTTTTCCACTGTGATGTAATAAGGCTATGTAACTCCGATTTCACTTTTTACTTAGGGATTTATTTAGTTACTATTATATTTAATAAACATGGTTTTTCCTAAATATTTGTTTAATTAAATTCTTCGATTTTTAACTAAGTAAATTCTTTTCAAGCATATTTCGTTCGAACTAAATTTTAACTAAACCGTTTTAAAAGCAACTCTTCAATGTGTCATCGCCAGATTTGGGCCTAACTTCTAGGCCGGGTTTGGGGTGTTACAGAACCATTCGACGAGTTATGTTGGAATTCCTATTGCTCTTGAAGATATATGGCTTCTATTAGACCAACGGTCAGAAGCGCAAGTAAGTATTAAATAAAAAATATATACATAAAATAGTCGTTTCATATTTAGTATTTAGTATTATGTATATAACTAATATTTTTATCACGTTCATATAGTTTCGATGGACACCATACGAGGATCCAGATATTCGGGCAGTAATTCTAGATGAATTCTTTCAAAATCTGAACATTTGGCATGTTAAGGTCCCATTGGTCAACTATGCTACTGTCGAGATGCACCAGACGGGTAGAGTGTTGCGGCAATTTAGATTCCAAAAATCGATTTTTGTGGCACCTGAGGTGCTCGATGATGAGCACAAAATTGACTTACGACAATTGAATACGAATTGGCCAGTATTTTGGTCAGAATATATCGAAATTTAAGAAAACCAGGATAATCATATACCTACTCGCGAACCGATCATCGTTCCAAAATTAGCCTGCGCGTCGAATTACATGCCATGATTTAGGATCTATGGCAAGTCATATTTGCTATCGGAAGAGCAAAAGCGTCAGCAAATTCGTGTCGAAAGGGAACGACGGGGCACTTTAAAGCTAGGAAGAATGGATGACGGCACGGGCCCATCAATAATGCCCACACAATCACTGGGCCCAATGCCTCAACCGACGACACCCATACCACAGCCTCTTCAAATTATGCCAAGTACATATCCTAGCCCTTATATGATCCTAATCCTTATATGTTTCCTTTTCCTAGTCTTATGCCAGATTGGAATGCATGGCTCGGTGCATCTTATTTCCCGATGACTCTGACTCAACCAACAATATATAGGCCACCGTCGCAAGAGGGATCACACGAGGCACCGTCGGGGAGCTCATCCTATTATCAATCCCCATCGCCTTATGAGATCCAAACACATTTGCTATGGGTGATGCAAACACCTCTGCATTCTTTATTCTATCAATGTGGGTCATTCTACCAACACCCACAACCACAACCCCCGCTAGAGGAACCATAACCCTCGCCGGAGTAACCACAACCACCGCCGGAAGCTGAATCAAGGAGGAATCCAACGTGTAACTATCGACCACCCCCATGTGGCACTGATTTCGACCAACACATATATTAATTTTTTTAATATATTTGTTTAAACTATTTTTATATTATTTCATTTAAAAAATAAAAGTTCTTTTTAATATTTAAAAAGTAAATTAGTTTTATATTTTTAATAAAATAGAAGTTCTTTTGAATAAGGAAATAGAAATAATGCAACATAGTTTCATTACAGCAATCATCAACTATTTCGATTTGGACATGATTGAATTGTATGACCTAGGTTCCTACATCATCTGCATAACTTTTGTTGGTTCGTTCTTTCCCAGATGTCTGTATTATTACGTATTCTACTTGAGTAAGGTCGACCTTTTGGTTTGCGACACAATTCTTTATCCGGTAACAACTTAAACGGAGCAAGCGATACAAACGGTCACTTACGCAATTCCTCTCAAACAACACTAGATGTTGAAGTCGCAAATGCTTCATTTGGCGATGAAAATTGTACATATAACTCAAGATAGGGTGATCTACTAGCAAGATAAGTCTGCACCATCGCCTTCAAGCTATGACCACTTTTGATATCAAATGAGTCATATGTCACGGGATCAACCGAAACACAAAATCAATACTTAATAGATGAAACTCTCATTGGCATCGTTCCGAAGATTTTACGCCTAATTCTTTTACGAAGTTCTGTCAAATATATGTTCTGGTTAAAAACCAGACGCGCTGTGTTCTCTACTTAAAAAATAATGCCATTCTCGGTGTTATGGACCTCACCATCATAGTAAATAACAACACTAATACGTTCACTCATCTTCAGTTTTTATTCTGCTTAACCTCTCTAATTTTTCTTGCTGTAACTGCAACCTGAGAATGAAATTTGGCTCATTTATAACCAAAGGCCAAATAGGAACTACTGTAGAAAAAGAGCGTCCACGTGGGAGCTTTTTCATCAATTTTGCTAATAGTGTATCATACTTGAAGCGTTTTTGACACTATTTTTTCAGAACCGTCTTCTCAAAATTATTTTTTCAGGAACTGCTGTAGAAAAAGAGCGTCCATGTGGGAGATTTTTTATCAATTTTGCTGATAGTGCATCCTGCTTGAAGCGTTTTTGACACAATTTGTTTAGAACTGTCTTCTCAAAATTATTTTTTCAGAAACTACTGTAGAAAAAGAGCGTCCATATGAGAGCTTTTTTCAGTAATTTTGCTAACAGTGCATCTCGCTTGAAGCGTTTTTAACACTATTTGTTCAGGACTGTCTTCTCAAAATTATTTTTTCAGGAACTGCTGTAGAAAAAGAGCGTCCATGTGGGAGATTTTTTATCAATTTTGCTGATAGTGCATCCTGCTTGAAGCGTTTTTGACACCATTTGTTTAGAACTGTCTTCTCAAAATTATTTTTTCAGAAACTACTGTAGAAAAAGAGCGTCCATATGAGAGCTTTTTTCAGTAATTTTGCTAACAGTGCATCTCGCTTGAAGCGTTTTTAACACTATTTGTTCAGGACCGTCTTCTCAAAATTATTTTTTCAGGAACTACTGTAGAAAAAGAGCGTCCACGTGGAAGATTTTTTTAGTAATTTGTTAACAGTGCATCCTGCTTGAAGCGTTTATGACATTATCTTTTTGGAAAGGTTTTCTCAAAATTATTTTTTCAAGAACTATTGTAGAAAAAAAAACAAAATCCTTGTTGTCAATATGATTTTCCCTAAACCTAAACACAAAATTATTTTAAAAAAAGCTGAACCATAATTTAATTAATTTTCTTAAAAACTCTAAACCCTCATTTAATTAATTTATTTAAAACCCCTAAAATCTAATTTAATTATTTTAACAAAATCCTAACCCTAAACCTAAATTATTTTAACAAAACCTTAACCCTAAACCCTAAAAACCTTAAACCAAAAAACCTTAGGAACTAAACATGCAAAAAACCCTAACCCTAGAAAAACACGGGCTAAAACGCGTCCCTAGGAGAGCGATTTGCCACGTCAGCACGATTGGTGCTGACATGGCAAAATCGCTCCCTCAGGGACGCGATTTGCTAAACTTTCATCCAAAAACGCTCCTACATGGACGCATTTTTTTCAGCCCTTTTCGATAAATAATAAAAAAATTAGCCTATTTCCGTAAATAAAGTTAAAAATGAGCCTTTATTAGTAAAATGGTCTATAATGATACCCATGCTTCAGCTTAATATCAAGCTAGCCATGCCTATGCAATATGCAAAGGCATATATTTCTCTGGCTACCCCAAAAATAAAGGGTAAGGTTTCAACACAATTCTAACAATCCATAATAGTAGCATAGGACACGCTACACCAACATGCAATCGCACCAAATTTGGTTCCCAACTTTTGGTATTATATAATGCGAATTCCATTACCACAACTTCTCAAGCCATATATCGTTGGTGCTATTGATGGTGGTGGTGGCCGCCGCGACGGTAGCTTCTTTTCCATTGTTAGATGATTGACATGATTTAAAGCAACTAATATTAATGAAACTCTACTTAACTTGGCCAGACAGATTGGGCTTAGAGAAAGAAATAGAGTTAACAAACTAATATCCATTATCAGAAGGAAATAATCCACAATTCCATTGCCTACATTCAATGTTATTTGCACACTCGCACATACTTCACCCACATATAAGTTTGATGTGACTTTATTTAATGATTAGAAAAATTAAAGTTCAATAAGCTTGCTTACTGTAATCAAATTACCATTTTTCATAAAAAAAATTTAATTACCACTAAAAATAATTAACCACTTATAAACTTTTAAAATCTTAATTTATCTTTTTATTTTTAATAAATGTTATTATTTAAAAAAATTGTTTTTAACCCACAAATTGGGTGAGATGCATTCTCTCGTTATTATTATCATTATTGTAAAAAAATTGCTATTAATAGTTCTTGTATTATGTTTAAGTTACAAATTTAGTCATTGTGATTTGTACTCTAAATTTTATATTTTTAATTTTCATATTATTACATATATTAAATTTTGCTATTAATTTCTGTAACATGTCTTAAGTTATAAATTTAGTCCTTGTACTCTATTTTGATATTTTTAATTTTTATATTTTTTGAATTTTAAAATTTCGAGTCCTAATCAAATAATAGCGTTAAGTACTTTAGTTAAGTTAAATTTTGTATTTCCAAAATCTTGTGTGACAATATTATCACGTGTATAATAATATGTCAATTTACTATTTTCACATAATACTAAAAAAACATGTCATTTTACTTAATGGATTTATTTGCTACCATTTGAATCGAAAAGTATATGAACTAAAAATGATCAAATTAGAAAATCTAAACTAAATCCACAACTTACGCATAGTACGATACTAATAACATAACTTGACTTAACGAATTTATCTATTACTGTTTAGATAAATATTGAAATTCCAAAATTTGAAAAGCACTAAAACTAAAAAGACCAAATTATAGTATAAAAATAAAATCCGTAACTTATGCATAATAAAAAGACTAATAATATAATTTAACCTATTTTTTAAAGATTGCGTAAGTTTAAATCCTAAGACTTAGCATTAACAAGAATTTAAACATTGCAAGTCAGTTTATCACTATACCAATGGCTAGTTGAATGCAACAAAAAATCTTGCAATGTTTAAATTTTGAGATAAGAGGGTTTTTGTAATACCTTTAACTCGTATTAGTCACCGGAATAGGATTTAGGAGTATTACCGAAATTTACAGATCAAATTCAGACATTTCATATTACTTCACATTCATATCAGATATAAATCTTACTGTCCCTTATATGAGCCCTCGAGACTCAATTTACACTTTAGAATCGTATCGAGACTAAATCGGAAACTCAGAGAATTTTTTGCAAAATTTTAAAATTTTTCAAGGTATAGGGGACACACGACCAGACTACATGCCCATGTGCTAGGCCGTGTGTCACACACGACTGAGACACACGCCAGTGTCTCTGCCCGTGTGGACAGAATAAGGCTATTCCTAAGCCTTATTCCTCACTCAATTTCACCTTCCACCTACATAAACAGTTAAACATATTCCCAATTCAATACAAAACATTTAAAGCAAGTCAAAATTAAGCCACATGCATGATATTTCATCACATATAACTACTATAATATCATGCTTACTAATTCATTCATTACCCAAATCAACATATCAAACATAACAATTCATACTTATATAAGTTAATATAAACATAATTAAAGTATAAATTCTAATATTTACACTACCATTTCAATTCCTATACATGCCATATAAAACATAGTATGTTTAGCAAAATCTACCGGTAGTTGGATAATGTGATTCGATGTGTTGATCTGATCCTCTGAACTTCTTGAAAATCTACAAAAAAAAAATATAACAACACGAGTAAGCTTAATGAAGCTTAGTAAGTTCAATAGCTTAAACATTGATCTTACCGAACTTAATATAATAAACTAAATTGTAAAAAATTCATACGTTCTTCCTGTCAAATACACATAAGTCAATGAACACATTTCTTTAGATCAATATCATTAATAATCAATATATCTTTCAAATCATTCATACAGGTCTTTTTACCAATTATTACTGAATCGAGGAACGACTTATGGATAAGAATACATCGTTTTCTTTGAGCCATAGTCCAATTATGATCTTTCACAAGCATTGCCATGGTCTTAAACTCGTAATGTCGTAACCCAGTTATGGTCTTATCATCAGAATGCCATAGCCTAGCAATGATCTTACTTAGAAATACTGTCATGGTCCAACCATGTTCTTACGTTCAAAGTGTCATAACCTAGTTATGGTTTTTTCATTAAAATGCCATAGCCCAGCTATGGTCTTACATATAAACATTGTCATGATCTAGCCATGGTCTTATCCGTCAATTCTTCCTTTACACTAAATGACTGTACTCAATCCTGCATTACGTTCGCTTCGAACATTCACATTAATTCCATAATTTTAACAATAATTTTATTTTCACAAGTGATATAAATAAATATATATATTATCATTCATCAAATTAACATATAACATTAAATTTTAACCATACGAACTTACCTGGATTAATTTGTAAGATTTGTAGTAGTTCAATGACTATTCTGCTAATTTCCCTTTTTTTCTCGTTGATTTAGAAGCTCTTGATCTAAAATATAAAGTTATTCATTCATTAGTATATATTTCAATTCTAATTCACTTCACAATTTATAACCTTTAATTTTTAAAATTGCACAATTACCCTAACTTTTACAATTTTTACAATTTAGTCCCTCCCAATTAGCCCATCAAATAAGCTAATTTTTCTCAATTAACATTTTATCTAAATATTATAAGCTATTACACAGCCTTTGATAAACAGAATTTAATACCAAACCTTAAGATTTAATCTTTTTCATAATTTGGTCCTAAAAATCAATTTCTATTAAATTCACTTTATAAAATCATCATTTAACAAAATTAAAGCTTCAATTCCATGTTAATTCATCATAAAATTCCAGCACTCATCAATGGTAACTTTCAAAGTTACCCATAAAATCAAAAACTAATGAATTAGATAGTTTGACCTAATTGCAAAAGTCTTAAAGATAAAAAATTTAAAGAAAAAGGAAAGAATTGAACTTACATAAAGTAAAATAAACAAACCAGCTTAAAACCTTCTCCTATGGCGCTTTTGGCTGATAAATTGAAAAAGAGTAGCCTAGAAAAATTTAGAATTCAATTTATTTAAGTTAATTTCACAAAATTTACAATTTTACCCTTTAATCACATGATTTTTGTTTTCTTTTCTACTTGTCCCGCCTCATGCCTTTATTTTAGGCTTAATTGCTCCTTAAGTCCTCATTTGTTCATTAATTAAGTCATTTAATTACTATTTTTTTAATTAATAAGTTTTACACATTTTTTAATTTAGTTCTTTTTAGTTAATTAACTATCAAAACATTAAAATTTTCTAACGAAACTTTAATACTACCTTACACTCCGTACTTATTTATAAAAATATTTACGGCTTGATTTATGAAATCAATGTCTCAATTCCTCGTTTTCGAAACCATTTAACTTAATAAATTCTTTTAAATCACAAGTCACTAATTCAAAAATCTTTCTAATATCACACTTAACTCATAAATAATAAATAATAAAATTTTTGAACTCACTTGTCGAATTTAGTAATCTTGAATCACTGTTTCCAACACTACTAAAAATTAGATTGTTACAATTTTATATGAGACTCACAAATAGCCATTGCATTTCAAACAATTGAAATTCCCATAGAAACAAATCATTGGCTTCATCTTTAGCCATTGCAGCTCATGAAGCCACTGCTCCTCTATAATTTTATATTTATATAGTTTTACACCTCACATGGAATAGCAGCTGTTATACAGAGTAGCTATCAGATTCCTGAAATCAACAACGAAATCTACCGTATGCCAGCGGACTTGTACAATGCCTAATGCTACTACACCAGGAAAATACGTATATGCTTAATGCCCTTAATCACTTATAGTTTCTAGCGTCCCTTTCAGTTTATTCTTGTTGCTGTACAGTTGAATTCTGAATTATGAATGATCATCTTCTGTATGCTTCTTGAACGCATTCTTTCATGAATTCATTCAACGCTAGCAACGCTGCTCCAACTGCAGGCTCCACCTGAAATGCATACAAGAAAAACAGTTAAAAGGTAGGTTGTGGTATTTGTAAAACGATGTATTTATTTAGCATTTGCGTAAAGAATGCTAGTGACGATAACCACTCAGCATTAAATCAGGAGGACCTCCATCCTACCCATCCCTTGCACTAAAGAACTACCATTTGCCAGCCTGTCATCTATGATATTTACGGACACTCTTCTAAAGACAATAGACCTATGTTACTTGGCCTCAGGTGTGAGTGTTGAATCAAGGATGTCAGACAAAGGTACTTCAAGCAAACTGAAAAGTCGAAGCAAAATAGCATTAGACTATAGGATAGGTTGAAAGGATTAATATGAATAGAGCAATGACTCAAAGGGAGACTGATTGTCTTGGGATCAGCATATAATCGATCGGTGTAGGATGAAAAGTTATCTGCAGGCAGACCAGCCTAAACCTGCCCCATCCCAAAACCATGTCAGGGCATAACAAATAAGACTGAACTTGCCATGGACAATTAGTTATCAGACAAAAGTAGTAGTCTGAAGGTGTAGGCCGGCCAATAGACTCACTCAAGCAGGAGCATTTTTCCATTCATTTATCTTATCTTCTCGTATGTTTTGATGTCATGTTCCAATCATAACTTTGAAATTTATTCCTAAACATCAGTTTTCACATTTTGCCATATCCTTTTGGTTTCCACTCTGCTAACGTTAGTAGCAAGAACATGTGATTATTTTTGTCAATGAAGTGACCAAAAAGAAAATAACAGTGGTTCAAATATAAGAATGTGGAAGGCAATTGTACCAAGCACTTGGACTATATTAAATTATTCTTACCTTAGGCCTAATAGGATGGGCCCCAGGATAGTCTTTGGAGATAAAGTCCATGACTTCTCTTCCTATGTCCCACCTCCGGTTTGCTTCAAGAACACCACCAACCATAACAAGAGGGAAGGACTTTTTTCTATCTGCAAGGGTAGATGCATAGAAACACGGAAATTCAGCAGCCATAATCTAATCAATCCGTGGCAAAGCTATCAAGGAATAGACATCCAAGTTATGCATTATTGCTCAAAAAGTGAAGTCCATAATCTCTAATGATCCTGATACTAGCAAGTAGTAAGCATAAGAATGGACCACATATTTGTTTAAATGCTTATTCAAACAAGCAAAACAATTTATGTCATAGAAATAAAAGAAATTAAATAAAAAGAAAAAGAATATTACTCTTTAATGTTATGACTTGGAAACACATGAAGTGAGCAAAGTAGATTAAGATTCAACAACTATATAAATGGCCCATAAAATTTAAGAAGATGCTTAGCAGTGTCAAAATGATCTTGTAAAAGATTGTGACCTAAAAGAGTGGTCATTACAAGGTTATAATCAAAAGAAAGCAGATACTAGAGCTTCAAGTTGCAGTTGAACACTTTTAAGCACAAGATGAGCATTGGATGATGGCCCTTGTAAAATAAACTAATCAAATATTCTATTCAAAGACCAATCATTTTTGTCAAGGGGATAGAATAGATCCTTTATTTTGTGTTTCATAATAACTGCATGATATCTCATTGAGGCCTAAAAAGTATAATCTAATTTGACCATGTCTGAAAGGCATAGCAAATAATCCTATGTTCTACATATATTCAGATTTTCTGCAAGAGAAAAATATCTTTGAGCTAAATTTAAGCAATACTGCACTATCTGACATTACAAAGAATGCTTTGCTTCTAAATATAAGAGTAGTCCAAAAAAAGGTTTCTATTTTGGATTTTGCTTGATATGCCAACCTGCACCGCACAGGCCAAGTCTCTGAACAACAGCTTTCACACTTAAAGCTAACTCTTGAACTGCCTCTTTCAAAATCTTATTTGCAACTTCATCACCAGCCTCTGCACAAGAGACAACAACTGGGACAAGTGCGGCGATGCGAGCCCAGGATGGATCTGCATAGGTCCACCTAAAACAATAACAGAATAACAAATGAAATTCAACATTTATTGATAACAAGACCATGAAACTTAATTATATCAATCTATCCCAGTCTTTAGTTGATGTAACAAGTTTGTGACACTAACTATTTCTCAAGTTTCAGAACTTGTGAGAAGGGAAAATAAGTTTGCCACATGATAATCTAGTGTTGAGAGAATAGAGAAAGGTCTTATACAAGAATTAAATAGGACAACTGAATCCATCATTTATGAACTTTTAACACTAGTTCCATTTCATCCATGACCTTTTAGGTGAAATAGCACCGAATAACCTTCTATAATAATATCAACCTTCTATTAGTAGCCATTAGAAAGTTGACAAAAATGGCCCTATATGCAACCGTGGGAAAGAAAAAAGCGTGTAGCCAATGAACAAGGCTCACGCTATAAGCAGGGTTTGGGGAAGGTCCTGATGTTTGCAGCCTTTCCCCTGTTTGTACTGTGAGGTTGTTTTCAAGGTTTGATCTGTGACCAAGCAGATAACAAGTAAATACTAGACCATTGCCCCAGGCACAACCTTCAACCATGACTCTTTTTGCAGTTTCATTTCATCAATCATTTTCCAATTTAAAATTTATTGGGGTAAATTACACTAGTTATTAATGACTCTTTTTCAGTTCCATTTCAACAGTTTCCAATTGCAGGTATGCACGGTTCAATGCAACTCACCTGACTGACTGCATTAGAAATTGTAAGGAAGTTTCCATAGGGAAAAAACGCTTAAGACAACATTTGTGGCAAGTAACCCAAAAAACAATGGCCAGAGAAAAGACAAATCCAGATTATTAACATGCATCCCTTTATCATAACAATTGTTCAAAAAAAAAGAAGTTTATCATAACAAAAATATGCGTTTTAAAGTCCTGGAAGGAATTTTGGAGATTTAAGCAAAAGTGATGGAGCATAGAGAAAGATAGCAGAAAAATGAATATGATGAAAAAATAATAATAATAATGAAAATGAAATTCCGTGAAAGATCACGGACTGATAAGTGCTATTTACATAATCTTTTCCTGACAAAAATTTTGCCATACAGCATGACTCATCTAGTTTACATGGTCTTTTTGTTGACTTCTTACTTTTAACTAATGAAAGGATGATATTGACACACATAAGAAAGGTCGTGAAGTATAATGTTAAATTTAAAAGGTTATGGATGAACTATAAACCAACCTTAAAAGGAGACAACTGAATAGTGCAATTTCCCAAAATAATAAGCTCCTTGTGAATCAGTTTTCAGATTTATTTGAATCCTTTAATTTTCATCCCAAACAGCAAAGACATTCTAGGAGGCAATTATAGGAAATATCTTCAAGCATTAAGCCATACATAATGAAGGGAAATAATTTCTCAAAATAAGTAACAGTTTACATCAATTAGAAAAAAATACCCAATTAGTTCATCAGCGGAAGAGAGACCAAGTGTCTGCAGAATGGTAGATGTAAGCATCGTATGTGGTCCACGACCGTCATGAGCTCTTATTACAGCAGTTAGTGCCAGCGCAGCTATTCCATATCCACTGCATGTAAAGAAATGAGCACATAAAGAAAAGTACACCAGTAACAAGTCATACTAGAAGGCAAAAAAGAAAAAAAAAGAAACAATTAGCAACATATTATCCAACAACGCCAGTAACAAGATTGAACAAAGTTTCTACTAGATTCCTTTAGAGGCTGAACTTCTTTCTTCTTATCAAGAGATTTATCTTGAACTCGATGTTCCCCTCCAATAACACAAAACTCAAGAAAGCATCTTTGTTGCCTTTATCATTGTTCATTTAGTTTTAAAAAGTGTAGGAAAATAATTGCATTAACATTGTTGCACAAATAAGAAAACTGAAGTAGACCCGACTGTTTTCATTTGGTTCCATGTTGATAAAAGAAATATTTAATTTTGAAATAACAATTCTTGAATAATGTTTTTGGTAAAGCTAAGTTTATTTCTATAGGAAATGAAAGCGCAATATTTTTGATAGAATAGAGTTTCCTTTGCTAAAGGAATTAGAATCGTAATAGCAATTTCAATAAATCTAATGTGTCAGCTTCAATTCAAATCCAATTTGTAAGCCATTAGCCATCTAATGATATAAATAATGTACTTGAACTAGTTTAAAATTTTGTATTCCAATACTGAATATAGCCAAAACAATGAATTTTAGACTCAAAACTTTAAGCACCAAATTTAAGTTCCCAAAAAAGACCTTACACCTTAAGCTTTGTGTCACTTTACATCAATAAAATTTATATAAAAAAAAGTCCCATATGGTAGAACCGAACGTCTTGAATTGAATATTACAGCAAAATAAACAATAAAATAGGAGGCTTATCTTTTTCTTCCTTTTTTTTTAAAAGAAGTCACAATAATGTACCTTCCCCAATCACCTAGGACAGGTCCAGCACCAGCTGCTCGAGCTTCTCTGCCGTCTTCTGTGAATCCATAGGCAATGGTTCCAGTACCAGCAATTAGTACACAGCCATGTAGCTTACCCATTGTCCCACTAGCTAAAGCTGCCACAGCATCATTTCGCACATAGAGCTTTACTTGGGTGGGGAATATGTCTCTATACAAGTCATCAAATCGCAGATTCATTACAATGTTAGTTGCATATTCATATGTAGAACAAACTTCAGATAAAAAGAGAAGCAAAAGGGTTATATGATTATCATATCAAAATTTGAATATTTTGGGTGAGAATCATACAGATGAAGCATTTTCCAAACTTTTACATGTAAATTATCCATAACTCATTTAAGTGTACATATTGTCATATTGCAATAATTCTGGCATAAAAAATGAATCAATATCTAAAGAAAGTTCTCATTTAACAAACATCTAAGATAGTGTACATTAAAGTAATCACGTGGGCTTTCCTGAAATTTCTATTAATTTAATCAGAATCTCCAATTCATTTAAAATGCATGTTGTTTTCTCCTTGGAGTCTAAAGACAGTTCTCATTTATATGTTCCAAGTTAATGACAGTTTCCACATTAGTTCTGGCATCTTTTCAATTATGTTGAGCTATAAACAAAATGCCAGTCTCATTTCTTCTGCAATACTCAAGCTGCAAGATTACAAATAGAGAGCAAACCTAAGCCAGGTTAATATTCTTTGTTGGTCTGTAGGATGGTTAACCCCAGATACTGCTAAACAAACAGCACGAACTGCAGATCGATTAGAACCAGATTTTGAAAGCGCATCTGCCATAACTTGCTCTAATGTTTCCCTGGCCGCAGTTTCTGTGATGTACAGAAAATTGACATCCAAAAGAATGGCATGAATTAACAGTACTCTATTTTAGAGCCAAAAACAGAAGAAATAAACAACAAAAACTAGATGGTGAAGTGCTGCTTTTATCTTATCCAGCAAATGAATGATAATTCGTGTAACCACAATCAAATATCACAACGCATTTCATGCACTATCTAATCCTCGCTTTCACTAGTTCTTTAGAAGTTTCTAACGCATTTCTTTGAGAATGAAGAGACAACTTCAATGTTTTCACATAATCAAACATAAGTGCTGCAAATAAAAGCAAAATATTGCCTTTTTTTTTTTTGTTCTTCACAAAATGTTAATCTCCATTGCTTTAATTATTCAAATATGCAACTATTTGCTGTTAAATGCATGAAAACTTTCTTGTCTTTGGCTTCCAACTAAGAAAAATAAAAATGAGAACCCTAAGCTTAAAAACAACAATAAATAAATAAAAATTCAGAGAGAGGGGGTGAAATTACCGCCAACGCTGTTATGATTGGAGCAGCCGGCGACGGCACGGGCGAGAACGGGAAGAGGGTCGGGAAGGGCGTCGGAGAAAGGCATAATTGGCATACAAATGCAGACAGTAGAAGTGGTTCCACCATCCAATCCTAAAATAACCGGCCGGTTCGTCGCCACCGCCACCTCGTGCTCGAAGTCCCAGATTTCCCCATTCCTATATCTCTTCATTCCTTTTTGATGAGTCTAACCACCAAAAATTTCAACCAGGAGAAATCAGAAATGCAGTAACAAAGCCAAAAAAAAAACAAAATTTTTACACCAATTTCTTCTTTAGTTTTTTTTTTTTTTCTTCAAAGCGTTTTACTTGGGCGAAATGGATTTGGTAGATTCGGCATTTTTATGTTGTTCTAAGGATTGGCATTTTGAGTCAACATAATTTTTTTTAGTTTTTTTTTCAACAAAAAAAATTCTAATTAAGGTGATAAAAATTTGGTAATAACTGAAATTTCATAAAAAGTATCTTTTTTAGAAAGGTAATAAATATTAATATAATATTGTTTTTATATTATATAGCATTTTTAAATAAAATAATTAAAAACAAATATCTAAAATTAAGTGTAAAATTGAAGTCAATTATCCTCTTATCATGAGTTGAGAAGAACTATTAATAATTATAGACCTTGCGTAAAAAAAACTGATATAATCAGAATATTATCATTTTATTATCATAATAAATAAGTCATTCAGAAATCAAAAATAAATATTTCATTGAATCTCATATGATGATTTGATGATCAAAGTTATTTAGGATCCCAAATATGATTTAAATTCAAATTATACTAGTCGTGTTAATTATTCACATTTTACGTTATAATTCACCAAAAATCTTTCACTAATAATTTAATGGTGTTATAATAATGGGAGTGATTTAAAAAAAAAAAAAGCATAGAAAATGAGGGACTTGATTCGAACGGCTAATGCGCCAAACGCTAAATTATGGTAGGCTTGGATCATCATTTTGGGTTTAGCATTTTTTTAAAGATAGGGTTGAATCCTGTGTTTTTTTTGTAATTAACTATGATGCGCCCATATTTTTATTGTATTTCACTCACATCATTTTCATATATAAAATTTTGGATCCATAATTCTACCCTTCCACTTCCATTACCTTAATTCTTATTATTCACTCCCTCCTTTTCAAAACTATCTTAATCAAATCCAATGCATTAAATAAAATATTCAATTTTATAAAAAAAATATTGTAATTTTCCATTTACCTTTTTATTTATTTCCTTAAATTTGTATTATTTTTTAAATCACTCAAAAATTCAATTAATTTTACTAATGTGGAATCCAAGTGGCAATCCACTTGTGTGCTATGCATGTATGTCGACTTTTCTATCCATTTAGAAGTAATTTGACAAATTACGTAAATTTAAAGGCGAAAGTTTTTAAATGGAAGGCTAAAATGATTTATCATTCCCAAATCACTTAGCATAATTGTGTTTTGAAAGTATGGAAAATTAGCAAACTTGGTGATGACTTTTTGGATAAGATCCAAGTATACTTAAGGGTAGATTTGGATGGGCAGTGCGTTTACTTGTGGTTAGTGTAAAAACAACGATGACAGCGAGATTAGATATTGTAGCGATACTGTAGCGTGAGACAAAAAGTAAGCTAAACGCATCACACCACATCTCACCACTCATCCAAACTCACCCTAAGTAAATTTATCAACTTGGATGTGTAGGGTTGTTTTTTAAATGTGTCAATTTGACTTTTGAAACTCAAGTTATGATTATTTTATTAAAGTAGCAAAAAATTCTATACATTTTAACTTGGGAATGACAAGTTTTTTAGTTTCAAATCAACTTTGGACAATGCTTTATTTAAATGTGTTATGTTAGAATCTCAATTAGATCTCTATTTAATTTGATGTTCGAACAAATATTCAGATATATGTTTGAAAAAAGATTTGGACAGAACATTTTAAACACATCAATACAAGAAGCAAAGTAATGAGAGAAATAAACACAAATTTAAAATGTGAGTCAAAAGTATAAGTAAAGAGAAAATTAACACACAATAATCTTTCACGTCCTACATCTACAGAGCCTCACTCAGAGAATTATTTTATTCAACAATTCATATGGTATAACTATTAGCTAAAGTCCCCCAAAGTTAAATGCAAATTGTTACATCACTCTACCTAAATATTTATCCATAAAAATCCCTAAACAATGAGTGTTTAAATACACATCCAAATGACTAATGAGAAAGTCGATCAACAGTCTATTTGTAGGCTAATACAAGAGTCTCTTCAACAGTGTTTTGTTGGACTTTAAACTCTAATTTAAAAGCTAAAAATATCTATTTAATTATCTTTAATAATTATCTCATAAAAACATTCATATCTAAGTAAAATATGCAGCTTAGTCTTTAAGGAAAAGGATAATCATCTGATTGGTCTATCAATTTATTTTAACAATTAACATGATCAATGACAAAAATCATTAACAAATGAACTTAATTTATTTTAATTATTTTAACAAATGATAACATGGTCAATTTATTTTAATCGTTGACAAACCTCCTAAAATAAAAATTTTTCTATTTAAGTTATTTTATAATTTATAAAATTTTAAATTAATAATAATATTACACTTTAATTTTCAATAAAAAATAAAAAATTAATTTAATTCATAAAATATTATAAAAATATAAACTATTAAATAATAAAATTATATTTTTATACCATTAAAATTCAACCCAAAAATTTTTCTATCATCGCCTAACCTCTGCCCATCACTCGTTGAGCGTAATGGAGCAGGATGTTATTTTTGTTGTCCTTTTCGGCTATGAAAACCAAGACAGATTTTCTCTCTCTCTACTGCAGTTGGTGGATTTGTTTCCAATTGGCCATGCCTTTGATACACCCAAGGTCACCAACTTTCATACTTTTGTCAGTCACAACTTTCCCAACCAAACCAGATTTTTTTTTAATTCACTTTTATTAAAAAATTCAACAACATATTAAAAATAAAAATCTTTCACTGTAATTTTATTTTTTTAATTTGGAAAATAAATTTTTGTTTATTAATTTGACTGTTTTTAAAAAAAGTAAAATTTGTAAACCAAGAAATATATCATTTCTTAAAATTTTTGAAATTCATATCGTCATAATATATGAAAAAGGAAGTTTTGTAATTTGGTAGTATTGTAACTTTCAGAAATAATAAAATGGAAATCTGGTTGACATAACTTTGACTTCTTATAAAGCATTCAAGGATGACTTTTTTTGGGTTTGAGAGATCAAATTATTTGCTTGATATAAAGAAATGCATTGCCTAAAGCATTATATTCAGTGTTGGATTCAATTTTTATTTGATTAAAAAAACTTGGGAAATGAGTTTAGCTAGCTTAAGCTATTCCATGGCTGCTTATGAATCATCTATATGCTAAAGCTTATATATCTGTACCATGCCATAAACACCTCATGGTTTTGCTCTTCAGAATTGGAGACAAATGTGTCCTTTTTAAACTTTAATTGATACATTATAATAAATGGTAAGGCTACTAGGATTGAATTTCTTTGACTGGACTGCCACAAAGATATACATACATTACATGGTACTATTACAAACAGGGTGGGGAGAGAAAGAGGAACCATTACTCTCTCTTTTTTTTCTTTTTTTTCCTTTTTTGTAGAAATCATTCCTCCACACACCACTAGTAGACAATTCCCATTATTTGATCCCATAAATTGGGTATGAGAATAAACACCCTTGACCAATGGGCCAAACGATGAGGCTCAAAGGAACCAATACTAGAATATGAGTTATTCATTCTATGTTTAACATTCAAGAATTAAGTCAACCTTAATTGGAGCAAAAAGAATTACAGCTTCTCCACAGGAAAACCGATAACAGGACTTATCTCTGATGCCAGTGAACGTAGCTCGTCCGCTTCTTCGTTGCTTAGTCTCCAGCCAAGGGCACCTGCAAATTCCTCAGCTTGTGCAGCATTTTTGGCTCCTGGGATTGGCACAACATTCTCCTGTGCTATTAACCAGTTGAGCACCACCTGTAGTAAAACAAGCTCATTTCATAAAAGATCTCAGCACATTTTAAAATACCCCATCGAGTAGTTGCAACTCGAGATGAAAAAGCATGAGAACAAAACAGCCTGTTTCCACCTATTTGTGACAACTTCCAGATGTGTATCTAAAAGTTAGAGAGGAGATGATACTTAGATACCAAATTAGGATAATGCCATTAAAGAGGACTTAAAGCACTTGCAAAGCTTTGTGGTTTTTTCTCATATCATTGTGATCTTAGTGCATGACTGCATATGCTGTTTGGTCGAGGAATGGGTCATGGAAATCAAATATACTTTAAAGAAGACAACTTCTGTACCAATTACTTCACCAACTTGAGCCAAGATTTTCCCAGCTTGAGCTAAGATTTTCCCAGCTGGTGTGGGCCATGATTATGAGGTTGTTGTAACTAAAGATTACTTCACCAACTTCTGCCCATGGTTGTAACTAAGCTGAGTCACATATTGTGCAATGAAAAGAAAATGCCATCAAAGCCTAATGCCTAAAGATGTTGGTTGTCCAATGGGCAGCACATGAAATATCGAGTTTCTAATGCACTTGTCTTTTTGCTAAGTGCTGTTAATATGACCATAATATTGAAGCAGCAGATCTATCAACAGATTTAAGCATATATATATACAAGCAAAAGAACAAGAACAAACCTGTGTTGGAGTTTTCCCATAGTTCCCTCCTATTTCCTTAATTCTGATAAGGAGAGGTTGAAGCTGTATATTTAAAAAGACCTTAGCAATCAAGTCTGAAATTAAAATTGGGATACTAAACACTCAAGAGACATACCTTATTTAAAAACTCCGGAGTGTAAATCTGGCCTCTAGGTCCAGATGGCGGATTTTCTGGTTTATATTTCCCGGTAAGGACACCTGAAAAGAAGATATCGCACCCTACTTGTGTTAAAAAGAATATATATGCCAGACTCAGTTTATGCATTTGACATTAGTTCTTGTTTCCAAACTCTGGTTATTTTGACTTTGTGTGCTACATCATCCCATTTTGGTGGATAATCGACCTTGCACATGCAAAAGTGTTGTTTAAAATGAATGCTAGTAGTTCTAAATCCACATCCCCTAACATGCTCGATTTTATATTTATTATTGTTAATTCTTTACGTCTGTATCATGGCAGACAACAAAAGACTCGCACTTAAATGAATATAAACAAGCAACTAGAAAAAGAAAAAAGACGGATATGACCTTGTGCAATAGGACAATAAGCAATCAACGTGACCCCGAGCTCATCACAAGCAGCTTTTACTCCATTCTGCTCAGGTAACCTGTATATGAGACTGTAATTCACTTGGTTCGAAGCTAGAGGAATTCCTCTCTTCTTGAGCCTTTCATAAGCATCACGAAGTCGCTTCTCTGAAGCAAGGAGTTTTTACATTATGATAGTTACAATGTGTATAAGGAGGAATAAGAACTGTGGCAATCAGTAATTCACAACAGAAATATTACCACTGTAGTTTGAGACACCAACCGCCTTCACTAGGCCCTGTTCAACAGCATCGCCAAGACCATCAATATACCCTGAAAAATCATTTTTCAGTGAACTCAGCTTCTATTCAACATGATTGGGCTGCATAAACATCCAATTGTACTAGCTTATATAAAGTCTGATTCTTCAATGAAATAGTGGGCGTTGCATTGCGAACAACCTTCATTTCCCCATATACCAGGCCTGAAATGCAATAGAAGAAAAATTGTCATGAATTACTAAGAAACATAATTAAAAAAAATCCTATAAGCATTACGACTACAGACCAATGGAGTTGATAAAGGTCTACTGATGAAAGGCCAAGCCGATTAAGGGAATCCTTGAGTGCACTGATGACACTTTGACGACCAAACCTCCAAGGCAAAGCCGCAAACTTTGTTGCAACAACAACCTCTTCACCGGGATTATCCTTTTCTCTTTCCTTTATAAATCTGTAAATAAACAATGTATTTTGTTAGAAGAGTAAGCCTAAACTAGAGCAAGCTAATTCCACCTTCCGTGAGATTTTAAAGTAACACCGTTGTCCTCAATGAAATTCAAGACACATACCTTCCCAGTAGAGTTTCAGAATTTTCAGCACCTAAGGCGAGCTGTGAAAAAAGGAACCATCAACGGTATTCTTCCATAAATAAAGTAAATAAATTGATCTATAGATTATCTCGTGTTTTACCAGAGAGCCATAAACTTCAGCTGTATCAAAAAATGTAATACCGCAATCAAGACTTTTATTGAAAGCAGCCTTAGCAGCCTTCAATTTCTGATCTGCTTCCACAGCATGTACAAATCAATCAGATATGCAGAAAGCATACGCAACAAATGCAGACCAAGAGTTCCAAATAGAACATTCTCAACACATCACTTTGTGGCAGTTGTACCAATCAAATCTAACACTAAACCTAGTAATTGGAAGAATACAATAAATCAATAATTGTAATCCAAGAACCTGCCAGTATACAAGGGCTACAAATATATAAACTTAATTAAAGAGAAAAAAAAGAGTAAAATAATCCAAAATCTAGATATCAAACAACCTTTTAACTTTTGAACCATACAAACACGTTACACAAGCAAGAAACACTGAATTACATTAAAACATGGGGAGGGGGGAAGGGAAGAAGAAAAAACCCATTATTCTATTATTTTCATTTTATGAAATTACTTACACAAAACACCATAAAAATACGCAAAAAAAAATCAAAGAAAAATGAGCTGAAAAATGTAAAAGTTTACCATCCCATTGAAAGTTGTTCCAGTAACTGGTGTCACCCCAAGACCAAGCTCCGATTCCGAGCCTTGTCACTTTGAGTTCCGATCTTCCTAACTTCAATTTGTCTTCTGTATCTGTCTTGAGAGCAGCGGTAGTGGCAAAATCCTCGGAAGCAACCGCTCTTATTCGGTTGGGTTTCTTGCAACTGAAAACTGAGAAACAGGCACTGCTGACATTCATGGCCATTGATGATATTCCTTTGGAACTCAAGGGCAAATTCTATACTTGCAATTCCTAACACAAATAAGATTTTATTTTATTTTTCAAAACAAAATATAATTATTTATTTTTGCTGAAAAATTTTTGTATCCAGTGGAAAGTAACGTATCCACAAAAAAAAATGAAACGAAATCCACAAACTACTAAGACACGTACGTAGTTTAGCAAGTATCCACGTGAATGTAAAATATCTCGCTTGATATTTTTATTATTTTCTTAAATGAGTTGAAAATTAAAGATTAAGAATAATGATATGTGTATTACCTCTGATTGTTAATTAATTTGTTTGATATATTTTTCTTTTATATATAATTTTTTATATATTAAATATTTATTTTTTCTATATATTTATATTGTAAGTATGGTAATTTTCAATATTTTTATTTTTTTATATATAAAATATTTTAAATATCATTATTTTTTATCTAGAGTATGGTAAATTTTAATATTATAAAATAAAAATATTTTTTTATTATATATATATAAATAAATGAGTTATTAATTAAAAATATTTTTAACATAATGATATACTTTTATTATATAATTACATATTTAGTAATTTTTTATATAAATAAAAGAATTATTAACTAAAAAGAAAAATATTTCTTAATTAAAAACATTAATTAAAAAATAAAAAATTTTAAAATAACATAAAATAAAAAAATACAAACATGTATAGGAGAGGAATCAAACTTGAGACTAAAAGATAAAACTATTAACATTTAACTATTTAACCAAATGAGTTTATATGTTAAATTATTAAAGAAAACGCATTTTTAGACACGTCAACAGAAAACGCTTTTTGTAGGGTATTTTTTGTTTCTCGCCAAAATCTACATATTTCTTTAAATATGAAAAAAAAAGCCTAAATCATTAATTAACTTTTTTCTAATTTACTCAATATGTAACTAGATTTTTTAAAAATTAAAATAAATTTTGAGTTAAATAATTTAGTATATGCAAGTTATTTAAATAATTTGAATAATAATTAAGTATAATTTTATTTTATTTTCGTATATCATATAATATAATTAATAATTAGAAGTAAGGTGCACCAAATGTTTAAAAAAATGTTTGTTGGACAAATTTAGTCATTTTTTAAAAATCTTTCATTTTAGAAAACTTTAATTTTGGTAAAAGTTTTTATTTTCGAAAAACTTGTATGTTTGGGATTATTAAGGTTAATGTATATTTTGTCTCTTGAATTTGTATTCCATTACATAATTTGGTATCTACACACTAACATCGTTAATTTATATTCACGTGATATTGATAGTCAATTCGATGGTGACACATGACAGCCTCTTAATATGGTACCTGAAAAACATAAATAAAAATTTTAAAAAATCTTAAAAAATATATAAATTATATTTTTTTACATTAAGAATAAACTTAGGCAAATGGTTATGTATATACATTTAAATCTAGACAATCAATTGTCTAAATTCATTTTAGACTTCTTTTCTAGTAATTACATATATTTTTATTTTTTAAAATATTAGGTTATTTATATTACTATTTTAAAATTTAAAATGTATATAATATTTTAAAAAAATTAAAATATATAAATCAATCAAAAAATATACAAAAATTTTCACATCAAGAATGAGCCTAGAAAGATTGTTGTCTAGTTTCAAATGTATCTAGATAACAATTTTTTCAAATTCATTCTAAATGTGTTTTTTATATATATAAATTATATATATCATTATAAATTTATATATTATATATTTTTAAAAATCTAATTGGTTTTATATTTTTTTAAACAATAATAACCTAAAAATTGATATTTTATAATTATATAATATTATTAAAAACAAATCTAGATGAATCTAGACAAATGATTGTCTAGATTTAGATGTATCCAAATGCTAGTTTGTCCATGTTCATACTTAATGTGAAAAAATATATTATTAATTTATATATATATTTAAGTTTTTTTATTTATGTTTGTCATAGTACATACTAAGCGGTTGTCACATGCCATTATCGAATTGGCTATCAATGTCACATTAGCACAAATTAACAATGTTAGTACAAGATACCAAATTGGGCGACAACATACAATTTCAATTACCAAGAAGGTATCAATTAAATACAAATGAACAAATTCAAAGAACAAAATACATATTGACTTTAATTTTTATATTTGGGAACTTTATATTTCAGTAACTTTGTATTTTGAAAATTTTCCATTCAAATTTTAGTGCACAATTATAAATTTTGTTATCTATAAAATTTTAAATTCCAAATCATTTGCATAATTATTATAGGTTTAAAAAATTCAATAACTAATCTCGGCTTCTGAGCATTGATCTAACAACAGCTCTGATTGTAACACCTCTAACCTGAATCCGTCGCTAGATCAGGGTTACAGAGCATTACCGGAGTTTACAAATTAATTATTAGACATCTCATTTCAACTAGCATTCATATTAGAAACCAATCAAAATCATACATATTGTCCCTTAAACGAGCCATCGAGGCCCAAATTACACATTAAAAACAAATAGGGACTAAGTTGAAAACTCATAAAATTTTTTCAAAAATATTTAAAATTTTCAACACTGCAGAGGTCACACGGCCGTGTGTCACACATGATTGAGACACACACTCGTGGCTCTGCCCGTGTAAACGAAAATAAGCCATCATTAAACAAAATACCTATACATGCTATTATAACCAAAATCAAAACATTCGAAAGTACTAATAGAACCGATGGATAGTGTGATACTACTTCAACAAACTTCCAACTCAATCAAGCTTCCGATAATCTAAAAAGTAAAGGAAAACAAATACATAAACAATGAATGCTTAGTAAGCTCGTATAAACTTTAATCATAATACTTCTTTTCAAATATGAAATTTAAACATATCAAGAATAGTCCAATATTGATACCTCAATACTCATGAAGCTATATTTAACATCTTATTAAGTGAATAAATCTACAGTATGACTTATACGTATTATTCCTAGCATAGTAAGAGTTGAAACAACTTTAACTCTTCCAAATTTCTTTATTTTCATTTGAGTTTCTTTACTTTCCACATCCATTCCGTATGCATAACACACCAGTCATAAGTATATCATTCCAATTCATCCACATAGGTCTTTTACCAACTCTTATTAAATCAAGGAACGACTTACGAATATTAGTACATTGTTTTCTTTGTGCCATAGTCCAACTATGCTCTTACACATGCATTGCCATGGCTCAGCCATGGTCTTACATTCGTAGTGACATAACCTAGTTATGGTCTTATCATCATAATGCCATAACCCAGTTATAGTATTATCATCAGAATACCATAGCCCAGCTATGGTCTTACACATGTATATATAATGCCATGGTTCAACCATGATCTTATGTTCAAGGTGCCATAACACAATTATAATCTTTTCATTAAAATGCCATAGCCCAACTATGGTCTTACATTTAAACATTGCCATGGTCCAACCATGGTCTTATTTGTCAATTCATTCTTTGCCACGAGATGATCGTACTCAATCCTGCATTCCACTTTAGTCGGATGTTCATTTCAATTCATAATTTAACAATATTTCATTTCTCAACAATATGCTAAATTCATAATAAATTTAACAACATTCCATTCAATTTCATAATTTTAATAATAATTTTCATTTTCAACAATAGATATGAATAAATACATTATACCATTCATCAATTTAATATGTAAACATTAAATTTTAACCATACGAACTTACCTGAATTGAATTGAAATATTTGCAATAGTTCAGTGACTATTCTGTTATTTTTATTTTTTTACGAGTATCTTCAGAATTTTGTTCTAAAATATAAAAATTCTTATTCATTAGCATATATTTCCGTTCCAATTCATTTTACAATTTATACCCTTCAATTTTTTAAATTTACATAATTACCACAACTTTTACAATTTTTACAATTTAGTCCCTCAACTAGTTAATCTATCAAATCAATTATTTTTTCTCGATTAATAATTTATCCAAATATTCTAGGCTATCATAAAACCCTTAATAAAATATAAAATCAATACCAAACCCTAATATTTTAACTATTTTCACAATTTGATACTAACATCAATATTTAACAAAATCACTTTATATTATCATCATACAAAAAAATTAATGCTCTAAACCGACTTGATATTAATAATTTATTTCAATATATTAATTTAGACAATAAAATAATTCATTTCATACAATTTTGGTCATTTTTGACATTTTTACAAAATTGCCCCTAAAATTTTACTTTTATTCAATTTAGTCCCTGAGCCTAAAACATGCAAATTAGCAATTTTTAATGTAAACCCATGCTAGCTGAATATTAATATATATTTTCCTCCTCCTCCTCCTCCTCTCCATTCCACATCATTAATGCATATAACATTATCTATAATTCCACTATTTACTTATATGTTCATTCAAAGCTATCTAGAAACTATTTTAATGTTAATTTTACTCTTTCATGGTTCTTTGTATTAACTTTCATGTAGACATACATAATCATTATACTTTTAATTATTGTCCAATTTAATCCTTAAAACTCACTTATCATCAACTTTTATTATAACTTCTCTTATTTCAATTATACATTTCACAAGTTTACAATTTAATTCCTAATATCTTGAAAATTCATTATTTACTATAATTTCACTTTAACATCACTTTGTAACTAATTCACTAACACTTAACATTCCATTTAAACTTCCTAACACAATACTCTATTTCACACATAAACTTTTGTACACTTTACAATCTAGTCCTTATTATAAAAAAATTTAATGTAACTTGAAATTTTCCCACACATTCACTTTTTATATCATCACATTTCATTTGTATTCTCTTTTAAACATTAAAATTCACATAACCTATTTTGTTTACTTTACAATTTATTCTCTTTTTCTACTACTTCAACATACCATTTTAATTTTTGTAATACCCCTAACCCCTTCCGTCACTGGAACAGGGTTACAAAGCATTACTAGATATTACAGATTAAATACAAACATTTTATAATATTTAATGAACATATTTGAAAACAATTACCATTCATTCTTACGGCCCCTTATATGGGCCATCAAGGCCCAAAATAGACGTTAAAATCAAATTGGGATCCTACCAAAAACCCAGAAAATCTTTCGTGAAATTTTAAAATTTTTCTAAGTTGCAGGGGTCACACGCCCGTGTTACCAGGCCGTGTGACTCATACGGCCATGTAACACATCCGTGCCTTAGGTCTTGTGGCATTTGCAATAAAGCACACGTCCGTGTCCCCAGCCCGTGTAACTCTATGACTTGCAAAACATTTAAGAGCAGGGGTCACACGACCAACCACACGCCCGTGTGCTAGGCCATGTGCAAATACCTGGGCATTCTATTTTGAAATTTCAAGGTGTAGGGGACACACGCCCAAACCACATACCATGTGCCAGGCCGTCTGTCACACACGGTTGAGACACACGCTCATGTCTCTACCCCTATGGATGAAAATAAGCCATTTTAAGGCCACTTTTCTCACCCTTTTATAACTCCAACCTGCACTTAACATTTGAATACACTAATATATCCCAACCTAGCAACCAAAACAACCAAAATTCAGGTTTTATATATAATATATCATCACAAAACTTGTTTACCTAAACTTACCAAAACAACTTCATTCATTGGTTTACCCAAAATATACTACTAAATACATGCATATATATATATTTGTATCATTCACAGTCATATTTCAAGTTTAACTATTTTCTAATTAAATCATATACATGCCATATAAACCATAAGATATATAATAAAGTCTACTGGAGCAATCTGGATAGTGTGGTTCGATGTGTTGATCCAATCCTCCGAACTTCTTGAAAATCTACAAAGAACACTCAATGACACAAGTAAACTTAATGAAGCTTAGTAAGTTCTTTGGCTTTAAAATAAATCTTACCGAACATGCCACAACAATAATTCATTAAATAAGCATGTCACTAACATTTCCCGCCAATCACAATTTCAATTAATAAAATTCACTTGGTTGAGCTCAATATCAATATCTACCTTTATTCTTCTACGTTAATTCCATATACTTACCAATACTTGTCAAATTAGAGAACATCTTACGGATTTGAGTACATCGTTTTCTTTGATAACACAGTCCGACTATGGTCTTACACAATTGCCATGGCCCTATTATGGTCTTACACTCGTAATGTCATAACCCAGTTATGGTCTTATCATCAGGATGCTATAGCCCAGCTATGGTTTTACATGTATACATATACTGCCATGGTCCAACCATGATCTTACGTTCAATGTGCCATAACCCAGTTATGGTCTTTTCATTAAAATGTCATAGCCCAGCTATGGTCTTACATTTAAATATTGACATGGTCCAACCATGGTCTTATTCATCAATTCATCTTGTGTCACGGAACGGTCGTACTCAATATTGTGTTCCACTTAATTTGAACTTTCAATTCAATTTTCATATATTTGCAATAATCATAATTCAATAACAAAATATGAAATAATACTTTATATCATTCCTAAATTAATAATTAATCATGAAAGTTCAACCATATGAACTTACCTAAGCTAATTTGTAGAATTCGTTGTAATTTAGGGACTATTCGACAAATTTCCCTTTTTCACGATTTTCTTCGGGCTCTTGATCTATAGTATAAAACTATTCATTCATCAGAATCTAATTCAATTCTAATTCACTTCAAAACTTATACCCTTCAATTTTTATAGTTTTTACAATTGATTCCCTTATCAATTTTCCCACCAATTGAGCTAATCTTTCTCAATTAACAATTTCTCTAATTATTTTAGGCTACTATACAGCCTTTAATATTCAGAATTTTAGTACCAAACCCTAATTCTTAACATTTTCACAATTTAATCCTAAAAATCAATTTCTATTAAAATCACTTGATAAAATCATCATATAACAAAATTAAAACATCAATTTCATGTTAATTCATCATACACATCCAACACTTATCGATGGTAACTTTCAAAATTACCCATAGAATCAAAAATTAATGAAATAGATAGTTGGACCTAATTGTAAAAGTCTTAAAAACATAAAAATTTCAAGAAAGGCGCAAGCCTTGACTCACATGAAGTGAAAATATAAAAACCAGCTTCTTAGGGACCTCCTATGGCGTTTTGCTGAAGTTTTTGAAGAGAATTTGTCTAGAATTCTCTTGAAAATTCAATTTCTAACCTTAATTTTACAAAATTACCAATTTTACCCCTTGTTCACACTAATTTTTGTTATTTCTTGGACACACATGCCGTCCAGCCTTATAATAAGTGTATAATTGCCTATTTGGTCCTCCCTTAATTTCCTCTTAAGCCAATTTAAACATTTTAACAAGTTTTGAACCTTTTTCAATTTTGTCCTTTTTAATTATTTAACTATCAAAACGTTGAAATTTTCTAACGAAACTTTAATACTAACTCAGTGACACTCCATAAATATTTATAAAAATATTTACAGCTCGGTTTATGAAATTGAGGTCTCGATTCGTCGTTTTTGAAACCATTTTGTCTAATAAATTCTTCTAAATAAAAAATTACTAATTCAAAAGTCTTCTAACATCATACTTGCCTCATAAATAATATTTAAATAATAAAATTTTCTAACTCACTCGTCGGACTTATTGATCTCGAATCACTATTTCTGACACTACTGAAAATTGGGCTGTTACAATTTTCATACATAATATTAGCACATTCACAATTAATTCAACTAATTTAGTACACTCTATACTTAATTAAAATTAAATAAAGTAAATTTCTTGAAGTACTTACCTTGTTTCTTTAATTTCCTCACTTTTTCTACCATTTTCTCCACTTTCACTTCCAATTTCTCTCTTCCAAGATGATATTTTAACTCTTTGGTGTCTCTACTTCACTTCTTCTTTTGGGTGGTTGTGAAAATTTTGAAAGAATTTGAGAGAAAAAGTGGGATTTCATAGTAAAGGACCAAATTGTAAAGAAAAGAAAATTTCTTTTCTTTCTCTTCTTCTTACATTGTAGCATGGAAAGATGAAGAGAATTCTTCATCTTTCTTTGCTTATATACTAAATATAATAATAATACAATAATATAATTAAAAATTAAGTCAAAATATTAATAAACTATTATTTATTTATTTAATTTTAATCTAAAATATCACCAACATCATCATTACTCTTCATTTATTCAATTTGGTAAAATTCCAACCTTTATGATCTTTTAAAATTCCATCATTGAGTCTTCACTTAATTTGGTAAAATTACGGTTTAGTCCCTCATAATTCTTCACTTATTCAATTTGGTCCTAATTCATCTATTTTCCTCAGTTTCTAGATCATTCCACCTTTAAAATATTTGCACTATTGGTCTTTCAATTTTTTTATATTTACACTTTAACCCCTTAAATTTTGAGTATTTACTCTTGGGCAACAAAAACTTTTCTCACTTTTGCGATTTAGTCCTTTCTTGGAATATATCATAATATACTTTTCAATGTTGACATAACTCAAAATTTCCCTTTTTGTCACTTTATTTCCTTATTTTACTATATCAAAAATAATATCTTACTTTCTTACTGTAGTAATTTTCGGGTATTACACCAATAGTCCCACATTACTCAGCCCATAGTTCCACCTACTCAAACAATATGTTAATTCAAACATATAATAAATAAATAACATTTACTATGGTAACTATATATTATTAACAAATGAATTTTACCTTGTTATCAATGAGAATGTATAAGGGGCATCCACTCGAGGACGGAAAAATGGTAGTTGTCACCATGCCCATGACTGCATCAGGAGCAAGCAACCACCTATTGACATATTATCCAGTTAAGTTGTCCGACACAACTCCCTATACAACATGGCCAACTTGATTGATCCCCAACTCAGTCGACCACATTATCTGAAGTTGACCAAGTGTAGTAACCCCCTTATGTGTACCAAATTTTGATGTTTATCGGGAACTAGAATGCCCCCCGATTAGCCTCAGGATGAATGCTCAGGCATATTGTTCCTTGATGACGCCAATCACATTTAGAGGAAAGTTTTTGAAATTATTTTACAACCATCTCATCTCTATTCGACCACCTAAAAACTTGTTCGACACCTTCCCTAAAATTGCCTCGCAAAGGTCTTATTTACTGGGAACGATCACTACCCTTGTAACGACTAGCCCATCCACAGGTAAATTGAGTTGTAAAGCTATGTCCTCGAGTGTAATTATACACTCACGTCATGGAAGATGGAATGTGTGTATCTCGGGTCTTCATTTTTCCACCAAGGCGTTGATAAGTATAGGGTCCAATTTACAGCCCCTAAGCATACGAGACGTGTGTAAGAATCCCACATCTTGCAAATAACCACGGATTTCACTGGGTGCTTTTTTGACAAATTGTGTATGAACCTCTCCAAAACATGATCATCCGCCCATTTATATCAATAAAATAAATAATTTTTAAAAAAATCTAAAAACTTTAAGAATAACTTAATTGAAAATAACAAAATTTAAAATTTTTCCTTACCATAATCAATTGAGCGACGAAAATGTGCTTGTCATTGAAATGAATAAGAGAACTTGTCATTCATGAAAAATTAATTGAAATGAATAATTTACAAAATAATAAAATAAAACTACAATATTTTTATACAAATTTATTGGAAAATTTCAAACAAATCTTGAGAAAATTGAGATAATTGAGAGTTTAGAAAAAATAGAGAGTAACACCCCTAACCCGTATCCGTCGACGAAATAGGGTTACGAGGTATTACCGATCAATTCACATCATTAAGCAAACATTTTGCATTCATTAATCAAACATCATCATATATCATTCAATCATATTTACATTGTCCCTTATAAAGGTCTATGAGACCTTAAACATGCCTTAAAGGAGGTTCGGGACTAAACTGATAACATATAAACATTTTGGGAAACTCATAAAAATTTCAAACATTCAGGGGTCACATGCCCGTGTAAACAGGTCGTGTGCCTCACACGACCGCGGACACGCTTGTGTCACAAACCGTGTGAAAACAAGGCATACATACTAACTTGGGTCACACGGCCAACCACAAGCCGTGTGTCTAGGCCGTGTAACTCACTGACTTGTTTCTTAATTAAGCTTCAGAAGACACATGGCTATGTACTAAGGCCATGTGTCACACACAGTCTAGCCACACGTCCGTGTGCTCAGCTGTGTGGACAAAAATAGACTAGTTACAAGCCACATTTCTCACCAAAAATGAATCCATCTACAAAAGCACACATGGTACCAAATTCATACACAAAAGGGCAGCCAAATTAGCCATAATTCTTGCATCATTCATGCTATATGATCCAACCATTTCATTAACTCAATCATGTTCTAAAACAACATATTCATCACCTCAATTTATACAAGTAAATGCTAACTTATAAACTACCCATTTCATATCTGAGATTCAATCCCTAACTCAATTAATTTATCAAAACAAATACATACCATTTAGCTACCAAATTGACATATAACTTTTAGCCACAATGTAACCAATCCCAAGTACACATATTCAACATTCAATTAACCATTTAGTCATCCATGACAAAACAACCATAACAACACCAAAATATTCCATTTCCAACACATGATATACATCAAACCATATTCATTAACAACCATTTCATATGACTAACATACACCAACATTAACATCATTTACAAGCCACATCTCATGGCTATATTCACAACCAAACCGCATATAACCTATACATGTCATATACTATATATATAACTTCAAAATGTACCAAGCAGTTGCACAATAGTTTGATAGAGTCGCTGACGATCCCTTGATCCGAGCTAGCTTTAAATCACTGTAAAGTAAGGAAAATTAAACACAATAAGCTTTAAAGCTTAGTAAGTTTGTACAATAATAAAGTTAACTTAACAATTTATTATCATTCAAACAATTAAACAATATCATAAAATATTACTCAAATTTTGCTACTATACGATTCTATTGAGTTTCATTCACATAATAACCACATAGGTTTCGTACGTACTTGAACTTTCTCGTAATTATCTATTACTTATTCACTCCATTGCTAATACATTCAACTATTCGTAAATCTTTAAATATACAGAAAACTTGCACACTTAGTGCCAGATAAATAGCCGAAGTTGCACATATATCGCACACTTAGTGCCATTACATTTAACCGAAGCTGTCTCTGCCTCGCACACTTAGTGCCAATAAATTTAGCCGAAGCTATTTTGATCTCGCACACTTAGTGCCAATATATAACCAAATCATCGTCCAACACATTTTATAATCTCACATTCACATTTAAATTAATATCAAAGCATTTAAACATCATTAAAATGATACGTATTACATACGAACTTACCTTGAGTGTGGAAATAACAAATCAGCTCGACTATTCAATAATCTTGCATTTCCCCTGATCTAACTCCAGACTCTTCTTTTCTTGATCTAAATATATTCAAATTTAACTAATTTACTCAACCATTCATTCAATTTAATCCAAAACACACATTTAGGCTTATTTGCACATTAGCCCTTAAACTTTCACACTTTTGACAATTTAGTCCTTATTTCATAAAATCACAAATTCACACAAATATCAAATATCCCATGCTTAGCTAAATTTCTTATATGTTCCTAGAAGCCAATATTTTTAATTTTTTCCACATTTCAACCACACAATTTACACATTTCTCAATTTAGTCCTTAAATGGCAATTTCACTAAAAATCACTTAATCAAACTTGTTAATCTAACATCAAACATTAATAATTTATCAAGAATCATCAAAATACTCAAGTATTCAACAATGGAATCATTCAAATATTTTAACAATTTGAAAATCAGAGATACGGGCTAGCTAGATTAAGCTGCAACGATCTCAAATACGTAGAAATTATTAAAATTTAAGTGAAAAATCACTTACATGTTTGAGTTGAACCTTCAAGAGCTCAAAAATGGTGTTCCTAATTCAATTTTCGGTGGTGGAAGATGATGGACAACCATTTTGGTGTTATTTTACTTATTATTCATTAATAGGCCATTTACCAAATTAACATTGTCATTAGCTTTATAAAATCATTCAACCTATGTTCATATTTGTCCACTCATGATATAAATGGGATAATTACAACATAAAACCCTCAACTTATAATTTCATAGCAATTAGAGACCTTTAACATATAGAATGCAACTTTTGTATTTTACGCGATTTAGTCCTTTTATCAAATTAACCCTCTCATCGATAAAATTAGCTCACGAAATTTTCACACATATATAATCACATAATGTAGACACATAAAATAATATTAAAATAATTTTTTGACATTGGATTTATTGTTTTGAAACCACTGTTCTGATTTAGCTAAAATCGGACTGTTACAACTCTCCCCTTTAGGGTTTTCGTCCCCGAAAATCTTACCAGTGAATAGGTTCGGGTATTGCTTTCTCATAGCATCTTTGGGTTCTCACGTAGCTTCTTCAGTCCCATGTCGATGCCATAATACTTTCACTAATGTGATTTTCTTATTCTTCAACTTTTTGATCTCACGAGCTAAAATTCAAATCGGTTCTTCAACATATGACAAATCGGATTGAATTTCCACATCGATCGGAGAAATGACATGTGAAGGGTCAGATCTATATCGTCATAGCATCGTTACGTAAAGCACATTATGAATCTTTTCTAATTCTGACGGTAGAGATAGTCGATATGCCACTGGCCCAATTCGTTCAATAACTTCATACGGTCTGATAAATCGAGGACTCAATTTTCCTTTCCGACCAAACCGTAATATCTTTTTCACAGTGACACTTTCAAAAACACCTTATCTCCAATCTAAAACTCAATGTCTTTCCATTTCAAGTCTGAGTACGATTTCTGTCTATCAGAAGCTGCTTTTAGACTGTCACGAATCACTTTTACCTTTTCTTCTATCTCTCTAATCAAATCAACCCCATGAATCTTATTGTCACTAAGCTCGGTCCAATACAATGGTGTTTGACATTTACGACCGTATAAAGCCTCGTATAGTGCCATTTTGATACTCGATTGAAAGCTGTTGTTATAAGCAAATTCAATCAACGGTAGATATATTTCTCAACTACCTTCAAACTCAAGAATGCAACAACGTAACATATCCTCAAGTATCTGAATAACTCGCTCTGAATCATTGTTAGATAGAGTTAACTGAGTATTCATCGCACGTAGATCAAATAAAGACTTTCGGCTCAAAGCATCAGCAACAACATTTGCTTTCCCCGGATGATAGTCAATCATTAACTCGTAATCTTTTAGCAATTCTAACCATCTTCGCGGATGCAAATTCAAATCTTTCTAAGTCATTATGTATTTCAAACTTTTATGATCAGTATAGACGTGGCATTTCTCACCGAACAAGTAATGACGCCAGATTTTCAACGCGAACACTATCGCTGCTAATTCTAAATCATGCAGCTTTAACTGTCTGGAGGCATAAGCTATAACTTTGCCTTCCTATATTAAAACACAACCCAGACTATTTAACGACACATCACTAAAGATCACAAATTCTTTACCCAATTCAGGCTGAACTAACACCGGAGCTTCAGTCAATAAAGCTTTCAACTGCTCAAAACTTTTCTGACATTCATCAAACCACTCGAACTTAACATCTTTTTGGAGCAATCTCGTCATCAGAGTTGTAATTATCGAAAAGCCTTTCACAAATTTTTTATATAATCGGTAAGTCCGAGAAAACTAAGTACTTCAGATACATTTCTCGAAGGCTTCCAATCTAAAATCATAGAGATTTTACTCGAGTCAACTCGGATACCATCAGCTGACACAATATGTCCTAAAAAACTAACCTCTCGTAGCCAGAGCTTACATTTACTGAATTTTTCAAACAATTTCTTATCTCATAGAGTCTGTAATACAATTCACAAGTGCTCGGCATGCTTAGATTCATCACAGGAATAAATCAAAATGTTGTCAATGAATACAACAACAAATCGATCTAAGTACGGTCTGAATATTCGATTCATCAAATCCATAAAGACTGCGGAACGTTAATTAGTCCAAAAGGCATAACCAAAATTTCATAATGTCTGTACCTCATTTGGAAAGTGTTTTTCGACACATCAGAGTCTTTAACTCGCAACTGGTAATAACCCGATCTCAAATCTATCTTTGAAAATACAGTTTCCCCTTTCAATTGATCGAACAAATCATCAATACGTGGCAGAGGGTATTTGTTCTTGATTGTCACTTTTTTGAGCTACCTGTAATCTATACACATTTTCATATTGCCGTTTTTCTTTTTCACAAATAACACTGGTGCACCCCAATGAGAAAAACTCGGTCTAGTAAACCCTCTATCGGTTAATTCTTGCAACTGAGCATTTAATTCTTTCAATTCGGTCGGAGCCGTTCTATACATAGCTAGTGATATAGGAGTTGTTCTCGGTACTAATTCAATACCAAACTCAACTTCTCTGATCGGTGGTAATCCCGGTAATTCTTCGGGAAATACATCTAGGTACTCGCACACCACTAGCACTGATTCAATCTTCATTTCTGTCACTTTCATGTCAAGTACATAAGTAAGATAGGCTTCACAACCTTTTCCCACATATCTCTGAGCTGACATAGACGATATCACAACTGGTAACTCATTCAGATCATCTAATTCAATCCAAATAATCTCATTATTCTGACATTTCAGTTCAATTGTCTTTCATCTACAATTCACAACGGCGTCGTGCTTTGTTAACCAATCCAATCACATCAAACTTATCAAATGGCAACAACATCAGATCAGCTGAAAAACAGAAATCTTGTATCATCAATGGACAATTTTTTGCAAATTTTGTCAACCAGTACATATCTACCTAAGGGGTTCGAGACTTTTATAACAATCTCAGTAGACTTAACAAGAAAATCTTACTAGATACTAAATTCATACATATATATGAATGAGTCGATCCTGGATCTATCAATACAATCACATTAGTATCATAGAGAGTAAAGTATCGGTGATAACATCTAGAGATGACACTTCCTTGCCGGCGCATATTGCATAAGCTCAAGCAGGTGCTCTGGCTTCAGATCTCACAGCCGTGTCTTTTGTCACTCCTTGACTACCACTCATATTTCCAGTACTTCTAGGTGGTCTACCTCTGGTGGCCGATGTATTACTCGATCTTGCATTTTGATAGTTATCTTTCTCAGCCAATTTAGGACAATCTTGAATAATGTGATCTCGTGAATTGTATTTGTAACAAACTCTATTGTTATATTTTCCCTAACATTCACCAAAATTTTGTCTTCCACACTGTTGACACTCGGGTTTATTGTTTCTGACACTGCCAACACTTGATTTTAATGCAACTTGAGTCTTAGGGTTAGAGTATTGTTTCACACGATCTCTGTTCAGATACTCGGTTGAAGCATTAGAATGATTAAATAGGTCTCGAAACTTCTTCAATGCAGACTGGTAATTTTTACTCATCGATCTCTTTCTTGAATCTTTAGCTTTAAAGTCAGCTTTTCTCATTTCTTTACCGAGTTCTTAGGCTTTGCATGCTCTTTCAACTAAGACAAAAAACTCTGTCAAATCTAAAATTCTGACTAAAAATTTAATATCTTCGTTTAACCCCTCAACAAATTATTTACACATAATAGCTTATGTTGAAACACATTCTCGTGCATATTTGCCCAACCTCACGAACTCATGTTCATATTTTGTTACTGTCATACGACCTTGTTTCAACTTAAGAAACTCTTTCCGTTTTTTATCAATGAACCTTTGGCTAATATACTTCTTTCAAAACTCACATTGAATGAACTACCAGGTAACTCGTTCTTTTGGAACCACAGATATTAACGTGTTCCACCATTGATACGCAAAATCTCTCAGCAAAGATATAACACATTTAATGCATTCTTCTGGAGTACATGACAATTCATCGAACACCTAATGGTATTCTCAAGCCAGAATTCAACTTGTTCAGCATCATCATCAACAGTAGCCCTGAACTCTTCAGCCCCATATTTACGAATCTTATCAACAGGCGGCTTACTCAATTGTATCAGATCTATAACTTATGGCACATTAGGGATTTGTTGAGGAATTGTCGGGGGTAGAGGTTGTTAAGTAGCTAGATTTGTTCTAATGAACTTAGTGAACCACTCACTCATCATTTAGAAGAATGCTTGCTTAGCCTCTCCCCCATGGCTACTCGTTATAACTCTAGAATTAGATGGCACTACCCTTTGAGCGAGAGCGGGTGCATTACTTTTTACCTCATCAGCTACAGCTTGATCAGGATCCATTTGCTATACAAAAACATATTTTAAACTGCCAGGAATCATCACATTATCGCAAGTTATATATGACATATATAGCTAGACTCCCACACGCTACGTTAGTCCTAGAATCAACTAAATCGTAGCTCTGATACTAATAAAATGTAACACCCTAACCCGTATCCGTCGTCAAAATAGAGTTACAAGGTATTACCGATCAATTCACATCATTAAGCAAACATTTTGCATTCATTAACCAAACATCATCAAATATCATTCAATCATATTTACATTGTCCATTGTAAAGGACTATGAAACTTTAAACATGTTTTAAGGAAGGTTTGGGACTAAACCGATAGAATATAAACATTTTGGGAAACTCATAAAAATTTCAAACATTTAGTGGTCACACGCCGTGTGAAAACATAGCATACATACTAACTTGGGTCACACGGTCAACCATACGTCTATGCGTCTAGGCAGTGTAACTCACTGAATTGTTTCTTAATTAAGCTTTAGGGGACACACGGTCGTGTACTAAGGCCATGTGTCACACATGGTCAAGCCACACACCCGTGTGCTCAGCCGTATGGATGAAAATAGACTAGTTACAAGCCACATTTCTCACCCAAAATCCATCAATCGACAAAAGTACACATGGTACCAAATTCATACACAAAAAGGCAGCCAAATTAGCTATAATTCTTGTATCATTCATGCTACACGATCCAACCATTTCATTAACTCAATCATGTTCTAAATTATCACCTCAATTTATACAAGTAAATGCTAACTTATAAACTACCTATTTCATATCCGAGACTCAATCCCCAACTCAATCAATTTATCAAAACAAATACATACCATTTAGCTACCAAATTGACATATAACTTTTAGCCACAATGTAACCAATCCCAAGCACCCATATTCAACATTCAATTAACCATTTAATCATCCATGACAAATCAACATAACAACACCAAAAATAACAACACCATGGCAAATAATTAAATTTTGCCTCTATTGTTCCTCCATTTCAAATGAGAACTTCATATCTTTATTGGAAGTCTATATAAATTTTCAGATTTTGGCATCAAATCCTAAATTTTGATAGGCCATTTTTTACATTTTTAAAACTTGATTTTGGTTTTTTACAATTTTTGGTTCAAAACTCAAGTACCATTTTCTCAAAAATAACTTTTTTCTTATTTTCTTTTAAATATCAAATAAAAAAACTGAACTTTAAAATTGTTTTAGAAGGGATGATGGCAGAAATTTCCTTTATACTTTATCAAATCTTTCAATGTGATTCTTGTACTTTTTTCTATCTATCATTATGGTACTCTAATCTAATGGTATTAATTTCTAACATTGGAGAACACATAACCTATTAAAAGAACGAAAAAAAGTTGAATAACCAACAAATGAGTTGAAAAAATTTTCCCTTTCTTTTTTTCAGATAGAAAATATTAAAAACCATAAATATAAATTTTTCCCTTTCTTTTTTTCAGATAGAAAATATTAAAAACCATAAATATAAATTTTCTTCTCCCACTTCCCCACTCTTTCACACCAATTTATAAAAAATCAAACATATTATATGACAAGTACTAAGTTTTTTATACAAATTATAACACTCAAGTCTTGCCTTATAAGGATAAAACTTCTCCTTTTATTTTTTATTTCTCTTTTGTTCTTTTTTCTTTTTAATTTTTTCTTCTCACTTTTGGAAGTTTAAGATCACTAGATTTGGAGCCCCCTCTTTCTTTTTGAGGATTGGTTGTCGTTACTCAATTTATTGGTTGAATTTTGATTGGGTTCTCAATATTGGTTTTAGGTGAGGCTTCGCCAATATTGTGGGCTTGAAGATAGAGTTAGATAATAGGTTGGAGAACTACGGTGGTGGTTATGGGAATGGAGCGGTACTTTGAGGTTTGCGTGGTTAGTGTAATGGTGGAAGGCAATGATAGTTGCAGTGTTGTCGATGTGAAAGTGGTGTGGGAGTCAAGAGAAGTGTAACAACCCAAAAGTCTGTGGTGTCAAAAAATATAGTTTTGGAACCCAAATTTCGTAAACTAATCTCGTAAATATTTAATTAAATATTTACGAGAGTTATATTAGAAGCGAATTGAATTTTAGTTAGGTAATTTCATTGAATTATTGCTTAATTTTAGTTCAATGACTAAATCGCATAATTGATAAATGTGCAAGTTACAAAGAAATTATAATTATAACTTAAATAATGGGGTTTAAATAGTAAATATTCCTAAAATTTTAATGCATGGCCAGTTAATGAGAGAAAATGTATGTTATATTACTTATAATAGTTAAATTAATTTATAAAATAAAAAGTATAATAAAATAAAGAATTGTTAATATGTTGGTGGATAGTGAGAGAAACCATTTCTCTTATTTTTATCTTCTTCATTTCGAAACCAACGAGAAAGGGGGTGAAGCATACATGACTTAGGGCTTAATTTTTCTAAGCTTAAATTAGTTACTGTAATTTAGTCATTTTCTCGTAATTTTTATATTTTCAGAATCCCGATACTATAAGTTAGCTGACCCATGTCCTATTTTTCAATATTTTTAAAGATTGAAGATGTTACCATTGTTGAATAGTTAAACTTTTAGGGACCAATTTGATAGATTTTTAGGTTAGAAGTGAAAATGATTAAATTGTAAAGTCAATTGTTGATTTTGTGCAATAGGAACCATATTGTGAAAATTTCAAAATTTTAAGGTATAAATGAGAAATAGGGAGTTAAATTTGGCTTAGAGTGAAATTGGTATAAAAATTTGAGGTTAAATATGGAAGTTATGTTAGTCCCAATTTTAGGGACTAAATTGAATAAAATGAAAAAGTTTCATATATTAGTAATTGAATGTGAAATTGTTTGTGTATTGATGAAATGTGTTGTTTGTTTTATTCCATAGCTAACGTGGGCCTGGATTCCTCAAAAAAGAAGGAAAAAGATAAAGTCATCGACGAATAGCTTGGAGTTTACGGTTTGTGATTCTATAATTTGAACTAATTATAAATTGATGCATATTGATTTGTTCATTCATGGTAAGATATGAGGTGAGAATTCTTGTTCACTTGGATGATTTGAATCAAATAATGATCATGAGGATTGAAATGAATATGTTTGATAAATGTGTGTATTTTTATTAATTATGAAAATTGAGCATGAATTGGGATAATTATGGCTACTATATATGCTGAATAAATGTTTACTTGATTGAAATAATTGTGAAATTGAGACATTGGTTGATATTGGATTATGAAATGAAAACCCCTATTAATTATTCAGGCATAGTCGAATATAGTTGGCATGCCATAGGATAGGAAGAATTCAAGGATTTCTTCGACTACGAGTCAACGAGACACTGGATGCCAATTTGCTTTGGTTTAACAGATGAGACATTGGGTGTCTATCTATTTGACAGCATTGAGCGCAACTATTTGCTTCGGATTTATCCGATAAGGCACTGGGTGCCAAACTAGTGTGTTGGTTGGATCCGTGTATCCGTTAGAGTTTGAGTCCAAGTCCGAGTCGTGTTAATAGGGTTATAAAGAACAAAATGGTTCATATGATTTTGATATGGTAAAAAGAATAAAAAATGAAATTAGAAATGGAAAATGAAATGTGAATTGTGGATTGAATTGGGAACATTAATACGTTATGTTCCATGAAATCATGAAGTTGGATTTTGAGATGAAGTGTGTCTTACATGAGCTATAATTATTAACTTGCAAAATGAGATATGCTTAAGTTTATATAAGAGAAATAAGATGGTTTTGAGTACATGATTATATGAAATAGCATAGTTGGCTTGATGATTTGCATGATCTTTTCATTTTAAGTTTATGCTCTTTTATGTTTCATATTATACTTATTGTTCGGATGATAAAAATACCATTGAGTTATACTAAGCATACGTTTTTGTTTGTCTGTGCGCAGGTTAGGTACTATTCGATTTGCACGTCGATTCAGCATCCAGCAACAATCCAAAACTCAAGTGTTGGTGATGCTCTTATTTGGTTTTGGCATGTACCTAGGAAGTCTTATGTTTGAAATGTTGATTTTGTAGTTGATGGTATTTTGAATCTTGTTGGTTTTGTAGGTTATGTAAGTATGTATAGCAAAATGGCAATGGCCACTTTGTTGATAACTTGATGGTTGCTTTGGTTATTTGTTAATTTTCATGGATGAAATGGTTATATGTTAAGCATTATGTTTGATATGTTTTGATATATTTATTGATGTTGAAATATGAAGCTATTTTAAATGTTAGTTTGGCTTAAGTAAGTAATTGAGAAAATGTCATACAATGTTAATGATTTGGTATGTTTGAGCATTTTCATTTTGGTTGTTTTGAATTGTAAATTGAGGTGCCTTTGTGGACATATTGGTTAGGCACTTAGGTTAAATGGTATATGGCATGTTTTGATATGATTTGGTGTGTTTTGAGATGGGCATTTATAGGTGCAAATGGTATGGCTTGGTAACCAAGCAATAGTAGGAGCAATGACTTGATTTTGAAGATATTTTAGGTGCACACGACCTAGGACATGGTCTACCACATGGCCGTGTGTCCCACACGATCACCCCACACTGCCATGTGGCCTATTTAATTTTAGTGCAAGTTTGTCCACACAGTCTCAGTGAGTTATATGGTCTGGCGACACAACTGTGTGACCCTATATTCGAATCATACAAGGCCTAGTGACACGAACGTGTGACCCTATATTCGAATTGTACACGGTCTTATTCTTGAGCCACACGGGCTGAGTTTGTTACACGGTCTAGCGATACAGCTGTGTGTTCCTAATTTCACATGGCATCAAATTGTTACACGGTTTACTCACACGACCATGTAACCCATCCACACAGTCGTGTGTCCCTTGTTTTCATATTTTTTATCTTTTTAAATTTGTTTCAAAATTAAGTAAATCAATTGCCTGCTCAGTGTTAACTTTCCGTAAGCTTGATTGAAACACATGTTAATTTATTTAATTATGATTTTTTATAGTTAATTTAGATTTTCAATATTATAATTTGCTTGTAATTGTTTGATATTTAATTGTAACATCCTATTGTTCGGGTCCGGTGACCAAACTAGGTGAAGGGTGTTACAAGGGATTGGATGGTTTAAGGGGTGTGAGTGGCCAAGAGTGATAAGACTAATGGTGGTCTAAATAGAAGAGAAATAAAGAAGGAGAAGGCAAAGAGACAAGGGAGAGAAGGAGGAAGACTTCGTTGATGTTAGAGACTAAAGTAAGTCAGAGAAGGTGTGGTCGACAACCTCATATCAATTGCTATTAGAAGTTAACACTGTTAATTTGGAGTACTAATGTGATAGATGAAAAAATAGTTAATTTAGATTTTCAATATTATAATTTGCTTGTAATTGTTTGATATTTAATTGTAACATCCTATTGTTCGGGTCCGGTGACCAAACTAGGTGAAGGGTGTTACAAGGGATTGGATGGTTTAAGGGGTGTGAGTGGCCAAGAGCGATAAGACTAATGGTGGTCTAAATAGAAGAGAAATAAGGAAGGAGAAGGCAAAGAGACAAGGGAGAGAAGGAGGAAGACTTCGTTGATGCTAGAGACTAAAGTAAGTCAGAGAAGGTGTGGTCGACAACCTCATATCAATTGCTATTAGAAGTTAACACTGTTAATTTGAAGTACTAATGTGATAGATGAAAAATAGTAAAGATATCAAATTGGAAAAATTGAAAATGCAGGTATCATGTTGAAAGATTTAGTAAAGTACAGGAATAATTTCTGCCATTATCCCTTTTTAGAATCATAGTGAAAAACTTGATTTTGAAATCTTCTTTTGAATCTTGTTTCAAATTGATCTTAAAAGTGATTTAAGTATATTCCAAAAATATTACAGATAGCTTTCTAAAAATAACTTCTAATCTTTTTTATACATTAAACTTTAATTTGGATTCAATTTTCACATTTCACTAACTTCATTATTTATATAACACAATTTCTCGTTAAGTCATATGTAAATTGTTGATGTGGCATTTTATTAAGTTAAGAAACAAACAAATTATTTAAATTATTTCCACCTAGATTAAAAAAATAGATTTTCTAGGAGAAATGAGATAATATTTTTCTCAAGTGTGTTCATTTTTTTAATCATTAATTTAAATTTATTTGTTTGTTTTTTTTAAGCTAATAAAATGTCTTATCAATAATTTATACGTGACTTAATGAAGAATTGTACCACACAGATAACGGAAATTGTTCCACAGAGATAGTGAGATTAGTAAAATGTGAAAATTAAACTAAAATTAAAGTTGATGTATTACATTGCAAATTTTATCAACATTCATGTATAATTTTAATATTTATCCCATAATTTTTTTAATAAATTTATATTATTTCAATAATTATATGTGTATGATTCTTAGACTAACAAATAACGAATATATAGTTATGACACATAGAATTAATTTCTTAAAATACTTCTTCAGATTGGCATACTATATATGTTTTGTGACGTATAAGCATGCATAAAAAGTTGGAAAGTTTTTTTTTTTTCGTGTGTATGAATTACAAAAAAAGACAAAGTCCTAACAATAACGCGATTAGTACGACTCAAACTCAGATCACATTTAAGGCGATAAATACCCTAAATATCACGCCAACACACGAAGTTGAAGTTAGAAAAGAGTCCTAACAATAACGCGATTAGTACCACTCAAACTCAAATCACATTTAAGGTGATAAATACCCTAAATATCATGCCAACACACGAAGTTGAAGTTAGAAAAGAATTTAGACGTTGGGGGAGTTTTGCAAGCTTAGCAATTGAGACATGTAGATGTCCCAGCTTCATTCATTTCATTTATGCAACTATCCTCTTCACCCATTCTCCAATCCATTCCTTCATCATTTAAACTCCAAACTCAGGCAATCTTAATACTATAATTAAAATTTACATTTCTTTGTTTTGCTGTTCCCTCCATATATGTTATCATTTTAATTATGAAGTTGATATTATGTTATTTTAATTTTAATAAGAATTCTGTTTCTGTTAAAATAGTTTTTATTAAATAGATTTATATAATAATAATTAATAATGGCAAACTATCCACGTTCTTATTTTAGTTATTTATTTCAAAATTTTATTTATTTTGATCACACTCGTTAGATAAGTTGTTAATTTTAGTCACTCTATAATAGGGGTGTTCAATCGGTTAACTGATCCGAACTACCATTAACTGAATTAACTGACCCTTTTAAACCCTTAACCGTTAACCGAACCAATATTTTTAAAAAAAATTAACCAAACCTAACTTTTTTTGATTAATTTGATTGGTTAATTGAATTAACTGAAATTTTTATGTTTTTTGGTTTAAACAAGTATAAAACATATAAAAAATTAACCGAGTTTAATATATGTAAAATGCATATAAAAATATAAATTTCCAGTTAATTAACTGTTTTTGAACCGAATTAACCGTTAACCGAACTTCCAAAAAATTATTAACTGACCCCTGAACGAATTAATTCAATTAACCGATCGATTAACCGAATTAATTCGAAATTTACACACCCCTATTCTACAATTATAAGAATATAAAATTTTAAGAATTTTTTTTCCTTTTCTAAAAATTGTTGTTATTCAGTTAAACATGTTAAGAATTATATATATTTATAATATTTTATATTTTATGCTTTTTATAATAAAATATATATTTTTTCAAGTTTTTAAAATTATATTTTTTTGAATTTTAAAATTTAGACTAAATTAACAAAACGTGCGAATATTGAGAGTTAAATTTATTGAATTTTTAGAATTAGAACAAATTTTAAAAAATGTGCAAAGTATTGAAGGCTAATTTTATTATTATATCAATCAAAAGACTATCACGTCAGCATTTTGTTTGGTGACTAAAGGTATTTAATGGTAGAGTGACTAAATTGGACAACTTATTTAACCGGATGATTAAAATTGACAACTTATCTAATTGTGTGACTAAATTATATTTTATATTGAATAAGGTATAAATGCTTTAATTATAATTTAAAATATTATTATTTATTTAACAAATAAATTTATATATTTTGATTATATTCTACAATTTGGATAAAAGTTAAAAAAGATAAACTAAAACTACTTACAATAATTAAAAATACATTATTTACAAAGTTAATTTAAAAATTAAATATATAAAATTACGTGCAATGCAAGTGACATCAAAAATTAATATATATAAAACATGAATTTAGAGAAACTTTTGAATTGACCAATATAAATTTTTTTGTTCAGTATATTATTGAATTTGCCATTTTAAATAGTTGTTATTACATTTTTAAATAAGAATTTTAATTTTACTAAAATGTTTCGTCTAAAATTACGTATGGTATGGAGTCTACGTGGCAAGAGAACAGTGAAGGAATAGGAGTTAATAATCGATCGACTAAGAAAGTAAGAATCAAGGGTACAGAGGGTGATAAGGATGTCGTCATTGAGGCGGTTTTGACTTCAGTGAAGCCTCGATCCTGGAAGGAATGTCTAGTGGGGACGGGACTTTGGGTCAAAGGGAAAGTGGCGACAATGGACAATTTTGATGATGGTGAAGATTTTGAGTTACTGGATGTGGACGTCATGCGGTCTTCGGTTAACGGCATCCCGTCAATCAATTTTTCTAAACGGGTAAATCAAATACTCATTAAAGATATGGAGTATACAGTAGTAATTAAACTTCTAGGAAGAAACATCGGATACTCCACACTCCAAAACAAAATTTATTCGTTATGGAGACTGTCTTAGATGTTTCAGTTAATGGATATTGAGAAGGACTATTACCTGACAATATTTCAAAACCCTGAGGATTTTGAAAAGGTACTATGCTAGGGACCTTGAATAGTTTACGGGCAATACTTAACGATGCAACCATGGAGTAGGGAGTTTAAATACTTTAATTATAATTTAAAACATTATAATTTATTTAATAATAAAATATTATTATAAATGCTTTAATTAAAACCTAAACATATAAAATTATGTGCAATACAAGTGACATTAAAAATTAATATATACCAATATAAACTTTTTTATTTAGTATATTATTGAATTTGCCATTTTAAATAGTTGTTATTATATTTTTAAATAAAAATTTTAATTTTACTAAAATATTTCGTCTAAAATTTACTTGATTATAAATAATAAGTATTAAGATCAATTTAATGACTATTAAAAATTAAAAAAATAAAAATTTTAATTCAAGATATATTATTTTTTATAGTTTTTTTCAGATATTTCATATTTATTTTACGATTCATGCTTAAATTTGTTTTTTTCGAACCTACTCTTCCATTGAAAGTTTACTACACGCAACTCTTCGTAATATTTAGTATTTAGTATATTTTAATTATTTTTAATAGTAATTACGGTTAAATTAGTCAAATATGCCAATAAAGTTTGTTAATTGGCCATATAAGTTGATTTTTTGAAAATTTAAGAAAATAAGTTGTTTTTGGATAGAGTGTGAAAGCATATCTAGTTGGGCGAGCTTTTTGTTGACATGTTAAGGAAAGTTCGTCCAATTAGAAATATTTTTTGAAAATTCCAAAGAAAACGAGTCTAATTTGGCGTGCTTTAACTGAAATGTCAGCAGAAAACTCACCTAATTGGACACAATTTCAGATACTCTATCTAAAAATGACTTATTTCTCTAAATTAAAAAAAAAACCGACCATATAATTTCTTTCCCGGCATATATGACTAATTTAGCTAGTAATTACTTAGGTTAACATAAAATAAAAATATTTTATTAAATAAAAAATAAAACATATATATAAATTATTATAGTGGTATGTGTTGGTTCATGACCATTCAAAATGAAATCTGACGTGGACATAGGGAAGAGTTAGAAAGGTGACGTGGCACGAATAAGAGCCTCAACAGCCTTATCCCGACATCCACGATCCAATCCTCCTTCCTCATCCAATATCCAGACACACACCACCCCCAATTCCCTTCACATATCTAAAACATCCAAATCCTTTCACACTCATTTTATTTTTTCCAACCAGCCTAGAGAGCATTAGCATTAGCATTAGCACTAGCACTAGTAGCAACCATGGCCTCCGCCGCATGTTTCTTGCACCACCACGCACTCACCACCAATGGCAGATCATCATCATTATCGCCGTCGCTGCGCCAGGTTTCAAACATGAAGCCTACCCAGCAGGTGGTGTGCAAGGCTCAGAAGCAGGAAGATGATGGAAGCCTTTTGTCCCGTAGGTTGGCTCTCACTGTACTCATTGGTGCTGCCGCTGTTGGCTCTAAGGTTTCTCCTGCTGATGCTGCCTATGGTGAAGCTGGTAATTACCTTCCTTTTTCTTTTTTTTTTCTTTATCAGCCGTACCTTTAGGCCTCATGAACCCTAGCTAGCATGAAGAGATAATGATATTAATTAAGTGAATGAAAATGAGTGGGTTGATTTGGATGCAGCAAATGTATTTGGAAAGCCAAAAACAGACACAGATTTCATGCCATACAGTGGGGATGGATTCAAGCTGTCGATACCATCGAAATGGAACCCAAGCAAAGAGGTGGAGTTCCCAGGTCAAGTGCTGAGGTACGAGGACAACTTCGACACCACCAGCAATTTGAGCGTCATGATCACTCCCACCGACAAGAAGTCCATCACCGACTACGGTTCCCCTGAGGAGTTCCTCGCTTCGGTATTCCATTTTCCCACCAGCTTAAATATTTTATCAATATTTAATCTTTGCTCATCCATTTGCTTCTCATTGATTCTTTGCAGGTGGATTATCTTCTTGGAAAACAAGCTTACTTTGGTAAAACCGATGCTGAGGTGATTCACTAACATATGCATATAATATATAACATATGTAATAGCTATCATAGACTTCATTTTTGTTACCTCCCATTCCCTTGTTTTTCGAATTTAAAGCAACCATTTACATACGTGGTTTGAGTATATAATGTGTGTGCGCGCGCATATGCAGGGTGGTTTTGACTCCGGTGCGGTGGCGACCGCAAACATATTGGAGAGTTCAAGTTCAACAGTCGGCGGGAAGCCGTACTACTTCTTGTCAGTGTTGACAAGAACCGCCGACGGAGACGAAGGTGGGAAGCACCAGCTAATAACAGCCACCGTCAACAACGGCAAGCTTTACATTTGCAAGGCACAAGCTGGGGACAAGAGGTGGTTCAAGGGAGCTAGAAAGTTTGTGGAGAGTGCTGCTAGTTCCTTCAGTGTTGCTTAAACAAAGCTTAAAAATGGAAGAGGGATTTTATGTAAATCTTATTAATTTACGAGTTATGATTTTGTTGGATTTGAATTTGCTGGCTATTTTATCGTCCAAACCTTGTCGTCTTTATTTCTTCTTTTTGTCTTTTTTAGGGAAACTTGTGGATGCTGAATATTAACTTCTGGTCGGACCAATCATTCTCAAAATAATGCCTCATGTTTTGATTTTAATTATCAATATTAAGGTTTTTTTCGTTTACTAGAAAAAAGTAATTACATAAATTAATTAAAGGCAACTTTGGTTTAAAAAATATATAGTTACAGATTGAATTTTAATTTGATTGGTATAGGCATTGTTATTAATGAAAGGTCGTGAATTTGAGTGTACTAAAATACATTTCTAAATAATTTTAGGCATTATTTATAGATTATTTTATTAAAAATATAATTAAAAATATTATAACTAATTCAATATTGAAAATACAGAAAAACCCAACTTTATGCAATTAAGAAATATTATTAAGGTTTTTTTTTTTTCATACGTAGAGTTAATTGCGTCAAACATCCTTAATCTATGACCCTCATTCTAAATTAGTCCCTAAACTTCAAAACATCCTAATTATATCTTTAAACTATCGATGCTATATCAATTAGGTCATTTTGTTATTAAAATTATTAATTTAATTGTTAAATGGCACGTTAGAACTTATGTGATATAATTTAAAATGAAAAGTTTAAGAAAATGAATATTGTAAAAATAGATGTTTTAAAAATCTTAATTTTAAGATTTTTGAAACTTTAACATAAGTTTTATCGTTCACTATTTTTTTTCAGTTTTACTTTATTTTTAAAAGTTACACGGTAATGTTCTATTTATTCATTTTAAATTTAGCTATATAAGATTTCATGCATCATTTATCAATTTTAATACTGATATGACCTAATTGATATAATATTAATAATTTAGGATGTAATTAGAACATTTTAAAGTTTGGAGGTTAATTTAAAATGAGGGTCATAATTTGATGATGTATAATGAAACTAACTTATTTTTATAAAAAAATTAAATAAAAATAAAACATGTATATAATAAGATTGAACCGAAAATCTTAAATATATTAAATACACCAACTCGATCGATAATTAAAATTTTCTTTTGTAAAAATAATTAGAGTACATTTAATATTTACTTATTTATATTTTTTTATATTCCTTTTAAGATAATACTTATAAATATTCATAATTTTTTATTAACTCGTAAATTTTTACCGCATTCAAACACACATATTCTTTTATCTTAATAAAATTCTATTTTTTTTTTTAATTATCAAACAAGATATAAAAATATTAAAATAATAGTTGGGAGGGAGTAAAGCGGTGGTAATGTAATAGAGGGTTTGAAGTTAAAGGAGCGAAACCTAAACCCGAAAGCAGCAATTAAGAGACAGGACAGGCGCCTCTTCCCCTACGTCTCTTTCTTTTCCTACTTTCCTTCTTTTCTGGTTTTTGTTTTACCCTGCTTTTCTTTTACTCTGCATTTGGAAAACCAAATACAAACCCCAATCAATGGGAAAGAAGAACCCCTTAGCTGAAATCGCCTCTATCCGATTAAACAACGTACTTGAGAAATTTCGTGAATCAGAAGATGAAGGTTTTTTTTTATTATTATTATCAAAATCTCGTTCAAATTTTCTATTTTGAAGATTAAATGCATTGGGAATACTGGATTTTTTTTATCATAGTTTTATTTAGGGCTTCTTAATACTATAGTTATTGTGTGTGGGGGGGGGGCGGAGGTTGGTTGTTTTTCAAGCTAATGAGATTGGTTGTTCATCTCTTTGAAAATGTGTTCTTCAAAATTGCAAGACGTGGTTTGTTGCTACTGCAAGAAAATTTACTTGTTTTTGGGAATGCTGGAACTTAATGCTAGCAAACCGAATTTTGTCTCTATGTTGAGAATTGGAGAAAGTTCTGCCTTGTTTGCTTGTTTGTGTTGATATATTTATTGAATCCAACAATTCTCGCTTTAAAAAAAAAAAATGATGTTTTGGTGATTAATTGGATTTCAATGGCTAGAATGATATTGAAGAATGCTACTTGCTTCTTATGCATTAAACATTCATTGCAGTATTTTTCTTGTGGTTAAGTTTTTATATTAGCTTATTGAATTTTCGATGCTGTATGTAGTGTATACCTTTGAATCCAATCTTACTAACAAAGAACGAGCATTGGTGCACAAGGCATGCCGGAAAATGGGTATGAAATCCAAAAGTAAAGGGTAAGTGTTAATTGCTGGTTTCATGCTTCACTGATATTAATAATATTAAGTTAGAAAATGTTAAATAATGTTACTATCTTGATGTATTCCTTCTTAATTGTGGAATAGATACTCACTGCTTTATTTTCTTTTATGTGGTTTAGCAATGGAGTTTTCCAGTTTGGTGTCTTAAGAGCCTGAATTTTGTTTTCAGGCGTGGGAGCCAGAGATGTGTCTCTGTCTATAAAATCAAAGAGAAAGCCAGCAGTATGACAGAGAAAAATATAACTAACGTGTCATTTTCGGAGGGGACAAAATTGGTTTTGCAGGACTTATTTACAAATTATCCACCAGATGATGGAGAGCTTGAAGAGAAGGTTATTGGAAAATATAGCGGAAAATCTGCTAAAATACGAAGAAAGAAAGATGATATTTTCTCGAAGCCATTGATGAATGCTGCGGAGATTGCAAAGAAGGTTAAAACACTTGCATCGAAGAGAGAGAAGTATCCAAACATGAGACAGGTTCTTCCTTACAAGCTGGCTTAGAAACTTTGGCTGGATGCTACTTATTTTTTCACTCAATTCTTATGCATAAGGGGGGATTTTGTAGTTTCTCTAAATTAGTTTGTGAGAGAAGGTTTTCTGACATCACGCATGCAGATTGATGAAGAGAGGTCAAAGCTTCCAATTTCTGGGTTTAGGGATGCCATTACATCTGCAGTAGAATCTCACCAGGTTGCCTTTTGTCTTCTACGTATTTGTTTTTAAGATGTGTGTCTGTGCCACAGATTCAGAATATAGTAGTAATACAGAGTTATTTATATTGGTATTCTCAATTATTTCTGCCTTTGTCTCAATTCAATTGGGTTGTTGTTTCCCAATGAGAAGTCCATATTTTCCTGTTCTCTTTGAGTTACAGTTGGATGGTTGGGATTCTTTTTATATTGTTATACTTATTTTTTCTTCCAAATTCCAATGTAGATTATCCTCATTTCTGGCGAGACTGGGTGTGGCAAGACAACACAGGTATTCTTTTATCTTTTCTTTTTTGGGTATATTTAATAGAACTTTTTGAACTATCTGTTTTCGAAGTACCCCTGCCCATCATTTTCCCTTCTTGATTAGTCTACGCGGACAGAGAAGAAATGTATATCACATGATGCTTGGTGAGCTATAATTGATAATTCTAATGAAATCCTATTTAATCCTATGAAATTAAAATGAGCAGGTTTTAAGGCTCTTGATGCAGCTGAAACTGTCCTTAAAATTTTCTAATCCTTTATGCAACCATAAAGGGTTGCTATTGCTGCAAACTGAATCTGCAACTTTTTGGTTGTCTAACTCAGAGGCTCTTTATCTTGTTTCCGAAATGACTCTTACATTCTCATCTTTGTGCAGCTTCTCAAACTCTAAGTCGGGAATGGATGCTAATTTACTGCATTTTGTGTTATGTTACTTATAGGATTCTTAGTAGAAAGTTGGTAACTGGGATCTGTGAAGGCTTTACTTTAGTTGTCTTCTTCTGATCTTATGTTAGTACTTCAAATAATACCTTCTTTTAAGAATCAGAATCTAATTCTGGCTTTCTCTCTATGGATACAATCAATTGGAAGTAGAGTTCATGAATACCAAGATAAGTGAAGTTCTGCTTAAAGATGAACTGAATTTATATTATAATTGTGTTTAAAAGAGAGCATATACAATATTTTAAAAAATGAATTTATATTATAAATGATTAAACATATATAATTAAATCAAGCCAGAAGTAAGGTATGACAATTGTTTTCTTAAAAGAATAATATCAAGAACCGGTTGTTTTTATAGAAGTACTGCTACCTCAAAATTTCTCAGAATTATTAGTGTACGATTCAAATTATACCCAAGGCTGGGGAACTTAGTTCACTGTTCCATGAAGTTCATGGTGTAAGGATTCTTTTGTTTTCGGGTTTGTGACATATTGCCAGTGCATCTGGTCCAGGTTCCACAATTTCTTTTGGACTATATGTGGGGGAAAGGTGAGGCCTGTAAAATACTGTGTACTCAGCCTCGGCGTATATCAGCTACATCAGGTGTGGATAAGTTAGGCCTGTGTATTCCTTGTTCTACTTTTTTTCCCCCTGCTTTTATGGTTTGCAAACCTTCATATGGTTGCTCTTTTCTTTATTTACTAGTGGCTGAGAGAATCGCTAATGAAAGAGGGGAAAGTGTTGGAGAAAATGTTGGATACAAGGTACTGTTACTAAACTTTTTTTTAAATATGCAAGTGTGATGCGAATCTTACTTGTTAAAATCATGGCATTTTAAGAGAAATTACTGCTTGCTTCTCACTGCATTTTAACCACATGAGGATGGGTAATGTATTAGAGGTAGTCTTACCAAAGGCATAGAACTAGAACCATTTGTTCAAACTTTCACAGTTCTTTAACTATTGAAGGAATTGAAAAGTATCTGCATTTCTTGCTACTATGTATATTTTTCAGTGTGGCTCCTTGCTATTTATCCAGCAGTTTATTGTTTTCTCGGTTAGGTGGAAATGCTGCATTTAGCTAACATGCTAATGAGTGTTTGATTTTTCTTGGCTTTTTAATGGAAAAGCTTTACGCTTATACCACCTTGCTAAAGGTTATGATCTTTTTATGAAGATTCGCTTGGAAAGTAAAGGCGGTCGACACTCATCAATCGTCTTCTGCACGAATGGGGTATTATTGAGAGTGCTGGTTGCAAACAGTAGATCAAAAAGAGAAGACATCTCTGACATGACTCACATTATTATGGTATTTAATTTACTCTTGTTTTGCTTGTAAATTTTCTTAAATTTCATTTTCAGTTGATTAAAAACAGCTTTCTTTCTTTGGTAAAATTCAGAAAAATTTAGGGGTAATATGTTAACATGGGCTGGGGAGAATATATATTTCAACGTAAACTCAGGATTTTTCTTGAACCTATTTATTAACATGCTTAGATTTAATAGCTGTTCATATTAATGTGGCCAAGGTGCTCACTAGATTCTACATTGACATTGTTTCATTCCACATTTCATATTAGGACTGACTGTTTTAAAGTTGTATTGCCAACATCATTTGATAGGGATAATGCATGTTGGGATAGGGATATAGGATACTGAGACTAACTTCCCCACTTATATTGCTTGCATCCTTGGCTAGGAATGGACTTGTACTAGAATAGGGATGTAGAGTAGTAGGACCAATTGCCCCTGCTAAAATCCTGGAAACTTCTTGGGTTTATCTATAAAATGCTTACCGTTTCCACAAAAATCTGACTTCCATTTCTCACTCTATATGCTAATGAGATATAATTGTTGCCCTTCTTCTGTATTTACTTGTAGAGGGTTTATCTAGAAAAAGCTAAGTGGTTATTGTGTAAAAGACTGAAAATGAATGGAATGGGCTGTTAAGTGGTTTTTCGATTTTAAGTGTGGTTCAATTACATTTGCATGGAAATCTGAAGAAAGAGAAGAAAAAAGAGAGGAAAGGCAGTTCCAGATATAGGTGTTTCTATATGAAAACAATTTTCTTATGGTGATACCACAAGAAGTATTTGTTGTTCTATAAAACTGAAACTAAAACATTTTCTAACAAGTCTATTTACCTCCACTGATCCGAAGTTCTGATCCCCTATATGGATTACTGTTCTTTCCTCTTGAAATTTTTAGAGGCTGCACTAGCTCCTCTCAGCTTTTGGCTTTAGTCCAATGTCAATGAAGAACTGTGCCATTGCTTTCTCCTTTTGTTCTCTCAGTGATGTTAATTAAGATATAAAGGCTTTTGGGTCTTTGCTGGCCATGTGTACTTGTTTAAAAATCGTATCCTACCCTCCTTTTATCTACTCCTACGAATTTTATGGATCATGATAGGCACCATGTTGGTTGGCTTGTTGTTGCTATTTTCCCTTTTGGTTCTTGACTCCCAACCTAAGATTTTCTTCTCCAAGGAGTGTTCCGCAGAAAAAGGACAGGTTAGTGTTTGATTTTGAGAACTGGAAAAGGTTCTCTATTTCTGCATCTGACTAGCTAGGATGAGCAGTTTGAAAATTGATTACTATGCCAGCAATACCAGGAGAATTTAATAATAACGTGGATGCTGGGCATATACTGGCCCTTCCAGGCTAGAAAGATTTATTTGGCAATTCTTGGACTGGTTCAGTCCAAAAACCTTGGAATATTTTTATTTGGTTTAGATGGGTGATGGGGATCTTGTGCTTGTAATTTTCTTGGGGAACTCTTGTTTTTCAGATAAATCCATATTTATTTTCTTCTCAAAGCTGTATATACATATATATTATTTTTCTCATTTGTGCATGCACATTTGTTTGTGTTTATTATGGCTTACAGTTGTAGTTGCTAATTTCTGAAATTTGTAGGATGAAATTCATGAAAGGGACTGCTTCTGCGATTTCATGTTGGCAATTATCAGGTACATGTACTGTGATTCAAAATTTCACCTTCTTTGTTTGCATTTTTGGCCAACCTTGTTTGCTTGCTTTTACTAACATCAAGTTTTATATCATATGAGTCTAAATTTAAGGCTTAAAATGGTTTAGGGTTTACCATTTTTGCAATGTTTCTTTAAGCAATTTGGTATATTGTATATGGTGTGGCTGTCATATCCATACTCTCTGGGCCTCACCACTAGTCACATAGCTGCCTGTTTTGAGTCAGAACAACCCTGAAAATCGTAGGTTATCCCCTTGGCAATATATCCCAAGGGATGGTCTTATAGACTCCATAAATTGTTGAGAATATCTAATATGGTAGAGAGAAAGTGAGACAATTATACTCGCAACCTACTCGAGTTAGGTTTGAAAAAACTCCAAATTTGGTTCGGTCATTATTGAGCCAATATCGAGCTCCAGCAGCTAAAGTTATTGATTGAGTCAAATTCAATTTATACCCTTGTGTTAATTATTTTCTTCCCTAGGGGCATGTCTTTGAAGATGGAACTATGGAAGATAATAGTTGAATAGAATGTTTGACATTTTAATTTTCTCTTTGTCAATTTGCAGGGATATACTTCCTTTGTACCCTCATCTACGGGTGGTTAGTTCTTCACCTCATGCGTTCATAATATTGCTCCAATTTTATTTTAAAATCTTGATGGAAAATTAATTAGTATTTCCTCTTTTGTTGTATGATACAATAGGTACTGATGAGTGCTACTCTTGATTCTGAACGGTTTTCACAATATTTTGGTGGTTGCCCAATTATCCGTGTTCCTGGGTTTACATATCCTGTAAAATTCTATCACTGATTTTTTGTCATTTATATTTTTGTTTGGATCACATCATAATTTTCTTGATATTCTTAATTCAGGTAAGAAGTTTCTATTTAGAGGATGTGCTTTCTATCCTGAAATCCACAGACGATAATCATCTTATTTCAGCTAATGCAAGTGCCCAGGATGAAGACCCAGAATTAACTGAAGAAGATAAGATCGCATTAGATGAAGCTATTAATTTGGCTTGGTCAAATGATGACTTTGATCCACTTTTAGATTTGATTTCTGTTGAAGGAGGGTCAAAGGTTCATAATTACCAGCATTCTTTGACTGGACTAACGCCACTAATGGTGTTTGCTGGAAAGGGTAGAGTGGAGGAAGTTTGCATGCTCCTCTCGTTTGGTGTAGACTGCAGTCTAATCTCCAAGGACGGGAAGAGTGCTTTGGGTTGGGCTGAGCAGGAAAACCAGCAGGAAGCTGCTGAAATAATTAAAAATCATATTGCAAGTTCCCAAAATAATATTGGGGGACAGCACTTACTTGAAAAGTATATAGCATCAGGTAATCCAGAAATCATTGATGTTGTTCTTATTGAACAATTACTAAGAAAGATATGTATTGATTCAAATGACGGAGCCATCCTTGTTTTCCTTCCTGGGTGGGAGGATATAAATAGAATGAAAGAGAAATTACTCGCCAACCCCTTTTTTAAAGATTCTTCCAGATTTATTATAATACCTTTGCATTCAATGGTTCCATCTGCTGATCAAAAGAAGGTCTTTAATCGTCCACCTTTGGGCTGCCGCAAAATCGTTCTTTCAACCAATGTTGCTGAAAGTTCCATTACAATCGATGATGTTGTCTATGTTATAGATAGTGGTAGAATGAAAGAGAAAAACTATGATCCATATAATAATGTATCAACCCTTCAGTCTTCATGGGTCTCCAAAGCAAATGCTAAGCAGAGAGAGGGGCGAGCTGGTCGATGTCAACCTGGAATTTGTTATCATCTTTATTCAAGACTTCGAGCAGCTTCTATGCTTGACTTTCAAGTTCCAGAAATTAAGAGAATGCCAATTGAAGAGCTCTGTTTACAGGTAATATATGTTCTGCTTTGTGCTTGTTAGGTCTCTCTGTCTCTCTCACTGAAGATGGGGGGATATCTGATACAGAAGTTTTCCTGTCATAAACCATGTTCATCTCCTTTCTTTTACATTTATTTACTAATATTGTGATACCGTCATTGTAGTAGGCTGTGCCTCTGTTTTCTCTCCCAAGTGTGGTTTTGCTTATTTTACAAAAAGGGCTTTGCAGGGATGGGGGAAGAGGTGTTACTTTCTTTGAAAAAGAAGGAAATAATTGAAATGTAACAGTTTGTGCATGATTTTATTTGCACTGGCAGGTGAAATTGCTTGACCCAGCTTGCAAAGTAGAGGATTTCTTGCGAAAGACATTGGACCCTCCTGTTTCTGAAACTGTACATAATGCACTTAGAGTCCTTCAAGATATTGGGGCTTTCACGCAAGATGAGGAACTGACAGAACTTGGAGAGAAGCTTGGTTATCTTCCTGTTCATCCATTGACATGCAGGATGCTTTTCTTTGCCATATTGATGAATTGCCTTGATCCGGCATTGACACTAGCATGTGCTTCTGACTTCAAGGATCCATTTGTCCTTCCCATGCGACCAAATGAAAAGCAGAAGGCTGCCTCTGCCAGGCATGAGCTTGCGTCTCTGTATGGCGGGCAAAGTGATCAGCTGGCACTCATAGCTGCCTTTGAGTGCTGGAAGAATGCTAAAAGAAAGGGTCTAGAGGGACGTTTTTGTTCACAATACTTTGTCTCATCAAGCACCATGAACTTGCTGTTTGGCATGCGTAAGCAGCTCCAGGGTGAACTAATACGGCATGGGTTTATTCCAGACGATGTCTCAAGCTGTAGTCTAAATGCAAATCACCCTGGAATACTCCATGCAGTCCTTGTGGCTGGTTTGTATCCAATGGTGGGGAGGATACTCCCTGTAAAACAGGGTAAACGATTAATTATAGAGGCTGCCAACGGCAGTAAAGTTCGGTTACACACTCGTTCTGTTAATTCAAAGTTAGTACCCAAGAAACCCGAAGATTGCCCTTTGATTATGTATGATGAAATAACCCGTGGGGATGGGGGTATGTTCATAAGGAACTGTACTGTTGTTGGGCCATTTCCATTGTTATTTCTTGCAACAGAGATTGCAGTGGCTCCTATAAAAGGCATTGTTTATGATGAAGATGAAGATGAAGATGATGGGGATGATGGTGATGATGATGGAAGTGATGATGGTGACGGTGATGCATGCAACACTGATGGAGATGAAAAGTTGGCTGTTAGTAAGTCAGGTGGAAAAGAAGATAAGGTCATGTCCTCTCCCGATAATTCTGTTATGGTGATTGTTGATCGCTGGCTATCATTCAGATCAACTGCACTTGATGTTGCTCAAATTTACTGCTTGAGAGAACGATTATTGGCCGCAATCTTATTCAAGGTAGGCATTTCCATTGACTGCGTACATACATAAGAACTAAAATACACTTTGCCCACCTTCCTCGTCCCCATTTTCTTTGATCAATAGTATCATTTTAACTTGTTCAGCGGTGAAACGTGCTCATTTTCTTGTTATATTCTTCTCTACTTTTCCAGGTAATGCATCCACAAGAAGTTCTTCCTCCTGTTCTCGGGGCGTCTGTATATGCAATAGCTTGTATTCTATCTTATGATGGGTTATCAGGCATCCCAATGCCAGCAGAATCTGTAGATTCACTGACTTCGAAGGTGCGTTCTACTGATATCAATAAATCTATGCCAGTGATGAAAGATACAAGTCCCAATCCAAGTAGGTTCCTTTTGTCACTTTTGAACCGAAGCCCATTCAGCTGTTCAAGTTTCCAGAAAGGTGTTAAGGGCCGTGCAGTAGGGGCTGTAACAAATGGAGTTGAGTCCATGAGTTACTACCAACAGGCACCTGTAATGTCAGCTGGGATGAGCTTAGATCAGGCTGCGTTGCAGGACCCTACGTCAGTTGCTTCCAGTTCAGGTGTGTCTAAATCACAGGGTTCCGGAGATGATTCTTGTAAGCGACAACGCAGGAAGAGGTCTATATCTAGACCGTGAAGGTAGTATAAAACATATTTTATAAACTAGAAGAGGATGTGGATGGTGGATTATGCTCATAGTTTTGAAGGTTTTGCATTTCCATTGAAGTAAACCAGTGGGTTGAGAATCATTATCTAGCTACAGGCTGACATATAAGAGTCGATACTTACATGAACTAGGGAATATTATACTACTAACCTATGGCAGCCACTTAGCTGTTTTATATGACCTTTTTTTTTTTTTTGCATAATTAATATTTTCCTCTGCTAAATTAATGGAAAAGATCTTTATTATTGTTGTTGTTGTTACTATTATTAAAGAGGTTGTAGTTTGAGAGATGAGGAAAAATTGCAGATGTTAATATTCAAAATCTAGATTTGGTAGATTCTTTTAACAGGTATAATATGAAACTTTTTTGGATTTGGTAGATTCTTTTAACAGATATAATATGAAACTTTTTTGGATTAAGTTTGAGTTTCATCATTAACAGTTAATGTTATTTTTTATTTTTTGTATTTGGTACATTGCAAGTGGAATATTTAAATTCCACAAGCATGATTTAAATATATATTTTTTATTTCTTGAATTTTTTTTTAAGAATTTTTTTACTGCACTTTAAATGGAGGCTTTAATATGCACGGCATCTTTTCGTATTTATGGTGGGTAAGGATGATGCCGTAGTTGAGTTTACCATCATCAAAGGGTTCTGCGACAAGCATCTTGTCGGGATTGAAAAATGATATTCATCTGGAATCCGACGTCTGCGGCAACTATCTGGTGAAGAGAAAAAACTGGTGAAGAGTTAGGTTTTTTATTTGAGCAATAAAATTTTGTTTAATCAATTTTCTTTTCTTTTCTTCCCCATGTAGTGTTGAGATAATGAAGTTTTAGGTTACCGTAAAACGGATAGTTTCTTTTCAGCATCGTGTTAATTGAACCAATTTAATCTTTTTACATATAATTAAATAACCTTTAAGTCGAGAAATTTATTGTGATCTCTTAATCATCATATTTTTCCTCGCAAGTCAATTGAGGACATAGTTATTAATGGCTATTATATACCAACAAATTCAAAAGTTTTAGTGAACATTTGGGCAATTGGGAGAGATTCTAGTGCCTGGTCCAATAATGTTGAAGAGTTCTCTCCAGAAAGGTTCATTGATAGCAATATAGATCTTCATGGACAAGATTTTGAACTCATCCCATTTGGTGCATGTAGTAGAATATGCTCAGGGAAAAAATTAGGGCTAATCAAAGTTAAACTTGTTCTAGCTCAATTAGTGCATTGTTTTGATTGCGAGTTGTCTAATGAAATGTTGCCGAATGAATTGGACATGACTGAGAATTTTGGTGCCTTCTTGCTAAAGAAGACTAATCTTTGTGTGTAGCCCATTTATTGCATTTAGAAGTACAATTTTTAAAATAATATTTGTGTTGTGATATAATAGGATGTATTCGTATAATAAAAGTAAGGTGTTTTGAAAATGATATGTATTTAATACATTGTCACAATATAAATATATATTGACAATGTATCACACTTTATAAAATTCCTCAAAATCAAATAAATATAATTAAAATTTTTAGTAGTTAATTAAATTTTTAAATACATTGCATCGCTTTCTTTATTATTCGTATATAAATTTGTCTTGTTATCAATTCAACTTATTTTCTTATTTTTAAAAAATAATACTTGAACCAAACGAAGCATAAAAATAAAAAAATGAGGGATAGATTAAGGATTCGCGATGGTAGAAAGAAACACAAAGGGAATTGGTAAGAAAATTCAATGGAACTAAAAAACAAGAAGATTAAAAAAAAAAAAAAACACAATAAAATATAATTTTGTTGTAATAAAAAAAACTTTGCTCTGTTTATTTATTTGGTTAAAATATATCATAAATTTTTATACTCTTTATAAATTAAAAATTTAATCTCTATACTTTTATATAACTTAAAATAGATAGGGATTTTTAATTATAAATTAGAATTGTAATTTTGCTACACCAGGAGTTTTATTTTTGATAATTTTTATTTAATTAATATTTAAAATTAATTTTAAAATAAGTTTTAATATATTATAATTACTTGGTGCTAGTCCCTTTATTATACCCAAATTTAGGATTAAAACCTTATACTTTTATTTTGACATAATTTGGTTAATCTATTTTTATAATGTCATTAATTATTCTAAAAAGATAACAATTTTAACTATGCGTGTATTTCTTTTTCTTAAATTCATTCCTTCTAACTAATTCGCGACATAATCACCTTCTAACTAATCATACTAAAACATATTTTTCGTTTTTGGAATGAATATGTTAAAAGGGAAAAAATCCACTTCAACATTCAACATTTTAATTGAATTTATTGAGTGTATTAATCTAATTAATGATACTAATATATATATATATATTTCTTTGTTGGAATAAACATATTTAAGGGAAAAATCACTTCAACGTTTTAACTAAAATTATTACCATGTTATTTAGTTGGACTAACTAATTGTATTATAAAAGTAGATACTAAATTATTTCAAATTAAATTATAATGACTAAATTTCAAATTCGGGTATAATAAAAGGACTAAAATCATAATTTAATAAAAGTAGATGAGAAAATTATGTCAAATTAAATTATAGGGACTAAATCTCATATCTAGATATAGTAAAAGGACCACCAAAACCAATCCCTTCTCTTCTTTCCCTTAATGCCTCACCCAACTAAATAAATAAGCATAATGATTTACTTGACCTTCCAACTTTATAAAAAAAAAATATTTATCATTTATTTAAATTTTCACATTTTTTAGCCCTTAAATTTGTGTTTTAGCCAAATCATCCCAAAATAGATAAAAAAGGTAACTCTCGTTAATTTTATTGATGTGACATACACGTGAATTATCATGTGGATAAAATGTCAGCAATTAATTAAGTTTTTAAAAATTAAAAAATTCAAAAAAATTATAAAAAATTATTTATAAAAATATAAAATATTAAAAAATAAAAATTATGAATTTTTTAAAAATTAATTAATTGTTGACACAATGTGGATTGCCACATGGATGCTATGTCAGCAAAGCTAATAGACATTTACTTTTCTATCCATTTTCGAAGTGATTTGATAAAAAAATATAAGTTTAAAGGTTAAAAAAAATTAAAAACTAAATAAAAGTCTGAAACGACTTTTTTATAATAAATAAATAAAAATGCCATGCGTAAATGCAAGGCTAAACACTTCTATCATGCTTAATTTATCGAAAGAGATTTTTTTTTTATGAATTACAATAACAGAGCAAAACCCGAACAACAAACGGGACTAACATAACTCGAACCCTGACTATATCTGGGGTGATGAACACTCTTGACCATATATATTTTAGATTTATTCTCTCCATTGAAATCATAAATTTTCTGTTTGTTGTTATTCCTACTTAAACGAGCAATTTCTTTCTTAATACTTTATATGTAGGCCCTGGATTAGAATTTGATTAATTGATTGATTATTATTTTTTCATACTTTTTTTAATTTAATATTGATTTATAGTGATTGAATTATTCTATTTGAAAAAAAAGAGACATTTATCATAAATATGATCACGAGAGGGATTGAATAAAAATATAATTTCGAAAAATAAGTTTGAATAAAAAATAAGGTTTGTTTTCTAAACGGGTTGGGTCACGAGTAGAAATTTTTGGCCCAGACTCAACTCGAATCACATTCTTATACTATTTTTAAAAAACAAATTGTTAAGAATTTTTCATGTTAGCTCGATCAATCAACTGAAAATAGCTAAGAGGGGAGATGAATTGACCTTTTAAAAAATTTGTGAAGCAAAAGAGAAAATATGAGACAATGAATACAATAACTTAGAGTGGTTTGATCTCAATTACCTTCTCCACTACCTTAGCTTTCCACAATTAAGGATTTTCTCAAACTCACTAATTTGAGAAAATATAATTATTTGTTATACATGCGTTGAAGTTTTTGTAAACTACATCATTAGTCACTAAATTATGGGTAAGTTTTTGTTTTGGTCACTTAACTAAAAAAAGTTTCAATTTGGTCACTAAACTATTCAAAAATTTTCATTCAAGTCACTGAACTATTCAAAAGTTTTTATTTAAGACACTGGGCTATTAAGTTTTTTTTTTATTTAAAAAAGGTTCCACCAGTAAGCTCCAAGTGACGATTTGACAACTAGTATAGTGGATCAGTATGCAGTTAGAAAATTTTTGGTTCGAAAATAGCTTTATTACACAACGGAAAATTGAAGTTTTGAAAACCGAGTTGGCTATGATATTTATAGCAATAAACTTTACTTGCAATTGCTCCTGTGTTTTCGGCTAGACGGATCCTTATCTTTCCCAACTTTCAACCGAACGGTCTTCTCCGCTATTCTCATACTACGAACTGCTTCGAGTGTTGGCTCGAACGAGTTCGAATCAAATACAGAACCAGAAATTATTTACTTTATTTTTAGTGGGAAAACAAAAATCTCTCTAATAAAAACCAGTAAAATTGTTATTCCGAAAAATAGAATTTATATTTAGAAATAAATTCTCACTATTTTCGTGCAGAATAACAATATCTCAAAGTTGTGTAAAACTTCTTGGATTTTTAGCCCTATTGGTACTATCTATTTATAGGGAGAAGAAGTGAAACTCTTGTTGAATAAGTAGAAGTTTATTTAATAGAAAAATAACTTCATAGTTGAACTAGGAGAGAGAGGGCGACAACGCTAGTTAAATATAGTAGGGTTTGCCGTCCCATGTATTAACATGAAGGGCTTTTGGGCCTCTCCCATATTGGGTCCAATTATAAGTGTTTTCTAAACTTTTAACCCAACACTATATAATTCAATCTAACCCAACACATATTTTTCTATTTTCTAAAATAAACATCATAAATTAATTTTCCAATTAAATAATTTTCTCAACCCGATTTTGATTCCGTTAAAATCATTGCAAATTTACCGCAAAAAAAATTATGAAAAAATATATTTAATATTTATACATTTAATGGATTCATAATAATCAATTAATTTAATTTTGTTTTCAAACTTTAATTATTTAATTAAATAATTAAATAATTATTAAAAAATCATAAATTAATTCTTAAGTCATTTCCATAGTAGGAAAATCACATTCATTTACAAATGTTTCACATTTCTTTAACTTTACCATTTATATCCATTTATGTTCATTTGATTCAACATAGAGTTCATTTATGGTTTAAACGAGGTAGCAGAGGGACCGATTAGACATATGTGATTAGCGTTCAAATAATTTATAATTAAGTTCTAGCTTTTTGCTTATTAGTTATAAACTTATTTAGTCACAAAGTTATTCCACTATAGTATCATGACTGAGTTCTCCCTAATGACATACCATTATGAAAGCAACTCAATTAGTACTTGTCCATTGTCCTTATCATAAGTGTGTTATGTAACAGCCTAATTTTCAGTAGTGTCAGAAATAGTGATTTGAGATCACTAAATCTGATGAGTGAGTTTAAAAATTTAGTAAATTTATATTTATGATTCAAGTGTGACATTAGAAATATTCTTGGATTAGTGAATTTTGTGAATTAAAAGAATTTATTAGGTCAAATGGGTCGAAAATGAGGTATCGATACCTCAAATTCATAAACCGAGCCATAAATATTTTTAGAAATATTTATGAAGTGTTATTGAGTTAGTATTAAAGTTTCGTTAGAAAATTTTAACGTTTTGATAGTTAATTAATTAAAAAGAACTAAATTGTAAAAGGGAGCAAAACTTGTTAAAGTGAATAAATAGCTTAAATTTCTAACAAGGAAGGATTTAAAAGGCAATTAGACCCAAATTAAATGGGCTGGACGGTTTGGGGCATGAAATAAGTAAGAAAACAATGTGAACAAGGGGTAAAATAGGAAATAACCTAAAATTTATTAGTTAAAAAGGATTTAATTGAAAAATCTAGAGCTTTCATCATTTTTCTTCAGCTAAAAACACCATAGAAGACCTCCTAAGCTGGTTTTTCATATTTTTGCAAAATTTGAGTTCAATTCTTGCTTTTTCTTTGTAATTTTTTTGTTTTTGTGACTTTTACAATTAGGTCCACCTATTAAATTCATTAGTTTTTGATTCTACGGGTGATATTGAAAGTTTTCATGAATGAATTCTGTATGTTTATGATAAATTATTATGGATTTGAAGCTTTAAATTCATTATATGATGAATTTATTACGTGATTTTAATAGAAATTGATTTTTAGGAACTAATTGTGAAAAAGTTTAGAATTAGGGTTTGATGTTGAAATTTTGAATACAAAAGGGTAAGTAGTTTAGAATGATATAATAATGTATTAATTGAGAAAAATAAGCTCAATTGATGGGTTAATTAATCAGGGACTAAATTGTAAAAACTATAAAATTTGGGGTAAATGTGTAATTTTGAAAATTGAAGGGAATAAATTGTGAAGTGAATTATAATTAAGTTAGACGCTAATGAATGGAAAATTTTACATTATAGATCAAGAATCAGAAGATAAACGTGGAAAAGAGAAAATTACCGATTAGTCTTTGATTCCCTACAACTTCTGCAAATTGGTCCAAGTAAGTTCATATGGCTAAAATTTTATGGTTAATTGTTAAAACTAGAGATTATATAATGTATTATTTCACATTTTTATTATGGAATTATGATTATTGTGATAAAATGAAAATTGAGGCAAAAGTTCAAATTGAATAGAACGCTGGATTGAGTACGACAGTTTAGTGACAAGTGAAGTGAAAAGTGGTGAATTAACGGGTAAAATCATGGTATAACCATGGAAAAGTGTGGGATGTAAGACCATAGTTGGGCTATGACATTTCAATGAAAAGTCCATAATTGAATTATGGCACAGTGTACGTAAGACCATGGTTGAACCATGGCAGTAAGTGTACATGTATAAGACCATAACTGGGTTATGGCATCATGAGTGAAAGAACATGGTAGGGCCATGACATTATTAGTGAAAGACCATAGTTGGACTATGGCATTGAACAAACGATGTACTCAAATCCGTAAGACGTTCTATAATTTGACAAGTTTTGGTAAATGACATATGAATGAAGTGAAAGAATTTGATCAGTTGTGATATTGAGCTCAATCAACTAAATTCAACGTTTGAGATTGTGATTGACAGGGAATATTAATGGCAAGCTTTGTTTAATGTTTTATTAATAATTATTCGGTAAGATTTATTTTAAAGCCTATGAACTTACTAAGATTTCATAAGCTTAATTCTGTGTGTTTAATTTTCTTTGTAGATTAATGTGAAATTGGAGGATCGGATCAACACATTCAAGAAACACTATCTAGATCATTATCAGCAGATCTTTGTATTATAACTTATGGTTTATATGACATGTATAGGGTTGAATGGTAAAATGTTAAACTTAAACTAAGAGTGTGAATGATGTATATGTAGATATAAATGCATGTTAGTATGTTTATACGTAATAGTTCATTATAGTAGAATATTGAATGATGTTAGGTTGGTGAGTTTGGCTAAATAGGTTTATGATGATTTATTTTTGAGGAAAATGTGAATGTTAACTTGTATTAGTTGTTGGATTGGAGTATATTGGTACATGGAAATGTTTTGTGCAGGTTAGATGTTTAATGGGTGAGAAAAGTGGCCTTAAAATGGCTTATTTTTGTCCACACAGACGTGTGGCATGACCGTGTGTGACACATGGCCTAGTATATGGGCATATGGTCTGGTCATATGTCCCCTGCACCTTAAATTTGAGAAACAGAATGCTGAGGATTGAGCACACGGGCAAAGACATAGGCGTGTGTCTTGGCCGTGTGAAAACTGCACCTTAATGTTTTGCGAGTCAGAGAGTTACACGGGTTGGAGACACGACCGTGTCATCTGTTTCACTTGGCCGTGTGAACCACATGGCCTATTTACACGGGCGTGTGACCCCTGTACATGAGAAAAAATTTGAAATTTTGTGAAAAATTTCTTGAAATCTCGATTTAGTCCTGACTTACTTTTAATGCATAATTTGGCCTCGAGGGTCCATTTGAGGGACAATAAGATCAATTATGTATGATTTCAAATATGAATAGAAAATGTTATAAATTAACTGTAAAATGTTTTGAAAAACTCTAGTAATACTTCGTAACCCTATTCCGACGACGGATACGGGTTAGGTGTGTTACATGTTACCCCCAAAGGATATTCTTAATCTCATTGGGATAAATTTGTTCTCCCAATATGATCCTATTTTATCTCATGGGAACCATTATATCTACCTTCATGAAAGTCAATTACTATCAAATAGTAGTTAAGTCATTCATCACAAAGACGAACGACCCGTGGCCACGTTTACTTTCCATCTATCATGTAATGCCAATGAGAGGATATCATTTATCCATGTCTTGGGCTATAAGTTTCACTATTTTGAATGCTGCTACATACGACAGAAGCCATATACCCAATGCACCAGCTTTCAGTTCCTTATCTATTTGAACTCAAACTTTTGCTTACATCAAAGTATACGAGTCATGCATACATAGTCCATCGTCTACTCAGGATTAATGTATGCCACACTATGAACATTACAAGTGAATAAATCCATAAACAGATTTAGGATCTATTCTACTTGGGTCCAGTATGATGTACTGTCAGTCCAGTTAGTTACATCTATGTCTCTATCTTCTGGGAGTCATCTACTCCGATGCCCAAAACAAGACACCTCCCCAATTAGACTTGATAGACGACATCTTAATCTTTAAATTGATTTGCTCATTTCTGATTAGACTAAGAACATGTTTAGGTTTATCTAGTAATATAAGTTATTTTTCTATATTACGATATGACTATGTAATACCACTTAGTATTAGTTTAAACATTAGCCAACTATTGAGTTAATATAATTTGCTTTTATTTTGCTTTGCACGCAAAAACCATATAAAGACATTATACAAAGAATATTAATGTAATCCATGAATCATTTTATTAACCAATCTGTTTCAAAAAATTACAAGTTTACAAATGAATATACTACATATAGGGAACCGGATACAACATACCCATCGAGGAGTAGAAAAACATATCTTAAATCCAAATCAATCCGGCGATCAATGTTAAAGATCAGAGAAAAAAACTATTTGTATTTTGGTTCATAGATTCATGACGTCCAAAACTATTTCATAAAAAAATGAACTAGAGAAAATAATAGTGAAGTGAGCTTTCGATTGGTGTAGACAGAACAGACAAAGAAAGTCGTATCAATTTTAACAACCTGATGACTTAAATGAAAACTTTTGAATAATTCAGTGGCCAAATTGTAATGTTTTTTTAGTTAAGTGACTAAAACAAAAACTTACCTATAGTTTAGTGACTAATAGAATAGTTTACCTTTTAAAATATTGGTAAGTTTATTTAATTAATATTTAAAAAATAAAAATATAAAAGGGTACGTATTTGGTACACTAGTATTGTACTTTTTTTTTAATTTCACAAGCAGCCTTGAAAAATTGCCATGTGTCAACCTTTGACCTTGTTATGGAGTCTAAAAACTTCACTGGCAGTATACACATGTCTAATTTTCAAGATTGCTTATTGATTAAAAAAAATTATAAGATCAATGTTGTAACATCTCGTTTTCAATGGTGTTGGAAATAGTGATTTCAGGACTACAATTCTGACCAGTGAGTCAATAAATTTTATTTATTTATTATTTATTAAGTTGTTGGAGTGTCGTATTAAAATTTGGTACGATAATTTTAATGTTTGGATAGTTAATTAAAGAAAAATGACTAACTCATAAAAGTTGAAAAAGTTAATCGCTATTAGTTTATATGTGCTAAATAGATAAGAAACCTTAATTGGAGGGTTTTATGAAGTAAATAACCCATGTTAGCCATAGTGGACCGTTTAAGTATGGTATATTGTGAAATTTAAGTTCATATTAAGGGAAAAATAGTAATTAAATAATTTATAACAAAAACAAAATAGGAAAAAGTGGTCATCTTCTCTATTTGTTTCCTTAGCAACCGAAATCGCCATTGTTTCATTAGGGAAGAATCGACCAAGCTTAGTTTGATTGCATGTAAGTGTTTTCTCTACCCGTTTTTAGTAATTTTATGTTTTTTAAATAGTTGTAGTTTATTCTAGCTAACTTAGGGACAATTTTGCAAAATTGTTAAATGTTTTGAAATTTCCCATTGATGATTTTTTATGTTCTTGAAGTTAAATGATAGGTTTTTGAGCTTGGTTGTTGAACAGGACTAATTTGTAAAGGAATTTTGGTTAGTTTTAAGTTTAAGGACTAAAATGATAAACTAATAAACTTGACATGAAATTCTTGTGAAATTTCAATAATTATGGGCTGTAGATGGATACATAAAAATTTAATTACCTTTATTTTGGGCTTAATTGTGATAATTGTATAAGTTTCGGGTTTAAGAACTAAATTGAGTAAAGGTAAAAGTTTAAGATAATAATATAAAATATCATTAAAGGGTTAATTACATGAATTTAGACATTTTAAGGTATTTGAATTGGTTAATTGAGTTAATGTAACAGCCTGATTTAGGGCCAAATTAGAATAGTGGTTTCGGAACCACGAATCTGAAGTAGAAAAATTTATTGTGATAATATTTTAAGGTTTATAGTATGATTGAATGCATGTGTGAAGATTTCGTTAAAAAAATTTATCGATAGAGGGTCCAATTTGACTAGTAAGACTAAATTGCAAAAAGTGCAAAATATGTGTTCTAGAAGCTTTAGGTGCTTAACTGAAATGAATTTGTAAATTAGAGGTCCTTATTTAGTAATAAGACCATTATATCTCATGATGGACAAAAATGACTATGGAAGGGTAAAATTTTAAAGTTAGGCATTAAGGGTATTTTGGTCATTTGGTGAATAAAGACAAATAAAACAAAATAAAAGTCTTCATCTTCCCCAATTTAGTCCCTTGTGTTGAAAATTTGAAGCGTTCCATAACTAGGGTTTTGGCCACTTTCAAGCTTAATTGTAAGTCCATCCTAGTCCCGTTTTTAACGATTTTTACGTTTTTGAAATCCTTGTAACCTAATCTATCTCTTTTAAGGACTAATTTGAAGTATTATCAAAGTTTAAAATTTTACCCATGTTATACATGCATGTATTTTGACGTCTAATGGTAGAATATGAATGTTAGTTGTGTGATAAATGACTTTTGCTAGGTGATTTTCGGTGAAAATGTCAGAAACGACCTAAATGCAAAAGTTGTAAAATGTGTGTAGAAATATATGAATAAATGAATAACATGGGTTGGTATGTGTATGTATAAGGTTCAGCTAGGATTGGGTTTTGAAAAAAATGAATACATTTCATTTTACGAGCCTAGGGACTAAAGTGTAAATAAGTGAAAAGTTAAGGGGAAAATGTAATTTTTGCCATAATATGATTTTTGGACTGAATTAAATAATGTGATAATTAAATGAGCTAAATTTGTTATTATAGATTAAGAAAAACGAGGTTCTAACCTATATCGGGAAAATGGCAAGATTATGGACTAAATCGCACTATTAGCTATTTTTGTACCTAGGTAAGTTTATGTGTAAATGATGCATCATTATATTATATTTAAAAGTTTTAATTATTGCTTGAATTTTATAATTGACCATGTAGTTGAGTTTAATTGTATGAACAAGTTCGATGATAATTCATTAATTGTAGAAGTCTGGTACGAACCCTAGGAACATTACAAGATACAAGGGTCATAACATTGAGGTTATCGAGATGTGATTACATGTAAGACCATATCTGGGATATGACATCGGTATGGTAGTACGCGTAAGACCATGTCTAAGGCATGGTGTCGGTACAAGATTTCGTGTAAGACCATGTCTGGGACATGGCATCGATATGAGTTTTCGTGTAAGATCATAGCTAGGCTATTGGTATCAATATTGGATTACATGTAAAACCATATCTAGGATATGGCATTGTACGACCTATGTATGACTCCGAGTATCCTTAATGGTTCCAAATGGTTCAACGAGCCTAATTTGGATGGGAACGAAAGTATGTTCAAGGTAAGTAGTGTAGGTATATACGAAGTCCATACGACTATCGAAGGTTAGAATAATGATGAGTTAAGAAATAATGATAAGTGATGAACGTTTGGGCAAGGTTGGGATGGAATGAGTTATGGCTAAGACATTTTATTGATATTCATGTTGTTGCTTATTATATGATTTGTAGGATAATTATGAAGATTAGGTGCTTATTATTTGCATATAAACTTACTAAGCTATGTAGTTTACTCCTTTTTTCTTTCCTTGTTTTATAGTGTTATTAGGCTAGCTCGAGGATCAGAGATCGTCAGAGTTTCGGATCACACTATCAACTATTTCATTTTGGGTATTAATGATCTTAGCATTTTAAAAGTATGGCATGTATAGGGACTTGGTTATTTTGTATATGTGTCATAGTTGATTGGGCTAATGATGTTGGTTTATATTGGTTAAGTTATTATTTTGTATAAGGCCATTGAAAATTGGCTAATGTTGATTATAAGTTTAATCATATGATGATGCATTGCGGTAATTTGCATTATTTGGGTTGATAAGTGTGTGATGTTTGAGTATGATAGATATAGTATGAGAATGATGTGTTAATGTCTTGGTTGTGGGCATTTAATTACTTGATTATGCTATGTTTTGTACCTATGATTTGGTGTTTGTGTGTATGTGTAACAGGGTGGCAAATGGCTTGGTAAATAACCTTTATTTTATCCACACGGGTAGACACACCGGCGTGTGTTTAGGCTATGTGTGACACACGGTTTGCCCTACAGGCGTGTGTTTAGGTCATGTGTCCCCTGCACCTTAATTTTGAGAAACAGAATGCTCAGAATTGAGCACACGAACAGAGACAAGGGCGTGTGCCTAAGGCGTGTGAAGTCTGCACTTATTTTATGAAAAAATTTTGAAAATTAAATTGACCATACGGCCTAAGCACATGAGCATGTGACTTGTCCGTATGACCTTCAAATGTTGATGATGTCATAAACAGAGAGTTACACGGGTTAAGGACAAGGGTGTGTATGACCACACGGCCTGCCCACATGGGCGTGTCCCATAACCACAGGGTGTGTGACCCCTGTATAGTGGAAAATTTTCTAAGTTTTGTAAAAATTTTTAACATTCTCGGTTTAGTCCCAAACTGCTCCCAATGTATGTTTTGGGCCTCATAGGCTCGTTTGAGGGACTTTATGATTAAATGTGAATGGTTTTAATTTGGACGCAAACTTATGTTTGAGAATTGTGTGTTTATTCGTGTGATAAGTCTGGTAATGCCTCGCACCTTGTTACGGTATTAAATACGGGTAAGGGGTGTTACAGTTAAATTATTATATGTATAGTTTAAGAAATGAATCAACTAGTTGATAACCGTGAAATGTTGAGTAGTCCTCGTCGAGGTGTTGGTAGCTATTGCATTTAAGTAAATTCGTACTAGATTTGTTATGTTTTATTGATATTTTGAATTCTAATCATATATGTGTATATGTATGTGTGTATAATGGGCATGGTTAATTAAGGTAAGTTCGAAGGCGGAAATAAAGGCTTGAAATGTAAAGCATGACTATTGTACTTGTTTGAATTGAATCATGTTATTTTATGGAATGTTTATGATCAAGTTGATCATAGTATGAGGTTATAATTATGAAAAGATTAAGGTATACAAGTTAAGGCCGGTATGAATTCAATGAGTAGCTAGGATACAAATGACATGTCATTAGGGTGTTCCAGGCACTAGGTGCCAGTGATTACAGTTTCTAGGTACTATGTACCGGTGGTGGATACCATACTGATGGTTGAAATCTAGCATTTGTTGCAGATTCTCGTCAGCTTGTGTGAACATTCATTTCCTCATGTATCCAAAATTAGTTACAAAAGTTCTCCAGGCTTTTAATATTTAGGAATATTTAGGAATGAAACTCATGGTATGAGTGGTTGTTTGCTTAAATAGAAGTGAAATGGTATATGGAACTTATATATTGTGATCTTGCCAATGTTAAGAAGATTACTAATCTTTTGGTATGGTAGGTAATGTGAAATAAGGCAAGGATTGTTGCTATATGTTAAATTAAATTATATGCTTAAACTAACAGGTATATGATGTTTAATTTTTACGAATTTACTAAGTTTTAAGTAAGCTTACCTCATTTTATTTTCTTTCTTATAGATTGTCAGATTCAAGCTATAAATTGGACCGTTTCTGGATATCACACTATCCGTCAATTCTTTCGGTAGCTATTTACTTATTTTGGCCCGGTTATAAGTGGCTTGTAAATAGGGTTTGATAACTTTTTTATATGAGAACTTTGGTTGAGGTTTACATCACCTTGTATGTGAATTGAGTAGTTGGATGTAAAGCTTAAATGTTATTTTAGTTGTTGTCGATGTTAAGCTTAAATGATGTTTATGTATTTGGTAAATTGATAAACTTTGTTTTATGAACGTGAAAATAAGAAAATGAAGTTAGTTTAATGGTTGAATAGGTATAAAATGTTAGGTTGTTATACTTGAATGGTTAAAGTTTAAATGTTTGAATTACGGTGCTAATGATGGCATATTGGTTAGGCACTTAAGTTGAATGTTATTTGGTATGTTTTGATAAGTTTTGGTGCATTTTATGTAGGTTTAATGGGTGGTAATTGCATGACTTGTGGCCAAAGTGATTATAGGTGTGATGGCTTCGTTTTGAAGGCATGTTCAGGTGTACACAATATGCCATACGGCTATGTGCCACACACGGTTGAATGGCATAATCATGTGGTCTGTTTGATTTTGGTACAGGTTTATTCACATGGTATCAGTCTGTTACACGGCTTGGCGAAATGGCTGTCTGACCTATGATTACATGGCATCAGTTTTGTTATATACTTAGGCAACACGGTCTCAACCTCGTTACATGGTCTGGTCACATGTTCATGTGACCCATGTTTACACTTTTTACTTGAATTTTTGTAAAAGTTTCAATTTAGTCTTGAGTTGTTACCGAGTTGGTTTAAAGGTCTTGTATGCTTAATTAATGCTCATTTTGATTGTAAATCACATCACGTTTGTGTTAATGTTGTTTAATAGACTTTTTAATTATTTATGTCGAATCTTTATATGATAAAAATGTTTAACAGTTGTAATACATTATAACTTGGGTCAGGTGATCGGACCGGGTATAGGGCGTTACAAGTGTAATAAATATTAACTTATATAAATATTAATAAATTTCTTTAAATATTCTTCATAAAATTTCTAGTATTTTGTATTAATTTGATTCTAGATTATAGTTTATCAAGGAATATTATATTTATGTCCCTATTATATATTTTTTTGAGAATAATGCTGGATACTTTATTAAATGAGAAATAACAAAATGACAAAAACCGCATAGAAAACGAAAACCATAAAGAAAATTAGGAAAGCAAACCAAACCCAAAAGAGGCCTCTCTCCCAAAGGAGACCTTAACCGATGTTGAGCCTTCAAGCGAAACAACAAGTGGACGATGAAAAATCACTTGAGGGGAAATTATGGGGAAACAAAGTTATCAAGAAATTCCCAAACTCAAAGCCTACCGAAACTTGGACTAAGGAAAATTAAACGATCTTTTGTTTTTGTCGACAGCAAAAGTGGCCAACAATGATACTTCCTCTACCCAAAAACAATCTTTCGTTTTTGACATGCCCTCTGAAGCCACTGCATGTGCAATCTGGTTCCCTGATCTAGCTATGAAGGTGAACCGACAATCTAAAAACCCTTCTAAAAGCTCATTTACTTTCCAAATAAGTGTACTAGTTTCTTAGAACTCTTCTGAGCTTGCGTTTAACTTTTGGATGAGCGACCTAGAATCACTCTCTAGGATGATTTACTAGAAGCCCAGATCAAGTGCAAACCTTAACCTATGTATTGCCACTAGAGCTTCTGTCGCAAATACTGTAGGCGACTGTAAGGTAAGACGAGTACATGCCCCCATAATCTGTTCATATTCATCACTAATAATTACTTCTGAACATACTTTTCGTTGTATAAGGGAAAAATTGGCATCAACATTAATTTTAACAAATGATATCGGAGGAGGAGACCGACGAATAGCCTGAGGTGGAGACGATCGATATATACTTGTAACAAGCACTTCAACATTTGCACAATAGCCTCGAAAAAAGGCAACCAAATCTCCTATCCTCTAGTTTGTACCCTCATGTATAAGCTTATTCCTAGCATACGAGATAGCCCATAACACCACTGCTATCTTCACTCTTTTATTCGTAGAATAATTTTCAAACATCCATGATAACAATTCATAAAAGTTGATATGTTTGTTATTACCTGGGCTAACATAGTGTAAAGCTAGCCACACATCCCTTTCAAAATCAAAGTATCGTATAACATGATTCACATCCTTAACAGCATGGTAACATCTAGGTCACAAAAGGTCATTCACAATTCTCTTGTTATATGAACTTAATTTTGTAGGTACAAAATGTTTCAAAAATTTCCACAGAGCGATTCAAATTTTTGGAGGGTAAGAGAGCAGCCATATCTATTGATATAATATTTTATCCATCAGGGTGTAAATTAGAAGGGCTCAGTAATAATTGATATCCACTACAAACACTATACAAGCCTGAGTGTTCACTACCTCATACTACATGGTTCTCTTGTGGAAAACTCAAAAGGGGAATACTCTTAATAATAGTAGCTCTGCTGCGGGAAAATACAAAATTACTTAGATCCAAGTTCCATGCCATAGGATCTTACACCATAAGGTTTGACACCCACGTAAAATGATCTACTTGTGGGGATTGAATCTTTTGGGGAATAGGGTCGGGTAACCAGTAATCATTCCAATCTGAGATTGAATTACCCATGCCAACCTTCCATCTAAGGCCTAGTTCCAAAAGCCCATGCGTACACCATATGCTCTGTCAGAGCAAAGAAGGGTTAAAACCCAAAGACACATTAAGGAAACCTAAAGATGGATAGTACTTTGCTTTTAGTATCCTTCCCACGGAAGTAGTCAAGTTTGTTAGAAGGTGCCAACCTTGTTTGGCAAGTAAAGTAATATTGAACTTTGATAAGTCTCGAAAGCCAAGACCACCATTTCCTTTTAGGTTATATAGAGAAGACCAAGTACACCAACGAATTCCCCCTTTTCTCAAAAGAATTTTGACACCAAAATTGAGCCATTAAAGGTTCCAATTCTTTGCTAAAAGATTTAGGTAATAAAAAACACATTATTGCATATGTCGGTAAAGCTTTATCCTTGAGATCTAACTCAGATTGGAGACTTCCTTGCCCCCTATGGAGAGATTTTGAGCATTTTAAGAAAGAATCGTACTTCAGAATCTATTCTTGAGATCTAGCTCAGTCAACTTTTTTCATGTTTTATCTTTATAAACCACACATTTAGCCCTTCACTGACGACTCGAAGCTTATTTGGGATAAGACCCAACAAGCTTTCCCAAAGCCTCTTCACTTCAGGTTCACAAGATTCTTCTAATGACCATGCGGCCTTAAACTTGAAATGTCGTTGTTTAGGTGACCTAATGAGACCAAAAGTAGTTTCAACCAAACAGGGCATTGATCAGAAAAAGGATACGGCAAATGGGATGCTTTATAATACGAAAACAATCGCCACCACAATCCATTCATGGCACTCTTATCAAGTCTCTCCTGAACATTATTACTCACTATTCTCCCTCTCTCTTAAGTGAACCAGACACCATTGTAACCCAAATCATTCAAAGAATAATATTTTAAGGCGCATAAAAAATCATTCATTTGACATTCACTTCGAAAATGCCCTCCTTGATTCTTAAAAGAAAAAGCAATCTCATTAAATTCCCCAATTTCAAGCTATGGTACCTTCGAGCAATCATCCAACTGTCTTAATAGATTCCAAGACTCCACTCTTCTTTGTTCCACAGGTGTGTCATAAAACCCTGTACATCTCTAGCAGTTTCCTTCAGAATCATCAATAATTAAAACATCAATATGTCTTCCTGAAAAAGAATGAAAAGAAACAATACATTTATGCTTCCAACTAAAAGAGAGACCACCATTTCTGCCAACTGAATCAACATCAACTCCATTTTAAAATCCACATATTCGACGTACATTTGCCATTCGAGTACTCTGCAATTTTGTTTCAACTAAAAAAAATATATAGAGGGGTTCAGATCCTTCAACACATGCTAAAAATGACGAACTGCCCGAGGGTTCCCCAAACCCCGGACATTCCAATTTAAGAGTTTCCTTGCAACCAACAGGCCTACTGAGCAAGGCCTGCCGAGCAAGGCCTACCGATAGAGAAATTTTTCCATATTCGAAACCATATTACTAGAAACTCCTGATTTATCTAACTTGGTACGAGGTTGCTTAAGCTCATCCATTTGCACAATCGATCTGTCTTCCCCTTCAACGCCCATTTCTTCATCAAAATCTATATACTGTGACCTTTGATTATGGGCTAGAATTAAGTCAACATTTGACCCAGTAGTAACATTGTTTCACGGTCCTGAGGACTTCACACCTGTTGATGTTACATTAATGGTGATATTCACAACCATATCTCTTTGAAGATTATCACCTAAATTATAGGAATAAAATTTCATAGATCTCTCATTTATCCCCAAAATTCTAGCATTGGTAACCCTAGAATTTGGGATACCAAAATTGTCTTCCTACTTCAGCCAAAGACTCTTCGGCACCACCGCTTGCTTGGTCGGAGCTCGAAAAGAGATGTCAAACTCCAAATCAAAATCCCACTTCTCCTGGAGAATCCTAACAGGACAAAAACTTTCCCCATGACTAAGTTTGCTATAGAGAAAACAAAAAAAGTGTGAGCTTTTCATACTCAAATCTCGCATAAGCCTGTCTCTCGTTCGACAACACAAGCTTTTTCTTATGCTTTATCCGTTTTTGAATATCAAATTGGGCTCTAACCCATATTATTCCTTTATAACCCAATGAAACAACTTTTACATCATACTTAAGGAACACCCCAATAAAATTACTAGCTGCTTTGCCACCATCTCGGACATGAACCCATGCGGTAGATCATGGGTTAGAACTAAAAAATCTATAATAAACAGTGGCATGGCCATTGGATCGTCCTCATCTTTTAACCGGTGCATAACGAAAAGATAAGAATTGAAATTCCATGGTGCCTCAGCCTCAATTCTGTCTGCATCCACCTTATGATATAACCGAAAAAGATACCTTCCTTCATTTAGATCAGAAATCAAAAAACCCTAAATTAGATGCCAAATGTTTACCAAAGTCCCTCATATTCACTGAAAACTAATTTGATGTCAGAAAAGAGTTTGCAAAACAATTATCAAAAGAAACCACTAGATTTGGTTTCTCCGTACCCAATTGTAATGCCTCATCCTCTTCATCCCCAAGGGATAGATCATCAATGTTCTCTTACACATCCATCATCCTTTAACAATTACGGAAACAATGAGCAATGAAACTAGAACAAAGAGAAAAGGAAATACAAAATAGAAAAAAAAAAAAACGTGCTACAAAGCAAAAAAAAAAAACACTGTTAATTAAGATTTAGGCTCTGTTTGTTTCAACGTAAATTTTTTTACAGAAAATTTTCTATAAGACATTTTCCAAACTGATAAGGCTCTATTCATTATAACACCCCCATACCCGACCCGAACATTAGGTCAAAGCACTAGGAAGTTACATTATCTACTACATTCTTCACTGATCAAATAATTTTTATAAACTTTCATAACTTTTCAATTTAGTATCTTTTTGTCATAAAAGTTCAATATTCATTAATTAATCATATTAAATCAATTTTCTTTCTTGTTACACTTTAATTATATAATTTATCTCAATATCTTGTTTCACATATCAAATTTATATGTATTTCACTTCTATTATTTCATCCACATATTTTCTCAAGTTTAACAATTTAGTCTTTGTCATCATAAAAGTTCCACACTTTTCCACAATTTCACTTTTACAATACTTTATGCATATTTCATGATCTCATAACGCATTCATTAAACTTTTATCATAATTTCCTTATTCACATATTAAGTTGTTTCACACTTAAACTTTTGTGCATTTTTCAATTTAGTCCCTATTGCCATGTAATTTATTTTCACTATATAATCACTTTAATCAAATAATTCATTATAATATCTTATTTCACATAACAACTTTTCATGGATATAACTTTTCTTGTCTTAATTATAAATTTTACAAAGTTTACAATTTAATCCTTAACATCATGAAGATTCATGATTTAGTATAATTTCACCTTAATATCACTTTGTAATCAATTCACTACTTATCATAAATCTCAAAATGTATGTTTGTTTAATTGAAAACAACTTTTATGAAATATTTTCAAGAAATCTGCCAAACAATAGAAAATATTTTACATAAATTTATCTAAATACCAGAAAATATTAACTTTTCCAAGAATGTAAATCATTTTTCAGAAATCCTTTTCCGAAAACTATTTTCAATAGAACAAACGAAGGCTTAAGTATCAAGCAATCAATATTCAATAGACCTACTATATTTAAAATAGTACAAACATCTTTTAAAAAAGATGATATCATATGTATATATATATATCAAAGATATCATATCTTCTTTTTATTGCATCTATTATAAATTATCATAATATAATTGTAGAACGTGGAATAGATGCTGCACTTTGTCTTTTGGAAAAGCATTCTGGAAATAGAATAATCTATTATATACAGATAACCTTATTTGACCTCAGTTTTTCATAAATTAATCTAGAAATATCATAATCTTATATTAATTAAAATTAAAATAACATATATATATTAAATAAATTATATTATATTATATTATATTATATTATAGTATAGTAAAAGAAAAGGCGAAATATGACACACAGGATGTCAAGCACTGATTAAGAAATTTTTTATCGAGTTTTCATTCCTACGCCTATATATTTCTTCAAATTATTTTTTCTGAAAAAAGAAGAAAAAATAAGCAGAGAATCCAGCAGCAGTTGTCGTAGCTTTCTGTTTGCCCAAAAAACTAAATCCCGGATTTCTTCCGTAATTCCCGCTGGTTAATTTTTCTCCGATTCCGGTACTCCTGTTTTCCTCCTTCCTTTCTTCTTTCTTGTCTTTTCAATATTTTTCTTTTTATCTATCTTGCATGATCATTTTGGTTTTTGATTGGTTTGCTATTGAATTATTTTTGGTTCTTTTTTGTTTCCATATTTTTATTTCAGTTGTTACTTTGATGATATGTTAGTTTCTTGTTTTTTCTGCATTGATGTTGTTGTTGGATGCATTTTTTTTTAAGTTTTAATCTCTTCTTGGAAATCCTTGTTGGATGATTGAAATTGAATCAGTTGCTTTGAATTGATGCAAAAGATAATAAGTTAATCACGATTAGGGTTGCTATGCCTTCTGAAATTATTGAACTTCTGAAATTATTTATTTTCTTCTGTAAAGAAATAAAAAACAGGAAGAACTTGGGCTCTTTATGTCATCTTTTCCTTCTTCAGGACCATAGATATATATTAAAAATCTACTTTGAATAACATTCGCCAAGAACAATGAAGCTCGGACGCTCGCCAAGAACAATGAAGCTCGGACGCTTACTGTCTGACTTGGCTAAAAAATTGTGGTTAAAACATGCAAGGACTCGTGTTCTGAATGCAAATCGGACATGTTCAGACACATAAAAATATGAAAATAATAATAAAATAGGCTGAAATGTGGTCAAAATATGGTTGGATAAGTCTGGATACGGCTGGATTTGCGATGGTCAATTTGGTTTGGATTGTTTAATTATTGAATTTTTTGGTTCATTTCTATTGTTTGATGCTGTGTTGTTTTCTTCTTGTTTTTCTGCATTGATAGTTTTGTTTGATACATTTTTTATTTTAAATTAAAAAAAATTTTGGGGCAAAACCTTGTCGGATGATTGAATCAGTTGTTTTAAATTGATGCAAAAGAGAATAAGTTGATCACGTTTAGAGTTCTCTTGCCCACTGAAACATTTGTATTTACTTCTGTTAAATACAATGGCTGCAAAGAAAAAGAAGCTTGACTCTTTATGTCATTTTCTCCTTCTTCAGGATCATAATATATATTTAAAAAAAAAGAGAGGAAAAAACTTGAATAACATTTTGCCAAGAACAATGAATCATGGATACTTATTGTCACACTTGGCTAAATAATGGGTAAAAAATGCAAGGACTCGTGTTCTGAATATAAGTCGGACACACGAGGACACATAAAAATAAAATAGGCCAAAACCTGGTCAAGTTACAGTTGGATAAGTCTAGACACAGCTATATTCGCGATGAAGGGTCTTTTTCACATTTTCTCTCAAATTTTCTCTCAAATATAGAAGCAATAAAGAGGAATTTATTTTAACGAAAATTTTAACGTCAAGTTTTTAACTTAAAATTTTATTTTAAAAAATTGAAAAAAAACTATTTTCATGTTAATAATATTTTATTCAAAGGTATCAGTTTTACAGTTTTATTGTTTATTATTCCATAATAAATCTTTTTCTTGTTGTGCTCTACTGTATCCATGCCTAATTTTCTTTAAAAAATTCGTGTTCCTCTGTTCATATCTGTTGTACAAGTATTCTGTATCTGCATCCGTGCTGCTTAGGCAAAGAAACTTAATAGATCCTGATATATATATTTCCCTTTTGAAGAAGGGATGGGGGGGAAGAGATTCTGAATCTTTGCTGTTCTCTTGTATGTTAATTAGATTAGAACTTCTTTTCCTTAAGCAATTATCGTCAATTTCATTCATATTAAACCACCACTGACATGAATGGAGGAGCATTCTTTATTGAAATGAATTTATAGCATATGTTATTTGAATTGCATGTCTTGTTATGTTTAATACCCCTTAACTTTGAAGGAAATCCTTATTGCTATATTCATTACGCTGTTTCCAATATCAACTATGTTCAAGATTCAAATGTATTCAATATACTTTTCCTGCAAGTCTCAACTCAGCCCTAAAGATGACTTTGAGGATATGCCCATCCCAAATTCAAGTGTGGGACTGCTAACTCTCTTTTGACTGCATATTCTGTATATTTTCTGATTTTCACGTCATAGCCATCCTTTCTTTCACCTATTCTCACCCTTTTAGATGGTTGGAATGTGAAAATTAAGACACTATGATGTTCTGATTGTCTTTCATATATGGTGAACGGTGTGGTTCGTGCTTTTTTCTTGTTTAGAGGGGAATGCTAGTCGTGCAAACTATATTTGAATTTCTAGTGTATTATAAATCAAATTAAAATCAACTATACTTGGAATGTAGAATTTTTTCCTTTTTAAAATATTTTTCTAACGTTCATTCAATTGTTTTATGTTTTATTCATCATGAAGAACGAGGAGAGCACAGAAGACAACAGAATTTCATTTTCTTGGACTAATTTGTTAACGAATATGCTCTGTTAGCATTTTCTAAAACAGAAATTATGGGGATAAAATCTTACCAGAATCCAGCCGAGCTGCTGGTAAAGGAATATTTACTAGCAGATTCCTTCATTCCATACACATCAATCATTTGTGGCATTTGTGCCTGCAAGATGGTATGTTCCCTAATCATTTTTGTGATTTACTGTTCAGATTGAAAATATTTCAGTTGAGTTAGAATGACAATTTGCAGCTGTATGATCTGAACTTTTTATCTTATTTCTATAATGATGGTTACTTTTCATTGAGCTTTAGTTTCTTCTGAGCTTTCTCTGTTATTTTTCTCATTTCTTCTGTTTAAGCGTCTTTTTTCCCCTTTATTTCCTTTGTGCTACCTTTTCCTTCTTTCTCTTCCTCTCAAGTTTTGACTGCATTATCCTTTTCCAGGTATATGATCTTACTCAGTTGTTTAGCAGTGTTTACTTTAAGAGCTATCCTAGCCTACCAAAAATTCAACGCACTGAGTGGAGCAACCGGTGACTAGTATTTTTAGTTATCTTGAATTTGTCATTACTATTTGCTTTTATATATACAGTATTAATGTTGAGATTGTTTATGCAGATCCATATCAACCTTTCATGCCATGTTCATAACTGCCATGTCCTTGTACTTCGTGTTTTGGTCAAACCTCTATTCTGACAACCAATATGCTGGCATGGTTACTTTCCGCAGTTCTGCACTGGCTACATTCAGTTTGGGGGTGAGGATAGCTTTTTCCTTCATCTTCAATGAGAACTTTTGGAATTGAGATAATATTTGATCATTTATGTCTGGTCTTTTATCCTTGACTTTTAATATTGGCTATCAGTAAAAAGTTGATCTGCCTGCCTTTAATAGCACGTCATCGTGATAATTTTAGTCATGCACTGTGATACATAAAATTCTCCTCAGTGGTTTATTTTGAGCACATTTACTGTATCATTTAGAAGAAGCAATGAAATGTTGAGTTTTCTTTATTGAATATTTAAATTTCTAGCGAATGGAAATGTTTTACTTTATAAGTTTGAATGATGTGGGTGGCTCTACCATTGATACGACAAATATTTGTGAATTGCTTTTTTTCTCATGCTGAAATTGACCTCTCATTTTCCAGGGACAGCAATGAAGAGTACCATCATATGTCTGTCTATGTAATATATATATCCTTGGTCATGCCTGCAAGTGCAATTCTTCTGATTTAATATGGTTTAAGGTTCTCAGCCACTTTGTTTCATAGCCCCAACAGAGTATTTTATGTACCCTTAGCCAAATCTCTTGTTTTTGTGCAAAACGAGTAACATAATTGTGGTGGAAAAATATGCATTCATGTTAACTCCTTTTCACAAAATTTAATAAACTTAACTTTTAGCTTAGGACAAGCATTTCTTGAACTCATGGTCAAACTTTTTCATTGAAACTTTATAGTAAGCTGGGCTTGGTTTTCATAGGGGTTTGCTAGTCTTGGTTCAATGGATTAGGATCCCAAACATTATCTTTTGTCTATTATTTTTCAATGCATCCATCATTACCATTCACTTCTGCAGGACTCATTTATTATTTGTGGAAGTTATACTTTTCTTGTGTAATGGAAATTAATGGAGGGGAGTCAGACCCTGATTCAATTCACCTTTGATGTGAAGACTACTCATTAAAATAAAGATCTCCGATGTCACGTGTAGCTAGCATACAGCAAAAGTTTTTCATTGTGATTGCAATTTTGCAATTAAAAGCTCAGTCTCAGAAACTATAAATGTACAATGTCATCCTGTGTCTCTCAGTAAGCTTTCATGGCCATGAGGCATGGTCTGCTAACTCAATAAGTAAATCACATAGCTCGTGAGCTGTACCTTGAATTTCTTAGATAAGCTCTTATAAGCCCTTGTCTGAAATAAAACAAAGACGGGCTAATATGAGGTATCTGAGAAAGTAGAAGGTTTTTTTTTTTTTGTTAGTTTGTTAGCCTTTTTATATTGCAGAATGATGACCTGTCTAATGAATGACTAAATAAATAATAAATACACTCAGAGAAGCTGTGAAAGTCATGATATTATTTACCAACCACATACCAAGTAACACACTCTACCTATCAACTCAGTTTTTAATGTGGCTGGAAACTAGTTGTAGCACTGTTGTTTGTACAAGAGGAAAATATATTTCAGAAATTCATCTTGCTGAACGTTTCCATTTTGTGTTTAATATTTCTCTCGGTTTATATCTTATCATCTCAGAGCCTGCTTCTAAGTAATTATCTGACATGCCATTTCTTGAAAATTTTCTTTTCACAGGCATCTGTTGGTTACTTTCTGGCTGACCTTGGGATGATCATTTGGTTTTACCCTTCTCTAGGTGGAATGGAGTATGTAAGTATTTTATTATTGGTTCTAAGACTTGGCCTATGTCAAGCATTGATATTCAAGCTGATCCTGATGTATATCAACCTAAATTTTTTGTTATTCAGGTCCTTCATCATCTTCTGTCATTAGCAGCTGTAGCATATTCTATGTTGACTGGGGAGGGGCAGCTTTACACCTTCATGGTACTAATCTCTGAGACTACAACACCTGGGATCAATTTGAGATGGTAAAAGATTACATATTTACTACTTCATTCCTTGTATGTCAATTGTAAAACACATGTTACTTTACTCTATGTTACAGATGTTACTGGTTTCATATAGGTATCTTGACACAGTTGGAATGAAGAGATCCAAAGCTTACTTGGTCAATGGAGTTGTAATATTTGTCGCATGGTTGGTGAGTGAAATCAGTTTATTGCTCTTGGACTTTTTCCTTTTCTGTTAATGCTTTCATTTATGTCCTCTCACTAATTTATCTTGCAGTTACTTATAATGAACTTTGATGTTTTTGCCAGGTTGCTAGAGTACTCCTGTTTATGTATCTATTTTATCACATCTACTTGCACTATGATCAGGTAAACTGTTACTGCAAAACTATACCTTCTGTCATCCCTTGGCGTGCATGTTTATTATTTACTAGCTTATTTTCCTTTTAATCTAAAATTTTATTACAATTATCTTGGGTTCTAGGTATTAAACTTCTTTTATACTATCTTACTTTAGCTGGCACATACTTGGTGCTATATTGTTTTGACTTTTCATTTTCTCTTCAGTTATCCATTTCTGTTACTCGTATCTGACCTGTATTCAGACACGGATACGGGGTTATGATTATCCAATTATATGGAAAAACTTAAAAAATGAGGCTTAACTGTGTTAGACAGGTACTTGCATCTCACATTTACCTTTGACAAAAGAGATTGTAGTTCTGGAAATAGCAATTAGGCATGAATTAACTGACTTAGTTCTTAGTTTCAAATCGAAGGGGTATTTGTTATTGCTTAAGTAATGAACAAACCTGATATCACTTGAGAACAGTAGTAAAACTTTATATCATACATTTAACATCGTACACCTTGTTTTTAATATGTTAGACAGGGATTTTTCACATGAATAAAATATTATCATACATTTTTTCTTCTGATAAATAAGTTCACAGCGAACTGCAATTTTCTCGTGAAAGCAGGTAAAGCAGATGCACAGCTATGGGCTATTGTTAATATTCGTTGTGCCGTCAGTCCTATCAGTTATGAACTTATTTTGGTTCGGAAAGATTATAAGGGGATTAAGGAAGACATTAGCAAAGCGGCAGTGAAGAAAGGGTACAGCAAAACAGAAACTGATGATGAATTGGGACATGGATCGACGGATTGACCGGCAAAGAAAATCATTGTATTCTATTAGGCCTAATGTCCTTAGCATTTGATCTCACCCTCTGTGATTGTTAAAATACGTAAATGGGTATAGGTGAAAACTAGAGTTTTGATTCAACGTCACAAATCTGAAGGAACGATGAAAACTAAATACCTGGTGTATGATGGGAAATCTGTGTACATGGTGAAGTGAATTGAATTAATAAAAGATTAATTCTGGTTAAATAAACATTATATTGTGGATAGCTAATTAAAATAAATGCATGAGTCCATGTTTGGAATTGAAATAATGTTAGTCGAGATTGATTCTTCATGTTTAGCTTGTAAAATGTTTTGCTATTAGATTTAAAAATGATGTCCCACCAAAAGTGTTATCCTTTAAAGTGGATTTGTAGCCATTGCAACAGAATCACACCAGTGACTGGAACCAAACAATGTAATGGTTAGCTGACTTGTGTAGATGTTGAGCGAGAAACCACTCCTTGTTTCTTTGAGGAGCATCCACCAAGGTAGACCTTGGATCCTCAAAATAGCTACCACATAAGCGCACTAGAAAACCCAGTGAGATCCAGGAAAGATGACAACTTGAAGAGCAAATCAGATACTTCAGGATTCTCTTAAAAAAAACACCTTTAATGTGAAAAGGCCGTTGTATGTATTGGCTCACTTTGTTTACGTTGTAGGCAACGTTAGGCCTAGTTAGCATATGTACTGTAATGCTCCAATCGCACTCCTATAACCTGTAGCATTTTCAATTGGAGCACATAACGATGATGACAATGCTGGAAAAGCTAACCAATGGAAGTCACTTTTAATCCCAAAAAGTAGCTTAGGTCACCTAAATCTTTCAAAGAGAATTGAACATTGAACTCGCAATGCTATCCATACCTTGTTTCGAACCAGTGAATATTATGTCATCCATATACACAACCAAGAACAAGCATGACCCTTTAGAATTTTTGAAGAAAATGGAAAGATCAACTTGAGATGAGGTAAACTTCAATTAGACCACTAGAAAACCTCTTAGCTTTTTAAACCTAGCACAAAATGCTTTTTTGAGCACATATGAATCTTTTTGTAGTTTCTCAAAGCTAAGGGGTCGTGCCATAACGACTTCCATGAGCAAGTCACCGTTATTGACATTCACTTGTGGTAGCTTCCAATGTTGTATGACAGTAAGGGTATGTATGGTTCTTACTGCATTGGCCTTCACCATAGGACCGACTAAAGGTTTCATATAGGTTATATATCCTGCAGACTGTGAGTACCCTTTGGCAACCAATCTTGTTTAATTTGTAGCGAGAGATAGTGCCATCAATATTTCTTTCGACTTTAAAAAGCCATCTGCAGCTTATAATTCTCCTATTTGCTGGTTTGGAACAAAGAATTCTGCTTGAAGAGAACATCTAAGTCTTAACTGCACTTGACCACAGGGGATTTTGCATAGTAGTGTGTACATCTCCAAGGTCCTCATCTATTGCTGGTGCTATATAGGGTTTGGGCCTGGAACGCGTTTGCCTTGTTGCGATTGATCATGGTATGAGTATTTTATACTTCTATTGAAGGTATTGAAGCTGGAACAATAGGAACTATTGACGATGATGAAGGTAACAAGTCTAAGTTAGGTGTAGCAAGTACTTGAGTAATAGACAACCTATGCTTAGTACTCCTTAAGATGTGGAAGTAATACCTGAAACTCAGTAATACCTGAAACTCTCCTCCACCATCAGTCTACTATTTTACCTCACACTTGTTGGTATTAGATAACTAATTATAATATTAAATAAGTATTTCATAAACATTAGATCTTATATTCTTCACAAATTTGAAATGTAGTCCCTATACCTTTTTTCTTCAGAAATTTAGTTTCTCTACTTTTCAGATTTCAGAATTCGGGTTCAATTGTTAATATTGTTACATTTTTATTGTTAAATTTGTTTGTATGACATTTTGAAATTAAAAAAAAGAATTACTCACTTGATAGCAATGTAACTGCAAAAGTTACTTTGTAATAAACTTGAATTTAATAAAATAAATTTAATAATATTAACAGTTGAACCCGAATTTTGAAATCTAAAAAGCAAAGAACTAGAATCTAAAAAAAATAAATATAAGAGACTAAATTATAAATTTACGAAAAATATACAAACTTATGACATATTTTAACTTAAGTAAAATTATTTTAATTAACGTTCTAGTCAATCTTTTATATAAAAAAATTATTTTAATTGCTCAATTTGATAGCAGCATTTACATAATGTAAAAACTTTTTTACAATAAATTGACGGACCAATGATTTGTTATAATTAAGTGGATATCTCGATAATTAATGGGTTGGAGTAGTAAAAAGTTCAATATCTCCTAAGTAAGGATGAATTTGTGAATGAAAAAAGATTTAGAATCCGACCCAATTCGATTTTGGAATAATTGATGTGAAAGTCAGAAGAATTTGGAAGTGCCCATAATTGCTCTTCCATAAGCCAGTGGAAGTGAAGCAAATTTCTTTGCTTTCCTACATAAGCCCTTTTGGTGAAATTATTATAGTCATTTTCTTCAATGACATCTAAGATTTGTCTATACAACAACAATGATGCCCACACTGGCCATCTGCTTGCCTCCTTTAGCTCCGCAACCCCTTTTTCGGCCTCATCAAAGTACATTCTTGCTCGTTTTATTTGATTTTTCATGAAATTTTTCCATTTATCGCTCACTTGTCCTCGAAATATTTCGTCTTCCGATATCCCTGCCGAGGCAAGTTCATCCTGTGGAAGATATATTCTTCCTCTCCTACCACTGTTAATTTAATTATTCAAATTAAATCTTCAAAATGAGCATGAAGCTTATTATTGTCACTAAAAGTAATGATCATGATGATGCTAATAACTCAGTGCCATTGAACTTACTCTTCCCCAACATCTCGGAGTATATTAGTAAGTTGATTAGCGATTCCGAGGGCCAATGCAGCACTATAGACGGTTTCGATGGATGCCTTTGATTCGGATGCGATTCCCATTACCGGAACACTCATTAGTCCGACCGTCCCAGCAACATAGTAGCAGTATAGATAGAGTTCATCAGAGTTGTTATATCTGGTTTTCAATAAATCTAATCAGATCCCTTCTATCATGTCCTTGAAGGGCTGCACAAACAAAATTCATTAATTTGTTGATATAGTTCCAAATCCCAAACATGGCTATGCATCTAACCTGAATACCAAGAGGGTAGTTTGAGACAGTATGAGATAAAGCAGCATCAAACAAGTCATAGGGACGACCTTGAAAGATGTTATGTAATCTTTTCTCCAAAGTGTCAAGAGCCCTTGGTGTAATGTGTGAAGCATTTGGTCCATCTACCCGCTCATCTGTCCTTCTGCACCAAACTGCATAGCAAAAGGACTGGATATTTTAACAAACACTTTCTAAACATTCACTAAAAATCTCGGGTTTTTATCTTTTTAAATATTTGTATTTGACACATATTTGAATATGATTATAAAGATACGATCTTTAATCAACCATCTAAATACATATAAAAACACTAAACATATATATGTATATATATCAAACAGATACTCAAATTTGATACTCACAATCAATATTCTTGATAACATAACATTTAGCAACATCCCAAATAGCCCCAAAAGAAAAACATTACACACCGTAAATCGCCAAATAGCCCTCCGACGTACTGATGTCATAAGCAATGTACCTTCAAACAACAACAAACAGTCCCTTCCATAAATTGGATATGGAGAAATCTTAATCAAAATGTTTTGTTAAAATAAATTTTTGAGTTTTTCTTTTTTTCAAATTGTTTTTTTTTTTTAACAGATTTGATGAAAGTACCATTAGAAAAAGTTAACGGGATGATGTGGAATTTCATATGTGGAATATTTTTAATGAGATGTAATTTATTGCTTAGATAATCCAATAAAATAATTATACGTGGATAATAATAAAATAAATAAATAATTCATGAAGTTGAAAAAATAGCTCTTAATTTAAAGAAAATAAACATAATTATCTAAAAATATGCTTCAAAATAAATGCATACATGTATTTTTGGTTTGATTTATTAATTATCTTTTTGAAACCTTTTAGTAAACAAACCTATGCATTCATTTTGAAATATTTTTTAGATAATTATATTTATTTTCTGTAAATTAAGACTTATTTTTTAAATTTATGTATGATTTATTTATTTTTATTATTTTTAAATGTAATTATCTTATTGGATTACCTAAATAATAAATTACATCTTATTAAAAATATTTCACATCTCCCGTTAATTTTTTAACGGTACTTTCATCAAATCTGTTAGAAAAAACAGTTTGAAAAAAAAATAAAAGTTGATTGTCAAAAAAGGCTAAAAAATATAATTAGGGTTATTTTGACAAAATATGTGAACGTTAATGACTAAATTTTTCATTAAGCCTAATTATTTCACAAACAACTTTAAAAATTGACATGCCTCTTTTTTTAATATATATATATATATATATATATATATATATAAAATATTTTACTAGTTTCTTGTAGAACACTTGTTAACCTTCTAATCCTATTTGTAGAGTCTAAAAACTCCACTTACAATATTAACACTTACAATATTAAATAATTTTACATATATTGAATCCATTTCCTAAAAAAAGATAATTAATTATTTTTAAAAATTTAAGCTAATAGAAAATATTTAATACACATTCTCAAGTGAAAGTTGTGTAACTAAGGTGTTTTGTACATTTCTATTAAATATCAAATATTATTAAAAATCTAAGAGGATGTGAGTTTGAATTTATTGAAGTTAATTATCTTCCTATTTACAAGTTAGGAAGAAACTATGAGTAGTTCTAGACATTATTTAATATATATATATATATAGTTAGAACTTATAATCTGATTGTTCGATATATATATATATAATATTTTAAAGTTTAAAGTTTAAAATATAAATATCTTACTAAATAAGATTTTTAATATTATTCTGGAATTATTAATAAATATACTTCCAATTTCAATTGAAGGTAAAACAATACGTACCCACGTAGAAAGTCTTGGCATACTCAGCACAGACTTCACCACACCTCTCATAAGCTTCATTCAACAGATCCCAATCTTTGCATCCTTCGTTTGGCCTCTGTTGTTTAACCAAAGCGGCTTGCTTCAACGCCACCTCATGTACCTTTTCTTCTGAATATGCTCTTTCCGCCGTCGATGAGATCAGTGGGACGCCGGTCCCGAGTTTCCGACCAAATCTCTTCCTTGGTGGTGGTATCAAATTCTGTTTGGGAAATGTCACCCAAACAACACCACCCGCCGCCATCGCCCGATGATGTTCTTCAAAGCTGAATTTGTTTTGTTTTTAAAACATTCATGGAGGAAAGAGGCACACGTAAAACACGTCTTCTTCTTCTTCTTCTCACCAAAAGCGCATGTTTCCCAACATAACTGACACCATTATATTGTTTGCCTTCACAATATATATACAATTTCTTACGTCTTACCATTTATCTATTTAAATATCTTCTACTTCATACGTGGATGAAAGAAACAGATAAAATTAATTTAAATTTATACAAGTATTAAGTGGAAAATAAAAAAAATATTCAAAATTCGTGTTTTTATATATATTATAGTCGATATAATCTTAGTAATATATTGCTTTTATTATATATTAGATTTATTTATATTTTTTAATGAAATAAATATTAAATTAACTCATAACATTAATTTAATTTAATATTTCATTATAATATATTATACAAGTATGTAACTGCATTATTAACTGTCTTCTAATGAAAAAAAAGACGGTAGAAACCGTTCCCTCTAAATGTTAAAATTTAGTAATTTAGTTCTCTAAAAAATTGGTGAAATGTACTTCCTGTCCATTTTGAAACTAGACAATTAAAGACAATTAAGCACGACGTCAATATTTTCTATCAGTTGTACAAAATTTGATTGGAATAGTAAAATAAAAAAATATTAGCCTTCAACGTTTACATAAATATTTGTCATTTTAACCTTAATTCTAATAAATTTAATAAATTTAGCATCAATATTTACATATTTATACAAATGTTGCAAGACATATAAGTTAAGTTAGGACCAAATCGAAAGAAAATGTAAACTTTGAGGGCTAAATTTATTATTATACGAATTAAAATCATGTACAATTGATGGAAAACGTTAACGTCGTGATTACTTTCAAATTTTAGAGAGATATGTTTTTGAGAGGGATTAATTTGACAATTTTGAAATTAAAAGGGATTGGAGATTTTTTTTTAAATAAAAGAAAAACTTTGGTATTTTTTTTAATATAAGCGAAGTCGTAGCTTAAAAGGGCTGCCTTCCTTATTTTACCAAGAAAAGAAAGTCGTAGTGATTATGATTGCATGAATTAGCTAGACTTTATTATTGCAATTTAATTTACTTTAATTAGTTAGTAGATTAAATGTCATTATTTATGGTAGAGATAAAGGGAAAATAGGTTAAATTTTAAAAATAGTTTCTGTATTTATTGATTTGTGTGGATTTTGTCCCTTTATTTTTATTTGCTTAAAATTTGTTTTTCTTTTTCTTTTCGATTGGATCATTTTCAGGTACTCTGTTAATTTTTTCATTAACTCTACTAAATTATTATGTATAATCATAACTTTTAACCCTAAATTTTTACAATTTTTACCAATTTGACCCTTACTCTTTTTTCTTTAATTATAGAAATTTATAAAAAGTTAAAAAAATTATAGAAAAATTATAAAATTTTCCCAAAAGTAACCACAAATTAAAGATAGAAAAACATCAAAAATTACTATTAATTCGTTGTTACTAGAGATTTTAACATACTATTTTCATGTAGCAACAAGTATCATCAATATTTATATAAAAAAAATCATAAGAAATTTAACGTTCATGAATATAAATGTTAGTAAATGATATGATATATTTGCAAACCGCAAACTAGCTACGCACTTATCATTTTGGGTCTTGTATTATTTTATATCCTAGGGTTTCTTTTCTTCTTTTGCTCGTCTTTACTTTGATTGGGCATGTGTTGCCTCTATCACGTGGAAACTCAAACGACATTTCATGGTTTATAACAAATATATTGACTTATTGTCTGAATAAATGCCATACATTGACTCTTACTAAAATGAAGACGTGGCTCAAGCTTATTCCTGACCCATTAAAAGAGGGGATACATGTATGGATAGTTGAAATTTATTAAAGCTCTTAATTTTTAAGTTTGAAAAAATTAGTCGACTTGTAATAACGTTTTGGATGGGATCCAAACATTTCTGGGTTTAGATGTCTTTATTATGTTCGAAGATCTATCTTTTTTCTTCGAAACAAATTTTGAATCATTACGGAAATTACAAGTTTTGGGATTATTACGGAAATTACAAATTTTGGGCTTTTAATTCAAGTTTAAATAATATTGAGTTCGACTTTTAGGCTTAACTTTTATTATATATGAGCCTAATATTGTATTTATTATGTTTTGTTATTTTATTATTTATTTATTCCTAATTTTGGATTTTTTTAAATGTATTTTAAGTTATTTAGGAATTCTATGTTTCTTATTAAATAAAAAAGTTTGGTTTAAAACTACTTATTGTTTAGATTAATTAGAGTTTGAATATAATCACAAGTTTTATTTGGATGTACTTAACTAAGCCTATATAAAGACCTTTTAATTGTTCATTAGATACACAACTATTTTTTTTTTGTTCATTAATAAAATTTCCAACTCTAGGAGTTAGTTTATTTGTGCAAGATTGATTTCTTATAATTTTTAGAAACGGTTTTCTTCTCAATTTTCTTCAAGAAGTCGTGGGAATTCATTCTTCATCCTTCAATTTACCAAGGATTATTTCTTTAAGATTTGATTAGAGCCTTTAATTGAGTTTGCTGAGGTTTATATCTCAAAGGGTTCAATTGGACACTTATCCATTTATCTGTAACACCCTTCGCAACCCGATCGTCGGGTTTGAGTTATGGAATGCAACAGTCATTGTTGGAACAACTATAGACAACTATCACTCAATTTAAGTATAAATCATACAAACATAATAATTTCAATTGATAAACATCAAATACAAACTTTCTTGATCGGGTCTTATATGAGCCTACGAATGCTCTGAAGTTAACCCAAAATCGCAACGTGAGGAGTTCTTTGTCGCAACGTGATCGTTTGTTTTTCCTCGTTGAGATGACGAGGTTCCTTGTCATGTCGTGGTCCAAAACCCAGATCTCATCGCGACGACCACTACTTGACTTCGTGACGTGGGCTCTATTTTTGACACAAAATAGGCCTTTTGGTAACTATTTCAACCAACTAAACCATTATACAAAGTTGGTGCATTTTTGCATAACATTACCAGCACAAGAATATGCCAAGACACATGCCAAACATATATTTAACTATTTCACTACAGCAAAATTGACTTTTAGCGGGCTTTTTTTGCCTTTAGCGGCGCTTTTACAAACCCCGCAAAAAACGCTGCTAAAAGTAATGCCGCAAAAATTTGCGACATTTATATGAAAAAAACGCCGCAAAGATCAGGACTTTTAGCGGCACTTTTTTAAAAAACGCCGCTAAAAGTCATAAAAAATAAAAAAAAAATTAAAAATTTATAAATAGATACAAATGCAAATCTCATCATGGTTTTTCTTTCCCTGCATCTTAAAAATGTGACTGCTAAAATTGCATTTCACAATCAACTAAATATCCAAAAATCTAATAATTCAATTACACTCGAATTGCAAAAAAAATAACAAAAATTCTAAACAAAATTGAAACAAAATGTGAAATAAGTTCAAACCCTTACAACTCAGTTCTGGACAAAACTGCAGTCAACAGCAATGTATAATAAAGAAAAGCATGAAATAATTTTAGTGCTTTGAAATGAGCATTCCTACATTCAATCCTCTTCCTCTGAATTAGCACCAGCAGCGGCATTAAGGGTGTGTAACTGTTCAATCAACTTAGCTTTCCTTTCCTCGTATGTTAGCTTCTTCAAGTTGAACCTGCAACAGAGAACACAAAAATGGTAAGAGATTAATAAACTTTAATACAAGTTTTAATGGCATTCACACATGTTGCACTGCACTGAACACTGACCTTTTGTGATTAAATTTGTTGAGCTTCCATATAATTTTCTGGATAGCTCCAGAGAAGTAAACAATAGGTAAGATGATAACAAAATCAGTGTAAAAGATTTTTAAGCTAATTCTATGGGAGTTGTATCTGTTGAGTTAACTCATGTAAATAAATAATACACAAACTCTTAAACCAATTTAGACTTTGAGAATAATTCATTATTATATAAACTATTACCAAAATCAAAGTCTAATTAGTGGAAGAGAGTGTGTGTCTGTGAAAATTAAAATCAAAATCAAGAACATTACAGTAGACATAAGAAATTACCCAACCGAATTTTAATTTAAAAAATAACATTCTTAAGTATCTTATTGTGAAAATTTTATATCAAATATTTTAATCAAAATAATCAAACTTGAAATTAATTTGAAAAGACATAACAAATTAGATTTCTTTATTGAGAAATTATAAACATTATTTATAAACCGAATATTTGATTCAAATCCTGTCAAAAAGACATGTCTTAGAAAATTTTTAAACTCTTTTTCTTATGTCTTAAATTTATAAATTTATAATTTTTAAACATGTCTTAGAAAATTTATAATTTATGCCAAAGAAACATATGCAACAAACACTTCAGAAATTAAGAAGAAATAGCAAGAGATAAAATTAATCAAGTGGCAGACTTAGTATACCTGTAATCCCCAGGCAAAATGGGTATAATTTTCCTAACAGGCCACATTATAGAATCTTCCATAGCATCCCGAATTGTCTCCTGTACTTACAAAATTGAAAGACACGTAGTACATCAGAACCATATCTCATCATAATTTAAACTCTCAGTGGCTGAAAAACCAGTGACAAATTCTATGCAAACAATACTTCTTTAAGCAAAATACCATCCGTTACACATTTATGAAATTCTAGCTCACAAATGCTTGCTAATATACAGGATTGTTCAATATGCCTTCATATTTAATGGAAAGAAATTGTGTGAAATACATGCATATTCGTTTTGCATTCAAATTTCAACATATATGCATTAGAGAAATGCCAAGATAATAAAGAAATAAGAAGGTTTCCTCTAAAAATTAAGATGATAGGAACTTCCAACACCTAGAATTAAGATGGCAAATAGTGAAAAGTTTGTTCCATTTTCTTCCAAAAAAAGGTCCCACCAAATAGTGACTACATTTAAATGCAATAAATAATAATCCATTAAAGCGACTCCTACGATTACAATTGAAACAAGTAAAGAAACGCAATTACTAGTATCTCAGTCTCTATCTCCAACAGAAATGAAAACGTTTGCAGCAGCAAAATATTCTAAGAATATAATTCGAAGTTTACATGGCATGGAAGAGACTAAGAAACTCTGCAACTCTGCAACTCACAAAATATTCTAGTTCGAACTTTGCAACTCTGCATACTGGAGACTGAGAAAATCACAACAATTTAAAACATTAATGATTCGATAAGACCAACAGTGGAATCCATGAACAGAAAAGAAATGCAGCCAAAAATGCTATGATCCTCAATTAGAACATTAATGCAACAGTTCCCTAAATTCAGGGAACAACCTTAATGCAAGTTGAAAAGAGGCAATAGTTCACCTTTTTCTTTGTCCTGAGGCCTATTGCCAAAGTTCCTTAGAGCAATGGAGAAAGGACTATGGTGTGCCAAATCAGTCTGGAAAAATGCACAACATAAAAATATTGTTAATTAAACTTGTTTAATCCATCACCTGATTGTTAACTAAAATGCACTGTACATGCACACACTAAGAATGATTGTTAACTAAAATGCACTGTACATGCACACATAATATATCTCTTTCAGGCAATTCATCAAACACCTGATATTATAACATAATATATCTCTTATTCAAATACTTCTGCTCCAAACAGAACCAACAATTAAATCTATACAAAATCGCAGCCCCAAAATATTAATTGAGCTAATGTTCCCCAAATTTCCAAGTCTATCTAAGCGCCAGACGCGTGTACCACAAGAAAAAATAAGAGCAGGAACAATAGAGATTACTGATATATAACTATTAGTTCTCTTTTTAAGAATTTATTCACGTTGCTTAGGAGAAATGGCATGTTCTATCAGGGGTAGAACGGAAGAAAGAGAATAGTCTCAGTTGAATATTATAATAGAAAGACCTACAGCTGTCTTACATTATAATAAGGTTGTCGACCAGCAGTGCAAGGTGATGTTTCTGTTAAACCAATCCATTCTGCACTTCCAGACCAATTGCCTGCACCTACGAGCCATCATAAAATAAGAGATAAATTGACTAGTAACCTTTTCATTTGAAAACTAAAAACATATTAGCATCTAACCTCGTAAAACTTTTCAATATGCGTTGGCAAACTTCCACTCCGCTTTTGGCAGTCTAGAGTATGATAGAAAATAATCAATAAAACCCAGAACAGAAATAATAGAAATGCTGAACAAAGAAAAATAAACGGAACATACCAACAAGGATCTTTGCACATAAAAGTTGCTGAATTAGTATGAGCTTTGAGATTAAGTGCCACAAAAGTTGCTGACATGAACCCAGCTACACCGGCAATTACCCATCTGAAAATTTCCAAGGGGACAACGGATAGACACTGCAATCAAGTACAAGCAACAATAAGTTAATGTTGTTCGGATAATAGGCCTCACTTTAAAGAAATCTCTAAAAGTCCAGGCATTAGCTTTAACAGTCTAACAATGGCAATCCAAGCAGCTAAAGAGAAAGCGAATGCAACTAAAGTATCCACCAAGAACCACGTAAACAAAAACCCTGAAATCTCCTTCTCAAAACCCCTAATCCGCGGTGACATAACCGAAAAAGGCATCAACTTTAACTTAACAAAAAGCTTGAAAAACGAGTAGTGATCCTCAATTTCTCTGAAATGCCATAATCCAAGAAGCTGAGTCACCGCGTCTCTTACCGCCCATTTCATTAAAACGAACCCAGTGAGTCTTTTTAATCCCACTTTTGACCCATCCAAAAAAGCCCCAATAAAGGAAACAAACCTTCCAATCAAGTCAATAGAGCACCTTAAAACCAACTATGGCATAAATCAAAGTTCAGCTCAATCAATCTAATTTAAAAAACTCTAAACCCTATTAAGCATTAATCTCCTAATCAAATGTAAACACACAAAATCCACATCAAAGAATCCATAAGAAACATCTAATTTCAATGATAATAACAAAAGAAAGAAAGAAACTTTACCAAAAAAAAGGCGGGGGGACTTACTAAAGAGTATCAGGTGGTCCGATAATTGTAACACTCCATTCAAAGATATTGTTTTCATTAACCAATCCGGCCGAGAACCCATCAACTGGATTCTTACAAAGATCTGACGAAAATACAACAGATCAAACCCCCCCAAAAAAAGAAAACGCCATTGAAATGAAGCAGCAGAAGAAAATCAAAGATTAAAAGAAAAAGAAGAAAACGTGAAAAAAGAATAGACGAACGTGTGTGAGAGGGAGAAGAGATTTTGCCTCTTTCAATTTTTGGGAATGAGCGGGATTTTGTTTCCCGTTTTTGATGTAAAAATTAATAGCTTTTTGTGGCGTTTTTCAAAAAAACGCCGCTAATTCTCTAATTTATTGCACCAGTTTATCTCAAATTTTTGCAGCGTTTTGATAAAAAACGCCACTATTATTCAATTTTAAAATTTTTTTCTATTTTTAACATATATTTTTCTTTTTTTCTTTTAAAATTTTTTTTCTGAGATTATCATTTTTTGGAATTTTTATTTTTAAAAATTTTGAATATTGAACTTTTTAACTAAAATATGGGCTAAAATATTAAATTTTAAAATTTTAAGTTTTTAATTTTTAAATTTTAAATTTTAAATTTTTTTGAAGTTTTATATAATTTTTAAATTAATATATAAAAAAATAATATCATGTCATGTGGATTACCTTGTAGGTTTTCATGTCAATATCATTAAAAAATTAATTTTATAATTACATTCCTATTAAAAATGATATTTAACATTTTTTAAAAAAGTGAGAGGTCTTGGTTCAAAAAATAATAATCAAATTGATAAAAAATATATAAATATTGAAAGTTAAATTTAAATATTTATGTATGCAATATATGAATAAAAAAATGATGTTAATTATATCAATATCTAAATCAAATTACAGTTCATTTACACACTTACACACTAATCCAGTACTACTCTTCATGTATGCTTTTGGGGTAAAACCCATTTTGATATATATTCTTTTAAAATAATAATTTATATTTATCTTATTTATATTTTTATTCTAAATTAAAATCCAAAATAATACCATAAACTCGATACCTTGAAACTTAAACCCGAAACTCTAACACATAACCCCAAACCCCAAATTATATAATGATAAATTTAATATTAAAACTCATATTATCTCTTTTACAATTATATAATAATTTATTTAATATATAAATTAAAAAACTGAACCCCAAACCCCAGTATATAACCCCAAATCCAAACTCCAACCCTAAACTTTAACACATAACTCCAAACCCAAAACTATATAATGATAGATTTAATATTAAAATTCATATTATCTCTTTTACAATTATATAACATATAAATTAAGGATAAAAATTATAAATCACAAATTATAAAACAATAAACCCTAAACCACAAATTATAAATCGCAACCCCTAACCCTCTAAACCCTAACCCATATCACCTAAACCCTAAACAACAATACATAAACTAGAAACCTTTAACCATTAACCCCTAAACTGCTAAACCCTTAAACCCCTAACAACAAATACTTAAATTACCTTAATACCGCTAAACACTAAGATCTTAAACCTTAAACACTAAACTCCAAATTAATAATAAACTTTAAAACACTAAACCCATAACCCAAAACAACAAAACCCTACACCATAAAATTAACATACTAAACATTAAACCCTAAATCAATTTTAACAGCTTTGTAACTTAACATATAAAAAAAATAGTATCATGTCATGAGAATTACCTTGTAGGTTTTCATGTCAATATCATTAAAAATTTTAATTTTACAATTACATTCCTATTAAAAATGAGATTTAATATTTTTTAAAAAAGTGGAAGGTTTTGGTTCAAAAAATACGAATCAAATTGATAAAAAATATATAAATATTGAAATTTAAATTTAATTACCATGGTCAACTCTTTTAGGAATTAAATTGTTGAAAGTTAAAAATATAGATGGGTATCGTATGGTCTAATATTGTTGAAAGGATTTATTTTTTATTTATTTTTCATCAACATTATTCTTTTAAGTATGGTCCACATTAGTTGTTTAGATTTCATATAAATGGCATTTAATTATATGTATACACCCAAATTTTGGGATTTTGGGACTAAACCATTGTTCATGTATGATTTTGAGATTTAACCCATTTTGATATATATATATATATATTAAATAATAATTTATATTTATCTTATTTATATTTATCTATATTATAAAAAAATCCAAGATACACAAATTAAGAAGTTCACCATATTTACCCTTAAACCCAAAAAATAAGAACTAAACCTTAAATCTTAACTATGAAAATATAATTGAAAACAAGAATAAGGAAAAAAAATATGAAAATTAAATCAGATCAAATCGAAACGAGTCCCTACACAAAAATAACTACTCAACTTTTAGCGGCGTTTATGGAAAAATGCCACCATTGCTCAGACTTTTAGCGGCGTTTTTTTACAAACGCCGCTAATGTATAATATTTGTGGCGTTTTTTCAAAAAACGCCACTAAAAACGCCGCTAAAACCATGTTTTGCTCTATTGTTTTCTCAATCAACTAGACCAATATGCCACAATTTGGCATCAAATCATTTCAATTCAACTTATATAAATTCAATTATACATATAGCCATCTCACACCATCATTTAATCGTATCATTCATGCTCAAATATACCATATCAAGTATCACACCTATAGTTTCAAAATGTTACCAAAACAACATGTTCAAATAAGCTTTACTTTACCAAATATTCAAACATTAGAAAGGTTCAACAATACTAACATCTATATTACCAAAAGCATAACTCCAATTTACATGCCACAAAATTGAGATTCAAAATTATTAAAAGACTACCAGATCAATGACATGGTATTCTTAGATTCTTGTAGATCTAATCGACATGTTCCGCAAGATGGCAATCTACAAAAAAAAAGAAGATAATGGGGTAACCATTTCGAATGCTTAGTAAGTGTTGGGAAATGTGTCTATATTGTAGTAAACATGTAATTGTTTTCTATGTATTTGAACGATGAATAAATAAATAAAATTAATTTCACATTTTACTATTATATCTTTTATGTTTTTGTCTTTCATGTTCTGCATGCATAGCAAAACTTGACAAACAAATATTAGTCTATTGGTTGTCTAAGTTCAAACTGATGATAAGTGGCACTATAAGAACGTTTACATTGTAAGAAAAACAAGTTACTTTAGTAGATAATCTAAACAAACCCGTAATCCCATAAAAGAATCAAAGTGAGCGTTTGATTCAAATACTTAGAAGGATTATTATGTCGTCTATAATTCCAATTGTGGAAATAGCTAGTCTTGGCTATCGGAGCAGTTGACTCCATGGGTAAAGACATAGATGTACTCATTGGAAGAATGATACACTGGACGAAACCCAAGTTGAATTAATTTTGAATTCGTTTGTGAATTAATTCACTTGTGACGTTCATGATATGATTTACCTAAATCCTAAGTTAGTTACTAACTATGCGTATGTAACTCATGTGCTTTGATATAAGTGGAGGCTTGTGCTTTAAAAATGATTGAGCCCATAGACGGTATGTTGGGCACATGACTTATGTATAGCATGGCTTTACTAGCAACAATGGAATTCATAGCTCGATTAAATAGTTAACGATATCCTCTCATTGGCATTGTGTGGATTGATAAAGATGGAACGTGGCTACGGTTTAGTCATTCTCGAACGAGTAATTTATCACATTCGCTTGCTGACAATGATCATATTACTTATTAAGAAGACACAATTGTGACAATAAGATAAAATAAAATTGTATTGAGTGAACAGATTTAACTAAATAGAATTAAGGATATCATATGAGGGTAACACACATATGACGAGGTCAGTCGACAAAGCAGTTGGATGATTTGCTTTTGTAAAGAGTATACAATAAGGAGTTTTCAATCACGGTACTTCTTGTGGATTGACTCCATGATTAAGTAATTATGAATTATCAGAACAATACTGTTAGAATTAAGTGACCCAAATTCTTATTTAAATAAAATAAGATGGAAAATAAAATAAAAGTAATATCCAAATAGAACTAGACTTCTTTTATTTTATTTTAGAATAAGGTTTTTTAAACCTTATTAAACTCCATCTATTTTATATTGATTAGGATAAAGTGTTTCAATCCTAATAGAATATGGCTTTACAAGCCTATAAATAGACATAGTCTATTCATCTTGTATTGATTCGAATTTTCGACATAGTGAATTTTCTTCTCCTCTGCCCGTGGTTTTTTTCCCGAAAGGGTTTCCACGTAAAATCTGTGTGTTCTTTATTTTTATTTTATTTTTATTTATTTGTTTGAGATATTTTGTCATTACCGACATTATATTTTTTCACAAATACTTTTGGACATAATTACAATTGCTAGATCCTAATTGTATATGTTATATTGGTCCCTCTGCTAGCTCAACAAAAGCTCGATCAGACTGCATTTGAATTAGAAGAAAATTCTACAACTTTGGAAATAATTTAATTGAGTTGATTTATTTAATGTAAAATTAAATTAGATAGTCGTGAGACTTGTTCAACTAGAAAACTTGGTTAAAGAATTTTCTTGAAACATTAATCTAGAAATTCTTAGTGATTTTTGGGAAGACTAATTTTGATCAAGTAAAATTAAATTAATCAAATTAATTAAAATTAATATGATATTTCTAGAAATTAATTTTCAAGTTAAACAATTAACCAATGGGTAATTGGATTTGAGATTAAAAATTGGACTCGAGAATCAAAAAGCGAGATTGAGACCCAAAACTGTTCGAGCTGGGCTCAATAGTGAAATCGGACTGGTCGGGCCGTCACTGGCCTAGATTGAATCAGAAACAACCGAACAGATAACAGTCGAATCGGCTTGGGGTGCCACAAAGGTGTCGCACTTGCAATGCCACCACTAGACACGACGACATTTCGATGGCCGGTGGGTGGTCCTTCGACGGTTGAGTAGTGAAGGAATCACACTCCTACTGGGACTCTACTGGATAATTTGATTTCAAATTAACTATTCCAAAAATAAGATTATTTTAATAGATTTTATATGTAAATATAATTTACTACTTATCTTGATAGTATTATATTAAATTAATATTAAAGTGATTATCTTAATATTAAATTTAATTTATAAATATTCTATTAATTTAATAGATTTGATATTAAATTTAATCTAAAATTTATCTTGACAAGTATTATATTAATTTAATATTAAAGTGATTAAGTTTAATCATAGTTAAACTCTCTAAACTCTCTCTATATAAAAAGAGTCATGGGTCATTATTTCACAAACACTTGAATTCAAGAGAAAGTTGTAGAGCGAAAATTCTCTAAGAAATTATTTCAAAAGATTTCTAGAGATATTTTTCTTATTTACAACTTAGCCCAAAAGTTTGGAGAAGTTATAAAATTACCTAACTAGTAATTTTGTGGAAAATTTTCTGATTCGAAGCGAGCCCACACTCAACAGATGTGAGCTTGAGGATAGTGGAGAATACTTGGTCAAAGCGTTCATCCTAGACAAATAAAAAATATACAATTTTGATTAAGTGTTTATTACTTTAGATAATACAACCAAATTCTAGTTTTGGAAAAAAAAAATTAAAACTCTAATTTTCCTCAAATATATTTTTCGATGCGTTTTCCAAACCCGTTTTTTCCAATAGTAAGTCCATAGGCATTAAATAGAAACTTACCTCATTTTGTAATTAAACAACTTAGCTTGGTAAAGTTTTTCCTAAACATATTCACACATAGCAATAAGGTGAGTTTATCGTATAGTCACATTAGATAGTAATTTAAACATATACCAAGTCAGTTAACCAATATTAATTTTTCAGTACTATATGCATAATCAATTCAACATGTAGCCATTTTAAATATCAAATTCATAACATGCACAATTATCTTGTTACACCAATTATCCAAGTTGAATATATATATATATATATATACATACAAACATTAGGTTACCCGTCCAGGTTAAACCTTTAAAATAACATCAGGTTACTTGTACGAGCTAAACCTGTGTCCTAATTATCTCTGAAATATTAATTGCTTGTCCAAGCTGAACATATAATCATGTCAAGTTACTCGTCTGGGCTAAACCTTTAAAACAACATCACGTTACTCGTTCAAGTTAAACCTGTGTCACATTTATCTTCGAGTCCATAATAAATGCTGGAGCTCGGTAATCATCGGTAATCAATTTGTATCCATTTGTATGAGAAATTTACAAAGTTTCATCAGGGTAATTCTAAGATATAAGTTCATATTTATTTATTTATAATATAGCCCAATTCTCACATTTGTACTAAATTGTAAACATTCCAAATTTCAATTAACAAGCATATATTTATAAATCAAAAATTAAAAAATTAAAAAAATAATTAAACCATATGAACTTACCTCACAAAGTCAGCAGACAAGTTGAATCATAAGGACTAATTATTAATTTTGGCTTTTCCTCGATTATTCTTGGTTCGGTTCAATTCTTGATCTAAACAGTAATTCGATTACATTTATCAATACCAAAAATTTTATAATATCCCCTATTATGCATGAATCAATCCAAATTGATTTTTCAAATGCCCCTAAAGTTTTTCATTTCATTCAATTTAGTCCCTAAAACTGAAATTGCTATAACTTTAAAATTTGAGCCTTGATTTCGAAACTGATCTTAATTACATCCTTCTATAACTTTCTATTATAAAAAATTACATAAATATTTCATAAATCTCAAAATTTATACACTTGACCATATGTTCAAAAACTAGCAATTATACTTTACAAACTAGTCTTTTTTTCACTTCTAAGCTTAAAATCTAACAATTTATACCAATTTCATCAAGTATTCATCAATGGAAACTTTTAGAACATTTAACAGTTTTGCAAATTAGTACACAGGTTAACTAAATCAAGCTCTCGAGACCTCAAAAACATAAAAATTACAAGAACCGGACTTGTATACTGACCAAATCAGAAGAATAAATGCTTAAGATGATAAAGAAAATGGGTTCCTAGGTTTCTTTGTAGTTTCAGTTGAAGAAGAAAGCAAAATAAAATATGATAACAGTTCATTTTACCTTATATACCGTAATTAACTTATAATTGATACTAATTAGTTTAATAGATAATTAATTAATTATTAAGCTTACTTATCAAATTTACTTACTTACAACTATACCACTATCGTATAGTCAAATATTAGTGGTCCGATTGCTCAATTGGTCCTCCAATTAATTAATCAAGCTTTATTTCAATTAAACATTAATTAATTAGAGCCTAATAGCAATTAGCCCAAAATTTAATTGTAACCTCACCAACCTGACCTAGACGTTAGGCCTAAATCTGAGAGATTAGATTAGCCACTGGAATGCCTAGTAGCGGCTAGGGTTTATAAAACAGTCATTTTAAAATATTAGTTTATTTTGGTAGAAAACTTTAGTCTATTTTCAGAAAAAGTTTACAAGTTTATCAAAAACTAATTTAGCTTAGCTTTCCTACATAATGGTGACTACTTTTTGCAAACTTAATTAATTTTTAGTTTATTTAGTACTTAAAAATTTATGATCTTCCAACGGATATATTGATATCTAAATATTAGGTTTAATAAAAGTTGTATCTCATGCAATGATAATTAAATTCCCTAATTTTAATAATCTAATCATAATTAAGGGTCATGCATGCTGAATAATCCCCAAAAAAACTTAAGTCCCATGCCAAAATTTAAATAAAATATTACACTTTCTGGATGAGGAAAATTTTCAAATAATAAATCTAAAATATTATGATAGACAAAATCAAGCTGAGTCTCTCCGAATGTTGTATCTGTGTCCTAACTTGATGGGTTATCTATAAAGATAGAGAATAAAGGGGAGTGAGATATAAAGCTCAGTGTGAGTTCAATCACAAGAAGATCAGTGGAAACAGTCGATAGGTCATATTAAATAATAACACATAGTATAATCGAAATCAAATAACAAATCAGATAATCGATTTTTAACTAATCATTAATAGTATCATAGAATTCACAATAGTAATTTCAAAATATTAGTTTTTCAATTCATCTCATCGTCACAATATCTCAATGTTCACCACTATGCATATGCTTATGAATGCAATGCAATTTCAATTATCAGAAAAGGTTCTACCCCACCGCCACAGACCGCTACACATAATTGAATAAAATTAAACACTAAAACAATTCAAGGATCATTTAAGGACTAAATGGATCAAAACATAAAATTTTGGTTAAAACTATAAAATTTGAAAAATAAGGGCACATGGCCGTGTATTTGGGCCGTGTGCAATGCCTTAAGCCGTGTGGAGGAGTTACACGGTCGTGTAGCTAGGTCGTGTGTTAATTGCAAAATCAAGGTACAAGGGAGACATAACCGTGTGGCAGGCCATGTGGAAAGCTTCGAGTTGTGTGAGATTTGAAATTCTTAGGGCTTTAGGGGGACATGGTCGTGTGGTCTAGACCCCCGTGTGGCCCTATTTCGAGACATAAATTGCCCCAATTCGCTTATAAAGGAACACACACCTGTCACCGGGATCCCGAACGACGTTCCTCGTGCTCAAATCTGGTTCGATGCACCTAAAACAGGTCCTTTAAAAGACAATTTCACACAGGTTAACGTTTGTTTTCCAAGATTTATCATGATTCAACGATATTAATGAAAGATTTGTCAAGAACCATTATAGATTGACTAATTGATTTGAAAGATTAATATCGGATAGAAATTCTATGAAATTTGGGGTCTAATTTTTAGAATGACATGTACTTACTGAACATGATGGAATTATGAAGGCTACCAACGATAAATTCAACAATCGGTAGAGAATCGATTTTTTGAGGATTTATTTGATATCGAGAGCAAAATAATTTTAATAATGGAGAGAAAATTTGATGCAAAGAAGAGGATGAAAAAGAAATATGAAAAGAAATAGGGAGAGAGAAGATAAATTCTAATTAGAATGAAAAAAAAAAAACATAATCCTAGTGTAATTAGGGAAAAGAGACTAAATAGCTAGAGTTTTCAAATTTGATGGGGCTGCATGGTAATTTTCCCTATTGTGTCGAAATAAAATGAAAGTGCCTTGAGAATGGGATGGTTTGAATCTGGTTGTGCAAAAGGAAAAAGCAAGTGCTTTAACTATTAAGCTACTACCCATTTCTTAATAAATTTCTACTCTAAATAATATTTATTTTGATACGGTTTTAATCCTAGGTTGTAGAAAATTTAAAAATAAAAAATGGAAGAGATGTGATTTGAACCTAAGATCTTTAAGGAATGTACAATCTATTTTTTATCAAGCCTAACGCTTAATTCTTGCTTATTTATTACAACTAAACCCAAATATTTTGGGGTGTGTCATTAATGGAATTTAATGACATCCACGACCGCTTGAACATTTGTAAATGGTATATTCACTATTTTGATCCCTTAGCTATTTAAAATCTATAGCGATTAAATTTTATCACTTTTATAATTTAGTCATTGTACCTTAATTAACTATTTGATTAACAAAATTAATGGAATAAAATTTAATTAAACTTTATAGTAATCTCATAAATATTAAATAATAATATTTACGATCTCGATCATCGAAAATGGGATTCCGAAACTACTGTTTTCAACACCCCTGACTTTCGGGTCGTTACACTATTTATCATATCCATCGATTTATCCGATCCATCTTGCACTTTTTATTCTATCGTTTTTTTAGTTATTTATTATTTTGAATATTTATTCTTTATTCTTAAATTTTTTATTTTAGTTATTTTCTTTGTTTTTCTTGTTTTCCTAAATCTGTTTGGTTTTTTCTTTTTAGGTCAAACCTAAATCTTTTTCCTCGAATCAAACAAATTGAATACGATCTACTTCCGTTTGCCTCTTATCAAAGGGAGTAGCCACAACATCATTTACAAACATTTAAATTTATCAACATTAAATTTCTAATGGTTTTGGTTAAATATACATGATATTTTTTGGTACAACATAGTATTTATTGTTTCTAAACAAAAATTGCAAGTTAAAATCTCTCGTAGTGATTAATAGTAATTTCTATTTTTTTATCTTAATTATTCTATAATTTTTTTAACTTTTAATATATTTTTATAATTTTTATAGTTTTTGTCAAATAAAAAAAGTAAGGGCCAAATTGATAATGTTATAAAGGTTGAGGGGTTAAATTTGTAATTATAATTAATTCTTAAATAGAGTTAATGAAAAGATCAAAAATGATGAATTCGAAAAGTAAAAAACTAATTTTAAATAAATAAAAGGAAGGAAAAGTATAGAAAATTTTAATATATATTACAAAATTTAATCGAAAATTAAATATATGTAGACCAATTAATTAAAAGAAGAAAAAAGAAAGTGCTGCATTTCCAATATATATTACAAGTTGAATGGACACTCTGAAATTATACATATGTTTTTTTTATAACTACATTATAAATAATTAAATATTTACATAATATAGATCACAAAATAATTAAAAGAAAATATAAAGAAGCAAAATAATCATATTTACATTATTTTAGAAACTATTCTCCGCGAGAATGTTGATTTATTGACGAAGACATGAAGAAATAGATTTATTATTCCATTTCAATTTATTCAAGATTAAGAAAAAAAAATTAATGTTGTATTCTCATTCCGGTATCTAGATGGAAATACCCATAAATGGTATTTTCTATAAAAAAAATATTCTTGCTTTTTTTGACGATCCTTGATACAGAAGAAAGAGTTCGGGAATTATTAAATATGGGACTCTAGGGGCGCATTCAATCGTCAAAAGGAAGGATGTGATTAAGTTCGAGGAGTCAAAAAGGTTAAGCCAAAATACCGAATGAAAGTAGATCGATTTTTTTCATTCCCGAGAAAGTGCATATTTTATCCGAATGAAAGTGCATATTGGAGTAGATACCCAAATTACTTTAAATACAAGAAGTGGATTACTTATAAGTGTTGGTGTAATAGTAAACACATATTTCATTTTTAAGAAAAGAATGCATGCCTGAATCTTGAAAATAATATTGTCGAAGGGATAGTTACGAATTCTAAACCGTAAAATAAATTAATGGTATTAATTTATAATTAATTAATTAATTAATTATGTTTAAATAATTAAATTTATTATTCCATTTCAATTTATTCATTAGATTTTTTATTGTTATTTTCATCATCATAATCATAAATAATGATGGAGGGGTGTTGACATGATCCGATACCTCACTAATATGATACAAGGTCCAAAACAATAGTGTCGAATAGGCAAGTGGGTCGCGTTATTGTGTAAGTGGCTTCAAGTCTAGTTGTAGAGGTTGGATGCTTGAATATGACTTTGCTGAAGTGCTCATCGATGGCTAGATGATTGAATAACTCGTTTGACTGAATTATTGTATATATCTTAAAGGGTAAAAATTTATCATCCCGAGTAATTTTCTCATATATGCATTGCTAAGATCATTAATCCCAAAGCTTAACCCACGAATACGGTGCATTCTCTGTCGGTCAATTCTTGTTTGGCAAAGTTCCTCTTACCATCCAAAAAATACAAGCCTTGCCATTTCAGTCCATCTCCTCCACAATTGCTGTAACGACCCGAATTTTTCGGTTATCGAAAAAGTTTATTTTCGGGTCTTCGTTTATGAAAAATGGGTTTATAAATAATTATTAAAAATATTTATGCAGTTAGATGAGTGGTTAATTAAAGTTTAATTAAGTAAATTTAGTTTAATTAGGAATAACTAGTAGAAAGGACTAAATTGAATAGAATGCAAAGGTTTGATTTAGTAAAGAGAAATAATAAAGGAATAAATTAGTAATTAGACCATAGAAATTGACATGTGTGTATTATGGATAAAATACATGTGTATTAATTTTATTGGTACAAATGTATGTTATGTATATTTACTTAATTATTAAGTAAATATTATTAATTTATTTGTTATAATTATTATTATTTGTGTAAATATTATTTTATTAAATTGTTGAGATAATGACAAGTGTATGGCAAGGATTAAAACAAGTGTATGTATTTTAATGGTATAAGTGTATGTATTTGATTGGTTAATAAAAAAGATATTTTGTAATAATTAATTAAGTAATAAATGAAATAAAAGAAAAAGAAGAATGAAAAGAAGAAAAGAAACAGATAACCAAACGTGAAAGCAGGGGAGAAAGAAGAAGAAAAAGAAAGGAAAGAAAAAAAAGGAAAAATTGAGGTTTGATGCTTGAAACTTAAATAGGTAAGTCAATTAAGTCCTTTTTACTTAATTTTGATGTTTTAAAAGCTTTGGAACAAGATTTTGAGGAAATTAAATGAATATTTTGAAAGTTATTAGATTTCTAGATAATGTTTATGTTGAGTAAAAAGAGGAATTAGGGGTTAAATTGATAAAAATTCAAGTTAGAAATGAAATAAGGATTGAATTGTAAAGTAATTCATAAGTTTTAACATTGTAGGGACTAAATTGATGAAATTTCGAAATTAGGGAAATATGCTGGAAATTTAATAGTTAAGAATGAGTTTGGACAAAGTTTGAATAGAAATGAAGTATGAATTGAGATAGAAAAAGTAAGTGAAATTAGTTAAGATTAAATTGAAATTAAAATAGAAATTGAATAGAAATTGTATTAATTAGCTATAATTTAATAGTGAATTAAAGAATATGAATTGTTTTAATTTCTGTAGTTATTGTGGTCTCGGGAATCTTGGCTAAGCAAGGAAAAATGGCAAAGACAACGGGAGTTAGCTCGAGAAAATACGGTTTGTATTTCTATAATCCGTACTTAGTCATTATTTGTTATATTTATATACATATATCAATTGTTAGTGTTAGAAGTATGATGTTACAATTGAAATAGTTGGTTTTGGCATGAAAATGAAATTGAAATTAGTTGTGTTATTTGATTTGAAAGTGATTGGATATGTTGATGATTATATTTATACATATATGAGATTGAACTATATGATTGAATTGAACTATTAAATGATTGAATCGATTTTGAATGATTTTGATCAATTGGAAAATGGAAAGAGAAGAGAAATTATACGAAAATGTGATTTGCACAAAAATGTGCTTGAATTGATAAATAAGTGAGACATGTGGCCTAAAGGCCAATGATATGAAAGTTCGACTGAAAATCTGAAAAGTGACCGATAATGGTATAATTCCGATACCCTATTAACTAGTCGGGCTTAGTGGATATAGTTGGCATGCCATAGGATTGGAAGTGTTCAGGGTTACTTCGACCTCGAGTCGATGAGACACTTGGAGTGTCATATTGCTTCGGATAGATTCGATGAGGTACTGGGTACCACTTTACTTCGGCTAGGCCGATGAGACACTGGGTGTCAAACTTTGCTTCGAACTATCCGATGAGGCACTGGGTGCCAATCTGGTGTGTTTGGTTGGATCCGTGTATCCACCTGGGTCCGAGTCAAGTTAATAGGGGTAAATATGTGAAATGATAAAATCCGAATAAATGTGATTGAGCTATTAAAAGAAAATAAGAAAGTGAATTTGATTATCTGAATCATTGAATGGAAAGTGAAAAGGGGTTTTGTAATATGAAATGTGAAATAAAAATTGTGCAATGAGATTGAAGGCATGAACCTAAGGTTCATGAATTGTTCATATTTGAAAAGTAAATTGAATAATTATATATGGATGAGAATTGAATCCAAGGTTATTATATTGTCTGAAATCTTAGTGAAAATTCATTGAATCAATTATTTGAATTATGTTGGCTTGGTATGAATTATATATATATATATATATAGTGAAAGTTATCAAGGATAGTAAATTAATATGATATAAATGAAATTGACCGTTATTAAAACAGACTAGAATGAAATATGTTGATAAGCACATAGTTAAATATAGATTATTGATTTTTGAATGGTGATTTGTGAATAAAATTAAGGAAAGCTATACCAATTAGCAAGTGAAAGAAAAGAATAAATAATAATGATTTATTAAAGAATTGAACAATTAAGTTATTGTATTTATTAAATGATTTGTACAAAATTTATATGGTAAGTAGTTGAAATTTGTCTATGAAATGAAATAGTAAATAATTGTGATTGTTATTATGATCTTGAGTATTTATTATATTATTAAATGTTCAGATTATAGAAATACCACTGAGTATACCCATACTCAGCGTACGGTTTGTTTCCGTGTGCAGGTTAATTAAAGGTAGAACGCTAAATCAGCATCCTAGGCCGATCCCAAATTCAATAAGGTAAAGTGTGTTAATTGTTAATAGTGGCATGTACCTAGGGTGTCTTATATGTATGTTAATTTGAAATTGCAATTGTAATGAATGGCATTTGATTAAGTGTTTTATACAAATAAGTTAGGTGGTATATTTGTGTATTTGAGCGCAGGGAGGCCAAGGCATGGTAGATAGCCTCACACGGCCTGGCCGGCAGGATACACGGGCGTGTGCCCTGGCCGTGCCCAATTTAATTTTTAACAGATTCAACCACGGGGTAGAGGCACGGGCGTGCCTAGGCCGTGGGCGAGCCACGGGCCAACCCCACGGGCGTGTGTTTAGACCGTGTGTGCCCTGCACCTTGATTTTAAATTTTAAGAATCACACGGGCATGAGACACGGCCGTGTGTCTCTTAGCGATAAACCGTGTGGAAGTACACGGCCTGTTCCCACGGGAGTGTGAAATAATTGGTGGCCGTGTTGGGCAAGTCAGAATGTTCCACGGCTACTTGGCATGGGCGTGTGAAAGCCACACGGCTTGGTAACACGGTCGTGCTAATAGTCACACGGGCGTGTGACGATGCTTTTTCAAAAAAAAAAAATTTATGAGTTTCGATTTGTTAGGATTCGAATCCTAACCATCCGGGGCATTGGTAATTATTTCTAAATTGATTAAATTGAATGTTTATTCAATAAATTGGCGATAATTTATATTCATTTCTGTAAAGTTCTGATAAGTCCGGTAATACTCCGTACTCGATTCCGGCGACGGTCTCGGGTATAGGGTGTTACAATTGCATGTGGTGGAGGGGGCCTATTTGAAAGCTTCTCCAACCATAATGTGTTTCACTAGATTCCCATCTACTCGTTCTTGTCATTATCCTTAGACAACAAGGCACGTATTGATACTACTAGCTTCAACTATCACTTGCTCATCGATAGCAAGATCGATTATTAAAATGACACTTTCCATCGTTATAATCACTTGCATGAAAGATGAAATGTATGTATTTCTAACCTCGATCTTTCTAATAAGGAAGAAACTTCGATATCATAATAAATTTTGTCGTCATAGATGTTACATATAAATCAACTGATGAGTCATGAACTAATTAAAATTTTGACTAAGGCAAGTGTACCTATCAATTAATAATAGCTATGATAAACAAAGATATCATTCCCACGAAAACTAAAAGTACTAGTAATTACCATTTTTTTATTATTTAACCGAATAATTCAGTAATTGATTGAAAACTAAAATTCATTAACTAAGGAACACGACAAAGAACAAAGCATGAAAATAATTGATTAACAATCAAGAAACAAGACAATACCCAGGAAAGAATTCACTTAAATTTCAGCTATCACTATCAATCTAAATTATGCAATTTCTTTACTTAAAACATTGATCCTTAATAATTCCTAAATTATGTAAATATTTCTTTTGAGCATAAGAACAACTGACTCTAGGTTAATTAATTAAAATTTCTTTCTAATTAAAACTCCTATTATCGTATTGACTCATGCTGTGGATTCCCCTGTTAAATTTGACTCTAATTCGGTTGATATATGTCGTCCTATTTTAAGGATTGCATGCAACTCCATTTAACTATGTAAGATCTACTCTTAAATAAGGTTTATTCAACCATCGAATTAAGTACATTAAACATGGAGTAATAATTTAGAAGTATTAAAACAAGAATTAAACACACATAATTGAGAACGAGAAACTAAATATTTATTGTGTAAAGTAAAAATCAAACGACAGAGTCCATCATAGGATTCATCTCCTCTATATATTTAGAAAATTAGGTCATACTTGAAAATAAAAACATTCAAGAGACAATATAACAAAAAGAAATAAAGAAACTTATGATAACTTCTTAAGAAATCAACTATAAATTTTCAATCTTGACAGAAATATGCTTTAGAGTCAGCTTTAATGGTGTTTTTTGAATTGTTTTCTTAAATATTCTCTAATGGCTCTCTCCTATCTTTTTATTTTTGTCATATATACGTCTTAGAATGCTTGAAAAACCTAAAAATCCTGATTTTCCATTGTTCGGTGTGCAATTCTGTGAAATTGACATGGCCGTATGGAATGATTCAACCCATATGGCTCCTAACTTGCTTTAAAACTCCGATTTTCTCTTGTTTTTCACTCCTTTTACTCCCAAGTGCTCTATTAAGCATTAAAACATGATTTTAAAGGATTAGGAGCATAAAATTTACAATTAACATCGAATAATCACCCAAAAATGCATTAAGAATGAGGTAAAAATATGTTACTTTTAACACTTATCATCAACACTCTTTAAACTATCTATAATGTGTCTATTGGGCTCTGGAAATTTTAAATTACGTTGAGCACAAACAACTCAATCTTTTTGCTGTTCGAAATACCACAAAAAAAACATATTTAAATTTGTAAAATCTTAAAAATATTTCTACAAGTATAATAAAAAAAATTAAATAAGTTGGAACTTTTACCATCAAGGATGTAGCTAGGGGGCTGGCAGGGGCCCCGATCCCCCTAAAATGGAAAATTTTTTATTTAGACCATTTAAAATTTTTAAAATTTTAATTTTTTAAAGGTAAAATTGCACTTTGACCCCCTAGAGATGATAAAAAATTTTGATTTAATCTTTTAAAAATTATAAAGATATAAGCTATTAAAATGGTAAAATTATATTTTTATTATCGTAAAAATTATAATTTAATTTCGACCCCCAAAAAAATTTTCTGACTTCACTCCTTTTACTATATTGACAACATGATTTGTTACGTGTTCTTCCTAAAACCTAAAACGATCACTTTTTCTCCCAAAGAGTTTTTGAAAATAATAAGGGTTTTTAAAGAGTTTTGAGAGTTTGAGAAAATATTTAGTGGGAAGAGAAGGGAAATGGGCCAAGGTATATATAGAAGCGAAATTTGACTCTTATAGTTGTCATCTTCTGTGTATTAAATGGACTGGTTGAGCCAACGAATAAATAAATTTGCAACACAAATTTCATAACTTTAAACTCGATATTCATGTGAGTTAAAGTTGTGTTGACTATATTTTGCATTCGATCACTTGTGGAATGAATAACATTCACTTTTGTGATGATTGACATTATCTTGAACTCGACACCTGACAGTGTTAAATAACCGTCAAATCAAATATTTTGAAAATACATATTATAACAAATAATAAAAGGACACAATTATGAAGTCAAAAACAACATGTTAAAATGTGTTATTAATTAGTCCCTGTACTTGTATAAAATTTAATATTAATCCATATATTTTACAAAGTTAAAAAGTCAATACTCCTATTTTTTTAAATTAAAAATGTTAGTGTAATCATTATCAACATCATCATTAGTAGTTTTCTAAGATTTGTCATTTTAATATGTATATTTTCTGTCAATTATATACTACATCATACGAGGATATTTTAATTAAAATTTTAAGTCGATAAATTTTGACAAAAAAAATATTTACTGAGATTTTAAATAAATAAAAATTAAAACTTAACACTAAATCTCGAATCTTAGCAAAGTACAGATATTAACGGCACATTTTAACCAAAACCACAATAACCCTTGACTCAAATTTATACATAAAATCAAAATCCTTATGCATTACTGGTGTTTGATACAACATCAGAAGATAGAAAACAGCCAGAATCATGAATGGAGTTATGAACTGCAATAACATCAGAATCTGAAGCTTCAAAATCGACATCATCACGGGGATTGACCGGAAAAATGATGTCCGGATAGCAATGATCGTCACCATGATTACTCTTCACTAACTCAGCATCAGCAGCTTCTTGAAGCTCCAATGCAAATCCTAGCCTTTCCATCACATCATTCATGAATGGCCGCTTCACTCCCATTTCTTGTATGCAACTTTCAGCAATTTCAACAAACACCTTTAAACACTGTGGAGCTATCTTTCCCTTCAGCTTTGGATCTATGGCTTGATGAAGTGTCCCATCAGCAATGCATTTTCTAACCCAATGAGCTAAGTTCATTTGTTCCATTGATACTCTCTTGTCCAGAGCTTTCCTTGCACATAAAACTTCGAATAGTACTACACCGAACGAGTATACATCGGATTTTTGGGTCAATGTGTGACCGCGAGCGTATTCGGGATCCAAGTATCCCCATGTGCCCTTTACACCGGTATTGAGCATGTCGAGCTTCGGATCAAGTTTCGACAAGCCAAAATCCGCGACTTTTGCAGTGAATTTATGGTCTAGGAGAATGTTGCTGGTCTTAACGTCACGGTGAATCACAGTATACTTCACCTCTGTATGAAGGTAATTCAATCCGATTGCTGCCCCATGGCATATCTTGAGCCTTTGTTTCCATGTTAGAGGTTCGTTGGTAGTGTCGTAAAGGTGATCGCGGAGAGTGCCGTTGATCATGTAATCGTACACAAGGATCATCTCGTTGTTGTCGTTGCAATATCCCACCAAAGAGACCAAGTGAATGTGACGAAGCTGGGATAGCATCTCGATCTCCGTCTTGAACTCTCTTGCACCTTGTTTCGACTCTGGATTCAAGCGTTTGATGGCCACTATTGTTTCACCATTATCCAGGAAACCTTTGTAAACATTGCCGAAACCGCCTACCCCGATAATTAAATCTTGATTGAAGTCGCTAGTGGCAGCTTTGATCTCATCTAGTGAAAACCGACGACACAATTCATCAGGCAGCGATGAGGTTTTCTCCCCGACGAATGATTTCCCTTTGGAACGATCCAGCAAGCAGCAAAAACATGATGGTTTATAGTGTGAACCATACTGCTTCATCTTTCTATGTCGCCAAATGATGATGGAGGATACTAACACAAGCACAATCAACAAGCCTATACCACCAACACCGATAAAAATAAGCAATTTCCTCTTCGTGTCTTTTGAACTCTTTTTCTCGGTGCCTTTTTCTGGCAACTTGGGCTCGGGATTTGGTCTGCCAAGATTGCCATCGGAGTTATTCAACTTAAAGACTTCTATTCCATTCAGAAGAGCGTCTGCATAAGCACTGAATTCTTTATTAGGATGCAAAGCTATAAAGAGGGAATGTTCACTCTTAATATCACCAATCTTTCCAATCATAACCATATAGTCATGATAGATTGGTTTATCTTTACCGCCAGCACTTTCGATCACATCGAATGCTGGCTCTGCGGTCTTGTTATCGATAAAGATCCGGAATCGCCTATCACTCGTCTTTTCTGGGGCCGGATCAAATTCACAGAAATGGAGTCTAACAAGGTACCTGAATCCCGAATCAACCGGTAAACTCCATGTCAAATTGTACAACAAGTTCTCTGTTCTGTTGTTTCCCATTGATCTAGCTGTTTCATATACATTAGCAGGAGCTGCGTATTCATGTATGTTAGAATAGTCGAGTTCAAGACTAGTATTACTAGGAACAACACCGCCTTCTATCAGATTAGCAATGTCATCGTACCAGTTTCGGTACATGCCAGTATCATTTGCGGCGGTGATTAATGGCCCCCCAACGTTTAAACGATGAACATTCTCGAGTGCAGTATAGTTATCAATCCAGAAACGTGTGTTAAGACCGATGAACTTAATGCCGTGGTGATCTGAAATCGAGTAATAGAGATTAGTAGGCATCGAGACGATTTCGATTCCATTGACAAAAGCATAAGAACCCTCCAAAGAGGGAGTAAAAGTTACATTGAGAGTTTGATTCTGCATCAAGCTTAAACAGAACTCTCTAATCGACGACCCTTTCCTCGAACGATCGGCAGTAACGGAAGCAGTGAAGTTATTGAGCAGTGTATAAGGGCCTACCTTGACAGAGAAGAAATAGACAGAGGTGTCAAAGCCATGGTACAGAGCAGGATTGAAATAGAGCCTGATAAATTTTTGACCAGCAGTAACTGGGAACATGTAGGTGAATTCGGATTTAGATATTCTAGCAGTCATGTAAGGCACAACATGGAAAGAGCTGTTATGCTTTTCGACACTGGCCGACACTGATTGGTTACCGGAGTCGGCAAACCACGACATGTTATCTCCGGTCCATTCACGACCATCTGGTGCTGCAGAATTGCCTGAAGTTGAAGAACCACAATCTAGAGCAATATTATCAGCAGGGATATAAATTTGTGCACAAGTGAGAATTTGCTGAAGCAAAAACAAGAGCACCGCCAAAAACAGCATCAGTACTCAATTAGGATCAAAGACTAAAAATACATCCTTTACAGTAACATAAATCTGGGGTTTTATAAATTAGTATGAAAGAGGAAGTAGGAACAAATTGTAAGTATATATTCTATTATTTCATCTGCAAAAACATATTCTTTGTTGGTCCATTCATATTGATAATGATTGAGGTCAGGCAACTCTGTCCCACCATTTAAAGTTTTCTACTTTACAACCATTTGGCATATACTAACTTTCCATTATGCTTAATTTATAATCCAACCCTTCAATTATTTTAAATAAATGTTTGTTTTTTTCCAGGCAAGTGCATGTGCTAAAGAATATTAGGAAAACGTTTTTCCCGTTGATTCTCTCATAAAAAAAAATCTCTTCTTTTTTTTTTTTTCAGATTTAAATAATCCTTTATGTTTATATTGAAAGAAAAATATAAAAATATTATTTAAAATTTGTTTTATTATTTGATCAAATATAAAGTATTTTAAACAACAAATGCACGCGATTATTTTTTATTAAGACGACCAGCCCCTCTTTGTTGAGTCAAAAATACAAAGCGAAAATAATTAAAAAAAAACAAATACAGAACGACCAACCCCTCTTTTGTGTGTATATATATATATGGCGGGGTTAATATGAGTTTTGATCAATTATTTATAAATATGGATGCATTTGAGTAGATATAAAATTTGTTAATATTTTACCTAAATCCGAACCCAGCACATGAACATCTCTACTTTTCACCAACTTTAGAAAAATATTTAAGGGAGATAAGTGTAGACGAATTTATCTCGACAAATACAATTGTAAAAACAAAATCGAGAATTAATCTAATATCTTACCTTATCATCGATCTAACTCTAATTGTCTCGTTTCTTGATCCATATATAATAAGTTTATTCAATTAAGTCAATTTCAGCACTTATATAATCAAATTTACACAATTTAATATTTTCATAAAAATTATAAAATTACCCCTAATATTTTACCCTTTTTTGTAATTTAGTCCCTAAATCCGAAATTCTAAAATTAACAAAATTTTACAATTTTCCATTCTAGCCTAATTTATTCACAACTTTATTCACAAACTAGGACAGTCTATATTCATTGAAATTTTACAAAAATTTCATGTATATTTTTAACATTTTATCAAATTAATCCTTTAACTAAAAACTATTAAAAATCACTTTACAAAATTGTCCTAATCAACAATCAACAATCAACACTTTAAATTCATCACTTAACATCAAGAATAACAAAAATTCATCAATGGTAAAATCCAAAAATTTTAACAATTTAGAAAACAGAAGTACAGAGTTAACTAGATCTAGTTGTAACGATTTTAAAAACATAAAAATTATAAGAAATAATTCAGAAAAGCACTTACGTGCAATGGTTTATTAATGGCCGAATGTTTAGCTTGAGAATGGTGTTTTTACTCTTCCATTTTCGGTGGTTCTAGCATTTTGGGAAGATGATAGTATTTTATTTTATTTTATTTTACTTAAGTTTTATTTTACTTTTAACATATATTTTAATATTATAATTAAAATATTTTACTTAAAAATTCTTACACCAGCCGCCACTATCTTTTAAAAGTGGAAATTTGTCATATTAACACTTGCAATAATAACATTTAATCCATTTAGCACAAATAACCTAATAATAGTTTACTTTTGTAACCTTTACAATTTAGTCATTTTTAGTCAATTAACTATCAAATCACTAAAATTTTTGAACCAAACTTCGAGACACCTAAATAATTACTTCGTAAATATTTATATTAAATATTTAAGAGCTCGGTTTGCAGAAACGAGGTCCCAACACCTTATTTTCGAAAATCACTCGACTTTCAAAACAAACAACTTGTCTTTATCTATTTGTTCATAAACAAAAATTTGTCAAATTCAAATTTTAATATAAAACTATAATTGACTCATATAAGTTAATTAATAATTATTACGGGCTTACTTGTTAGATTTGTGATCCCGAAATTACTGTTTTCTATACTACCGAAAAACAGGTTGTTACATTATGCCTTTATTTTATTTTACTTTATGAAAGTATAAGAGAATTTTTTTTTATAATTTCTTAAGGTTAAATCCTGGTATTAGTTCTTGTACTTTATGAAAGTTATGGATTTAGTCCATGTATTACTTTAATTTGGGCATTTTTAGTCCTTATACTTTTTGAATTTTAAAATTTCAATCCTCACCAAATGATAATTGTTAAATTCATTAAGTTTTATTATTTTTAAAATCCGATACGACAAACAAATTATCATATCTGTATGCTACGTTAGTGCTTATTTCTATATATTACTCACTAAAAATTCAGTTAATCGATTAGTGACTATCATTTGAGTCAAGATTGAAGTTTCAAAATTCGAAAAGTATAGGAACTTAAAATGGTCTAGTTGAAGAATATGGACTAGTCTACAATTGTATGCATAGTACAAGATTAATAATTGAATTCAAACAGATGACTTTAATTGCTATTGTTTGAATCAAAACTAAAATTTCAAAATTCGAAAAGTACAAAGACTACAATTGATCAAATTAAATTACATATGCTAAATCTATAACTTTCATAAAGTACATTGACTAACAAATAAATTTAACCAATTCTTAAGTTGATTTGATTATGATAATTACATGTATCTCTTTTATAAAGTAAATTTCTCTAAATTATTTCAATACGATATATCGTTAATTATCTTAGTAATTTATAAAAATTGAATTAAATCACGATTTTTTGGTATAAAATTACACAAAATCAAATTTCATATATAATATTACATATTGAACCAAAATTCATATATAATTTTAAGATTTATCTCTTCTATTTAATTGTAGTTTGAAATAATTGGTTAACAATTTATTTTATGTTATATGGATATGAGCAAATAAGAGAATTTTTGGTAAATAAACCAATTAATTCTATTTATTGTTAATTGAGTTAATATCTCTAAATTGATTATATGAAATTGTTAATTAAATTTATTTAAAGTATTGGGAGGGATTATTAGTAGTTTTAAGTAATATATATATATATATATATAAAACCTTCTTGCACGGCAAATTAAATGAAAACTTGAAAGTTCATAGGTAAGGAATAAGATTGTTAAAATCCGCTCAAAGCCTTTGTATTCATTATATATTTAAAATTTAATTTTTTTATTTTTATTTTTAGAATTTAGTTCCTCTAATTTTCAAATTTTAAAATGTAAGTTCACTTGTTAATATTGTTAAATTTTTTTCTATTAAATTTATGTCTATTACAATGTCGTTCTTTTTATTACATGGCTACTAAATGAATTTTGTTTATTTTAAAATACCACGCAAATGAATTTAACAACAAAATAAATTAACGATATTAACAATTGAATCATGCTTTTAAATTTGAAAAAGTAAGAATAATAATAAATTTTTAAAAATAAAAGTAAAGATACCGAAACTCAAATATAAAAATAATATAAAAACTCGGAATATATTTTATCCAAATAAAAATTATAAAAAAAAATGTTGCAATCTTATGGTTGTTTCTCAATTTATAAATGAGTTACTTAATTGTTACAATAGTTAAGAAGTGGCTTACTCCATCTTACACGCTCTAATGTATTTTCTTATGATTCATTATCTTCATAAAAGATTTATTATTTATAAATTAATTTTGTCGTGATTGGCAGTCTAGATTTGTTCATGGACAGATTTGAAGGTCCGTTCAAAAAATGAGAAAGTTTAGGGAAAAATATAAGCTCAAGAAATAGGTTTGGACAAAAAAATAAGACCTACTTTCTAAACAAATTGAGCATTAGGTAAATTTTTTTGGACTTGAACCCAGCTCGGCCCAAATTTACAAAAAAAAAATTGCTACTTCTTTTTACTGTTTTACCATTATTTTTTTATTGTTTTGCTATTATTTCATTATTATATTACTACTATTTTGTTATATAAATCTTGTTTTATTATTAATTTTTCTATTATTTTAAAAATATTTGTTTGTTAAGTTATACTTATCTTAGTATTATTTAAATATATTTTTTGTAAAAAAAATTCATTTGTCAAAAATATTTATTTTAATATTTTTAATATATCTGATGTATTATTTTTTAAAATTTATTTTTATATAAAAATTTAATACAAACAAACTAAATTCGAATTTAATATTTTTATTCTGTTCGAGAAGAAAAATTAATCCTATTTTTCAAATTGAGTACGGCAATGGACAGCGGAAATACAAGTATAATTATTCAGTTGGCAAAAAGGACAAGAAAGCATAATGAACGATAATTGCCAAGCTGTAAGGTTTTAAGCGGACACTTCACTCTTTCACTATTGGATATAACGATACAATCTTTTAATGGGTAAACTATATTATTAATCACTAAATTATAGTAAATTTTTTATTTTGGTCACTTAAGTAAAAAAATTATAATTAATTATTAAAATATTTTTATTTAAGTCATTAAGTTATTAAAATTGATGTTATATAACTTTCTTTATTTGCATTGTCTGCACAAATCGAAAGTTTTTTCCCCTTCTCTTCTACAATTCAATTTTGTTTCATGAAATAGCTTTAGGCGTCACGGATCTGTGAACCAAAATTAAAATAGATTTTTTTCAATCTCTGACACTAACTATTAGATCGACTTATATCTTAGATATGTTTTTTTACTCATCGATGAGTACTGATTCATCATATCGATCGTTAAATTGTCGCTTGAAGCCCACTAGCTGGACTTTTTAAAAAAATATTGGCAACCCAATGACTTAAATGAAAACTTTTGAATAGTTCGGTGACTTAAATAAAAACTTTCAAATAATTTAATGACCAAGAATAAAAACTTACCCATAATTTAGGGGTTAATAAGAGAATTTACCCTATTCTGATAAATGAGTTACTTATTGTTACTATAGTTTTTTTTTTTTTTTGAATTTTGTAACTTGTACTTATTTAATACCTATTTTTTTAATCTAATTAATATTTAAATTTAAAAACGGTAAATTAACTTGCGTATTTTTGAAAAGGCATGTTTCTAGTTAAAATTCTTTTAAAGAGTGCTAATAAAAAAAATTAACAATCTCTTATTGTTATCGACTTTAGTCTCTTTGATACACATTTTTAATTGATTTTTTTTTTGTGGTTTTTTATTCAAAATTTTTATACAATCACGTATTAAAATTAAAGAAAATAAAATTTTCAGAATTTAAAAATGTTAAAAATTAATAAACATGTTATACGTCAATAACCTAAGACCCAAACCCTAGAAAAAATTCGAGCCTCCGACCCATGACCTAACCACGAGAGGACAACAAGGTGAATCAGATTGCAAGGTAATTGTAACAGCCCAATTTTCAGTGATGACCTAACCACGAGAGGACAACAAGGTGAATCAGATTGCAAGGTAATTGTAACAGCCCAATTTTCAGTGGTTTCGGAAATAGTGGTTCAAGACCACTAAAATCCAACAAGTGAGCTTGTAAATTTTATTAGTTAGTGTTTATGAGCTAATTGTGAATTTACCAAAGCTATGAATTAGTGATTTGTGCTTTAAAAATAATCATTAGATTAATTGGTATCGAAAACGAGGTATCAAGACCTCAATTTCTTAATCGAGCCGTAAATATTTTTATAAATATTTACGGAGTGTCATTGACCTAGTATTTAAATTTCGTTAGAAAATTTTAACGTTTTGATAGTTAATTAATTAAAAAGGACTAAATTAAAAAATATGCAAAACTTGCTAAAAATGATTAAATGGCTTAAGAGGTAATTAAGGGAGGACCAAATAGGAATTATACACATATTATAGGGCTGGGCGGCATGTGTGTCCAAGAAAACAACAAAACTAGTGTGAACAAGGGGCAAAATTGGAAATAATATAAAATTTAATAGTTAAAATAGGATGTAATTGAATATCTAGACATTTCTTCTAAATTCTCAGCCAAAAACACCATTTAAGAACCCTTAAGAAGCTGGTTTTCATATTTTACTTCATGTAAGTTCAATTTTTGTTTATTTCTTGAAATTTTTATGTTTCTGAGACTTTTACAATTAGGTCCAACTATTTATTTCATTAGTTTTTTATTCTATGGGTAATTTTGAACATTACCATTGATGAGTGATGTATGTTTATGATGAATTAACATGGATTTGAAGCTTTAATTTTGTTTTATGATGATTTTATTAAGTATTCTTGATAGATATTGATTTTAGGACCAAATTGTGAAAAGGTTAAGAATTGGGGTTTGGTGTTGAATTCTGAATATAAAAGGTTGTATAGTAGCCTAAAATAATTAGATAAAGTGTTAATTGAGGAAAACTAGCTCAATTGATTAGTTAATTAATGAGGGACTAAATTGTAAAAATTGTAAAAAAAAGGGCAAATGTGTAATTTCAAAAATTGAAAGGCATAAATTGCGATGTGAATTAGAATTGAATTAGATGCTAATGAATGAAAAATTTTATATTTTAGATCAAGAGCCCGAAGAAAATCATGACAAAGGGAAATTAGCCAAATAGTCCCTGAATTACAACAAATTCTACAAATTAGCCCAGGTAAGTTCATATGGTTGAACTTTCTTGATTAATTGTTAATTTATGAATGATATAATGTATTATTTCATATTTTTGTTATTGAATTATGATTATTGTAAATATATGAAAATTGAATTGAAAGTTCAAATTAAGTGGAATGCAAGATTGAGTACGATCGTTCCGTGACAGAAGATGAATTGACGGATAAGACCATGGTTGGACTATGAAAATGTTTGAATGTAAGACCATAATTGGGCTATGGCATTTTAATGAAAAGACCATAACTGGGTTATGACATATTGAACGTAAGATCATGGTTGAACCATGGCAGTATATGTATACGTGTAAGACCATAACTGGGCTATAGCATCCTGATAATAAGACCATAATTGAGTTATGGCATTATAAGTGTAAGATCGTGGCAGGGCCATGGCAATTGTGTAAGACCATAGTTGGACTATGGCATCAAGAAAACGATGTACTCAAATCTGTAAGACATTCTCTAATTTGACAATGATTAGTAAGTATTACATAGATTAATGTGAAAGAAATTAAATAATTATTGATATTGATCTCAATTATATGAATTTATCAATCGAAGTTGTGGTTGGCAGGAAATGTTGTGAAATGCTTAATCTAAATAAATTATTTAGTATGTTCGTTAAGATTTATATTTAAAGCCTATAAACTTACTAAGCTTCATTAAGCTTACTCGTGTTGTTAACGTGAGATCAAAGGATCGGATCGACACATCAAGTCACACTATCCAGTTTAATCTGGTAGTTTTGTAATGTAAATTTTGGTTTATTTTGGTTTAATAATGAAATAGATTGAAATATAGTTATGAATCTTAAATGTTTGATGGTAAATAGATAGTAATAGTACTTGATAAATTTATGTATGGAGTTAAATAGGAAAGTATAAGTAAAGGAAGTGTTGGTGATGTTATGTCATGTTGAGAATGTGTTTTGGTTGTTTTGGTTGTTTGGTTTAGATATGTTGGTATATGAGACTGTTTTGTGCAGGTTGATATTAAAAAGGGTGAGAAAAGTGGCCTTAAAATAGTCTATTTTCGTCCACACGAGCAGAGACACGAGCGTGTGTCTCAGCCGTGTGTCACACACGGCCTAGCACATGGGCATGTGGTCTGGGCGTGTGTCCCCTGCATCTTGAAAATTCAAAACAGAATGCTCAGGTTTTTACACACAGCTTAGCACAAGGGCATATGGCTTGGCCATGTGACCCCTACACTTTGCTCAGGGCCTAGCACATGAGCGTATGGTTGGCTGTGTGACACAAGTAAGAGAGTTACACGGGTAAGGGCACTAGCTGAGACACGACCGTGTGTCTCACATCGAATGCCCACACGGCCTAAGATACGGGCATGTATCCTGGCCATGTGAGCCATACGGGCGTGTGTCCCTTATTTCTAAAAATCTTTTTGACATTTTACGAAAAATTCTTGAAGTCTCCGGTCAAGTCCCGATTAGAACTGATCATGGGCCGAGCCACTCAGCCTGGCCCGAAAGCTCGCCCTAAAAATTGGGGGGTTTGGGCAAAAATATAAACCTGAAAAATGGGCTTGGACAAAAAAAATTCCTGTTTAGAAAATGGGCCGGGCCTCGGGAAAGATTTTTTTGGCCCAAGCCTGACCCGGCTCGGCCCGAATTATATAATAATTTATATTTTATTTTATTTTTAATCATTTTAAATTTTTAATATAATCACTTTTTATTATATTTTCAATTTGTGTATTGTTTTAAGAATTGTTTTAATATTATTTTTTATTTGTTTTAATATTTGTTTTTATGTGTTTAAATGTATTTGATTTATTATATTTTAAATTTTTATTTAATAAAATAAGTTAAAAAATTTTAATATGGGCCGGGCCGAGTCGGACTCGAGCTTAGTAATTTTATTTTGAGCCGGGCTTGGACAATTTTTAGGCCCATATTTCAGGTCGGGCCGAGCCCGGGCCCTAGAAAACAAGCCTAAAATTTTGTTTGGATTCGGCCCGAACCCGAGCTAACCCGGCCCATGATCAGCTCTAGTCTCGATTTACTTCTAACATCTATTTTGGGCTTTGAGGGCTCATATAAGGGACTATATGAGTGATATATGAATAAGTTATGATATATGCCTTAAAGATTATGAAATGTTCATAATTAATCCGTAAAGTCCAGTAATGCTCCATAACCTTGTTCCGGTAACGGATATGGGTTAGGGGTGTTACAGTAATACTACAGACCTAGCTCGCAGGAACCTTGCGTAAGCTCATAGGGCAGGATCACAAGTACAGCTCGCAAAACCAACTCACAAGATAAGGTTACAGACCCAGCTCGAGGGACCTAGCGAAGGCCGCAATGTCACCTCGCATGCACCCAAGGAACTCACAGGAAGTGTCACATGCTCCACAAGCCACCCAGACACGCATCCAGCAGGTATGAGCTCACCCTGAACGCCAGTCTTAAGAGCAAAAAAGACTGTGTGCTTCGTAGACAAGTGCCCAGCAAGCCTAGAGCTCACAGAGAATATCAGTATTGGAGACAACAGAGTCAAGAACAAATAGAAGAGCCTTATCATGAACTGTAATAGTACCAGTAACAACATGTATAAATACCTTGATATTCATATCAATAAGACAGAAGTAAAATATTGCTGAACAAAACCTTAAATAAATTTTAAAAAAGAATTAGTATAATTAGAAGAAAACAAATTAATTAAATGAGAATTTAGATAAAAATAAATTAAATATATTAAAAAATACATACCATTTAAAATTTCTTAGACCATTATTGACTAATATCATATATACCAATTTTGCAAAGAAAACATAAATGCAAAGTATGCATATAATATAACAAATAATGGAATGTGTTTACAAAGCAATTTAAATATTTTTTTTTATTACTTTTCATCAATTAAAATGGTAACATCATTTAAAAAGTAAAGGGTAAATTACTAAAATAGTCACTTTTGTTTCTCTCAGGTTTACATTTTAGTCATTTATGTTTGAAATGTTATATTTTAGTCACTTACATTAACATGTTGTAACATTTTAGTCATTAAGCCGTTAATTGCCTTTAACAGTGTAACAGTAAATTGACATGGCACATTAAATCATCATTTTAAACAAAAATTTTAGGTTAAATTATACAACTGGTCCCCATATTTTTTTATATTGAGCAATTTAATTTTTTTATTTTATGTTCTTTTGACTTTCCTTTTTTTTTCTTTTTTTTTTCTATTCTCTTCTTCTTCTCCATCTATTTTCCTCACTTCTCCATCCCCTTTACCATTAAAGAAAAAAAAATCAAATTGCTCAAAACGAAAAAAAAATAAGGACCAATTTTATAATTTAACCTAATATTTTCATTTGAAGTGATGATTTAACGTGCAATGTTAACTTACCGTTACACCGTTAATAGCAATTAATGCTCAGTGACTAAAATGTTACAACATAATAACGTAAGTGACTAAAACGTAACATTTCAAATATAAGTAACTAAAATGTAATATGAGACAAACAAAAGAGACTATTTTAATAGTTTGCCCAAATGTAAAACATTCACGTAATCATCTTAAAACCAAAACAATTATTCTAATTTTATTTTTTTAGCATATGAAAAAAGAGGAAGAACTTTTTTCGTTTAATCAAAAAGGTTTTAACTTTTTACTTATCTTTTTAATTTTAAAATTAAATGTCAAGTAATTATTTTTTATTTTAGATCTAATTATTGTATTAATTAAATAATAAATAACATTTTTTGTATTTTTAGTGATTAATTGCAAAAATGTAATTCAAATATACCAAAAAAAGATTGCAGTTCAAACTATAGTTAGATGTAAAACATATGATTATGAATGGTCAAGTTTTGACCACGTCCACCCATACTTTAAACGTAACTCAAGTTTGTTTAAGGAAACTCTTATTTTTATTTTTTTAAATATAATTATTTTTAGGGTAAATTATCAAAATAATCATTTTTATTTGCCTCAGGTTACATTTTAGTCACCTATGTTTGAAATATTATGTTTTAGTCACTTACATTATCGTGTTGTAACATTTTAGTTACTGAGCCATTAATTATTATTAACAGTGCAACGGTAAGTTGACGTGGCACGTTAAATTATCATTTTAAACGAAAATTTTGGGTTAAATTCTACAATTGATCATTATATTTCTTCATTTTGAGCAATTTATTTTTTTCTTTTATATTCTTTTAACTTTTCTTTTTTTTTTTTTCATTCTCTTCTACTTTCCTTTTCCATTTGTTTTCCTCTCTTCTTCATTTCTTTTAACATAGTTTTTCTATGTTTTCTATTTGTTAAAACTAGTCCACAAGCTTGCTCACTCGAAAAAATTAAATTGTTAAAAAAATAAAAGTATAGAGACTAGTTTTAACAAATGGAAAACATATAAAAACTACGTTAAAAGAAAATGGAGAAAGAAGGAAAACAAAAGGAGAAGCAGAAGAGAATGGAAAATAAAGAAAAAAAAAGTAAAGAATGGAAAATAAAGAAAAAAAAGTAAAGTTAAAAAAAAATAAAAGAAAAAAATCAAATTGTTCAAAACAAAAATATATAGGGACTGATTGTATAAATTAACCTAAACTTTTTTGCTTAAAATGATGATTTAACGTGCCATATTAGCTTACCGTTACACCGTTAATGGCAATTAACAGCTTAGTGACTTAAATGTTACAACGCGATAACGTAAGTGACTAAAACGTTACATTTCAAACATAAGTGACTAATATATAATCTGAAGTAAACAAAAATGACTATTTTGACAATTTACCCTTATTTTTATTTAATATTTAGTAATTATATGTATATATCTTTTACTACTATTATATATATATATATATATATATCTTTTATTAAATTTCTGAAATACACAAAAAAAAAATTATCATATTTTAAATATTTACATCATATATAATATATTTAGTTTTCAAATAATACAAGTTATATCTATAAAAGAAAAATATTATATTATAAACTTGAAATTGGGTTGGGCTCACATCTTTATTGATGTAACCAAGCTTTCTATGGGCTGATTCAAATAACTTTATAGTCTAAATTTCATCAAACTTCTCACTTTGACCTCCAAACTTTTTTAAGATAGCTTTGTCGTCATCTAACTCCTTATTAGTTGCTTTGAAAGCATCATTCTTTTCTTGGACAATGATTTTGAGCTTTTTTTCTCTTTTGAGAACAATAATTTCTTCCTTCGAGGAAACATTAATTGGCACAATATTTCCATTCTCTTTAATATATGGCTATAAGCATCCAACCAAATAAAAGCGTGTAAAAAGTTATAAAAGATTCACTTACATCGATGTAAAACTCAGATTGCTTCAAAATATAATCCTGTAGATAAAATTACTTTACTTTTACATTGATATAAGTGAATCTCTTTGAAACAAAAATTCTAAATTCATATTTATTCAAGAGATTACTTTAATTTTTCCAAAGCTTACCAAATGCTTACTCTACTCATCGTACATAATTCTACCCATTTGGGCCAACTAGATAAAAGAGTAGTGGCTAAGCTCTTGTTACCGCTCGAGAGACTAGGGTCCAAATCGCGTTATTGTCATCTCTTCCCTCAATTTATAATCTATAATCTATAATTATTATAAAATTCTCGATTAAATTGGTGTCACGAATTAATCGGATATTAACTTAATTGCAAAAAGGCTAAATAAAATAACTAATACTATGGTGCTTATATCTTCTCATACTTTTTTATGGAATATTTAAATAAAATAAATAAAAACTTAACATCTAAGATTCAAATCACTTATAATATTATTAAATAACTTTTTAATAGGAAAAATTTCATGGGTATGACTTCATCTACTACGTACTAAAAAGAAACCTGCCCCTGGAAAATTTTGCAAAAAATTTTCGTACACTAATGACCTTGGAAAGTTGACACTAACAGGTTTACTTAAGTTTTTAAATTATTGTTTGAAAAGTAATACATCAGTCTCTCAATAATTGAAGTTATTATCTTTGATAGAATTTTATCTGTCATAATTTGTCGAGACCGATTGATTAGTTAATCTGATTGGTAGAGCTGAAAGTATCTCGACTGATAAACTTACAAAACTCAAGAAAAAAGTGTTAATATAAAACATGTAATAATATGAAATTTACTTGCAAGTGAGGAAAACTCGAACCACCAAAGTTAAACATATAAACCCCTTACATGCAATTGTTCACACCATTATTATTATTTTGTTAAATTCAAACTCATTAACATATCAATTTTAATTTCAAAATGTATAAAGTAAGGTTTGTTTTTAATTTTAAAATATTAAACTAATAAATTTAATAAAAGAATCTTAACGAGGATACTAATTAGATATAAATTTTAAAATTTAAAAAAAAAACTAAATTCCAAATTATAAAAATTATAGGGACTTCTCAATCCATGTGCTTAAGTTGTCTAATCTCTTGTAAACATAAAAGTAGAGTGGAATATTCAAGGAATCCAATTGCCATGACATTTCCACCACATATATTTTAAGCACAAAATAGTAATATCCACAAATCCCACCCAATACAACTTAGGGAGGTAATATGTGGCCATTAAGTAAAACCCTTTTAAAATGGGTTAAAATATATCATAAATCTCTGAATTTTTCTCAAATTTAAAATTTAGTCCATATATTTTTATTTTTAGAAGTCTAGTCTCTCTATTTTTTAAAATTTAAAATTTAAGTTCAATTGTTAACAATTTTTTTTTGTTAAATTTATTGGCATGACATTTTGAAATAAAAAAAAATACTTGGTAATAATGTAACTAAAAAAATAGTGTTATAATGAACATGAATTTAATAAAATAATATTAATAGTGTTAATAGTTGGACCTAAATTTTAAAATCTAAAAAATAGAGAGACTAAATTTCTCGAAAGAAAATAAAAAGGATTAAATTTCAAATTTGAAAATAATACAAGGACCTATGGAATATTTTAACCTTTTAAAAACATTAGGTCTAATTAATCGAGCGTTTGCAGTATTGGGAAAAGGCATAATGATTTTTTTAGCCCTCCAACTTTACAAAAAAAAGTTATTTTATCTCTCCATTTAATTTTTTTTGCCTCTTTTAGCTTTTGAAATTGCCTTTTTTTTGTCAAATCACCCCAAAATGAATGGAAAAGTTAACGTTTGCTAATTTTGCTGGCATGGCATACATGTGGATTGCCACCTAGATAACACATCAACATTTGATGAAAAATTTAATGTTTATTAATTTTGTTGGTTATGGAAAAGATAATATTTTTTTATAATTTTTAATAATTTTAATGATTTTTAGTTTTTAAAAATAGTTTTATAATTTTTTTGAAATTTTAAATTAAAAAATTTAAATATTGACATGTCATACACATGTTTGCAATGTCAATAAAGTTAAAAAAAGATAACTTTTTCATTAAAAAACTTAAATTTAAAAGCTAAAAAAAATTAAAATAATTTTTTCTATAAAGTTAAAGGATCAAATAAATCATTATATCTTAAAAAAAAAAAATAGAAGATATTTCATACACAAAAGTTAAGTTTTGGTTTTAAAAAAAATTTGCCAAAATTTTTCCAAAATTTATTTAAGACAAAATTTCCTAAAATTTGATTTGGATATGGCTTGTGATTTGGTTGACATAATTAAGAGAAAGTAAAGTTTTTGAAAAAAATTGAAGAAAATTAATATCAAACTTATGCCATTAATGTTTAACGTGAAGGAAATTTGATTTCAAATATTTTTTTTAGGAAATGACTTTAGTATTTATTTTTAAGTGAAGAAAATGACGTTTTTATTTACGTAAATTTAGTATTTATTTTTTAATTAATTAGATATTGTTCAGGTCTAATTATTTATTTTTAAATTTAATTTAATTTGGTTTTTTTATTTAATTTTTCACATAATTTTATATTATACATGTGAAATAGGTTGTTTCGAAAAAAATCCACATGTCAAATTTTCATTAGTTGTCTCAGCATTCACTAACAGTATTAACTTTAGGTATCATAATAATATATAAATTGATACTTCAAGTACCACATTGAACATTTTTAAAGTATAAATATCATATTAAACATTTTATGAAAATATAAATACCAAATATGACATTATTCCTATATTTTACCAAACTAAGGGCACATAATTAAAAATTGAAATTAATTGACTCTTTTAACCTATCACTAACTAATTTGAAAATATTGATTTTTATGCATTTAATGAAAAATAATTATCTATTATATTTTCTTTTCTCTTATTTTTCTTCCCAACCAAACACACTCAAAAATTTATTTTCCTTCCACTTGTGATTCTCTCCCTCATCCCTCTATTTTTTACACTCAAACAAGCACACCCTCCAGACTTAATCGCACAAAATAATAAAATTATGATTTAATTTTTCAAAAAATTACAAATTAATATCATAAAACTATGTCTTATATTGAATAATGCGATGATATTATTATATAATTTTTAAATAAAATAATTAAAATTAATATCCAAAAATTGAACATATATTTGTCAATTAAGCGATTAGCTTAATGATAAAATTACTTGGGATTCAAGTTAATCGGCATGAAATCTAGAATTCAATTCCCATATTTGGTAGTAAAAAAGCCTGCCCTGGAAAATTTTGCAAATAGTATAATATTTTTTATGCACTTACAAGAATAAATCAATAAACAAAGACGTTGGAAAGTTGACACTAACAGTGGACCAAATAAAAATCCCAACTTCTTTTATAATTGCTTAAAATCTTATAAAAAGAAGTCCGATTTCCCATTTCCGGTGTTTTTGTTGTGGTGAGTGTTTTGATGGGGAAGGAACAGAGCTTAGATAAGACTTCAAACTCCATTTCTAATTCTGGAAGTGAAAGAGCACCTCTTTTGAACAAGGAGGTTGGTTTTCTTCTTTCTTTTTATAATTTAATTTGATTTAATTTTCTGGGATTCTTTTATTGGTGATTCTCCTTCACAATAAAAGAATGTTTGTTTCTGTTTTTATGGGAATCTGTAGCCTGCAACCTGCAAAGGGTAGTACTTGAATTTATATGATCGTTTTGTGTCTTTTTGTTTTCTCCATCAAGTAGGTTTATTTGATTTTTGAGATATGTTAGCCCAATTTTTCATTTTTAAAAAAAAAAAAAATATATATATATATATATATATATATATATATTTAGATGTAGCTATGAAAATATTATGCTCCAAATATATGAAAAAAAAACTTAAAAGGAATCAAGCATATATCATGCCGAGCCTGACTCTGATTAGTTTTATTTTTTTAATGGTCTATGACATAAAATTCTTTAGTTAGATTAGGCTTAAGTAAGTGATTATTTGGTTTTCTTCTTCACTCAGCTCTGTAGATTTTAGTTATCTTATGCAGATTTCAAAAGAATTTTTGATAGAATTTAGAAGACCAGCTTTTCTTATCTTAGTATTCATTTTAGCTAATGAAAGTGAAACATTGAGAGGAAAAAGAATGAACAGCATAAAAATGGAAAATGGAAATTGAGATTATTTCATTAAACCAAGAAAGATACCTAACATAAGTTACAATCTGTTCTCTTTTTCTAATTTAATTTTTGAGGTGCTTAAAAGAAAAAGAAATGCTGAAACAACATTAGAAGAAGACTATTTAAAACATATTTTTATTTGCAATTTAATATAAGAAATTCACACAAGCACTGGTTTAGTGGAAACAATTCACTTTATTTTGTGCAGGCAAATAAGCAAACAAATGGGCAACAAGCAGCTGAAAGTCCTCTGTCAGACCTTGAGCAAGGCAATGCAGAAGGGGTGATATTTGAAGCTATTTTCCTACATTTTTATTTCCCAGTTAGCAAATTTTTGGGGGGGACTTAAGGATTTGTTGTCTTCCTTTTGAAATTTTCAGGCAGTCAATGTTGGATTTTGGAGAGTATTTGCACTGGTTAGTGATGGATTTGTTTCCCATCATTTCTAAGTATGGAGTTCTAACATCAATGTGCATTGAAATGCATTTTTCCCTTCAATTTTCAGGCAAAGCCAGATGCTGGGAAGATATTTGTTGCCACCTTTGCATTATTGATAGCATCCACTACAAATCTCTTGATTGTATGTTGTTTCTTATCTAACTTTAGTCTCATAATGCCCCAAATCTTCTTTGTTGTTCTTAGAGTTCCTTTATTTACCCTTTACTTTGATCATGATCCATGATTATTTGAGATGAAAACTGAGTACAAACTCATTGCTGTTAACCACAAAGCACATTTTAGGAATAGGATTGGCTCATCATTGACTGTTTATGCTTAAAAAAAAGTCATTTGTCCAGTTCCCTTTGTTTTGAGTGTTGTGTTTCCATGGCCCTTCATTTGTATTTCCATCATCCAGAATAGCTCTAATTCTACTGTAGAAATAAACCCAAATTAGAATTAAAACTACAAAATGCAAAAATTCATCATGATGTATGTATGTAAACTCTTAACAGTTTCCCCCTTAAAACAGCTCACCTTTGATGGTAACCCATTTTTTGGAGGTTGTCACATCTTTATGTTCAGTGTCTTCTTTTACATGGCATAGTATACTGTGGAATATTGTTGCCTTCTAAAGAGTGAAAGAAATGTAACGTCGTGCAAGATTATGAATTGCTCCTTCAAACATACTGTATTTTTTATTTTTTTCTCTGTTCGGCACAATAGTATGCAAGCAAAAATTGTAACATCAAAGGAATTCTTTCACTTCAAACTCTATTTTCCAGTAAGCTGGAAATGTTCATATGAAACCATTTAGAAATCAAGAGCAGAAGTTAACTGTGAAATAAGGTTTTATCCTGCCCTTACTCTTGTTTCCTCATTTTTGCATTATGTCAAATTGCTTTTATTGCAGCCTAAATATGGTGGAATGATCATAGACATTGTTTCAAGAGATATAAGGACACCTGAACAGCAATCAGAGGCCCTGGAAGCTGTTAAGAATACTGTAACATACATTGTGCTGATCGTTGTAATAGGGTATTCCTTTTCCTTTTTTGATTTTCAGGTTCTAGTGTTCTACTAGTTATGGATTTATTCATGGTTGTCTATTTTAACAATTGGGCATCCATTGATATATGAGATAGTTATGGTTTATCTGGTTTTCGACTTTTCTTAAGTTGGAAAGAAACAATCCTTTTTCTTGTAGCATTTCATATGCTTCTTCATTTTTGAGAGAGATAGATAATGAGTGTTCCCTTACCCTCACATCATTGTGAGATTTTGATGTTTCCATGAGACCAACTTATCCGTTGAAATGCTTCAAGACAAAAATACAAGTCAGGGTCTAGTCATAGATTATCTTTAAAACAGCATTATCTTAGCTTGTCTTCATGTTTTTCGGTTACCATATTGTATATATTGATCTTATAGCAGAGTTTCTGCTAAAATGTCAATTAGTTTTTGCATTTCAAGAAGGTTTGGAGATTTGCAAAAACATATACTGAACCTGAAAATATTATCTTAAGAATCAGATTCTATAATAAACTTCTATGATGATGTAATTTAGTTGAAGACTAGTTCCTTTTTAGGAATTTTCATATCTCTATTTCCTTAGTCTATTGCATCCATATTCATGCATCAACATTATAAACTATATTACTTGATCTTTTGGCTTCAAAAGTCTGACACTATAGTTATTTTTCTCTCATCCATTTAGGTCTGTGTCCACAGCACTTCGGTCGTGGCTCTTTTCTTCTGCCAGTGAAAGGGTTGTAGCTCGCCTTAGGCGAGACTTATTCAGTCATCTTATTCATCAGGTCAGGCCAATTAGATCAGCCACTAGTTATATGATATTGCCAGTTAATGATTACCCAACTTTAAGAATTAAGATTGATGGTTCATGTAACCAATGATTTGATAGTTATTCTGCTCAGAGCTTGAATCAGCCTTCTCTTGAAACTTGATTTTCAGCAAAACTGATCCTAAAATAGTTCCAACAGGAAATAGCCTTCTTTGATGTTACTCGAACAGGGGAACTCCTCAGCAGGCTATCTGAGGACACCCAGATTATAAAAAATGCAGCAACAACTAATCTTTCAGAGGCACTCCGGAATCTAACAACCGCCTCTATTGGTGTTGCCTTCATGTTTTCTTCATCTTGGAAATTAACGTGTATGTGATTTTTTTTGTTCATTTTCTTTTACTGATTCCTCTATCAGATAAGCAGAGTGCTCATGGTAGTTTTTATTCCGGTTAGTGCTATCATTGGCTATAGTACCGGTTATTTCTGTTGCTATACGAAGACTCGGACGCTATCTCAAGGAACTTTCACACAAAACACAAGCAGCAGCTGCTGTAGCATCCTCGATTGCTGAGGTTTATATAAAATATTTCTGATTTCTACTATCACACTAACGTTATTATTGATTATTTGATAGTATATCCTTCATGAGATACTTTAATGTTTAGGAATCTTTTGGAGCCATTCGAACAGTTAGATCATTTGCTCAAGAAGGTTTTGCAATATCAAATTACACTGAAAAAGTTGACGAGACACTGCAGCTCGGACTAAAACAAGCTGTGAGTTTCAGGATGCTAAAGCTTGCTCTCTCTCTATCTTCCTGTCACGCATGTGTTTTGGAAGCTAAACTCTGCATAACTTGTATTGTTTTCTTCAACAGAAACTAGTTGGTCTATTCTTTGGAGGAGTAAATGCTGCATTCACATTTTCTGTTATGGCCGTAGTGTTCTATGGTGCCTACTTGACAATAACAGGATCTATGACTGTGGGTTCTCTCACATCCTTCATCCTCTATAGCCTCACAGGTACTTCCTCAATGTTCAAGTTTTGCTTAGTTTCTGCTCATTTATGATGGTTAAATAATTTCAACTCATGATTGCTGATATGTGGTAAACAACATTGCTGATATGTGGTAAACAACATTCCAAGCTTAACTAATCCAGGAATTTATAAGTCTACCGCCTTCATTGGCAGAATTTTGCCACCAAAATTTTTATATAGTATCTCTCTCCGCCTGCAGTTGGATCTGCAGTCTCCTCTTTGTCCGGGTTATATTCAACTGCCATGAAAGCTGCAGGCGCAAGTAGGAGGGTTTTCCAGCTCTTAGATCGTGTGTCAAGCATGCCGAAATCCGGGGACAAGTGTCCAGAAGGGTAAGTCATATTACAATATACTTTTAAAAGTCCAACAGTTTTAAGGCAGTAACTAGATAGTTTTCCTAACATTGAAAATCAAAAGCATAAAGTTACCTCATAATACCATTGTTGTCAAGAAATTGATTGCTTATAGTCCATGATGTTGTATTCTCAATGGCAGAAATCCTGATGGAGGTGTAGAATTGAAAGATGTGTGGTTTGCTTATCCTTCTCGACCGAGTGATATGATACTAAAGGTAATCATTTCCTTGTTATACCATGGTGATGGATTTGGTTTAGTCGACCTGCCCTTTTAGGATTTGCAACATGATAAAATTGAAGAAGATCACAGTAAAACAAGGGTAAATTTGAAGTACATAGATTGGCATTGCTCTGGCCAACGAATTCTGATAGAGAGAACATTTGTTATTTAGGAGATTAATTTAAGTCATGGTTTTACGATTCTCGAACTTCATGATTTGAAACAGATTACTGTTTGATTTGCAGGGAATAACATTGAAACTAAAACCTGGTTCGAAAGTTGCCCTTGTTGGACCAAGTGGTGGTGGAAAAGTAACATCATCATCCCTTTCCCTATTACTGTTTTTCCATTTTTCTCTGTTGGAGTATTTTAATAGTTGATGTCCTAAATTTCTTATCTGTTGCAGACCACGATTGCAAACTTAATTGAGAGATTTTACGATCCTTTGAAGGGAGAGATTTTGTTAAATGGAGTTCCTTTAGTGGAAATATCTCATGAATATCTTCACAAAAAGGTAGTCCTCGCTTTTCTGAAATCTCTTGATATCTGCATAGCTTTCATAAAACCTCTAGTCAAGTTCACAACAGGAAATAGATTACCATGGTGTCATTTCAATAGCAACATTATTCGAACCCACCAGTTTGCCACCTCTAATTTAGGCCACCCTTTTAATATAACAGTAGTGCATTTATTTATCTGCTTTGTTTACAGTTTCTCACTTGGCACGCAGCTTTTGTCATTTCAAACTAGAATGGAATGAATATATGGTTTAAGCTTTATATTGGCCATTGAATGGAAATGTGTAAACAGTTATTTAAATTGTATAATTTCACCCTTCTGTATTAATGTTCTAGATACAATAATCGCATTAAATTATCTATGGCTTTCACAAATACTTGATCATTTTGATGCCCCGAGATTTCTTTAACACCCTTATTCTTCTTGCCTTTCTGGAATGCAGGTAAGTATAGTCAGCCAGGAACCTGTTCTTTTCAATTGTTCTATAGAGGAGAACATCGCTTACGGGTTCAGTGGAAAATCAAGCAGTTCAGAAATAGAATCTGTAGCTGTGAGTTCTGATCATGTTCTAACTTCTTCCTCTTTGACCAATATCTATAAGCCATCTTCGTGGATTTTGGTTTGTGTATGCATGTATGCTGATAAACTACAATGCTGCAGAAAATGGCTAATGCTCATGAATTCATAGACAAATTTCCGGAAAAGTATAAAACAGTCGTTGGAGAACGTGGTTTGAGGCTCTCAGGAGGTCAGAAGCAAAGAATAGCCATTGCGAGAGCTCTATTGATGAATCCAAAAGTATTGCTGTTGGATGAAGCCACAAGTGCACTGGATGCCGAAAGCGAATACCTTGTCCAGGTGAGACTGAAGTTGCTCCATTTATCTGTTTATCTAATCATGCCCTCAATCCAAATAAAATCCTTACTTTTTTCTTGCACCATATAGGACGCCATGGATTCATTGATGAGGGGTAGGACTGTTCTGGTCATAGCACACAGGCTATCAACAGTCCAAAGTGCTGACACTGTAGCCGTCATATCCAACGGGGAGATAGCCGAAAGTGGCACACATGAAGATCTTCTCTGTAAGGATGGTATCTACACAGCACTCGTTAGGAGGCAACTACAAGGACCAACCACCAAAATATAGTTCCAAAATGGTAAACAAGGTCCATAGACTTGTTCTGCTCACCATATATTACAGCCTCGGCATTGTCAGAAAATATAAATATATATTTGCATATATTATAGTTCCCTTGTTGACATTATAAGACTGCTCGTAGGATACTTCTGAAATGAAATATCCCATTTATGAGATATGGTATGTTGAAAGAAAGAGTCATTGTTAGATTTAGGGGACATGAATGTCAGAATTCTGCAGAATACATGCTAAACAAAGTAGTTTCACATATCACAGTGCTGAATTCCCTGAAACAAATTATTGCAAAGTAGTGGAATCTTCTCAACCGGAAAACTTACATTATCTTAACTGAGACTTAAGTGGCTTAAACTGCACGGTGGTGAGAAGCATGTTAACCATGTGGTTAAAGAGAAATTGTTGAATTGCACCCAACACTTATAAAAAAGTAAAATTATATTCCAATAATTGGAACTGTTTACAATTGGGGCTAATCTTAATTATTGTCAAGTGAAATATTCAAATGTTTTAAATGTGAAAATTTGTCAGATTTCGTTTGGGATATTTGGATGCAAAATTGTTAATCATTATTAATTGGTTATAGTTATAAATGGGTTTATATTAAGCTATTAAAATTTTATGATATGAAATTTCTTGTAGATTCTGTTTTACGTGCTTTTGCTATTTTAGTATGTGAATAATGAAAAGGATATTTATTATTTTTTGCTTTGGATTTTTGTTTCTTTGTGGACAACTTCCCTGAAATGCACCCCATTAGTTCTTGTATCTTGTGATTGAAGCAAAGCAAAGCAATTGGAGCTGTGTTTTCTATGCAAATAAAGACTTGTAATATTTGAAGGTCAATCTTTAAAAATTTCCAAACCATGAGCGATGCGGCTAGCAAGGATCCATCACTCCACGTAATATCTTGATGAACCCTACATACTTGTAAACTAAGGCCAGTGTATTATTGTTACTGTAGGTCATCTTCCATCTCCTCTAGTTGCAGCAATCACAAGGACTGCTTCCACTTTTAGTTTTAAATGAAATATCTACTGTTTCGAAACAATCGTATCCCACGTTTATATTTGAGTATGGATCATGACTTTAGAGACCCTCTATCGCATATGCACCCTAATATTAACTTGATCTGGGTACAGTCAGGGAGTGTATGTACTGAACCACATTCATGATACCAGATGTGCTGAATCCGAAAGGAGTCTAATGTGAAGGAATAAGAACAAAAAAGGTTATATCAGAGTCGTTGACATGTTCTCCAACGGAAGCAAGATGTTGATTTTATGGTCAAAATTGGCTCATCGTCAAGTAATTAAACAAAGCTTCAGTCCACTTCTGATCTTAAAACCATTGCTGGAACACATCATCTTACCTCTCCTCTCAACTTTTGACATGATAACAAATTGGCTGCTTTTATCCACAAATTGATCATTGTATTGCTTGAAGCTTTGCTGTAATTGTTTTATGCCTCCATATTTATATTGTATGTATATAAAAGTTGATACATGTTTTAAACTCTAAAACCATCCGGAATCAAAGCAAAAAAAGGTAGCAATCCATCTTTAGATAAAATTTTGCATAGCTAGACTTGTGAACAAGATAGAATCAAGAAATGCACCGTCAAAATTTCCAATTCATTAGGATTTCAAAACCATGGGAACACTAAAAACAGTAGAAATTTAAATCTGATCTATATTCTTGGATAAACAACGCCTTCCAAACATAAATGGTTATAAATAATAGCTCTACCGAATTGCCATCCCTTGCATAGCTTGTGAGCCTTCTTCCACAACCTTGTTAGCTTGGATGGTGCTGATGAGGCTAGCAACATTACCCTGGTAAAGTAATTACACACAATGTTAAATCAAATGAAAGACCAAACTCTTTTCTCACAGTTTGAATACATTAACAACGCTAAAATCATTGGGCCTCAATTGGGCTAACTCCCTTACCCTCCATGTTGCTAGTTTCAACCGAAGAGAATGCCACTGATGCTGTCCAAAAATGCGCTCAGTGCAGCGGCTGCATGTTAAAGAAAGGGAGTTTTTAATTTACTTCTGAAGGGAATCTTCTAGATTAATTTATTGGGGGAAAAAAACAATGAAAGAGAGAGAACTAACAGCTTACCTTACAATCACAACCTGGTTCATCTGATCCATTTTACAGTCAATTAACTTAGCAGTTATAGCCTTAACAATCCACAATTCCACCTCATCATCGTTGATCTGCAAAGAGAAATACATCAATCAACAAACTAAATAGTGCAGCAGATGTGGTAAACAGGCAGAGCTAAGCAAGTTCACCCTAAGAGTATCCTTGATGAGGGCATATGGAATTTGTCCAGATTCATTAGAGCCAAGATCAACCAATGACATCAACCTCATCTTTGTTATACAATCTTCGTGAACAAGACCTGAGCCATGGTGAGCAATAATATTGAAATATAATACTTTAGCTCATGTAATAGCCCACATCGTAAATAAATGAAAGCAAAGCATTACCATAGCTTTTCATTAAGGTAGAATTTGCAGCCTGAAATTCCAGGTAGGCATCTAATCGCTGAGTCAAAAAGATCTTCAGAAGCTGATAAACCAGTGCATATTTAGCATCCTTCTCCAATTGCCCTACAGCAGGCATATCTAATAGATCACACTGCCAAAAGAAAGAAACAAATTAACCCATGGGTAACAAGTAACAAACACTTAAAATACCTGAAATGCAGGGATGCCAAAAAAAGTTTAAAAGCTAGAATGAAGGGAAAAAGTGGCAGTGTTTGAAGGGGCAAGAAAATGGCACGAATAAAATAAGCTTAAAATGCCAAAAAGAAATGTATATAGAGATCAGCTAGGATGTGCAACATTAGTAAGATTAAGATACCCGAAACGTGTCAGGTGCCTTCACAAATTCTATGACAGCACGAACAGCTTCCTCCTTGGCTTCACCAATTACATATGAGTCCTCACCAGAGAAAGTTGCCAAATACTTGGTCAAGAATTTGAAAGAATCCTTTCCCAAGCTGGATTTGAAATATGTAAGAGTGCAACCAATATAAAAAAAGACTTATAATCAGATATACGCAAGGGCATCTAGATTAATGCTTCAGGGTTCGTATATACCTTTTGTTTTCTTTGAGTACATTTGCAATGGTAAGAAAGAGGTTCCTTTGATCCTTGACCCCAATATTCCACTCCTTCAAGAAACTGTCTATCTTCTTGAAAGATGGTACAATATGATCAATAACTTTCCCATTCAGTGCTAAATTTAAGGCTTGCATGTACACAAAGAACCGGCTATCTGGGCCTTCCAACAAATTGTAGAGATTGAACAAGCTGGAAAGAGAAAAATAAGAAACATGAGAGAGAAACATAATGAAAATTCAATAAGCTAGATGCATGGACCATCATTGAACATTACATCTTTAAACGCATTGCAGGCTTATCATTTGGTTGTTGACTGATTTTTGTAGATATGAGCTTTGCCATCTCAAGTTCATCATCTGGATTTTCGAGCTTTGAGGCTAAATTGCAGATAACAGTGAAGATACACTCGAGATCTGAAGAAATATAATAAAAGAAATTAATTATTTGTTAAACTAGAACTTTAATGCAATTTTATGAATTATCAATCACAGCATTGCAGTAATCATACAACTAAGTCCACAGTATCCTCACAGAATGTTAGTAGTATCAGCTCAATTCATTTTCAATTTTCCATTGCAACTCAAATAGAAAAATTCTAAAAGGTAAAACAAGGAAATCCTAAACAACATTCAATCTGTCTTATCTAAACTAATTACACAAAATTTATTCATATGGACTAAAAGGCACCTTGAAGAACAAAATCTCAACTAAAAGATAAAACAAGGGAATTTTAAACAACATCACAATGTAAGCTAAAATGTAAACAACCTCCCCCCTTCCCCAAGGGGCAGAAAAAAAAAAAGTAATATCCTAATTGATTAAATGTGAACAAATGACTCAAACTGTAAATCCCAATCACACATATGTTTCCATTGTAAACTAAAATCAAGCATTCCGCTTTCCAAAAAGTTCAATCTTTGATTTGTAAATTCTTCAAAATATTGTTCGTTTCTATATCCAAACACGTTTTTAGCAAAAGCGACAACAAAGCAGTACCTACCTAAGTCCTTTGCCAATAAATTAGTTCCAACTTAAATTAAGATTCAAAAACTCCATGGCGTGGAATGAATAAGAAAAGTAAAACTATCTCAATTCATAAATCTCCCAAAACTATACAAATAATACCTTTATCAGAGACCTTCGGAAAGACCAACTCAGCAGAAGTAAGCATTAAAGAAGCCAAATCCAACCATCTTCCCATCACCATACACTCTTGCGCTTCCATACAAAGCCTCGTCACTTGCGGTTCCGCAACCTTTTTCACCATAATTAAACACAAAAAAATGAAAAACTGAAATTTCCGATTGCATATTAGAGTTTCGGAAAGATAAATTGAGCTCACCTCAGGACCGGCATCAGCCCAAGAGAGGTCGGCCGTGAATCGGACGACGGGGAGGACGGGATCTTCTTCGGAGGTGGGAACGACGGTCGTCATTGTCGTTTTAAGGCTCCCTGCAAAACCCTAGCTTCGATTTGGTTGAAGCAGCCGAGCAGAGAGAGGAGGAGTAAAATTGTGGAAACCCTAGCTGTTTTAATAGATTTGTAGTTTTTTAACTTTCTATTATAGATGGGTATTACCGTCTATTAGCTCCATTTTTACGTCAACGTGAATGCAATTGAATTAAATTTGATTTTTTATCCGACAATAACTCTATAATTTCATAATTTATATGAAAGACCAACAAATGTATAATTATTTATTTTAATACTAGCTTTCAATGTCACATCAAATATTAATTAGTTTTGTAGGTTATTCCTCGTATTTTTTGACTTTTTTCTTCTAATTAAACTCTGCTTTTACTTTTTCATCTCTAATTAGTATAATTTATTTTAATATTATTTGATCTATAAATTTAACATATAATTACACCCTTTTTCACCTAAAAAGATAATTCATTATTATACATTTAGGTATTAACGTTTTGAGTATTTTTATTTTGAGTTTCAAAATTTAGTTTTATCTTCATATTTTGTACCATTTATTTTTGCCATTTTAGTGAAATTATCTTTGTTCATAATTTTTTATTCTTTTCGAAGAGACTTTTCGAGTAAAATATTTATGTTATTTCCAACAATTTTTTTTAAATCATGTATTTTTAATTATTATAATTAATGAAATTTACAAAATTTTTAAAACAACCTCTCGAACTAAGGTGAAAAGACCACATTACCTTAGTAAAAATAAAACACAAAATTAAAGTGCAATTTTCGAAGTTGGGCCATAGCTAGAGGTGTACATGGGCCGGGCTGGGCCGGGTTCGGGCCGGGTCCAAGTAAAAATTTAGGCCCGTTCATTGGGCTCGGGCCGGGTCGGGCCCAAAAAATGGGTCTAAAATTTTGTCCAAGCCCGGCCCATATAAAAATGCTAAAACCTGGGCCCGGCTCGGCCCACCCGTATTAATTTTTTATATTATTTTATATAAATTTTAAATATATATAATACATCAAAAATATTAAAAAATTAAAATAAATATTTTTCAACAAATTAAAAATAAATTTTAAAAAATATGTAGACTTAAATAACACTAAAATAGATGTAACTTAACAAGCAAATGCCTATAAAATAATAACAAAATTAACAAATGTCTTTAAAATAATAACAAAATTAACAATAAAATAAGTTTTATACAATATCTAAACAATAAAAACAAAATAATAGCAACATAATAGTAAAATGGTAGCAAAATAGGGAGAAAAACAATAAGAAAACAATATTTAAAAAAATAAAATTTTTTGTCCTTTAGTGAATTCGGGCCGGGCCGGGCTCGGGCCTAAAATTTCTTACCCGAGCCTAGCCCATTTTTTAAGCGGGCCTTAATTTTTTGTCCAAGCCCATTTTTCAGGCCTATATTTTTGCCCAAATCCTCCCACATTTCGGGCGGGCCTACGGGCCGGGCCGGGCCGCCCGGCCCATGTATAGCTCTAGCCATAGCTTCAAGAGGCAAATTCATATTTTGTTATTTTCCAGCTCTTCCTCATTCCATTGCCTTCGAGTCAAATTTTTCTCCTTTTAAAAAACTTATTAAATAAAAAAAATTATAAAAAAGTAATAAAAGTAATTAAAAAGTATTAAAATTAAACAAATATTCACTCTATAACAACTCATTGTAAATTAAACTAAAAGACTCAAAACTAGCTAAAAACTATTCAAAAACAATGCAAACACGAATAAATTAGGGCAAAAAATATATAACAAATATTCGCTCATCGTACTCCTACATTCACATTTTTTCTTATCTCTAAGTAAAACACTAAAATACAATAACAAAACACGAAAGCCTAAGATACTTTGCATAACTCAATGGCAATATTTCAAATGAGTGAAAACAAAGCAACTTTACATTATCATGAATATAAATTCTTGAATACGTCTAAAAAGAACTTCTATGCATGATTGTGCGAAATATTTGTTTGCATACTCATTTATACATTTAAAATATAACAAATAAAAACGAATGACAATCATGAATTAATAAGTTCATTATCAATTGCTTCTCCTTTAAATTAGTTCCAATTATGCATCAATGTTACTAAGCTTTTTAGAAGCTTATAACGGGGCTTAGGCAACAAAAGTTTAACTTAAACTCAAGTTAATTAATGATTGAAAATTGAGCATATTCTCGCTCCACTTTTTGAGTACCCCTTTTTTCACCATCACTTGAAAATTAAGGCATTTACAAAAGAAGCAAAAACAATAAAAGATATGACAATAAAGCTTAATATCACTTTTCTTTTGAATTTTTCAATTTTTCTCACTAAGTGCTTTTTCATTTCTTTTTCTTTCCAAAATTTTCTTTTGATTTTTTTCGTTTGTTTTTTTAGATTTTTCACAATAAAGTACAAAAAAGTTATATTCTCTCTCTCACCAATTCTTCTATCATGATCTATCTATCTAACCCTATAACACTTAATATCGATGTATGGAATTATAATGTCAAAAAGATTCAGGCTTTCTTTTATTGAGTGGCCTCTAATCCCTTTTTTTTTTTTTATCTCGCTTAGAATCTATTTCGATTCTTTATTTTAATCTAGTTGTTCAGAACATTAAAAAAAAAAGTGTTTCCTTGTTCTAAGATCTTTTATCTTTGCCTTAAATAATTGGGTTTAGACATTATTTCAATGATATTTAATCATTTCTTCAAAAATGCTAGCAACATGCCCTTTTTTTCTCTCTTTCTTTTTTCTATCAAAGAATCATATGAACCATTAAGTATCGCATGATACACTTTTGATTGAAAAAGTGTAACCAATTCCAATAATTTTTCTTATTGATTTGAAAATAATTTGAATAAAATGAAAATACATTGATCAATTTATAAAGTATTGGGTTAGAAGCCCGGGAAGTACTTATAATTGGACTCGATATAGGAGAGGCCCAAAAGCCCCTCATGTTAAAAGGGGTGGATAGCAAACCCTAGAATACAGACTAGAGTTGCCACCACCTATACTCCTTGTTAGACTAGGTGCTCGTTTTTCTAATTGAAATAAACTTTTACAATTCAAAAAGGGTTCTACCTTCTCTCCCTATAAATAGATGGCACAATAGGGCTATTTTCACAATTTTAAGATATTGTTACTCTACCCGAAAATAAAGAGGATTTGTTCTCAACTATTGAATCTATTTTCCAGGAATAAAAAATTCTGTCAGTTTCTATTTGAGAAGAGATTTTTCGTTTTCACACTAAAGAAAAAAAACTATTTCTAGTTATGTGTTTTGATTCAAACTATTTGAGCCCACACTTGAATCAGTTCGTGGTATGAGAATAGTGGAGAAGGTCGTTTGGTTAAAAGTCAGGAATGACATGGATTTGCCTATTCGAAAACACAGGTGTAAATTCAGTCTAAGGTTTGTTGCTATAAATATCACAAATCGGGTCGGTTTTCAAATTTTTTTATTTTTCGTTATGTAAGAAAATCGTTTTTGAACCAATTTTTTTCCAACACTCCCTACTTAATAATACTTGTACTTTGTGAAATTGACAAGCATACATTGATCACATAACTGGCTAATACTAGTGAGATTAGCTTTCAAGCCATCAACAAGAAAAACATTTTTCAATTTAGGTAAACTAGAAACATTCAAAACTCATTTGCCAAGAAATCTACCTTTCTTGCCATCTCCAAGTGTTACATAACCAATCTAGTTTTCACCAAAACTAGACAAGTAATTGACATTACTAGTCATGTAGCAAGAGCATCCACTATCAAAGTACCAAACATGATCTACAATAATCTTCAAGGAATGGTAAGCAACAAGTAAACACTTTTGATCCTTCTTTCTCTAGGCAAGATTGTACTTCTTCCTTACTATGTTGGAACCAATGGGCACTAATGTTGGCACTACTTACTTATCAATAACGACATATAATTTTATGTTTGGTATACACCTTCTTATCAATCTTGATCATAATTGAGCAGTTTAAGATTTCTCCATGATGATCATTTGTTGCTTTGACAAAAATAGTAAGACCTTTAGCAACAAATTTTCCTTTCCACTCAACATAACCTAATCCACTTTTTCTAGGGCTCTATCTTCTTGCAATTAGTATTTCGTTAAGTTTTCCACAACTTGCATTATATTTCTCGAGCATTTGCTTAGTGAACTCAAGTTTATTTTGAGTTTTCCCCATATTTTATATTTCAATAGCTAGTTAAGACTCTTTTTACTTCCACTTGCTTAATTAGCATCTGATTTTCTTCCTTTAATTCACTTTCTCAACCACTAATCTAGAACAAGCATTACAAACCATTTCCCACTCGTTAAGCAGTCTTGTAAGTATTTAAATACTCCGCATTAGATACTCTTTCAAAATCAACTGTATTCACTATGAATGTAAAAGTAATGTAGTTACTTAGGTGTTCATCATTAGTTTTTGAACAATTAGTAGAGTCCTCATCACTTTAAGTGGCACACAATGAATTCTTCTTCAGGGTGTTTGTATACACTTCCTAAATATGCCTATAGCTATGACATTTATGACATTAAATCCCCTTCTTCTTGTCAGTGGCAGCTTCCTCATTGACGACAACTTTTTGGATCTTCCTTGTCTAACGTTCTTGAACTTTTCAAACATTGACTTCTTTTAGATTGATTTTTTGAAAGCTTCTATAATAGTGTTGTGATTAGTGGAAATTGCTCCAATCACTTATAAAGTAATGCTCTTTTCCTCTTTGCTCATGTTTCTCTTTGTTTCATCCATATTGATTTCGAAGGTTTGCAGAGGCCCAATTAACTCATCAATACGCATGGTATTAAAGTTTTTATCTTTCTTGATGACTGTGACATTGATGTTAAATTGTTCAGGTAAAGATCGAAGAACCTTCTTGACCCAATTTAAATTTGAATGCTCACTTTCAAGGGCAAAGAACTGATTAGATAAATCATAGAGTTTGGCATAGAACTTGCAATTTAACTCATTATTTTGCATCCTTAAGGTTTTAAACGCTGTTGTAAGTATCTGCAGTTTAAATTGTTTCCTAGTATTCGTACCTTTATATACTGTCTCAAAATTGCATAGAGAGCTTCAGAGTTAGTATTGGCAAGCTTCTCATCCTTAATAGTCTAAATCAATTTTGATTTTGTGGAGTTAATCAACTTTAGTGAATGATTGGTCCCATCTAGTAAGGACTGATCTCCAAGCTTTCTTATCATATGACTTGATAGAAGTCATCATTCTTGCCTTTTAGTAGGCATAATTAGCACCATCGAGCGCAAGCGCTCACGTTACTAATAAACCTTCCATGGCAAGCAAATATCAACATATAAAAAAATTCACTAGATGTGTTTAGTAGGAGGCTCTGATACCAATTGAAACTTCAATTTTGCTATTTGTAAGCAAAACAAAAGTAGTGACAGTGACTAATGCCAACTATTTTAGGCATTGAGTATGAACAAGGCAGAAAAATAATGAACACGCGATATATACGTAGTTCAGTTTCCCTACATCTACAGGGCCTTACCTAGTGAGATAATCTACTATCTTAACACACCTATAACAATATATTACAACCTCTAACACCCACCATATTAAACTTCTCACTTTGTGCCTAAGATCTAAAAAACTCTTCTTTAAGTTTCCCCTTTGAAAACTTAAGATATTAACCAAGTAACACACTTGTTTTTTTGCACTCAATGCAATTAAAAGAAACATTCCTTAATGAACAAGAATAAGTGCTCTTAGTTCAATATATTACCTATACAAGCCTGCTTAATTGATAAAAAACTGAGACTTGCTAACATACTACATAAATTAAAATCAATCTTCCCATGAAACAAGCAAGATAAGAAGCATAAAGAATATCTTTAATCAACTCAGGATAAGTATTGAATCTCTAGGATATACTTCCAAGTTTCACTCGTTTCGATCTGATCTACCAAACTTGGAAAGTTGATTACTTCAATCCAAATCCAAATCAGTCTCCAATATATGTTGCTAAGCATAGTTTGGATATTAAAGATGAACTAACTGTCGTCAAAATTATTAGTTAGAAACCTAATAATTTTGTTGCAAATATTTGTCAATTTAAAATGACAAAATTTTTTGAGTAGACAATGCTAAACACATGTTGAAAGAACTATTTTCCTCCTAAAAAATTACCTCAGCATATTTTTCTCCTCTTAAATGTCTAAAAAAACTTATCTAATAAAAATAAATTGTTGAAAGAACTATTTTTCAAAAAGAAAAAGCAAATGCAAAAGTTATATGTTAGAAATGATTTTCTGTTAAAATAAAAATAAAACTGGGCTTAGGCCCAAAGGAGAGTCCAAAACCCGATTTGAGAAATATAAAAGAAGCTAGCGTTTCTTCAACGTCCAAATAACAAAGTTGTGTGTCTCAGAAAATCAGTAGGTAAAGAGTTTCAACAAAAGAAAAATTGCTTTCCAATCTGGTTTCTTCCTTGGAAAAAATCATTAACAACATCCGACTAAAAAAATTATGCTTTGTATAATGGTTTGCCTTCCTGTTTTGCAGTAACTGAAGAAGATGCAGATATTCGTCAAAACCCTAACAGGGAAGACTATTACTCTCGAGGTTGAAAGCAGCGATACCATCGACAATGTCAAGGCCAAGATTCAGGTTTTTCTTTTCTTATCCATCTTGTTAAACATAATTAATCTTCAATTTTGATTGTTTCCATGTATTTTTTTTAGTTCATTTTCCTCTTGCGAAACTGCATACTTAATTTTACAGGAGTTTAATATGAACTTCGTGAATGATTCCTTTATTGTATGATTTTTTTTTTGTTTATTATTTTCCTCTTACGGAACTGCAAACTTAGTATTAGAGAAGATTGACGTTTAATCCTGCTTCTTTTATGTGTACTTAGCAATTTCTGCGAAAGTTGCTTACAAATAATTTAGGGATGACAATGTATAGTAAAAAAACACTGGATCTGACACTATACGATCCATTTTTTGTGGATTCAGATATTGGATCTACTATTTGCAGTGGATTTGAAGCAAAATTCGGATATGAACCATTGGATATCTGTTACCTGAATTTGCTTTGATTTTGGCTCAATTAGTGCCCTGATATCCTACTTCTTTAGCATAATCTACTATATTTATGCGGATAATGTATTCGAATATTTTACCGTGATATTTATTTACTTATTTAGCTATATTTAGCAACTTAGGAATTACGACCGATATTTTTTCTGAATTTAGGTGCAGATATAGATGCCAGCAAAAAAAAAAAAAACCAGAATTGGGTTTTGAATAAATTTAGTGGATATGAAATCAGATACTTAAAAATTACAAAATATTTGATCGGTTGCCATTTGTAGAAGTTATTATTTAAGAAGTATTCAATTGATGATAAAGCAAATTCCATATTGCTTTTGCTCCCGAGTTGATTAATTTTAGATTTACTTAATCGCCACTTCATTAATGATTGGATCAAATTTGTTTATTCAACTAAAATAGTTCAAGTAGACGACATGCAAATTTGCAATTCTGTTAGAAGGTGAGTGCTAAAATAAACTTAAACCATACTCAACTCTTTTGTACTCTGCTAGCACTATTGGTTATGCATACTTGTAAAGCTTCCTATTCTATTCATTAAGAAAAAAGACTACTTCCATTATTACCTTTCTTTTATTTCTGCTATTTTAATTTCAATCTATCTGTATCCAAGAGGACATTGTTTGAACATAATGCTTTCTTCATGGTTACTGTTCTGACACTGAATTACATTTTCCAGGATAAAGAAGGCATCCCTCCTGATCAGCAGAGGTTGATTTTTGCTGGTAAGCAACTGGAAGATGGCCGAACCCTAGCTGATTATAACATCCAAAAGGAGTCCACTCTTCACCTAGTTTTAAGGCTTAGGGGAGGAACCATGATCAAGGTGAAGACTCTCACCGGGAAAGAAATTGAAATTGACATTGAACCAACTGATACCATTGATCGTATCAAGGAACGGGTTGAAGAGAAAGAAGGAATTCCTCCAGTTCAGCAAAGGTACCAATTTTGTTCTTCTGCATTGTATTGAATGCATCTCTTGGGTTTACTTGATCATTGACAATCTTCTGCCTAATATTGTGATTTGAAATCCTTGTTTATCTTTCATTGGCTAATGTAATTTCTTGGGGCTGCTACTTGACCATATTTCTCCAAAGGTGTAGAAAAGACTCAATTCACCACTTTTTTTTGCATACAGGATACAAAATTTGATGATTTTACACTTCCATGTAACACTGAATCTTAAGAATGTTATGTTATCAGCTGCCCTTAGGTATATTCTTTAATTATTTTGTGCCAAATTTATCAGGAAGGTATTTCCAAGTTTGTACTTCGTAGAGGTAATAAATATATGATCGGGTCGCAGCGAATGACTTGTTTGACTGTAACCATAGTGCTCTCGTTCTCGACTTGTCAATTTAATGCATATTTTGACTGCTTGGTACAGGCTTATATATGCCGGGAAGCAACTTGCAGATGACAAGACAGCGCGGGACTACAATATTGAGGGTGGCTCTGTGCTGCATCTTGTGCTTGCACTGCGGGGTGGCTGTCTGTAGATGGTGCAATATAAAAAAAAAAATACCTGGACAGAAACTGTTGCAATTTTAATAATTGCATAAATCTAATGAGTTCGCATTTGATTTGTTGAGAAATGCATGGAACATATATGAATTGATGATTTCCTCAAGGGACAGGTTGTGTTGTATTACTTGATTGTATAAATCAGCCTTCTTTGGATGGCCTCGCAAACTCATGAGGGTATGTCAAAAAGTCGGAAAAAAAGGTCTAATGGGCTTTAATTAGTAAGGTACCGTATGATTTCGCACAATCTGATACGATAGTATAGCAACTCATTGGCATCTTATTGAGGGGGTCTAAGTCCATTTCGCCAAATGGAGAATTACTAAATTATCTCTTGTTGGGAGGGTTGTTTTGACTAAGCCGGCTGCGGCTCCTAGTCCCCTTTATATTATGCAGATGGCTCAGCTTCCCTTTGATGTTTGTGATCACACTGACAAGATTTGTAGAGCTTGTATTTGGGGTTCTTACGACGAGAGGGGAATTCACTTGGTCAGCTGAGAGACATTGCATTTACCTAAATAAGCTGAGTTCAGGCCTAAGTATTATGGGTTCTACAGGCTAAACATCTTCGAAGAGAATCTTTCTTTGATGTGCCTAAAGGCTACGATAGATCACTTGTTTGGAAAATAATTCTTGCAGGGCGCCAAGTTCTTTTTAATGGGCTTTGATAGAGTTTGGGTAAAGGGGACGAGGTATAAGTTGGCTCGATCATCGGATCTCTGAAGGTCCATTAATCAATAAGTGTATTCAACCTCCGCATCATGATTCTATAAATAGCTTGGTTCAGTATTCATAAATGGGTCAGATAGAATTTTTCAAGCTCTGGCTGGATAGTTGCTGAATGAGGTCATTGGTCAAATTGGACTGAGTCCGAGTCTGCTCAGTGCCAATGTTCGAAGACACATTGATTTGGGGTGAATCTGCCAACGACATCTTTTCAACTCGATCTACCTACGCTATGCTAATCAGGAATAATTGGGTTGTAAATCCCATTGTTTGTGCTATACGGAATATTCCTTGTTAAGTAAAAGTGCAATTGTTCTTGTGGTTAGCTTGGAAAGAGAATCTTGAGTGATGTTAACAGGCGTGCAAGAAATTTAGCCAAAAAACTAGAGTTGTTTAGTTCGTGGTCATATGTGAGAGGCACTTCATATTTTAAGAGATATTCCTGTTCGTGGCTTTTCTGTCTTTGCCGAAGGATGGTCACATTTGAATCTTATAATAGTAAATCCAAGCTGATTGGGGAGTGGCATTGGCTATTCATCTTCGCAGTCATATGCTGGAGAATCTGCAAATGGAAAAACAAGATTTGTTTTGCCAATGTTTATCCGCCTGGTAATTGTAAAACTGAGATTATTTGCACTTACTGGAAGAATATGGTCATTGTGCTGATGCATCAAGCTCTACGCGATTCAAGCAAGAACTTCTTTGTTGAGATTAGCCGGTTGATGGGTGGTGCAAATTAAATACAGATGAAAGTTGGTTTCGAGACAAGAACTTTGTGACTGTAGGGGGCAATTAGAGATATGCATGGCAGATGCATTTCTGGTTTTTCAATCAGCATTGGTAATTGTAGCATCGATTTAGAAGAACTTTGGGGTCTTTTATTTGGTATTTATTAACTTTTATGCCCATACCTTTTTTATATAATAACATTTATGATCAACTTTATCAAATATTTTCTAAAACTTGCAATATACTCAAAAATACATTTTAAATATATTTTTATTTATTTAAATGCTTTTAAGTTAATACGAAACTATTTTTGTTTACTAAAATTAAACGCTAATTATTTATGATATGATTTATAGCACTGTAAAACCAAATATTTCTATTTTATAGGCATACAACTACTATTTTCAAATATTTGGTTTACCTCACCTTAATTTCTTTCTATTTTATTTAAAATAAAATTTAAATTTAACATTTTATTATAAACATATAATCCCACCATCAACCAAATCTATGAATAATTATTTAAGATAATAAATGACTTGTCAATCGAGTCTTAGTTTGATTGGCATCAATATTATTGTCAATGTAGGATGATGTAGGTTCGAATGTGTTGAAATGCATTATTCTCCTATGTAAGAGTTGAGAGGGAGGGGCTATGCCTAATTTTAGGTATTATCTAAAAAAGAGCATATATGATACAATTCTATAATGAAATTAATATTCAAATAAATAAATGACCTTTTGTACTATTTTTAAAACATAATCCTAGATCGTATATTGATAAAAATTTTGAAAAATCTAATATAGTGGAAGAAAAATTAAATAAAATATAAACATATAGTAGATGTGCCACTTGTCGCAAATGTAATGTACATATTTCTTTATATTAAATATACTATTTTTTCGTCCATTAATTAATTGTCTGTATTAATTAAAATATGATTTATTTTTAATTTAATACTAAAAACATTAAAAGAATAGATGCCTCATACAAAAAAATTGAAAGTAAGAATATAGAATAAGATATGTTAAAAATAAAGAAATTAAAATACTATTCTTTAAAATTTTATGTTATTGTGGACATTTATATATATTAAGAATTTTAAGAATTTTAAAATTATATATTTATTTATCTTAAATTTAAATTTAAAAATATATATTTTATGATGATTTTTAAATTTAATGAAATAATTAAAAATAAAATATTGAATAAAATTAAATTTAAATTGAGTTATAATGATAATGAAAATTTTTAAAAATCTAATGATACAAGATAATATTTTTTATCTTTATAATAAATTATATACTTTTATTTTCTTATATAAAAAATTTACATAAAAATTTAAAATTTTATTTATTTAAAATTGTTAAAAAAATAATAATTATTCATGTGCCAATTAAGTAAACTATTTAATTAATTTTGAGTTTTAAACCTTATAATATAATATAATATATCTAATATATATTATAAATGATAGATTATAGATAAATAATATATTCTGTCAATCATTAATTTACCTTTTCATATTAAAATCATAATATGCTTTAAATTAAAATGTGAAATAATAGTAATTTAAATTTAATATTTTTTATTAATTCAGAAATTGTTAAAAAATAAAATTGGGCTTAGGCCCAAAGGAGAGTCCAAAAACCCAATTTGAGAAGTATAAAATAAGCTAGCGTTTCTTCAACGTCCAAATAACAAAGTTTTGTCTCTGAAAATCGAAGAGGTAAAAAATTTCAGCCGAAGAACGATTGCTTTTCAATCATGGAAATAATCTTTAACAACATTTGCCTTACTGTTTTGCAGTGACTCGAAGAAGATGCAAATATTCGTCAAAACCCTAACAGGGAAAACTATCACTCTCGAGGTTGAAAGCAGTGATACCATAGACAATGTCAAGGCCAAGATTCAGGTTTTGTTTTTCTTATCCATCATGTTAAACATAATCTAATGTTCAATATCTATTGTTTCCGTGCACTATTGTTTTTATTTTAGTTTATTTTCCTCTTGCGAAACTGCAAACTTAATTTTAGAGGAGTTTAATTTGTTCTTCGTGAATGATTCCTTTATTGTATGATTTTTCCTTTTTTATGTTTATCGTTTTCCTGTTACGGAACTGAAAACTTAGTATTAGAGAAGATTGACGCCTAATCCTGCTTCTTTTATGCTGTACGAAAACTTAGTATTAGAGAAGATTGACGCCTAATCCTGCTTCTTTTATGCTGTACTTAGCAATTTCTGTGAAAGTTGCTTGGAAATTAATTTAGGGATGACAATGTGTAGTTTTAAAAAAATTGGATCTGACACTATGTGATCCAGCTTTTCTGCGAATTCAGATATTGGGTCTACTATTTGCAGCGGATTTGAAGCAAAATTCGGATATGAACCATTGGATATATGTTACCTGAATTTGCTTTGATTTTGGCTCAATTAGTGCCCTCATATCCTACTTCTTTAGCATGATCTACTATATTTATGCGGATAATGTATTCGAATTATTCTGACCTGATATTTATTTACTTATTTAGCTATATTTTAATTTTATTATTTAAATATCATATAATAAATTGAGATATTTAGCAACTTAGGAATTACGACCGATATTGTTTTTGAATTCAGATGCAGATACAGATGGCAAAAAATAAACAAACTTGGGTTTTGAGTTTAGCCGAAATGAAATCGGATACTTGAAAATTTCTAATATTTGATCGGTTGCCTTTTGTAGAAATTATTGTAGAAGTGAATTGATGATAAAGCAAGTTCCATATTGGTTGAATTGGCTATAAGTAGACTGGCCGATTTATTTCATGTGCTCCGCTTTTGCCCCTGAGTTGATTAATTTTAGATTTACTTAATCACCACTTCATTAATGATAGGATAAAATTGGTTTATTCAACTAAAATTGTTCAAGTTGACTACATGCAATTTTGCAATTCCATTAGAAGATGTGAGTTCTAAAATAAACTTAAACCATACTCAACTCGTTTGTACTCTGCTAGCACTGTTGGTTATGCATACGTGTAAAGCTTCCTATTCCATTGATTAAGAAAAAAGACTACTTCCATTATTACCTTTCTTTTATATCTGCTATTTTATTTTCAATCTATTTGTATCCTTCCAAGAGGACATTGTTTGAACATAATGCTCTCTTCTTGGTTACTGTGCTGACAATGAATAACATTTTCCAGGATAAAGAGGGCATCCCTCCTGATCAGCAGAGGTTGATTTTTGCTGGTAAGCAACTGGAAGATGGCCGAACCCTAGCTGATTATAACATCCAAAAGGAGTCCACTCTTCACCTAGTTTTAAGGCTTAGGGGAGGAACCATGATCAAGGTGAAGACTCTCACCGGGAAAGAAATTGAAATTGACATTGAACCAACTGATACCATTGATCGTATCAAGGAACGGGTTGAAGAGAAAGAAGGAATTCCTCCAGTTCAGCAAAGGTACCAAGTTTGTTCTTCTGCATTGTACTGAATGCATCTCTCGGATTTACTTGATCATTGACATGCTTCTTCGTTATTATTGTGATTTGAAATCCTTGTCTATTTACAACTTCTTTTACATACAGGATTCAAAATTTGATGATTTTACACTTCCATGTAACACTGAATCTTAAGAATGTTATGTTATCAGATGCCCTTAGGTATATTGTTTAATTATTGCCAAATTTATCAGAAAGTTATTTCCAAGTTTGTACTCCATAAAGGTAAGACATGATTGGGTCGCAGGGTCGTATATATCTGGTCCGAATGACCTGTTTGACTGTAACCTTAGTGCTCGACTTGTCAATTTAATGCTTGACTCTTGTTACAGGCTTATATATGCTGGGAAGCAACTTGCAGATGACAAGACAGCGCGGGACTACAATATTGAGGGTGGCTCTGTGCTGCATCTTGTGCTTGCACTGAGGGGTGGCTGTCTCTAGATGGTGCCATAAAAACAACACCTGGACAGAAACTGTTGCAATTTTAATTATTGCATAAATCTAATGACTTTGCATTTGATTCGTTGAGAAATGCATGAATTGATGATGATTTCCTCAAGAAACAGATGTTGTGTTGTATTACTTGGTTTGTATAAATCAGCCTTCTTCTGATGGCCTCGCAAACTCTTGAGGATATGTCAAAAGGGTCCAAATGGGCTTTAGTTAATAAGGTACCGTATTATTACACACTCTGATACGATAAGTATAGCCACTTTTGTCATCTTGTTGAGAAGGTCCAACTCCATTTCGCCTATTCCAAAATTAATAAATTATCTCGTGCTGGTATTTTTTTAGTATTTGTACTCTAATTCTTGTAATTTCGAAATTTCAAATTTGATTCAAAATGTGACCATTAAATTCTATTATGTTTTAAATGCTATGCAGCAAATTTGGTTTTTTTTTTTTACATAATACTCACAAAGGAGTCATTATTTTAATTGATATACAATGATTTATGATTAAATTAAAATGTAAAGCTTAAATCGATTAATGACAAAATTTGACTTATATAACTTTTATTACGTATAATATATTTGCTTATATGTAAATATAAAATTTAAAAATTTTAACCATAAAAAATATTTAAAATTATAGTCATTTTTATCAATTTATTTAACTATAATATCATCTGACTAAAACTGATGAGTACAAAAAATAAACATTAGAAATAAGTATAAAAATAATAATTAAATAATCATTCAACTTGCGAATAAGTCAACGAGAAAAATCTTAATAGCAAGATTAAGATTTTGAGAACTTTGAGCTTTATCTAAATTTATTTTGATTGACGTTAATATATATTATAGTTACTAATTTTTTTTATTCGTGCAATACATGAGTTGTTTGTACGTATTAATTTGCATATACAATATGAATTTCTAAATTTTGAATATATATCATAAGTGTTGGGTGTACTAGTAATGTATATTGCACTTTAAATGAAAGAATACATATTTGAATCTTGGAGACGGTATTATTGAGAAGCAACCACAAATGTTAAATATGATTCATAAAACAAACATGGAAAATACAAAAAAAATTCATATATTAAGTTATATATTAGATTTATTCATCAACATATTTTTAATTAAATTTTCATTTTTTTTCCTTTCCAGCTTGGAATTGAAATTGCAGAAAGAACTTGAGAGTTACAAAAGCACGAGGAGATTCATTCTGGTGATAGAAACACATCCTATTTCTACACTTTAGCATTTGCCAAATGTAGAAGGGGTAAAATACGGGCTCTCAAGAATGAGAATAGCGTATGGGTTCATGATGAGGAGGAGATTAAGATGGTAGCTGTTAATTATGTTCGCAGCTTGTAAACCAAATATTAATGTTTCCTTTCCGGTGTTGACTATGCAAGAGTTTGAATGTTTACACAGTGATGAGATTAAAGATGTAGTTTTAGTATGGGTGCTTTTCAAGCACCAGGCCCAGATGGGTTTCAAGCTTGTTTCTTCCAATAGAGCTGGAAGGGTGTTGGAGATGATGTGAGTTTTATGATAGAAGAAGCATTTCACATTTATTCCTCAAGTTAAAGAACAAGAAAGCATGAACCAACTTGGGATTAGTCTTTGGAATGTGGTGTATAAGATAATCTCAAAGATAAGAGTGAACAAATCGAAATCTATATTGGCATCAAATTTCTCTATGAAGAAGAATAAGGGGAGATCAGGGGAAGGTCGACCTTGAGAAGGATGAATTGGGATTTTATCCAATCTACTCTTACTCTTATCATGAGTTGGGTTCGCTCTACCTTGTTTCAGGTTTTATGGAATTGTGAAATTACAGAATCTTTTAGGCCCTCGAGAGGTCTTCAACCTATTACAGCTTACAGAGACGGTCCCTCAATTTCCCATGTTTTCTTTGCTTGCCTTCTCCTCAAGTTTGGATGGCCAACTACGACAAATCCAAATGAGCCTTGATGAATGGCGAGTCTCTTAAATTCTAAGCTTTTCTTTTCCAATAACTTGGTGATAGTGTACGATCTATTAGTCGATTGGTGAGGATTCCGGTGACAAGTGATTTGGGCAAGTACTTGGGAGTACCATTAATTCATAGTAGAGTTACAAGGAAAACTTATTGGCATCCTGTTGAGAGGGTCCAAGCTGATTTCTCCAATTGGAAAATTAATAAATTATCTTTTGCTGGGAGGACAGGACATACGGCTCATATTCCTTGTATACCGTGTAAATGGGTCAGCTTTCCTTGGGTGTTTGAGATCACTTTGACAAGATTTGCAGAGCTTTTAATCGTGATTCTTCAGAAGAGATGAGGAAAATTAACTTGGTCAATTGGGAGAAATTGTGTTTACCTAAAAAAGCTGGGGGGTTTAGACCTAAGGGCTATGCATGTTTGGAATGATTGTTGAAGGTGATAAATTTTGGGTACGGGTTCTACAAGTTAAATATCTAGAAGAGGTTCTTTCTTTGATGTGCTTAAAAGCTTAGATAGCTCACATGTTTGGAAGAGTATTCTTGCAGGGCGTCAAAGTTCTTCCTAAAGGTCTTCCATGAAAAGTGGGTAAAGGAGACAATGTACAATTTGGCTCAATAATTGGATCTCCAAAGCTCCATTAATCAATTGTATTTAACCTCCGTATCATGATTCTCTGAATAGCTCAATTCAAGATGTTCATAATAGGCCATATAGAAATTTTTAGCCTCTTGTAGGACTGTTGCCTTATGAGGTCATTGATCAATTTAGAGCGAGTCCGAGTTTGCTTGGCGCTAATATGGAACACACATTGATTTGGGGTGAATCTGTATCTTTTCGACTCAATCTACATACTCTATGCTAATCAAGAATAATTGGGTTGTAAATCCCATTGCTTGTGCTATATGGACGATTCCTTGCCAACTAAAAGTGAAATTATTCTTGGAAAGATAGAATCTTGAGTGATGTTAATAAGCCTGCAATAAATTTAGCCGAAAGTGAGAGTTGTTCAATTTGTGGTCATATTCCAGAAGATGTACAAACTACCCTGCTGCTAAGGACATTTGGATCTTATTGATAGTTGTTAAGAGGTAGGGTTAAGTATTTTGATTGAATCTCTATTAAAGATGAAGAAGTCTGAATGTAAAAATGAAGTTATTCTATGTCTGTATCTTAAATCAAAATCATGCTTTGTTCACTTTACATCTTGAATATGTAGAGAGCTAGTATAACTGCTCTTTAACAAATTGCTAGTTGTATCAACAGCTTCTGTTGTTAACTAACTAACTGCATGCCTAGACTATGTGAACTTTAACATTCACCCATCTTCTCTATTGGTAAGACTCGAAGAAGATTTCAAAACCGAGTAAAAGACGTCATTGACAGAGGCTTGCGAGAACATCAGCCACTTGATCACAAGCGGGAACCTCACTAACCAGAAGAAACCCATCTACAACTTTTTCACGAACAAAGAAGAGATCTAGCTTTAAATGTTTGAACTTGGAATGCAAGACAGGATTGGCGGCAACTACAACTGCACTAGAGCTATTGCACCAAACACTAGGAGTATCATCAGACTGAAGCTGTAGTTCCTAAAGTAACAAAAGTAACTAAGTAACCTCACTTGTGGCTGCAGCAAAACTCATGTATTCTACCTCAGCCGTGGATTGAGACATCACTTGCTACTTTTTAGAACACCACGACACTGGAGTTTGACCAAAATACACACAGCAACTTGATGTCAACCGTCGGTCATCAAAATCTAACCTCCAGTTGGCATCGGCATATGTAACCAAGGACAATCTAACAGACGGACGAACAACTATCCCAAAATTAAGAGTGCTACACAAATATCGTAAAATACGCATCAGTGCCACCATATGAGTAGTAGTAGGACTATGCATGAACTGACAAATCCTATTTACTGCATATGCAATATTGGGTCTAGTCAGAACCACATACTGGAGCACACCAGTAAGGCTCCTATATTCAGTCGGGTCCTCTGACCTTTCGCAATCCTCATTAGACATGGTAGACGAGCTGATCATCGTGTGTGAACACTCTTTGCTTTGACCATCGAACAATAATCAAGAATGTCACGGATATACTTCCTTTGACATAAATGTAGACACCCGGAGAATGAGTAACTTCTATCCCGAGAAAGTAGTGAAGATCGCCCATATCCTTAAGAGAGAACTCGTCATTTAACAGTAGAACAAACCAGTCTATAGTAGTGGACAGACTTCCAGTAATAATAATATTATCTACGTACACAAGTACATAGAGAGTAGAATCAGACTTGATTCAGACAAACAACGACGCATCAATTTTGGATCAACGAACCCGATAGAAACTAGAAACTACTTCAACTTCTCAAACCATGCATGCAGAGCTTGACGAAGACCATATAAAGCTTTTTTTAAATGACATGCAAGAGATGTACTATCGGAACCACACTTAATGTATCCCGAAGGTTGTTGCATAAACACTTCAGTGTCTAAATCACAATTTAAGAAGGCATTGTTGACATTGACCTGACGAAGTTGCCATCCTTTGGAAACGACAATGGACAGAATAATCCAAACAGTAGCAAGTTTCACCACCAGACTAAACGTTTCTTTGAAATTGCATCCAGAGACTTGAGAACAAATCTTAGCTACTAATCGAGCTTTCCGTCGGGCAATGGTACCATCAGGATTTCTTTTTATCTTGAATAACCACTTGCACCCAATGACCTTACGGTTAGGTGGTAGGGGAACTAACTCCCACGTGGAATGGTGAATGAGAGTATCATACTCGGCTTGAGCAGCAGCCCGCCATTCAGAGGTAGACATGGCTTCCTTAATTGTAGACGGCTCCATAGTTTCAACGGCCAGTGCTCTGGGTTTGAAAATACCTGCCTTATCCCTGGTCACCATAAGATGAGTGTTGACAACAGGTAACGGGGAATTCAGACTATTAAGAGAGGATGCAACAACATCATTAATGTGTGTGGCATATGGAGCAGTAGTAGTTGGTGAAGATGATAAAAAAGGTTCAGGTACCACCCCAGACCCAACCAGCAAGGTACCAGCTTGAGACGGTTGAGGTGGAACAGAGGAGACCTCGATGGGTCGAGAAAAGATTTGCTGAACAAGAGGGACCACCGTTAAAACAGTCGTACTTGACTTTGGAGCAGAACCCTTTGACGCAGCTTCAAATAAGAGAAATATATTCTCATCAAACACAACATGCCGAGAAATGATGACCTTACTGTTCGGTAACAGGCATTGATAACCCTTGTGTTGAGTACTATACCCCAAAAATATAGAATATTGAAACTAAAATTCCAATTTGGATGCCACAAACGGTCGTAGATACGAAAAACAACAACAACTGAATATCTGTAGATGATCGTAGGTCAGATAATGCCCATAGAGGGCCCTAAAAAGTGATTGTCCTTGTAAAATTACAGTAGGAAGGCGATTAATGAGATGTACCCCACAACAGAAGGCATACCCCCAGTATTCCACAGAAAGACTTACTTGAGCTAACAACATGATGCCCATTTCAACGATGTGCCGATGTTTACGCTCAGCCACTCCATTTCGTTTGGAAGTATATGGGCAGGTTAACCGATAAATAATCCCTTGAAAGGCCAGCACCGACGTAAAAGCGCGATACTCTCTACCCCAGCCACTCTGTAATTGTTTAATGGATTTGCCAAACTGCATTTTGACTAGCTGTTGGAATCAAGTGAAGTATTCGATAGCCTGAGACTTTTGACAACAAGATAAATCCAAGTAAACTGAGTGCACATATCAATAAACGACACATAATACCACTTATTATCACAAGCAATGGACGAGAGTCCCTAAAGATCAGAAAAAATCAATTCAAAGGGAGTATATTCAGTGGTCGAAACAGAAAATGGTAGTTTAGGTAACTTTCCTTTTTAACACGCAGTACATACACCATCGAGACAGTATTTATTTAAAACAATGCTACGTTTATCTAAAACATTTTTTACTACAGAAGCAGAGGGATGACCAAGGCATTTATGCCAAAAAGAGAAAACCGGACAATCTACAGGCTTATTCTGAATCCTAGTATGAGTAGCAAAAGAATTATCAGCAGACCAAGTAGACTCTACAGGCACAGGGAAATGATATAGTCTATCACGAATGTGGCCATTCAGCAAAGTTTCTCAGGTCTTGAAGTCCTTAATAACACAATATGCTGGATGAAATTCAAAAAAAAAACATCATTATCATTAGCAAATTGAGATACCGATAAAAGATTTTTTTGTATGCTTGGTACACACAAAACATTAGATAGTCGTAGCAATTTAGACCGAGTAGGTAAAACACCATTATCGATCGATGAAATCATAGCAGACGTCCCATCACCCATTAGGAGAGAAGACGTACCTGAATAAGGTGTGGCATCACGTAGCGCAGATGTGTCACGACAAACATGGTTACTAGCACCAGAGTCAGGGTACCAAGACGTGGTGCCAGTTGGCATGGGAATATAAGAGTCAGTGCCATCACCATTAGTCCCGAACTGAGTAATATTGACATGTGAACTGGAAAAATCAGAGTAATCAGAGGCATGCAAATCGCCCAACTGAGGTAGACTAATACACGGGCTAGACCCTAAATAAACACGAGCTCGTGGCTTAGTCTGCCAACCTGATTGTCCAACATTTGGTCTCACTCTAAGTGTAGGATTAAATTAGACGAAATTGGAGGAGGATCCATTTGGGTCAGAAGGTTCCATTTGGATTAGGAGGACCATACGACCCATGTATGTTTGAGGCAACATACGGCCTGGCACCATTAGGAGAGTCATCAAACATGCGTGGCCCAAGTTGTGGCCTAGCATGACTCATCACTTGATGAGATGGCCCAAGTGGCGCATGGTGCACCGATGGCCCATATGTAAGGTAAGAATACACCCTATTATGCATCATATTTTGACCGATTTCAATATTATTTTGAACCTGCTCAAAATTATTTCGACCAAAGTGATAAGAGAACCTAGGGTTCTTCGGTTGAGGTACTCAACCGTCATCGATTAGTTCTTCACGCGGTGGTGCAAGCACAAATGTGGGTGACAAACCAGGCACTGGAGATGAAGAATAGAGATGAGCCGCATGCAGATCTCCCTGGTGTGACATTGTAGGCATCGACGCCGATGTGTCAGAGTTACAATGATACCTATAAAAGCACATTTGGGCCAAGTGACCGAACCTCCCGCAGATTTGGCACTGAAAACGAGATCGAAAGCTCCACCCACGTCTGCGAGAGATTAACCAGCCTCCATAAGCAGGGACTCCTCCGTCACTTGCGATGGCGCGCTCTTGACGAGATTGGTATGAAGTGGGACGTCATGGATCACACAGGCTTGACGGTTCTCACATTCAACAAGTGCATCGACCATCCGTTTGAAGGGCACGGGAGTGGTTGACAACGAGGCAGAGGAGATAATGACCTCGAACTCCGGCAGAAGTCCGACAAGCATCCTTCTTCTCTTCGTCTGATATTCGAGATCCGGAGGTCTCCAAAAGGACACACAAATTTTTAATTCGAGCAACGTAAGTCTTAATAAGAATGTTACCTTTTTTTAGTGAGCGGAGTTCATGCTGGATGCGTGATTGCTTAGCACCGGTTTCAGTTGCAAATAAGTTCGTTGCAGTGGTTTAGGCGTTACACGCCGATTGAACATCAGTGAAGGAGGATAAGAAAGTGGCGCTGATTATGGAAAAAAGCCACGATGTTAGAAGGCGGTCTTGTTGTTTGAACACCTGAGCCGACGGATTTGGCGCCAGAGATCTATCTGGTGTTTGAATAAACCGAGACGGTGGAAGTAATATACCATCGAGAAAACTGAGTAAGTCATAGCCATCTAGAACTAGTCTTACTTATTGTTGCCATTGGATGTAGGTTCCATCATCAAGTTTGACAACATCATGACGCGGAAACGAGTTGACCACACGATCACCATTAAATGTAACATGGCTCGGCTCAATATAGGCAGAATCTATAGAGGTCATGGTAGCCACGGCCAAGACTCACCTGGCGAATGATACCTTAAGAGTTAGGGTTAAGTATTTTGACTAAATCTCTATTGAAGATGAAAAGGATTGAATGTAAAAATGAAGTTATTCTATTTTTGTATCTTGAATCAAAATCATGCTTTGTTCACTTTACATCTTGAATATATAGAGAGCTAGTATAACTGCTCTTTAACAAATTGCTAGTTGTATTAACATCTTCTGTTGTTAACTAACTAACTGTATGCCTAGACTATGTGAACTCTAACAATAGTAAATCTAAATTGACTGAGGAGTAGTTTTGGCCATTCATCTTTGCAATCATGTACTGGAGAAACCATGTATGTTTTTCCACCAGTTAGTCGTAAAATTGAGATTATTTGCAAATCTTTGAAAGAATATGGTCATGGTGCAGATGCATTAATCTCTACGCAATTGAAGTAAGAGCTTCTTTATTGGGATAAGTGGGCTGATCGGTGGTGCAAATTAAATACCGAAAGAAGTTGGTTTTGAGACAGGCAGGGGATAATTAGAGATATGCATGGGAGATGGGTTTCTGGTTTTTCGATCAGCAATTGCAGCATCAATTTAGCAGAACTTTGGGGCCTTTTATAATATTAATTTAGCATGGAACACAAAGTTGAACATTTACTTTACCAAATAAGTGTCGGGTGTGGATAAGGACAACTCATATATATATATATATATATATAAAAGAAGGAGAATATTTGATGCATTATCGATGCATAAACTTATGCACGATCAGTGGATAATAATACAACACACCATCATTAAATAAAACAAAAAGTAATGGAGGGTTTTTTTTCTTTTTGGTGAATTACAATAGTAGGGTAAAATCTGAACAACCAACACAACTGGCGCAACTCGAACTCAAGCCACACCTAGGGCGATCAACACCCTTGACCATTAGGCCATCACATAGGGGAATACTAATAATTTTATTTAAACATAATTAAAAATAAATAAATACTAAAACCCTATAACCTAAACTTCATGAACTTAGACCTTAAACTTTTAAACTCAAAATCCTAAATTCGAGAGTTACTAATATTTATTTATAATAGTTATGGTTAATGTTTAATTATGTTTAAATAAAATTATTAGTATTTATTTACAAATCCTTTACATATTTTGTTTAATATTTAATGATAATGTGTCATGTTATTAATCATCAATGGTGCATGTAACGACTCAAAATCCGTGGGCACCAGAAAAGTATGTTATCAGGCCTTCGTCTTAGCAAATTAAATCCTTAAATAATTATTAGAAATAATTATGAGTCTAGTAGTGTGTCTAGTTAAGTTTTAATTAGGCGAATTTAGTTTAATTTGGAGAAAATAGGAAAAAATGATTAAATTGAATTAAGGATAAAGGTTGAATTATAGAACAATAGAAAGTAAAAAGGGATAAAATGGGAATTGAGCCAATTTGCTATAATTGAGGCGGCATAAAGAGAATAAAATCTAAGCTTTTATTTGTTTTAAATTATATAATTAATGATATATAAATATAATTTATATAATATGAATTTATAATAATTAAATAATAATGATATTATATTATTAAATAAATTTATGCCAATTGTGTGGACATGATAAAATACATGTGTAATGCTTGTATTTATACAATTGTAAAATATATGTATATTTTCTTAAATAATGAGTAAAAGATATTTATTAATTATTAATTAAATTATATGATTTTTGCATAATAAACAAATTGAATAATGACAATTGTAATAAAAATATTAGTACATTTGTAATAAAATAATTTATTTACTTAATATTAAAGTAATAGATAATTAGAATTAAATTATTATTATGAAACAAATAAAATAAAGTAAATAAATTAAAGTAATATAAAATAACTAAAAGAATAAGTAAAGAGAAACAAAAGCAAAGAAACAGAATAAGAACAGAGAACAAAACGAAAACAGGGGAATAAAAAGGAGAAAGAAAAGAAAAGGGGAAATAGGGAAATTGAAGCTTGAAGATTAATTGGTAAGCTCAATTAAGTCCTTTTCTTTTAATTTTTAATGTTTTAGAAGTTTTTAAACAAAGTTTTGTTGAAATTAAGTAAAAGCTATGGAAGTTCTTAGGTTTCGAAACATAGCTCATGTTGGATAAATTGTTGAATTAAGGGTTAGATTGAATGAATTTTAAGTTAGAATTGAAAAAGGGGTTAAATTGTAAAAGAAGCTATAAGTTTTGTGTTTTAGGGATTGAATTGAAAGAAATTTTAAATTAAGGTTTTATTATGAATAATTGATAGTTAGGCTGAATTTGATAGGAAATTGAATAGAAATGAAGTACTAATTAAATTAAACAAGTAAAAGAGTCAATTAGGATTAAATTGGAATTAGAGTATAAATTGAAAAAAAAATCAATTAATTGTTAAATTAATGCTGTAATTAATAATGTAAATTGTTATTATTATTTTCGTAGCTAGCAAGAAAAATGAGGCATCGGCATCCAAAGGAAAAGAAAAGATCGTTGAGGAGTAAACACGTATTCCGGGTTTGTATTACTATAACTCAAACAATTTATTAATTGTTATATTGAATTTGTAATCATGAGACATTTAAGATAAGGTAAGTAATAATATTTGAAATTAAGTAAGAATATGTGTGAATGTTGAATTATATGTGAAGTGAGATAATAGATGTTTTGAATTGATTGAGTATTTGAAATTTGTTGTGGAAATGAATTCGAAATTAGAAAAGTAAAATAATACCCTATTAACTTGTCGGACTAGATTGGATACAAATGGCATGCCATAGGATTTGTGATGTGTTGAGGAGATTTGAGGCTCGGCCGAGGAGATATTTCTGTATTATATTCTTCGGTTTATCTGAAGAGGCATTTAATGCCTTATTGGTGTGTTTGGGAGGATATGATATACTGATGTGTTTGGGAGGTTATATTATACTGGTGTGTTATGGAGGATTTATATTATTCTGGGTGTATTTGGGTTGGATATTCTGGTGTGTTTGGGTGGAATTCGTGTATCTGTCAGAGTCCGAATCTTGTTAATAGGGTAAATAAAATCAAATGAGAAATAAGAATGAAAATTGATTGATCTGTATGATTAAAGGTATGAGAATGAAAGTATGAGTTAAATAATGATTTGAATTAGTATGTGAAATTTGATAGTATAAATCTATGATTCATGAATTTGATGGAAAATGATATTGTTAAAATACAATATTAGTTGATAAACTGCTTTATAAAATTTTATAAATTATATGTAAATTAGTTTTAGAGATTTATAATGTTTTATATTTACTATTTATTATTCATTAATGTTAAATAGTTTGATTTATAGTAATAACACTGAGTATGAAATATTCAGCGTACGGTTGTTTCCGTGCACAGGACATTAGAGTTCAAGGTCCGGTTCAGCATCCAAAAAGATCCCGACTCTAACACGAAGATTTTGGTGATGTATTTCTTCCTTTGGTTTAAGTGGCATGTACTAGGTGAAAGTGTGTGAGTTTTGTACTTATGCTATATGGTTTAAGTTAAAAAAAATAGTTAAAATGTTTTGAATGATTAATGTAACACTTAGTTATATAAATGGTAAATTTGGTATTAAATTGGATAAAGAATGAAGTTATAAATTATTTCTTTATATGTTATTATATTTGATTAAAGTATTAAATCAATATTATGAGCACGATTTGGAAGTGTATTAATGTGTAAAATCTTTGGTTGAAACATTGGTATTGATTGTTTTTGGTTTGAATTTGCAGGGGGTTTTATGTAAAAATAAGCAGAAATGTTGCCAAAATTTTTATAAAAAAGAAAAATTTCAGAGTACTCGAACAAGTTCCGTTCCACTTTTTATACATATTTTGGGCTTTGAGAGTCCAATATAGGAATTCAATCATTAAATTATACTATGAATGTTATTTTATTTGTAAATTATTCATAAGTTGTCTGATATATTCGGTAATGCCTCTTAACATTGTTCCGACGACGGTTTGGGGTTAGGGGGTGTTACATTGCATGAGACTTATGCATCGACGGTGCATTACATATTGTTCTGATGTAACGCCCCACGCCCGATACCGTCGCCGGAGTCGAACTTGAGGTGTTACTAAACTTATCTTGCTTTTTAAACAACTTTAAACTACTTATTTTAAATTTCGGAATAAACTATTTTTCTGCGTCAAGGTCACTTAAAAATTCATATCTCGAGTTCTGAAACTCGAAATCAATATCCGTAAATTTTTCCTGAAACTAGACTCATATATATATCTACTAATTTTTTTCTAGAATTTTTGACTTAGCCAATTAGTACAGTTTATTAGTTAAAGTCTCCCCTGTTACACAGCTCAACTGCTCTGACCTATGTTCACTACGAACTAATTTTCTCCCTGTACAAAATTCAAATAGGAATTCTGTTTGTTTCATTAGAAATTAGACTCAATAAGGAATCTAGGCATATAAACTATAATACCTAATTATTTATGTGCAATTTATGGTGAATTTTTGAAGTCAGAACAGGGGATTACAGAGTCAGTCTCACTCAACTGAAAATTTCTCATAATATACAACTCTTTTTCCTACTCTGTTTCTTCCACATGAAAATAGACTCATTAAGCTTTAATTTCATACCTTGTTCACCTTTTAATTCCATTCCTACTATTTTTAGTGATTTTTCAAATTCACGTCACTGCTGCTGTTTGCATCTGTTTTCAAGCTACTTTTATACTTTTCATAGTTTTCATGTGATAGTTACCATTCAAGCATACATACCATTAAACACATGCATGGTTAGCCATTTCATTAGCTATTCACTTCCAAGCATTTACACACCATATATTGAACATATCATTCCATAAAAGACTAAGTCCCTATACATGCCATACACAAAATGAAACGTCTAGTTATACCAAAATAACTCCTTTGATAGTGTGATCTGAACTCCGACGTTTCCTTCGATCCCCGAGTAGGCTTGGCAAGAACTATAATAAGAAAGAAAATAAAGAAGTAAGCACTAGGCTTAGTAAGTTTACAAGCAAATAAATCACAATATTTATCATGACAATAATTGTACATTTTACCATTCAACATCTTAAACTTTCCTTACCCTTCCTGCTTTGATACACTTTCTTTCTTTCTCACCTGACCTTTAAATACTCATGAATTCAATCTTTATAATGGCCCGTTAAACCACTCGGAATACTAGGGATACTTGGGTTATTCCTGTCTGATAAAATACTGCCAATGCCATGTCCTTGACATGGTCTTACATGAAATATTCCTGTCTCCAAAGCCATATATACGATATGGACTTACATGGCTCAATACTGTCCTGTCTCCAAGGCCATATACATGATATGGGCTTACATGGCGCAATACTGTCCTGTCTGTTAACCCAAATCCCCTAACATTCCTAAGGTTCAAGCGGGGCTTTTTGATACTTTCTCTCTGTCTTCTCTTCTTCGTTTCGACTTTGAATATTTTCATAAAGTAAATATATAAATGCTGGAATTTAACAACATCAATGCAAAACAATGAAATATTGCATTTATTTACCGTAAACTTACCTCAATACAAATTGTGACTAAACTTTACAATTTAGTCCTTTACTTTCTCTTTTCCCCTATCTACTCCCGAATTTCGTTCTTCTTGATCTATAATAGTAAATTTAGCTTATTTAATATCAACATTTATCAAAACAGACCTTTACTCAAACTTTGGCAAAATTACATTTTTACCCCTAAACTTTTGCATATTTACACTTTTGCCCCAAGGCTCGGAAATTAAAACTTATCACAAATTCTTGTATTTTAAGACATGCTGATCATTTATTTACCAATATCATCTTCAAATTCCTACTATAACATACACTTATGTACAATAGGTATTTTTACCAATTAAGCTCTTTTACTCGTTTTTACCTAAAACCGAGTAGCTCAAGTTGTCTAGCATAATTTAAAACCTCATATTCTATCATAAAACATCAAAATACACAAATTTCACCCATGGGTATTTTTCCAAATATGAATCCTAACTTAAAATATTACTAACATAAGCTTTATCGAGCTACCGGGATCTCAAAAACATAAAAATCATTAAAAACGGGGCTTGGATGCACTTACTATGAAGCTTGAAAGTTGAAGAACCCTTAGCTATGGTGGAGAGCAACAATCGGCAGCAACTAATGAAGAAGATGATCAATTTTGTCATCTTTTTCCTTTTTAATTCATGTTAATAACCAAATGACCAAAATGCCCTTCCTTATTAAACTTTCAAAAATTCCCTCCATGTCCAATTTTTGTCCATAAACTTCAAATTGGTCAAATTTCTATTTAAACCCTCCTAATTAATATTCCAAAGTAATTTCATACTAAAAACTTCTAGAATGCAAGTTTTGCAATTTATTCAATTTAGTCCTTACTTTCAAATTAAACACTTTATGCATAGAATTTCTTCACGAAATTTTCACACCATCATGCAATCATAATATAGACCTCAAAATAATTATAAAAATAATTAGTTCTATCTCAGATTTGTGGTTACGAAACCACTATTCCGATTAGGCCCTATTTTGGGATGTTACATTTCTCCCTCCCTTTAGGGATTTTCGTCCCCGAAAATCTTACCTGTGAAGAGGTTTGGGTACTGTTTTCGCATGGCCTCTTCGGGTTCCGATGTAGCCTCATCCACCCCATGTCTATTCCATAAAACTTTCACAAGAGCAATACTTTTATTTCTTAATTGCTTTACCTCTCGATCTAGAATCTTTACTGGTTCTTCATCATAAGTCATATCTGGCTGAATCTCAACCTTTGTCGGGGAGATCACATGTGACGGATCTGATCGATAACGTCGTAACATTGACACATGAAACACATTATGAATCTTCTCTAATTCAGTAGGCAAAGCTAATCGATATGCCAATGGCCCAACTCTCTCAATCACTTCAAACGGTCCAATAAAACGAGGACTTAACTTGCCTTTCCTGCCAAATCTGAGAACTTTCTTCCACGGGGATACTTTCAAAAATACTTTGTCGCCAACCTGATATTCGATCTTTTTTCTTTTTAAATCTGCGTACGACTTCTGCCTGTCTGAAGCTGCTTTCAAACAATTTCTGATAACTTTCACTTTGTCTTCTGTTTCTTTGACTAGATCAACCCCGTAAATCTGTTTTTCTTTAAGTTCTGTCCAATATAAAGGTGTACGACATTTGCGTCCATACAAAGCTTCATAGGGTGCCATCTTCAAACTCGACTGATAACTATTATTATAGGCAAACTCTACTAATGGTAAGTATTTTTCCCAACTGCCTTGAAATTCCAATATACAACATCTAAGCATATCTTCAAGTACCTGAATAACTCTCTCTGACTGACCTTCGGTCTGAGGATGAAAAGCCGTACTAAAACTCAACTTTGTACCCAAAGCTTCTTGTAATTTTTTCCAAAACCGTGAAGTAAATCTCGGATCTCTGTCTGAAATGATCGATAGTGGTACTCCATGCAGTCTAACTATCTCTGAAATGTACAACTCAGCCAACTTGTCAAGTGAATAATCCATACGAACTGGGATAAAATGAGCCGACTTAGTTAGCTTATCAATTACAACCCAAACTGCATCTTTCTTTTTCGGCGTTAACGGCAATCCCGAGGGTACCTGGTGTTCGGCCTTTACCTGTTGACAAATCAAGCATCTGGAAACAAACTCTGAAATATCTCTTTTCATTCCTACCCACCAATACAATTTCTTCAAATCATTATACATCTTTGTACTACCCGGATGAATAGACAAAGAACTGCTATGTGCTTCCTGTAAGATCTTCCGAATAAGCTCATCATTCTTTGGTACACATATTCTGTCTCTAAACATCAAATAACCATCAGAACCAATCTAGAAATCTGATTCTATGCCTGACTCACATTGAATTCTTTTAGCTTGTAAATCACTATCATCTTTTTGAGCTTCACAAATTTCTTCAAGAAATACTGGTTTAGTTCTCAATTCAGCTAAAATAGAACCATCATTCGACATAGCCAAATTGGTATTCAAAGCTCGCAATGTAAATAAAAGTTTTCTGCTTAAAGCATCAGCAACTACATTTGCCTTACCTGGGTGATAATCAATCACTAGCTCATAATCTTTAATCCACTCTAGCCATCTTTTTTGCCTCAGGTTCAAATCTTTTTGAGTCATCAAGTATTTTAAATTTTTATGATCGGTGAATATCCGGCACCGTTCACCATATAAATAATGTCTCCAAATCTTCAATGCAAACACAATAGCAGCTAACTCCAAATCATGCGTCGGATAATTTTTCTCATGTGGTTTCAATTGTCTAGAGGCATAAGCAATCACATTTCCTTCCTGCATAAGTACACAACCGAGCCCATTCAAAGACGCATCACTGTAAATCACAAATTCTTTACCTGATTCTGGCTGTACTAAGATGGGAGCTTTAGTCAACAATGTTTTTAACTTGTCAAAACTCTGCTGGCACTTCTCAGTCCATTCGAACTTGACATCCTTCCGCAACAATCTCGTCAACGGGTAGCTATCATAGAGAATCCCTCCACAAATCGTCTATAATAACCAGCTAAACCAAGAAAACTTCTGACCTCTGAAACATTCTTAGGAGGCTTCCAATCGACAATGGCTGAAATTTTGCTTGGATCCACTCTAATACCTTCACCTGAAACAATATGTCCAAGAAATCCAACTTCTCGAAGCCAAAACTCACTTTTACTGAACTTAGCATACAACTGATTATCTCTCAGAATCTGTAAGACTGTTCTCAAATGCTCTTTATGCTCAGTCTCATGAGGAGAATAAATCAAAATATCATCAATGAACACAACTACAAACTTGTCTAAATACGGTCTAAATATTCGGTTCATTAAATCCATAAAAATGGCAGGAGCATTAGTTAAGCTAAACGGCATCACAAGAAACTCATAATGACCGTACCTAGTTCGGAATGCAGTCTTCGGAACATCTGACTCCTTAACTCGCATCTGATAGTATCCGGATCTCAAATCTATCTTGGAAAACACGGTGGCTCCCTTTAATTGATCAAACAAATCATCAATTCTGGGCAGTGGATATTTGTTCTTGATAGTTACCTTGTTAAGTTGCCGATAATCTATACACAATCTCATTGAACCATCTTTCTTTTTCACAAATAACACTGGTGCACCCCATGGCGAACTACTGGGTCTTACAAAACCTTTATCAGTTAATTCTTGCAGCTGAGCTTTCAATTCTTTCAATTCCGACGGGGCCATTCTATAAGGAGTAATAGAAATAGGTGTGGTACCTGGGATTAGCTCAATACCAAACTCAACTTCTCTAACAGGAGGCAAACCTGGTAATTCTTCCGGAAATACATCTAGATACTCGCACACCACAGGCACTGATTCAACTTTCAATTCTGAATCTTTAGTATTCAATACAAAAGCAAGATAAGCCTCATACCCCTTTCTCAAATATTTCTGAGCTGTCATAACAGAAATCATGGCAAATGAACCATCTGACTCATCTGAATTTACTCGAAGAATCTCACCATTTTCACATTTCATCTCAATGAATTTCCTTCCACAATTCACTATCACATAATGTGCCGTCAACCAATCCATACCCAGAATAACATCAAACTCATCAAACGGCAATAACATGAGATCGGCCGGAAAACAGTGACCTCTAATCATTAAGGGGCAATTTCTACATACTTTATCTATCAATACACACTTGCCTAGTGGATTCGATACTTTTATCACAAATTCTGTGGATTCTATAGGCATACTCATTCTAGACATCAATTTCACACAAACATAGGAATGGGTCGAACCCGGATCAATTAAAGCAATGACATTAATGTCATGTAAAGAAAATGTACCCGTAATCACATCGGGGGAGGATGCCTCTTCGCGAGTATGAATAGCATAAGTCCTTGCAGGGGTTCTAGCATCTAGTCTCACCGTCGAATCTCTAGAGGTGCCTCTGTTACTTGCTCCTACTCCTGGTTGTCTCGGTGATCTGCCTCTGGTAGGAGCATTTCCGGATCTAGCATTCTGTGTTACTTCCCGTTGAGTCACCTTTGGACAATCTCGTACAAAATGATCTGGAGCACCACATTTATAACAAATATTTTCGCCTACCCGACAAGGACCATAATGTAGTCTACCACACCGTGGACACCCTGATCTACCCGATCTAACATTACCCACACTTGCGGTCGAAGTGGTCTGAGCTTTCGGATCTTTAAATCTGCTACCTCTATTCTGACTGGATTGCCCTGCCGAAAAGCTAGATCTGGTAGAAAACTCTTTGGGCCTCTTGGATGTAGCCTGAAATGATCTACTCATTTGTCTTTTCTTCGTGTCTCGCGTCTCTGTTTCAGTTTTACCTTTTCTTTTTAACAACTCCTCTGCTTTACAGGCTCGGTCAACTAAAACGACGAACTCTTTTATTTCTAGAACACCCACTGATAGTCGGATATCATCATTTAACCCATCCTCAAACCTTTTACACATAATAGCCTCCGTAGACACACATTCTCGAGCATATTTACTGAGTCTAACAAATTCACGCTCGTAATCGGTCACCGTCATATTACCCTGTTTCAGCTCTAAGAACTCTTTTCTCTTCTGATCAATAAACCTCTGGCTGATGTACTTTTTACGGAATTCCTCCTGAAAGAAATTCCAAGTGACCCTCTCTTTCGGTACAACTGATACTAGTGTCTTCCACCAGTGATAGGCCGAATCTCTGAGAAGTGATACTACAAATTTTATACATTCCTCAGGTGTACAGGATAATTCGTCAAAGACTCTGATGGTATTTTCTAACCAAAACTCTGCTCTTTCTGCATCATCGTCTTTTGTTGCTCGAAACTCTTCTGCCCCATATTTCCTGATTTTATCGACTGGTAGCTTTTCTCTTATTACTGTACCTGTGACTGGGGGAGCTTGAGCTACATGGGTAGCCTGAGAATCATGAGGGGGTGGAGGTCTAACTGCCGGATTCGTACGAACGAACTCGGCAAACCAATCATTCAAAGCTTGGAAGAGAGCTTCTCGAGTCACTCCTCCCTGATCAACTGTTACTGGCCTATTCTCAGATGGCGCTGCCCCTTCCGTAGGAGCAGGCGCATTACTTTCCATATCATTATCACCAGCTCATTCAGGATCCATTACTATAAAACAAAATATTTAAAAATCGTCAAGAGCCGTCACACTATCAAAATATAAGTATGGCATGTATAGCTAGACTCTTACTCACACTAACTGTTCCGAGAACCGACTAAACCTGCTCTGATACCAATAAATGTAACGCCTCACGCCCGATACCGTCGCCGGAGTCGAACTTGAGGTGTTACTAAACTTATCTTGCTTTTTAAACAACTTTAAACCACTTATTTTAAATTTTGGAATAAACTATTTTTCTGCGTCAAGGTCACTTAAAAATTCATATCTCAAGTTCTGAAACTCAAAATCAATATCCGTAAATTTTCCCTAAAACTAGACTCATATATATATCTACTAATTTTTTTTCTAGAATTTTTGACTTAGCCAATTAGTACAGTTTATTAGTTAAAGTCTCCCCTGTTACACAGCTCAACTGCTCTGACCTATGTTCACTACAAACTAATTTTCTCCCTGTACAAAATTCAAATAGGCATTCTGTTTATTTCATTAGAAATTAGACTCAATAAGGAATCTAGGCATATAAACTATAATACCTAATTATTTATGTGCAATTTATGGTGAATTTTTGAAGTCAGAATAGGGGATCACAGAGTCAGTCTCACTCAACTGAAAATTTCTCATAATATACAACTCTTTTTCCTACTCTGTTTCTTCCACATGAAAATAGACTCATTAAGCTTTAATTTCATACCTTGTTCACCTTTTAATTCCATTCCTACTATTTTTAGTGATTTTTCAAATTCACGTCACTGCTGCTGTTTGCATCTGTTTTCAAGCTACTTTTATACTTTTCATAGTTTTCATGTGATAGTTACCATTCAAGCATACATACCATTAAACACATGCATGGTTAGCCATTTCATTAGCTATTCACTTCCAAGCATTTACACACCATATATTGAACATATCATTCCATAAAAGACTAAGTCCCTATACATGCCATACACAAAATGAAACGTCTAGTTATACCAAAATAACTCCTTTGATAGTGTGATCTGAACTCCGACGTTTCCTTCGATCCCCGAGTAGGCTTGGCAAGAACTATAATAAGAAAGAAAATAAAGGAGTAAGCACTAGGCTTAGTAAGTTTACAAGCAAATAAATCACAATATTTATCATGACAATAATTGTACATTTTACCATTCAACATCTTAAACTTTCCTTACCCTTCCTGCTTTGATACACTTTCTTTCTTTCTCACCTGACCTTTAAATACTCATGAATTCAATCTTTATAATGGCCCGTTAAACCACTCGGAATACTAGGGATACTTGGGTTATTCCTGTCTGATAAAATACTGCCAATGCCATGTCCTTGACATGGTCTTACATGAAATATTCCTGTCTCCAAAGCCATATATACGATATGGACTTACATGGCTCAATACTGTCCTGTCTCCAAGGCCATATACATGATATGGGCTTACATGGCGCAATACTGTCCTGTCTGTTAACCCAAATCCCCTAACATTCCTAAGGTTCAAGCGGGGCTTTTTGATACTTTCTCTCTGTCTTCTCTTCTTCGTTTCGACTTTGAATATTTTCATAAAGTAAATATATAAATGCTGGAATTTAACAACATCAATGCAAAACAATGAAATATTGCATTTATTTACCGTAAACTTACCTCAATACAAATTGTGACTAAACTTCATAATTTAGTCCTTTACTTTCTCTTTTCCCCTATCTACTCCCGAATTTCGTTCTTCTTGATCTATAATAGTAAATTTAGCTTATTTAATATCAACATTTATCAAAACAGACCTTTACTCAAACTTTGGCAAAATTACATTTTTACCCCTAAACTTTTGCATATTTACACTTTTGCCCCAAGGCTCGGAAATTAAAACTTATCACAAATTCTTGTATTTTAAGACATGCTGATCATTTATTTACCAATATCATCTTCAAATTCCTACTATAACATACACTTATGTACAATAGGTATTTTTACCAATTAAGCTCTTTTACTCGTTTTTACCTAAAACCGAGTAGCTCAAGTTGTCTAGCATAATTTAAAACCTCATATTCTATCATAAAACATCAAAATACACAAATTTCACCCATGGGTATTTTTCCAAATATGAATCCTAACTTAAAATATTACTAACATAAGCTTTATCGAGCTACCGGGATCTCAAAAACATAAAAATCATTAAAAACGGGGCTTGGATGCACTTACTATGAAGCTTGAAAGTTGAAGAACCCTTAGCTATGGTGGAGAGCAACAATCGGCAGCAACTAATGAAGAAGATGATCAATTTTGTCATCTTTTTCCTTTTTAATTCATGTTAATAACCAAATGACCAAAATGCCCTTCCTTATTAAACTTTCAAAAATTCCCTCCATGTCCAATTTTTGTCCATAAACTTCAAATTGGTCAAATTTCTATTTAAACCCTCCTAATTAATATTCCAAAGTAATTTCATACTAAAAACTTCTAGAATGCAAGTTTTACAATTTATTCAATTTAGTCCTTACTTTCAAATTAAACACTTTATGCATAGAATTTCTTCACGAAATTTTCACACCATCATGCAATCATAATATAGACCTCAAAATAATTATAAAAATAATTAGTTCTATCTCGGATTTGTGGTTACGAAACCACTATTCCGATTAGGCCCTATTTTGGGATGTTACATCTGATGTGAAAATGGTTCCAATCGATTTAAAGTTATATCTTAAAATTTTTTGAGTTTAAATAAATTTTGGGTAATTTAATTAAGGTAGTTTTGGATAATTTGAAATAAAAAAAATTCTGATAAAAGTGACATGTGGCACCTTACAATTGGTCCTTAGTGTCCTAACAGATCAGGATTTAACTCCGTTACTCACATGTAGCGCATTGAGTTGTTAAAGTTTAAATACTAAAATGAATATTTTAAAAGTTTAAATACCAAATTAAAAGTTTTGTCAAATTTTAAATACCAAATCTGATAATAAGCATATCATCTATAATTAATCGATTACCGGAAATTGGTTTGTTTTTTACTTAAACATGACACTTCATATAATAAATAATACTTTTATTACATTGAGTTGAAAAAAATTTAAAAAAATACTCAAATTTAACTTTTGTCACACATTTTAGTTCAATT